>CM046882.1:145065239-146334191 GCA_025667525.1 Glebionis coronaria
GCCAATATAGGTCATGAAAATCCACCGTGCATGAATACTTGGAGGGGTGACCTCATCATGCAAATTAGAGGGGTTGCCTCTAATTTAATATACTGGTTTGGGTAGGAGGGATCAGCTCCTTGTGAAGGATGCAAGGCACACACCACATTCACACTGAGTAATCTGCTGAAAAACATATAACTAGGATGCACCCATACGCCCCACATGATAAATATAATAATATGGCCAAAAACTGAAGGGACGCTGATATGAGTGTAATTACTCATATCATTTGTATCAAATAAAAATGAAATTGTGCATGAAATGTATCAAATATACCTTGTATATGTTGTTTTGTTGTTTGAATGTGTGTAGGTACCAAGATCACGAAAACCGGCAAATATCGACACGAGATTGATGAAAAAGATTGAAGGAGCCAAAAATCGAGCTCGACTTGAGTGGATTTAATAATTGTGCAAGTTTACGGGCCAAGTGGGTCCCACAATTGAGTAAATGGGCTCAAAAGCCCATTTAAGTTTCAAGTTAATTTTATGATGTGTTTTGAAAATCCAAAAGGCCCAAATGGGATTGAATATACGGATGGAGTGCTGATTAAGGGCCCATGAAAAGCCCAACACCATGAAACGAAATTAAACTGATGGGCCTAGGGTTTGTTTTCAGTAAAAAGTTTATAAAAACATTACAAAACTCACATCACCACTAACGTATTCACACTTCTCCCATTAAACCGACCTCACCCACCC
The DNA here is from genome assembly GCA_025667525.1 of Glebionis coronaria. Classification (NCBI taxonomy): domain Eukaryota; kingdom Viridiplantae; phylum Streptophyta; class Magnoliopsida; order Asterales; family Asteraceae; genus Glebionis; species Glebionis coronaria. The sequence continues at coordinate 145,065,983 of CM046882.1, forward strand.
TTATTTTATCCTATTCGTTACCACACACGTCACTTTCCACCAACACAAATTATTAAACTCGTCCACTCACTCTCATTCATTAAATAAATAAAACCGGCCCCCATTTACTCCCATACACGTTAAACAATATTTTCGATACAACCCATGTTATTCTCTCTCAAAACCTTTCTTCTCCATCTCAAAAAAAAAAAACCAGTAACTTTAAAGTTACTGTTCACTAACCCTAGATCATTTAAAAAGCAATTTAACATGGGGCTTTTTATGTACACAAGTAATTCACTCAATGAGGAATAAAACCCCCAATTTTTAAGGAAGAGAAAGTGAAGAACGAAGAGGCTACGTGGCAACGAACGATTGGGTTGAACAGCTCACCAATCCCATTCAACCAATCACAAGGCTTCAAAGAAGCACAACTAGCACACACGGATGCCACGTTGGCAATCCGTGTGCTAGTTGTGATATATCAACCATCCGATTCATAATAACCAGGAGAGATATAGATCAAGGGCTGAAATTGAAGAAGAATATTCCAAAAGAGATTCGAATATCCTCCTCAGCAAGCCTCGGGGGTGGCTATAAAAACCCCCAATTTACTTGTAAAAAATCATCCTTTCTTTTCTTTAAAGTTATTCTACAAAAATAGGTTTAGGGTTAATTTGTATTTCGTTTGATTAAATATTGTAATATTTCTGAAATTAATGAAAGTTTATTCGTTTTAATTTTAATTTATGTCTCAATTATTTACTTTTCCTGCTTTAAACTGATATATGAATTAAATCTATTAACTATTTTGCAATAATAATGTTTGATATGTTGAATATAAGCTAAGTCATAGCTTATATTTAACATTAAAAGTAAAGTTTGGATCCACTCTTATCCCTACTGGATGAGTGAAAAGTAATTGGAGCTATTTGGTTCGACTGAATACTTTGGTGGTACTCGTTTGAATAAGAATGGTGATTTATGGTGGTTCGGTTCCGGTTCTTTAGGTTGCTCAGCGCAAACCTACTGCTCAAAGGTTTCTACAAAAGGTTCGATTCAATTTACTCTTTTTTTAATTCATGATTAAGTCATTTATGTTTATGTTTGATGATAAATGATTTTACTGCTTAATTTGTTTCTGAAATAGTTGTCTATTTGTTTCAAGCTTGAGTTTCATTACTGTTCGACTAAAAAGTTTTTAAACTGCATATTTTGAAGTGAATACTTAGTTTATGGAAGGTGTGTGAATGATTTATGTGATAATGAATTTGTTATTGATTCAATGAATCTGCGTTTTGGGATAACTGTTTAGATCTTGCTAATGATAGTTAACTGGTTATTCATTGTTTGGGATAACTGTTAGGGGATAACTGTTTGGGATAACTGGTTATTCGAATAAGTGCATAATGAACGGGATTTACTAGTTGTTAAACTTGTTTAGATTTTCGAGTCTGCTAGTGTTTGTTTCTGCTCTAATCTGTTATAATAGGATTGTTCAGTTCTCCGTATGTAGCTTGTGTTTGCTCTGTATACGTGAGTAGTACTTATCAGTTTTAGAGTTTATTCATTTTATATAACGAAGCTGTTAATCTGCTATTTACTTACTGTCGTGGTTATTTAGCTATAGCAAGTTGGTTATTGGGTTTATTTCGTAATGATCTGTTTTGGTATTGGATAATAGTATGATATTTAAGTTTTAGAGTTGCTGTGTTTTGAATTTGTTGAGTGTCAGTTGTTATCAGAATCCATTATTTTGATGAACTCAAGATACTGATAACCTTATCAGTTTAATACAAAAGAATTGTGATAAGCTTTCCAAAAAGTCTCTCCTGAGACTCTTTACCTTCATCTGTCAAAAAAGAATTTTTAGCAAAAAGTTGTCTCCCATGGGAATCGACCTCGAGACCCTTCGCTTAACAACCCAAAGTGTTAACCATTTGAGCTCTATGCTCTTTTGATTTAATTTTTTCACCTTTAATTAATATAGTGAAGTTTAATCTGGGCAGATTCTTTTTAGTTACATTTTTTACTTTAATTATGTTTTAATAACTTTAAACTTAGTTTTAATTAAAGTAATTTTAAGATTTCAAAAATTAATCAGTTTTTCAATAAAATATACTTTCCAAAATAAATAAAAAATAAATAAATATAAAAAAAATAAAAAATAAAAAAATGTTTTTATTAAATTTAAATAGTTTAATTAGTTTAATTTTAATTAATTAGATTTTTATAACATTAGATTTAAATAAAAATAGATTTTAAATAGATTTGTTTTAAAGTAATTTTTAATAAAGTAAATTAGTTTTAAAAAGCTTAATTAGATTTTTAAATAGATTAAACTTTAAATAGTGTTAATTTTTAAATAAGTAATTGTTTTGAATTTAAATATAGCGGGGTTTACGATTCATGCACTTTAGGATAAGTTTTAATAACTTAAAATTGGTAGATTTTTAACTGTAGTTTAAAAACCGAAAACCAATTCGATTCAATTGTCCAAATCAAAGCAAAACGTCTCAAATTCATAAGATCTTCGTGTACAACGAACTTGAGTCACCAACGTGTTTAATTGAATTCGTCATTGGTATTATTAGTCTATTACTTTTTCCTAAAGGTAATTTTCTAATTTACCCTATAATTTATATCAAATTATCACTATACATATCTCCGCACATCAAAAATTTTGGCGCCGCTGCCGGGGATCTTGTGTACGATTCGCTTTTGTGGAGATTTGTTGATCGTTGATTTGAAGACCCTTTCTGTCCTCGGAAAGTTTGTTATTTTTCTATTATATAGTATGTATCGTTTTTCTTGTTTTTTGTGAATAATATATTGTATTACGTAGAACAATAAATTCACATACTTATCAAATAAGGCCTTAGTTGGGATTTCATCACCTAGCTATTGTAGTTGAATCCAAAACAAAAATAAAGGCAAAATAGATAAATACTAATAAGAAGTTTGAACTCGATTTATACAAACTATAAGGTGGGTATAAGGCGACGTGCTATAAAAGGCCGTCTAAGGAAAAAGGTTTTTAAGTGCTTTGTGCCACCTTGTTTCCCCGCTTGCTTGTGCGTATATTGAGAGGGACAACCTATTATTGGTTTGCCGACTCAAGTAGTAATAAATTTTATTTTTTGTTGTTTACTTATTGAACCTCGAGACGTTTAGGTTTTCACCTATCGTTTCAAAGTCGACCGAGGGTAATTTACTTCCATAGTAGTTATCCTTATTCCTTGTTTTTTATCAATCATTTTTTATTGAGCAATACCAAATAAAATACCAAAAATAATCTTCTTCTTGTCTAAATTCTTTTCTTCAATCTTCTAAATTCTCGTCTTTGTAGTGTATGCAATTACGTTCTTTTCGTCTTGTGATTGATTTTAATAGACTTGAAAATATTCCTCGTAGAAATAGAAATCGTCAACAACGAATAGTGGAACCCGAGCTTCCACCTATTGTTGTAGAGATGGCCGATAACCGAACAATGGAGGAATTGCTCTGTGCACCCACCGAAGGGTATGGGGAAGCAATCGTTGTGCCGGCTATCTTGGCGGATCATTTTGAGATTAAGACGGGTCTTTTATCGCTCATTCGTGCAGACCAATTTCGTGGCAATGAGACCGATAGCCCGCATTCTCACATTCGGAATTTTAATCGAATTACCTCGACTCTCAAGTTTAGAGATGTGCCGAATGACGTGATTAAGCTCATGCTTTTTCCATACTCGCTCGAGGGTAATGCTAAGCTTTGGTATGAGAAAGAACCACCGGGTTCGATCTTAACATGGGATGATTTAGTGTCTAAGTTTATGAATTATTTCTTTCCACCATCTAAGACAACACACTTTAAGAACGAGATTACTAGATTTGAACAAAAAGTGCATGAATCGTTTGGGGTTGCATCGGAAAGATTTAAAGATTTGTTGAGACAATGTCCACACCACGGTTTCTCGGAATTGCATCTAATTAATACTTTCTATAATGGGCTTAATATGATTGAACAAGATTCTTTAAATGCCGCCGCGGGTGGTAATCTTTTAAGAAAAACTCCGAGAGACGCGTGGAGAATAATTGAGGATAAGTCTAGAGCACAATATTCACGAAACACACCGGTTGTTTCCAATGTGAATTCATCTAATATCGAGATTGCTAGATTGGACTCTAAGATTGACACGCTTTTGAATGAGTTTAGGAAGAATCCTCATGGATCCATTAATATGATTGAGAATGTTTGTGTATCATGTGGTGGAGCACATCCTAATTATGCTTGTTTAAACACGGGGTTTGATCAAGCTAGTGCTTTTGCCGCGACGGGAACTTATGGCTCCAACGGTCAAGTTCCTCGTCAAAATCATGTTGCTCCACCGGATTTTCCACCGGTTCAAAATAGGTACAACAATGGAAACAATGGGAATAATTTTAACCGTGGTAACCAAGGGAATTTTAATCAAGGAAATGGTTTTAATGCTAATCAAAACAATCAAGGTTTTCAAGGGAATAATCAAAATGATTTGTCAAGCTACATTAAAACGAATGAGGCGAATTTGAAAGCTTTTCAAAATAATCTTCAAGGACAAATGGCAACTTTGAAAAATGAGTTTCAAAATACGATTAAAGGGCAAAATAATAAGATTGAGCTTAATCAACAAAGACTTGAACAAAACCAAAACCGTTTTGAGCAAAGATTAGAGCAAAGATTAGAGCAAAGCCAAAATCGTATGCACCAAAGTTTGGAACAAAGTCAAAATAAGTTGCTTTCGATGTTTGAGGGATTCATGTCTAAACCGTCATCTTCTTCGGGTTGCTTACCTAGTAATACCATTCCAAACCCGAAGGGAGAACTTAAGGCCATAACCGTTTATGATGATTGTGAGAATTTAGATGAAGTGATTGAGTTTAAGCCTCCACCTAAGGAAACTTTTCTAGAAGTCACTAAGGCTACTTTGAATGTGATTAGTACCTCGGTTTTCTTTGATTTCTTTCCCGAGAAGTATAAAGATCCGGGTTAATTCTTGATACCTTGTGTTTTCAATGAGCTTGGGGTTTGCAAAGGCCTAGCCGATCTAGGAGCTAGCATTAACATAATGCCCCTAGCCCTTTGGAAAACCATTGACTATGCACCACTTAGTACCACTCGTATGATCATTGAGCTTGCTAATGGAACCACCACTCGACCGGTTGTATAGCAGAAAATGTCATTATGAAAGTGGGGAATTTCTTGTACTTAGCCGATTTTGCTATAGTTGATTATGAGACCAATCCTCGTGTGCCAATTATTTTAGGACGACCATTTTTGTGCACGGCTCAAATTCAAGTTGATATGAGGAAAGAGGAAATTAAATTGTTTTATGGAGATAAAAGCATTGTTTTTAAACCGGAAAAGATTCCAAGATTTGCTCCTAAGAAAGTTGAAAGTGTTAAACTTGTTGAAACAATTGAAAGTAATAAGAAAGCTCTTTTTGATAAAGGTGTTTTTCCAATTTTGGAAACTCCATTTTGTGAAAGTAAAAAGTTAAAATCAAATGAAGAAGCTTGCTTTGTTGAAACATGTTGTAACGTTTACTCATCTACACTCACTCCACACGAGGATGGTAGTGCTAAGATTGAAAAGCAAATTGATGATTATTTAAGTGAGCCATTTGATGATAGTGAGTTTGTTAGTGAGAATTTTGATCCCGAGAGTGATATTGCTTTAATTGAACAATCTTTGAAAATGGACTCATTTTCACTCTCTTCTAAGGATCATGTTGATGTTCCTAAGGCACATTCTTCAATTGAAGAGCCTTTGATTCCTAACTTTACACCGAGTGAGGTTAGTGACTATTCATGTGATAAGTTCATCGATGAACTTTTTGCTATTATTGATCCACTTCCACGGGGAAGTGAAGACGTTTCCGATCTCGAGATCGAGCGTGATTCTTGTGTTTTACCTACCATTCTCGAGGAATTCGCCGATGAATTGCCTTTAAATAAGAATGATGATCTTGTATCCGAGTGTGACACACTTGATACTTTGTCGGATATTTCTTGTGATGACAAGGATGACGACACTTTTGTGACTTACTAAAATCCTCTCTTTGAAGTTTCAATGAACAATAATCCATTGTTTCATGAGGATTTTGAGAACATCATACCTCCTACATCTCACAACCTTTGTGATGATGATCTTCTTATGAAGGAGGTTGATGAGTTTCTTTATATAGACATTCCTTCGGAATTTGAGGAAGAGTCTAATGACGGTGATGAAGACTCTTGGTTTGATCACCCGATTTATGATGATGACAATGTTTACCCGGAGGGAGAAATTACTTTTGCTCCTATTATCCTTCCCACTCGCTTTGATCTTAATGTGCGGGTTTTTCATGCGACTCGTTTTGAGTACCATGACCCCTTTATTCACATTCCTAAGAGTGATAAGGTCAACAAAGTCATGCAAGTTGATACCACTTTGGTTGAGACTTTTGTTCCACCATTACCATGTGCTTTATATGCTTTAGGATTAGCATGGGGGGACGACACCTTGTTGTCTATTCCTTTCTCCACCGAGGACGAGGTATTCGACCCCGGAATCGTTGATTTAGGGAAATCTCGGCCTTTCACCGATGCAATAATTGAAAGACTTTTTAATCATCTTGGTGCGAGTTTATCTCAGGGAGCATGCTTTTTCCATACCATTAGTTGTGACTACCATCTCTTGTTAGAGATTTGTGTTAGAGTTTTATCCTTTCGATTGTCATCCGACAACGAGGATGTAATCTTTGACCCCGGCATCGCGCTTTATGTTGGATTTTATCCTATTATTCCGGTTTGCACCATTTTCCCTAAGGATCAATGAATGCGGGGATCGAGTCGAGCTCATGACTCGGTTAACAAAAACGAGGTGCCTTGTGGGGGAGTCCCATACATTCTATCTTCTTTCTATTTTCTAACACCTAATAAGGCTTGATCTTTCAAGCTCGTGCTCGTGTTTTGTTGTGTTGTGATCTTAGGTATGACCCTTATATTTGAAGACTCTCGTGTTCAGTTTTTGTCGGTCCACTTGATCTTCCATTCTTTGAATGCCAAAAAGGGGCACACTTTCTATCCCTTGATTTTTATCGACTAACGTTTTATCTTGAGGCATAATTAATAAACGGCTTATAGATTTGCGTGCTCTTTCTATGCTAGGAGTTTGCATTAGACTCTTCGTATTTTAGCAAGGGGGTGTTACTCTTGAGCTAAGAAACATTGAGGACAATGTTTGGTTTTAGCATGGGGGAGTCAATCGATATAATCGCTTGCATTTGCTCTTGTCGTGTCCAAACGTGTTGTTTTTCTCATTTTTCAATAAAATTTTAAATTTTTAGTGTTATTTTTAAGTTTTAATAAATAAAATAAGTGTTTTTGACACGAATGTAGGCTTTCCGTTGGTGAAAATAAGAATAGATTTTGACTCAACTCGGTTTTTAACCTTAGCTTTTCCTTAACGTATTTGAATTAAGTTTTGCTAGGCTGTTATATAGGGAGCTTTAAAACGCGAAAGTCTTAATTCATACGAGTTAAGAACAAGAACTTTTCGCAAACTCCTATAATTGATCCTAGAAAGTCGTCTATCAAGGGAACTTTAAAACGCAAATTCTAAAACTTGAAAAAGTATAAGAAGATGCAAGATCCTATAGATGACTTGAAAACCCAAAACTTTGATTTAATAGGCTAAGTATCCATTGATTTCACATTTTTGAAATTTTACAATATGGAGAACAAGAGATGATAGAGCCAATTATAAGTTTGATATTCTTTCGGGAATTTATGTGAGTTAATTATAAGCCTATTCTCCCATCGCTTGCTAATAAATTTATATGCAATAAATAAGGTTGAACGATTTGAAAAGTTACTTAGTTTCTAGCCCAAGATCGTTTAAAAGTTGCTCGGTATGGATTAGAGTTCATAGCCAAGGCATAAGTTATTGAAGCGGGATGCGAAGATTGGCGAGTCCAAAAAGGTCCTAACAAGACATGAGGGCTATGTTTTATTGCTAAAGTCTCAAGTGATGTGAAGAATCATTTATCGAAAATCAATATGAAGGATCGAGACACACGACGAAAAGCAAATACTCCCCAAAAGTCATGGAGAAGTCTATCCAAAAAGGCCTTAATAAGGTATGAGGATAAATGAAGCCAAGTCCAAAAAGGAGGTGGATCGTTGTATATCAAAATCCCAAATAAAGATTGGAGAAAAATGAAGAAGTCGTGGTCCAAGAATGAATCTCTCAAAACTTCAAGTGAAGAAATTCCTATATGAAGAGAAGACCATTATTTCATGAACGTCTCTCAAGGTTTGAAGTACAAAGTCGCTGCCAAATATCGGTCCGAGAAAGGTCTCAAATCGCGAAGCAAGTTATGCCAAGATAGGAAATTTATGAGATCCCGAGAAGCAGTTTTAAAAGATTTTGTCCTTTAGCTAACTATTGATTAAATCGTTCACTTTATTTTCGGCCTAATAAATTATCGAAATAAGTCAACAATGCATCCTCGTGATCATTCAAGACAACAATAAAATATAAGAGATACACCTAGGAATAAGGGAGTCTAAGTGAATAATTGGCCCACATGAGTTCGTGTTAGTTTGCTAACTTATAATAACAATGATCTTGTTTTTGCACTTGGAATGGAAAAGTGAAAAGTCGAGGACGATGAATCTATTTGAGCTTTTATGATCCTTAAAGTTATTTTTCAATAATGAAAGCAATACATTATGTCTTTACATAATAAAATGTCAAAAGTTGAATAATGGTGTAGTTAGAGTTTATTTTATCATTGCATGAGGACACGGCAATTGTTTAGCATGGGGGAATTTGATATGAGTGTAATTACTCATATCATTTGTATCAAATAACAATGAAATTGTGCATGAAATGTATCAAATATACCTTGTATATGTTGTTTTGTTGTTTGAATGTGTGTAGGTACCAAGATCACGAAAACCGGCAAATATCGACACGAGATTGATGAAAAAGATTGAAGGAGCCAAAAATCGAGCTCGACTTGAGTGGATTTAATAATTGTGAAAGTTTACGGGCCAAGTGGGTCCCACAATTGGGTAAATGGGCTCAAAAGCCCATTTAAGTTTCAATTTAATTTTATGATGTGTTTTGAAAATCCAGAAGGCCCAAATGGGATTGAATATACGGATGGAGTGCTGATTAAGGGCCCATGAAAAGCCCAACACCATGAAACGAAATTAAGCTGATGGGCCTAGGGTTTGTTTTCAGTAAAAGGTTTATAAAAACGTTACAAAACTCACATCACCACTAACGTATTCACACTTCTCCCATTAAACCGACGTCACCCACCCTTAATTTATCCTATTCGTTACCACACGCGTCACTTTCCACCAACACAAATTATTAAACTCGTCCACTCACTCTCATTCATTAAATAAATAAAACCGACCCCCATTTACTCCCATACACGTTAAATAATATTTTTGATACAACCCATGTTATTCTCTCTCAAAACCTTTCTTCTCCATCTTAAAAAAAAAGAAACCAGTAACTTTAAAGTTACTGTTCACTAACCCTAGATCATTTAAAAAGCAATTTAACATGGGGCTTTTTATGTACACAAGTAATTCACTCAATGATGAATAAAACCCCCAATTTTTAAGGAAGAGAAAGTGAAGAACGAAGAGGCTACGTGGCAACGAACGATTGGGTTGAACAGCTCACCAATCCCATTCAACCAATCACAAGGCTTCAAAGAAGCACAACTAGCACACACGGATGCCACGTTGGCAATCCGTGTGCTAGTTGTGATATATCAACCATCCGATTCATAATAACCAGGAGAGAGATAGATCAAGGGCTGAAATTGAAGAAGAATATTCCAAAAGAGATTCGAATATCCTCCTCAGCAAGCCTCGGGGGTGGCTATAAAAACCCCCAATTTACTTGTAAAAAATCATCCTTTCTTTTCTTTAAAGTTATTCTGCAAAAATAGGTTTAGGGTTAATTTGTATTTCGTTTGATTAAATATTGTAATATTTCTGAAATTAATGAAAGTTTATTCGTTTTAGTTTTAATTCGTGTCTCAATTATTTACTTTTCCTGCTTTAAACTGATATATGAATTAAATCTATTAACTATTTTGCAATAATAATGTTTGATATGTTGAATATAAGCTAAGTAATAGCTTATATTTAACATTAAAAGTAAAGTTTGGATCCACTCTTATCCCTACTGGATGAGAGAAAAGTAATTGGAGCTATTTGGTTCGACTGAATACTTTGATGGTACTCGTTTGAATAAGAATGGTGATTTATGGTGGTTCGGTTCCGGTTCTTTAGGTTGCTCAGCGCAAACCTATTGCTCAAAGGTTTCTACAAAAGGTTCGATTCAATTTAATCTTTGTTTAATTCATGATTAAGCCATTTATGTTTATGTTTGATGATAAATGATTTTACTGCTTAATTTGTTTCTGAAATAGTTGTCTATTTGTTTCAAGCTTGAGTTTCATTACTGTTCGACTTAAAAGTTTTTAAACTGCATATTTTGAAGTGAATACTTAGTTTATGGAAGGTGTGTGAATGATTTATGTGATAATGAATTTGTTATTGATTCAATGAATCTGCGTTTTGGGATAACTGTTTAGATCTTGCTAATGATAGTTAACTGGTTATTCATTGTTTGGGATAATTGTTAGGGGATAACTGTTTGGGATAACTGGTTATTCGAATAAGTGCATAATGATAGTTAACGGGATTTACTAGTTATTAAACTTGTTTAGATTTTCGAGTCTGCTAGTGTTTGTTTCTGCTCTAATCTGTTATAATATGATTGTTCAGTTCTCCGTATGTAGCTTGTGTTTGCTCTGTATACGTGAGTAGTACTTATCAGTTTTAGAGTTTATTCATTTTATATAACGAAGCTATTAATCTGCTATTTACTTACTGTCGTGGTTATTTAGCTATAGCAAGTTGGTTATTGGGTTTATTTCGTAATGATCTGTTTTGGTATTGGATAATAGTATGATATTTAAGTTTTAGAGTTGCTATGTTTTGAATTTGTTGAGTGTCAATTGTTATCAGAATCCATTATTCTGATGAACTCAAGATACTGATAACCTTATCAGTTTAATACAAAATAATTGTGATAAGCTTTCCAAAAAGTCTCTCCTGAGACTCTTTACCTTCATCTGTCAAAAAAGAATTTTTAGCAAAAAGTTGTCTCCCATGGGAATCGACCTCGAGACCCTTCGCTTAACAATCCAAAGTGTTAACCATTTGAGCTCTATGCTCTTTTGATTTAATTTTCTCACCTTTAATTAATATAGTGAAGTTTAATCTGGGCAAATTCTTTTTAGTTACATTTTTACTTTAATTCCGTTTTAATAACATTAAACTTAGTTTTAATTAAAGTAATTTTATGATTTCAAAAATTAATCAGTTTTTCAATAAAATATACTTTCCAAAATAAATAAAAAAATAAATAAATATAAAAAAAGTAAAAAATAAAAAAATGTTTTTATTAAATTTAAATTGTTTAATTAGTTTAATTTTAATTAATTAGATTTTTATAACATTAGATTTAAATAAAAATAGATTTTAAATAGATTTGTTTTAAAGTAATTTTTAATAAAGTAAATTAGTTTTAAAAAGCTTAATTAGATTTTTAAATAGATTAAATTTTAAATAGTGTTAATTTTTAAATAAGTAATTGTTTTGAATTTGAATATAGCGGGATTTACGATTCATGCACTTTAGGATAAGTTTTAATAGCTTAAAATTGGTAGATTTTAATTGTAGTTTAAAAACCGAAAACCAATTCGATTCAATTGTCCAAATCAAAGCAAAACGTCTCAAATTCATAAGATCTTCGTGTACAACGAACTTGAGTCACCAACGTGTTTAATTGAATTCGTCATTGGTATTATTAGTCTATTACTTTTTCCTAAAGGTAATTTTCTAATTTACCCTATAACGTATATCAAATTATCACTATACATATCTCCGCACATCAGACGCCACGAGCAATCACTCCGCCGTGGTGAAGTCATAACATCAGTGCCTCTAATGTTATGGTTATGGTACCTCCATAACTAGGTGAAACTGGTCATGCATGTATATGGCTATAGGTATTCTAAATTAAACATAAGCAAGTCAAACATATAAACTTATATTACGGGAAAATATTTGGCTGCATACGGGGAATCCTAATAAGGAAAGAATGTCCATACTGAAAGGACTGGAATCCGTACCTTATGTCCAGTGAACGAAGAAGATGAACTGAGGAGAATCCTACTTCGGTATCACTAATGCTACATAAATACGTACACGAATAAGTATCTGCTTACTAAATACGTAACTGGTTTTATGCCATGTCTTAGCTTATTTTATATGTTTATATCATGTTTTACTGTTTAAAGCCTTAAACTGTGTTTATCTTATATTCTGTCTATTATGATTAAGTATTTCTCGTATTTTATGTATTATTATACTTACTGTGTAATAATAAGTAACTTTCCAAGAATAGTAGGTTTCCTAAAATAGAAAGTTTCCAAAAATAGAAAGTTTCCAAAAATAGAAAGTTTCCAAAAATAGAAAGTTTCCAAAAATAGAAAGTTTCCAAAAATAGAATTACTGCTTAAAACAGATAAGTTTCTAAAAATAGAAAGTTTCCATAAATAGATCAGCTGCCTTAATTAAATAAGTTTCTAAAAATAGAAAGTTTCCATAATTAGATATAAGCTGGTTAAATAAGCTAAGTATATAAGCCTAAGTGTTTTTTCTGATTATTTTCTAGGTCATAATGACATAATGTATAGTTTATTAATTAGTTCACGTAATTTAAATAAACTATAGGTTAAAAGTATTTAATTAAAATATATCATGTTTTTAATTAAATATAGTTAAATACTTAGGTTAAAACATGTATTATTATTTATTAATAATATAACCTAAGTCATGTTAATTAATTAATTATAACCATGGATTTTGAATAATTAATTAATTATAAGTCTAGAAAATATAAAATACTTAGGTTAATAATTTCATGATCTAATAATTAAATAACCCAAGTCATGTTTTATTAAATTAATTATGTCATATTTATTAATTTAATTTTAACATATGATTATAAAAAAAATCTTAACATAAACCGTGAACCGGATCTTGACTAGAAACCATGAACCGGACATGAAATCGACACCATACCCCGAACCACTTCGGGGTTTCCTTTGGTTTGCTGCTGCCGTGGGACCCACACCACCAAACCGGGACCATATGGTCTCGGTGGTGGTCTAGTAGCCAAACCGAGACCCCCCTTGGGGTTCGGTTTAGGCGCCGGCCCACAAACATCCCTAAAAACATCCCTTTTTTTATTTACCCAATAACCATTTACATGTTTGATCTATGTTTTTAATTAGGTTTTAAAAACATCATGTTCTTAATTAATTATTAGATCAAATCAAAAAGAAAAAAGATAAAAAAGAATATACCGAATGCATGGATCTAACGAGGATGAACACACACGAACACACGTACAATTTTCAAGATCAAAATCAACTAAACACCCCCTTTTGGTGTATTAGATGCGGCGGCCACAAGAGGAAGAAGGAGAAGGAGAAAAATCTTTTTAGGTTTTTAATTTTTCTTCTGTAAAGTGAAAAGTGACTAGCAAAATTTACCATAACCCCTCTTTAGTAAATTTTGAGATGGGCTTGGCCCATCTCCTTAATGTTTCCGCGGGTAGAGGGCCCACATGGGGTACCCGTACCATTTTCCGTGTCTCGTTGTTTAATTGTTCGTTCGTGTTTAATTGTGTTCGTGTTTAGTGTGTTCTCGTTAAATATTTACCGTGACCTAATATATTTATTCACGCTCGTAATAAATATATATACGTAATTAATATTAGTTCGTGATTTAATTACGTTCATGATTTCATGATCGCATGTTCGTGCTTAATTATTGTTAAATAATTATTGTGTGTCCGTGCGTAATAAATACTTATCGTGTTCTAACACGTACGTAATACGTAAAATCCTAACATGTAAACGTAATCGTACTATAAAAGGAAAGTTTTAATCTAGTACGTACGATCTTAAGGGTACTATTCATGGTAAAGCATGCGGGTTTTACAACTCTTCCCCCCTAAAAAGAATAATTCGTCCCTGAGTTATAGATAAAGTAAACTGAAAAAGAAGAACATACCCGAATTCAAAATATGAAATGAGGGTAAGAAGCCCGGATAGACTCCTCTGTTTCCCAAGTGGCTTTCCGCTCGGTATGATCCCTCCATAGGATTTTGACGAATGGAATCGTCTTCCTTCTCATGACTCGTTTTTGTCTGGCAAGAACTCGTTCGGGTTCTTCTATAAAAGTGAGATCTTCACGTATCTGTTCCAGTGGATACTGAACCATGTGAAGGGGATGATACTGGTACCCTCTGAGTAAGGGCACATGAAACACATTGTGCACATGCGAAAGCTGCGGAGGTAACGCCAACCGGTAAGATACTTCACCGACTCGTTCAATGATATCAAACGGTCCGATGAAACGAGGACTGAGCTTCCCTTTAATCCCGAAGCGTCTAACACCACGTGCCGGCGAAACCTTAAGGAAGACGTGATCTCCTACGTTAAAATGTATGTCCCTACGATGCTTATCGGCGTAACTCTTCTAACGTGACCGTGCTTCCTGAAGTTTCTGCTTAGCTACTGCGATCTTTTCATTGGTCATCTCTATGATTTCTGGTCCTTCAAGTGTTCGCTCGCCAACCTGATCCCAGCAGATTGGGGCGCGACACTTCCTGCCATACAACATCTCGAAAGGAGCACACTTGATACTTACGTGCCAACTGTTGTTGTATGCAAACTCCACCAAACAGATATAATCGTCCCAATCACCCGTCCATTCCAACGCACATGACCTCAACATGTCCTCCAATGTCTGAATCGTTCGCTCCGACTGTCCGTCCGTTTGAGGATGAAAAGCCGTGCTAAGCTTAAGTTGTGTACCCCAAGCTTTCTACAGACTCTTCCAAAATCGCGAAGTGAATCGAGGATCTCTGTCTGAGACGATGCTGGATGGAGCACAGTGGAGTCTCATGATCTCTCTTCTATACGTATCAGCGAGTTTACTTACCGGATCTTCCTTGCGTATCGGTAAGAAATGAGCTGATTTGGAAAGTCGATCTACGATAACCCAAATTGCATCGTGCTTCCTCTTGGTAGGCGGAAGACCGGTAACAAAATCCATGGTGATCTTGTCCCACTTCCACTCTGGAATATCTAACGGTTAAAGGAGACCGCCAGATCACGGATGCTCGATCTTAACCTGCTGGCAGGTAAGACATTTGGAGACGTAAGTGGCCACATCCTGTTTCATACCACTCCACCAAAAGTATTGCTTGATGTCATGGTACATCTTAGTCGAACCAGGATGTATAGAAAATGGGGAGTTATGAGCCTCAACTAACAAGGCTTCCCGAAGTTCTTGGTCATCAGGAACACAAAGTCTCGTGCCCTGCCATACGATACCATCTGCATCTACTCTGAATTCCGTCTGTTTCTCCAAATTTTGTATTATCGCCCAGATTTCTCCATCATCTTTCTGATCTTCCTTGATCTTAGAGAGTAACTCGGGTTCTACCCTATGATTAGCCCAGTAACCGTGATGTCCAGGTACCATGATCTCGATGTCTAGCCGCTCCAAGTATCTTATGATTTCCTCCTCAATTTTAATGCCGTTGATCATTCCGGACTTCCTGCTAAGAGCATCTGCTACTACATTTGCTTTTCCGGGATGATACTGTAGATTAATGTCATAATCCTTCAACAGCTCTAACCATCTTCTCTGCCTCATGTTCAATTCACGTTGAGTGAAGATATACTTCAAGCTCTGTGATCCGTGAAAATGTCACATGATTCTCCATATAAGTAGTGCCTCCATATCTTCAATGCAAACACGACTGCAGCAAGTTCCAAGTCATGCGTAGGGTAGTTTTCTTCATAAGGCTTAAGCTGTCGTGAAGCGTACGCGATCACTTTCCCATGTTGCATGAGAACACAGCCAAGTCCCTTCCCCGATGCATCACTGTAGATTTGAAATCCACCCGTACCAGATGGGAGAATAAGAATTGGTGCAGATACTAGCTTCTGCTTCAGGTCTTCAAAGCTCTTCTCTCGTTCTTCAGTCCATACGAATTTCTCCCTTTTCCGCATCAGTTTGGTCAATGGTAGTGCTAAGCGGGAAAAGTTCTCCACGAACCTATGGTAATAGCCAGCTAAGCCTAAGAAACTGCGGACTTCCGTCGCTGATGTCGGCCTTGGCCACTTAGTAATGGCCTCAACCTTCGTTGGATCCATAGTGATTCCTTCTGCTGATACAATGTGACCTAAGAATGCCACCTTGTCTAACCAGAACTCACACTTGGAGAATTTAGCATACAGTTGCTTCTGGCGAAGAATCTGTAGTACTGTACGAAGATGATCTTCGTGTTCCTCCTTGGACTTTGAGAAAATCAGGATGTCATCGATGAAGACAATGACGAACTTGTCCAGAAATTCATGGAAGATTCTGTTCATCAAATCCATGAACACTGCTGGAGCATTTGTCAGGCCGAATGGCATAACTACAAACTCGTAGTGGCCATAGCGAGTACGAAAAGCAGTCTTGACGATATCCTGCTCCTTGACCCGTAGCTGATGATAGCCTGACCTAAGATCAATCTTGGAGAAGTGTTTGGCCTCTTGGAGTTGGTCAAACAGATCGTCTATACGCGACAATGGATACCTATTCCGGATAGCAATCTTGTTGAGCTCGCGATAGTCTATGCAAAGACGCATACTGCCGTCCTTCTTCTTAACAAATAAGACCGGTGCGCCCCATGGAGATGCGCTCGGTCGAATGAAACCTCGTTCTAGAAGTTCTTGCAGTTGATCCTTCAGCTCCTTCAGCTCTATGGGAGCCATGCGATAAGGAGCCTTGGAGATTGGTTCAGCTCCTGGAATAAGCTCGATACTGAATTCCACCTCTCGTGCAGGTGGTATGCCCGGAAGTTCTGCTGGAAATACATCCTGAAATTCCGACACTATTGGTTGATCCTGAATTGATGGAGATTCAGCATCCATGTCGTGAACCGTAGCTAGATAACCCTCGTAGCCATATGACAGTAGTGCACGCGCTTACAGGGTAGATATGATTTGTACAGACCGTCCGGGTATGAACCCGTTATGAATGTACTCTGGTGCATTAACATCACCGAAGATAACTCGATATGAATGGCAGTATATGGTAGCATGATGCTTGGATAGCCAATCCATGCCCAAAATCATGTCGAAGTCATTGATGTCCAGCGGAAGTGCGTCAACAGGTCGAACCTTATCGTCGAATTCTAGGGGAAGACTCTTGTATACATGGGTGATTAATACAGAGTCCCTCAAAGGCGTGGAAATAGCAAGCCTATTCTCTAGTGGCATGGGGAGCATCCTAATGTTCTTAGCATAAGCAGTAGAAATAACCGAGTGAGTAGCACCCGTATCGAAAAGAACACATGCAGCTTGACCATACATATACAAGATTCCAGTGACGGTGCCTGTAGACTTGTTGGCCTGGTCTCGAGATGTCGTGTAGATACGCCCGGTGGTAGGAGGCGGCTTGGAATCAGCATGTCCTAATGTGTCCTCCATCTCGCCCTTTCGGCAATCCTTCATGATATGGCCAAGAAGACCACACTTGAAGCATGCGTCAGTGTTACGACGGCATGGCCCTGGGTGCCTACGGTGGCAAGTAGAGCAAAGAGGATGAGTAAATCCTCCAGCAGGTGCTCTGGCTGGCTAGGAACCTGATAAAACATTTTACATAAGACATGATAATAGGGTACAAAGGACAATGCGGATAATCGTAAGATTGAATACCAGTGATAGCTGGACGGCTAGGCTGTGAACCTCTCTTGTTCTGGTCCCTACCGTTTCCATGGTTCCTGGTAGAAGTTTTTGCTAAAGTGTCAGAATATGAGTTATAACATGAAATCATAAGAAAATTGCGTAAGTATTAGGACCTGCTGCTGTTGGAGTGTCCAACGTTGTTACGGTAATTATCATTCCCGCCACGCCTATCCGTAGCAGAACGGTCGTTAGTCTGACCGTTTCCCTTGGGCTGATGAGGCTGCTGCTGAGTAGCCGGTTGAGACCGGTCCCCAGTTTTCTGCCTGGAAGATACATTTTAAAGAGATGAATAGTTGACATATATGGAAAGAATACGGATTGATCACCGCTTGAATACGAATGTTTACCTCTTGTCGGGTCTCTCAGCTTCCCCGAACTCATCTCTCTCCTGCAGCATCTCCAGCCTACGTGCTGCATCGGCCACTTGTGCTACCGTATCCAACGGAGCACCTCCTAAGTTATTGGCGATCCTTGGATTAAGAGCCCAACGAAAATGTAGTGCCTGCTCTTCAGTGGTGCCTGTAGTTGTTCTCAGGACACCAGCGTAGCGAAGAAAGCGATGCATGAAGTCATTGCTGTCTTCGCCAGTTCGCTGTCGAATGGTATAGTATTCCCTCATGAGCCGATTCCTTCCTTCCATGGGGAAATGTTAGGCGGGGGAGGATAGCCGTCGTTCTGATGAAGGATGTCTTGCATTTCTGCATCAGCAGCTGCAAACATCTCCCAGAGATTGTCTGTGTTTGCCATCTGACAATATGACATAAAACATATGATTAAACAGATCAAAACATAAAATATATATATACATGAAAAAAAAATTATACCAAAATTTCAAGAGAAAAATTTTATGCAAGAAAATTTTGTGTATGAATGCATGATGCAGCTTTATGAAAACTTTTGTATGCTCGAGAGTGAACGCCTATGGTCAGTTCACCCAATATAAAAGACATGGCGGGGGACGCCTATAGGTCGGTCCCAAATTTAAAAGTTTCGATAAAACACATGCGACTAAATAGGGCCAGTCCTGTACCAACCATTACTTAGTCATAAACCTGCGACAATGACATGTATATGTATGCATAAAAATGATGAATGCATGAAAAACAACTTTTAGTTCTAGGGAGACCGTAGTGACTACCCACTAATCACAGGTCATATTTGAGAGCCTACAGGTCGAAGCCTTGGCTCTGATACCATAATTGTAACACCCCATTTTGATAATGGAATGTCACACATAATTATGGCGTGTCATCAAAGCATACAAGGAAAAATGTCTAAACATTACATGACCATAAAAGGAAAAGACCAGAATCAAACATCGGTAGTCCAAAAGTAAAGCTCATCACACACAAACATAAGTACTGTAAAGGAAAGGACTAAACAATGTCCATAGCAAGTGTATCAAAGGAAAGATAATGCATAAAGTAAAGAAAGGCTAGAAAGCTTCCAGTCCATATGCACGTACGCTTAAAGTCTACGAGCGTCCCTGAGTACCTGCCGTTTTGGGAACATAGAAAAGGAAAACGGCTGAGCAATACGCTCAGTGCACGGATGTATAATAAAGCATGAATAGGATAAGCATATAACATATAACAGCGGAAGAAACTAAGTCCCGAGTAACCTGGTTAAGTCTTGGTAAAACTGATTTTATAGTTTGAAAAGCCTTATGTTTATCTTATAAAAACTGTTTAACATGTTCTACCATTAGCCAATATAGGTCATAAAAATCCACCGTGCATGAATACTTGGAGGGGTGACCTCATCATGCAAATTAGAGGGGCTGCCTGTAATTTAATATACAGGTTTGGGTAGGAGGGATCAGCTCCTTGTGAAGGATGCAAGGCACACACCACATTCACACTGAGTAATCTGCTGAAAAACATGCAACTAGGATGCACCCATACGCCCCACATGATAAATATAATAATATGGCCAAAAACTGAAGGGACGCCACGAGCAATCACTCCGCCGTGGTGAAGTCATAACATCAGTGCCTCTAATGTTATGGTTATGGTACCTCCATAACTAGGTGAAACTGGTCATGCATGTATATGGCTATAGGTATTTTAAATTAAACATAAGCAAGTCAAACATATAAACTTATACTACGGGAAAACATTTGGCTGCATACGGGGAATCCTAATAAGGAAAGAATGTCCATACTGAAAGGACGGGAATCCGTACCTTATGTCCAGTGAACGAAGTAGATGAACTGAGGAGAATCCTACTTCGGTATCACTAATGCTACATAAATACGTACACGAATAAGTATCTGCTTACTAAATACGTAACTGGTTTTATGTCATGTCTTAGCTTATTTTATGTGTTCATATCATGTTTTATTGTTTAAAGCCTTAAACTGTGTTTATCTTATATTCTGTCTATTCTGATTAAGTATTTCTGGTATTTCATGTATTATTATACTTACTGTGTAATAATAAGTAACTTTCCAAAAATAGCAGGTTTCCTAAAATAGAAAGTTTCCAAAATAGAAAGTTTCCAAAAATAGAAAGTTACCAAAAATAGAAAGTTTCCAAAAATAAAAAGTTTCTAAAAATAGAAAGTTTCCAAAAAGAGAATTACTGCTTAAAATAGATAAGTTTCTAAAAATAGAAAGTTTCCATAAATAGATCAGCTGCCTTAATTAAATAAGTTTCTAAAAATAGAAAGTTTCCATAATTAGATATAAGCTGGTTAAATAAGCTAAGTATATAAGCCTAAGTGTTTTTCTGATTATTTTCTAGGTCATAATGACATAATGTATAGTTTATTAATTATTTCATGTAATTTAAATAAACTATAGGTTAAAAGTATTTAATTAAAATATATCAGATTTTTAATTAAATATAGTTAAATACTTAGGTTAAAACATGTATTATTATTTATTAATAATATAACCTAAGTCATGTTAATTAATTAATTATAACCATGGTTTTTAAATAATTAATTAATTATAAGTCTAGAAAATATAAAATACTTAGGTTAATAATTTCATGATCTAATAATTAAATATAACCTAAGTCATGTTTTATTAAATTAATCATGTCATATTTATTAATTTAATTTTAACATATGATTATAAAAAAAATCTTAACATAAACCGTGAACCGGATCTTGACTAGAAACCATGAACCGGACATGAAATCGACACCATACCCCGAACCACTTCGGGGTTCCCTTTGGTTTGCTGCTTCCGTGGGACCCACACCACCAAACCGGGACCATATGGTCTCGGTGGTGGTCTAGTAGCCAAACTGAGACCCCCCTTGGGGTTCGGTTTAGGTGCCGGCCCACAAACACCCCTAAAAACATCTGTAACACCCCATTTTGGAAATGGAAATATCACAGAAATTATGGCGTGTCATCAAAGCATACAAGGAAACATTACTTGACCATAAAAGGAAAATACCGGAATCAAACATCGGTAGTCCAAAAGTAAAGCTCATCACACACAAGCATAATATAATAAAGAAAAGGACTAAACAATGTCCAAAGCATAAGTATCATAAGAAAGGAAATGCATAATGTAAAGAAGGCTAGACAACTTCCAGTCCATATGCACGTACTCTTAGTGTCTACGAGCGTCCCTGAGTACCTGCCGTTTTGGGAACATAGAAAAGGAAAACGGCTGAGCAAATACGCTCAGTGCATGGATGTACAATAAAGCATGAATAGGATAAGCATATAACATATAACAGCGGAAGAAAACTAAGTCCCGAGTAACCTGGTTAAGTCTTAATAAAACTGGTTTTTAATAGTTTGAAAGTCTTATGTTTATCTTATAAAAACTGTTTGTCATATTTTACCATTAGCCAATATAGGTCATGAAAATCCATCGTGCATGAATACTTGGAGGGGTGACCTCATCATGCAAATTAGAGGGGCTGCCTCTAATTTAATATACTGGTTTTTGGGTAGGAGGGATCAGCTCCTTGTGAAGGATGCAAGGCACACACCACATTCACCATGAAATCCTGAATAAAAACATGTAACTAGGATGCACCCATACGCCCCACATGATAAATATAAATAAATGGCCAAAAGCTGAAGGGACGCCACGAGCAATCACTCCGCCGTGGTAAAGTCATAACATCAATGCCTCTAATGTTATGGTTATGGTACCTCCGTAACTAGGTGAAACTGGTCATGCATGTATATGGCTATAGGTAATCTTAATTAAACATAAGTAATCAAACACGTAACTTATACTACGGGAAAACAGTTGGCTGCATACGGGGAATCCTAATAAGGAAATAATGTCCATACTGAAAGGACGGGAATCCGTACCTTATGTCCAGTGAACGAAGAAGATGAACTGAGAGGAATCCTACTTCCGAATCACTAGTGCTACATAAATATATACATGAATAAGTATCTGCTTACTAAATACGTAGCTGGTTTTATGTCATGTCTTAGCTTATTTTATGTGTTCTTACCATGTTTTACTATTTTAAAGCCTTAAACTGTGTTTTATCTTATATTCTGTTTAATCTGATTAAGTATTTCTGGTATTTCATGTGTTATTATACTTACTGTGTAATAATAAGTAACTTTCCAAAAATAGCAGGTTTCCTAAAATAGAAAGTTTCCAAAAATAGAAAGTTTCCAAAAATAGAAAGTTTCCAAAATTAGAATTACTGCTTAAAATAGATAAGTTTCTAAAAATAGAAAGTTTCCATAAATAGATCAGCTGCCTTAATTAAATAAGTTTCCATAAATAGATTAGCTGCCTGAAATAAATAAGTTTCTAAAAATAGAAGGTTTCCATAATGAGATTAGCTGCCTTATTTAATTAAGTTTCTAAAAATAGAAAGTTTCCATAATTAGAAATAAGCTGGTTAAATAAGCTAAGTATATAAGCCTAAGTGTTTTCATGATTATTTTCTAAGTCATATGATATAATGTATAGTTTAATAATTATTTCATGTAATTTAATTAACTATAGGTTAAAATATTTAATTAAAGTATAACATGTTTTTAATTAAATAAGTTAAATACTTAGGTTTAAATATGTATTATTATATATTAATAATATAACCTAAGTCATGTTAATTAATTAATTATATCCATGGTTTTAAAATAATTAATTAATTAAGTCTTAAATATACAAATACTTAGGTTAATTAATTTCATGATTATTAAATAATTAAATAACCTAAGTCATGTTATTAAATTAATCATATCATTTTATTAATTTAATTTTTAACCTAAGATCATAAACATAAAAAAAACTAAACATACACCATGAACCGGATTTAAGCTAAAAACAATGAACCGGACATGAAATCGACACCGTACCCCGAACCAACTCAGGGTACCCCGTGTTTTACTGCTGCCGTGGGACCCACACGCACCAACCAAGACCGTATGGTCTTGGTGGTGGTCGGCTTGGCCAAACCGAGACCCCTTCGGGTTCGGTGCAGCCTGCGGCAAAAAACAAACACCCCTTAAAACACCCTTTTGACTTTATTTAACACCAAATCATGTTAGATCCATGTTTAATTATTAGGTTTTTGTAAAAACATCACATGTTCTTGATTTATAAAAAGATTAAATCAAAAGAAAAGGTTTAAAAATTATTTACCGAATTCGTGGATCAAAAGGACGAAGAACTAACACGATCAATCACTAAAATTCCAAGATCCAAGATCACAAACCACCTCTTGTGGTGGTTGTAGGGTGGCGGCACAAAGGAGACAAGGGAGGAGGGTTTTTAGGTTTTTCTAAAAATCTTCTGTAAAATTTTATGAGTATTGAAAATCCCCTTTTTCCCTTTTAGTAAATTTGACAAATGGGCTTGGCCCATTTGCCCTTGTAGCCGCGGGTAGGGGCCCCACTTGGGGTACCCGTACCTTTTTCTGTGTCTCGTTGTTAAGTTAAACGTTTGTGATTATTTGTGTTCGTGTTTTAAATGTTCTCGTTACATAAATACCGTGATCTAATATATTTAATTACGCTCGTAATAAATATATATACGTAATTAATAATAGTTCGTGTTTTAATTACGTTCATGATTTCATGATCGCATGTTCGTGATTAATTATCGTCAAATAAATATTACGTGCTCGTGTATAGTAAATACTTATCGTGTTCTAACACGCACGTAATACGTAAAATCCTAACACGTAATCGTAATCATGCTATATTAAGAAAGTTTAAATCTGGTACGTACGATCTTAAGGGTACTATTCATGGTAAAAGCATGCGGGTTTTACAACTCTTCCCCCCTAAAAAGAATAATTCGTCCCCGAATTATAGATAAAGTAAACTGAAAAAGAAGAACATACCCGAATTCAAAATATGAAATGAGGGTAAGAAGCCCGGATAGACTCCTCCGTTTCCCAAGTGGCTTCCCGCTCGGTATGATCCCTCCATAGAATTTTGACGAATGGAATCGTCTTCTTGCTCATGACTCGTTCTTGTCTGTCAAGAACTCGTTCGGGTTCTTCTATAAAAGTGAGATCTTCACGTATCTGTTCCAGTGGATACGGAACCATGTGAAGGGGATGATACTGGTACCCTCTGAGTAAGGACACATGAAACACATTGTGCACATGCCGAAATCTACGGAGGTAACGCCAATCGGTAAGATACTTCACCGACTCGTTCAATGATATCAAACGGTCCGATGTAACGAGGACTGAGCTTCCCTTTAATCCTGAAGCGTCTAACACCACGTGCCGGCAAAACCTTAAGGAAGACGTGATCTCCTACATTAAAGTGTATATCCCTACGATGCTTATCGGCGTAACTCTTCTGACGTGACCGTGCCTCCTGAATTTTCTGCTTAGCTACTGCGATCTTCTCATTGGTCATCTCTATGATTTCCGGTCCTTCAAGTGTTCGCTCTCTAACCTGATCCCAGTAGATTGGGGCGCGACACTTTCTGCCATACAACATCAAAAATGGAGCACACTTGATACTTGCTTGCCAACTGTTGTTGTATGCAAACTCCACCAAACAGATGTATTCGTCCCAATCACTCGTCCATTCCAACGCACATGACCTCAACATATCTTCCAATGTCTGGATGGTTCGCTCCGACTGTCCATCCGTTTGAGGATGAAAAGCCGTGCTAAGCTTAAGTTGTGTACCCTAAGCATTCTGCAGACTTTTCCAAAAGCGCGAAGTGAATCGAGGATCTCTGTCTGAGACGATGCTGGATGGTGCACTGTGGAGTCTCATGATCTCTCATCTGTACGTATCTGCGAGTTTACTTACCGGATCTTCCTTGCGAATCGGTAAGAAATGAGCTGATTTGGTAAGTCGATCAACGATAACCCAAATTGCATCGTGCTTCCTTTTGGTAGGCGGAAGACCGGTAACAAAATCCATAGTGATTTTGTCTCACTTCCACTCTGGAATATCTAACGGTTGAAGGAAACCGCCAGATCGCTGATGCTCGATCTTAACCTGCTGGCAGGTAAGACGTTTGGAGACTGATGAGACTGCTTTTATACATGGTCTCATCATCCAAATCGGGCTTAAAATCAATTAAATATCATCAAATATGCCAAATATATGCTCGTGTTTGTTACTTGTGTATTTTTAGGTACGGATATTGAGGAATTGGCAAAAGATCACAAGAATCAATCAAAAACGAACACGAGAAACGAAGCCGCACAATGAACCGGGCCCAAGTTTGGAATTTTGCAAAATGACCCTTGAAGAATTGAAGATTGGCAACTTTAGTCCCTCATCTTTGAAGAACTTGTCACAATTGACCCTCCAAATGTCAATTTTACAAGTATGGTCCTTGATGTTTGAAGATATTACAAGACCAGTCCCTGAAATTTGAAGAATGTGCATTTAAAGCCCTTGGAAAAAGTTTTTAAACCTTTTGTGCCACTTTTGACAAGTTGCCAAAAGTTGATAAAGGCAAAATAGGCGTTGAGGGCATTATTTACAAAATGAAGAAGAGAGAAAAGCCTGGGGACCAATACTGCCAACCAACCAAACTCTCCCACCCAACCAGCTCCTGCCACCTCATCACAACCCACCCAATAACCCATCCACCCGACCCTACCCAGTCCAATACCCAAACCCAACCCGGATTAATTTATTAAATCCAGTCAAACCCCTAGTCAACCTTAACCCCTTTCCCACCAAAACAATAATTTAAAAACAATTACCCCCAAATCTGGATTAATCCCACCCTAATCCACCAAGAACCCTAATCCCCACCCAGTTCCAATTTCACCCAAAACAAGGGGTTATCACCCAAATCCCTCCAGTTCCTTAATTAACCCTCATCTCACCTTTTCCCACTCCACAAAACAACACCACATGGGCTGTGGACCCCACCCCAGGCCTCCCCTGCACGCCACTTTCCCCTCAAAACCCTAAACCCGACATGATCAACGTCCCATATACCCCAACTTGTCCCCCAAGCACAAATGAAGGGTCCAAGATCAAACAAGACAACTGGCCATCACTTTCCATCACATGGGCACGAATTTGACCAATTCTCAGTTTAATTTTCAAAGGGCATTTTAGGGCATTCCATTGCTAGGGTTTAGTTATTCTAGATAGTTCTCTAGTGTAGTATAAAAGGAGAATGAGGCATGTTCATTCCCTTTGTTCCAGTTTTTAGCTCAAACATTTGTAATTCCTTTTTTATAAATTATAAAGTTGGTATTTTTCAGAAAAATTGTAATTCCTTTTATGTGTTTTTAAAAAGTTGGTGTGTGTTTGATTGCTAGGCTGAGTTCCACTTAAATTTGTTCAAAACAATTTGTGTTTTGAATTTTCAGAAAAGTTTCTGAAAATTGGTGACTTTGGTAAAATCTTGTTTGAAGTTTAGACCCTCCTAGATTTTAGGTTGTGTTGTTTAAGTGTTTTCAAAAGATAAACATTGAGAAATTTTTGAAAAGGTTTCAGAAAGAAGGAAAAATCAGATATTGTGTAGCTTGTGTTTTCATTTTCTCTTAGCAGGTTTAAGGGATTGTTGTTGACCAAGGATCTGCATAGACCCGGGTCTATAGGAGGTGACATCAGTCACTGAGGGACTTGGATGTAAGTCCCTCAAGGTAGAATCCTTTTTTTCATTTTAATTTTCAGTTTTTGGTCATTTATGTGATTTTTGTGGAAATTGCATGAAAGGTGTTCATGAGCTTATTTATCTGTTTGATTTTGCTTATTTTGGAATGATATGCATGTCTAGTTAGTTTAGAATCAGTTTGAATTGGTTTTAAGTTGCTTTGGTTTGAAAAAATTGCATAATCAGTATTTAAGGGAGTGTTTGGATCAGCATGTTAGCCAAATGATTTGTTGGATTTTTGGTTTTAAAACGTGTTAGATACTTTCCTTAGGGTTGCATTAGGTTGTGTGTAGTTTGGTTATCATTGTGGACAGGGTTTGATCACAATTTGCATGCTAAAAGTGAAAAAGGATAGCTTAAAACTGCCATGTCACTTTTCTGCTTGTTCATGTGAAATTTGAGCATCAAATCTTGAATACTGCTAGATATAGATCTTGTTTAGAACTGTGTAGGGTTTTATTGTCATTTGGTATGCTTGTATTCTAATCTTGAAGGTTTGAAATCCAGTTGTGTGTCAAGTACATTAGTTTAAACACTCAGACCTGCTTATTGCCTTAATCAGTAACTATTTGGTGTCTTTTGTGCTTGATTCTGCTTTGTACTTGTTTGATTTGTGTTTGTGTTTGACTCCTTGTACTCCAAGAGTACAAGGGTGCCCTTTGTTCCATAAAAATCAACACCAAATCCACAAAACCAAGCCCTCTTGGTCTATATGCACAAGTGAAAAGGTCACTTGTGCTCATCAGACACCAAAGCTCAACTGAGCCCGTTTTTTTGATTTTCTTTGATTCAATCTTGTGTAAAAGTGAATTGGTATTGTGTTTTTAAGGTTACAAGGTTACTGGATTGTGTTTCCAAAAGCTAAAAAGAAAAAAAAATAATTTGCCAAAAAAGGACGTGGCCAGGACTCGAACCTGCGCCACTCCTCTCACAACACAACGTGCTAACCATCTGCGCCCTAGGGACTTTGACTGATAGGATTGGTTTCAAAAGATACTTAAGGTGTGTTTGTGTTGGCTTTTGTTTATTAAGCCGTAGCTTATTTAGCTTATTTCAAGCTTATTGGTTGGCTTTTTGGCCAGATTCCATTTTTCTTGTGTTTGTATTGTCATTTTAGATTTTTCTGTTTAAAAATATTATTTTTCCCTTTATTTAATTATTTATTAGGATTATTTTTAGATTTATTTTTAGAAAGTCAATTAAAAATAGTAAACAGTATTTTAAAAATAAAAAAAAATAGTTTTTAGGTTTTAATAAAGTGTTTTGAGGTTTACATTTAGTTAAGTTTTCAAAACTTTAATTTTTAATTTTATTTGATTTTAGGTTTTTTATTAAAATTTAAAAATTAATATAAAATTAATTAAGAGGTTTTAGGAACTTTAATTTGCATTTTTATCTTAGTTAGAATATTTAGGATTTTTGATAATTTTTTAGAATTTATTTTTGAACTTTTTATTTTTTAGATTATTTTAATATTATTTAATTAGAAAAAATTGAAAGTTTAATTTTTAACTTTTTTTCATTTTTCCTAGGTTAAGGACATTAAAATAGAAACTTTGTAACTTTCCAATTAATTTTTAGGCTTTTCATTTATTTTCTAGAATTAATTTAAGATTTAATAGATTTTAATAGTTTTTAGGAGTTTAAAAATAGTTTAATTTGGTTTTAAAATTTTTAAAAATAGTTTTTAGCTTAATTAGGTCTATTTTGAGGTTTACAGACTATAAAATCTTGTTTAGGGCTTTTTAATATTTAAAAGTGATTTTTAGGGCTTAAATTAGCATTAAAAAGTCATTATTAAATTAATTAAAAGGTTTTAGCAAGTTTGGATTTTTTGTAAACTCTTAGAATTTTATTGTGGATTTTTAGTAATTTTTAGGAATTTTTAGGTTAAAATTTTAATTTTTGTGTTCTTTTACGTTTCTACGTCTTAACTTTCTAGTAGTAGTTTTTGTTAAATTTTTATTTTTACGTCTTCGTCATTTTCTCTTCTTGTTAATAATCAAAAACATTAATCAATCATTCATTACACAACGCACTTTCCTCCTCGAGAGAACGAACTCACTTTTAGGGTCATTCACACACGGTTTTCCTAAATCGTCGTGCATACTTGCCCTATTTATTGCTCTTTTCCTAAAGAGTAGTAAAAACACTACAATCATTTTTTGGCGCCGCTGCCGGGGAGGCGTGTTGTGTTTTGGTTGAACATTGTTGTTTTTTATATTAACCATAATAGTATTTGTATTAGTAGCACTCTACTAATACGTATTATCGTTTTTCGGTTTTTGTGTGAATATTATTAATATATTGTATACGTAGAACAATAAATACACAAGTACTCCAAATACGTGAGCAATCACAACCTTGATTCGGGATTTCATCACTCGATCATTGTATTCGAATCTCAAACCAAAGAAAAAGGCAAAAATAGATAAATACTTTCGTGAAGCTTAATTTTGATAATACAAACTATAAGGTGGGTATAAGGCGGTTGTATTTCACGACCTAAAGGAAAAAGACTCTTAAGTGCTTCGCGCCGCCTCGTTTCCTCCGCTTGCTTGTGCGTATTTGATTTTGAGACTGAATCGAGGGTTTTGCCGCCCAAAAGTATTATTACATATCATATATATTTTCTTGGTTTCATTTGATTAAACCCTCTTGAACGATTTGGTGTTCCACCATCGTTCTAAAGTCATCGAAGGCGTTCACTCCACGTGATCGTTTTCATTACTTGAGGCTTCGTTAATCAAGAGATTTGATTAAGGAGGAGATTTGTGGACTTTTGTGTCTACTTAATACATTTCACCAATTTCCAGAAAGTTAATACAATCAAAAACCACAAAAAAAATTGAAAAACACAAAATACCAAAAAGAATCTTCTTTGCTCGTCTCCACGTTGTACGTGACGTTTATGCTCACTCGTAATCAAGCAAAACGTGCACGTAGACGAAAGAACAAAACTCCTACTAAAACTCATTCTAGTGAGGAGTCTCCAAGTGAGGAACCTATTGTAGAACAAAAAGCTATCATGGCTAATCGTACTATGATGGAGTTGCTTCAAGCACCCACCGAGGGTTTTGGAGAGGCCATTGTGATTCCCGCCATCCTTGTGGAGAACTTTGAGATCAAGACGGGTTTAATGTCTATGCTTCAAGCAAACAAGTTTCGCGGTCACGAAAAAGACAACCCACATTATCACATTAGGCAATTTAATCGTCTCACCGCGACAAGCAAGTTTAAGGATGTACCACACGATGCCATTAAGATGATGTTGTTTCCTTACTCGTTAGATGGACCCGCCAAGATATGGCTTGAGAAAGAACCGCCGAATTCGATTTTGACATGGGCCGATCTCGTGTCTAAATTTGTGAATCAATTTTTTCCACCATCTAAGACAACACATTTGAAAAACGAGATTTCACGATTTACACAAAGACCAAATGAAAGTTTTTCAATGGCTTGGGAAAGGTTTAAAGAAATGTTACATGAATGTCCACACCATGATTTTTCCGAATTGCATCAAATTGACACTTTTTACAATGGGCTTAATGATCATGAACGAGATTACTTAAATGCCGCCGCGGGTGGTAATTTTTTGTGCAAAACGACCAATGAGGCTTTGAAAATCATAGAAAATAGGTCTAAGGTCTATAGCCCTCGTAACACACCGAGTGTTGCCAATTTGGGCTCGTCATCATCTCGTTCCATTAATGCCTTGCAAGATGAAGCAAATGAGGAGAATCGGTTTTTTGATAGGTTTTCGACTCTTATGTCTCATTGGAAAGCTCAAGAAGCTTCAAATTCCGCTTCGGTTAAAGCGATTGCTAAGAGTTGTATTTCGTGTGGTGGAGCTCATGATTTTTCCGAGTGCATTACCGCGGATGGTAACACTTCGAATGCTTTTGTAGCCACGGGAACTTATAACCAAATCGGCCAAGGTTCCCGCCAAAATCAAGCTCCACAAAATCAAAATGCTAATAACTATCGAAACAATCAAAGTGGTGGTTACTAAGGAAATCAACGTAACTATAACAAGGGTAATTACCAAAGTGGAAATGGGCAAATTTCTAATCAAAACCAAAACCGTGATTTTCAAAACAATGCCCAAGGTTTTCAAAACGATCACACCAAAAATCTCCAAGGAGAGTTTTTGAATTATGCTAAGGCTAATGATGCTAAGTTTGACAATATGCAACGTGAGATGGTTAGCTTAAGATCCGAGTTGAAAAACGAGCTTAAAAACGAACTTGCTAATGAACTTAAAACTCATGCTAATAAAATGGAAGGAAATGTCACACGACTCCAACAAAATCAACAAAAAATGGAGCAAGGACAACATGAGATTAAGCAAGAGTTGTTAAAAGCGGATGCTAGGCAATCTAAGTTTGAAGACCGAATGGCTAAAATGTTTGAAGCTATCATGTGTAAGCCCTCTTCTTCGGGTGGTCTTCCTAGTGATACCATCGTAAACCCGAAAGGAGAATTGAAGGTTATTACTACTCGTAGTGGTAAAACTTTCAAAGAACCCATTTCTCGTCCAAGTACTTCTATGGAGAAGGAAAAAGAGAAAGAACCCGAGGTTGTGGTTGAAAAGGAGCAAATTCAAAGCCCATGAAGTACCGCTCAAACCACACCTACGGTTGAACCTATACCAATCATGGAACCCGAGATTCCAAGGCCTATGCCTATGCCTACTTTGCCCCAACCCACACCACCTTTACCCTACCCTTCAAGACGAGACAAGGAAAAGGCACAAGAACGAAATAATTATCAATTTGAACTCTTTATGAAAATGTTTCGTGACTTGCATTTTAATATAAGTTTTGCCGACGCCTTAGTCATGATGCCTCGATTTGCCGCAAACTTCAAAAGTATGTTGAATAACAAAGAGAAATTACAAAAATCGTCTAGTTGTTCTTCGGTTTTTCTAAGCCGCATACCTCAAAAAGTCGGTGATCCTGGAAAGTTTTTAATCCCATGTGCTATCCAAGACATGGAAGAATGCTACGCCTTGGCCGATCTTGGTGCTAGTATTAATTTGATGCCTCTTGAGATTTTTAAATCGCTCAATCTTCCAAATCTCACTCCTTCAAGAATGTCAATCGAGATGGCCGATCATTCTACGATTCTAGCTTGTGGAGTTGCCGAGGACGTCTTTGTGAAAGTTGGAAAGTTCTACTATCCTGTAGACTTCATTGTTGTTGACATTCCCATCGATCCTAAAGTTCCGTTAATTTTAGGTCGATCTTTTTTGGATACCTCGAGAGCACTTATCGATGTGCATGCAAGAAAAATCACTCTTCGTTTCAATGAGGAAGAACTCGTCATTAATGCAACCCAAAACTCCACTCTTTCTCATGTATACTCGATCACATCTTTGTACAATGTCAATCCCATCAAAAGCATTTGCAAAAAGATTTCAAATAGAGTTTTAGGAGTTGTTGAGAAAAATGAAGTTCCGTCCCCTCCGCCGGTGGAGATTAAGAGTGTTAAGCCTATGATTCCAATCTCGAGTGATTTTTCGGATGATGAATACGTTGATCCCGATGGGGAGGTTTTCGTTGTTGACAAAAGATTTGAAAACTTGCCACCACTTAAACCAAAAAGATTTCAAAATGTGAGAATTTTTAGTGTGACTAACATTGCTTTAGAAACACCAAATATTTTTGACATAATTAAATCGGGTTTTCGCAAGGAGAGTGTAAAAGATGAAAAAGGAAAAGATTTTGAATTTAATTTAAAAGATTTTTCTACAACTCTAACTCCGTCATCACCGCGTTTATTGAGTACTACAAGCTCGTCTTCTCCTTTTGACGATGCTTTGTGTGGACCTAGTATGGGGGAAGTCCCTTATGTTCCCTCCCCTTTCTCCACCGAGGACGAGATATTTGATCCTGGAATTGCTTATATAGGGAAATCTCGGTCTTCCACCGATGCAATAAATGGAAAATCTTTTCATTTGATTGGTGCGAGTCTACCTCGAGTAGCTCAATGTTTTGACTTACCCATTGTCCCACCCTTCTATTTCTTCTCTCCTATTTTCTTCTACCCCATTGGGGTTTGTGTTGGAGTGGTGTTGTCTCGTCTTTCATCCGAAAACGAGGACGCTATCTTTGACCCCGGTATACGTTTATCGGTTTTTAAAGTACTCCACGTGCTTTTGGGCCTTGTTTATCATGTAAGCCCCACCAAAAATTGACCATACCATGATTATCCCTAAATGATCACATTTATGGGGATTCGAGTCGAGCTTTTGACTCGGTTATCAAAAACAAGGTGCCTCGTGGGGGAGACCCATGCTTATCCATGTACATATTATTGCTTTCTAATGTAGTTTAATGTGAGGGGATTTGTGCCCTTCCAACCTTTGTTCCGTGGTTGTTTGTGCATTGTGGTTTTTAGATCATGATCTTCACGATTGGAGCCTCTCGTGTTCGTTTATGAGAGCACTCGATCGTTTGCTTTGGATACCTTTCCCAATATCCATATGATATATCCTTATATGTTCTAACCTTAGGTTTATAGCACACTTCATAAACGGCTATTGATTTATTGGTTACACCCTTTCCATGCTAGATTAGGCATTCGACTACGTCTCTAGTATGGGGGTGTTTGCACCCCTAGACTCGAAACATTGAGGACAATGTTTAACTTTAGTATGGGGGGTGAATAGATACTTGCCTTGCCAAACCTTCACGCTTTCCAAAGTTTATCGTTTTGTTGCAAATAAGGCTAAAAATGGCCAAATTTTAAATTTTTCTCATGTTTTATAAGTGTTTGAAGACACGAATGTAGGTTTTCCGATGGCGAGAATAAGAGTAATTTCTGACTCGACCGTGCGTGTTGAGCACTTAGCTTTGATTCCTTAACTACACACTAGGCTAAGTCTCTTAAATGAGGACAAGAAATGATAGAGTTAATTATAAGTTACTATGCTAAACGTAGAGTACTCGTATTATTTCAAAAACTCATGTGTTCTCGTTGTTTGCTTATTCTCCCTTCGCATGTAAATATTTTTTGCTTAATAAATATTGACTTAGCAGTTTAGTTGGGATTGTTGGGTTTCTAGTCTTTTCTAGTAGCTTCCGTGTAATTAAATTGGGAAGACATTAAGGTATCGCCAGCGTCACGGTTTTGAAGTATTGGCACCCCAATAATCGAAAGCTTCACCCAATAATAAGATTTCAAGTGCTCACCTAAATCAAGCAAACAATTTGAAGCCCCACAAGGCCTAAAATCTATGCAAAATTGAAAGTGAATCAAGCCTTAATCTTCGAAGCTTTAAAGATCCAAAATTCGCTTTAGCGTGAGGATATACGTCTTTGGCTAATAAAACCACCGATGAGGCGGATAATAAAAGGCAAGGCAAGACCGAAGTCATAATAAAAGCTTCATGGCGAAGTTGAATAAAAGATGAAGGTAAACCAAAGATAATAAGGCCCTTCCGTTAGGGGGCGTATAAAAGTCTTGGTAATAAGTCTCATGTTCAAAACCGTTATAAAACCGTGTTTATCGATTCTTCTTGTCAACTTAATTTTTTAACATCGTTGTCTATTAGGAGGGGTTATTGATTTGATGGTCTTAGTTACACCGTTAGGACTCTATTTTTAGACCTAAATCTCTATTATCGCATAAGTCAATGATGTATCCTCGTGATCATTAAGACATAATAAAATATAAGAGATACAACTTAGGAATAATGGGAGAATAAGTCGTGATTAGGGAATATGAGTAGTGTTAGCATTACTAACTTATAATGACAATGATCTCGTTGCACGCTTGGCATGGAATTAAGGTGAAAATCGAGGTCGACGAAATTATTTCTAACGAAGCATTCACGTGTTCTTATTCTATGAACCTAAACGTCCCATTTTGCGATGAAAATCATACATTATGTCTATAACACAAGTAGTAGTAATAGTAGTAATGTAGCTAGTTTATCAATTCAATAAAGTGAATAAAAATGAATTTTGGAGATGCTACGATACTTAATTCTAGCATTGCGTGAGGGCACGACAATGGTTTAGTATGGGGGAGTGATGAGACTGCTTTTATACATGGTCTCATCGTCCAAATCGGGCTTAAAATCAATTAAATATCATCAAATATGCCAAATATATGCTCGTGTTTGTTACTTGTGTATTTTTAGGTACGGATATTGAGGAATAGGCAAAAGATCACAAGAATCAATCAAAAACGAACACGGGAAACGAAGCCGCACAATGAACCGGGCCCAAGTTTGGAATTTTGCAAAATGACCCTTGAAGAATTGAAGATTGGCAACTTTAGTCCCTCATCTTTGAAGAACTTGTCACAATTGACCCTCCAAATGTCAATTTTACAAGTATGGTCCTTGATGTTTGAAGATATTACAAGACCAGTCCCTGAAATTTGAAGAATGTGCATTTAAAGCCCTTGGAAAAAGTTTTTAAACCTTTTGTGCCACTTTTGATAAGTTGCCAAAAGTTGATAAAGGCAAAATAGGCGTTGAGGGCATTATTTACAAAATGAAGAAGAGAGAAAAGCCTGGGGACCAATACTGCCAACCAACCAAACTCTCCCACCCAACCAGCTCTTGCCACCTCATCACAACCCACCCAATAACCCATCCACCCGACCCTACCCAGTCCAATACCCAAACCCAACCCGGATTAATTTATTAAATCCAGTCAAACCCCTAGTCAAACTTAACCCCTTTCCCACCAAAACAATAATTTAAAAACAATTACCCCCAAATCTAGATTAATCCCACCCTAATCCACCAAGAACCCTAATCCCCACCCAGTTCCAATTTCACCCAAAACAAGGGGTTATCACCCAAATCCCTCCAGTTCCTTAATTAACCCTCATCTCACCTTTTCCCACTCCACAAAACAACACCACATGGGCTGTGGACCCCACCCCAGGCCTCCCCTGCACGTCACTTTCCCCTCAAAACCCTAAACCCGACATGATCAACGTCCCATATACCCCAACTTGTCCCCCAAGCACAAATGAAGGGTCCAAGATCAAACAAGACAACTGGCCATCACTTTCCATCACATGGGCACGAATTTGACCAATTCTCAGTCAAATTTTCAAAGGGCATTTTAGGGCATTCCATTGCTAGGGTTTAGTTATTCTAGATAGTTCTCTAGTGTAGTATAAAAGGAGAATGAGGCATGTTCATTCCCTTTGTTCCAGTTTTTAGCTCAAACATTTGTAATTCCTTTTTTATAAATTATAAAGTTGGTATTTTTCAGAAAAATTGTAATTCCTTTTATGTGTTTTTAAAAAGTTGGTGTGTGTTTGATAGCTAGGCTGAGTTCCACTTAAATTTGTTCAAAACAATTTGTGTTTTGAATTTTCAGAAAAGTTTCTGAAAATTGGTGACTTTGGTAAAATCTTGTTTGAAGTTTAGACCCTCCTAGATTTTAGGTTGTGTTGTTTAAGTGTTTTCAAAAGATAAACATTGAGAAATTTTTGAAAAGGTTTCAGAAAGAAGGAAAAATCAGATATTGTGTAGCTTGTGTTTTCATTTTCTCTTAGCAGGTTTAAGGGATTGTTGTTGACCAAGGATCTGCATAGACCCGGGTCTATAGGAGGTGACATCAGTCACTGAGGGACTTGGATGTAAGTCCCTCAAGGTAGAATCCTTTTTTTCATTTTAATTTTCAGTTTTTGGTCATTTATGTGATTTTTGTGGAAATTGCATGAAAGGTGTTCATGAGCTTATTTATCTGTTTGATTTTGCTTATTTTGGAATGATATGCATGTCTAGTTAGTTTAGAATCAGTTTGAATTGGTTTTAAGTTGCTTTGGTTTGAAAAAATTGCATAATCAGTATTTAAGGGAGTGTTTGGATCAGCATGTTAGCCAAATGATTTGTTGGATTTTTGGTTTTAAAACGTGTTAGATACTTTCCTTAGGGTTGCATTAGGTTGTGTGTAGTTTGGTTATCATTGTGGACAGGGTTTGATCACAATTTGCATGCTAAAAGTGAAAAAGGATAGCTTAAAACTGCCATGTCACTTTTCTGCTTGTTCATGTGAAATTTGAGCATCAAATCTTGAATACTGCTAGATATAGATCTTGTTTAGAACTGTGTAGGGTTTTATTGTCATTTGGTATGCTTGTATGCTAATCTTGAAGGTTTGAAATCCAGTTGTGTGTCAAGTACATTAGTTTAAACACTCAGACCTGCTTATTGCCTTAATCAGTAACTATTTGGTGTCTTTTGTGCTTGATTCTGCTTTGTACTTGTTTGATTTGTGTTTGTGTTTGACTCCTTGTACTCCAAGAGTACAAGGGTGCCCTTTGTTCCATAAAAATCAACACCAAATCCACAAAACCAAGCCCTCTTGGTCTATATGCACAAGTGAAAAGGTCACTTGTGCTCATCAGACACCAAAGCTCAAGTGAGCCCGTTTTTTTGATTTTCTTTGATTCAATCTTGTGTAAAAGTGAATTGGTATTGTGTTTTTAAGGTTACAAGGTTACTGGATTGTGTTTCCAAAAGCTAAAAAGAAAAAAAAATAATTTGCCAAAAAAGGACGTGGCCAGGACTCGAACCTGCGCCACTCCTCTCACAACACAACGTGCTAACCATCTGCGCCCTAGGGACTTTGACTGATAGGATTGGTTTCAAAAGATACTTAAGGTGTGTTTGTGTTGGCTTTTGTTTATTAAGCCGTAGCTTATTTAGCTTATTTCAAGCTTATTGGTTGGCTTTTTGGCCAGATTCCATTTTTCTTGTGTTTGTATTGTCATTTTAGATTTTTCTGTTTAAAAATATTATTTTTCCCTTTATTTAATTATTTATTAGGATTATTTTTAGATTTATTTTTAGAAAGTCAATTAAAAATAGTAAACAGTATTTTAAAAATAAAAAAAAATAGTTTTTAGGTTTTAATAAAGTGTTTTGAGGTTTACATTTAGTTAAGTTTTCAAAACTTTAATTTTTAATTTTATTTGATTTTAGGTTTTTTATTAAAATTTAAAAATTAATATAAAATTAATTAAGAGGTTTTAGGAACTTTAATTTGCATTTTTATCTTAGTTAGAATATTTAGGATTTTTGATAATTTTTTAGAATTTATTTTTGAACTTTTTATTTTTTAGATTATTTTAATATTATTTAATTAGAAAAAATTGAAAGTTTAATTTTTAACTTTTTTTCATTTTTCCTAGGTTAAGGACATTAAAATAGAAACTTTGTAACTTTCCAATTAATTTTTAGGCTTTTCATTTATTTTCTAGAATTAATTTAAGATTTAATAGATTTTAATAGTTTTTAGGAGTTTAAAAATAGTTTAATTTGGTTTTAAAATTTTTAAAAATAGTTTTTAGCTTAATTAGGTCTATTTTGAGGTTTACAGACTATAAAATCTTGTTTAGGGCTTTTTAATATTTAAAAGTGATTTTTAGGGCTTAAATTAGCATTAAAAAGTCATTATTAAATTAATTAAAAGGTTTTAGCAAGTTTGGATTTTTTGTAAACTCTTAGAATTTTATTGTGGATTTTTAGTAATTTTTAGGAATTTTTAGGTTAAAATTTTAATTTTTGTGTTCTTTTACGTTTCTACGTCTTAACTTTCTAGTAGTAGTTTTTGTTAAATTTTTATTTTTACGTCTTCGTCATTTTCTCTTCTTGTTAATAATCAAAAACATTAATCAATCATTCATTACACAACGCACTTGCCTCCTCGAGAGAACGAACTCACTTTTAGGGCCATTCACACACGGTTTTCCTAAATCGTCGTGCATACTTGCCCTATTTATTGCTCTTTTCCTAAAGAGTAGTAAAAACACTACAATCAGAGACGTAAGTGGCCACATCCTGTTTCATACCACTCCACCAAAAGTACTGCTTGATGTCATGGTACATCTTAGTCGAACCAGGATGTATAGAGAATGGGGAGCTATGAGCTTCAGCTAACAAAGCTTCCCGGAGTTCTTGGTCATCAGGAACACAAAGTCTCGTGCCCTGCCATACGATACCATCTGCATCTACTCTGAATTATGTCTGCTTCTCCAAATTCTGTATTATCGCCCAGATTTCTCCGTCATCCTTCTGAGCTTCCTTGATCTTAGATAGCAACTCGGGTTCCACTCTAAGATTAGCCCAGTAACCGTGTTGTCCACGTACCATGATCTCGATGTCTAGTCGCTCCAAGTCTCGGATGATTTCCTCTTCGATTTTAATGCCGTTGATCATTCCGGACTTCCTGCTAAGAGCATCTGCTACTACATTTGCCTTTCCAGGATGATACTGTAGATTAATGTCATAATCCATCAACAGCTCTAACCATCTCCTCTGCCTCATGTTCAATTCACGCTGAGTGAAGATATACTTCAAGCTCTTGTGGTCCGTGAAAATGTCACATGATTCTCCATATAAGTAGTGCCTCCATATCTTCAATGCAAACACGACTGCAGCAAGTTCCAGGTCGTGCGTGGGGTTATTTTCTTCATAAGGCTTAAGCTGTCGTGAAGCGTACGCGATCACTTTCCCATGTTGCATGAGAACACAGCCAAGTCCCTTCCCCGATGCATCGCTGTAGATTTGAAATCCACCCGTACCAGATGGTAGAGTAAGAATAGGTGCAGATACTAGCTTCTGCTTCAGGTCTTCAAAGCTCTTCTCTCGATCTTCAGTCCAGACGAATTTCTCCCCTTTCCGCATCAGTTTGGTCAATGGTAGTGCTAGGCGGGAAAAGTTCTCCACGAACCTACGGTAATATCCAGCTAAGCCTAAGAAACTGCGGACTTCCGTCGCTGATGTCGGCCTTGGCCACTTAGTAATGGCCTCAACCTTCGCTGGATCCATAGTGATTCCTTCTGCTGATACAATGTGACCTAAGAATGCCACCTTGTCCAACCAGAACTCGCACTTGGAGAATTTAGCATACAGCTACTTCTGGCGAAGAATCTGTAGCACTGTACGAAGATGGTCTTCGTGTTCCTCCTTGGACTTTGAGAAAATCAGTATGTCATCGATGAAGACAATGATGAACTTGTCCAGAAATTCATGGAAGATTCTGTTCATCAAATCCATGAACACTGCTGGAGCATTTGTCAGGCCAAATGGCATAACTACAAACTCGTAGTGGCCATAACGGGTACGAAAAGCAGTCTTAGCGATGTCCTGCTCCTTGACCCGTAGCTGATGGTAGCCTGACCTAAGATCAATCTTGGAGAAATGTTTGGCCCCTTGGAGTTGGTCAAACAGATCGT
Source organism: Glebionis coronaria (assembly GCA_025667525.1). NCBI lineage: Eukaryota > Viridiplantae > Streptophyta > Magnoliopsida > Asterales > Asteraceae > Glebionis > Glebionis coronaria. Next base: position 145,106,143 of record CM046882.1, read on the forward strand.
CGATGCGTGGCAGTGGATACCTATTCCGAATGGTAATCTTGTTGAGCTCGCAATAGTCTATGCAAAGACGCATACTGCCGTCCTTCTTCTTAACAAACAAGACCAGTGCGCCCCATGGAGATGCGCTCGGTCGAATGAAACCTCGTTCAAGAAGTTCTTGCAGTTGATCCTTCAGCTCCTTCAGCTCTATGGGAGCCATGCGATAAGGAGCCTTGGAGATTGGTTCAGCTCTTGGAACCAGCTCGATACTGAATTCCACTTCTCGTGCAGGTGGTATGCCCGGAAGTTCTGCTGGAAAAACATCTTGGAATTCCGACACTATGGGTTGATCCTGAATTGATGGGGATTCAGCATCCATGTCATGAACCGTAGCTAGATAACCCTCGCAGCCATGTGACAGTAGTGCACGCGCTTGCAGGGTAGATATGATTTGTACAGACCGTCCGGCTATGAACCCATTATGAATGTACTCGGGTGCATTAACATCACCGAAGATAACTCGATACGAATGGCAGTCTATGGTAGCATGATACTTGGATAGCCAATCCATGCCCAAAATCATGTCGAAGTCATTCATGTCCAGCGGAAGTGCGTCGACAGGTCGAACCTTATCATCAAATTATAGGGGAAGAATCTTGTATACATGGGTGATTAATACAGAGTCCCTCAAAGGCGTGGAAATAGTAAGCCTATTTTCTAGTGGCAAGGGAGGCATCCTAATGTTCTTAGCATAAGCCGTAGAAATAACCGAGTGAGTAGCACCCGTATCGAAAAGAACACATGCAGCTTGACCATACATATACAAGATTCCAGTGATGGTACCTGTAGACTTGTTCGCCTGGTCTCGAGATGTCGTGTGGAAACGCTCGGCAGTAGGAGGCGGCTTGGTATTAGCATGTCCCGATGTACCCTCCATCTCGCCCTTACGGCAATCCTTCATAATATGGCCAGGAAGAACACACTTGAAGCACGCATCAGTATTACGGCGACATGGTCCTGGGTGCCTACGGTGGCAAGTAGAGCAAAGAGGATGAGTGTATCCTCCAGCAGGTGCTCTGGCTGGCTGAGAACCTGATAAAACATTTTACATAAGACATGATGGTACAAAGGACAAAGCGGATAATCGTAAGACTGAATACCAGTGATAGCTGGACGGCTAGGCTGCGAACCTCTCTGGTTCTGGTCCCTACCGTTTCCATGGTTCCTGGTAGAAGTTTTGCTAAGTGTCAGAATATGAGTTATAACATAAAACATAAGGAATTGCGTAAGTATTAGGACCTGCTGCTGTTGGAGTGCCCAGCGTTGTTACGGTAATTGTCATTACCGCCACGCCTATCCATAGCAGAACGGTCGTTAGTCTGACCGTTTCCCTTGGGGTGATGAGGCTGCTGCTGAGTAGCCGGCTGAGACCGGTCCCCAGTTTTCTGCCTGGAAGATACATTTAATAGATGAATAATTGACATATGGAAAAATATACGGATTGGTCACCGCTTGAATACGAAAGTTTACCTCTTGTCGGGTCTTTCAGCTTCCCCGAATTCATCTCTCTCCTGCAGCATCTCCAGCTTTCGTGCTGCATCGGCCACTTGTGCTACAGTGTTGAACGTTGCACACACCAGATTTTTTGTGAACGATGTGCGAAGAGCCCATCTAAAGTGATGTGCCTGCTCTTCAGGAGTACCTGCTGCCGCACCAAGGAAACCAGCCAAGCGAAGAAAGCGTTGCATAAACTCGTTGCTATTCTCCCCAACTCTTTGTCGGATCCCATGGTACTCTCTCTTGAGCTTGTCCTGCTCAGCCTTGGGAAAGAACTGCTCCATCATCCTGTCCTTGAACTGAGCCCAAGTCAAACCAGCAACCCACTCATCACCACCTTCAGATTGCATCAATGCTAACCACCAGTTGAGTACATCGCCTTCGAACCGATAGCATGCCAACCTCGCCTTGTATGCGGGGTCACAGCCCATAGCGTTGAAAATCTTCTTGATGTGAGCCAACCAGCTTTCAGCATCGCTGGGGCTATCTGTCTTCTCAAAAGCTCGAGGGCGGAGCTTGTTGAATCTCTCCAGCCATACTACTAATGTCACTGGAGGAGGAGGAGGAGGTGGCTGATTATGCTGCTGATTGTTGGCAGCTTGAACTTCAGCCCTGATGTCATTCCTCAATTGAGGAAGCAAGGCTTGCATGGCAGCCTGAATTGCAGCATTAAGCTGCTCTTGTTCGCGTGTGAGAACCATCTGACAGTATAACATAAAACATATGATTAAACAGATCAAAATATAAAATCTATATATACATGAAAAAAATTTATACTAAAATTTCACGAGAAAAATTTTATGCAAGAAAATTTTGTGTATGAATGCATGATGTAGTTTTATGAAAACTTTTGTATGCTCGAGAGTGAACGCATCTGGTCAGTTCACCCAAAACAAAAGACATAGCGAGGGGACGCCTATAGGTCGGTCCCAAATCTAAAAGTTTCGATAAAACACATGCGACTAAATAGGGCCAGTCCTGTACCAACCATTACTTAGTCAAAAACCCTGCAACAATGACATGTATTTGTATGCTTAAAAATGATGAATGCATGAAAACAACTATCAGTTCTAGGAAGACCGTAGTGACTACCCACTAATCACAGGTCATATTTGAGAGCCTACAGGTCGAAGCCTTGGCTCTGATACCATAATTGTAACACCCCATTTTGGAAATGGAAATATCACAGAAATTATGGCGTGTCATCAAAGCATACAAGGAAAAATGTCTAAACATTACTTGACCATAAAAGGAAAATACCGGAATCAAACATCGGTAGTCCAAAAGTAAAGCTCATCACACACAAGCATAATATAATAAAGGAAAGGACTAAACAATGTCCAAAGCATAAGTATCATAAGAAAGGAAATGCATAATGTAAAGAAGGCTAGACAGCTTCCAGTCCATATGCACGTACTCTTAGTGTCTACGAGCGTCCCTGAGTACCTGCCGTTTTGGGAACATGGAAAAGGAAAACGGCTGAGCAAATACGCTCAGTGCACGGATGTACAATAAAGCATGAATAGGATAAGCATATAACATATAACAGCGGAAGAAAACTAAGTCCCGAGTAACCTGGTTAAGTCTTAATAAAACTGGTTTTTAATAGTTTGAAAGTCTTATGTTTATCTTATAAAAACTGTTTGTTATATTTTACCATTAGCCAATATAGGTCATGAAAATCCACCGTGCATGAATACTTGGAGGGGTGACCTCATCATGCAAATTAGAGGGGCTGCCTCTAATTTAATATACTGGTTTTTGGGTAGGAGGGATCAGCTCCTTGTGAAGGATGCAAGGCACACACCACATTCACCATGAAATCCTGAATAAAAACATGTAACTAGGATGCACCCATACGCCCCACATGATAAATATAAATAAATGGCCAAAAGCTGAAGGGACGCCACGAGCAATCACTCCGCCGTGGTGAAGTCATAACATCAGTGCCTCTAATGTTATGGTTATGGTACCTCCATAACTAGGTGAAACTGGTCATGCATGTATATGGCTATAGGTAATCTTAATTAAACATAAGCAATCAAACACGTACCTTATACTACGGGAAAACAGTTGGCTGCATACGGGGAATCCTAATAAGGAAAGAATGTCCATACTGAAAGGACAGGAATCCGTACCTTATGTCCAGTGAACGAAGAAGATGAACTGAGAGGAATCCTACTTCCGAATCACTAGTGCTACATAAATACATACATGAATAAGTATCTGCTTACTAAATACGTAGTTGGTTTTATGTCATGTCTTAGCTTATTTTATGTGTTCTTACCATGTTTTACTATTTTAAAGCCTTAAATTGTGTTTTATCTTATATTCTGTTTAATCTAATTAAGTATTTCTGGTATTTCATGTGTTATTATACTTACTGTGTAATAAAAAGTAACTTTCCAAAAATAGCAGGTTTCCTAAAATAGAAAGTTTCCAAAAATAGAAAGTTTCCAAAAATAGAAAGTTTCCAAAATATAAAGTTTCCAAAAATAGAAAGTTTCCAAAAATAGAAAGTTTCCAAAAATAGAATTACTGCTTAAAATAGATAAGTTTCTAAAAATAGAAAGTTTCCATAAATAGATCAGCTGCCTTAATTAAATAAGTTTCCATAAATAGATTAGCTGCCTGAAATAAATAAGTTTCTAAAAATATAAGGTTTCCATAAATAGATTAGCTGCCTTATTTAATTAAGTTTCTAAAAATAGAAAGTTTCCATAATTAGAAATAAGCTGGTTAAATAAGCTAAGTATATAAGCCTAAGTGTTTTCATGATTATTTTCTAAGTCATATGATATAATGTATAGTTTAATAATTATTTCATGTAATTTAGTTAAACTATAAGCTAAAATATTTAATTAAAGTATAACATGTTTTTAATTAAATAAGTTAAATACTTAGGTTTAAATATGTATTATTATATATTAATAAAATAACCTAAGTCATGTTAATTAATTAATTATATCCATGGTTTTAAAGTGATTAATTAATTATAAGTCTTAAATATACAAATACTTAGGTTAATTAACTTCATGATTATTAAATAATTAAATAACCTAAGTCATGTTATTAAATTAATCATATTATTTTATTAATTTAATTTTTAACCTAAGATCATAAACATAAAAAAAACTAAACATACACCATGAACCGGATTTAAGCTAAACACAATGAACCGGACATGAAATCGACACCGTACCCCGAACCAACTCGGGGTACCCCGTGTTTTACTGCTGTTGTGGGACCCACACGCACCAACCAAGACCGTATGGTCTTGGTGGTGGTCGGCTTGGCCAAACCGAGACCCCTTCGGATTCGGTGCAGCCTGTGGCCAAAAATAAACACCCCTTAAAACACCCTTTTGATTTTATTTAACACCAAATCATGTTAGATCCATGTTTAATTATTAGGTTTTTGTAAAAACATCACATGTTCTTGATTTATAAAAAGATTAAATCAAAAGAAAAGGTTTAAAAAGGATTTACCAAATTCGTGGATCAAAAGGACGAAGAACTAACACGATCAATCACTAAAATTCCAAGATCCAAGATCACAAACCACCTCTTGTGGTGGTTGTAGGGTGGCGGCACAAAGGAGACAAGGGAGGAGGGTTTTTAGGTTTTTCTAAAAATCTTCTGTAAAATTTTATGAGTAGTGAAAATCCCCTTTTTCCCTTTTAGTAAATTTGACAAATGGGCTTGGCCCATTTACCCTTGTAGCCGTGGGTAGGGGCCCCACTTGGGGTACCCGTACCTTTTTCCGTGTCTCGTTGTTAAGTTAGACGTTTGTGATTATTTGTGTTCGTGTTTTAAATGTTCTCGTTACATAAATACCGTGATCTAATATATTTATTTACGCTCGTAATAAATATATATACGTAATTAATAATAGTTCATGTTTTAATTACGTTCATGATTTCATGATCGCATGTTCGTGATTAATTATCGTCAAATAATTATTACGTGCTCGTGTATAGTAAATACTTATCGTGTTCTAACACGTACGTAATACGTAAAATCCTAACACGTAATCGTAATCATGCTATATTAGGAAAGTTTAAATCTAGTACGTACGATCTTAAGGGTACTATTCATGGTAAAAGCATGCGGGTTTTACAACATCGCTTTTTTATTTACCCAATAACCATTTACATGTTTGATCTATGTTTTTAATTAGGTTTTAAAAACATCATGTTCTTAATTAATTATTAGATCAAATCAAAAAGAAAAAGGATAAAAAAGAATATACCGAATGCGTGGATCTAACGAGGATGAACACACACGAACACACGTACAATTTTCAAGATCAAAATCAACTAAACACCCCCTTTTGGTGTATTAGATGCGGCGACCACAAGAGGAAGAAGGAGAAGGAGAAAAATCTTTTTAGGTTTTAAATTTTTCTTCTGTAAAGTGAAAAGTGACTAGCAAATTTTACCATAACCCCTCTTTAGTAATTTGAGATGGACTTGGCCCATCTCCTTAATGTTGTCGCGGGTAGGGGGCCTACATGGGGTACCCGTACCATTTTCCGTGTCTCGTTGTTTAAGTGTTCGTGTTTAGTGTGTTCTCGTTAAATATTTACCGTGACCTAATATATTTATTCACGCTCGTAATAAATATATATATGTAATTAATATTAGTTCGTGATTTAATTACGTTCATGATTTCATGATCGCATGTTCGTGCTTAATTATTGTTAAATAATTATTGCGTGTCCGTGCGTAATAAATACTTATCGTGTTCTAACACGTACGTAATACGTAAAATCCTAACATGTAAACGTAATCGTACTATAAAAGGAAAGTTTTAATCTAGTACATACGATCTTAAGGGTACTATTCATGGTAACGCATGCGGGTTTTACAAATATACATAAGTTTCTGGCCCAACCCTTGTTCATCATCACTGCAACACAAATATAAAATTATAGCATATTATTAGGCTTTATGCGACACATGCAATAGTCTATACATGAAAATAATTATTCCATGCTTAATTACCGAATTTGACTTTTTAGATCTCTCAAAACAGGAATTTGAAGATCATCTAACAAAAGCGTGGAGGAGCTGCTTGATAGTTGTAGCTTATCTAAAAGGTAAATAAAAAAATCTAAGCACGTTTGCAATAATTTGAAAATACGTAATATATTAGTAAAAATAAATACTTGCTTACTATTATATACTTTAGCACTAACTGAAGTCACGGCAATTGGACACAGGCCAGAATGTTTCGTCTTCTTCTCTATCAGAGTATCACCAAGGTTTCCCCAGAGTGTCACACGTATCTGTAAGTTCATGTTTCAATAACATCAATTTTGATTATAGTCTGAATAACACGAAAAATAGTTACAAATAGAGACAGTTATGCTAGCCTTCCATCAGAAATGTAAAAGTCAAGATTTTTTGATCCTGTCTTTAAATGGTTAGTTCTGCCAACATTTGTGACATATCCAGCAACATCTGGAATTAACAAACTAACACATGAATAAAAGTAGAATAAAATTTATAATTAAAAAACATATGAAAAAAATATTACCCATCAAGTATTTCCCATCTGTAGGCTCCAAGTTGCAGAGTTCTTCTAACTGGAGAGGATGCCTCACAAAGCCAACGGGCTTAACAGAAGACCTTCTTATCGATGTTGACCCATCAAATTCAAGCAAAAACTCATGATCTTTGAATATACGGTAACTATCCTTATTCTTTTTTACGACAAAATCTTTTATTGAATAAACAACCCCTTCTTTTAACTTTAGGAAATTGTGAGCTATGGTTGATTTAGCGCTGCAATGCATTGCACGACCCTACAATCACAATTGGTAAGATTTCATATCATCTAGACAGTAAATATACTCTACAACATATAAGAATGCATTAATATACCTTTGCATCAGAAACAACAAAATCAGTACTTAAATATTAATTCATAGTAGTAGTCACATCCCACATTCTACACAGCATCACTATAATTGTGCCCGTAACATCAATAGAAAGATCATCCAAGAACAACTCCTTTGTAGGCTGAGCACCATTACTGGACTCACCAACAGCTTTGCTTACGCCACCATCATTGGGCTCACCAACAATTTTCTTTATGTCAACACATGTTTTCAATTCAGCATTGGGCTGTTTAGCATCCATGGACATTCCCTCAATGGCCTTTTTCGACATAATGAAATAGCTATCAAAAGATCAAAGAAACCGAAGATGTATTATTTTTTGGCCGTTTTTGTATTCAATTTATACAATTGATAAACGATGTAACTCCAGCAACTATTCATATGATGTTGGAGTAATGATTTGAGTAATGATTTGATAACTGCAAATCGTTTGTATCTCTTCATATGATGTTGGAGTAATGACTTCAGCAAACCGTTTGTATGCTTTAGGTTTCGTTTGAGGGTTTTGAAGCATAAAACAGTAAAACAAAATAGCATCATTACTGCCCATTCAATGAAGGGACTGAATCTTTAGATATAATAGATTATTATTAAACTTTTTATTATTATTATAGCTAAACTTTTATAGAAATTTGTAGAGTCTGACTCGCAAATAGCTATCTCTTTATCATCGTTGTCGGACATATCGGCACCATGGAATGTAGCTGCTCTTGTGAAATATATTCACTTTTTGGGCAAAAGACATGTGTATTAGGTTTTCTTGGGTTAACCGAGAAAACAACAAAGCACCTCATTGGGTTGCTCGTAATGCATTTTCTTCCACGTTAGGGCTTAGTTGGGATGTTTCTTTCTCGGAAGAATTTACCTCGCTTGCGAGGAGTGATTTATATGGATATTAAGTTTCTTAGTGCATATTTTCGTTAAAAAAAACTTTTATAAAAGTTTGTGATGTTTTTGTTTCTTTTGACGAGTGTAATTATTAAAATTACAGTTTTTCGCTAAGAGACTAAATGATCCATATATAGTTACTTAATTTAGTAACCACTTTTTTAGGTTCGGCTCACATCCTTTTCTGTATAAAAATATTGATTTATTAAAAATATGAACAATAATACGTGTTATAATATTTTGAGTTGTAAAAAACTTTTCACGTTTATATTGTACTACCTCAATCACCGCACAACTCGACACAAAGTCAATCATCCCAATTTGCGTTAAAAGTGATGACCATGTTATATCCACACATACATAGTCTTCCTTTCCGCAAGTAAAGCAACATATCATTCGGACGTAAAAGTTTGTCTCGACCTCCATCCAACCCAATATCAACTTCGTTACCAGCTAAAATCACATATCGATGTGTCCACAAAAATATCAGACACACGGTTAAGGTTATGGTGATATTTAATACCAACAAGCAGGGACGAAGCCAGGACGAAATATTACCGGGTGCACAAATTTTTTGAACCTTAATATAACATATGTAAAAAATGAATTAAAACGAAGGGTAGAAACACGTTCCGATTGACTGGGTGCATTTAAGATGCATTTAGATTAAATCGATATTTTCTTTACAAATTAACACTACAAAGAAAAAATTCAAAGGGGTTACGGGCACCCGCGGGCAGAGGAGGAGATAGGCAAGGGTCAAGGGGGTCGGCCGACCCTCCGAGCGAAAAAATTGTAGTGTAAATTTTCGAAAATATTCGGGGTTTTTCGATAATTTGACCCCCTAAGAACCATTTTGTAATGTAGTTTATAAAAAGTGTTAAAGTTTGACCCCTCGAGCAAAATTTTCTGGCTCCGCCCCTGCCCGCGGGAAACCCCTAGCTCCGTCCCTGCCAACAACACACATGATACATCATGTTCTCATAAATATTGTCGTAAAAACCGAGAACGATTTTTTTAAAACAGAGAATAAAAAAAACATCTAACCGATAGCATATCACAAATCAATAAGTCAAATCAATAGAACACTGAATTAGTAGAGACCACCAATTCTTTCTTCTTTCAAACCTCCAACAGGCACAAACTATTTTGGTACTGACGTATTATTTTTACAAGCTTCTGCAGTATTCTAGCACCTCTTTTTATACTCTAGTAAGATGAGATAAAGAAATTCGAAGTGGGTCTTGAAATCATATACAAGAAACTCCCTTCTAAGAAAACAGTTATGAACCAAGTTATTTTGCGAGTGTACATTTGCACAAGCCTCGAGGCATCCTCACAAATGTTGCATGGGCCTCAATTCGTCGAACTACTTCCATATCGTAGTGAAGATTGTTATGAACATGTTGGTAGTCTCAAAAATGAATATCCATCATGGGATGGATTAGCATTTGTTTGATATCTCAAAACCGACTGCGACAAGTTCAGGTCATGTGGCTTTGCTATCGAGTATTGACACGCTATTTACTGTACCATAAGATCATCTCAACCATCTTATTGTTTATGTGCAGAACAATCAAGAATCCAAATTATAAACAATATCACTATCACAGACCTTGAACTTGGCAAGAAAATGCAATGATGATGGACAGCCCCAGAAAGGAAAGGCATTCTTTAGACATGTGCTTTATCGTTTCTTTTTGTGAATCAGGGCAGCTTCTTATGGAAAATTTTAAAATCTTTTACTGTAAATGAAAGGTAAAATGGCAAGAATGCCAACTTATTTGACCCACAGCCACTAATGTTGACGTTTTACCCTACCCATTTTCCAGATCTACCTTAATACCAAGAAAACAGAAAGTTACAATTCAATCTATGAGGTCTGAATGTATGTCGAACAATATATTATACCATAATATCTTATCTTGCAACCCAATCTATAAGTAAAACAAGAAGATTGGGAAGAAAAATATCAAGTATCCTGCAAGAAGGAAGAATCCAGTAATAGGAACCTATGTTTCACACACTAACATGAAAGTTTTAAAAGAATGGCAGATAAGTTGAAAATTACAAACACCCCCCATATCACAATGCTGTCATCACAGTTAGTTTTCCCACCGTCAACAGCCCGCCCGCCGGTTTAAGAGCCACAACAAGCGGATTTCTGTGCAGCTTGACCATTTCCAGCTGCCCCATCTGCTTGATTGATCCTGATGGTCGATGGCTGCAAATGATGCAACAAAAAAGCTGTCACTTCCACATGATTTAACAATATTAATGTTGGGACACTTGGAGGTGTAAATTTCAGCCGATTTAAAAGTAAATGAGTTGGTACAAGTTGTGTAAATACCACTACCAACCCATGCAACCCACTCATCGTGCCACCCTTACATTTGACAGATCTCGTTTCATTCTACACGAGGATTAATGGATTAAGCTTTTATATACCTCAGCCTTGGAGTCGGTGTCTGAAAGCCTCTGCTTGATATCCTTTGCAATTGAAAAGAAAACTTGTTCCACATTTAGATTTGTTTTTGCACTCTGCACAAATACAGGGGCTCTCATTATCAGAGGGATAAGGGATATACATATAACAGCATAACTTTTATCATCTTAAACTAGTAATTAGGAGAGTAAAGAATAACACTTCATTGGTTTACTTACGGTTTCAAAGAACTTAATGCCATACTCGTCAGCAAGTGCTTGGCCCTTTGCAGTAGGTACAGCCTGTTAATAAAAGATTTTAATTTGTCAAATTTTCTTATATCTTAAGTTCAGTAATTTAGGACTCGAACAATAATTATGACAGCATTAGATTAAAACACTAGAGAATACCCTTTTGCTTTCATCCATATCAGCCTTGTTCCCCACCAAAATCTTGTTAACATTGTCCGAGGCATGTTGTTCAATGTTGCGAATCCAGTTTCTTATGTCTGGCAAACGCAGGAAACAAAAGAAGACAAGGAAAAATAAGAACAAACCAATGGTGGGTCCAAAAAAGTGTATTGTGTGTACAAACAATATTCTTGGCGGACCAAGTGTGTGTCCACAAAGTTTTATAGAAAGCTTTAGGCCAAAACACATATTAGTACCTTTAACTTGACAAAGTGGATCATTTAGTACCCTGAACTTTTAAGGGTGCAGAGTGGTACCCTAAACTTGACAAAATGGAATTATTTACTACCCTATACTAGTAAACTCAATAATTAATTGTTTTTTTTCTTTCAAAAAAATCATTTTAGTAAAATATTTTATAACAATTAATTTATATAAAATGTGGGTTAAGAGTAGTGCAATAGAAATATTTTAAAAACGATTGCTACAAAAAAAATTATTATAGATAATAGATTAAAATGCTATATTGATTTTTTAAAATAAAAAGTAATTAAATATATGAAAAATTATATATTTACTTAGCTTAAGTTTTACTATAAATTAATTATTATAAAATATTTTACTAAATTGATTTTTGAAAGAAAAAAAACAATTAATTATTGAGTTAACTAGTATAAGGTAGTAGAAAATCCATTTTGTCAAGTTCAGGGTACCACTCTGCACCCTTAAAAATTCAGGGTACTAGATGATTCACTTTGCCAAGTTCAGGGTACTAATATATGTTTTGGCCAAAGCTTTACCCAACAGTGGTGATTAATAATAAATCAGCTAGCTAAAAGAAGCAGAAAAACAAAGGAACCGCAATGTAAGGGAAACCTTACTATTAAAAGATGACTCGTCTGTCACATCGTACACCAACAAGATACCCATGGCTCCTCTGTAGTAAGCTGAAATTTAATAGGAAAAGTGTATGAATTACAAGCTACTATAATCTGAAACACGACATGATACAATAAAAGATGTTTTAAAGATAAAATCAAGTAAATGTGGTTATATGGGGGCTGTGCAGGCGGGTAACGGGTAACATGTAACAGAATAAAGTGGGTCTAATCAGGTCGGCCAGCAACGTTTTTTAGCTTTAAACATACTACATGTAGACATGTAGTAAATAAGATCATGATTTTTATATAAACTTTATTGTTTTAAGTAATAACAGAGCAATGTTTTTTTGTTTGCAAAAACGATTTATAAGGTTTTAGGCATTTGTGTATAGACCTTATAATGTTTTTGAACCCTCGTGACCCCGCTTGTCCATTTAAAACTTGATTCCTTTTAGCTAGGTTTTATTTATTGTACCCGTTGGAAGTTAAACTTGATCCAAATCAGTCTATCCAGCTTAAGCAAACGGGTCGGGGTTGTCACCGCCAAAATAAAGTAGTTTCACAGGGGTAGACTACTTGGTTTGAATCTTAAAATTTTGGATCCGATCCGCAAAGAGGTTAAACTCACTGATACTCCGATTCGGTAATGTACTAATGTATTTTGACAGCTGATTTGTGTGTAATATGCCAAGTTAAGTTACCATAACTGACCAATATTCTCTTTCCTCGTTTCTGCCTGGCTCACTCTGGTGGCCAGGTGCCCCAGGAGTGCAAGTCTCTTTTGGAATAAAAAGTTACAGTAATAAAAGTGATTGACCAGAAGAAAAATATAAAATACCAGTTGTAATAGTCCGGAACCGTTCCTGGCCAGCTGTGTCCCAAATTTGGAGTTTGATCCTCTTCTCATCAAGCTCAATAGTTCTTATCTTAAAATCAATACTGCATTTCCCAATAATAGTGGTTCAAAATGTAAGACTAGTTGCCAAAACTATGTGAATTAACTAACAACGCAAATAATAAAATTAACTCACCCAATAGTAGTGATGAAACTAGTAGTGAAAGAACCATCGGAAAAACGCAAAAGAAGGCAACTTTTCCCCACACCTGCAAGATAAGCCAAATGCAACAGATGGTTATTTTGTATGTATTATATTCTTTAAGTTATCACACCAAAGCACACACACACACACAGCAATAACATCACAAACTATATAATCGTATTGTTTTAGTCTATCTTCTATATTGAGTAGAAGTTTCAGGATACTTATAGGACAGAACTAAAGCAGAACCTTAATGATTCTTCCTTGCTAGAGGATTGGAGTGTCCAATAAAAGGGAAAGGTATCCACTAACTGTAATGTACAAGTGTAGGGACTATAGGCAGGGGCGGAGGCAAGTAGTGAGACATGGGGGGCAGTGCCCTCGATAGATTTTTCGCAGATGTTGTATTTGTATAGAAATCTCTAACAATATATCAGAAATAGGCTAAACAAAATGAGGGTACCCTAATCATTTGGCCATGTGTGCCCTCTACTTTGAATATCAATTTGTGGTTATACTTTCCTTCAAGTCTCTAACTCCTACAACCAGACTAATGGACATATAAACTTGCACATAGTACAAGTCTAGTAATGTATAACTTATAGGTTTTGGTTTTAAATAAATGGAAACTAAACTAGTGAAATATGTAGAAGTACTTATCGTTAATATTTTGGATGTACATATTCACTAATCAACTCCATTTATTTACCCTATATTTTTAATAAAGTTGAAGTATCGAACCTTTTAATTGAAGATAGCATATAGCTACTGGTAGCTGTTCGGAAGTGATGCTACTTTGGATTATTGGTTTAATAAGTCGAAGTTGTTGAAACTAAAGTCATACAAAGTCTTTTTTTGATCGTTTTCCCTACTAAACTGTTTGCATTTCATATTTTATATTGTCATTTTAGTATTAGTTCTTAATCACTGTTATCTTATTTTATTAGTTCAAATGAATTTGCATCACGAAAAAGTTGTGGGTCAACCGTATCCGACCCTTTATAATGTGTAATCAAGTAAGCAGCTTTAAACCGACTATCCGACTTAAGTATATAAGCGCCCTCTATATAACACTTTCCTGGCTCCGCCATGACAATAGATGAAAAACCAGAAAGATTTGTCATATTTATTTAATGGTTCTGCACAGCAAATTTATCCATTTAAAGTATCTGAGACGGTTGGAGTCTTCTAAAAAGGAAAAGTCTCCACTATTTGTAACTTTGTAACAAACCCAAGTGTAAGGAGTATAGAAGAAAAGACCAGTAATTATTTTCTAACTGGTTCTGCACAGCACATAATCTAGAGTTCCGTTTAATCGGTGTTAGCTCAACAATAATACTAATTAAAATTTGGAATTTACTATTTCCAAAACTTCGAGTTGAATCAGCTCACTAACATCAGCAATGTTTCAATGTCCAACTGCAATTGCAGTGTAAAACAAATGAAATTGAATTTAATGCCGAACATACGACACAACCAAAAATTAACTCGCTCTAGTTTCTGAAATCAAAAACCGCTGCCACAATCAGAAATAACATAAACTCGTAAAAAAGATGGGCATTTATTTGTCTACCAAAATGAGAGCTGAGACGTTAGCTGATATTCAATTCATTCTTCTAATGGTAATAACCTCACGTGTAGCCTTCAATGACCTCATTTTCTAGCAAATACTCCCAAAGCAATATTTCGCATATTCACCCATTCAAGGGTTTCAATGTATTATACAACTTGTCTTCCCTAATATAATAGGTCGCATATAGACAACAACATTAATTGGATGTTTTTCTATTGTCCAGCCAGGTAGGACCTTGGTTTAAAAAAGCGTGGCTTTTTGCGCCTGAGGCGTGAGGCGAGGCGAGGCAATGGGTTCATCGCCTCAGGACCCTTGATGCGCAGCCGTTACATAAAGCGATTGGAGGCGGTGCTTTTTTACGCCTTAAAGGAACACTTTTTACCGCCTCAAGTGCTTTTTATTCTAAAAATGACATTTAAACTTAAAAGGTTTGAGTGGACTTCTAAACTCAAAGGGTTTTTTGTTCTAAAAATGACATTTGGACTTTTATTAGTGTAAAAATGACATTTAAGCTCAAAGAGTTTGAATTATGGGTTTTAACAAATTCACAATCGTTGTGTACAAAGTAAGCGCCTCGCCTACGAGAGGCGTGCGCTTTTGCCTCATCGCCCGCCGCTTCTCGCTTCGGACCCTTAGCGCAACGGACCGCTTCTCGCTTTTTAAAACCAAGGGTAGGACTAATACCCAAAGCGGGATCAGGTATTGTTGTTGTTTGAGCGGTAGCTATTTTTTTCTATAAAAACGTTTGGTAATGTAGATGACTAGATGTAATTATGATCATAATGTGTAAAACATAACACTCCTAAATCATACCTCACGAAGCGTTGAAAAATGAACATTCCGAAAAAATGGATAAAGCTACTCGCCGCTGACCAAACTAGCATTAAAAATTAAAAATTAAAAATTAAAATTCAAACGCTCAACGTTCACCACTCCTAAATGCTCCCGAATGCTCACGCTCTATTTCTAACAAAGTATCCGCCTATCCATATTCACAACAATCCTATGAAATCAACAAAACTAACAGCCTTACGCAATACATTAATATCTAGCAACGCTCGAAACAGCTATCCGTAACTCATTCAAACACTAAAAATCACCAAATTAACCTAGATCTAAACCATTACTTAACAATCAAATCAACTTTTATAAAACAAATTTTATAAAAAAAAACATACCACTATCACCGATCAACAGAAGCTTAATCAAGTAATCATAATCAGCACGTGGTCTCACCGGTGGAGCAGCCATTACTTAAATTAAATATATAAAAACCTGTAAAATTAATCAAATTCAAAATCTTAGATCAATATAAAAAAAAAAAATTTAAATCACTAAATCTATTAATGTTTGATGTGCTAAAATACGCACTCTGGTGTGCTAAAATGCGCCGTTTGATTGTTTGTGATTTGTTTTAATTTAAGGGATGGTGCGCAGGTTAGAGAAGAAGGCGCAAGATAGCAGAAAATGGAGAGTTAATGACAGTTGTCAGTTTGTGATGGGAAGGGAATGAAGTGGAGGAGAGAGGACTATGGTAATAACGGTGTGACAGCGATGCAGGGGAGGTGTGGTTTTTTGTTCTTTTATGTGATCTGTAATTTGTTCATTCAATGATTGATTAGGGGAATAATTGTGTTTGTTTGGATTTTAAGTTATGGAATATATATTGATTGGGTAATATATTATTCATGGTTTACACATATAGGTAATGTATTATTTTTATTATTAATATCATTATGAAAATCGATTAAACTTTTCTAATATAGGTAATATAACCGGATATGACAGGTTAGAACTCGAAATTTGGAACAAAATAATTACTACCTCGATAAATTGAAAATAAATATACTCATAAACAAATTCTTAGCTTGTAAATTGGTTGCTAATGTCTGATATAAATATCTAATATGCGTATGCTTGTCAAATAACACTCAAGAATCGAATCTTGTGATTCTAAAGCAACACGATCAAGTTATCAGCATTATGGTATTTGGAATATATAAAAGTTTTTATATAGAAAAGCATTATAATTCAAATTCCATAGGGTATTAAAGGACAATTATGACCATGGGGCTCCACTGGAATTCAAAAATGAAATTATAACATTATCACAGATCGATCATCTAAATCTGGTCAGATTTTATGGTTACATCGATCATGCTGGTGAGCGTATTATCATGCTAAAATATGTTACTAATGGAACCCTTCGTGAACATTTAGATGGTAAATGCAGCTTCATGGATCTCGGTTATTGGTTTCATATCCGAGTATAGATTCTTGTTTTTTAAAGATTTTTTGAAAAACAAATAAGCGTTTGTTCCAGAATAAAAAATGAAGCGTTTTTTCCAGATGAAAAGATGAAGGGGATGAAAAAATGAAGCGTTTGTTCCTAATTTCGAGTTGTAACATGTCCTAGCCGGTCACATGACCTATATTGGAAAAGTTTAGCCGGTTTTTATAGTGATATTAGTAATAAAAATAGTACATTACCTAGATGTGTAAATGATGGATAGTATATTACCAATATATGGACTTAACCCTTATGGAAATCAATTACTATGTGCTAACGTTACTTTGCTTTTTTTATTTCACAAAAAGTGTATTTGCGCATAACTGTGGAAATTGCTTAGCGGTAAATAATTAACGATATATTAATTGATTTGATGGTCGAACTAGTAATTAAGTGACTCGACCGGGTTAACTTATTGGTCGAATCAATTAACCAGTGACTCGACCGGGTTGACCCAGGTCGATCTTGTGACCCGGCGACTCGACCGGGTTGACCCGGTGGTCGAATCAGTGAAGTAGAGATTCGACCGGTAGGACCCGGTGGTCGAACCCGTGACCTGGTGACTCGGTCGAGTTGACTCGGTGGTCGAACCCCTGACCCGGTGACTCGACCAGGTTGACCCGATGACTCAATCATGTTTACTCATTGGTCGATATCGTGACCTGATAACTCGACCGGGTTGGCCCGGTAGTCGAATATGTGACCCGATGACTCAACCATGTAGACCCGAAGTTTGATCTTGTGACCTGGTGACTCGACCAGTCGACCCGATGTTTGAACCCGTGATCCGACAATGTTGTGTGAAAAAAGAAATGTTGAAACCTATATTAGAAAATGTTGATAATTGTCAACTTTTTAACAAAAGGGATACATTCTTTATATTTATAAATAGGCGAGTACCCCGCGCATAACGGCGAAAATTGCCTAACGACATATTACTAACGATACGTTATATAATGCTAAAATGAAATTGTAATTGCGAAGTATCGTAACATATCGTTAATTAATTATGTTGTTATGCACGAATACATGTCTGGTCTAAGTATAAACTATTTATAAAGCATCTTTACACTTGAATTGGGAAAGAAAGGCTTGTTCAAATGGAAAACCAACCTGAACCCGCAAATCAACATATCTAAACCGACCATATTCAGTTTGGATTTTGTTTTAAATATTTGTTTTTGTTTCAGTCGGTTTGGTCTGGTCAAACACACATATTCGTGTTTGATACCCTTACTCGAACCGAACCGAACCTAACTGAACAGTACTGGCCTTATTCGGCCCTCTTTCGATTTTAATAGTTTATAATCGATTTGGTTCTCGATTGAAAAAGTCTTTTTATTTGGTTTTAATATTTGTCGGTTTGGGTCGATTATAAAAGGCAACCTTTTCCTTTCTTATTCTTTACATCAAAGATTAGAATATACACTTAGTCAATTAACTTAATCAATTAAAATGTGTTTATTATATTTACTTATTTAGTGTGTTTAAATAATTACGAAGCATGCTAGATAAGTACAATCAATGTCACATAACTAACTTTGTCTTGATCTGTTACGATTTTATTTAACAAGATGTATCTCATTATACTATATATAAAAAAGAGGATTATTGTTCAAATGAATAATACCCCACTCACATTCTCAATAAAAAAATTCCCTTCTCACATCTACCCCTCTCACCACTACCCTCTCTTTTATTTTGATCTCTCGATAACTTTCTTCATCTATCTCATTTTGATCTCACGTACCCATTCATATTCATTTTTATATGTGCTCTCTCTCTAATAATTCAGGGCTCTCTCTCTCTAATCAAGCTTGATTGATCAGATTTTGTTGGTTGCTTCTGAGATCAGTAAGATTTCACTTTCTTATTAGCTTTGTGTTTACCGTCTTTTTATATTAGGCCTCATGGGGGTTTTGATTGTTACGCTATTATCAATGATTCTTATGAAAACCCAGCTCAAATCAAATGTTTCTGTCTATGATCCAGATTTATATCACCATACCCTTCGATGTCGCGCACCTCTTCGTTGTCGTCGTATATGGTGTGTAGCGTTGGTGGTGAGCTGGTGATGATTGGTGGCTTAGGTGGGTGGTTTATTTATGAGCTCTTTTGATTTGGTATTTTTGTGATGCTTGTGTGACGCTAGGTTGTTGGGTATTTGGCGATTGTTGCTGGTGTCGGTTATTTTTTTGGCCATAATAAGCGTTACCTAAAAAAGTAGTGTTTATAAAAGTTGCCATGTTTGGTTTTTGTTACCTTTGCTGCCACTTTTCACCTATGATAAATTCAAAGTGGGAATTGATATCATCAATTGAGAAGTAGGCTTAAAAAAGGTTCATTGCATATAAGTCGTGTCGAATAAGCTTATATGCTGCTAAATGAGCATACTGTAACATAATGGCCACAAATGGCAAAGAAAACTGCTAAAGATGCTGTCATTTTTGCGCACATGAGAACTGGCGCCACTAAATATTGTTCATATTTAGAAGGGAGGGTTAAATAGTCTACAACAATTCAATCAACCCCATGAGAACTGTTTATACGCTGGCAACGTCCGAACCTTGGCGTCACAACCTTACTGGGTTTGCAGCCATCACGGATGTGGCGGACCGAGATTTTTTTGGCTCGCACCCATGCTATGTTTTGTACCGTGTTTTTAAATAAATCTAATAATAAATGAGCATCGTAAAAACCGATGCACCATTAATATAACCTTTCACACTACCGACTTTGTGTGTGTTAAGTGTAAGTAGCGATCTCAACCGTTGATTCAGTGCGTGTAGGGAGAAAAAAGTGTATTGTGAACCATATTTACATTCGTGCGTCGATTGTGACATACTATGTGGTGCAATATGAGCATGTATCCTTGGAATATGCGATTACTTGGGCTATGATGAGTTTTAACGGCGCGGTTAAATCTGAGATTACGCGCATCTTTGCGGGGCAACCTGTCAAGGTTGCAGCCATGGCGTGCCTCCGGTTTTCCCTGGAAAGTGCCAAATATTTGAGCCTATAATGGAAAGAATTGGTTGATATATTATTGTTACTACATGCTAGTCAGCGGGTTTCAATACGCCCGTCTTTTCGTTGTCGCTATTTATGGCGTGCGACGTAGTCACGGGTCTGTGCAATGCTGATACGACTGTGAGCTGCAAAACATACCGATAAGTAAGTTGCAATCTTTGTGTGTTCGTTATTGTTTTAGAGTTTCCCACATTCGAGAAGAAAAATAAGAAATTTGGTTAAGAGTGTTTGGATTTCTTTATTTTGAGTTACAAGGGGTTGGGGTTTCTTATATAAGTGTTTACCTTCATTAGTAGCTTCAAGTGTGTGGCAAACAATTGGTCAATCGATCTTGATCATCTGATACTCAACATTTTATGTATAGGATAATGTTGTTACAAGTTTTCATGGGTTGATGGTCGAAGGTGACTATCCGGTTCCTAAGGTCCTTGTGAAGTATATTAATATTCGTTTAAATCACAGGTTTGTCCCCAAATCGTATGTTTTTAGTACATTGTTACAATCTTTCGAGAAATCTAAAAACTAACAATTAGTTTATAGAATGTGGACTTCGAATTTCGTTAAAAAAAGTTAAATTTATATAAGAGAGTTATGTCGGTGACCTTTTACATGATTTATGAATATAGGTCTCAAGTTGTTGAAAAAGAATGTAAAACCTAAGAACAAAGCGTCGGAGTTTTTTCAAGTTCAAGAAAAAATAAGAATGATAAATATGATAATAAAGACCATGTATCTTTTATAGGTCGATAAACGAGTTTTAGTATCTTAAAATAGTTTGTTCTGAACTACCATTTCTTAAACGAACTTAAGTAGTTTACATGGTTGGTTAATAACAGTTTCGCTACTACAAAGTAATTATAAGATGGTCAATCATTGATCGATTGTACACAAATATGATGTTTATGTAATCCCAAGGCCAATACCGATAAAAGAGTAAGTGAACGACATCATAGCAGCAACGATAGACAGCCACCCCCACTTGGTCAAAATCTAGGATCTAAGAAAAATTGATTTTGATGATTCCAAATGTTATGTTTTGTTGCGAGCGAATATGAAGTTAGTTATTCAAATTTGATTTTGTGACATTTAAGTAATTTGATAATCATAACTATTAAGCCCAATGATAGCGTTGATCATGTCCTAAACGTCGTTTATTGTTAAAATATGATACTGAACATTATAACGATGTATATGAATTTATTATTATGCTTTTTTATGTGTTTAGTTTGTTATTTAGGTTGAGAAGGGCAAGTCCGAGATACCTATAATTAATGAAGAAACAATTAAAAGATGTATTTTGCTGTATAAATGATGAGGGATTCTATGAAGTATATATATTTACAAAATATAAAAAAAGATAAACGTGAGATCCATAATAATAGGATCTTATACAACATTGATAATTATCTAAGGTTATAATTATCTAGACTATATTTTTATCTCTTATCTATTCTGTTTACATTCCCCCTCAATCTTAACCATGACAAGGTTAAGATTGTTTCTTAGCTTCTCGAGCATAATCTTAGTTGCTGGCTTTGTGAGACCATTTGCTATCTGATCGCCAGATGAAATGAATCGAACATCAAGAGCACCCATAGCTACCTTCTCTCTAACGAAATGAAAATCTACTTCTATGTGCTTTGTACGCGCATGGAATACCGGATTGGCTGTTAGATAGGTTGCCCCTAAGTTATCACACCATAAGATAGGGGGCTAGGCTGTCGAACACCTAATTACTTGAGTAGCGATTGAACCCATGTCGCTTCAGTTGTACCATCGGCAAGAGCCTTATATTCTACTTTTATACTTGATATAGACACTGTGAGTTGCTTGCGTGAACTCCAAGAAATCAGATTTGGTCCAAGGAAGATTTGAAACCTCCCATAGACCTGCGATAATCCAAGCATCCAGCCCAATCAGCGTCTGTAAACACACTCAGAAGTGTATAGTTAGAGTGTCTAAATCGAAGTCCTGTATTTATCGTACCTTTTACATAACGTATAATTCGCTTGACTGCTTCCCAATGAATGCCTGTTGGTTTAGAGAGATATTGGCACACTTTATTAACCACAAACGAAATGTTAGGCCTAGTTAGTGTGAGATAATATAGACCTCCAACCATACTTATGTTTAAAAGCATCATCATCACTAAGAACCTCTTCATACTGATGAAACAACTTTTTTGTTACAGACATCGGGGTTGCAACACTTTTACAATTCGCCATGTTAACATGATGAAGTAGATCAGTAGCATACTTGTGTTGCATAAGAGTTATTCCCCCTGAATTGTGAATAACTTCAATCCCGAGAAAATAGTTTAACTTGCCAATATCTTTGATTGGGAAAGATCCAGATAAGGTGCGAACCAGTGCATCAACCACCTTCTGCGAGGAACCAGTGATGACAATGTCATCAACATAGACAATCATATAAATGACAATCTTTATCTTGAAAAACAAAGAGCGATGGGTCAGTTTTCGAAGATCGAAAACCAAGTTGGAAGAGCTTGTCACTCAGCCGAGAGAACCATGCGCGAGGAGACTATTTAAGACCATAGATGGCCTTCTGTAACTTGCACACATACTGAGGTCGATAAGAGTCTTCAAAACCTGAGGGTTGTTGCATATAGACTTCTTCATTTAGAAAACCATGAAAAAAGCATTACTTACATCAACTTGTCTTAAATGTCACTTGCGAGATATTGCGAGAGAGAGAATAAGGCGAACTGTGACACTTTTAACCACTGGACTAAATGTGTCCAAGTAATCAACGCCACACTGTTGAGTAAATCCACGGGCCACAAGTCGTGCCTTATGTGTATCAATAGAACCATCCGAGCGTTGTTTTGAGTTTAAAAATCCATTTGCAGCCGACTACATTAACACCATTGGGGCGAGGTATGAGGGACTAGGTGTTATTCTTCTAAAGTGTTGAAAACTCGACTTCCATGGCTTTACGCCAAACTGGTTCAGCCAGAGCCAAACGATGAGAAGTAGGAACAACCATAAAAGCTCTTTTGTTTGCATCATAGATTATACGTCCATAAGTAAACTGACGAGGAAACGACTTGTCGACACGACCACGAGCAAGGACTCTTAGAGGAGGTGGGACAATATGTGATTCCACTGACGAGAAAACGACTTGTCGACACGACCACGAGCAAGGACTCTTGGAGGAGGTGGGACAGTATGTGAGGAATCACTGATGGTGGTGGATGTGTTTTCGTTACCGGTCGTCGGAGCAGATGTACTCGGTGTTGGTGAACCCACTGGTTTCTTAAAGACCGGTGGGTTTGGATGTGGCAGAAGATTGTTGGGTTGATGCTGGTGGAGCTGGCTGTGGTGGTTGTTGATGGCAATTGTTGTTGTCTGGCCTACAAAAACTTTGAATAGGAGCTAATAGCGATGCGGCTGCATCAATATTCTTAGATAATAACATAGAGAGGTCATAATATTTCATATATTCATTTAGAATTCCTGGTTCAGATTGAGGAAAAGACACAATTGGGGATGTAGGCGAGGGTGTGGCGGCCGTAAATGAAGTTGCAAAAGGGAATCGGGACTCATCAAAAACTACATCTCTATAGATGTATATGTGACCAATACTCTTATCAAGATACTTGTACCCTTTGTGCATACAACTGTATCCAAGAAAGACACACATTTTAGATCTAAAATCAAGTTTGTGAGAGATGTACTCGTGTAAGCTTGGCCAACAGGCACACCCAAAATTACGAAGGAAAGAGTAATCAAAGGTTATATTTAGGAGACATGTGATAGGTGTGGAGTTGTTTATGGTGTGACTATGCATGTGATTTATAAGATAACATACAGTTAGGAACGCCTCATCCAAAAAACAAAGTAGAAGAGAGGAGTGAGCTAGTAGGGCCAAACTTGGTTCAGTTATATGTCGGTGTTTTTGTTCAGCAATTCTATTATGTTGGGATGTGCGAGGACATGACACACGATGAGAAATTCCTGTAGTTTGGAAATATTTGTGAAGTTTGTGATACTCACCCCCCAATCAGATTGAATGGTTCGAATTTTGGCATTCAAAATACGTTCAACATGATTTTGAAAGTTGTAAAAGACTTGTTCAACATCAGATTTACGTTTGATAAGATAAATCCAGGTGTAACGACTATAATCATCCAAAAAACTAACATAATAACGAAAACCGCCATTAGAAACTTGAGCAGGTCCCCAAACATCTGTGTGAACAATCTCAAGTGGATGGTGAGTAACATGAACAAAGTTTTATAAGGTAATTGATGACTCTTAGCACGCTAACAAGCGTCGCATACAGACTCGTTATTATCAAAAGAACACCCTAATTGATTTGACCATAAAATAGACTTGACTACATCAGAAGTTGGATGACCAAGACGTTGATGACATTGGGATGCAGATACTTTAACAGTTGAAGACACATGATGATGAGTACGAGGAAAGTAGCGACCAAGTGGCACAGGGTACAGACCACCTTTGCTTTTACAGAATAGAAGTGTTCTCTTCGTGTCCTTGTCCTTAACAAAAAAAGAATCAGAGTGAATTTCAATGAAAACATTATTGTCGGAGACAAGTTTATAAGCAAAGAGAAGGTGTTTATTAATTTCAGGAACATGGAGAATATTTTTAAGCTTTAGAGGTTTGCCTAAACCAGAATTTTTTGAATGACCAATATGAGAAATTTGCAAACTTGCTCCATTTGCCACTTGAGCTTGATCTTTACCATGGTAACGATCCTGAACAGTAAGTCGATCTAGATCACTAGTTAGGTGACATGTTGCCCCGGTTTCAATGTACCAACTTGGATCATTGATGTATGATATGAGCAAAAACTCATATCAATTAATCAACAAATCACCCTAAAACATACGGAAAATACCTAACTTTTGTGCTATAAAGCGGAATTATGTGGTATGTTTTGTGTTTGTGTATAAATAGGTAAGAACGATACATTTTCAAACAAAAAAGAAGAAATCAAGCTTATTTGGATGAAAAAGACAAAGAAGGATCAAAGATGACAAGACTTTGAAGATAAAGGACCTATCTTGACAACATTCCAAAGTTGAAGGACTCAAAGTGTAAATTGGTCAAAGTCAAGATTTAAGTCAAACAAGGTCAACTCCAAAGTCAACCAAGTCAAAGGGTCAAACTAGACAAGAATGCAAGTGGAAGGACCAAAAATGACATTGGAATGAAGATTATAACTCATTTGGACATTCTGCCAAAGTATAGGGACTTAACTTGCCAAAAACTATACCAAAAATGGCCTTGATCCGTGTTTATTGGTAACAACCAATGAGAATGCAAGAAAGGGAGCACACGGATTGCCAACAATATTGCCACCTCACCAACACAATAAATGAGCCATTTTGCTACAGTAACATCCCACTAACTCGATTTATAACCAATAAGAAGAAGACATGTCATAATCAGTTTATCCAATTTTGGATAACAATCCGTGTGTCCATTTATCAACCAACCAGAAAGAGCCACGTGGCATCATCTTCCACAAACGAACCTATAATCGTTCTTGAGCTACATTGAATTTCAAGAGATGATTTCTACATGAAACTTGCTCGTTTTCAAGAGAGGAACACATTGGGAACACTTAATCAAGCTCAAACAAAAAGGATAAAATCCCCCAATTCATGAAGAACACAAGAATATGCAATTAAGAGATTGGTGACACCTGGCAGCTTGCTATTGGATGGGATACGTCATCAACCCCAAATCACTCTCATTTCTTGTCTATAAATAGTGATAGGATCTCTCATTTTTGTAAGTAGCTAAGTGTGAAATTTTCACACACTTCCCATTTTTCTCTCTCAATCCTGTTAGTTAGCTGTTAGTGTAACAAACTCAAGAGCTTGACAAACTCTTGAGTTAGTTATAGTTAGTTGTAACCACTTACCTAATTCTGTAACCAACTTTTACATTCAATCAATAAAAATTCCTCATTTTCCCTCAATCTTCTTATAATTCCTGCATTCTTGGTTGAATCTTGTTGATGTTATAAGTTTCTTGTGATCACACTTGATCATAAGAAGCTTTTTGTTGAAGATTTGTAGTTGTTCCTTACCATTTCAGTTGCTGAGTTGACTTGAAGCATAATTGGGTAGATATGATGATGTTGATGATGGTAGATGGTTGATTAAGTTGATTTTAGTGCTAAGGTGGTGGTTTAGCATTGATTAGGAGGCTTAGCGCCTACCTACTCCATCAATGGAGGCTCATTGCTAAAAGGTTTCATGATTCTGAGTTTTGTTCCACTAAATAGTTCAATGCATGCTAAATTCTAGTTTAAATACTATATGTTGCTTTGATAAAGTGTGATTAGTCTGTTGTAGCTTGATTCTGATTGATTAGATAGATACTTGTTAGATTGTTAGCTTTTTGCTTGAGTTTACTTGTTACTGTCATCATTTTCATCAGTTACTTAGCTTGTTCATGCACTTTGAGTACTTGTGTGTTTAACAGCCTGTTCTTGGTTCATTTGCATGTCATTTTGATCAATAAGCTTGTGTAGATATCAGTCTTAGCTCAGTTTCACCATTTGCTCAAATTCTCTTCACAAAAGTTGTTTAAAGTTCAGATAAATAGTGTTTGGATTTGTATACATTTAGGAATTTGAGTTTAGTAAACTGGTTAATCAAAGTTCATTTCTCATCCTTTAGTCTTATCAAACAAGTCTGAGTAGCTTTCAAGTCAAAAGGTTTGTCAAACAAGCAAATGGTTGATAAAATGTTTGGGTTAGTTCTTTGATATTAGTTCATCAGATAAGTAGCACTTTTCAATTTCATGCCATTGATTCATTACTTGATAAAATTCAGTCAAATCAGTTTCTAGATGTCATTTAACATCTGAAGTTTTAGTGTTTGTAAGGAAACAATACAGTTTTCACAGATAAGCTTTGTATCAGCTTTTTAATAAGCATCAAAACAACTTCAAGTTTCTGTGATAAAATAGCTAACTGATTTCTTGGTTTGGCAAATCCACTTCATAAATCTTGTGATTTTCTTTCACATTCCTACTTAGAAACATGCCTTGATTGAATTTTGAGCTTTTCAGATTTTTCACTTTTTGGTCAAACTTGGTCAATAAGCTAGGTTTCAGCTTATTTTCAAATTCCAGCTTAAATACTGGATCATTTTTCATAAGGAAAGACATTCCAGACTCTCCATAAGCTGATTAATCAGATTTGACTAAAAGATTGGAATGTGCATGTCTAGATTTCATTGTAGCTTATTCTTGGCTTATTGGAGTTGGCTTATTTGAGTTCTAGTGCATTTTAAGCTTTTTCCTTGTACTAGCCTAAGTGTTTTTGGATTTTAAGCAGTTTAAAACTTGTTAGAGCTTAATTGGTGCAATTTTGAGCTTATACGAGCTTAATTGTCCATTGTGCCCGTTTTTGGTGAAATTTCCCATTTAATTGCATAATAGTCCCCATAGTTTGTTACTGTTTGCATTGTTAGCTTAATTTCCACTTTATTAGGGTTTGCTAAATCTCAGTCCATAACTTTTCAATAGTTGTCATTTTCAGTTGGTTTTAAAAGTTGTTACAATTTGTTAGAAATTTGTTAGAATTTGCATAATTGGTCCTTTTACTTTCTGATTTTTACATTTCAAGCATTTAAGTTTCATTTACTTACATTTTTAGCACATTACTTTCCTAGATTTACAATTTTGTCCTTTTGTGAATAACAATTTGGTATGTGCTAATTGTTTTACGGTTACGTAGCTTAATATTTTTCACATTTTTACGTGCTTGCTTAAATAGACATAGAAAATCCAAATAACCCTATCAACAAAAAACGATAATAAACCTGATATTGTTAGGACTTTCAATTGGTTAAGAATCGAGAAAAACGAACTTCAATTTACACAATATCAAATGGCGCCGCTGCCGGTTCTTTGACTTTACGAGAGACTATCGATTGACGGTTTTCATTGGCTTTTGGGATCCGTTCACCTCGTGAACGTTATTTTTACGTATCATAAATAAAAAACATAAAAAATCAAAAATATAAAAATATAAAAAAAAACTAAAAAATAACAAAAGCAATTCTTTTCCTAAAGAATTGACCAAAAAATTAAAAAATCAAAAAAGCAATCTTTTTCCTAAGAGATTGCAACCAAAAATATATATTATTGGATTTCCTTGGTTTTTATGTACATATAGTATTTTCTTTAAAAAACCCCAATAAATACAAAAATATTTTCTCTATATTATTATATGTAAATACGTATACGTATAAGAACAACCAATACACATATTCTCCATAAGTATTGCCAATGCAATACACCGTGTTAGGGGGCGTTCTGGTCCTTGACACGCGTATCGATCAAATTCAATAAAGCAAGAATAGATAAATACTTCCAATAGGCAATAATTCGAAGAATACAAACTACAAAGTGAATAGAAAGGCGATGTGCTATAAAATGCCATCTAAGGGTCAATAGGTACTTAAGTGAATAGAAAGACGCTTGAGACATAATTGAGACTAAATCAATGGTGCAAACTAACACACAATTTGATGAGATAGTACATGTCATTCAAGAAGGAGGTTCTAGACCATTTGAGACTCAACTCATTTCATCCATCCAAGAATTGACTCAAGCTCAAAAAGAAAGTCAAACAATTATGCAAAACACACAAAAGATGCAACAAACCATGATGAATAAATTTATGAAACTTTATTTGGGCAATAATTCCACCAATGATGTGCATGTTATTACTCTTTCATGTGAGACTTGTGGAGGTCCCCATTCATATCAACAATGTGATAAGGTGCAAGGATATCAAGGGGAGTGTTATGCATACCAAGAGGAACATAGAGAACATTTCAAACCCAACATTAATCAAAATAACCTTTCTTATAAGTCTTAAAACTACCTTGCACCACCGGGATTCCCACCCCAACCACCCACCCAACTTAAACAAAATCCCCCTCAATTGTTACAAAGGAACCAAGGGCCAAGGCCACAATACCAAGGGAACAACTATAAAGCACCCAACACCTTTCACAATCAAGGAAATAACTTTTATCCACCAAATCAAGGATTTAATGCACCACCTCTACTCTATCCAAACCAAGGTTTTTATCAAGGGTGTGCAACCTAACCCTATGGATTTGATTCTTCAAAAGCTTACTTCCTATGAGAGACAAATGAAAGAGGCTCAAGAGGAAAACAACAAGAAATTTTCTCTTCTTCACAACCAAATTATGCATAATCAAAGACCACAAGGGGCTTTACCATCTAACACACAAACAAATCCGAGGGCAAATGTCAACGCTATTACAACTAGAAGTGGAAAAACAACAAATGATCCTTCACCTCCTACACCTTCTATTGTTAAGCCCACTTTGGTTCCCACCTGTGATAAACCTTCTACATCTACTTCACCACCTCCAAACTCTACTACTTCATCAACCACACCTTCTCCACCTATTCCCACTTCTCCTTTACCTTCCACAACTCCAAATGAAGAAGATAACAAAGAAAAATCTTCCACTACAACACCTACAACTAGACCAAATCTTCCTTACCCTTCAAGATTGAAAAAGGACAAATGAAAAACAAGGATGATATCCAAGTCTCAAATTTCTTAAGGATGTTCAAACAACTCAACATAAACATCTCCTTTGCGGAAGCTCTTGCTTACATGCCAAACTTTGCTAAGATGTTCAAGGATCTACTCTCCAACAAGGAAAAATTGGTTGATTTGCCCAATACATCCCTTAATGAAAATTGTTCCGCCGTGTTACTTAAAACCTTACCAACAAGGGGCGCTTTTTTATACCTTGTAATTTTCCCGGGGTGGAAAATTGCATGGCTTTGGCGGATCTAGGGGCAAGCATAAACCTCATGCCTTTATCGGTTTGGAAAAAACTCTCTCTTCCCGAGCTCACTCCCACTAGGATGACACGTGAGTTAGCCAACCGTACCATAGCTTACCCGGTAGGTATCGCGGAGGATGTGTTTGTAGGTGTGGATAAGTTTACCTTTCCGGCCGACTTTGTAGTGGTTGATTATGACATAGACCCTAGAGTTCCTTTGATTGTTGGTAGACCGTTTTTGAGAACGGGTCGTACCTTAATAGATGTGGTGGAGGGAGAACTAATTATGAGAGTTGAGGATGAGAAAGTGGTGTTTAAATTAGGGAAAGTGTGTGATAAGAAAGTGATTAAGGAGTCTAAACCTTGTAAAACCATTAACATAGTTGATGTGCTAGATGAGGTGTGTGATGAGCATTTTCATGACGCTCGCAAGAGTAATAGTGAGGATATGCCCCATATTGAAACAGTGGCCTCAATTGCTCCCTCCTTAACACCTTTTGGAGAGAGTGATTTCCTCTTGGAGGAATTTGAGTCCAACTTTCTTGGTAATGATTCTCCCATCAATTGGGAAGAAGATATTCTCACTATCAAAAAGTTGCTCAATGAGGACCCCATTCCTTCACCCATTCCACAAGAAGTAACCAATGATGATCCATCCATAGTTAAACCTTCCATAGAGAGTCCACCTCCACTTAAACTTAAGGACCTTCCATCCCACCTAGAGTATGATTTCTTAGAAGGATAAGATCAATTACCCGTGATCATTGCTAAAGATTTGAAAGAGGATAAGAAAGAGAAACTCATAGAAGTCCTTAAGAAACATAAGAAAGCCTTAGCATGGAAAATATCCGACATAAGAGGAATTGATCCACATTTTTGTACACACAAAATCCTTATGGAGGATGATTACAAACCCGCTATTCAAAGCCAAAGAAAGGTTAACCCTAAAGTCCATGAGGTCATTAAAAAGGAAGTTATCAAACTCCTTAATGCGGGCATGATTTACCCCATTTATGACTTTCCATGGGTTAGCCCGGTACATTGTGTTCCTAAAAAGGGAGGAATCACCGTAGTACCCAATGAGAACAATGAGCTTATTCCTACGAGACTTGTTACGGGTTGGAAAGTTTGTATTGATTATAGGAAGCTAAATGAGGCTACTAGGAAAGATCACTTCCCATTGCCTTTTATGGACCAAATGCTTGAACGCTTAGCGGGAAATGAGTACTATTGCTTTCTTGATGGATTTTCAGGTTATTTTCAAATACCCATTGACCCTAAGGATCAAGAAAAGACCACATTCACTTATCCCTACGGTACATTTGCTTACAAGAGAATGCCTTTTGGCTTGTGTAATGCACCTTGGACATTTCAAAGGTGTATGATGGCAATTTTCCATGATATGATTGAGCAAATTATGGAGGTTTTCATGGATGATTTTTCCGTCTTTGGAGATTCATTTACCTCTTGTCTCACTAATTTAGAACGAATGCTTAAGCGGTGTGAGGAAACCTGTTTAGTTCTTAATTGGGAGAAATGTCATTTTATGGTGAAAGAGGGAATTGTCTTGGGACACAAGATATCCAATAAGGGATTAGAAGTGGATCGAGCTAAAATTGATGTGATTGCTAAGCTTCCCCCACCCACTACGGTTAAAGGTGTAAGGAGTTTCTTAGGTCATGCGGGGTTTTATAGACGCTTCATACAAGATTTTTCTAAGATAACAAGACTGATGACTCACCTCTTGGAAAAAGAGGCTCCTTTCATTTTCAACCAAGAGTGTTTGGATTCTTTTGAGACTCTTAAGGAGAAATTGACTAAGGCTCCCGTTTTGGTTTCTCCAAATTGGGAATTACCTTTTGAGCTTATGTGTGACGCTAGTGATTATGCGGTGGGGGTCATGTTAGGACAAAGAGTGAATAAGCATTTTCAACCTATACACTATGCTAGTAAAACCATGACCAGTGCACAACTTCATTACACTACCACGGAAAAAGAGTTGCTTGCTATAGTTTATGCCTTTGAGAAATTTAGACCATACATTGTGCTATCCAAAACCATAGTGTATACGGATCATTTCGCTCTCAAGTATCTCATGACAAAGCAAGATGCTAATCATAGGCTTTTGAGATGGGTTTTATTTCTTCAAGAGTTTAAGATAGAGATTCGAGATAAGAAAGGAGCTGAGAATTTAGCGGCGGATCACTTGAGTAGACTTGAGCATTCTTTTCAAGGAGATTTTCCTCATAAGGAAATCAATGAATCCTTTCCATTAGAGGAGCTCATATCTATCTCTTCTCAAGAGGATGCCACCCCTTGGTTTGCGGATATTGCAAATTATCTTGTGGGGAATGTGCTTATAGAGGGTCTTACTTCACAACAAAAGAAGAAATTTCTAAAGGAAGTGAAGTATTACTTTTGGGATGATCCTTACCTCTTCAGGCAATGTGCGGAACAAATCATTAGACGGTGTGTAGATGGGCCCGAGGCATTTAAGATTTTAGAAGATTGTCATAAGGGACCTACGGGTGGACATTTTGGGCCCAACTATACCGCCAAGAAAGTCTTTGATTCGGGTTACTATTGGCCTTCCATTTACAAAGATGCCCAAGAGATGGTGAAATTTTGTGATGTATGTCAAAGACAAGCAAAAATTACACAACGAGATGAGATGCCACAAAACTTCATTCAAGAGTGTGAGAATTTTGATGTGTGGGGAATAGATTTTATGGGACCGTTTCCATATTCAAAGGGAAATAAGTATATACTCGTAGTGGTGGATTATGTGTCCAAATGGGTGGAGGCCAAAGCCTTACCTACTAATGATGCTCGAGTTGTTGTGAAATTTTTGAAGCAATTGTTTGCTAGATTTGGTGTACCTAGGCCATCATAAGTGATCGTGGTACACACTTTTGTAATGATCAATTCACGAGAGTTATGAAGAAATATGGAGTTAATCATAGACTTTCTACCGCGTATCACCCTCAAACCAATGGTCAAAACGAGGTTACAAATCGTGGTTTAAAGAGAATTTTGGAAAGAACGGTGAGAGAGCATCGAGCTTCTTGGTCGGATAAGCTTGATGATGCTTTGTGGGCTTTTAGGACGGATTTTAAGACACCAATTGGATGTACTCCATATAGGCTTGTCTATGGAAAAGCATGCCACCTCCCATTCGAGTTAGAACATAAGGCTTCTTGGGCTCTCAAGTGGGATAACTTTGATTTAAACCAAGTCGGCTCACATAGAAAGGATAAACTTAATGAAATGGATGAATTGAGAGCCAATGCTTATGACAACTCATTGCTTTATAATGAGAATACTAAGAAATTGCATGATGCTAAGATTAAGAACCGTGAGTTCAAAGTTGGAGAGCCGGTTCTCCTCTTTAACTCAAGGTTGAAACTTTTTGCGGGCAAGCTTAAGTCGAGATGGTCCGGTCCATTCACTATTGCTCAAGTATTTCCATATGGAACTATTGAGTTGTCACAACCCGATGGTCCCAATTTTAAAGTGAATGGTCACCGTGTGAAGCACTATTTTGGGGAGGACATTTCCGTGGAAATGGTCCAAGAGATCCCCATTTTCCCCATGAATTAATTCATTGTGGGAAAGAGTCGAGCTAGAGACTCCTTAAATCAAGCTTGAATAACTAGGTTTAGACGTTTTTAGATCTAGAGTGTTGTAGGTTAGAAATAAAGATAGCAAGTTGATGAGAAGTGTAGGGGAGACCTTCTTTTGTCTTCATGTTGTTTGTACGGTTGCTCACTCATCACGTGCTTTGGAGCTTATGGAGGAGGCCCTTGTATCCGGTTCACTTCTTTACTATTGTGATTTTTCATAGACACCTTGTGCTTAAAAAAATGCATTCACTATAGTTGATCTTTCCTTAACTTGGGTTAAGCAAAGTCTATTCATTGTCATAAGTGTAGGGGAAGTTTTATACTTCCATGCTCTTAAACATTAAGGACAATGTTTAGCTTAAGTGTAGGGGGGTCTTCTATCGAAGTGACCTTACCTAGACTTTGTCATTGACCTTCATGATAACTTGGAAAATT
Source organism: Glebionis coronaria (assembly GCA_025667525.1). Classification (NCBI taxonomy): domain Eukaryota; kingdom Viridiplantae; phylum Streptophyta; class Magnoliopsida; order Asterales; family Asteraceae; genus Glebionis; species Glebionis coronaria. The sequence goes on from CM046882.1 coordinate 145,140,025, forward strand.
AATTTTTCAAACATTTTTCAAATTTTTGATCTACTTTGGCCACCAAAAATATGCATTCATAATTTTTGCATCAATCATTTTTCATTTGCATATCAAATTTGCATTGTATATATTTTTCTTTTATTTTTCATCAAAAATATATAAAAAGAAAAAAATATAATAAGAACATGGTTTAACAAATTTAGACTTCTTTGACATATTAGGCCCGCCATGGATATTTTGACTCAACCCGAGTTTGCTTATCTTAGAATTCTCTAGCTAGTATCCTTAACCATGTAGTCCTTCATTGGTCTATTAGGCTAAGCATCCACTACTCTCATTATTTGAGATTTTAAATTTGTGGAGAATGGGAAATGATAGAGTTGAAGCAAGTATAAAAGGGCTAGATAAACTTCATGATACTTACTTGTGGCTAAACCATTCTTTTCTTTACCTCTATTTTCTTCGCATGTATATATGTTAATAAATAATCAAGAACGGTTTTAATCGGTTTGTAATCTCTTATGCATTTTTGTCTAATCATTCATGGTTGATATAAGTACGTCTTAAGATTCCAAGTTAGAACGTTTTATGTGTACTAGACTTATGTTATATTTAATACTTAGCGGGTGTTTTTCCTTTTATTCTTTTCAACTTTTTTTGTGAGAAATAAAGAAAAATAAAAGCGACTTATGAAAAAAAATGAGTGGCTAGAAAAAAAAAGAGAAAAAAAAGAATTTTTTTTATACAAGACTCCCAAGAGGGGCAGTGAAGTGTTAATTATAGTAACAATTAGATTCCAATACTACCTTGACGGGTTGCGGGGATTTAATAGTTGCTCCAATCTAATATTACCTTGACGAGTTGCGGGATTGAAGATCCAAAGTCTCAAAAAGGTGGAGGATGTAAATTATTGCGTGAGTTTTATTTTTCTTTCCTTAGCGAGTGTGTAGCTACTTATTAATGCATGACATGAGGATTTTACACATAAGGCGAATGTCTTATTACTCTTGAAACGGACTTATATTAATTGTGAGCGGTTTTTCAAGTAATGGATGAGAGGATTACTTTGGATTAAAACCGTGCTTCCTTATTTTTGGATTTTACATTTCTAATACTTCACGCTTCAAATAATGACAAATTTGCCCCAAAAGCAATTTGTTCAAATAATAACCGGTTCCACATTTAATTATCATGAATAAGTTGATGCACCTTTTTACTTGTGAATGCAATGATCCCATTTTTAAGCTTGGTATGGGGAAAGTGAAACTTGGGGGTGATAAGTGTCCATGGTACCAAAGCCCTAATTCAAGTCATTGACTTCTTTATGAGTTTTTCTATCAAAGCCATTTCAAGAAAAATCCAAAAAGATATAAATAGATTGTTTCTTTTGTATTGCATTGTTCAAAATCAAAATCATGCATCATATAGAGTAGCATAGTGTAATAGCATTCCATATTGGCCAAGGTGGGTTGATGATGAGACTGCTTTTATACATAGTCTCATCGTCCAAATCGGGCTTAAAACGCTTAAAAATGTCATAAAATATCCCAAAATATGCTTGTGTTTGTTCATTGTGTATTTTAGGTACGGATATCGTGAAATCAACAAAAGATTACAAGAATCAAGCAAAAACGAACACGGGAAACGAAGCCGCACAAAGAACCGGGCCCGAATCATGAATTTCCATTCAAGTCCTTGAAGTTTGAAGAATTGGCAAGATTGGTCCCTCAACTTTTGAAGACTTGTTACTTAATACCCTTTGAAATCTCAAAAAATTACAATAAGGTCCCTTATGTTTCAAGAATATATCATTTATACCCTTGAAGTATGGCCAAAATACATATATAGTCCTTAACCAAAGTTTGGAAAAAGCTAGTGCCATATTTGACAACTTTTGCAAAGTTGATATAAAGGGAAAAGAAGTTGTTAAGCTGTTTATTACAAAGAGACAAGAGAGAGGGAGTATAGGGACTATAGTTGGCCAGACAATAAACTCACCACATCCAACCACACTACGCCACGTCACTTTGACTTGTTGACTGGCCAATCACCACCCCTAAACCGTCCACCTCACACCCCACTCACATCTTTAATTTATTAAACCTGTTTTAATATTTCCTTCCCTCCATAACACATATTTAAACTAATCCCTCTCCTAAAACAGATTAACCACCCCCCATAAACCCTAATTACGCCCAGGTCAAATTGAACACAAAACAAAGGGATTTTTGTTGATTGCTTCCAGATGGTTAATTCATCATGTCAACATCAAAACCCACTCACTTTTTTCTCCACCCACTCACCCCTGGTCCCCAACCAAAGTCCCCTGCTCCTCCAAAAATAGCAAAAAACGAATCATAGCAGAAATCCGATGGCTCACAGCCATTCCTTGGTCCCAACGTTCGAATAAACGTCCAAGATGACTCTTCCAACCTGGCATATCACTTTCTTCATCAGGCATCACATGGGAATGATTTTGACCAAGTTATTCAAATGGCAAACTTGGAAAATCAATAGATTAGGGTTTACTCTTTTTTTCAATCTAGAATATTATGTAGCTCATTATATAAGAGCATAGGGTTTCATTGTTAAGTTTTGTTCCAGTTTTTCTATGTAAATCTTTAATTTATTAATGACAATGAAACATTGAATTTATGCATATAAAAAACTGTGTTCCTTACTGCTTTCTTAGTGTAATAATTCCATTTTATGCAATTTAGTTTATTTTTCAAAAGTGTTCATCTTACAAAGGATTTTTAGAAAGTTAAATTTCCTTGAAAAGTTTTTTGGAACCAAGGCTTAATTTTTGGTGGTGTGTTGATGTGACAACTGATACATCACACCAAGAATTAGACTTGTTAATTTTCTTGTGGAAATCTTGTTCAGAAAGTTTTGGATTTTTCAAGTCTTTTATTAAAGTAGCTATCTGTTTCTGGTTTACTGTATCAAAAGCCCCCCCACAAGCTTGCTGACAACAAGCTTGTAGTTGTTGCCTTTGTATACTTTGTTTGATTCTGTCTTAGCAGGTACCACCATTGTGAAGCCATAAGCTTCTTGGACTTTTGTAGTCCTAGAGCTTGGTCTTTTTAGACCTCTCAACAAATCAGTCCATAAGCCATCATAAGTTACTCATTCCTTTCATCACCCTCAGCTGGTGGCATCAAAGAAGCCCTTGATCGTACCAAGGTCAAGCCAAGGTAACTTCTTTTTGAACTCCCTTTGGTTATGAAGAAAAAATGTGGCTATGTGAACTTTGCTTATAATCTGTTTATGTGGGAGATTTGTAGTAATTCATGCTTCTTTTATGATTATGTGATATGCTAGTTGGTTTAAAACAGGTTTAAGTTAGATTTGCTTTAAACAGCTTTGAAAATTATTGTTTTCAGAAAGTTAGGGCTGTTTGGGATTAGTTTTTAAAACAAGCACTTGACAACTTCTTGCTTTAAAATCTGCTCTAATAGTTTCAACAGGGTAGTGGTAGGTTGCTATGCTAGTTTGTTTCAGGTTATAGGTTAATATCTAGGTTTTGTATGCTTTAAGTGGTAAAATCAGTTAATCAAGTCAGTAGGCCATAATTTTTAGTTTTAGACCTTCTAATCTTATAGACTGCTAGATAATCTGATTAGGGAGGTTTGTTGATAGCTCATTTGTGTTTTGGTGGCTATTTGACCAAGTTGTGGCCTATTGAAATTCATCAAAAGGCCAATTGCATCAGCAACTGTTCATCAGACCCCAATATAGCTTAATCAGTAACCTTTTTGTGCCTTGTGTGTTTGATTCTTAAAAGTGACTTGCTGTTTTTATTGCATTGCTAGACTCCCTACACTCCACTGAGTGTAGGGGTGCCAATCATTGTCCAAGAAACCAAATATCCAACAAGTTCTAAGCACAAAGGTGCCCAGATACGATTTTTATTGAAGTTAGTGGGAACAAAGTTCCCACTGCTAGTGTTCCAGTTGGCACTGCTAAGCTAACAGACAAAATCTGCTTAGCTGTAAACATCAGTTTTCCATTTTTTTGTCTTTAGTCGGCTATTTTTAGAGTTTTTACTTGATTTCAGTCTTGTTATTTTTCTTATTTTATTTCTGATTTTTCCATTAAATTTATTTTTATTTTACTGTTCATTTCCTATTTTTTAGATTAAATTGCATTTTTAAATTAATTTTTAATTATCTTTTTTGTCTTTTAGTGCCTAAAGTGTGTATTTTTCAGTTTTAAAAATTTCCAATATTCAGAAAAGTATTTTAATATTTTTAGTTTAAAAATATTTTACTGTTCACTTTTTAAGTAATTTTTAGATTTTATTTAAGTTTAATTAGGGTTTTATTATTTCTATTTTGTCTTTTAGTGAAAAATATTTACTTTTTCAAACTTTTTCATTTTTTTACTGTTCATTAGTATAATTCAGGAATTTTAAAATAGTTAAATTATTTTTAGCATTATTTTATTATTTTTAATCATTATTTTAGTTTAAAAATAGTTTTTAGTGTTTTAAAAATAGAAAAATAGTTTTAAAAATTTAGGAAAAATACTTTTTAGTCGTTAAATAATATAAGTGAGTTATTTGTTCAATAAAATAATATTTTGGGCTTTTTCTTAATTGTATTTAATTTAGGGCTTTAATTAGCATTTAAGATTGAATATTTAATTAATAAAAGGTTTTAAAATTTATTTATTGGATTTTTATTCTTATTTATATTATTTTAGACTTAGTTTAAACTTTTAATTAATTTTTAGTTTTAATTTTTAGGTTTAATTTTTAATTTTTTCACGTTTTACGTATTTACGTCCGCGTTTTACGTCACTCGTCGTAGTTTAATCGTAATCGTAGCTCGTCTTTAATTTTTCTCTCTTTACCCAAAAACGTCACTAATCCAAACTTTGATTTTATATAATTGGCACACTTAATTCACACACCTCCTTCGAGAACGAACCCGCACTTATTCGACTTGTCGGTTTTCCTAAATCGTCGAGTTTAATACTTGCCCATTATACGTTGTTTTCCTAAACGCGTATTTCTACACCTATCATTTTGGCACCGCTGTCGGGGAGGTGTTTTTAGTGTGCCATTATTAATATCGTGTTTGTGTGAGTAGTGCGTTTTTGCTTTTCAATTTTTAGAAAGCGTAAATATCGTACATACTCATTTTTGTTATTTTTCTCTATTATATTATAGTATCCAAATAAAACGTGTTTAATTTTCCTAAATTAAACACAAAACAATCATTTTACTATATTGTAGATATCCCATTATCGTTTCGTTTTTCTTGTCAATATATTACTATATTGTACTTACGTAGAACAATAAATATACAAGTACTCCAAAAGCGTGAAAACGCAACCTTGATTCGGGATTTCATCACTTGATCATTGTATTCGAATCTAAAGCAAAAGTTTAAAGGCAAAATAGATAAATACTTTCGTGAGGCTTAATTTTGATTAACACAAACTATAAGGTGGGTATACGGCGGTTGTATTTCACGACCTAAGGGAAAAAGGCTCTTAAGTGCTTAGCGCCGCCTCGTTTCCCCCGCTTGCTTGTGCGTGTTTTGAGAAAGAGGGCTAATCGAGGGTTTGCCGCCCAAGTATTATCTACGTATATTATATTTGCTTTTTTTCAAGATTAAACCCTCTTGAACGTTTTGGTGTTCCACCAACGTTCTAAAGTCATCGAAGGGGTTCACTCCACGTGATCATTTTCATTCTTTGAGGCTCTTTTAATCGAGAAATCGATTCGAGGAGAGATTTGTAGATTTGAGTCTACGTAATACAACAAAAAATCAAAAAAAAAATTAAAAAACAATCAAAAACCAAAAAAATTGAAAAATCGAAAAACCGCAAAAAGAATCTTCTTTGCTACCCCCATTCTACGCTTAGTGCATGCGCACTCGATCGAAGGATTATTCTAATTCTAGCAACGCTTCGAATCGACGCAATCGTAATCGAAGGAATCGACGACGTAGATGAGATTTAGAAACCGACGTTCCTAATATCGTTGTTGAAGAAACCGTAGACGAGATGACCGACAATCGTTCGATGATGGAATTGCTCCAAGCGCCCACCGAGGGTTATGGAGACGCGATCGTAATCCCCGCTATCAAAGCGGAGAATTTTGAGATTAAGAGCGGCATGCTTTCGTTGATCCAAGCTACGAAGTTTCGAGGTCATGAAGCCGATAATCCTCACGACCATATTCAGAATTTTGATCGTCTTTTGGCCACGAGCAAGTTTAAGAACGTCGACACCGATGTCGTCAAGCTTATGCTTTTTCCGTACTCGCTCGATGGCGCCGCCAAGGATTGGTACGAGAAAGAGCCACCTAATTCCATAACTACGTGGAAGGATCTCGTCTCCAAGTTCGTTAATTATTTTTTCCCACCGTCTAAGACGACGTTTTTCAAAAATGAAATTACGAAATTTGAGAAAAAACCGAATGAATCTTTTAGAGACGCGTGGGATCGTTTTAAGGAATTGCTTAGGCAATGTCCTCACCATGGATTTTCCTAGTTGCACTAGATCGATACGTTTTACAACGGTCTTAGTTTTCAAGAACAAGATTCGTTGAATTCCGCCGCCGGTGGCAACTTTTTGTGTAAAACTCCGAAAGATGCATTAATGATTATCGAAAATCGATCCAAGGTTTACCAACTCCGCAACACACAGAGTGTTGCCAATGTCGCCAACGTTAGTAGTTCTAATCGCGACATTGAGAGAGTTGATGCAAAAGTCGATAAGTTGACGGATGTGTTTACGTCTTTTCTCGTTGAGATGCAAAAGAAAGACGCTCCCGCTATGGTGAAAGAGGTTGAGACATCGTGTACGTTTTGTGGTGGACCTCATAATTATTACGAGTGTGCGGCTACGGATGGCCAAACGTCGAATGTGAGTGCGTTAAACAACAATTTGTCTAATCAAAATAAAAATAACGCCGGTCTATCACAACAAGGCAATTATAACCAAGGCAACAATTTCAATAAAAACCGAAACAATTTTCAAGGAAATAATCAACAAGGAAATTTTTCGAATCAAAACCAAGGTTATAATCAAGGTCGGAATTTGAATTGGCAAAATCGAGACAATAATCAAAACTCGAATTTTTCAAACAACAACAATCAAGGTAACAATTTCTCAAATGGTAATCAAGGAAATTTTCAAAGAAACAATCAAAACCAAGGGAACTTTAATTCAAATCAAAATAGTTCCTCAAACGATTTTCAAAATTACATGAAAACAAATGAGGCTAATATGAGACGATTAGAGGGAGAAATTGGTACTTTGAAAAACGACTTTACTAATACTTTGAAACTTCAAAACACGAAGACTGAGCAAGGACAAATTGACATTAAAAAGATGTTTTTGGCTATTATGAACAAAGCCTCGGGTGCTTCATCGAGTTCGTTACCTAGTGACACCGTTGCAAATCCGAAGGAACAATGTAAAGCCTCCTCGTCTCGTGAGAAAGGTCGTGTGATTACCCCTAACCTTGATGGATTTCGAGTTGTTCCTTCTTCTCAACCCTCGACTTCTAAGACGTCCTATTGTTCTAAAGTCGATGGGGCGAACGTGGCGACCAAGGAAAAGAGTGCACACCCTCGTGTACCTCAAATTCCATCCACGGTTCAAAAAGAGAGCTTTATCGACCTAACCAAAGTAACCCTTGAAGAAACTTGTGCTTCGATCCTTCTTAAAAAACCCAAAAGGCATATGCCGAGAAAGAAAGAGCATCCAGGCCAATTTCTACTACCTTGTGATTTTTCCGAGATTGAGGGATGTTTAGCCCTTGACGATTTAGATGCTAGCATCAATCTCATGCCTCATTCTCTTTGGAAATTGATGAGATTGCCTAATGTTACCCCCACGAACATGACAATCGAGCTTGAAAATTGTACACCATTAATACCAATTGGAATAGCCGAGGATGTCTATGTCAAAGTTGGAAAGTTTGTTTTTCCCGTGGATTTCGTCATATCCGATTACGAGTGTGACCCTAAATGTCCCATTATTTTAGGCCGACCATTTTTATCGACGGCTCGAACCGTAATCGACGTTCACGAGGGGAGACTTACTATGAGATATGGGGATGATAAAATGGAATTTTTCACGAGTAAATCCAAGTGTTTAATGATCATGAGAAAACCGAGGTTTCAAAACCTAATGTTTCTAAACCTAATGATTTCAAAATGTACACTTTAGCGGAAAGAATGAGGCTTAATGCATGTTTTGAAAAAATTAAGAAGAACGGTTTTAAAGATGATGATTTTAATGATAAAGAATACGTGTACCTAATTCAAAAGGGTATGTGTAAATTTTTGAATGAAAAATCACTTTGGGATGTATTCGATGAAACAAGTGACACACCAATTCCGAAGGGCGATGTTAGTGCCATCCCGACAATGACCAAAATGGACTCGTCTTCACCACCTTCGAAGGACCACGTCTTTGAGGCTTCAACTTCTAACTCCATCGAAGTGCCTCCTTTTCCTAGCCCAACACCCGTTGAGGCGAAAGGTTTCATCGACATCGATCCTCTCGTTTTAGAAAAGTCACCTAAGCATAGTCATTCGACTTGTAAGACCATGGTTGCGAGTGCTCACATCGACTCTTTCTTTGACGATGATGATGGCGATTTTGCCGAGATTGATCACGTACTTCGAAATCCACATGCCATTTTTGAGTATTCTCCCAAAAAAACCTCTTCTCATGTGAAGTACGATGATTACGAGTTTGATCCCGATATTGAGGAAATCATTGAACGAGAGCTAGCTCTTTTGCCTCCACTTCCACCTACAAGTGAGGTCGATCTTTCCAAAATCAAGGATGAACTTAATGAGTTGGAACGTCTTATTTTCAATGAAAAACCAACTCATGTGACCCAAAATCCGATTCTCGAGGAGTTACCTAATCAACACTCCTCAAATGAGAATTACGTTTACCACATTCGTGAGGATTTAACTTATCAACAATCCCCACAAATGGATGATTGTTTCGTGCTTGATCGTGATCTTTTCGAGAGAGTTTCTAAGATACTCAAGGAGGGGAATGACAAACCTTGGTTTGACAAGCCTATCTTTGATGAGGAAATCGATGAGATCGACGTTCATGAGGATGACGAGTATGTAGACCCCGAGGGGGCGGTGTTCTTTATTGATAAACGTTTTGAGAACTTAATAAGTGTGTAAACACTTATCCTTTTGCCACTAAAACAAGGAAAAACAAGACCTAAACATGTGTTTAATATCGTAAAAGTTGGAATTACGCGTGGTTTTGTGTTTTTGTGTGAAATAGGTACAAAAGATCAAAAGGAAAGAAAACATGGGATTTAACGGTCAAATGTTGAAGAAAAGTCCAAGAAAGGGACGAAGACAAAGTCAAAGAACCAAAAGTGTGCCAAAGATCACGAGAACCGACAAAATCGATACGGGTTTAGAAGAAATGATCAACGAAGCCAAAGTCGAGTTCGTTTTAGCGGATTTAATCTTAAATGAAGTTTATTAGGCTTGTGGGTCCCACTTATGATTAATGGTCCCAAAAGCCCGTTTTGAGAGGATGTATTTTTTACCATTGGGCTCAAAAGCCCAAAAAGGACCCTATATAAATGGACGGATGAAATTCCTATGTTTTTACCCCAAGCCCATCAAGGCCCAAAGTGAACAAAAAATAAACGGCCCAATTTGTCAAAGATTTATCAAAAGTTAGAGTGAAATAACTTTTCACTTCCATTTTTGGTCTACACAACACACGGTTTTGTCTGGTCAATTATTACCCCACTCACACACGTTTTATTAGAAACTTTTATTTTACCCACCCCACTTACCTTCGATGATAACAAGAAACCCTCCTCACCCACTTACCTTTCTCTCTCACCAAAGAAATAAACACAGTTCTATCTTTTCCCAATCTCAAACCCTAAATTCACCTTAAACAAAAATTACCCAAAGAAAATTGGGGCTTTTGTTTAATTCGTGTAATTCACACGCTTAGAGATTAAATCCCCCACTTAATTCAGGAAGAACACTATGGTGGTCCTCAATCCGACTTGGCCCTTTTCCTTCATTTGATTGGCTCTCACACCTCATCCATCATAATCCTCCAATCATCTATTGCCACCTATACACCAAACTAGCACAAGAAACACAATATTTGACAGGCTGGCAATCCGCGTGATAAAGATGTATTTTCTGTCGTTCGATCATGAAAGAGAAAAGAGAAGAAGAATGGATGGCCAGGATTTGATATCTTAATCAACAAGCTTCACCAACAAGTTTTTAGGGTTTTCCTATAAAACCCCCTTAATCTGTAATTCATGGGGTGCACTTTTTATTTTATTTTATTTTATGCAAAATTAGTTTTAGGTAAATTGTAATTTTAATTTTCCAAGTATTGTACTTAAATTTTGAGTTATTAATAAAAATTACTTTCAGTTTTAAATTTTTCTCTTTTAATATTTAAATTTATTGCATTTTACTTTTAATTACTGTTTTTGGTTAAATTATTATAAAATAAAATTGGTTGAATATTTCCCCCAATAGGAAAATTATAAAGAAACAAATCGAAGAGTTGAAGTGTTTCGAGGTGAATCGATGGTGTTGATGGTCTAGGTGGTGTTCTGATTCGGTTCAAAGACGGCTCAGCGGCGCTCTTCTCCTCAACGGAATCCTCCAATAGGTTTAACTCACTTTATTTTTATGTTATTTGTATTTTTAATTTGTTTAAGTGTGTTAAATGATAGGATGCTTATTTGAGTAAATTAGACTGATAGTTTGTTTTAGTTTGTTTTATCTGCTTTTTTATTTTTCTATCTGCTGATATATTGTAGTAGTTGGTTTTATTGAATTAAGTTGAAGTTGATAACTGATTTAGATTTTTTTAGGTTCGAAACAGGTTTGGTAATCTTAAGTCTGCTATTGAATTGTTATTTTGGTAGTCAGTTTTGCTTATTTGCTTATAGGTTATCTGCTTAAGTTTTTATTGTTCTTATTTGTTTAGGTAGTATTTGCTTATTTTCAATTTAAGTCAGATTTGTTTATATGCTTCCTGTTGATTTTTACTTGGTTACTTTGCTGAATTTGATAAGTTTTTATTTGCTTATTTTGATAGTTTAAATTTAGATTTGCTTATTTTGTTTAGCTATTTGATTATTTTAATATTAGCTTATCTGCTTTTTCGATTTGCTTATTTTTTTTTCTAGTTTTATATGCTTATTTAGTTTTTTGTTTTGCTAATTTCAACTGGTTAAAGTCTCAGTCCCTTTGGTCTGAGATTTCAAATTTCCAAAAAAAATAAATAAATAAATATCATGCAAAAATTCGTCTTAGCTGGGTCTCGAACCCTTGACCATTCGCTCAACAGCCCATAGCCTTACCATCTTAGCTAGACCTCTTTTTGAGTTTAATTATGCTTTATTTAATTAATATAGATTTATAATTATTGGCAGTCAGATTTAATTAAGTTTTTAAATACAAGTTTTAGTATAATTCATTTTAATTCAAAAGTTTTCTTATTATTTTCTTTTATAAAGTTTAAATAAAAAATAAAACATCAAACAAATTTTTTTTATTACTTTCAGGAATTTTAAATCGCTTTCATAAATTAGTCTTATTAAAAATTAGTTTTAAATAGATCTCATTTAAAGTTTTAGTTGAAAAATTAATTAGAGTAAAGTTTTATTTAAATTTAAAATAGTTTTCACATTTGTTTAAGATAGTTTTAAAATAGATTAAATAGCTTTTAATTAAGTATTTTTTTAATTACTTATTATCTTTTTAATTAGATTAATTAGCCTTTTATTAAATTTTTAGTTTTTAAAATACCAAAAAAATACGTTTCACCAAGAACAATTAATCCACGTTAAGTCCGATATCAATTCGAGTGAGTCGAGGAAACGAACTTTAATTGATTGAAAAATCAATACATTAAATTGGCGCCGCTGCCGCTTCGCTTGTTACGATTGAAGATTTCGTGAGACGTTTGGATTTTGGGATCCGTTCATTTTGAACGTTAATTTTCTTGCAAAAAAATCAAAAACACAAAAAAAAAATCAAAAACTTAAAAATACTAAAAAATTAAAAAATCACAAAAGCAAACTCTTTCCTAAGATTTGCACCAAAAAAAAAAAATTAAAAAATCCAAAAATAATACTTTTCCTAAAGTATTACACCAAAAATATTACGTATTATTGTTGTTTTTCTTATTTCGATTTCTTTCGTTTTTATTTGTGAATATATATTTTCCTAAAAAAAATACAAAAAGATTTTTCATTTACTATATTATATTACGTAGCACAATTAATTTACCTACTTTTTAAATAAGACCTTAGTTGGGATTTCATCACCTAACTATTGTATTCAAATCCTAAACGAAATAAAAGGGCAAAATAGATAAATACTAGTAAGAAGTTTGAACTCGATATATACAAACTATAAGGTGGGTATAAGGCGACGCGCTATAAAAGGCCGTCTAAGGAAAAAGGTTTTTAAGTGCTTTGTGCCACCTCGTTTCCCCGCTTGCTTGTGCGTATATTGAGAGGGACGACCGATTATTGGTTTGCCAACTTAAGTAGTATTAAGTATATACTTTTGTAGCTTTTTAATATTGCACCTCGAGAGGGATAATCCCTTTCCTCTCAAAGTTGACCGAGGTTTCCTACCTCATTCCTAAAGTTTTAATTGTATGCGCACTCGCGCGCGTACATACATACTGATTGGTGTACCAAATACTTCCAAATCTTCCAAAATGAAGAAGAAGAAAAACAAAAAGACCGTCATTCAAGCCGATCCCGAGAATCGAGCTTTGAACAACACGATGGCGACGGATAATCGACCAATGATTGAGATTCTACAATCTCACGTTGAAGGAAACGATGACGCGATTGTGGTGCCGGATATTGGAGCAAATAATTTTGAACTAAAAACGGGTTTTATTCAAATGGTTTCCGCTACACCATTTTTAGGCCGTACTAATGATGACCCACACGTTCATATCAAACGTTTCATACAATTGGCAAACACCGTCAAATACAATGGGGTGCCACAAGAGGCCATTCGTTTACAACTCTTTCCTTTTTCCCTCGAGGGACAAGCCCGAATTTGGCTTGATAAGGAACCACCCCATAGTATTACCACATGGATTGATTTAGAGACCAAGTTCATAAACTACTTTTTCCCACCATCACGGACCACTTCTTTAAGGAATGACATCATTACTTTTGAACAAAAATATGAGGAAACGTTTAGTGAGTCCTGGGATCGATTTAAAGAGCTTTTAAGAAAATGTACATAACATGGTTTCACTAAAGTGCATCAAATCAATACGTTTTACAATGGTTTAACTCTTAATGACCAAGACTCACTTAATAGTGCCGCGAGGGGCAATATTCTTGTGAAATCAATGAACGAGGCTTGGGCTATAATTGAAAATAAGGCAAAAGTACAAACCAAGAGTGTTAGGGCTACTATGGCAAGTGCTAGTTCTAGTGAGAACGACAAGAGAATTGATAAGCTTACTTCACTTGTTGAATCAATTGCTTTACAAACCAAAGCCATCAATGGTCAAGTTAATGCCTTAAAAGAAACTTGTGAAACGTGTGAGACTGGTGGTGGACCACATTTGTATTTTAATTGTGACAAGGTTTACAATCAACAACAACAAGTTTATGCTTATAACACCAATGCTAATGAGAAGGTTCACTTTAAACCAAATGTTGATGTTAACCATTTGTCTTATACGAGTACTAATTATTTGGCTCCCCCGGGTTTTGTAGCTCCACAAAGACCACCCCCACCCGCCCAAAATACCCAAAACCAAAATAGGAACCAAGGTCCTCAAATGGGTAATTTTCAAGGGAATGCAAATCAAAGGAATTTTAATGGTCAAAATCAAGGGTTTCAAAATAATAACCAAGGTTTTCATAATAACAACGGTTTTCAACCTCAATATCAAAACCAAGGTTTTCCTAATCAAGGGTTTAACAATCAAGGTATAATCAAATGAACATTCATAATCCTCAAATGGACTTGGTTCTCCAAAAATTGACCGAACATGAGAAAATTATGAAACAAATGCAAGAGTCCACCGATAGGAAGTTCGTGCAAATGTTGCAAGCCCTTTGACCCCAAGGAGCCTTACCTTCTAATACCGAGATTAACCCTCGTGCTAATGTGAGTGCTATCACTACTCGAAGTGGAGCCACTTTAGTGGGACCTTCCATCTCTTCGCCCATAAAGAAGAGACAAGGCCCGGAGGTCATAATGAGTAATCCTACTCCCCCTTCGGTGATTCCTCCCACTACCACTCCTAGTACTAGTGCTCCATTGCCTAATGAGCCTAACCCTAAGGTTGTTCAAGAAGCGAGTCCTTCTCCTTCTCAACCTTCCAAGTATAAACCCAATATCCCTTATCCCTCTAGGTTGGACAAGGCTAAAGTGCTCACCAAAGATGACGTTCATGTCTCCAACTTTTTGAAAATGATTTCCAACGTCAATGTTAACATTAGCCTTATTGAAGCACTTGCTCAAATGCCAAAATTTGTGAAGATGTTCAAATATTTGCTTAATAAGAAAGAAAAAATGGTTGAGCTCGTTAACACCCGTTTAAATGAGAATTGTTCCGTGATTCTTCTCAAAGAGCTTCCCGAAAAGCTAGGAGATCCCGGACGATTCGTGTTACCTTGCTCGTTTCCTCAAATTGATGATTGTATGGCTTTAGCGGATCTCGGCGCTAGCATCAATCTTATGCCACTCTCGGCATGGAAAAAATTATCATTACCCGACCTTGTACGACTCGCATGACTCTCGAGTTAGCTAATAGAACTCTCGCATACCCCGTTGGTATTGCCGAGGACGTTTTTGTTCGAGTTGGTACATTCACTTTTCCCGTGGACTTTGTCGTCGTCGACTATGAGATGGATCCTCGCATTCCGTTAATACTTGGTAGACCATTCTTACGATCCGGAAGAGCCTTAGTTGATGTGGCCGAAGGGGAGTTAATTGTTAGGGTTAGGGATGAACAACAAGTTTTTAAAATGGGAAAAATCACAACAAAATCAAATGGAAAAGAGTCGGTCAATATGATTGATGTTCTTAACTATGATAATGAAGAGATTTTTATTAATCCTTTTGGAATTCAAAAGTCTAATCAAAATGATTTTGTGATAAATTCATCCCTTCCCTTAGAGCCTCAATTTTTAGAAACTCCTATTTATGACACCTATAGTGATGACACTTCTCTAAGTGATCACACTATCTTCGGTTTAGACGACCTATCTTTTGACCCACCCATTTTTGATCAACAAATCCTTGATGATTACGATGATGACACTTCTTTAAGTGATCTCATTAACTTTGATGACCCACCCCATGATCTTAATGCACCTCATATCTCTATGAGTGATTCTTCCATGGAGACTCCTTTTGACTTTTATACCCCAATTTTAGAAGTCATGACTTTTGAGGAGGATCCTCCACTCTTAGAGATCATTCCTACTTTAGAGGTTATTCCATTTGAGGAGGATTTAGATATCTTTCTAAATACCTATTTTCCTCACGAGGATGAGTATTCTTATGACTTCGATGATACTTATGTTTTCACATCAAGTTTGGAAGAGGACGACTTTCCCACTTTAGATTATGATGATATTTTGAGCTTAAATGTCAACACCTCTTACTATTTTCCCGTTAAGGAACCGGTGTTTGATCCCGGAATAGAGACTTTAGTGCTATCATTGCCATATCACCATAACACCTTTCCTCGTAAGAAATGTTTGACCAAGGATACCCCACTTTTCTTTGCTTTATTTGATTTTACCTCCTCGGGGTTTATTTCCTTTTGTGATGGAAATTATGTGTTTGACCCGGGTGGATTTTCATGGGGTATTCCTTATGTGAGTATGATTCATCCTTTATCATGGAGAGATTTTCCTCCCTTGGAAATCTCGGTTTTTCCATGATTTTCCTATTTGAATGATGACATTCGGGAAATCGAGTCGAGCTAGAGACTCGTGATAAATAAATCAAGCATCGTATAACTAGGTTAGATTTTTACCTTTTTCCATCCTTTCCACCCTTTTTCACCTTCACCCATTTCCACCAATAAGTGTAGGGGGGGAGCCAAGTAGGTGTTTTGTGTGTTGTGATGTGTGCAGGGACATGTGCTTTAATGATCCACTTTTGGTGTTTTTGACGCGACCCGTGATCCCGTGTACCCGGTTTCTTTGATAAGTTTTTGCTATTGTGATTCATACATGTATATAAATAAGACGAATAAATGTAATCACTTTAGTTGTCTTTTCCTTAGCTCGATTTTAAACAACGTACTCAATGTCCTAAGTGTAGGGGAGTTTATTCTCCCACATGCTTAAACATTGAGGACAATGTTTATATTACGTGTAGGGGGGACTTCTATCGAATTTTAGTGGGCTTTTCCATGAATTTGACCCCATTTAACTAGAAAATTTAAAAAAATTTCAACGTTTTTCAAAATTTTGATCTATTTTGGCCTAGTAGTATTTTCATTTATTTTTTTTCCTTTTGTCATCGCACCATAGTTATATTTTCCATTTCAAGAATAAAGTCAAAAATAAATAAATAAATAAAATGGTTTTAACAAGTTTAGATGTCTTTGATATATTAGGCCCGTCGTGAATATTTTGACTCAACTCGAATTTACTTATCCAAGTTTACTCTAGCTAGTATCCTTAACCATATGGACCTTAATTGGTTTATTAGGCTAAGCATCCACGAGTCTCATTCCTTGAGATTTTAAATTGTGGAGAACGAGAGATGATAGAGTTGATAATAAGTTTAAGGGTTAATTCTTATTTATATGAGTTTTTGTGGCTCTTTCTTCCCGCTTGTATATTTAATTGCTTAATAAATGAGGATTTTTGTGGTGTAGATTCGATATCTTAACTCTTAGCCAAATCTTTTTATCTCCTTGTAATTAAAGCATGAACACATTGAGGGTGCCAGCGTTGTGGACTTCCGACTAAGGTGGCTCATAACCACTAAGTATGAGGTATTCAGACCATGGGACCGCGGAATTTAGCCTAATATATATATATATATATATATATATATATATATATATATATATATATATATATATATATATATATATATATATATATATATATATATATATATATATATATATATATATATATATATATATATATATATATATATATATATATCATAAATAAAGAAAGAATAAGATTAAAACATGACCTCAAGGAGCCTTAGGGTGTGGGGCATGTAGAACGAACCTTGTCATTAGAGCCTTAGGGTGTATGGCATGGTAAGTGTTGAATAAAAATTGATCAAAAAATCAATTCCCTCGTTTATCGTTCAAGGAGCCTTAGGGTGTGGACAATAGATGAGGAGCATTTTTACATCTTAAAGAGCCTAAGGGTATATGATGTGAACTTGCTAAACTCCACATAAAGTCTACATGACTTTGGAGGAATAATTAATAAGTAGTACTATTGGCCAAATTTTGGATCCGGGAATTTATTCCCTAAATCGTGTTAAATCATCCTTGATGTGGGCTTACTTTAGTGACAACGTTTTTGAGGACGAGGTTAGGTTTTGAGTGTCGGGTTTGCACCGTTTGGCCTTCATTTTTAGACTAATAATTATTGAATAAGTCAAATGAGCCTACGGGTGAATGACAATCCTTAAAAGCTAGAGATACAACTTAGGATTTGGAGAAAGATTATTACACAATTACCTTATATAAGTGATTTTAACCTAAGAACTTATGGTAAACAATGATCTTGTTTTTAAGCTTGGTGTGGGGAACGTAAACTTGAGGGTGATTAATATTCATGACACCAAAGCCCTAATTTAAGTCTTAGATTTCTTTACAAGTTTCTTCCATCAAATGATTTCCAAGTTAATAAATTGTTATAACTTTTGTTTCCTTTAAAGTTTTTATCTTTCCGTCGTAGTAGTAATAGTGTATCTTAATAAAGGCCGAGATGGATTAATTATGAGAAAAATGTAACTTTATGCTTTAAAATTATGCATTGCATTGGGTCGTTGCAATGGTCAAATGTAGGGGATTTAATAAGTGTGTAAACACTTATCCTTTTGCCACTAAAAACAAGGAAAAACAAGACCTAATCATGTGTATAATATCGTAAAAGTCGGAATTACGAGTGGTTTTGTGTTTTTGTGTGAAATAGGTACAAAAGATCAAAAGGAAAGAAAACACGGGATTTAACGGTAAAATGTTGAAGAAAAGTCCAACAAAGGGACGAAGACAAAGTCAAAGAACCAAAAGTGTGCCAAAGATCACGAGAACCGACAAAATCGACACGGGTTTAGAAGAAATGATCAACGAAGCCAAAATCGAGTTCGTTTTAGTGGATTTAATCTTAAATGAAGTTTATTAGGCTTGTGGGTCCCACTTATGATTAATGGGCCCAAAAGCCCGTTTTGAGAGGATGTATTTTTTACCAGTGGGCTCAAAAGCCCAAAAATGACCCTATGTAAATGGACGGATGAAATTCTTGTGTTTTTACCCCAAGCCCATCAAGGCCCAAAGTGAACACAAAATAAACGACCCAATTTGTCAAAGATTTATCAAAAGTTAAAGTGAAATAACTTTTCACTTCCATTTTTGGTCTACACGACACACGGTTTTGTCTGGTCAATTATTACCCCACTCACACACGTTTTATTAAAAACTTTTATTTTACCCACCCCACTTACCTTCGATGATAACAAGAAACCCTCCTCACCCACTTACCTTTCTCTCTCACCAAAGAAATAAACACAGTTCTATCTTTTACCCAATCTCAAACCCTAAATTCACCTTAAACAAAAATTACCCAAAGGAAATTAGGGCTTTTGTTTAATTCGTGTAATTCACACGCTTGGGGATTAAATCCCCCACTTAATTCGGGAAGAACACTATGGTGGTCCTCAATCCGACTTGGCCCTTTTCCTTCATTTGATTGGCTCTCACACCTCATCCATCAAAATCCTCCAATCATCTATTGCCACCTATACACCAAACTAGCACAAGAAACACAATATTTGACAGGCTGGCAATCCGCGTGATAAAGATGTATTTTCTGCCGTTCGATCATGAAAGAGAAAAGAGAAGAAGAACGGATGACCAGGATTTGATATCTTAATCAACAAGCTTCACCAACAAGTTTTTAGGGTTTTCCTATAAAAACCCCTTAATCTGTAATTTATGGGGTGCACTTTTTATTTTATTTTATTTTATGCAAAATTAGTTTTAGGTAAATTGTAATTTTAATTTTCCAAGTATTGTACTTAAATTTTGAGTTATTAATAAAAATTACTTTCAGTTTTAAGTTTGTCTCTTTTAATATTTAAATTTATTGCAATTTACTTTTTAATTACTGTTTTTGGTTAAATTATTATAAAATAAAGTGGTTGAATATTTTCCCCCGCTGGGAAAATTTTAAAGAAACAAATCGAAGAGTTGAAGTGTTTTGAGGTGAATCGATGGTGTTGATGGTCAAGGTGGTGTTCTGATTCGGTTCAAAGACGGCTCAGCGCCGCTCTTCTCCTCAACGGAATCCCCCAATAGGTTTAACTCACTTTATTTTTATGTTATTTGTATTTTTAATTTGTTTAAGTGTGTTAAATGATAGGATGCTTATTTGAGTAAATTAGACTGATAGTTTGTTTTAGTTTGTTTTATCTGCTTTTCTATTTTTCTATCTGCTGATATATTGTAGTAGTTGGTTTTATTGAATTAAGTTGAAGTTGATAACTGATTTAGATTTTTTTTAGGTTCGAAATAGGTTTGGTAATCTTAAGTCTGCTATTGAATTGTTATTTTGGTAGTCAGTTTTGCTTATTTGCTTATAGGTTATCTGCTTAAGTTTTTATTGTTCTTATTTGTTTAGGTAGTATTTGCTTATTTTCAATTTAAGTCAGATTTGTTTATATGCTTCCTGTTGATTTTTACTTGGTTACTTTGCTGAATTTGATAAGTTTTTATTTGCTTATTTTGATAGTTTAAATTTAGATTTGCTTATTTTGTTTAGCTATTTGCTTATTTTAATATTAGCTTATCTGCTTTTTCGATTTGCTTATTTTTTTTAGTTTTATATGCTTATTTAGTTTTTCGTTTTGCTAATTTCAACTGCTTAAAGTCTCAGTCCCTTTTGGTCTGAGATTCCAAATTTCCAAAATAAATAAATAAATAAATATCATAGCAAAAATTCGTCTGAGCTGGGTCTCGAACCCTTGACCATTCGCTCAACAGCCCATAGCCTTACCATCTTAGCTAGACCTCTTTTTGAGTTTAATTACGCTTTATTTAATTAATATAGGTTTATAATTATTGGCAGTCAGATTTAATTAAGTTTTTAAATACAAGTTTTAGTATAATTCATTTTAATTCAAAAGTTTTCTTATTATTTTCTTTTATAAAGTTTAAATAAAAAATAAAACATCAAACAAATTTTTTTTATTACTTTCAGAAATTTTAAATCGCTTTCATAAATTAGTCTTATTAAAAATTAGTTTTAAATAGATCTCATTTAAAGTTTTAGTTGAAAAATTAATAAGAGTAAAGTTTTATTTAAATTTAAAATAGTTTTCACATTTGTTTAAGATAGTTTTAAAATAGATTAAATAGCTTTTAATTAAGTATTTTTTTAATTACTTATTATCTTTTTAATTAGATTAATCAGCCTTTTATTAAATTTTTAGTTTTTAAAATACCAAAAAAATACGTTTCACCAAGAACAATTAATCCACGTTAAGTCCGATATCAATTCGAGTGATTCGAGGAAACGAACTTTAATTGATTGAAAAATCAATACATTAGAACTTATATAATCGGCCACCCCCTCCCGTCAATGACTTAAATGTGAGGATTTTTAGCGCGACTAATTTTGAATTTGACACGCCAAATATTTACGACATTATTCAATCGGGTTTTCATAAAGAGTTTTTAAACGATGAAAAAGGGAAAGATTTTAAAAGTTTTTAAAAGATTTTTCTACAAGTTTAACTCCGTCATCACCGCGTTATATGAGTGCTACCACCTCGTCTACTCCTTTTGACGATGGTGTGTGTGGATCTAGTATGGGGGAAGCCCCATATGTTCCCTCACATTTCTCCACCGAGGACGAGATTTACGATCCCGGAATTACTTGTAAAGGGAAATCTCGGTCTTCCACCGATGCAATAAATGGAAAAATTATCTATTTGCTTGGTGTGAGTCTACCTCGAGTAGCTCATAAGTTTGCCTTACCAATTGCCCCACCCTTCTACTTCTCATCTCTTTTCTTCTACCCCTTTGGCGTTTATGCAATGGTTGAAGTAGCGTTGTTTCGTCTTTCATCCGAAAACGAGGACGCTATCTTTGACCCCGGTATACGTGTATCGGGTTTTTAAAGTACTCCACGTACTTTTGGGCATTGTTTATCATGTAAGCCCCACTAAAAATGACCATACCAAGATTATCCCTAAATGATCACATTTATGGGGATTCGAGTCGAGCTTTTGACTCGGTTATAAAAAACAAGGTGCCTCGTGGGGGATTCTCATGATTATCCTTGTAAATATTATCGCTTTCTTAGTTAACCTAACGAGGGGACTTGTGCTCTTCCAACCTTTGTTCCGTGGTTGTTTGTGATTGTGATTTATTAGGTTCATCGTCATCATTGAAGCCTCTCGTGTTCGTTTTACGGATCACTCGAGCTTCGATCGTTGCCTTTGGAGATTCCGATATCCGATGATATCCTTTTATGTTCTAACGTTTATCTTATTAGCATAATTCATAAACGACTTTTAGGTTATTCGTTTTACCCTTTCCATGCTCGAGATTAAGCATTCGACTTCGTCTCTAGTATGGGGGTGTTTTCACCCCTAGACTCGAAACATTGAGGACAATGTTTAGTTTTAGTATGGGGGGGGGGGGGTTGAGTAGATACTTCACCTTGCTTACGTCACCACACAATCTAATCTTCATCTTTTCGTTATCGTTTTGTTGCAAAATAAGGCTAAAAATGGCCAAATTTAAATTTTTTTCTTGTTTTTCATAAGTGTTTAAGACACGAATGCAGGTTTTCCGATTGTGAGAATAAGAGTAATTTTTGACTCGACCGTGCGTGTTAAGCAGTTAGCTTCG
The DNA here is from genome assembly GCA_025667525.1 of Glebionis coronaria. Classification (NCBI taxonomy): domain Eukaryota; kingdom Viridiplantae; phylum Streptophyta; class Magnoliopsida; order Asterales; family Asteraceae; genus Glebionis; species Glebionis coronaria. The sequence goes on from CM046882.1 coordinate 145,162,129, forward strand.
ATTCCTTAACTTTTTAGGCTAAGTCTCTTAAATGAGGAAGAGAAATGATAGAGTTATTTATAAGTCTACTACTCGTCACGATCTCATGTGTAGTAATTATTAGCTTATTCCCCCCACGCTTTTGTATAATAAATTGTTAATAAATATTGATTTAACGCTTTAGTCACTATTGTTGGAATCTAATTTGTTTTAGTAGCTTCCATGTAATTAAACTGGGAAAACATTAAGGTATCACCAGCGTCACAATTTTGAAGTATTGGCACCCGAATAATCGAAAGCTTCACCTAATAATAAGATTTCAAGTGCTCACCTAAATTAAGCAAAAATTTGAAGCTCACAAGGTTGAAAAATCTATGCCCAAATTGAAAGTGAATCAAGCCTTAATCTTTGAAGCTTTAAAGATCCAAAATACGCTTTAGCGTGAGGATATATGTCTTTGGCCATAATAAAACCACCGATGATGGCGGATAATAAAAGGCAAGGCAAGACCGAAGTCATAATAAAAGCTCCATGGCGGAGTTGAATAAAAGATGGAGGTAAACCTATGATAATAAGGCCCTTCCGTTAGAGGGCGTATAAAAGTCTTGGTAATAAGTCTCATGTTCAAAACCGTCATAAAACCGTGTTTATCGATCCTTCTTGTTGACTTAATTTTTTGACATCGTTGTCTATTAGGATGAATTATTAATTTAATGATTTTGGTTACACCGTTAAGACTCTATTTTTAGACTTAATCTCTATTCACGCATAAGTCAATGATGTATCCTCGTGATCATTAAGACAAAAATAAAATATAAGAGATACCAATTAGGAATAAGGGTGTCTAGGTTCGTAATTAACACTCATGAGATATGATCGTGTTGCTAACTTATAATAACAATGATCTCGTTACACGCTTAGCATGGAATAGAGTGAAAATCGAGGATGAAGAACTTATCTCTACGAGGCATTCACGTGTTCTTATTCTTGGACCCTAAAGTCACTTTATCGTGATGAAAACATTGCATTATGTCTAAAACACGTGTAGTAGTTTATTTAAGTTTATGTCTTTAATAATTGTCGTCATAAAATGAATTTTGGAAGTGCTATGATACTTAATTCTGGCATTGCGTGAGGGCACGACAATAGTTTAGTACGGGGGAGTGATGAGACTGCTTTTATACATAGTCTCATCGTCCAAATCGGGCTTAAAACGCTTAAAAATGTCATAAAATATCCCAAAATATGCTTGTGTTTGTTCATTGTGTATTTTAGGTAGGGATATCGTGAAATCAACAAAAGATTACAAGAATCAAGAAAAAATGAACACGGGAAACGAAGCCGCACAAAGAACCGGGCCCGAATCATGAATTTACATTCAAGTCCTTGAAGTTTGAAGAATTGGCAAGATTGGTCCCTCAACTTTTGAAGACTTGTCACTTAATACCCTTTGAAATCTCAAAAAATTACAATAGGGTCCCTTAAGTTTCAAGAATATATCATTTATACCCTTGAAGTATGGCCAAAATACATATATAGTCCTTAACCAAAGTTTGGAAAAAGCTGGTGCCATATTTGACAACTTTTGCAAAGTTGATATAAAGGGAAAAGAAGTTGTTAAGCTGTTTATTACAAAGAGACAAGAGAGAGGGAGTATAGGGACTATAGTTGGCCAGACAATAAACTCACCACATCCAACCACACTACGCCACGTCACTTTGACTTGTTGACTGGCCAATCACCACCCCTAAACCATCCACCTCACACCCCACTCACATCTTTAATTTATTAAACCTGTTTTAATATTTCCTTCCCTCCATAACACATATTTAAACTAATCCCTCTCCCAAAACAGATTAACCACCCCCCCATAAACCCTAATTACGCCCAAGTCAAATAAACACAAAACAAAGGGATTTTTGTTGATTGCTTCCAGATGGTTAATTCACCATGTCAACATCAAAACCCACTCACTTTTTTCTCCACCCACTCACCCCTAGTCCCCAACCAAAGTCCCCTGCTCCTCCAAAAATAGCAAAAAACGAATCATAGCAGAAATCCAGTGGCTCACAACCATTCCTTGGTCCCAACGTTCGAATAAACGTCCAAGATGACTCTTCCAACCTGGCATATCACTTTCTTCATCAGGCATCACATGGGAACGATTTTGACCAAGTTATTCAAAGGGCAAACTTGGAAAATTAATAGATTAGGGTTTACTCTTTTTTTCAATCTAGAATATTCTGTAGCTCATTATATAAGAGCATAGGGTTTCATTGTTAAGTTTTGTTCCAGTTTTTTTATGTAAATCTTTAATTTATTAATGACAATGAAACATTGAATTTATGCATATAAAGAACCGTGTTCCTTACTTCTTTCTTAGTGTAATAATTCCATTTTATGCAATTTAGTTTATTTTTCAAAAGTGTTCATCTTACAAAGGATTTTCAGAAAGTTAAATTTTCTTAAAAAGTTTTTTGGAACCAAGGCTTAATTTTTGGTGGTGTGTTAATGTGACAACTGATACATCACACCAAGAATTAGACTTGTTAATTTTCTTGTGGAAATCTTGTTCAGAAAGTTTTGGATTTTTCAAGTCTTCTATCAAAGTAGCTATCTGTTTGTGGTTCACTGTATCAAAAGCCCTCCCACAAGCTTGCTGACAACAAGCTTGTGGTTGTTGCCTTTGTATACTTGGTTTGATTCTGTCTTAGCAGGTACCACCATTGTGAAGCCATAAGCTTCTTGGACTTTTGTAGTCCAAGAGCTTGGTCTTTTTAGACCTCTCAACATATCAGTCCATAAGCCATCATAAATGACTCATTCCTTTCATCACCCTCAGCTGGTGGCATCAAAGAAGCCCTTGATCTTACCAAGGTCAAGCCAAGGTAACTTATTTTTGAACTCCCTTTGGTTATGAAGAAAAAATGTGGCTATGTGAACTTTGCTTATAATCTGTTTATGTGGGAGATTTGTTGTAATTCATGCTTCTTTTATGATTATGTGATATGCTAGTTGGTTTAAAACAGGTTTAAGTTAGATTTGCTTTAAACAGCTTTGAAAATAATTGTTTTCAGAAAGTTAGGGCTGTTTAGGATTAGTTTTTAAAACAAGCACTTGACAACTTCTTGCTTTAAAATCTGCTCTAATAGTTTCAACAGGGTAGTGGTAGGTTGCTATGCTAGTTTGTTTCAGGTTATAGGTTAATATCTAGGTTTTGTATGCTTTAAGTGGTAAAATCAGTGAGTCAAGTCAGTAGGCCATAATTTTCAGTTTTAGACCTTCTAATCTTGTAGACTGCTAGATAATCTGATAAGGGAGGTTTGTTGATAGCTCATTTGTGTTTTGGTGGCTATTTGACCAAGTTGTGGCCTATTGAAATTCATCAAAAGGCTAATTGCATCAGCAACTGTTCACCAGACCCCAATATAGCTTAATCAGTAACCTTTTTGTGCCTTGTGTGTTTGATTCTTGAAAGTGACTTGCTATTTTTATTGCATTGCTAGACTCCCTACACTCCACTGAGTGTAGGGTGCCAATCATTGTCCAAGAAACCAAATATCCAACAAGTTCTAAGCACAAAGGTGCCAAGATACGATTTTTATTGAAGTCAGTGGGAACAAAGTTCCCACTGCTAGTGTTCCAGTTGGCACTGCTAAGCTAACAGACAAATCTGCTTAGTTGTCAACATCAGTTTTCCATTTTTTGTCTTTAGTGGGCTATTTTTAGAGTTTTTACTTGATTTCAGTCTTGTTATTTTTCTTATTTTATTTCTGATTTTTCTGTTAAATTTATTTTTATTTTACTGTTCATTTCCTATTTTATAGATTAAATTGCATTTTCAAATTAATTTTTAGTTATCTATTTTTGTATTTTAGTGCCTAAAGTGTGTATTTTTCAGTTTTAAAAATTTTCCTAGAAAAGTATTTTAAGATTTTTAGTTTAAAAATATTTTACTGTTCACTTTTTAAGTAATTTTTAGATTTTATTTAAGTTTAATTAGGGTTTTATTATTTCTGTTTTGTCTTTTAGTGAAAAATATTTACTTTTTCAAACTTTTTCATTTATCTACTGTTCATTAGTATAATTTAGGATTTTTAAAATAGTCAAATTATTTTTAGCATTATTTTATTATTTTTAATCATTATTTTAGTTTAAAAATAGTTTTTAGTGTTTTAAAAATAGAAAACTAGTTTTAAAAATTATGGAAAAATACTTTTTAGTCTTTAAATAATATAAGTGAGTTATTTGTTCAATAAAATAATATTTTGGGCTTTTTCTTAATTATATTTAATTTTAGGGCTTTAATTAGCATTTAAAATTTAATATTTAACTAATAAAAGGTTTTAAAATTTATCCATTAGATTTTTATTCTTATTTATATTATTTTAGACTTAGTTTAAACATTTAATTAATTTTTAGGTTTAATTTTGAATTTTTTCACGTTTTACGTATTTGCGTTCGCGTTTTACGTCACTCGTCGTAGTTTAATCGTAATCGTAGCTCGTCTTTTATTTTTCTCTCTTTACCCAAAAACGTCACTAATCCAAACTTTGATTTTATATAATTGGCACACTTAATTCACACACCTCCTTTGAGAACGAACCCGCACTTATTCGACTTGTCGGTTTTCCTAAATCGTCGAGTTTAATACTTGCCCATTATACGTTGTTTTCCTAAACGCGTATTTCTACACCTATCAGTTAATTATGAGGAGAATGTAAATTTGTGCTTTAAAAATATAGCATTGCATGAGGTTATGGCAATGTTCAAGTGTAGGGGATTTGATATGAGCAAAAACTCATATCAATTAATCAACAAATCACCCTAAAACACATGGAAAATACCTAACTTTTGTGCACAATAAAGCGGAATTATGTGGTATGTTTTGTGTTTGTGTATAAATAGGTAAGAAGGATACATTTTCAAACAAACAAGAAGAAATCAAGCTTATTTGGATGAAAAAGACAAAGAAGGATCAAAGATGACAAGACTTTGAAGATAATGGACCTATCTTGACAACATTCCAAAGTTGAAGGACTCAAAGTGTAAATTGGTCAAAGTCAAGATTTAAGTCAAACATGATCAACTTCAAAGTCAACCAAGTTAAAGGGTCAAACTAGACAAGAATGCAAGTGGAAGGACAAAAAATGACATTGGAATGGAGATTATAACTCATTTGGACATTCTGCCAAAGTATAGGGACTTAACTTGCCAAAAACTATACCAAAAATGGCCTTGATATGTGTTTATTGCTAACAGCCAATGAGAATGCAAGAAAGGGAGCACACGGATTGCCAACAATATTGCCACCTCACTAACATAATAAATGAGCCGTTTTGCTACAATAACATCCCACTAACTCGATTTATAACCAATAAGAAGAAGACATGTCATAATCAGTTTATCCAATTTTGGATAACAATCCGTGTGTCCATTTATCAACCAACCAGAAAGAGCCACGTGGCATCATCTTCCACAAATGAACCCAGAATCGTTCTTGAGCTACACTTAATTTCAAGAGATGATTTCTACATGAAACTTACTCATTTTCAAGAGAGGAACATATTGGGAACACTTAATCAAGCTCCAACTCAAAGGATAAAAATCCCCCAATTCATGAAGAACACAAGAATTTGCAATTAAGAGATTGGTGACACCTGGCAGCTTGCTATTGGATTGGATACGTCATCAACCCCAAATCACTCTCATTTCTTGTCTATAAATAGTGATAGGATCTCTCATTTTTGTAAGTAGCTAAGTGTGAAATTTTCACACACTTCCCATTTTTCTCTCTCAATCCTGTTAGTTAGCTGTTAGTGTAACAAACTCAAGAGCTTGACAAACTCTTGAGTTAGTTATAGTTAGTTGTAACCACTTACCTAATTCTGTAACCAACTTTTACATTCAATCAATAAAAATTCCTCATTTTCCCTCAATCTTCTTATAATTCCTGCATTCTTGGTTGAATCTTGTTGCTGTTATAAGTTTCTTGTGATCACACTTGATCATAAGAAGCTTTTTGTCGAAGATTTGTAGCTGTTCCTTACCGTTTCAGTTGCTGAGTTGACTTGAAGCAGAATTGGGTAGATATGATGATGTTGATGATGGTAGATGGTTGATTAAGTTGATTTTAGTGCTAAGGTGGTGGTTTAGCATTGATTAGGAGGCTCAGCGCCGACCTACTCCATCAATGGAGGCTCATTGCTAAAAGGTTTCATGATTCTGAGTTTTGTTCCACTAAATTGTTCAATGCATGATAAATTCTAGTTTAAATACTATATGTTGCTTTGATAAAGTGTGATTAGTCTGTTGTAGCCTGATTCTGATTGATTAGATAGATACTTGTTAGATTGTTAGCTTTTTGCTTGAGTTTACTTGTTACTGTCATCATTTTCATCAGTTACTTAGCTTGTTCATGCACTTTGAGTACTTGTGTGTTTAACAGCCTGTTCTTGGTTCATTTGCATGTCATTTTGATCAATAAGCTTGTGTAGATATCAGTCTTAGCTTAGTTTCACCATTTGCTCAAATTCTCTTCACAAAAGTTGTTTAAAGTTCAGATAACTGGTGTTTGGATTTGTATACATTTAGGAATTTGAGTTTAGTAAACTGGTTAATCAAAGTTCATTTCTCATCCTTTAGCCTTATCAAACAAGTCTGAGTAGTTTTCAAGTCAAAAGGTTTGTCAAACAGGCAAATGGTTGATAAAATGTTTGGGTCAGTTCTTTGATATTAGTTCATCAGATAAGTAACACTTTTCAATTTCATGCCATTGATTCATTACTTGATAAAATTTAGTCAAATCAGTTTCTAGATGTCATTTAGCATATGAAGTTTTAGTGTTTGTAAGGAAACAATACAGTTTTCATAGATAAGCTTTGTATCAGTTTTTTAATAAGCATCAAAACAACTTCAAGTTTTTGTGATAAAATAGCTAACTGATTTCTTGGTTTGGCAAATCCACTTCACAAATCTTGTGATTTTCTTTCAAATTCCTACTTAGAAACATGCCTTGATTGAATTTTGAGCTTTTCAGATTTTTCACTTTTTGGTCAAACTTGGTCAATAAGCTAGGTTTCAGCTTATTTTCAAATTCCAGCTTAAATACTGGATCATTTTTCATAAGGAAAGATATTCCAGACTCTCCATAAGCTGATTAATCAGATTTGACTAAAAGATTGGAATGTGCATGTCTAGATTTCATTGTAGCTTATTCTTGGCTTATTGGAGTTGGCTTATTTGAGTTCTAGTGCATTTTAAGCCTTTTCCTTGTACTAACCTAAGTGTTTTTGGATTTTAATCAGATTAAAACTTGTTAGAGCTTAATTGGTGCAATTTTGAGCTTATACGAGCTTAATTGTCCATTGTGCCCGTTTTTGGTGAAATTTCCTATTTAATTGCATAATAGTCCCCATAGTTTGTTACTGTTTGCATTGTTAGCTTAATTTCCACTTTATTAGGGTTTACTAAATCTCAGTCCATAACTTTTCAATAGTTTTCATTTTCAGTTAGTTGGTTTTAAAAGTTGTTACAATTTGTTAGAAATTTGTTAGAATTTGCAAAATTGGTCCTTTTACTTTCTGATTTTTACATTTCAAGCATTTAAGTTTCATTTACTTACATTATTAGCACATTACTTTCCTAGATTTACAATATTTGTCCTTTTGTGAATAACAATTTGGTATGTGCTAATTGTTTTACGGTTACGTAGCTTAATATTTTTCACATTTTTACGTGCTTTCTTAAATAGACATAGAAAATCCAAATAACCATATCAACCAAAAATGATGATAAACCTGATATTGTTAGGACTTTCAGTTGGTTAAGAATCAAGAGAAACGAACTTCAATTTACACAATATCAATGTAGTTTTTTGTAGTTGCACTATTTCCTCCTCGGTATTCTTCAGCTTGGTAAGCATGGTTGAACATGTTTTGACAGTTTAGTGCAATATGACCCGGGATGCCACAAACTTGACATTGTGGGACACCATTTCCCCTGCCACGACCTTGTCCACGACCGCGGTTGTTGCATCCTCCCTGATAGTTTCCTCGTTGTTTAGTGATATAGTTTCGTCGTGGAGGATTTGAATCTTGCTTGGTTACATTATTGGCTGAAGATGTGAATTCATGTGTGTTAATCATTGCACTATCCTGGGCTTCATGAGCAATCAAATAGGAATAGAAATCCGATAATGTCACTGCATGCTAATTACTTAAAACAGTGATGGAAGTGAAGAGATCTCAATGGCCTGGTCCCAAACCGGCTAAGATGTAGCCGATTACCTCTTCTTTGGTCATAGGGTAACCTATATGTTTCATGATATTAGCGAGGCTAGTCATTTTATGATAATAATCAGATGCGTTCATATCTCCCTTCTTTGTAGTGGAGAGCTGTGTGCGAATTTGTATAAAGTTACCTCTGTGTTGCGCCGAAAACATGCTTTGAAGAGAGGTCCATAACTTAGAAGATGTATTAGAGCATCTCGTAGGTTAAGCAAGAACTTCTTCTATCATAGATGATAGAAGACCACCTATGATTTCTTGATCTTGGACAACCCACGTGGCATACGCTTGATTGTCCACTTCTTTTGCTTCTACGACTGCTCCTTCAGTGATCTTGGCAACGGCTTTTGGGATGGTGCCATCAAGATACCCATATAGTTGGACACCTCACAGGTTAGGAACAAATTGAGTCTTCCACAAAATAAAATTGGTTCAGGTTAGTTTTCAAGAGATGGCAGTAGCAACCCTAGGATAGGCTCTGATACCAAGTAAAAAGATGTATTTTGCTGTATAAATGATGGGGGATTCTACTAAGTATATGTAGTTTCAAAATACAGAAAAGATAATCATGAGATCCATAATAATAGGATCTTATACGACATTGATAATTATCTAAAGTTATAATTATCTAGACTATATTTTATCTCTTATCTATTATGTTTACAGAAACCATGGTAATTAAAAAAATAGGATCAATAGACAGTGAGTTATCATAGATGATAGATGTTTTTAAACCAATAATTCTACAACGTGTTTTTTCAAATTTACTTTATTATATTTATCATTATTTCAAAACCACTTTACAGGCCCCTGCTTATCCGAAACTGCTTATATTACCTTCACTTTCCTTATAAGAGCAAGTTAGGTTCTATTTATTTTAAAAGGTTAAATAAGCATACTTTAATAACTATGTTATTTAGGATAAGAATGCAAATTAGTTTGCACTATTAAAAGCGGATCATGACTTAAACTTTTGCTTTTTGTTTTTAATATTACAAGGCCACACAATCATGATTCTTTTTGCACGTTGGACGTGTAAGATCAGTATTACAATTAACTCGGGCCATTGAATAAAAAGCATGTGTAATGCTTTTAGTTGATTGCATTAGCTGGTCCTACAAAATCCGTGTATAAAAAATCCGGTTTTGGAAGGCAACTGGGTCAACTGTAAGATAGTTAGTTTATCAGACCAAAAGAAGATTCTCTGATTATTTTAGGTTGTTGGAACGACATCAAAGAAACTGTTCTAAAGGCAGCCTTTGCAGTGGTATCGACGCAGTGCTAAGAGGTACGGTTAATAGTATTTGACCCTTTTATATCAGACGTAATGTTTTGGAAAAAGGAATCTTGGTATGCGTCATTTAGTTGTGCGTTTCGGTTTCTTTCTGGTCTTTCTACATACTTGCATTTTGTGCAGCTATCACTCATTTGTTATATGTGTTAAAAGATATGAAAATGATTGTTAACTATATTTATGTCTTATTAATTTAGGTTGCTATTAAGGATGTCATATGAAGATATGATTTGCTTCAGCTATGGATGCTATTGGTATATGTCTATTCTCTTTATATCAATGTGTTATTATTTATTATTTATTTTCTTTATTTTTCTTTTACTTGGTAGCCATTTGTTTAAGATTATATGCCCGCTTATGAGCTTATCTGATTTCGATATATATTTCAATAAAACGATAGTTACTACTGTAATGAGATTACTAACTGTAAATGTAATAATTTTGAGAATCGGTTGGTTTGTAACGCTCAGTGGTCGGTCAGAACAATAGTTACCCATCTGTCGAAGGATTTCAGAAACTATTTTTTGGCCAAGAGGAGATTGCTATACAAGTACACTCAACGTATGCTTCAATATTATAAATTTAATAACTTATGATTATAGAATGAAACTTACATATGCTTTTTACATCAATGTTGCAGCATCGAAGATGCCTGTGCTGCATACCCTACTGCTGATGTGTTCATTAACTTTGCATCATTTAGAAGGTTAGTACTAAGTTGGTTTATAACACTTGTGAATTAATACGGATAGTTATCATTTAGGCTTTGATTACTGATTTTTTAGTCGAATATATGTGATATTTTGGAAATGGAATATATATAGTGCGGCTGCTTCATCAAAGCTTGCTCTCAAACAGCCTACCATCATAGTTGTGGCAATTATAGCCGAGGGTGTTCCTAAATCTGATACCAAGGAGTTATATTCCTATGCAAGGTCAAACAACAAGGTAACAGATGCGACCATTGGCTGAATATGAGAACGAGCAATAGATGCCTAGGCATGTGTCTAAATATGACTGATGGTTGTTTCAGGTTGTTATTGGACCAGTAACGGTTGGTGGAGTTCAAGATGGAGCCTTCAAGATTGGTGGCACTGCTGGAACAATCGATAATATTATACAATGCAAGTTGTACAGGCATAGATCTGTCTGTTTTGTATCTAAATCTGTGAGTAAACATGTCTGGTTTTATGCTGCTGATTTGAGGTGTCAAAGTGGAGCTGGTAATGGGGTGGGTCAAAATGGGTAATTTTATTCTCGTTGATTGGGTTGAAATAATATGTGTGTCAAATATGAAAATATATGATTACAGAAATTCTATTATGTCAATAGTGATATAATCTCATAAACTAAATACATTTTCAATGGTTGTTGGCATGTTTTACCCGTTAGAAGTATAAACACAATATGGATCAACCTACTTTGGATTTTAAGTCACTTTTCGGCTTATATAAGCCTATCATGCCACCTTAAGGTTATATAAGCCGTAAAGTTCCAAATAAAGTGAGCTTATGAAATATAAGATGAAAACCACATAACCCATAAACACGCTATATAAGGTTAAACCAATGCAGTCGAGGGTGTTTGTTTAAGTGTGCATGGAAGCCTTATCCCTTATTTGATTTTTGACTTATATTTCACACGTTTACTTTTTTTGGCTTGTATTGGGAAAAAAGGCTTATGTAAGCTTAATTATGACATAAGGAGCTTAGAAAAGCTAACAAGATTTACAATAGAAACTAAATGAGATTCAGTTGCAATATATTTTTGTTACGGCTTATGGCTGATGTAAGCTTATTACAGACCGCATATTAGGAAAAAGGCTTATATAAGCTTAATTATGCCGTAATTTTTTTCTCATGTTTATATGTGCATACTATTAGGTGGTAGCTTATTTTGACCTATTTTATTGGAATTTTTTGTTACGAGTTTTTCATTTTTTTGAACGGCGATAAATGATATATAAAGAAACTAGCAAGGTGCTAGAAAATTACAAAGGAGATTGTAACCAATCGTTCCAACTAATACAAAGTTTACCTCTAAATTTATGCTAAGAAAAGGAAAATTGTTGGTCCCTTGTAATTAGTACTATACTTAAGAATACTAAGTATAGTCCTAACCCATGGTTAAGTAATGCAATAAACTTAATACAAGTAAAGTAAATAACACAAAGGTTTTTTAACGTTTAACTCTTAGCTTTATTAAAGAATTATACCCTATTGTAAACGAAGCTACAATAGGGATTGAATAGATAATGTGTGGTTTTGTGATCTCCTCACTAACAAGCTAGTCCAATCCTAACGATTGCTAAGCTTGACTATTCTATCAACAAGAGTTTAGAACTCAAGTGTTTGATCGTATTTGGAGGAGAGAAAACTTTGTTTGTGAATGTCTAAAGCATTAAGTGCACAAACTTATTTTCTCTCCTGTTACAAGCATCCTATTTATAGAAGGAAAGTTTGGTAGAAGACAATAATTGCCCATGTGCAATTCTTGTCTTATTGGTACAGTGTAGTATCTTGTCTTACCCTATTCTAAGTAGTAAGATGTAAGTCCTTTACACTTGTTAGTACCTTATCTATCCCAAAAGGTTAAGTCACGCTAATTGTGTGATGTACTCCATCTTGTCACAATTCAACTTATCCCGCCTTTACTTCAGTCTTGGAGAATGCTTGTTTTCTTTAGGGAGATCGTATGGGGTTCGGTGAGTTTATTGCCACAACTCACTGAACCCATCACCTTCTTCTTCATCATAGAAGTCATTCATTGAGCTTCGCCTCTCTGAATGCTTGAGTCTTTCTTTTAGACTCAGTGTAGGAACTCGAAGGCAACTCACTAAGTGACTGTTCACTCAGTGACTTCGTTATGTTCAAGGTTAATACTTTACTTAGGCTGATTGTTATTCAAATCCATCAGTAAGATCATTAGGTACTGAATTGACCTAACGATCTCCCCCTATTTGGATATAAAATTTGCCTAAGTGAAATTGTTATAAGTGAGCAAAGAGGCTTCTTCTTATACAAACTATTCTACTGATGAAAAGACTTGATTTAACAAAGTACTTCATTTTATTCATCATTACACAAGACTGAATAGTCTGATATAAGAAACATAAACAAAACAAAAGATTACAAATATTCGGTAATCCATTGCTTCCCTCTTCACCCTTGATGACTTTAACAACTTTTCTTTATCAGGCCTCCTAGCAATTATCCCCCTAAGCTTCTCAACAGATCTTTTATTCTTATCAGTCTGAGCTTGTCCAACCATCACAAGAAAGATGAGAACACTCTCAGTAATGCATTTCTCTATGTCACTCATTCTTTGAAAAGCTTGATCCCAAAAACATCAATGAAGAAGATACCCCACTCAGGTTCTTCTATAACCATGTTGTTCACAAAGGGGACATTTTTAGGGAGGGTACGACTGCATTCTAACCCAGGGATCTTAGTCTCAGCTTCAAGTTCAACTCTTTTTCTCTTTCTTCCCTGAGTTTTGGTAGGATCCTGTTTAAAGGAAGATCTTCAGTGATTCCTAACTGTTCCTTGATCTGATTCAACCTCTCATATATCTTACTGAGAGAGTTGAGTATTTCAAGGACACATTTGTTCGTTTTGGTCCTGAAGATCCTTCCCATTTCGTCCCACTCACTGAGACCGAAATCACCAAATGAAAATTTCTTCATAACTTCAAAATTCCTTTCATCATTGTTTCTGTATGAGGAATGACTTGAAGACAGGTGTTGTATGAGGAATGACTTGAAGGTTAGTGATTGGTTCAGGCTTTCTTCTTTGGGTGACGACTTTGGTGTATTGGTCATATAGTTTCTTAAGTTGAGTGGTTCTTTGTTGTTGCTTCAAGACCATCTCATCCTAAATGGCCTTGAGTTCTTCCTCCTGCTTTTGGATGAACTCCTCTCCCCCTTTCTTGCTCAACAAGGCCTCAAGGTCACCACCCACTTCTTTCACAAACTCAATGGATACCTTCAAGATCTCAGCCCTTAGCCTTAGTCGACTCCATTCTATCTAAGTACTCTTGGATTTGATCAGGAGTCATCTTGTACATCTTTCCATTAATCTCATATGGTACCAAGACAATGGCATCAGGATCAGGCCTTCTTTCTCTTGAAGCTTTTACAAGCTTCTTTGGTGGAGGTGTTAGGGTTTCATCAGCAATGCCTTTTCCCCTATCTAAATTAGATACTAAGGGCTTAGGGTTGGGAGGAATTGAGTTTAAGGGTTGGGGTTGTGCTAGTTCTTCCTGCTCCCCCTCAGTGTGAGAAGGAGTTTCAGTCCAAGTTAGCATCATTGGTGGCACATTCTCCCACTCAAAAGTTGAAGGATCAGCCTGACTAATCACATCTTTTGCCCTTTGTGAGGATCCTGAGGTGGTGGAGGATCCCTTGAAAGCCTGAAACATCTCAGTCACCATTTCCTTCATGGACGGAGTGTCAGCTTTGATAGTTTTAACATCCAACTGAATTACGAATTGAGTGTTTTCTATGATGGTAATCCTTGTCCTAAGTCTAGGAATATTAGCCTCTTTCAGGGACTTGGATATGTCAGAGAGATTGGAGGCACTAGCCATGTAACCTTGTGCAGCCCTTGACAATCTGAACTCTGCCTCAGCATCCATATGAACATCCTCATAGATGGCATCACATTTCTCTTTCACCATATCAAAGTCAGACCTGAGAGAGTCCAACCTGGTGAAAACCTCAGTGAGCCTGTCCTCCTTCAGTAACTCAAGTAATTGACTAACTCTGGAAGTAGACTCAGTAGTGCTAGTGACCAGTCCATCCAGAGTTGTCTTTAAGGACACATTTGCTTCTACAGTAGGAAGAGCATGGTTAAGGAAGTTGATGAGCTTCTTCTCTTGATTTTCATGACTATTGTTAACAGAGCTGATGAATTATATTTGGTTGTCCACCTGAATTCTCATCTTCTCCTCAGCCAGGTCAAATCTATCACCATATGTCCTGAACTCATCAAGGAGTTCATCAGCCTTTGAAGCCAAGTCTTCATGAACCTGAGTGAACTCAGCTTTCAAGGTTGTGGAAGCATGAGTTAATACATCCGTGAGAGTTGCATTCAAAACCTTCTCAGTGACAAGCTTGATGTCATCAAAAGTTTCATCCAGAACCACAGTCTGAGTCCCCAACGAAGAGGTGTCAAGTTTTGCCTCTTGGGAGGGCTCTTTTTGTTCAGATGCCTCAGGGGAGGGCTTTTGTTGAGCCTCAGGGGAGGGCTGTATGTCCGCGAACAATGGTGGGGACTGTGGCTTCTAATCTGATTGAGGAGGGGCCTGAGTTTCAGGTTCATCCCCAGCCTCAATCATATCATCGTCGTCACTGAAACCTTGGAGTAACTCGTCAGGCTCCTCGAGTAGATTTACAAAATCTCCAAAGTTTAGTGACCCCTTTGGATTGTCCTGCTCCCCTTCAAAAGAAGGGTTGCCTTGGTTATCGTCACTCCCTGCCCCAAATCCTGAGGCTTGGGATTTAGCCAACTGATACTCAAGGGCAGTTTGTGATTGATCAGTTGTGGAGGTAAGATTCCTATCAGCGGGGTGTTTTACCCGTGGGCGTCCCTATGAGTCTTTGGGATCAATAGTGGTTCCCTCAGGCAAAGACTTTTGTTTTAGTGTGCCTTCATCAGGATTTGTGGAAGTGAGATTCTTATCAACGAAGTGTGTTACCCGTGGGCGTCTCTCTGAGTCTTTGGCCTTAGTTGTGACCTCAGGCAAATGTTGTGATTTACGAATGCCCTCATCGGTCTGAGTGGAAGGCAGTCCCGTAGGAGAAGGTCGTATGTTTCCTTCTCCATCAAGAGGACCAGTAGTTTGGCCCGTCGACCCTAACTGTGATGTATCAGGGCCTCCCGAAAGCTCTTTCCCTTGGGGTAGATGAAGCTTGGTCTAAACAAGGGTAGTCTTTTTAGCCTTGGCCTTTTTGGGTCGTGCCTCGGAAGCCTCAAGGCCCTGTGCTTTTGTTGGTTTGGTCTTAGGCACAGTCTGAGTCTTCTTGTTCCCCTTCTTTGGTAAGAAGGGAATGGAGACACGGATGATTCACGACTAATCACCTCAGTCATGTGAGCCGTCAATGCAATGAGGTTGACTTCAGATGGGTTCTTTAAAAAGTTTGTGGAACTCGGGATGGGAGTAGAAAAAACATTGAATTTTTCCTGAGTGTAAAGGGAACCCAGTAACCGTTATAAGGCGCATGATATGAATCTTGGGTAAGAAACATACTTTTGCCTAGACTCCTTCAGGAGCCTGGTTACGAGATCATTGTAAACGATCTCTCCTATGTCAATCTTCAGTCCATTAATAAGACTGTAGATTAGCATCTGCTGAGTAGCATTAACTTGCTCAGTAGATGAATAGTTCCCACCGATCACCTAAATCACAAAAGTGACCAGGATCCTCCAAGCCATGGGGAAAGCAGTTTTGATCAATGAGGTTTTAGTCACAAGTAACTCAGGGACCCTGATTTCTTTTAGTCCTTTTTTAACTGACTCCATGTCAGGATGTGCAACATACTTTCCATTGTTATAATCAAGTCCATTGGTTTGACAAAATGTTTTGAAGTCTAAAATCAATGGTGTCTTCCCACTGTTTACAGTGAACATGATGACACAGTTCTTATGTGACTTTATCTCAGACCCCTGAGATCCTTCAGGCCCTTGGGTAGTGGTGGTTACTACCACAGCTGTATACCAAAATTCCCTGAGATATTCATGGTAGAAGACTGAGGGGGTTTTCGTAAAAGCATCAGCCCAATCACAGTTTTTCAAGAATTTGCAAATTGGTTTGTAGGCTGATACACTACTAGGGTAATTGAAATTTCCCTCATAGTTGTTTCCTGCAAAATGGACACCCTCATTGGTGAGATGCTCAGCCTGAGGGGCATATTTGATAGCTTTGGAAATTGCCATTAAAGTAAATTTTTGAAGATTTGAAAAAGGACAATGGCAATTTGTGGAAATCAAATCAAGACTTGTTTCTTGTTATAATACAACAAGATTCACCAAGTGACCTAATGTAAACTTTTGCCTTATAAGAAAGGATCAAGAGTTATAAATAATAGGTAACTTTGATTGTTTGTGCTATATTACAATAAAACAAGTGATCAATGTGATTGCCTTTTTACAAGAAACTTTTTCTAGAAACACGTTTGAACACACACAATTTTTCTTTGAGAGAAAATTTTGGCAGAGTAAGATTGCAAGTTCTTTGTGTGTGTGTTTGTTTTGATTGAGGGGTATTTATAGGCTCGGATGTGAAATAGACTTTTATTTGTTATAATTTCTTTTCACATCCGCACTGAATGAAAGCGTACAAGTGGTCCCCCTATTTTCTTGGCAACTGTTCCGTTACTGTAGAGATGACGTGGGATCACGTGAATTTGAAAGGACGTTTTTACAACGGATTTTGCTTGAAAAAAGGGTAAGCATTTAATGCTTAGTGGGATACTTGACATGGGTGACCCCTTGACTGGTTTATGACAATTTATTGAAGGAATATATGTTCCTTATTTGATATTGTGACTCACCAACCTAGGACATTAAGTAACTAAATCCTTAGAGCATTTAGTTACATCATTTAATGTACCTCAGTGTCAAGGGGAAGACGATAAGAGATATTTACTCAGAGAGAGGATCAAGAATATACATTATACTGAATCCATTGTCATCAGGGAGCCTGATTAATCAATATTCAGCATACCAAGTTCAGCTTTCAGTCTAGTGAACGTTGGTTCATCCAAAGGTTTGGTAAATATATCAGCTAGCTGACATTCAGTAGGGATGAAATGTAATTCAATATCTCCTTTTAAGATGTGGTCCTTAAGGAAATGATATTTTATGTTTATGTGTTTAGTCCTTGAATGTAGGACCAAATTATTTGAAATGGCAATTGCACTGGTGTTGTCACAAAAGATAGGGACTACTTTGTATTCTACATTATAGTCCCCGAGTTGACTTTTCATCCAAAGGATGTTTGCACAACAACCAGCAGCTGCCACGTATTCAGCCTCAGTAGAGGACATCGCGACTGACTGCTATTTCTTTGCACTCCAACATACTAGCTTGCCACCTAGGAATTGACATGCACATGAGGTACTTTTTCTATCCATATTGTAGCCAGTAAGTCTGAGTCTGAGTATCCTTTAAGATCGAAGCCTGAGCAACGAGGATACCATAGACCTAGTGAAGGAGTACCCTTCAGGTACCTGAAGATTCGTTTAACAGCAGTAAGATGTGATTCTTTGGGATCGGCCTGATATCTTGCACATAGGATTGTTGAGAACTGAATATTAGGCCTGGTTGCAGTTAGGTACATTAATGATCCAATCATTCCCCTGAATAAGGTTTGATTGACTGATTTACCAGTAAGATCAGGACCTAAGTTGTTGGGGGGAACCATGGGAGTCTTTACTGAAGCACACTCAGACATATCATATTTCTTAAGTATTTCTCTAGTGTATCTTTCTTGACAGACTGAGATCCCTTTGTCACTGATAGGTGTGTAAACACCCATCCTTGTTACCACTTAATTACAATAATAACCGAGCCAAAACGTGTATTTTATGTCATTTATGTCGGAATTATGCGTGGTTTGTGTTTTTGTTGTGATTTAGGACGAAAAGGTGAAAAGTGGAGAAAACACGGGCATTCACAGGCTTTTATCGAAGAAAAAGACGAAAGACGAAGTCAAGAAGTCAAGAGTGCAAAAAGAACGGAAGTCCAAGACCAATTCTGAAGATTTATCGAAGAAAAAGTCAAAAGACGGAAGTTTACTAAAAGCCAAATAACTCAAGTCTAATTTATTGAAGAAATTACAAGACGAGTTATTGATCCCGAGACAAAAGTCGAAGAACTTAAAAGATTAAAAGACTAAAGTCGAAGAATTTGGAGATTAAGGAATAAACATGCAATTAAGGAAAGAAGAAAGAAGGGAGGAAGCTTCCTAAGCACCTCATAATATCCCCTATAAATAGATTAGGATTTCATTCATTTTTCTCTTGTTGGCTAATAGTGACAATTAGTTCTTCCACCTTTTAATTACCTTGTCATTTAATTTCATGTCCATTTAAATACATTGTCTTGCACCTTAAATACATTTAATTTCAAGTAAGTTTCCTTTTAATTCTTTTCAATCTTTACTTTTATTGTTCATCTCCTATCTACCTTTCTTTATTTGATCTTTAATTTTTATGCTTTATTGTTTATGTTTTTGTTCTTGATTTTTATTGATTTAATTAAGTGGGTTTTGATTATTTTGGTTATATTTGTTAGTTTGATTGTTTTGGATTGTTTGTTTATGATTAATAGATGTTTATTGATTAGTTTGATTTAATCTTGTGGTTGATTTTGTTTAGTTTTGATTAGAACCGTAGCTTTTTGTTTCTTCCTTGTTCTTCGCTTCGTTTCTGTTCCCAGGATTATTCCGGATCAAAGCCCAAAACATTCCGAGTGAAGATTGTTTGTTGAATATTCCGAATAAAAGAGGTTCATCCGGAATAAGTGACATATTCCGGATCAGCAACATTCCGAGTGAAGGATTTAAGGGTTGTTCAGCCGGAATAACTTGTATTCCGAATCAAAGTTGTTCATCCGGAACATTTATTATTCCGAATAAAGGTGATTCATTCGGAACTTCAAACATTCCGGATCAAGCCTTTCATTCGGAATACCAAACATTCCGGATCGGCTGTTCATTCGGAACATTTAAGTTATTCCGAACGAAGGAATTCATCCGGAATATATTCCGAACCAAGGAGTGTTCATCCGGAATCTTCAACATTCCGGATCAAGGGATTTATTCGGAATATATTCCGAGTCAAGACAATATTCCGGATCAAGGCTTTATTCCGACTCAAGACTTTATTCCGGATAAGTGACATATTCCGGATAAAGGATTTATTCCGGATCAAGGTTTTTGGTAAATATTCCGAGTGAAGAAGAATCATTCCGAACGAAGGTGACATTCCGGATGAGTGATTATTCCGAATGAGGGTATTATTCCGGATGAGCTGTTTTCAGGTTCTTTTTAATTTCAGTTTTTTAATTTCTGTTTTTAATTTTCAAGCTTTACTTTTCCCGCCTTTTTACTTGGTTGCACTTTAAGTTTAACTGCTTTAGATTTATTTTAAGCTTTGCCTTATCTTAAGTTTTAGTTGCGTTTTAAGTTTGCCGTAGATAGTTTTAAGTTTGCGTTTTTTTACTCTTAGTGCGTTTTAATTTTCGTCACGCTTTTAAATTATTGCCTTTTATTTTAAATTAGATTTAGATCTACTTTAACGTCATTTTCATTTACGTCTTGCACTTTTTAATTCCTACAACGACACAACTATTTGTCTCACCAAAGAACGACTGAGTCGCATAGTTAATCTATTTTTTAATTCGAAGAGACTGGAACAATGATATATATGGATGATTCTCTCTCCAATTTGGAACCTTCACCCATATATGACTCTCCACCGATCTTTGATGCTTATGACGATGATTCTAGCTCAGATTCGGATGATTATGATGATTTTACTTCTGAGTATCCTGATATGCCCACATA
The DNA here is from genome assembly GCA_025667525.1 of Glebionis coronaria. Taxonomy (NCBI): domain Eukaryota; kingdom Viridiplantae; phylum Streptophyta; class Magnoliopsida; order Asterales; family Asteraceae; genus Glebionis; species Glebionis coronaria. The sequence goes on from CM046882.1 coordinate 145,182,259, forward strand.
TGATGATTTTGATGAGGCCGATACTCTTTCGAGTGATTCTTCACATGATGAAGATCCTCCGCCATCCATGCTTAATCCTACTTTGGATGATTACTCTTTTGAGGAAGACTTCTCTACTTTTCTTAATACATACTTCCCTCATGAGAGTGATGCTCCTCCTTTAGACTTTGATGATTATCGTCTTGATCCTACTTTGGATTTGAAGAAAATTCTTTCAAAGGAGAAGCAACCGGACGACACCAATATCCGCAGCACGTATGATTTAACACCTCTTTGTCCACCTTCTGAGGACGAGGTTGTGCATCTTCTTCGCGGATCTTCTTCACATTCTGCTGAGCCTGAGTGCTATTTTCCCTCAAAAGGAAAAGGTGTTCGACCCCGGTATCGATATTCTTCAGCCATCTCAGTATCCGTCTGATGAAATAAAAGGAAAAATCTTTGGAACTATTGGAGATATGCTTGCACCACCTCACCCTTACTTCCACCGTGCTCCGTCTTTGCTTAAGGGAACCTTGCCTACTCTTCTTTGGCTTGCCTTGTTCGCCTTAAGCTTGTGCTACTTGATGGACGAAAACTATGTCTTTGATCCCGAAGGATATGTTTCATGCTTCTTCCTATGCTAATCAAGGTCGAGTCAGGCTCACGACTCGGTGAACAAAAATCAAGCGCTTCTTGGGAGGCAACCCATGTATCTATCTTTTAGCTTTCTTTATCCTAAGTGTAGGGGAGACCCGTTGGTGTTTGCTATCTCCTCTCTTCTACTATTCAGGGATTCGAGCGCTCAATGATCCACTCTTGATGATTTTTGACGACCCGTGATTCCGTGTTCCCATTTTCCCGGTTCTATCCTAAACTCTTTTCGATTCACTATTTTATATTTTCGAATATTAAAATAAGAATCTCTTTAGTTGTCTCTTCCTTAGCGAGATTTAAACAAAGTGCACAATGTCCTAAGTGTAGGGGAGTTTACTCTCACATGCTTAAACATTGAGGACAATGTTTATCTTAAGTGTAGGGGGACTTCTATCGAAGTTAAGTGGCCTTTTCCTTGTATTTGTCCTCCTTTTAACCAGAAAATCAATTTTTCGACATTTTTCAAAATTTTTGATCTATTTTGGCCTATTAGTTTTTACCTTTGTATAGTTATTTTCTTTCTTTGCTAGTATAAATATTTAATAAAGTGGTTTTAATTTTCAAATGTTGTGAATCTTTTGACTCAACCCGAGTTTACTTATCTAAGTTTACTCTAGCTAGTATCCTTAACGTGTTTAAGTTAAGTTTTGCTAGGCTTTTATATAGGGAGCTATAAAACGCGAAAGTCTTAACTCTCACGGGTTAAGAACAAGAACTTTTCGCAAGTTCCTATAATTGATCCTAGAGAGTTGTTTATCAAGGGAACTTTAAAATGCGATTTCTAAACTTGAAAAAGTCTAAGAGTTTGCAAGATCCTATAGACGACTCGAAAACCCAAAACTTTGATTTAATAGGCTAAGCATCCACGAGTCTCATTCCTTGAGATTTTAAACTATGGAGAACGAGAGATGATAGAGTCATTTATAAGTTTGGTATTCTTTCGTGAATTTATGTGAGTTAATTATAAGCCTATTCTCCCATCGCTTGCTAATAAATTTATCTACAATAAATAAGGTTGTACAATTTGAAAACTTACTTAGCTTCTAGCCCAAGATCGTTTAAAAGTTGCTCGGTATGGATTAGAGTTCATAGCCAAGGCATAACTTATTGAAGCGGGACGCGAAGATTGGCGAGTCCAAAAAGGTCCTAACATTGCATGAGGGCTACAATTTTGTTGCTAAAGATCCAAAGTGATGTGAAGAATCATTTATCAAAGATCAATATGAAGGATCGAGACACACGACGAAAAGCAAGTACTCCCCAAAAGTCATGGAGAAGTCTATCCGAAAAGGCCCTAACAAGGTATAAGGATAAATAGATCCAAGTCCAAAAGGAGGCGGATCGTTGTATATCAAAGTCCAAAATAAAGATTGGATAAAAATGAAGTCGTGGTCCAAATATGAAGAATCTCTCAAAAAGTTCAAGTGAAGAAATTCCTATTATGAAGAGAAGACCATTATTTCATGACCGTCTCTCAAGATTTGAAGTATGAATTCGCTGCCAAATATCGGTCCGAGAAAGGTCTCAAATCGCGAAGCGAGTTATGCCAAGATATGAACTTTATGAGGTCCCGAGAAGCAGTTTTAAAAGATTTTGTCCTTTAGCTAACTATTGATTAAATCATCCCACTTTATTTTCAGCCTTAATAACTATCGAAATAAGTCAACAATGCATCCTCGTGATCATTCAAGACAATAATAAAATATAAGAGATACACCTAGGAATAAGGGAGTCTAAGTGAATAATTGGCCCACATGAGTTCGTGTTAGTTTGCTAACTTATAATAACAATGATCTTGTTTTTAAGCTTGGTTTGGAGAAAGTGAAAACTTGAGGATGATGATCATTCATAACATTTTCAAAACCCTAAGGTATGTTTTTGATTTCTTTCTTACTTTGAATGTTTATAATTTTCTATCTCTTTAATAAAGGCCAACGTGGATTAATTATGATGAAAAATGTAATCGTGCTTTGTAACTAATGCATTGCATGAGGACATTGCAATGGTCAAGTGTAGGGGATTTGATAGGTGTGTAAACACCCATCCTTTTTACCACTTAATTACAATAATAACCGAGCCAAAACGTGTATTTTATGTCATTTATGTCGGAATTATGCGTGGTTTGTGTTTTTGTTGTGATTTAGGACGAAAAGGTGAAAAGTGGAGAAAACACGGGCATTCACGGGCTTTTATCGAAGAAAAAGACGAAAGACGAAGTCAAGAAGTCAAGAGTGCAAAAAGAACGGAAGTCCAAGACCAATTCTGAAGATTTATCGAAGAAAAAGTCAAAAGACGGAAGTTTACTAAAAGCCGAATAACTCAAGTCTAATTTATTGAAGAAATTACAAGACGAGTTATTGATCCTGAGACAAAAGTCGAAGAAATTAAAAGATTAAAAGACTAAAGTCGAAGAATTTGGAGATTAAGGACTAAACATGCAATTAAGGAAAGAAGAAAGAAGGGATGAAGCTTCCTAAGCACCTCCTAATCTCCCCTATAAATAGATTAGGATTTCATTCATTTTTCTCTTGTTGGCTAATAGTGACAATTAGTTCTTCCACCTTTTAATTACCTTGTCATTTAATTTCATGTCCATTTAAATACATTGTCTTGCACCTTAAATACATTTAATTTCAAGTAAGTTTCCTTTTAATTCTTGTCAATCTTTACTTTTATTGTTCATCTCCTATCTACCTTTCTTTATTTGATCTTTAATTTTTATGCTTTATTGTTTATGTTTTTGTTCTTGATTTTTATTGATTTAATTAAGTGGGTTTTGATTAGTTTGGTTATATTTGTTAGTTTGATTGTTTTGGATTGTTTGTTTATGATTAATAGATGTTTATTGATTAGTTTGATTTAATCTTGTGGTTGATTTTGTTTAGTTTTGATTAGATCCGTAGCTTTTTGTTTCTTCCTTGTTCTTCGCTTAGTTTCTGTTCCCAGGATTATTCCGGATCAAAGCCCAAAACATTCCGAGTGAAGATTGTTTGTTGAATATTCTGAATAAAAGAGGTTCATCCGGAATAAGTGACATATTCCGGATCACGGACATATTCCGGATCAACAACATTCCGAGTGAAGGATTTAAGGGTTGTTCATCCGGAATAACTTGTATTCTAAATCAAAGTTGTTCATCCGGAACATTTATTATTCCGAATAAAGGTGATTCATTCGGAACTTCAAACATTCCAGATCAAGCCTTTCATTCAGAATACCAAACATTCCGGATCAGCTGTTCATTCAGAACATTCAAGTTATTCCGAACGAAGGAATTCATCCGGAATATATTCCGAACCAAGGAGTGTTCATCCGGAATCTTCAACATTCCGGATCAAGGGATTCATTCGGAATATATTCCGAGTCAAGACAATATTCCGGATCAAGGCTTTATTCCGAGTCAAGACTTTATTCCGGATAAGTGACATATTCCGGATAAAGGATTTATTCCGGATCAAGGTTTTTGGTAAATATTCCGAGTGAAGAAGAATCATTCCGTACGAAGGTGACATTCCGGATGAGTGATTATTTCGAATGAGGGTATTATTCCGGATGAGCTGTTTTCAGGTTCTTTTTAATTTCAGTTTTTAACTTTCTGTTTTTAATTTTCAAGCTTTACTTTTCCCGCCTTTTTACTTAGTTGCACTTTAAGTTTAACTGCCTTAGATTTATTTTAAGCTTTGCCTTATCTTAAGTTTTAGTTGCGTTTTAAGTTTGCCTTAGATAGTTTTAAGTTTGCGTTTTTTTTTACTCTTAGTGCCTTTTACTTTTCGTCACGCTTTTAAATACTTGTCTTTTATTTTAAATTAGATTTAGATTTACTTTAACGTCATTTTCATTTACGTCTTGCACTTTTTAATTACTACAACGACACAACTATTTGTCTCACCAAAGAACGACTGAGTCACATAGTTAATCCATTTTTCAATTCGAAGAGACTGAAACAACGATATTTTCTTACTAGGTAAAAGCCTTGTATCAGTCACCCTGTTTGATTTGTAGTCCAAGAAAATATGTTAATTCACCCATCATACTCATTTCAAATTTCTTTGTCATAAGTTTTTCAAACTTTCTACAAAGGTTATAGTTAGTAGATCCGAATATGATGTCATCAACATATATCTGAACTAGTAGAACATCCTCCTTGGTTCTGTAGATAAACAAGGTGTTGTCTATCTTCCCCCTGACCAATTTATTCATTATCAGGAATGTAGAGAGAGTTTCATACCATGCCCTTGGTGCTTGTTTCAGTCCATAAAGAGCTTTGTTAAGTTTACAAACATGGTTTGGGAACTCAGAACTCTCGAAACCAGGAGGCTGAGCAACATAAACTTCTTCAGTGATCTTTCCATTCAGGAAGGCACTTTTTACATTCATTTGAAAAACTTTGAAGTTCATGTAAGTAGCATAGGCAAGGAAGATCCTGATGGCTTCCATTCTTGCTACAGGGGCGAAGGTTTCCTCATAGTCGATCCCTTCAAGTTGACCACACCCTTGAACAACAAGCCTAGCTTTGTTTTTAATGATAATTCCATCTTCATCAGTCTTGTTTTTGAATACCCATTTTGTACCAAGAGCCGATTTCCCTTTAGGGAGAGGAACAAGTTTCCACACTTTGTTCCTGAGGAATTGGTTGAGCTTTTCTTGCATGGCCTCAACCCACCCTGGATGTGTCAGGGCCTCTGAAACCTTTTTTGGTTCAATTTCAGAGAGAAAGTATGCAAACAGACATTCATGGGCTGAGGCAGCAGAGAGTTTAGCAGCCTGACTGCGTGTGAGAATCCCTTCAGATACATCACCAATTATATTTACAAGCTCTATATGTTGTTGTCTTAACCATCTGTCCCGAGGACTTGGATTAGAGCTTGTTGATAGTTGATGATTATCAGGGACTAGAGATTCAGTACATGGTACTGGGACATCACCTTCTTCTGAAGGATTTTCAGTAATAGGGGGATCAATATTTTCATCACTTGTCCCTTCAGTGTTCCCATAGATGGGTGAATCATTTGATTCTTCAGCTTGAGAAGTGATAACTTCAGGGACATGTTGAGGTGTGATTAAATTATCAATTTACCTATTGTGAGGTGATATATGAAAGGATATATCAGAATCAGTTTGATACTGCTTTGAGGGACAATGTTCATACTCATCAGGAGGATATCTTGATGAGTCATTGATCCCAATCTCTTCCATTGATTTATTTGTGAATTTAATGGCATCCATACTTTCATCAAAGGTGACATGAAATGACTCCTCAACTCGTTGTCTCCTTGTGTTAAAGACCCTAAAGGCTTTGGAGACAAAAGAGTATCCAAGAAAGTATCCATCATCAGCTTTGGCATCAAATTTACCAAGATGGTCCTTTTGATTGTGAATGAACACAAGACATCCAAACACATGAAAGTAGCTGATATCTGGAATCCTTTCCCTGAATATTTCATAAGGAGTCTTATCATGTCTTTTGACAATAATACATTTGTTCTGAGTATAGCAAGCTATTTTTACAGCCTCAGTCCAGAAGTGTTTTGAAAGATTGGATCCATTGAGCATGGTTCGAGTAGCTTCAATGAGAGTTCCATTCTTCCTTTCAGCCACACCATTTTGTTCAGGTGTGTAAAGAGAAGAGAAGTTCTGAAAAATTCCATTCTCATCACAAAAACTCTCAAGCTCATGGTTCCTGAATTCTGTTCCATTACCAGTTCGTATTTGTTTAACTTTAGTATTATTTTGATTTGCTACTTGCCTGATAAAAGACATTATGAATTCAGGAGCTTGACTCTTCTTTTTCAGGAAGTATACCCAAGTGTATATAGAGTATTCATTAACAATCACAAGGGTATATTTCTCATGATTTATAGACATTGGGCTGACTGGTCCAAATAAGTCCATATGAAGATGAAGACACTTCCTGATAGAAAAGTTTTGTTTTTGCTTGAAAAAAGCTCTCTTGTGTTTACCTTTTTCACAGGGTGAACAAGGTTTGTCTTTTGAATACACAAGAGATGGTAAGCCAAGAACTTTGTTTTGTTTTGCAAGTTTATTCATATCTTTGAAATTGAGATGTGACAGTCTCTTATGCCAAATCCAATTGACAGAGTCTGAGGCTTTAGCAAAGAAACATGCTCCTGAATGTGTTACAGATGACATGTCTAGGACATATACATCATTTCTTCTTGGAGCAGTCAACACAATTTCTTTGTTAGCATTGAAGATTGTTCCTTGCTTATCATCAAACTGAACGATGTACTTAGCATCACACAATTGGCTGATACTGATGAGATTGTACTTCAGACCATTTACAAACACCACTTTTGAGAAAACTATTCCACCACATTTAATTGAACCATATCCCTCAGTAACACAAGATGATTTATCACCGAATACTACCTTAGGACCTGGTTGCTCTATGTATTTGTGCAGATAACTTTTGACCCCTGTCATAATTCTTGAACACCCACTGTCTAAGTACCAGACAGGCTCCTTGAAGTGTTTCTGCACAAATAACGAGGTGGATTAGTTTCTCTTGTGAACCCACTTTTTAGTAGGCTCTTTGGCTCGAAAAGCCTGACGTCTTTCACCTTGTTTGAAGCACTCAAACTCAGCATGATCTAAGGTAGAATGAACATTGCTTCCACATGTTTTGCAGCTTAGTCCGACTGAGGATTCAGTACTTTGAGATGACTCAGCTAGCATCCCCCTTCTGACCATGATTATCCTATTGTGTCCTGAGGTAGTGTGATCATTGCTTCCAGAAATCTCGCACTCAGGGTAGTATACACAATCATCAGGTCTATGATCAGGAATGCTAAAATGTGTACATGGTGGGTAAGGCTTAGCCTTGGATTTTCTGATTTGTTGTGAGGTGGGCCCATAGTTGTATGGCTGAGCATTGTATCTTTTAGCATTTCTAATAGAAGCTATGTGCATCTCATGATCTGCTGTCTTGTGATCTTCACTTTTACATTTCATGCAATAGAGAACTCTAAAGCAGTTGTCAATGGTGTGATTTGTATAGTGACATAGCTCACAGGAGGGTTTCTTTGTTTTAACTTTCTTAGAAGACTCAGGTTCAATTTTGTTACTTGTTGATGATTCAGGCTGTGAGGACACAGATGTTTCACCCTGAGTTTTAGAGGCTGAGTTTAGCTTCTCTTCCATGAAAAGTTGGAACAATCTACTTAACTCCTCTTGATTTACAATAGGAGTAGAGTTGACTGAGTGTGTAGGAGTCCCTGAGGGAGATACAGGTTTGGTTGTTTTCTCAATGACAGTTCCTGACTCAGTGTGATTCGGTATCACTTTTGAGTCAGGCTTTGTTTGTTCAGTACAACCTAACCCAGCTCTTCCTCTAGGTGAGTGTTCTTGATAAGACAATGGAATTAGTTCAGAACATGGACTTGCCCCTTGAAGATTTTTCAAAGGAGGTAGAGGAGTCTGAATGTCTTCAGCAACACTAGATGTTTTAGTGTTGCTGAATTTACCAGTCTCTTCATTAAGACCAAGTTTTTCATTAATAGCTTGAGATTCAGGAATTAATATTTTTCCAGTATCAAAGTTAGGCAAAACACTCTCAGGATTTGATCTCTCAACCCATTCTTTTAACTTAGGAATCATTTCATGATCCAACCCAACTGAGGCAGGGAGAAATGCCTTTTTACTCATTTCCTTAGTAGGTGCCTTTTTAGTGAGTTGTCGTGCCCCAAGAATTTTCTTCTTTTGGCCAGGTATTTGACTGTTTATACATTGAGAAGCTAAGGTAGAGCTATTTGTCCATTTCTCATTGATGTGTTTTTCTTCCTTAAGTTGTTCTTGAATATCATGATTGATTTTAGTAAGTTCAGTGTTCTAAAGTTGACAGCTTACTACTTCAAGTTTGGCTTGTTTTAAAATTAATAAATCTTCTCTACATTTGTTTAATTCAAAAACAAGTTTATTATATTTTGAAAGAAGATTCAATCTCTGCTCTTCAACGAACGATAGGTCGATGTTTATATACTTAAGGAATTTTTCCCAATCAGATTCTTCATCCATAGAAAGAAGCATGTTTACCTTTCTGATAGTGATGTCAACCCATTCTCCATTTCGAGCATGATTCTTTCCAACTGATAGTTCATCATCAGCTAGAGCCATTAACACTTGATACCTGACTTCCTCCTCTTTTGAGGACAAGTCTTCATCATCCCAATCAAAAGTTTTAGCTACCAGCCTTTGGCTTTGTTCTGAGCAGGCTTTTGAGTCTGAGAAACAGTACATTCAGCTTCTAAGAGTGCAAGTTTTGCTTTAACCTTTTTATACTTAGACCTATAGTCTTTCTCAATTTTCTTATTATTTTGAAAACTTTGGTTAATTGAAGAAGCCTGAATTAGTTTTGGTGTAAACTTGAGTTGAAAATTGTCATTACCTAATGAATAATTTTGATTTTTATAAGAGGCCAATGGATTTTTTGAAAGACAATATTTTGTAGAATGCCCAGTTTTACCACATCGGTAGCAATCCACTCCCTTAGTGGATTGGTTACCAGTAAATCTAGTTCTTTTGATATAGCGTTTGGTATTTGCCAACATAGCCCTTTCATGATATTCCCTGTTTAGATCCCTTATGTATTCAGCACTAGATCTTTCATCCACCTCATCATCTGAGGTTTCCTGAAAATCTTGAACAATTTCATTTGAGTAAAAAACAGTTGTAATGGGGCCATGATCAATTTGGGTAGGTTTGGCTGAGGTGTCTGTTATTAAGGCCTTCTTGCACTCAGGATATCTTCTATTTATTAGATTATCTTCATAGATAAATCTCCCATAAATGTCTGCAAGATCCTGAGTCTGTATGTGATTGGCATTTCTCAATCCTTGAGAAAAACCAAGCCATTTTTCAGGGAGACTATTCACAAAACCAACATTGATTTCATGCTTAGACAATTTCGCCCCGTCATTCGTTAGCTCATTGAGCAAGGTCTTATACCTGGTGTAAGTCTGAGGAAGTGTTTCAGATGGTTTGGCCCTGAAAGTGTTATATTCTATCTTCAGGTCCATGATCCTATTTTCCTTAGTGTCGGATGGTCCTTCGAAACTATGAACAAGATCTGTCCAAGTCTCTTTGGCCGTCTCACACTCGATGACAACCTCCACAATATCGTCAGGAAGACAAGATATTATGATGCTTTTGAGATGTTGGTCTTGATTGACCACTCTCCTTTCATCGTCAGACCATTGGTTTTCAGGTTTGTCATCACCAGCTGTTGTTTTTGGTTTGAATGGACCATTCTTAATACAAGTTATGTAATAAGGTTCCATTCCCATCAAATAACATAGCATTCTTTTCTTCCATTTTTTAAATCTTTCAACTTCTAACTTAGGAGCGTTAACAAAGTAACTCGCTCCTTTTTTGTTAACAAGTTGGGGTACATTACTTTCAGCCATAATGGATCAAGGTTTTAAAAACTTTGAGACGGTGGTTAAAAGTTTTATAATCCTACCGCTCTGATACCACTTGTTTGTCCCTTGTAATTAGTACTATACTTAAGAATACTAAGTATAGTCCTAACCCATGGTTAAGTAATGCAATAAACTTAATACAAGTAAAGTAAATAACACAAAGGTTTTTCAACGTTTAACTCTTAGCTTTATTAAAGAATTATACCCTATTGTATACGAAGCTACAATAGGGATTGAATAGACAGTGTGTGGTTTTGTGATCTCCTCACTAACAAGCTAGTCCAATCCTAACGATTGCTAAGCTTGACGATTCTATCAACAAGAGTTTAGAACTCAAGTGTTGATCGTATTTGGAGGAGAGAAAACTTTATTTCTGAATGTCTAAAGCATTAAGTGCACAAACTTATTTTCTCTCCTGTTACAAGCATCCTATTTATAAAAGGAAAGTTGGGTAGAAGACAATAATTGCCCATGTGCAATTCTTGTATTATTGGTACAGTGTAGTATCTTGTCTTACCCTATTCTAAGTAGTAAGACGTAAGTCCTTTACACTTGTCAGTACCCTATCTACCCCAAAAGGGTAAGTCAAGCTAATTGTGTGATGTACTCCATCTTGTCACAATTCAACTTATCCCGCCTTTACTTCAGTCTTGGAGAATGCTTGTTTTCGTTAGGGAGATCGTATGGGGTTCAGTGAGTCTATTGCCACAACTCACTGAACCCATCACCTTCTTCTTCGTCATAGAAGTCATTCATTGAGCTTCGCCTCTCTGAATGCTTGAGTCTTTCTTTTAGACTCAGTCTAGGAACTTGAAGGCAACTCACTAAGTGACTGTTCACTCAGTGACTTCGTTATGTTCAAGGTTAATACTTCACTTATGCTGATTGTTATTCAAATCCATCAGTAAGGTCATTAGGTACTGAATTGACCTAACAAAAATAGACAAATGAAATCGAAAATATCACATTTCCCCATGGACTAACAGTGGAATGTGACATTGTTTCTAAAAAGCCAAAGAATCTAAAGAGTGTTGCAAAGATGGAGTAAGCATGGTTCTTCTTGTCTTTTGAAGTATGCCAAGACTGAAACCAATTTTCCCACTCGCCACATGAAGAAAAGGAAGGGAAAGTAGATCTAGACCAAGTCCGCATAAGACACTAGACAGTAGAGGTTGTGTCACAAGTGAAGAAAGAATGATCACTTGATTCAACCGAAACATTACAAACCGAACATGTAATCGACTCGATATCTAAGCCACGAGAGAACAAATTCAAGGGATTAGGGAGGCTATTTAAGGATAAATCAAGTGTATTTTCGTAGGATACCCAAAGGAAATAATGGGATACTACTTTTACTACCCAATCGAGAATAAAATATTTGTTGCTAGAAATGTTGAGTTCTTTGAGACAAGTCTCATAGATCAAGAAGCAAGTGGGATTACTCCACTGCTTGGAGCAAGTGGTAGTACTGATGATCTTGATCTTATTCAAGATGTCGATACACGTCCTTCTTGTAACACTAGCGAAGTACATGATGAAGTACAACATGAAGATATGGAACCTCAAATGTAGACATTCCCGTTCGTAGGTCCGGTAGGACATCTCAAGCACCTGATATATACGGTTTCTATTTAGACGCTAAGTAACACGAATTAGGAGATCATGGTGAGCCTCCTAATTATCAAGCTGCGATTTCAGATGTTAAATCCGAAAAACAAATTGAAGCTATGAATGCGGAAATGCAATCCATGAAAGACAACCAAGTTTGGACTTTGGTTGATCTTCCTACGGGTGGAAGAACCGTAGGGTGTAGATGGCTTTATAAGATAAAGACCGACATGGATGGAAAGATACACACCTATAAAGCTCATATTGTTGCAAAAGGGTATACTAAAACCTACGGGCTAGATTATGAGGAAACCTTCTTCCCGGTTGCAGACATTTGAGCTACTAGGATTCTCTTATCCATAGTGCCGTTCTACGACTATGATATTTGGCAAAATGGATTTAAGTATGCCTTTCATGTTTGAAAACCCTAAAAAACATCAATGGCTACCGAAAAATCCCCTCTTCTCATAACCTGATTTTCTTATTCCTTTAATCCGAATACCTTATAATGATGCTGTTTTCTCGTTTAATCATTTATTATTATTGAATTAACAAAGTCCTTGTTTGGTTGATTGGTTTTAGGCTTAATTAAATTAGTTTTTATTTTACTTTTCTGTCGTCATTAAACTTGTGCGTTCACGGTTTATTTAACAATGTCCTTTGTGCGTTCACGGTTGATTATTATCACATAATTGGTTGCTTTTTTAGTTTCACGTGGTATAAATTGTGGTAGGGTGCGCTTGATTATTGGTTGGCTGATATTGCATTAATGGTGGTCGGCTAACATTAGTTTATAATAATTAAGGTCGGCTGACAATGAAGTTAAGTATCACGTGGTTGGCTGTCTAGTGCGTTTGTTTATTATTAGTTGATTCGATCGATTATTCTGTGTCGCATTTTATTATTTTTAGGGTAGTTTTATAGGGTTTCTTTTGGTTTATCTTAATCGATTGTAGGGTTTATAATGGAACCTAATGAATATTCGAGGATGGATGTGGATGCAAAGGCTGCGTTACTTAATAAGATGCAGCCTTGTACGATTGATGTGATTGGTAAGGTTTTTGGGATACCACTACACACGGTGGTTGAAGTTTGTGAGCTCAAGCACAATTTCAAGTTGGCGAAATTTGATATCTGTTCGTTGATAACCAGTGAACGATTGAAGGAGATCTATACTTTATTGTGTGCATATGAAATTGAGTTGAGAATCAAGGGGTGGTTCGAATGGTGCAAGTAATGATTATGTACAGTCGATCGAGGATATTACCACTAAATTTTCTAATAAAATGGATACGCTTGTTTCTATTTCAACTGAAGCGGAGCAGTCTGTTGATAATGGTAGTTTTCGTCAATTGGTGTCAGAAGATGTTTTTGATGGTGTAAACGTCTCTATTCCTCATAAAGTGGTTCAGAAGGTCAGTCATCGTCTTGAACATACTCTATATGGTTACTTTATTGGAAAGAGAATGGCTTTTCCGGATGTGGATTATTATGTTAGAAACAATTGGGTGAAACATGGGTTGACACGGATCATGATGATTTCTAAGGGTTTTTTCTTTTTCAAATTCAAGTCACTTACTGGTTTGGAAGCAGTTTTAGAGGAGGGCCCGTGGTTGATTCGTAAATCTCCGATCATTCTCAAAAAATGGTCGATGGATACTAGGTTGATTAAAGAAGAATTGACTCGTATTCATGTCTGGGTAAAATTACATGATGTGCCTATTCAAGTCTTTGAAGAAGAAGGAATTAGTTTGATTGCTTCTTTCATTGGAAACCCTATGATGCTTAATTCCTATACTAGTTCTATGTGTAAGGAGTCATGGGGTCGGAGTAGTTTTGCCAAATGCTTAATTGAGGTTAATGCTGAGGCTGATTTTGTGGATGTTGTTACCATTGGTGTCCCTTCTCTTTCGGGGGAGGGTTTTATAAAGGAAACTATCCGTGTTGAATATGAATGGAGACCTCCTAGATGTGTTGAGTGTAAGACTTTTGGTCACTCTATTGATCAATGCTCTAATAAGGTGGTTGCTTCTCTTATATTTCCTACTGCTAGTACCGGTCCATCTACTTCTGGTGCTACTCTTGTTGTTGAGAATAATGATGGTTTCCAAACGGTGACCAAAAGAAAGAGAAAGATGATGAAATCTTTCAAGGGTGGTAAGTTTACTAGTTCATCGGTTCAGCCGAATGTTAAATTGTTCCTAAAGCTACAATTAGTAACCCGATGAAGGGAGTGACTAGTGCGAAGAGTGTTTCTTTGCCCAAGTTGAAGTCTACTCATACGTCATCATCAGGTGTTGGGCTATCTACATCAAATACTTACTCTGTATTAGATCATGATGATGAAGATGATGAGGTTGAAATGGTTTATGATGAAACAACCAATTTATTCCCTAAAACAAATGCAGGTGGAAATTCCTTCATGGAAGGTATTAGCTAGTTCATCTTGTTGGGTATTGGGTGTTTTGTAAGTGTTTATGGCTTGTCATAAGCACTAGATTTAGTTGTTTATCAAGCTATTTAACTTGAGGTTAATGTGGTACCTTAGCCACATTCCATTTGTACTTCATTGTTTTTTTGGTTAATCTATTTACCGGGGAAACCCATTACCAAAAAAGATTTAAGTATGCCTTCTTAAATGGTCACCTTAATGAAGATGCTTCCATGGTGCAACCTGAAGGTTTTGTTGATCCAAAATATCCTAGCAAAGTTTGTAAGTTTCATAGATCTATTTATGGATTGAAGCAAGCTTATAAAACTTAGAATAAAAGGTTTGATGAAGAAATAAAAAAATCTTGATTTTATTCAGAATCTTGATGAGCCATGTGTATATGTCAAATCTAGTAGGAGTAATGTAGCATTCATTGTCTTGTATGTGGATGACATATTACATATGGAAAATAACGCTTCAATGCTTCATGAAGTATTAGCTTGGCTGAGCAAGTGTATTTCCATGAAAGATTTAGGTGAAGTTGCATATATTCTTGGGATTAAGATCACACGAGATAAATCTAAGCGATTTTTGTCTTTAAGTCAAAATGGTTATTTTGATAAAGTCCAAAAGAAGTATAGGATGGATAAATCCAATAAAGGATTTGTTCTAATGCAAGAAAAACCGGACTTAAGCAAAAATCAAGGTGCGATCACATCGAGTCAGGTGAAACTCATGCAAAGAGTCCTGTATGCTTTGGCAATTGGTTCTATCATGTATGTAGTAAGATGCACTATACCTGATGTTGCGTTTACGCAAAATTTATGTAGTAGATTCCAACAGAATCCTGGTGAGAAACACTGGATTGCTGTTAAGACCATTCTTAAGTATCTTAGGAATACTAAATATATGAAACTTGTTTATAGGGCTAAGACGGAAAACGAGCTGCGAGTTAAATGTTATATCGATGATAGTTTTCAAACCGACAAGGACGATACCAAATCCTAAACTGGGTATGTGTTCTTCTCAATGGTGGAGCCATGGACTGGAAGAGTAGTAAGCAAAGCATTACTACAATGTCCTCTACCGAGGCTGAATATGTTGTTGCTGCTGATGCTGCAATGTAAGCTGTCTAGACAAGGAAGTTTATTAGTGGTCTTGCGTGAGTCATGCCAACTTATAATGAACCTATGGCAATTTTATGCGATAATTCTGCTGTAGTTTCCATCACCAATGATCTTGGTATCATGCGGGGTGCTAGACAATATCAAAAGAGATTTCACTACATTCGAGAAGTTATCGAAGATGGTGAATTTGTCATTAACAAAGTTCACACATATGACAACATCGCATATCCTTTCACAAAACCAATGCCTTTGAATAAGCATTTGAGCATGTTGCGGCTATTGGTCTTGTTCGTTCTGATAGTCTCATGTAAATATGTGATAATTTATTTCTTGTGTTAGTATTTTGACAAGGGATGTTTAAGAAATATTTATCAATAAATGAATTAATTTTTACTGGAAATAGTGTTTTCATTTCTTAATAATTGTATCACATATTTGCATGTTTAATCCTTTAATATAATATCTGCACTTAGTGTATTATATATATTCTAAAATTTTATTGTCGGTCATCAATATGAAAGTGTTGATGAACTAAGAAAAATATAAGGGCTGGTTAAGATGATTCTTCCACACTCATAGGTAATTCAGTGTGGTGGAATAATTGGATTATCGCATAGTTTTCTATATAGATCGTGTTAATGCAATGATGTCTAAAAACATTACTTGCATTTTTCGGTCTCACTTGGTTTTGATTACAACAATATATAAAAACAAGCATTTACGAAAATAACGAAAATCGAATTCTTGAGTTCAAGTATTTTTCATTTCATCCATTATCACTTAAGGTATGAATAAACAAGTTGTCAACCTAACTAGGTGATCAAGGATTTAGTTTTTCTTAAAACTCACTTTTAAGTGACAAAAGTTTTTAATAAAGTTTATTTTTAAGAAAATGTTTTATTAAATTAGAAATTTGGAAAATTTGAAAATGGTATATTCCATATGGTTTAGGAATATCCTTTGAGGATAAAAACTTCACCAGATGTGGCTAACCCACTAAAAGATAAAAAGGAATGGAGTCTAGTCTCGGCGGTTCCTTAAATACCTATGCGATTCTTTAGTGATACCGAACCGCATAGGTTTTATTGAACCTCACTCAGAAAGAGCCGTTGGAACTTTGTCTTATAAACAGTGGACCATTTCCAGATTTTCTTTTCACATCTTTTGCACACAAATTTCCAAATTCAATCCATCTTCTTAAATCACTCAAATCCTTTGTTATTTGGTTGATTAGTACTTTTTTAGAAGTAAATCTTTCTCCTCCCCTCTCATCATCTCAAGTGCAAAGAGAAGAACACTTTCATCCTTGAAATGTTGTGTGAGAACCCGTATTTTTCCTGGTAATTAAAAACCATTTCTTTATTCGTAATTTTTATTTGTATCTTATTTACATGCTATTCACTTATGACATACCTTGCTTACGTAAATCCTGGAAATTTCGAGAAATTTTAATTTATTTTATATTAATTATTTCTATAATGATTTAATATAATTTATGAGAATTTTAGAAAATTTTATTTCTTTTCCATGTTTAACTTAAATCGAAAAAATTGATTTAAATACATTCTCGTGTATTTTATAAAGTTGCCCGAACCGACGGAGCGAGAACCGGTAATTTTATATTTTGACTTGAAGAAGGCAAAAAAAAAAATAATGATTTTCAATAAATATTTCGTGTTTAGAATTTAGCTTGCACCGAGTCATAGTTTTTATTTTTATGTGTTTTAAGTAGAACGGGCTATGATTTAGAACCGGGCCTAGGTAAATTGGACTATTAGGCCAAGATAAAAAAATTATAACCCAAAACCCCCTTTTATTTTTTCTTTCATTCCTGTAGATACAACAACAACAAAAAAACACGTATCATTTTCTTTCTTTCTTTCCTAACCAAAATCAACCACACTCTGTGATCTCAAAACCATCCCAATCTTCATCATCTATTGCATTTTCAGTTATCCAAATATATAGAAGTGATCCTTGGTAAGAATCATAGCCTATCCTAGTTCAATTTTCCCCATGTATTGCTATTTTTTTGAACAAGAATGATCAATTTAGAGTTTATAAGTGATTATGTTATTGTATTGATTAGTCATGGATTAGGGAAAATATGAATTAAGTGATTTCACTAGCCCTAAATTTTAGTACACCTTAGATTAAACCATGCTTATAGTAGTATGAATAGGGTGTGAATTCAGTTTATGCTTGTTAGGGTGCTAAGAGATGTTGTTAGAATAGCCATTAGTTGTCATGGTGGGCGAATTTTACGTCTATCCCGGACAGCAGTTTGATTAGGTTATAATCCGTGGCTTTTGCCACATTAGCCACTGTTATATTGACTTATTTAGGTTTTATATCCATCCTACTTGATTGTGGCGAGTCGGATGGTCAACCAACTCATCCGAATGAAGAAGTTATGGCCGAAATAAGATTTTAGCTCAAATATGAAAGTGCAGACTTGTTTAGTGTTTTGCACCACCTTAGAACCCCTAAAATTGAAATTTGCAGGTTATGAGGACTTAGTAGGACTTATAACTTAAGTTTGGCCGCTGACCTTGCGTTAATAGCCATCACCAATTGAATTTTATGACTAAAACGGTGATCGTCAATTTTATAACCGATTTTCTAAAATTTTAACCTTTCTCTAAGATGGATTTTTCCCATTTAGAAAACTGAGATAAATTCATATGTCTAGGAATGTCGGGTATGAAAATACCTTTCCGACGGTATAAGGTTCATCGTCTATCTCTTCATAACGAAAAAATGGCGGGCATTTTTAGAAACTAGTCTAATAATGAGCAACCGACCTAAACTAGCGTTTGGTTTAGCGTGTTTGATATGGGTATCGAGCGTTTAGCCAAGATTTCTCACTTGAAGCATTTGAGAAACATATAATGATGACTATTGATGCAAAGTTTTAGTGTCTGTTAGTTACATCTAAGTTTTTGACACATAAGTGGGTATAGTTGACTAATTAGAAAATTTATAAAGTTTTGCTTATATAGCTGCTGTCCTAGATTTAAGTGTGTCGAAAAGGTATTTTCAGCCTTCGGATAAAACTACAAAGTTGTCCGGAATGATGTTTTTAGTCCCATTTGCGATAACGGAAGCTTTAAAGTGGACATTTGACCCTAAAAAATGAGAAATACAGACTGTGATGTTTGACTTTTTCACGCAGAATGCGTTTTGGTTTTTATTTTCAAAAATGTATCTAGACCTCAAAACTTTTCTTGAAATTCACAAGTATTAACTTCATGATGTATATGACTTCGCCGAATTTTTTTGATTTTTTTCCAAGAGTTTAGATAGGATTTTTGGGCTTCGTGAAAAGGAGTTTTATGCACTTTTTCATTAAGCGAGTAAACGACTAGTTCAAACGCCCCTTAAGCAAGCCTAAACCTTATGGAATGGATTTGGAATGATATCTACTGATACTTAGGATGTATAAAATCATAATTGAAGTGAAATTGAGGTTTAATGATTTGTTATTCGCCTCAAGTCGGAAAAGGGCAAAAGTTGACTATTTTCTATATATTTAGTCAAAACTTATAAAAATGAGTTCTAAGCTATATAGCTTGATGAAACAAGTTTGTATGACCATATTTTGTTGTATTCCAGTAACTTACATATATTATTACAACTTCTCATTATTGAGTCATACTCGGGTCATTAATAAGTGTGAAAACACTTATCCTTTTACCACTTATTTCTAATAATAACAAGACCAAAATGTGTATTTAATGTCGTAAAAGGCGGAATTATGCGTGGTTTGTGTTTTTATTATGTTTTAGGTCAAAAATATGAAAAAGGAAGAAAGCACGGGCTTTCACGGGCTTTTATCGAAGAAAAAGACAAAAGACGATGTCAAAAGATCAAAAGTGCAAGAAGAACGGAAGTTAAAGGCCTATTCTGAAGATTTATCGAAGAAAAAGTATAAAGACAGAAGTTTAACGAAGTCTAAGAACCAAGTCTACTAAAAGAAGAAAATTAGAAGACGAGTTCAAGTTATCATTTGACTAATCCCGAGACAAAGTCAAGAAAGACGAGTTATTTAAAAGATGAGAAGACACGAAGAAAGAGAGAAAAAACAACACACCCTCCCCTTCTCCTATATATACCCTCCTAATCCTTCATTAGGAGGGTGTTAGTTAGTTTTATTTTTAGTGTGTGTTTTACTTTCTCTCTCTAGCTTTTCTTTCAAACTTGTTAATCTTATATCTTAATCTTGTAATTTTGGATCTTAATCTTCAATCTAATCAAGCTTTTTAATTAATTCTCATTCTACCTTTCTTAATCATAATCTACTATTTTGCTTTATTAATCATGTAGTTGGTTTAATCTTGTTGATTGTGTGATTGATTTGCTTGTTGGATTGTGCTTATTGATTTGGTGTGTTTGAGATTTTTAGATTATTGTGCTTATTGCTTATTTTTTATGCTTTTCTAGTTTTTAAATAAGTATTTTAATAGTTTAATTTTTAAAAAAGTTGATTTTAAATAATATGATTATTTAGTATTTTTAAAAGTTTTTGAATTTTGGCTTATTAGCTTTTTCTTAAAGTTTATTTGGTTAAGTTTTTGATAAGTGCTTATTTGTTTTTAGGTTATTTTCATCTAGATTATTTTTGATCTTATTCGGGTTTTCAAAACCCTTTTATCCCGACGTATGTACTGTATGCATTATTTCGAATTAAATTGCAAATCTTCATATTCCGACTTAAGTGTTTCACACCATATTCCGAACTAAGTTAAGATCACGTATTCCGGATTGCTTGCAAGACTTGAATTCCGAATTAAGTGCACAATCCGTATTCCGGATTGTGTGTGGATGTTTGTATTCCGGATTGTGTTAAGTAGTGGATTCCAGATTAGTTCTTGCATACTTGATTCCGGATTGTGAAGAGATTTGGGTATTCCGGTTTATATCCGGAACACATATTCCGGATTAAGTGCAGGATTCACATTCCGAATTGAGTATAAACTCATATTCCGGATTAGGACTTGACTTAGGATTCCGGATTAGGTTAGGGATTGATTATTCCGACTTAGTGTTTGAATCTGGATTCCGAATTATGTTTAGTTTCTGCATTCCGAATTAGGTTTGGTTTTTGGTTTCCCAACTTAGGTTTTGGTTCTTGTTTCCCGACTTATTTTCAAACTTAATTTTTCCCGCCAATTTTTACCTAGTTTAATTTTTAAACATTTTCACTTAGTTTAATTTTCACTTATGTTAATTTTCAAGTTATTTTTATCAAGTTTACATTTTTATCAAGTTTTAATCTTTTGTCGATTATTTTAAGCGTCTTAATTTTTAGTTTAATCATTTCAAGTTTACAACTTTATTTTAAAATAGATAATTACCTTTAGTTATTTTAACTTTGATCTACTGTGCAACATTCACTCTAGATAAGCACTCGAGGTTAGACATCCTTCTTTATTTTTATGTTTAAAAGCTTTACGTTTATATTATTAGTAAACTTAGATAATCAAAAGCTCCCCCTTTTAGTTACCAACACCAACAATTCCACCTTAAACAGTAATCAATTCGATTAGATACCTAGAACGATTGAGTACACATATGCAAAACCATTAAATCAAATGGCGCCGCTGTCGGCTCTTTTCGTAAAGATTAACGGTTTTTAGTGAGAAAAATTGGATTTTGGGAACGTTATTTTCAAGCATAAAAATTTCCAAAAAATCCTAAAAAATATAAAACTTTCAAAAATCCAAAAAAAAAGATAAAAAAAAACCGAAAATATTGTATTTCATTTTAGTGTATGCGTACTCGATCTTCGTCTTATTCTGAGCCCGAGACTCGTAGAGACTTAGATATGGCCGGTGTGCATAATAATAACAACCCACCTCACCCAATTTGAATAATAACAACAATAACAACCATGTCCCTCAACCCGACCTTCGTACGATGGAGGAGCTATGTCAACCAACTATGAATGGACGTGGAGGACCGACTGCGCCGATGCAAATCACGGCTCCCGAATTTTCGTTGAAGCATCACATGATCCAACAAGTTCAAAATGCTTGTCCATTTCGCTTACCGGATGATGACGCCAACAAACACCTCGATAAATTTATAACCGTCACTCAAAGCATGAAATTGCCCGGTGTTTCCATGGATTTTCTTCGCCTTAGTCTTTTTCCACACACTTTATCTCACCATGCCGAAAAATGGTTTGATCGTCTTCCCAAAAACTCAATTCATACATGGGACGAAATGACTCAAAAATTTTTGTCGCGCTATTTTCCACCATCCATGGTCACTAGTCTTCGTAATCAAATCAGTGGTTTCACAAGAACCTGATGAATCGCTTTTTGATGCTTGGGAACGTTATAATGTTTTGATCGATCGTTCTCCTAATCATAATATGCTCCCCGTAACTTTGATTGATACTTTCTACAATGGTTTAACTTTTCGTGATCGTTTAATGCCGCCGCCGGTGGTATATTCATGAAGAGAAGACCCGAGGAGTGTAGAGAGCTTATAGAGAACATGACCACTCATCACAAAAATTGGGATTCATCCATATCTTCAAGAAATAACCCGAGATTCAATGTTTCTTCTACTTCAACAAACCCCGAGTTAATCGAACTCACCCGCCAAATATCCGAGATGAACAAAAATTTCTTAACCATGGCTACGAACCAATTTCAACAAGTCAAAGCTGTAACACCTTCTTGTGAGACTTGCGGGGGTTCTCATTCATATACCAACTGTCCTTCTACTCATGACAATCCAGAAAACGTGTATGCGGCTAACGGTAACTTTTCCACGGGAGGCTATCAAGCACGTCCTCAAGGTGACCGAAATTTGCTAAATTATCGTTCAAACAACTTTCTTTCACCACACGGTTTTCCTCCTCAAAACCAAAACAACTTTAATCGCAACAGTCAAAACCAACCTCGAGCTCCTACTCAATATCAAACCAAAAGAAACCCATATCCACCTCAAGGAAATAATCAAGTTTACTAAGAACCCACTTATCAACCACCCGCTTACCAAGTTCCTCCTCCCAACCAACCCACGACATATAATCAAGAGGTTGAAACTTACATGAGGACTAATGACGCGCTGGTGAAGAATCTTCAGAGCCAAAATTATTAACTTGAAAGGTGACATGGCGAAACAAGGGAATGATCTACGAGTCGAGCTTAGGAATGACATGTGAAACTCTTTAAGCAGTCAAACGAATGACTTAAGGGATATGATGGCTAAATTCTTCCCATGTAATCAAACCTCTGCTTCGGGTTCTCTTCCGAGTAACACCGTTGCTAATCCAAGAGGGGAGATGAAAGCAATCACCACCCGAAGTGGAAAAGGTTATAAGGAACCCGAGATTCCTAAACCTACTCCGGTGATTGTGACAAACGATAACGAGCCCCCTTCACCAATTCCTCCACCTTCTACTTCTACCCCTCCACCACCTAAGGATGTGAGTGAGAATTCCATTCCAAAGTCTTCGTCTCAACCCGATATACCTTATCCTTCAAGGTTGAGGAAAGAAAAGTTGAAGAACAAGGATGATATTCAAGTTTCAAACTTTCTTAAAATGTTTAAACAATTGAATTTCAACATCTCCTTTGCTGAGGCTCTCGCTCACATGCCTAAATATGCTAAAATGTTTAAAGATCTTCTTAGTGATAAGGAAAAAATCCTTGATATTGCTCAAACCTAACTTAATGAGAATTGCTCTGCGGTTCTTTTAAGGAAATTACCAACTAAACTTGGTGATCCGGTTCGCTTTGTCATTCCTTGCAACTTTCCGGGGGTAGAGAATTGTATGGCCCTAGTCGATCTAGGTGCTAGTATCAACTTAATGTCATTAAGTGTTTGGAAACAATTATCTCTACCCGAGCTAGTCCCCACACGAATGACATTGGAATTAGCTAACCGTACGGTTGCTTATCCGGTGGGGATAGCCGAAGATGTCTTCGTCGGTGTCGATAAATTCACCTTTCCGGCGGATTTTGTTGTCGTTAATTACGAGATGGACCCCCGTGTTCCATTAATCGTTGGACGTCCATTCTTGAGGACCGGTCGCACTCTTATTGATGTAACCGCGGGTGAATTAATCATGAGAGTTGGTGACGACAAAATCGTCTTCAACATGGGTAAACTTTCTAAGCAACCTTATGAACACGCGAGCGTTAATTTCATTGACGTACTTGATGAGGCTTGTGAAGAACACTTCAAAGACGCTTGTAAAAGTGATTATTCTTCTCTACCCATTGTTGAGACCGTTGCCTCTATTGCTCCCTCATTGACTCCATTTGGAGAAAGTGATTTTCTTTTAAAAGAATTTGAAGCAACTTTAGAGGATGTGGACTTAAAATATGACGATTCTCCCTCTGATTGGGACGAAGACATTCGTACCATTGAGAAACTTCTCAATGAGGACCCTATTTCTCCACCTTCTCCTATGGAAATCATAAACGATGATCCGAATTTGACTAAGCCTTCCATTGACAATCCTCCGGATTTAGAGATTAAGGATTTACCGTCTCATCTTGAATACGTTTTCCTAGAAGACAATAAGAATTTACCCATCATCATTGCAAAGGACTTAAAAGAGGATGAAAAATCTCGACTTATCGATGTGCTCAAAAATCATAAGAAAGCAATTGCTTGGAAAATTTCTGATATGCGCGAAATTGATCCTAACTTTTGTACTCATAAAATTCTCATGGAAGATGACTTTAAACCCGCAATCCAATGCCAAAGAAGGGTTAATCCAAAAATTCATGACGTCATCAAGAAAGAAGTTATCAAACTTCTAGATGCCGTAATGATTTACCCTATTTCGGATTCGCCATGGGTTAGTCCCGTCCATTGTGTGCCTAAGAAAGGCGGAATAACCGTTGTTCCCAATGAAAACAACGAGTTGATTCCTACTCGAGTTGTCATGGGTTGGCGAGTTTGCATAGATTATCGCAAGCTCAATGATGCCACTCGTAAGGATCATTTTCCTCTTCCTTTCATGGATCAAATGCTCGAGCGTTTAGCGGGTAATGACTATTATTGCTTCTTAGACGGTTTCTCTGGGTATTTTCAAATTCCTATCGATCCAAAAGACCAAGAGAAAACCACATTCACTTGTCCTTATGGAACATTTGCTTACAAAAGAATGCCTTTCGGTTTATGCAATGCTCCTAGGACTTTACAAAGGTGTATGATGGCTATATTCCATGACATGGTTGAAGAAACTATGGAAGTCTTTATGGATGATTTCTCGGTCTATGGTGATTCTTTCTCTACTTTCCTTGCCAATTTAGAACGTATGCTCAAACGGTGTGAAGACACTCGTCTTGTTCTAAATTGGGAAAAATGCCATTTCATGGTCAAAGAAGGCATTGTTCTAGGTCATAAAATCTTCAAAGTCGGTCTTGAAGTTGACCGTGCTAAAGTCGATGTGATTGCTAAATTACATCCTCCTTCAACCGTGAAGGGTGTGGGAAGTTTTCTTGGTCATGCGGGCTTCTATCGTCGATTCATTCAAGATTTTTTCTAAGATAGCTCGCCCGATGACCCACCTCTTGGAATAAGATACTCCTTTTATCTTTTCTAAAGAGTGTATCGAATCTTTCAATCTTCTTAAGGATAAATTAACTAAGGCACCGGTCTTAGTTACCCCTAATTGGGAGTTACCTTTTGAATTGAGGTGTGATGCTAGAGACTTTGCTATTGGAGCAGTTTTGGGACAAAGAATCAACAAACATTTCCAACCAATCCACTATGCTAGCAAGACAATGACGGGGGCTCAATTGCATTATACTACAACCAAAAAAGAGCTTTTAGCCGTTGTATATGCTTTTGAAAAATTTCGTCCCTATCTTGTCCTTTCCACCACCATTGTGTACACCGATCATTCCGCGTTGAAGTACTTGTTAACAAAACAAGATTCCAAACCAAGACTTCTTCGTTGGGTTTTACTCCTTCAAGAATTCAAAATTGAAATTCGTGATAAAAAGGGAGCGGAAAACCTAGCCGCGGATCATCTTAGTAGACTCGAGGATCCTTATTAAGGGGAGCTCCCAAATCAAGAGATTAATGAATCTTTTCCCCTTGAGAACTTGATATCTATTAACTCCAATCTTGATGAGACCCCATGGTTTGCGGACTTTGCAAACTACTTGGCGGGTGGAATTCTCATCGAAGGGTTATCGTCCCAACAAAAAAAGAAATTCTTCAAGGATGTGAAAACTTACTATTGGGACGACCCTTATCTCTTCAAACAATGTGTTGACTTGATCCTTCGTCGGTGTGTTGACGGGCCCGCAACTTTATAAATCTTGGAAGCTTGCCATAAAGGACCTACCGGTGGCCACTTTGGTTCTAATTACACCGCGAAGAAAGTTTTCGACTCCGGATTCTATTGGCCCACCATTTATCGTGATGCACACGAAATGGTTAAGCATTGTGATGCTTGCCAACGACAAGGCAAGATCACACATAAAGATGAGATGCCTCAAAATTTTATCCAAGAATGTGAAATCTTTGACGTATGGGGCATCGACTTTATGGGGCCATTTCCATCATCCAAAGGGAACAAGTACATCCTCGTAGCCGTTGACTACATATCTAAATGGGTTGAAGCAAAGTCTCTACCTACTAACGATGCGAGGGTGGTTGTGAACTTTTTGAAACAATTATTTGCTCGATTCGGTGTTCCTCGTGCTATCATTAGTGATCGCGGGACTCATTTTTGCAATGATCAATTTGCTCGAGTCATGGCTAAGTATGGTGTCAATCACCGTCTTTCCACCGCGTATCATGCACAAACTAATGGTCAAGCCGAGATCTCTAACCGTGGACTTAAGCGAATCTTAGAGCGTATTGTGGGAGAGCATCGTGCCTCATGGGCCGATAAGTTAGATGATGCTTTGTGGGCTTTCCGTACCGCATATAAGACACCTATTGGTTGCACTCCATATCGTCTTGTGTACGGAAAGGCATGCCACCTCCCCATTGAGTTGGAGCATAAGGCTTATTAGTCCTTGAAATGGGCTAATTTTGATATCAACAAAGCCGGTGATCTTAGGAAAATCCAACTCAATGAACTTAATGAACTGAGGAATGAAGCATATGAGAATTCATTGATCTACAAGGAGAAAACCAAGCTCATTGATGATTCTAGGATTAAGAACCAAGAGTTCCACATAGGTGATCAAGTTTTACTCTTTAACTCTCGGTTGAAAATGTTTTCGGGGAAACTTAATAGCCGTTGGTCTGGTCCATTCACCTTCGCCAAAGTCTTTCCTTATGGCACCATTGAGTTATCGCAACCAAATGGGCCAAACTTTAAAGTGAATGGCCAACGTGTTAAGTTGTACTTTGGTGAGGACATATTGCATGAGATGATTCCATCCCTCGCCACATTTCCCTTGAATTAGTTCTGGTTCGAGTCAGGCTCATGACTCGGTTAACAAAAACAAGCGCTTCTCGGGAGGCAACCCGTTGATCTATCCTTTACCCATTTTCATAATAAGTGTAGGGGGAGCTATGTTGGCGTTTGTTGTGTTGTTTGTTGTGATGTGCAGGGATTACAGCTTTCAAAGAGCACTTTTGATCATATTTGACGACCCGTGATCCCGTGTTCTCGTGTTCCCGGTTCTATCCTAAACTCTTGTGATTCAATATTTCATATCCTATATGTTGACATTGAAATCACTTTAGTTGTCCTTTCCTTAGCAAGATTTAAACAAAGTGCACAATGTCCTAAGTGTAGGGGAGTTTACTCCCACAAGCTTAAACATTGAGGACAATGTTTATATCAAGTGTAGGGGGACTTCTATCGAAGTTAAGTGGGCTTTTCCATGAATTTGTCCTCATTTTAACCAGAAAATTTAAATTTTTCGACAGTTTTCAAAACTTTTGATCTATTTTGGCCAAGTAGTATTTTTCATTTATTCTCTTTTATGTTCTTTCCTTTTGTTATCGCATCGTATGTATATATTTCATTTCAAGAATAAAGTCACAATAAAGTAGTTAAATAAAATGGTTTAAATGAGTTTAGATGTCTTTGATATATTAGGCCCGTCATGAATCTTTTGACTCAACCCGATTTTACTTATGCAAGTTTACTCTAGCTAGTATCCTTAATGTGTTTAAGTCAAGTTTTGCTAGGCTTTTATATAGGGAACTTTAAAACGCGAAAGTCTTAACTCTTACGGGCTAAGAACAAGAACTTTTCGCAAGTTCCTATAATTGATCCTAGAAAGTCGTTTATCAAGGGAACTTTAAAATGCGAATTCTAAACTTGAAAAAGTATAAGAAGTTGCAAGATCCTATAGATGACTTGAAAACCCAAAACTTTGATTCAATTGGCTAAGCATCCACGAGTCTCATTCCTTGAGATTTTAAATTGTGGAGAACGAGAGATGATAGAGTCAATTATAAGTTTGGTATTCTTTCATGAATTTATGTGAGTTAATTATGAGCTTCTTCTCCCATCGCTTGTTAATAATATAACTGCAATAAGTAAGGTTGTACGATTTGAAAAGTTACTTAGCTTCTAGCACAAGATCGTTTAAAAGTTGCTCGGTATTAATTAGAGTTCATAGCTAATACATAACTTATTGAAGCGGGATGCGAAGATTGGCGAGTCCGAAAAGGCCCTAACAACACATGAGGGCTACATTTTGTTGCTAAAGATCCCAAGTGATGTGAAGAATCATTTATCAAAAATCAATATGAAGGATCGAGACACACGGCGAAAAGCAAATACTCCCCTAAAGATCATGGAGAAGTCTATCCGAAAAGACCCTAGCAAGGTATGAGGATAAATAGATCCAAGCCCTAAAAGGAGGCGGATCGTTTTATATCAAAATCCAAAATAAAGATTGGAGAAAAATGAAGAAGTCGTGGTCCAAGTATGAAGAATCTCTCAAAAACTTCAAGTGAAGAAATTCCTATTATGAAGAGAAGACCATTATTTCAAGAACGTCTCTCAAGATTCGAAGTATGAAGTCACTGCCAAATATCGGTCCGAGAAAGGTCTCAAATCGTGAAGCGATTTATGCCAAGATATGAACTTTATGAGGTCCCGAGAAGCAGTTTTAAAAGATTTTGTCCTTTAGCTAACTATTGGTTAAATCGTTCTACTTTATTTTCAGCCTAAATAAACTATCGAAATAAATCAAACAATGCATCCTCGTGATCATTCTAGACAACAATAAAATATAAGAGATACACCTAGGAATAAGGGAGTCTAAGTGACTAATTGGGCCACATGAGTGAGTGTTAGCTAACTAACTTATAATAACAATGATCTCGTTTTTAAGCTTGGTGTGGGGAACGTGAAACTTGAGGGTGATAAACATTCATGACAACCAAAGCCCTAATGTAAGTCTTTGATCTCTCTACTTGTTCTTCCTTCAAGCATTTTGTATATATTTCTATCTTTTTAGTTTCCTTTGTATTTAGTATTTAATAAAGGCCAAGACGGGTTAATTATGATGAAAAATGTAAACCGTGCTTTGAAGTTAATGCATTGCATAAGGGCATTGCAATGGTCAAGTGTAGGGGATTTAATAAGTGTGAAAACACTTATCCTTTTACCACTTATTTCTAACAATAACTAGACCAAAATGTGTAATTAATGTCGTAAAAGGCGGAACTATGCGTGGTTTGTGTTTTTATTGTGTTTTAGGTCAAAAATATGAAAAAGAAAGAAAACACGGGCTTTCACGGGCTTTTGTCGAAGAAAAAGACAAAAGACGAAGTCAAAAGATCAAAAGTGCAAGAAGAACGGAAGTTAAAGGCCTATTCTGAAGATTTATCGAAGAAAGAGTCTAAAGACGGAAGTTTAACAAAGTCGAAGAACCAAGTCTACTAAAAGAAGAAAATTAGAAGACGAGTTCAAGTTATCATTTGACTAATCCCAAGACAAAGTCGAGAAAGACGAGTTATTTAAAAGATGAGAAGACACGAAGAAAGAGAAAAAAAACAACACCCTCCCCTTCTCCTATATATACCCTCCTAATCCTTCATTAGGAGGGTGTTACTTAGTTTTATTTTTAGTGTGTGTTTTACTTTCTCTCTCTAGCTTTTCTTTCAAGCTTGTTAATATTTTATCTTAATCTTGTAATTTTAGATCTTAATCTTCAATCTAATCAAGCTTTTTAATTAATTCTCATTCTACCTTTCTTAATCTTAATCTACTATTTTGCTTTATTAATCATGTAGTTGGTTTAATCTTGTTGATTGTGTGATTGATTTGCTTGTTGGATTGTGCTTATTGATTTGGTGTGTTTGAGGTTTTTAGATTATTGTGCTTATTGCTTATTTTTATACTTTTCTAGTTTTTAAATAAGTGTTTTAATAGTTTAATTTTATAAAAAGTTGATTTTAAATAATTTAATTATTTAGTATTTTTAAAAGTTTTTAAATTTTGGCTTATTAGCTTTTTCTTAAAGTTTATTTGGTTAAGTTTTTGATAAGTGCTTATTTGTTTTTAGCTTATTTTCATCTAGATTATTTTTGATCTTATTCGGGTTTTCAATACTCTTTATCTCGACTTATGTACTGTATGCATTATTCTGAATTAAATTGCAAATCTTCATATTCCGACTTAAGTGTTTCACACCATATCCCGAACTAAATTAAGATCACGTATTCCGGATTACTTGCAAGACTTGAATTCCGAATTAAGTGCACAATCCTTATTCCGGATTGTGTGTGGATGTTTGTATTCCGGATTGTGCTAAGTAGTGGATTCCGGATTAGTTCTTGCATACTTGATTCCGGATTGTGAAGAGATTAGGGTATTCTGGATTATATCCGGAACACATATTCTGGATTAAGTGCAGGATTTGCATTCCGAATTGAGTATAAACTCATATTCCGGATTAGGACTTGACTTAGGATTCCGGATTAGATTAGGGATTGATTATTCCGACTTAGTGTTTGAATCTGGATTCCGAATTATGTTTAGTTTCTACATTCTGAATTAGGTTTGGTTTTTGGTTTCCTGACTTAGGTTTTCGTTCTTGTTTCCCGACTTATTTTCAAACTTAATTTTTCCCGCCAATTTTTACCTAGTTTAATTTTAAACATTTTCACTTAGTTTAATTTTCAAGTTATTTTTATCATGTTTACATTTTTATCAAGTTTTAATCTTTTGTCGATTATTTTAAGAGTCTTAATTTTTAGTTTAATCATTTCAAGTTTACAACTTTATTTTAAAATAGATAATTACCTTTAGTTATTTTCACTTTGATCTACTGTGCAGCATTCACTCTGGATAAGCAATAGAGGTTAGACATCCTTCTTTATTTTTATGTTTAAAAGCTTTACGTTTATATTATTAGTCAACTTATATAATCAAAAGCTCCCCCTTTTAGTTACCAACACCAACAATTCCACCTTAAACCGTAATCAATTCGATTAGATACCGAGAATGATTGAGTACACATATGCAAAACCCATTAAATCAGTCATACTTTGACTTTTGTTGACTTTTTACGTATTAGGTCGCAGTTAACGTATAATTGGCGTTTTTAGGTTCCAAATTGTTTGAGAATCTTAGTGTAAGACATTTAGCTTTAATTTTAAGTATTTCCTACAGATTATGAGCTTTATAGGTCATGTTTACACTTAGACTCGGTTACTTGTGCAAGTTACTTATGTATCTCAATTTTTACGAAATATTTTGATTCAAACGCTTTATACTTTTATAAAACAAATATCTAAGGTCGTGATGACACATGTAGGTGAGTTCATAGCCCCTTTTTCTTATATACTTTGTTACAAATTGCGGGGTGAGAATAACATGCGTGAGATACAATCATGTAAAACTTTTAGTATGCTATCCGAGAACTGTATGCTTCCCTAGATTATACATTTACTTATTGCATTAATACCCTAGTTAAAAATCCCCTACATCATGAACCGTTAATTCACATTTTGCAAGCGCGAATGTTGTAGATGGATCCATCGGGATTAACAATCCCCGTCCCGATTACCTTGACACACTTACATTTAATTACCAAAGTATTTTGACTAGATACTTACTAGGGGTAAAACAATTATGTTAAAGCTTCGGTGTCGTGAGCTATTGCAATAAATAAATATAAATGATTTTGTACGACGGTACTAAATTATATCCTGTTGCTATTTTAATAAAATTAATGTTTGTATTTCCATACTCGCTCGATGGTGCCGCCAAGGATTGGTACGAGAAAGAGACACCTAATTCCATAATTACGTGGAAGGATCTCGTTTCCAAGTTCGTTAATCATTTTTCCCACCGTCTAAGACGACGTTTTTTAAAAACGAGATTATGAGATTTGAGCAAAAACCGAATGAATCTTTTAGAGAGGCGTGGGATCGTTTTAAGGAATTGCTTAGGCAACTTCCTCACCATGGATTTACCAAGTTGCACAAAATCGATACGTTTTACAACGGTCTTAGTTTTCAAGAACAAGATTCGTTGAATTCCGCCGCCGGTGGCAACTTTTTGTGTAAGACTCCAAAAGATGCATTAATGATTATCGAGAATCGATCCAAGGTTTACCAACTCCGCAACGCACTGAGTGTTGCCAATGTCGCCAATGTTAGTAATTCTAATCGCGACATTGATAGAGTTGATGCGAAAGTCGATAAGTTGACGAATGTGTTTACGTCATTCTTAATCGAGATGCAAAAGAAAGACGCTCTCGCTACGATGAAAGAGTTTGAGGCATCGTGTACGTTGTTTGGTGGACCTCATAACTATTACGAGTGTGCGGCTATGGATGGCCAAACGTCGAGTGTTAACGCGTTAAACAACAATTTTCAAAATCAAAATAATGCGGGTCCATCACAAGGAAACTATAACCAAGGAAACAATTTTTTGAATCAAAACCGAAACAATTTTCAAGGAAATAATCAACAAGGAAAATTTTCAAACCAAGGTTATAATCAAGGTCGTAATTTGAGTTGGCAAAATCGAGATAATAACAACAATCAAAACTCGAATTTTTCAAACAACAACAATCAAGGAAACAATTTTTCAAATGGTAAGCAAGGAAATTTTCAAAGAAGTAATCAAAATCAATGGAACTTTAATGCTAATCAAAATAGTTCGTCAAACGATTTTCAAGAATACATGAAAACGAATGAGGCTAATATGAGACGTTTAGAGGGACAAATTGGTACTTTGAAAAACGACTTTTCTAATACTTTAAAAAATCAAAACACGAAGATTGAGCAAGGACAAATTGATATTAAAAAGATGTTTTCGGCTATTATGAACAAAGCCTCGGGTGCGTCATCGAGTTCGTTACCTAGTGACACCGTTGCTAATCCGAAGGAACAATGTAAAGCCGAATCGTCTCGTGAGAAAATTCGTGTGATTACCCCTAACCTTGATGGATTTAGAGTTGTTCATTCTTCTCAATCCTCAACTTCAAAGACGCCTTCATGTTCTAAATTCGATGGGGTGAACGTGGCGACCAAGGAAAAGAGTGCACACTGATGCAGAGTTTTTTACCCCTTTAGGAAAAGGAAGGCAAAATAGTGGTAAGCGTTAAGTGTCGGTTTAGGAAAACCGAGCACTAATGACCAAATAAGTTCAAGTTCGTTTCCCAAGGAGGCAAGTGCGTTGTGTAATGAATTGATTCATGGTTTGTGATTATATTGAGAAAAAGAAAAATAGAAATGGGGTAAGGAGAGAATGACGGTTACGATGACGGATTAAGCTAAGACGAAAAGGTCGTTCACGTAAAACCGTAAAAAGCTACAAATTAAAAATTTTAAACCTAAAATTAATTAAAAGTTAAAAGTAAGTCTAAAATAATATAAATAAGAATAAAAATCCAACAAAAATATTTTAAAACCTTTTATTAATTAAATATTCAATTTTAAATGCTAATTAAAGCCCTAAAATTAAATATAATTAACAAAATGTCCAAAATATTATTTTATTGAACAAATAACTTACTTATATTATTTAAAGACTAAAAAGTATTTTTCCTAAATTTTAAAAACTATTTTTCTATTTTTTTTAAAGGCTAAAAACTATTTTTAAACCAAAATAATCATAAAAAATAATAAAATAATGCTAAAAATAATTTGACAATTTTAAAATCCTAATTTACTCTAAAGAACAGTAGAAAAATGAAAAAGTTTGAAAAATATAAAATTTTTCACTAGAAGACAAAAACAGTTTGAATTTAAACCCTAATTAAACTAGATTAATTCTAAAAAATAATTAAAAAGTGAACTGTAAAAACTTTTTGAACTAAAAATCTTAAAACATTTTTCTAAGTCTAACAAAATTTTTAAAACTGAAAAGTAATGATTTTTACACTAAATGCCAAAAACAAAAATTAAAAAGTTAATTAAAATAGCTATTTAATCTAAAAAATATTAAATGAACAGTAAATAAAAACTAATTAAACTGAAAAATCACAATTAAAATAAGAAAATAATAAAACTGGTTTCAATGTCTAATTCCTAAATTAGTCCACAAAAGACAAAAAACTAAAAACCTGATAGTGACATGTGCTAGGGTTTTGTTTTTTAGCTCAGCAGTGGTAACAAATGCACAAGCAGGGGGAACTTAGTTCCCACTGTTAGTGTAAATTTTTGGTCAGTTGACCAATAAGCTTAGGAAAGCTTATGTGAGGGCTTTTCTTGGGGCAATAAGGCACTCCCACAACCAGTTGGGTTGTGAGAAGTCAAATAAACAAGAAAATCACACAATCACTTCACAAAATCAATCACAAAATGCACAAGAGGCTTACTGATGAAGGCTAATGTTACTGATGAACAGTAACCTGAACTAACTTGCACAAAATGGATTTTGAGGCCTCAAATCTTGCACACAATCTAACCAAATAACTTAAAACCTACTCACAATCCTGATTCACTCTATGATCTAACAATTACATGTATTGGTGAGCAAAATTTCACATCAATCAAACAGAAAATTGGTTTACTGTATTTATGCTATTTTTTACCACTTTTATCATGCAACTTCTACCAAACTTTATCAAACCTGAAGTACTTTGCTGATTATGACTACTTTGACCCAACCAATTGTGTTGAGGCTGATTCCAAGCCCACAAGCTATTACTGGCCTACCCTAATAAGTATATCCAAACACCCCTTAGCCTAACTATCTATCAAATTCTGGTAACAACTAAATCAAACACTAGCAAATCTTCTCAAACCAACCTAAACATGAACAATAAGCATAAACATGCATGCATAAATCATCAAATTATCAAACAAATAGCTTACTCACAAAACACATTAAGCACATAATTTTCAATCCAAAAGAGAGTTCAAGCTTGTTTACCATGTGGGACCCACATCCAGGCCGCACTAAGGCTGATGTGCCTTCTCCTTATAGCTTAAAAGCTATGCTAGGGCTTGATGGAAGAGCTTGTTTGACTGTGAAAGATGCTAGGTGGTGACTACTGCAGTCAAACCCACCCCAATATATCTTCAAGGACAAAAATGAAATGGAGTAGCTTGCTTTAATCTTGTACCCTGCACAACACAAACAACAAGAAGAAATTTCAAGTATCAAAATGCCATAAGCTTGTAGCTTATGGCTTTTGATACAGTAAAACTTAGTGAAAAAAAATGGAAAAAACTGATTTTTTCTTCAAAAATCTTTTACAAACCTTTGAAACCAATAAACCTTGGAACCAATGAACACGTTTTTAAACAAAATCCACTTCAGAAACTCAAGATTCCCAATCCACTTTCACTTCATGGAATCTTGGATTTCCGAAAACCTAAAAATCTTTTTGCACTATTTGAAAACTAAAACTATAATATGATAAACCAAATGAAAAATGGAACTCAGATTCTAGGCAAACTTAACACCAACTTTTACAAATCATAAAAGGAATTATATTTCATAAAATTACCAACTCTATATTTAATAAAAAGGGATTACAAAAGAAATTGCTAGAAAATCTGGAACAAAGGTGCATTCACAGGTCGAATGCCCTTTAAATACTAAGTGATAGAACATTCTAGTTCCTAAAACCCTAGCAATGAAATGCCAATGCTGCCCTTGGTCTTTGCTTGAAAATCTTGGTCAAAATTCGTCTTCACGTGATTGCCAGTTGGAATGGATGTACTTGTGATGATCTTGGCCACTTATTCAGTCTTTGGGAGCAAGAAATGAAGCTGGGACGTTGGATGTGTCTTTTTGGGGTTTTGTTGTGAAAGTGATGGAGCAGGGGTGGGACGAATGGGGACCCACAGACATGTGAGGTTGTTTCTGGGTGTGGGGTTTTGTTAATATGATGGTTAATTACCATTCTGGAAATTATCACACAAAAACCCTTTGTATTAAACCTAATCAAGATTAGGGTTCATGTGGGATTGGGGAAAGTTAAACAGTAGGTTTAATCTGGTTTAAAAGTGAGTTTCCCATGTTTTTTTAGATATTAAATAAGTTTTAAAAATCTGTTAATTTAATATGGGTAGTGGAAAATGACGTGGGGGTTGAGGTGAGTTGGAGGATTGTGAGTGGTGGAGTGGGGTGAGTTGGCAGGTTGATTGGTGGGGGAGACTTGTAGTGTCTGGTCAGTTTTGGTCCCCAATGTTCCTTTCTTTCTTCACTTTGCATAAAACAGCTCTAAACCCTTTTTCCTTTATAATAACTTTGGGCAGTTGGCATTTTTAGTCCTTCCAAGTTATAGTTATGGAAACAAGGACTAAACTTGTAAACTTTGAGATCTTCAAGGGCCATACTTGTATATTCTTGGTAATTTAGGGACCCCAATGTAATTTATGAGTATTACAAGGGTATAAATTGCCAAGTCTTCCAAAGTTGAGGGACCCTTCTTGCCAATCTTCAATTCTTCAAGGGTAATTTTGGAAATTCCATTCTTGGGCCCGGTTCATTGTGCGGCTTCGTTTCCCGTGTTCGTTTTTGATTGATTCTTGTGATCTTTTTGTCATTTCCTCAATATCCGTACCTAAAATACACAAGCAACAAACACGAGCATGTATTTGGTAGTTTTAATGATATTTAATGCATTTTAAGCCCAATTTGGACGATGAGACTATGTATAAAAGTAGTCTCATCACTCCCCTATACTAAACCATTGCCGTGCCCTCACGCAATGCTAGAATAAAGTATCGTAGCACCTCCAAAATTCATTTTTATTCACTTTATTGAATGATAAACTAGCTACACTACTACTATTACTACTACTTGTGTTTTAGACATAATGTATGATTTTCATCGCAAAATGGGACGTTTAGGTTCATAGAATAAGAACACGTGAATGCTTCGTTAGAAATAATTTTGTCGTCCTCAATTTTCACCCTAATTCCATGCCAAGCGTGCAACGAGATCATTGTCATTATAAGTTAGTAATGCTAACACTACTCATATGCCCTAATCACGTACTTATCCTCCCATTATTCCTAAGTTGTATCTCTTATATTTTATTTTGTCTTGAATGTCTCACGAGGATACATTGTTTGACTTATGCGATAATAGAGATTTAGGTCTAAAAATAGAGTCCTAACGGTGTAACCAAGACCATCAAATCAATAACCCCTCCTAATAGACAACGATGTCAAAAAATTAAGTCAACAAGAAGGATCGATAAACACGGTTTTATAACGGTTTTGAACTTTAGACTTATTACCAAGACTTTTATACGCCCCCTAACAGAAGGGCCTTATTATCTTTGGTTTACCTCCATCTTTTATTCAACTTCGCCATGAAGCTTTTATTATGACTTCGGTCTTGCCTTGCCTTTTATTATCCGCCTCATCGGTGGTTTTATTAGCCAAAGACGTATATCCTCACGCTAAAGCGAATTTTAGATCTTCAAAGCTTCGAAGATTAAGGCTTGATTCACTTTCAGTTTTGCATAGATTTTTCGGCCTTGTGGGGCTTCAAATTGTTTGCTAGATTTAGGTGAGCACTTGAAATCTTATTATTGGGTGAAGCTTTTGATTATTCGGGTGCCAATACTTCAAAACCGTGACGCTGGCGATACCTTAATGTCTTCCCAATTTAATTACACGGAAGCTACTAGAAAAGACTAGAAACCCAACAATCCTAACTAAACCGCTAAGTCAATATTTATTAAGCAAAAAATATTTACATGCGAAGGGAGAATAAGCAAACAACGAGAACACATGAGTTTTTGAAAGAATACGAGTACTCTACGTTTAGCATAGTAACTTATAATTAACTCTATCATTTCTCGTCCTCATTTAAGAGACTTAGCCTAATATGTAGTTAAGGAATCAAAGCTAAGTGCTCAACACGCACGGTCGTGTCAAAAATTACTCTTATTCTCGCCATCAGAAAACCTACATTCGTGTCTTCAAACACTTATAAAACATGAGAAAATTTTTAAAATTTGGCCATTTTTAGCCTTATTTTGCAACAAAAACGATAAACAAAAAGATAAACTTTGGAAAGCGTGAAGGTTTGGCAAGGCAAGTATCTATTCACCCCCCATACTAAAGTTAAACATTGTCCTCAATGTTTCGAGTCTAGGGGTGCAAACACCCCCATACTAGAGATGTAGTCGAATGCCTAATCTAGCATGGAAAGGGTGCAACCAATAAGTAATAGCCGTTTATGAAGTGTGCTATAAACCTAAGGTTAGAACATCAAAGGATATATCATTTGGATATTGAGAAAGTCTTCAAAGCAAACGATCGAGTGCTCCCATAAAACGAACACGAGAGGATCCAATCGTGAAGATCATGATCTAAAAACCAAAATTCACAAACAACCACGGAACAAAGGTTGGAAGGGCACAAATCCCCTTACATTAAACTAATTAGAAAGCAATAATATGTACATGGATAAGCATGGGTCTCCCCCACGAGGCACCATGTTTTTGATAACCGAGTCAAAAGCTCGACTCGAATCCCCATAACTGTGATCATTTAGGGATTATCTTGGTATGGTCAATTTTTGGTGGGGCTTACATGATAAACAAGGCCCAAAAACAACCGGTATTAAGGACTAAGTCCTTTGATGGTGCAAAATACCGGGATCGAAGATGGCGTTCTCGTTTTCATTGGAAAAACAAATCAACGCCACTTCATCATGTGTCAACAAAAACCCAAATGGTTTCAAGAAAATAGATGAGAAGAAATAGAAGGGTGGGACAATGGGTAAGTCATAAAAACATTGAGCTACTCTAGGTAGACTCGCACCAATCAAATAGAAAGATTTTCCATTTATTGCATCGGTGGAAGACCGAGATTTCCCTTTATAAGCAATTCCGGGATCAAATATCTCGTCCTCGGTGAACATAAGGGGCTTCCCCCACACTAAGTCCACACAAAGCATCGTCAAAAGGAGATGACGAGCTTGTAGCACTCAAAACACGAGGTGATGACGGAGTTAGCATTGTAGAAAAATCTTTTAAATCCAATTTAAAATATTTCCCTTTTTCATCTTTTAAACTCTCCTTATGAAAACCCGACTTAATTATGTCAAAAATATTTGGTGTTTCTAAAGCAATGTTAGTCACACTAAAAATTCTCACATTTGAAAACCGTTTTGGTTTAGGTGGTGGTAAGTTCTCAAAACGTTTGTCAACAAAGAAAACTTCCCCATCGGGATCAACATATTCATCATCCAAAGAATCATTCGTGATTGGAAACGTAGGCTTAACACTCTTAACCTCCACCGACGGAGGGGACGGAAAATCGTTTTTATCATCAACTCCTAAAACTCTTTTTGAAATCCTTTTACAAATATTTTTGATGGGACTAACATTGTTCAAAGATGTGATAGAATACACATGAGAAAGTGTGGAGTTTTGAGTTGCATTAATGACGAGTTCTTCCTCATTGAAACGAAGAGTGATTTTCCTAGCATGCACATCGATAAGTGCTCTCGAGGTATCCAAAAATGATCGACCTAAAATTAAAGGAACTTTAGGATCGATGGGGATGTCAACAACAATAAAGTCTACGGGATAGTAGAACTTTCCAACTTTCACGAAGACGTCCTCGGCTACTCCACAAGCTAGAATCGTAGAATGATCGGCCATCTCGATGGACATTCTTGAAGGAGTAAGATTGGGAAGATTGAGCGACTTAAAAATCTCAAGAGGCATCAAATTAATACTAGCACCAAGATCGGCCAAGGCGTAGCATTCTTCCATATCTTGTATAGCACATGGGATTAAAAACTTGCCGGGATCACCGACTTTTTGAGGTATGCGGCTAAGAAAAACCGATGAACAACTAGACGATTTTTGCAATTTCTCTTTGTTACTCAACATACTTTTGAAGTTCGCGGCAAATCGAGGCATCATAACCAAGGCGTCGGCAAAACTTATATTGAAATGCAAGTCGCGAAACATTTTCATAAAAAGTTAAAATTGATAATTATTTTGTTCTTGTGCCTTTTCCTTGTTTCGTCTTGAAGGGTAAGGTAAGGGTGGTGTGGGTTGGGGCATAGGCAAAGGCCTTGGAATCTCGGGTTCCACTATTGGTATTGGTTCAACCGTAGGTGTGGTTTGAGCGGTACTTCGTGGGCTTGGAATTTGCTCCTTTTCGACCACCACCTCGGGTTCTTTCTCTTTTTCCTTCTCCATAGAAGTACTTGGACGAGAAATGGGTTCTTTGAAAGTTTTACCACTACGAGTAGTAATAACCTTCAATTCTCCTTTCGGGTTCACGATGGTATCACTAGGAAGACCACCCGAAGAAGAAGGTTTACACATGATAGCTTCAAACATTTTTCCCATTCGGTCTTCAAACTTAGATTGCCTAGCATCCGCTTTTAACAACTCTTGCTTAATCTCATGTTGACCTTGCTCCATTTTTTGTTGATTTTGTTGGAGACGTTGAACATTTCCTTCTATTTTATTAGCATGAGTCTTAAGTTCATTAGCAAGTTCGTTTTTAAGCTCGTTTTTCAACTCGGATCTTAAGCTAACCATTTCACGTTGCATATTATCAAACTTAGCATCGTTTGCCTTAGCATAGTTCAAAAATTCTCCTTGAAGATTTTTGGTGTGATCATTTTGAAAACCTTGTGTGGTAGTTTGAAAATCACGGTTTTGGTTTTGGTTTGAAATTTGCCCATTTCCACTTTGATAATTACCCTTGTTGTAGTTACGTTGATTTCCTTGATAATTACCACCTTTATTGTTGTTTCGATAGTTATTAGCATTTTGATTTGGTGGAGCTTGATTTTGGCGGGAACCTTGACCGTTTTGGTTATAAGTTCCCGTGGCTACATAAGCATTCGACGTGTTACCATCCGCGGTAATGCACTCGGAAAAATCATGAGCTCCACCACACGAAATACAACTCTTAGCAACCGCTTTAACCGAAGCGGAATTTGAAGCTTCTTGAGCTTTCCAATG
Source organism: Glebionis coronaria (assembly GCA_025667525.1). NCBI lineage: Eukaryota > Viridiplantae > Streptophyta > Magnoliopsida > Asterales > Asteraceae > Glebionis > Glebionis coronaria. Next base: position 145,222,820 of record CM046882.1, read on the forward strand.
GGACATAAGAGTCGAAAACCTATCGAAAAACCGATTCTCCTCATTTGCTTCATCTTGCAAGGCATTAATGCTACGAGATGATGACGAACATGATGAACCCAATTTGGCAACACTCGGTGTGTTACGAGGGCTATAAACCTTAGACCTATTTTCAATTATCACCAAAGCTTCCTCAACCGTTTTACATAAAAATTACCACCCGCGGCGGCATTTAAATAATCCCTTTCATGATCATTAAGTCCATTGTAAAACGTGTCAATTTGATGCAAGTCGGAAAAACCGTGATGAGGACATTCATGTAACATCTCCTTAAACCTATTCCAAGCCGTTGAAAAACTTTCATTTAATTCTTGTGAAAACTTTGAAATCTCGTTTTTCAAGTGCGTAGTCTTAGAGGGCGGAAAAAATTGGTTCACGAATTTTGAAACGAGATCCTTCCACGTCAATATAGAATTGGGTGGCTCTTTCTCTAACCAAATTTTAGCGGGCCCTGCTAAGGAATACAGAAAAAGAATCATCTTAATCGAGTCATTCGAGACATCCTTAAATTTGCAAGTTGCGGTAAGACGATTAAATTGGCGGATATGGTTGTGTGGATTGTCCTTCTCATCACCTCGGAATTTGATGTTTTGGATCATCGACAACAAACCCGTTTTCACCTCAAAATTCTCCACAAGGATAGCGGGAATCACAATAGCCTCTCCATAACCCTCGGTGGGTGCTTGAAGTAACTCCATCATAGTTCGATTCACCATGGTTGGTGCTTCTCTTACAATGGGTTCGTCAATAGGAGACTCCTCACTAGAAAGATTGGGAGTGGGAGTTTTGTTCTTGCGTTTACGTGCACGTCTTGCTTGATTACGAGTTAGCATAAACGTCACGTACAACGAGGGGACAAGCAAAGATGATTCTTTTTGGTGTTTTGTATTTTTCAATTTTTTTGTGGTTTTTGATTGTATTAACCTTTTTGGAATTTGGTGAATGTATTAAGTAGACACAAATCTACAAATCTCCTCCTTAATCAAATCTCTCGATTAAAGAAGCCTCAAGGAATGAAAACGATCACGTGAAGTGAACGCCTTCGATGACTTTAGAACGTTGGTGGAACACCAAAACGTTCAAGAGGGTTTAATCAATGGAAACCAAGAAAATATATATGATACTTAGTAATACTTTGGGCGGCAAAACCCTCGATTAGCTTTCAATCTCAAAATACGCACAAGCAAGCGGAGGAAACGAGGCGACGCGAAGCACTTAAGAGCCTTTTTCCTTTAGGTCGTGAATTACAACTGCCTTATACCCACCTTATAGTTTGTATTTTTCAAAATCGAGCTTCACGAAAGTATTTATCTATTTTTGCCTTTTTCTTTGGTTTGAGATTCGCATACAATGATTGGGTAATGACCTCCTAAGTCAAGGTTGTGATTTCTCACGTATTTGGAGTACTTGTGAATTTATTGTTCTACGCATACAATATAGTAATAGTATTCACACAAAAACCGAAAATTGATAATACGTATTAGTAGAGTGCTACTAATACAAATACTATTTATGGTTAGTATATAAAAACAACAATTCCAATCAAAACACAACACGCCTCCCCGGCAGCGGCGCCAAAATTGATGTAGAGTTTTTTACCCCTTTAGGAAAAGGAAGGCAAAATAGTGGTAAGCGTTAAGTGTCGGTTTAGGAAAACCGAGCACTAATGACCAAATAAGTTCAAGTTCGTTTCCCAAGGAGGCAAGTGCGTTGTGTAATGAATTGATTAATGGTTTGTGATTATATTGAGAAAAAGAAAAATAGAAATGGGGTAAGGAGAGAATGACGGTTACGATGACGGATTAAGCTAAGACGAAAAGGCCGTTCACGTAAAACCGTAAAAAGCTACAAATTAAAATTTTTAAACCTAAAATTAATTAAAAGTTAAAAGTAAGTCTAGAATAATATAAATAAGAATAAAAATCCAACAAAAATATTTTAAAACCTTTTATTAATTAAATATTCAATTTTAAATGCTAATTAAAGCCCTAAAATTAAATATAATTAACAAAATGTCCAAAATATTATTTTATTGAACAAATAACTTACTTATATTATTTTAAGACTAAAAAGTATTTTTCCTAAATTTTAAAAACTATTTTTCTATTTTTTTAAAGGCTAAAAACTATTTTTAAACCAAAATAATCATAAAAAATAATAAAATAATGCTAAAAATAATTTGATAATTTTAAAAATCCTAATTTACTCTAAAGAACAGTAGAAAAATAAAAAAGTTTGAAAAATATAAAATTTTTCACTAGAAGACAAAAATAGTTTGAATTGAAACCTTAATTAAACTAGATTAATTCTAAAAAATAATTAAAAAGTGAACAGTAAAAACTTTTTGAGCTAAAAATCTTAAAACATTTTTCTAAGTCTAACAAAATTTTTAAAACTGAAAATAATGATTTTTTACACTAAATGCCAAAAACAGAAATTAAAAAGTTAATTAAAATAGCTATTTAATCTAAAAAAATATTAAATGAACAGTAAATTAAAAACTAATTAAACTGAAAAATCACAATTAAAATAAGAAAATAAAAAAACTGGTTTCAAAGTCTAATTCCTAAATTAGTCCACAAAAGACAAAAAACTAAAAACCTGATAGTGACATGTGCTAGGGTTTTGTTTTTTAGCTCAGTAGTGGTAACAAATGCACAAGCAGGGGGAACTTAGTTTCCACTGTTAGTGTAAATTTTTGGTCAGTTGACCAATAAGCTTAGGAAAGCTTATGTGAGGGCTTTTCTTGGGGCAATAAGGCACTCCCACAACCAGTTGGGTTGTGGGAAGTCAAATAAACAAGAAAATCACACAATCACTTCACAAAATCAATCACAAAATGCACAAGAGGCTTACTGATAAAGGCTAATGTTACTGATGAACAGTAACATGAACTAACTTGCACAAAAATGGATTTTGAGGCCTCAAATCTTGCACACAATCCAACCAAATAACTTAAAACCTACTCACAATCCTGATTCACCCTATGATCTAACAATTACATGTATTGGTGAGCAAAATTTCACATCAATCAAACAGAAAATTGGTTTACTGTATTTATGCTATTTTTTTACCACTTTTATCATGCAACTTCTACCAAACTTTATCAAACCTGAAGTACTTTGCTGATTATGACTACTTTGACCCAACCAATTGTGTTGAGACTGATTCCAAGCCCACAAGCTATTACTGGCCTACCCTAATAAGTATATCCAAACACCCCTTAGCCTAACTATCTATCAAATTCTGGTAACAACTTAATCAAACACTAGCAAATCTTCTCAAACCAACCTAAACATGAACAATAAGCATAAACATGCATGCATAAATCATCAAATTATCAAACAAACAGCTTACTCACAAAACACATTAAGCACATAATTTTTAATCCAAAAGAGAGTTCAAGCTTGTTTACCACGTGGGACCCACATCCAGGCCCCACTAAGGCTGCTGTGCCTTCTCCTTATAGATTAAAAGCTATGCTAGGGCTTTATGGAAGAGCTTGTTTGACTGTGAAAGATTCTAGGTGGTGACTACTGCAGTCAAACCCATCCCAATATATCTTCAAGGACAAAAATGAAATTGAGTAGCTTGCTTTAATCTTGTACCCTGCACAACACAAACAACAAGAAGAAATTTCAAGTATCAAAATGCCATAAGCTTGTAGCTTATGGCTTTTGATATAGTAAAACTTAGTGAAAAAAAATGGAAAAAACAGATTTTTTCTTCAAAAATCTTTTACAAACCTTTGAAACCAATAAACCTTGGAACTAATGAACACGTTTTTAAACAAAATCAACTTCAGAAACTCAAGATTCCCAATCCACTTTCACTTCATGGAATCTTGGATTTTTGAAAACCTAAAAATCTTTTTGCACTATTTGAAAACTGAAACTTTAATATAATAAACCAAATGAAAAATGGAACTCAGATTCTAGGCAAACTTAACACCAACTTTTAGAAATCATAAAAGGAATTATATTTCATAAAATTACCAACTTTATATTTAATAAAAAGGGATTACAAAAGAAATTGCTAGAAAATCTGAAACAAAGGTGCATTCACAGGTCGAATGCCCTTTAAATACTAAGTGATAGAACATTCTAGTTCCTAAAACCCTAGCAATGAAATGCCAATTCTGCCCTTGGTCTTTGCTTGAAAATCTTGGTCAAAATTCGTCTTCACGTGATTGCCAGTTGGAATGGATGTACTTGTGATGATCTTGGACACTTATTCAGTCTTTGGGAGCAAGAAATGAAGCTAGGACGTTGGATGTGTCTTTTTGGGGTTTTGTTGTGAAAGTGATGGAGCAGGGGTGGGACGAATGGGGACCACAGACATGTGAGGTTGTTTCTGGGTGTGGGGTTTTGTTAATATGATGGTTAATTACCATTCTGGAAATTATCACACAAAAACCCTTTGTATTAAACCTAATCAAAATTAGGGTTCATGTGGGATTGGGGAAAGTTAAACAGTAGGTTTAATCTGGTTTAAAAGTTTAAAAGTGAGTTTCCCACGTTTTTTTAGATATTAAATAAGTTTTAAAAATCTGTTAATTTAATATGGGTAGTGGAAAATGACGTGGGGGTTGAGGTGAGTTGGAGGATTGTGAGTGGTGGAGTGGGGTGAGTTGGCAGGTTGATTGGTGGGGGAGACTTGTAGTGTCTGGTCAGTTTTGGTCCCCAATGTTCCTTTCTTTCTTCACTTTGCATAAAACAGCTCTAAACCCTTTTTCCTTTATAATAACTTTGGGAAGTTGGCATTTTTAGTCCTTCCAAGTTATAGTTATGGAAACAAGGACTAAACTTGTAAACTTTGAGATCTTCAAGGGCCATACTTGTATATTCTTGGTAATTTAGGGACCCCAATGTAATTTATGAGTATTACAAGGGTATAAATTGCCAAGTCTTCCAAAGTTGAGGGACCATTCTTGCCAATCTTCAATTCTTCAAGGGTAATTTTGGAAATTCCATTCTTGGGCCCGGTTCATTGTGTGGCTTTGTTTCCCGTGTTCGTTTTTGATTGATTCTTGTGATCTTTTTGTCATTTCCTCAATATCCGTACCTAAAATACACAAGCAACAAACACGAGCATATATTTGGTAGTTTTAATGATATTTAATGCATTTTAAGCCCAATTTGGACGATGAGACTATGTATAAAAGCAGTCTCATCACACACCCTCGTGTACCTCGAATTCCAAGCACGGTTCAAAAAGAGAGCTTTATCGACCTAACCAAAGTAACCCTTGAAGAAACTTGTGCATCGATCCTTCTTAAAAAACCAAAAAGGAAAATGCCGAGAAAGGAAGAGGATCTGGGCTAATTTCTATTACCTTGTGATTTTTACGAGATTGAGGGATGTTTAGCCCTTGCCGATTTAGGTGCTAGCATCAATCTCATGCCTCATTCTCTTTGGAAATTGATAAGATTTCCTAGACTTACCCCCACAAACATGACAATCGAGCTTGCAAATTGTACACCACTTATACCAATTGGAATAGCCGAGGATGTCTATGTTAGGATTGGAAAGTTTGTTTTTCCCGCGGATTTTGTCATTTCCGATTATGAGTGTGACCCTAAATGTCCTATTATTTTAGGTCGACCATTTTTATCGACGGCTCGAGCCGTAATCGATGTCCACGAGGGGAGATTAAATATGAGATATGGGGCGGAACAAATGGACTTTTTCACGAATAAATCCCAATTTTCAAATGAACATGATAAAAACGAGGTTTCAAAACCTAATGTTTCAAATTCTAATGATTTCAAAATGTTAACTTTAGCGAAAAATATGAGGCTTGATGCATGTTTTGAAAGAATTAAATGAACGGTTTTAAAGATGACGATTTTAATGATAAATAATACGTGTACTTAATTCAAAAGGGTATTCGTAGATTTATGGATGAAAAATCATGTTAGGATTTATTCGGTGAAACAAGTGAACCACTAATTCCGAAGGGCAACGTTAGTGCCATCACAACAATGACCAATATGGGCTCGTCTTCACCACCTTCGAAGGACCATGACTTTGAGGCCCATACTTCTAAGCCCATTGGTCCCTCCCACTCCTAGCCCCAAATCCATTAAGGCTAAGGAAGTGGCCCAACCCAATGCAATCTCACCCATCATAGAAATGTCACCTAAAAATAGCCCAAGGGCTTGTAAGACCATGGTTGTGACTCTCGAGAAATCCGCTCGAGAACTTGCTCACATTGAAACTTTCTTTGATGACGATGGTGATTTTGCCGAGATCGAGCATACTTTTGATGAGACTGCTTTTATACATAGTCTCATCGTCCAAAACGGGCTTTAAATGCATTAAATTTCATCAAAAATGCCAAATATATGCTTGTGTTTGTTACTTGTGTATTTTAGGTATGGATATTGAGAAAATGACAAAAGATCACAAAGAACAAGCAAAAACAAACACGGGTAATGAAGCCGCACAAAGAACCAAGCCCTAATGAAGATTTCCAAGAAAAACCCTTGAAGAATTGAATATTATGCAAGAAGGGTCCTCCAATATTGAAGAATTGACACTTTAAACCCCTATATATTCATAATTACAAGTTTAGTCCTTAAAGTTTGTCAAATTTACAAAAAGGGCCCTCCACTTTGAAGAATTGGAAAGAATGGTCCCTCATAAATCAAGACTTGTCAATATTAGTCCTCCAAAAAGTTAATCATACAAGTCAAGACCATAGTCTTTGAAGAAAATGCCAAAACAGCCCTTCAAGAATCATCAATTGGAAAGAAATACCCCTGAAAATACTTTGGAAAAGTATTTGGGGCAAAAGTGTGAAAAGGTGAAACTTGTATAACAAAGGATTTCAGTTTTATTCATATTAAAACTGAAATGAAAGAAAGAAGGAAGAAGGAGGGTAATTGTTGCCAAGACATAATAGATACCTAGACCTGTGACAAGCTACCACGTGCCCCACTCACCAAATTCAACCAATCACATTTCTCTATCCCACCAGGTCACTAATCCACTCTAACCGGTTTTAACTAATTACTTTAATTAGTTTAAAATGTGGCGGTTAACAAGTTTTCAAACATAAAACAAGATCAAACCTCACTATTACATGATGAACACAAAATTGGGCATTCTTGTTTAAGCAACAATTAAAATCCCATAACCTCCAGATTAATGATTAATGATGCCATAATCAAAACCCAACTCACATTTACCTTGCCACATCACCCTAAAGTTCACATGCTCTATCCCATGCACACGTTTTTGGGGATGAAGACAAAGTATGCCAGGAATCTAACCACCCACAATCCTGCTTGCTTTCTAAGCTCATTGTGAGCCTTTGGATGCAATTCTACCTTTGACACCTCACATAAACTGCCAATTCTCCTTCACATGATTCAAGCAAGTTCAAAACCTCAATGGAAAAATGGGGACTTCACCAGCTTAGGGTTTACGTTTTTTTTTATGTTTTCTAGATAGTCATTATAGCCTATAAAAGGCATAGGACCTCATACATTGAGGTTTGCTCTTGGTTTTCCTTTGTTCACTTTTCTGTAATTCCTACTTTCAGTTTTATGAAATAGAGTTTGAATTTGTGAAGAAATCCAAGTGCCAATCTTATTATACTCTTGTTTATGTTTAATGTTTATGAATATTGAATCCTAAAACCTGCTTTTAAAGATTGTGCAAGAAATTGCATATTTTTCCAAAATATTGATATTTTGCTAAGTCTTTGGTACACCTTTGGAATTTTTGGGCTACAAGTTGATCATAGCACCCTGATAAAGAGTTATCAAGGTGTTATGAGGCTTGTGGCTTGGGGATAATCAAAGAATGGGTACAAAGGTTGCATCAATCAAGCTTTGTCACTTTTCTGATTTTCATATTTTTTTGTTCTAACCTTGTTGAATCTTAGCAGCCTGTTTTTTTGAAGCTTGTGCCCTGTTTTGCTAGGCACATCAGCTCAAAAATTCGTGAGTGTGGATGTACATTCATGAGGTTTAAGTTCTTGAACCCAAAAATCTGTCAAAATACTTGAATTTTGTGATTTTGTGTTCTGCTGTTCTTCTTATAGTTTTTGTGGCTTAATCTTGCTTGATACTGCATAATATACTTGTTATTTTGTTTGATTGGGCTTGGGTAACATTGAATCACACTTATATTTGTTTAAATCTTGGATTGAAAAAGATATGGGGTGTTTGGGTTAACCTGTTTAAGTGCACAAGTTGTTATTGAGTTATTGTTTGGTGTTTGTATATGCTTAATGCTTGGTTGTGTGCTAATATCTGCAAGTTTTCATCTTTGAAACATCAAATCTAATATTGTGCTATAACTCACTTGATTTTGCTTATTTTGACCTAAGATTTTGGAAACACCTAGAGTGTATGCATGTTTAGGGCTAACAAGTGTTAAATCAAAGTTTGTGTAATCTGTTAAGAAGATTTGAGTGTTTGAAATTGGATTTGTGGTCAAGTATATCAGCAAAGTATCATAACTGCTTGCGCTTGTTCATTAGTAACTTTAATCTGCTTGAATCTGGATCTAGACTTTGAATCAATGCATGAAACCTGTTTATATTTGTTCATTTGAATTAATTATAGCTTGTGTATGCATTTGGTGAAGTTTGGCTGGCTTATTCTTGCTAAAAGTAATTATTAAGTTCATAACTGCTATTGTTCATGTCTGGTGATCTTTTGATTAAACTGTATTGATTGGCTGATTGAATTTGTGTTTTTGTTGTTGATATTGAATCCTTGTGATTAACTGATCACTTGGGTGCCTTTGCTTAACCTGAATCCACAAAAAAGTTACATAAGACAAAAAGTCAATTTGGTCAAGCAGTGGTAACTTTTCCCACTGCTGAACCTCCAAAACTAGCCCCTGCTAGTGTTAAACATCAAACAGCTTATTCATAAGCCATTTTACTTATCCAAACTTGCAACAACTTATTTTTTTGTGATAGATCTTCCTTATTTGACCCATTGATTTGATCTAGAGCTTATTAGGGTTTGACTGTTAAGTTTGACTAGAAAACTCATCAAGTTGACTTTTACATAAGTGCTTAATTGCTTATTCTGGCTTATTTAGTGTGCTTATTGGAAACAATTTTGGTTATTTTTCTTAATTAAGTCATTTAAAACCTTTTGAAACTTGAATCAGCACTTGAGGTGGTCTAGAACTCAAAAACGACTATTTTGTCGTTTTGTGAAGAGAGTCTTGGCTTATTTCAGGCTTATTTTTTGTGCTTTTTCAAATTTTCTTTTTATAGATTTCTTTGGTAACTTAAAAGAAGCTTGTGTGTCAAATTTTAGCTTATGGCATCAGCTTATAGCTTAATGGGCCAAAAAGCCCATTAAGAATAAGTTGCTTTGAAATAAGCTAGCTTAAACACAGTTTCAGCTTTTGGGCCTTCAGAGTTTTGTTCATAAAATCAAATTTTAAGTCAGATTGGATGTTTTGGGCTTATTTGGTTGAAATTTTCTTATTGGGCCAAATTCTAAGCCCATTAAGGGACTGTTTTGTCATTTAGCCCATTTTAAGGCCCAAAAGGGGTATTTTTGTAATTTCAAGTGCATTTATGTTTTATTTAGGTTAAAATAAACTAGTTTGTAACTTTTTAGAATTTTTTATAAATTTTGGATTTTTATTAATATTTTATTATTATATTATTATTAAAAATTAAAATTTAGATTTTTCAAAATTTTTCATTTTTCTTAGTTCAAATACATTAAGTTAGGAATTTCACAATTTTTAGATTAATTTTATTGTCATTAGATTAATTTTTAGAATATTTTAAGTTTTAATAGTTTTTAATTGTTTTTAAATAGTTTTAATTAATTTTAAAATTTTCAAAAATAGTCTTAAATTTAGTTAAGTCATTTTAGAGGTTTACAAGTTAAAAAAATCTCATTTTGGGCTTTTTGTTAATTAAATTGATGTTTTGGGCTTTAATTAGCATTAAAAAATTAATATTTAATTAAATAAAAGGTTTGAGTGATTTTTGATTTTTTGTAAACTCTAATTACATTTTTTAGGATTTAATTGCAATTTTCTAAGAATTTTTAGGGTAATTTTTAATTTTGGTCACTTTTTACCATTTTACGTGCACGACTTATCGTCTTAGTTTAATTCATAATCCTAACCGTCATTCTCTTCTAATCTCTTTTCTATTTTTCTTTTCTCATAAATCATAATCACATCATTAATCATATCTTAACACAATACACTTGCCTCCTTGGGAAATGAACTTGAACTTAATTGGTCATTAGTGCTTGGTTTTCCTAAACCGACACTTAATACTTGCCCTATTTACTCTATTTTCCTAAAGGGTAGTAAAATCACTACATCATTTTGGCGCCGCTGCCGAGGAGGCGTGTTGTGTTTTGATTTGAACAATTGTTGTTTTTATATAGCCATAATAGCTATTTGTATTAGTAGCACTCTACTAATACGTATTATCAGTTTTCGTTTTTTTAATACTATTACTATATTGTGTACGTTGAACAATATATTCACAAGTACTCCAAAAGTGTGAAAACACAACCTTGATTGGGAGGTCATTACTCAATCATTGTATTCGAATCTCAAACAAGAAAGAAAAGGCAAAATAGATAAATACTTTCGTGAAGCTTAATTTTGAAAAACACAAACTATAAGGTGGGTATAAGGCGGGTATTATAAAATATACCCTAAGGAAAAAGGCTCTTAAGTGCTTCGCGCCGCCTCGTTTCCCCGCTTGCTTGTGCGTGTTTAGATAAAAAGGGCTAATCGAGGGTTTGCCAACCAAAGTATTATATAAGTATCATATATATTTTCTTGGTTTCATTTGATTAAACCCTATTGAATGTTTTGATGTTCCACCAACGTTCTAAAGTCATCGAAGGCGTTCACTTCACGTGATCGTTTTCATTCCTTGAGGCTTCTTTAATCAAGAGATTTGATTAAGGAGGAGATTTGTAGATTTTTGTCTACCTAATACAATCACAAAATCAAAAAAAAAGTAAAAACAATCAAAAACCACAAAAAATTGGAAAAATTAAAAACACCAAAATAATCTTCTTTGCTCATCCCCACGTTGTACGTGACGTTTATGCTTACTCGTAATCAAGCAAGACGTGCACGTAAATGAAAAAACCGAAAGGAGTCCACACCTACTCCTAATCTTTCTAGTGAGGAGTCTCCTATTGACGAACCTATCGTAGAAGAAGAACCAACAATGGCGAATCATACTATGATGGAGTTACTTCAAGCACCCACCGAGGGTTATGGAGAGGCTATTGTGATTCCCGCCATCCTTGCGGAGAATTTTGAAGTGAAAACGGGTTTGTTGTCGATGATCCAAAACAACAAATTCCGTGGTGATGAAAAAGACAACCCGCACAACCATATCCGCCAATTCAGTCATCTTACCGCCACTTGCAAATTTAAGGATGTTGCTAATGATTCGATTAAGATGATGTTTTTTCCGTATTCCTTAGCGGGGCCCGCTAAAATTTGGTTAGAGAAAGAGCCACCCAATTTTATATTGATGTGGAAGGATCTCGTTTCAAAGTTTGTGAACCAATTTTTTCCGCCCTCTAAGACTACGCATTTGAAAAACGAGATTTCAAAATTTTCACAAGAATTTAATGAGAGTTTTTCAACAGCTTGGAATAGGTTTAAGGAAATGTTACATGAGTGTCCTCATCACGGTTTTTCCGACTTGCATCAAATTGACACGTTTTACAATGGTTTAAATGATCATGAAAGGGATTATCTTAATGCCGCCGCGGGTGGTAATTTTTTGTGTAAAACGGTTGAGGAAGCGTTGTTGATAATTGAGAATAGATCTAAGGTATATAGTCGTCGTAACACATCGAGTGTTCTTAAGGCTTCGTCTTCGGCTTCACCTTCATTGTCCAATACCATCGATGCTTTCCAAATTGAGGCGAACTTGGAAAATAAAATCTTTGATAAGCTTAAAGGACTTTTAATTAAATTCAAAGTTGGTGAACAAAGTGCTCCCGCTATGGCTAAAGCGGTTGAGGTTTCATGTATGTATTGTGGTGGAGGTCATGATTTCTCTGAGTGCATTACCAATGGTGGTAACACTTCGAGTGCCTTCGCGGCCACGGGAACTTACAACTAAAACGGTCAAGTTACCCGCTCTAATCAATTGACTCCACCGGGTTTTGCTCCCAATCAAAATGCTTATAACAACTATCGAAACAATCAAGTTGGTTTCAAAAACAATTACAAAGGAAACAACTATTGGAATCAAGGGGCTAATAACAATCAAGTTTCAAACAAAAATCAAAACAATGATTTTCAAAACAACAACAAGGGTTTGCAAACTTTGAAAGATCTTCCCAATGAATTTGTTGAATACGCAAATGGAAACGATGCTAGGTTTGATAATATTCAAAGAGAGATCATTAGCCTAAGATCCGAGTTTAAGAATGACTTGAAAAAGGAGTTGAAAAACGAGTTAGCAAATGAGCTTAAGATCCATATAAACAAAATGGAGGGAAATGTAACTAGGTTACAACAAAACCAACAAAAAATGGAACAAGGGCAACATGAAATAAAACAAGAGATGATTAAGGCCGAGAAGAGGCAATCTATGTTTGAGGATAAAATTTCATCCATGTTTGAGGCTATAATGTGGAAACCGTCTTCGAGTAGTCTTCCTAGCAATACCATATCGAACCCTAAGGGAGAGATGAAAGTGATTACCACACGAAGTGGTAAGACACTTAAGGAACCGACTCCTCAACCAATTGCTCCTATGGAGGAAGCAATTGAGGAAGAACCCGAGGTGGTGGTAGAAAAGGAGCATGTCCCAATCCCACGAACAACCGCTTATGCCACACCTACGGTTGACCCATTACCACATTTGGAACCCGAGATTCCAAAGGCTATGCCTATGCCTCAACCCACACCACCTTTGCCCTATCTATCGAGACTTAGAAAGGAGAAACGTCAAGAGCGCGACAATTACCAATTTGAGCTTTTTATGAAAATGTTTCGTGACGTTCATTTTAATGTGAGTTTTGCCGATTTTGGTCATGATGCCTCGATTTGCCGCTAACTTTAAGAGTATGTTGAACAACAAGGAGAAATTGCAACAATTGTCTAGTTGTTCTTCGGTTTATCTTAACCGCATACCTCAAAAAGTCGGTGATCCCGGTAAATTCTTGATTCCTTGTGTAATCCAAGATATGGAAGAATGCTATGCCTTGGCCGATCTTGGTGCTAGTATTAACTTGATGCCACTTGCAATCTTCAAGTCGCTCAATCTTCCTAATCTTACTGCTTCACTAATGTCTATCGAGTTGGCCGATCATTCCACGATTCCCGCATGTGGATTGGTCGAAGACGTTTTTGTGAAAGTGGGAAAGTTCTATTATCCGGTAGACTTTATCGTTATCGATATTCCCACGGATCCTCAAGTTCCTCTCATTTTAGGTCATTCGTTTTTAGATACGTCTATGGCTTTAATTGATGTGCATGCTAGAAAGATCACCTTACGTTTCAACGACGAGGAACTTGTTATAAACGCAACTGAAAATTCTCCAATTTCTCATGTTTATTTCGTTGCTACCATAAACCTCGTTGATATGATCGACGTTGTTTGCGAGGAATTTTCACAAGAAGTTCTAGGTTTTGGTGATGATGAAAATAGTGGCAATCCCACTATGCTTGATCCCATTCTTGATAATTCGTCACCAACCTTCACTCCATTTGAAGGTGGTGGTTTTATGTTGGAAGAATTTGACGTTCCACGTACTTGTGACGAAGACCTCGACAATGATGAGGACTTCTCAATTATCAAGGATTTTCTTAACGATTTCCCATTTCCTCCACCCGAGGAGGTTATGAGTATCGAGCCCAAATCTTCAATTGAGGAACCACCTATCCTCGAGTTGAAAGATTTACCTCCTCACCTTGAATATGTATTTTTGGAGGAGGACGACAAGTTGCTGGTTATTATTGTGAAAGATCTTTCGAATGATGAAAAAACCGCACTTGTCTATGTTCTAAAGGATCACAAAGGGGCAATTGCGTGGAAGTTATCCGACATTAAGGGGATCGATCCCAAATTTTGTACCCACAAAATCTTAATGGAAGAAGATTACAAACCCGCAATCCAATGTCAAAGGAGGGTGAACCCCAAAATTCACGATGTCATCAAAAAGGAAGTCCTAAAACTCCTTGACGCGGAAATGATTTACCCTATTTTCGATAGCCCTTTGGTGAGTCCTATTCATTGTGTCCCTAAGAAGGGAGGAATGACCGTTGTGCCAAACGATGCCAACGAGTTAATTCCAACTCGACTCGTGACCGGTTGGAGGGTGTGTATCGACTATCGTAAGTTGAATGACGCCACTCGTAAAGACCATTTTCCCTTTCCCTCCATGGACCAAATGTTAGAGCGTCTTGCGGGAAACGATTTCTATTTCTTTTTAGATGGTTTTTCCGATTACTTCCAAATCCCCATCGATCCTCTTGATCAAGAAAAAACTACGTTTACGTGTCCATATGGAACGTTTGCCTATCGTAGAATGCCATTCGGACTTTGCAATGCACCGGGAACCTTTCAAAGGTGCATGATGGCTATTTTTCATGATATGATCGAGAAGACGATGGAAGTCTTCATTGATGATTTTTCCGTGTTTGGTAGTTCGTTCACTTCGTGTTTGTCGAATCTTAAGAGAATGTTGAAGCGTTGTGAGGAAACCAACCTTGTGCTTAATTGGGAAAAATGTCATTTATGGTTAAAAGTGGAATCGTCTTAGGGCACAAGGTTTTGAAAGCGGGGATTGAGGTAGACCAAGCTAAGGTAGACGTCATCGCCAAATTACCTCATCCCAAAACCGTTAAGGGATTTAGGAGTTTCCTAGGCCACGCGGGCTTTTATCCTCGATTCATCAACGATTTTTCAAAGATTTCTTGACCTATTACACATCTCCTCGAAAAATATGCACCTTTTGTCTTTAACGAAGATTGTGTACGAGCCTTTGAAATCCTTAAGAGGAAACTTACCGAAGCTCCCATTCTTGTTGCTCCCAATTGGAACCTCCCTTTTGAGCTCATGAGTGATGCTAGTGACTACGTTATTGGGGCCGTATTAGGGCAACGTCATGATAAGCACTTCTTACCTATCCACTATGCAAGCAAGACGATGACCGAGGATCAACTTAAATACACTACAACGGAAAAGGAATTCCTTGCCGTGGTGTATGCATTTGTGAAATTTCGACCTTATCTCGTCTTAACTAAATGCATAGTGTATACGGATCATTTGGCTATCAAGTATCTTATGGCTAAACAAGATGCAAAGCTGAGATTACTTCGTTGGATTCTCCTCGTACAAGAATTTGATCACAAAATCCTTGAAAAAAAAGGAGCCGAGAATCTAGCGGCCGATCATCTTTCTCGTTTGGAAGATCCTCACCAAAGTGTTTACGAGCCAAAGGAAATCACCAAAACATTTCCTCTCGAGACACTTGGTGTATTGAATTCTAAGCTTGATTCATCTACCCCATGGTTTGCGGACATCGCAAATTACCATGCGAGAAAATTCATCATTAAGAGTATGACGACTCAACAAAAACGAAAATTCTTTCGTGACGTCAAGTTCTACTTTTGGGACGACCCTTACTTGTTTCAAACTTGTGCAGATCAAATCATTCGACGTTGTGTCTTTGGTACCGAAGCTTCTAACATCCTTAGAGCTTGTCACGAGGGACCCACGAGTGGTCACCACGGTGCTAATCTCACGGCTAAGAAGGTCTTTGATGCCGGTTTCTTTTGGCCTACTATTTACCGAGATGCACATGCACTTGTGAAGTCGTGTGACTCATGCCAACGACAAGGAAAAGCCTCACAAAACGATGAAATGCCACAAAATATCATCCAAGTGTGTGAGATCTTTAACGTTTGGGGCATTGACTTTATGGGGCCGTTCCCATCATCTCGTGATAATAAGTACATCCTTGTCGCCATTGACTACCTATCTAAGTGGGTGGAAGCTAAGGCTTTGCCCACCAACGATGCTCGTGTGGTAGTCAAGTTTTTGAAAAGCTTGTTTTCTCGGTTTAGAACCCCTCGTGCAATCATAAGCGATCGTGGAACCCATTTTTGTAACGACCAATTCGAAAGGGTCCTAAGGAAATATAGAGTTACACATCGGCTTTCTACGGCTTATCACCCACAAACGAGTGGGCAAGTCGAGGTTTCAAACCGAGCTTTGAAAAGGATCTTGGAGAAATCGATAGGGGAAAACCGACAATCTTGGTTGGATAAGTTGGACGATGATTTATGGGCCTTTCGGACCGCTCATAAGACGCCCATCGGGTGCACTCCTTATAAACTTGTGTATGGGAAGAATTGTCACTTGCCAATTGAACTCGAACACAAAGCTTATTGGGCCCTTAAGCATTGTAAGGATGATATTGAGACCACGGGAAAACACCGGAAAATGCAATTAAATGAATTGGATGAATTAAGAGATATTGCTTATGAAAATTCATTGATTTACAAGAAAAAACTAAAAAGTTTCATGACTCAAAAATTAAAAACCGGGTTTTTAACATTGGAGATCAAGTGTTGCTTTTTAACTCTCGTTTGAAAATATTTTCCGGCAAGTTGAAATCCCGTTGGTCCGGTCCATTCACCGTGACTCAAGTTTTTCCTTATGGGACCATCGAGCTAGCTCAAAATGATGGCCCCAAATTTAAGGTGAATGGACATATGTTGAAGCACTACTTTGGCGGGGAAGTCCCATCCTTGAACTACCTCGACCAAATCACCTTCCCCAATGATAATTAGTATTGAGGGGATCGAGTCGAGCTCATGACTCGGTAATCAAAATCGAGGTGCCTCGTGGGGGAGTCCCATGCTTATCCTATGTACATATTATCGCTTTCTAACGTAGTGACGTGTGGGGATTTGTGCCCTTCCAACCTTTGTTCCGTGGTTGTTTGTGATATGTGGTTTTTAGATGATCATGATCTTCACGATTTGAGCCTCTCGTGTTCGTTTTATGGGATCACTCGATCGTTTGCTTTGAAGAATTTCTCAATATCCATGATATATCCTGTGATGTTCTAACCTTAGGTTTTTAGCACACTTCATAAACGGCTTTAAATTTAACGGTTACACCCTTTTCATGCTAGATTAAGCATTCGACTAGCTCTCTAGTATGGGGGTTTTCCAACCCTTAGACTCGAAACATTGAGGACAATGTTTAACTTTAGTATGGGGGGGGGGGGGGGTTGAATAGATACTTGCCTTGCCAAACCTTCACGCTCTCGAAAGTTTATATTTTTGTTGCAAAATAAGGCTATAAATGGCCAAATTTTATAATTTTTCTCATGTTTTATAAGTGTTTGAAGACACGAATGTAGATTTTCCGATGGCGAGAATAAGAGTAATTTTTGACTCGACCGTGCGTGTTGAGCACTTAGTTTCGATTCCTTAACTTTATATTAGGCTAAGTCTCTTAAATGAGGACGAGAAATGATAGAGTTAATTATAAGTTACTATGCTAAACGTAGAGTACTCGTATTCTTTCAAAAACTCATGTGTTCTCGTTGTTTGCTGATTCTCCCTTCGCTTGTAAATATTTTTTGCTTAATAGATATTGACTTAGCGGTTTAGTCTTGATTGTTGGTTTCTAGTCTTTTATAGTAGCTTCTATGTAATTAAATTGGGAAGACATTAAGGTATTGCCAGCGTCACGGTTTTGAAGTATTGGCAACCGAATAATCAAAAGCTTCACCTAATAATAAGATTTCAAGTGCTCACCTAAATCAAGCAAACAATTTGAAGCTCACAAGGCCGAAAAATCTATGCGAAACTGAAAGTGAATCAAGCCTTAATCTTTGAAGCTTTAAAGATCCAAAATTCGTTTTTAGCATGAGGATATACGTCTGTGGCCATAATAAACACCTCATGGCGAGTTTAAATAAAAGGCAAGGCAAGACCGAAGTCATAAAAAAAACTTCATGGCAAAGTTGAATAAAATATGGAGGTAAACCTATGATAATAAGGCCCATCCGGTAGGGGGCGTATAAAAGTCTTGGTAATAAGTCTCATGTTCAAAACCATTATAAAAATGTGTTTATCGATCCTTCTTGTTGACTTAATTTTTTGACATCGTTGTCTATTAGGAGGGGTTATTAATTCGATGGTCTTGGTTACACCGTTATGACTCTATTTTTAGACCTAAATCTCTATCATCGCATAAGTTAAACAATGTATCTTTGTGAAACATTCAAGACAAAATAAAATATAAGAGATACGACTTAGGAAAATGGGAGGATAAGTACGTTATTAGGGCATATGAGTAGTGCTAGAATTACTAACTTATAATGACAATGATCTCGTTGCACGCTTAGCATGGAATTGGGGTGAAAATCGAGGACGATGAAATTATTTCTAACGAAGCATTCACGTGTTCTTATTCTATGAACCTAGACGTCCTATTTTGCGATGAAAATCATACATTATGTCTAAAACGCAAGTAGTAGTAATAGTAGTAGTGTAGCTAGTTTATCATTCAATAAAGGTGAATAAAAATGAACTTTTGAGGTGCTACGATACTTTATTCTAGCATTGCGTGAGGGCACGACAATGGTTTAGTATGGGGGAGTGATGAGACTGCTTTTATACATAGTCTCATCGTCCAAAACGGGCATTAAATGTGACAATCCGTCAATTTATGGTTGATATTTTATTCTCAAGTATTATTTAAAAACATTATTTTAATGTTATAATATGAGCTCACTTATTTTTGGGAAGTAATTTGGATTTACGTCTTGAAGTAGCGTCGACTACGTCTAAACCGGAGGATTTTACGTTACGTGCTTACGTTTACATACACCGTTTTGGTGACAGTCCGACATTTCAGAAAATAAATTTATCCGTAAATATTATTTTGGGATTTTAATTTTTAGTTGGTTCATAAACTCACAAATTTACGAGAAGAGATTAGGACTTACGATTTTAATTTAACGTCCTTTACGACTAAACCGGAAACCTTAGGATTACGTATTTACGTTTTTGAACTCCGTTTTTGATGAGACAATTTTTATTGGATTCGTTTTGTGCCGTTGATTCATAATTTATTAAAACGTTTTTCGTGAAACGACCCGAGGGCACGCAAATCGAGGAAACTAGAATCGAGGAGTACCCGTAAATTAGTGAGGTGAGACAAAATACATTATCCCACCCCACTACACATGGGACGGCCCAAGTAAGACACCACATCAAAGATGTGGCATCTTTATACTTAATAAACATACAAGTGTAAGTTAGCCTTACACTTAAGCTAGTTTCCTTCCACTCATCCCACAAAAACAACTAGCTACACATACCACCATTTCACCTCATGCAAAACAACTCAATTCTCTCTCAACACCACCACCATTGCCGTCCCACTTTAAGCACAAACACCCCTTTTTGATCATTTCTAGCCACAAAATACTTGTTATCTAGCTATATCGTGGAGTTACCTTGAAGCCTTGATCACTTGGTGGCCATTTTAACAACAAAGGAGGTGATTTGCTTGTGTCCTAGGGATTATTTCTCAACTTACTTCCTTGGTGTTTGATGGTCTTGGAGTTACATTCGGTGTTCATCAAGTTCTTGTCTTCCAAAAACAAGATATACTCTTGGTTGGTAAAGAAGATCATCCTCTCCATTTTCTCTTGTTATTTTTGTAAAGATAAAATGTATTTTCTTTCTTATTGTATATGTATATGATGAATATATGATAATAAAAATGTTGTGTGGGGATCAAGTGTTGATAAATATGCTTAAAAAGATTGATAACCATAAGAAACAAGGCTAAAATCATGATTAATTTGTTGGCTGTATAAACACAGTATGTAACCAAAACTTGAACTGATAAACTTGCATGGTAGAATCCATTTACAGTAAGTACAAGATGTTATACACATGTGAGATTTGGCCATGCAATGGAATCATTAAAATGAGTGAGATATGATCAAAACAAGATGAGTGTGCTAATCTGAATAAGCTGTTTTGTAGGGACTGTTAAGGATAGATAAACTTAAAATGAGCAGTAGCTATAACTAAGTTAATTGTAGCACATAATATGAAGTTCATGCCATCCAAAAATGAGCTTCTAATTCATTGTAGAACTCTACATATGATAAAATGGTAAAGATGAAAATAAAAATCAGATTTTGAAGAATTAATGTTTATTACTATTATATAAGCACTCAAATTATATAGTATAAAATGTGAAATTAAAACCCACTAACTTATGAATTTCATTTATATAAATATGTATAAGGTTTAATAAATGGATAAATTATAAAAAAATGGTAGTGAAATAATATTTATAAGTCATAAAAACTATAAACATGATTTTTACGACTATTTCGGCTATTACCGTAAAATTAACGTTTTTGCTAAATAAAACTTAGACGGTTGGACCCTTCTAATGTGAACTTTATAAAACTCATATACTGATAAATAAACATATATAACAAGTAAAAACCGATAAAACCCGAACTATAAAACATACGGACATTAACGGGCTAAGTTAACATTATTGGACTAATAATACAACAAAATGGGCTAAAACACTTATAAACTTATTTATTGGGCTTAAACCATTTGGGCCCAACATGTAAAGTGTGATACTGATAATAAAAGTATAATTGGGCTAATATAATATATTGGGCTTGTAATGGGCCAATTGGACCTAAAACACGTAAATAGGTAAAACTAGTAAACTAGTAAGAAGTTACCAATACATAAACACAAAAATGAGTGAATGAGAATATATGTAAACCCACTTGATCATCATATATATAAAATCATCATATGTATACATAATTGATATTTTTATAAAGTCATTGGACAAGAGTCTAAGACGAGTATTATTTATCTAGGTTTCCGTGATTGAAGCACGTACCGTACGTCCGAGTTGCCGATAACCCGCCTTCCCATATCAACGTGAGTTCATAGCCTCACACTCTTTTAAATGTTTTTATGAAATGTTTTATAAACCCGCGAGGAAGATAACATGTTAGTTTTTATAAAATAGGACACCATTTGTCCCGATTGTTTGTTTATTGATTTGGACCCGAATGATTGTATGACCCGATTGTATGACCCGATAAATGATTAAAGGACCCGATAGATGAAATTAAATGGATTATTAAAGTTAGATTATGTCACTAAAAGTCCCATTAGCATGAAATGTGAACTACCGGGATTTGGTAGACGCTTATGCATATAATAGTACTATTTGGGGACGATCACCCCAGTTCGCGCCTTGACGGTTGATCCCTGTCGTGCCACATTGATTGGTAAGCGAATTTATGTATGAGAAGATTTCCATAGCGTAACCTTTGTGACGACACGCTAATTTAGATGGGCAAATTGAGTTTCGGGCTAGCTACCCGTTGTTTGGTTTAGTAAGGTAACAATGTCATGCGGCTTATAATAATCCGACTAACGAAATACTGCTATACGCTCCGAATTACGATGTATTTCCTGACTAGCAATACGGGGTCATACTAATGATATTATGTTCGTGTTTTGGTTTTATATAACCATATTCATATAACGGTTTTTATTTAATCTATACAACGTTATAAAACGTATTGTATGATATTTTTACGACATTGGTTCGTATAATGATTTTTAAGGCGAAAGCCTATATTATGATTTTAACAAGGATTTGTATAAAATGATTTTGGCTATTTTATGGCCTACTACATGGATTTATACAAAATGATTTTCGGTAATAATTTTATACCAAAGTTGTATTGATGGAATTTATTAAACTCTATGAATTCACTCGGCGTTATCGCTGATCCTTTTCTTTTAACATGTTTTATCTCAGGTACTTGAAGGTAATTCTCGGGAAGACAACAAGAATTCATGGCCCGCACTTAAATAATAATTTCCATTCAAATGATTTGTAAAACTTTGTATGAAATAATATGACTTGGGACCTATGCAAATTTTATATTTATGAATGGAAATGCTTTATTAATAAACGACGCGATTTTTAAGCGTTGTATATGATGTGAGTAATGTGCTATCCCGTAACACCAACGAGTCTTCCGCTGTATTAAGTTGTATAAATTTGGGGGTGTTATAGTTTGGTACCAGAGCTCTCGTTATAGAGAACGAAAGATTTTTAAAACCAAGGTTTTGAATAAAACATTTCAAAATCTTTTAACTATAAACATTTTTCTAAAATGTCTAAAAATCTTTTGACTATAACGGTGCCGAAGAATTCCCGAGTTACCGACAAGGCCAGACTGAGAAGTTTTATTTTAATATATATATATAACTTGGATTATATATATATGATGTAATTTGATTACATGATTGTTTGATGATTATTTTGATATTTATACGAGGTATTTATACGACGTAGATTGTCACAAGGAACCCTAAATTCCCTAGTAAATTAATCGAAGCTATTCTCGTAGGAATTCTAGCTATCCTAGATCTAAACCAAGTTGTGGATATTTATGATCCCAACAAAATGGTTGATATTCGTAGAAATGTAGATATTAGTTGATTGCGATATTGAAGAAGAATTGGCGAGATTAAATCTTATATCGATGTTATGACGATCTTTCCTTATAGAGTGGAGTTTGACAAAACTTTACCACCTAGAAAGATGTCATCTAATTCGTTGTCATCCAATTCTTAAATTGAAATCAAAAGGGTGAATGTTGCACTTGAGGCTGTCATTGGAACCATTACCCAAAAGCCTCATGCCACTAGTACCTTTCCGAGAAGTCTAGTTGAATGATCAAGTCATTTCATACTAGTGACTCATTTGATAATTATTGATAAAGGAGTTATACGATTGGAAATTAAGTGTTGATCATATCGAGCTTTTATTGCTCTTTGAAGGTCTAAGAATAAGGTTGAAAGTATTGGAAAATGAGGTAGGATGCTTCATTGAGTATAAGTTGATTGAAACTTGAATAAAATAAAATTTAACTTTTATGGAATATGAGTTGATAAGAAGAATTCGTTAAGTTCTGTGATTGAATTATAAGGTTTTAATTGATTGTTGATTCGTGTTAAGGGTTGTTCCTAGGCCATAGTCCACTAATGAGGATGCCCAGTGTCCAACAAATAAATTGAAGAAATCTTCTTCTAAATGGGGACCGATGGATCTTTCGGGACATGTGGAACACCTAATGAATCTTGTAGATTAGTATTCATTGTGGTATCTTTTGAAAATAATCCCTAACTTAACTGAGACATCAGTTGGTAGGATGAGTTCTTGGAATTGTATGACATAGTGACACGTAATGTGTTACGGTACAATTTAGGCTTGTTTGTGATTAATGAAAAGACTACCTTTGATTGCTAAATTCTACATGTATCGATGATATCTATCTTTTCTTGCTTCTTCCTAATGTTCACATTAGTGATGCAACCATTGAACAAGTACTCATCTCGAATTGAGTTACGTTGTGAATTATTCTCTTTTGAGTGCCATCGAGGTCATGAACCTCATGATTAAGTGACTAAGCTCATTTCCTGATATATTGAAGTTAGTTCTTGATGAACAACTTTTCATCACTCTTTTGCAGATCACTCATTGTTTTTATAAGATAAAACCGTATCCATTGAAAAAAATTGAATTTTCATCACTATAAGGATTATTCAAAGTAAGATTTATAAGTGATTGTTATCGAAATGAGGCTGTTTATAAAACACCTTGGAAAACTTAATTGTTTTTATAACAAAGAAAATCTTTGAAAATTTATTTTTGATTCTTATTTAAGAATTAAGCATGAAAATGTTTTATTATAAACATGATGATAAAATTTTGACGAACTGAGTATTGCATCGTTAATCTTGAAATTGTATATAGTTGCGCGCCTACATACAATTTGGAATGGACCATGCAAGACTGATTAGTAGTCACCATAAAACTAATGAATAAACACTACATTTTCTTTGAAGATTGTGAAAGATTAAAATTTTTATGAGATCTGCAAGAAGTGAAAAATAGGGACATATTGATAGGGACACCTACATATGTGCCCGTATTATTTATTCTTCTGATTCGAATTTACTCATCTGTGGAAATTGTCTTATTTGACAATTGACAATTCTTTCTTGTCCAATTCTCCCGTAGTGAGATTCTTAGGAAAATTATTTGATTACCGAGTGTTGATACTCGACTGGATGTATCGACGTTCCTATCATTTCTTTTGATTTGATTTCATTTGAATGACCTGGGTAACGATCCGAGGAGCTTTCGAATGCGTACTCAAATTATGAAAACATGGGATATATTCATATTCGTTAAATGTTTTCGTCTGTATCTGATTTGAAATTCTCTCGCATAGATTATGCGTTGACCTTACTCTTTTAATAGTAGTTGTGTCTCCATATATCCTTGAATTTGTGAAGGATTATGAGTTATTATTAGACTTTTGAGAAGTTCACATCTTATCGACGGCAATAAAACTGGAAAGTTGGTAATGCCAGTAGAATGGATTGATTGATTATGACATGGCGACATTATCTTAATTGATGAGAACTCGAGTAGAATTCCCCTAAATGATAAGATGTTGATTATCAAAAGTGATCTAAATAATTCTTGACGGATGACCATATCCTGCATTTAGACTTGAAATTTTACCGTGAATGGTTGTGAATTGATCATAGATATTATAATCTATAAAGAACTTAAAATAAATGTATTAAAAGATGTTTCCGTTATCTTAAACTTTAGGAGGTATTTTACCTAGACTTTCACCATTAAGGCAAGTTGAATTTGGTATTGATTATATTCCCAATGCTGCACTGGTGGCATGTGCACCATACGTCAGCACCATCTGAATTAAAGGAATTACCGTACAACTGAGAGAGTTGTCGGAGAACGAGTTTATTCTACCGAGCTCGTCATCATGAAGAGCTATGGTGTTATCATCCCTTATATTTATAGATTACTGTGAACTGAGTAAACTGACAATCGAAAACGATATCCATGACTCGAAATGGAAGATTTGTTCGATCATTTACCAGGTTCTAGCGTATGTTCTAAAGATTTGATCCTCGGCATGGTTATCATCAACTTCGCATCTGCGAAAAAGATTATCTATTCCAATCACTACTTCCGGTACTTGTAATGAACATTATGAGTTTCACGTGATGTCGTTTGGATTGACTAATACACATGTAGCATTCATAAATTTGGTGAATCACGTGTGTATGCTGTAATTTGATAAATTCATGCTTGTGATCATTAAGGACCATTTGTTTGTTTATAAGAATAAGAATGAGTTAATAATCATTTATAAATTAACCTGAATTGGCTGAACTATAAAAACCTGTACCTTGAATAATTAACATGTGATTTAAGACTTAATCCTTTATATTAGTTGACCGTGTGATTAATAGATAATGGAATCTATATCGACTCTTCAAAAATGTAGAGCCCTTTTAAGACTTTGGGTTTTACCAAAAAGAAAGTGCAAATGTGTTTTGACAAATGTTTTATCGAAAAGAACTTTTGAGGGATTATTCTCTTATACACAAATCATTTAACTAAAATCCTATTTAGGGGTAAATGTTTGTGTATACTTCTGGACATCTTAAGAAGAATTGAGGAAACTATATATAAATTATGACTTGAAATTTGAAACGATAATATTTGCTTTTCAACTAAGAAAATTTTGACTAAAATATAAACAAAGATTTTTCGAACATTTACGAATCCTATTAATTATTTTTGATAAATCAACAAAAATCGTGTTAATTAAATTAAAAATTATTTTTAAACATTTTCATATAATGGGACGGACTAAGAAATTTAAAATTTTTACGTTTACGTTTCATAAGAATTTAATAATTATTATCTAATTAATTGTAATAATTGTCGACGCTTTAGACGTCGGATTGAGTAAAACGGATAAAAATGATAGTTAAGAAGAAACTAAAACATAGAAGATATGAAGAAAGAATTTTCGAATAAATACGGTCATGTTATATATATTTCATCAGGAGAAAGTGAATGTAGATACTGATATATTATATGGAAAGTATAAAGATTCAATTAAGATATATTTCTTAATAATGACTGTGCAAAATAACTTGCCGAACAATATAAAAATAAACGATGTTTGTAAAAAGAATGATATAGATAATAAAAAGGGGTTCGCGGCTAATGTGAACCATTAGAATTGAGAAGCCGATGGCGCTAAATGCTTTAAAAGACCACTTGTGGTTGTCTAAATATGAAGATTTGAGATATAGTTATGTTGGAGTCTTGTAAGTATAAGTATTCTATTTATGTCATTTCTGACTAAAAGTATCTTTGTCTGAAGAAGTCGTACTAATGGCAAATTATGAAGGCAGACATCGCCTCATACATTAGTAAACGTCTAACTATTGCAAAGGTCATCATCTGAATTTGATTCGATTTGGGTCATCGTCGACAGACTGACCAAATCTGCTAATATCATTCTCGTTAATGATAAATTCTTGATGAAGAAATAGACTCTTTTGTATTTAAAAGAGTTATGTAAACATGGTGTGCCTGTATCGATCATCTCTATCAAGATCCTCGCTTCGCATTGAATTTCTAGAGATTTGCTCAGAAGTCATTAAGAACGAATCTTGATGAGAGTACTATGTACCACCCCAATCGAAGGGACGAGGTAAAGTAACGATACAAAATACTACGAGTGCTGTTCTAGGTTTGAATGATTAATCTTTGGTAATAAACTGTAAAATCGTTTCCCTTTGGAGAGATTATCCTTGAAAACTATCGTATTAGGATCGAGATCGAATCTTGTTAGGATCTATATTAGAGCATCTGTAAGCAAGAGTTGAGATGAAGACACCCGACATACACCCATTGTGAGTTGGACATGTCTTTTAGGTTTAAGGTTTCCTATGATGGCGAACCTAACCTTACAAAATACTCGACTCGCGAGACCTGAAATGATTGTTGAATTAGGATCTGATTATTGATTGCCGGTAGTGGGTAGGAGGTTATGTGAATATGAAATGTAGATCTTGAAGTGCCAGATGGGTAGCGAAGTTATGCCAAAAATATTAACCATGGAAAAATTAATTGATGATCTAAAAGATCATGGGATATAAGTCCCCGTTGTATGAGACCATTGAGATGATGTAAAAGATTGGTTTGAAAGGCATATAAGCTGGATCTACCCTAGGACTTCAAGAGCTGCGTGAATTATGTTTCATATATCGAACTTGATAAAATGCCTATCGAGTTAGAATTTGATTGTTCCTTAATAATGCTTAGATCGGCGAAAAGTTGCATTCATCAGAACCCGTGAACATCATGGATAGAGAAAGTAAGTCAACATTAAGCCTGATCTTATTCCCGTAGTTATGTTTGATGAAACTTGCGTATTGTAATGGATTACACTTATGAGAAAAGACCGAATGTGGAGGGAATACCCACATGGCTTTAACTCTATAAGAAGCGAGTAGTAAGATGATCTTTGAGGAAAAAGATCATGTTTAGGGGTAAATGCTGTGACAATCCGTCAATTTATGGTTGATATTTTATTCTCAAGTATTATTTAAAAACATTATTTTAATGTTATAATATGAGCTCACTTATTTTTGGGAAGTAATTTGGATTTACGTCTTGAAGTAGCGTCGACTACATCTAAACCGGAGGATTTTACGTTACGTGCTTACGTTTACATACACCGTTTTGGTGACAGTCCGACATTTCAGAAAATAAATTTATCCGTAAATATTATTTTGGGATTTTAATTTTTAGTTGGTTCATAAACTCACAAATTTACGAGAAGAGATTAGGACTTACGATTTTAATTTAACGTCCTTTACGACTAAACCGGAAACCTTAGGATTACGTATTTACGTTTTTGAACTCCGTTTTTGATGAGACAATTTTTATTGGATTTGTTTTGTGCCGTTGATTCATAATTTATAAAAACGTTTTTCGTGAAACGACCCGAGGGCACGCAAATCAAGGAAACCAGAATCGAGGAGTACCCGTAAATTAGTGAGGTGGGACAAAATACATTATCCCACCCCACTACACATGGGACGGCCCAAGTAAGACACCACATCTAAGATGTGGCATCTTTATACTTAATAAACATACAAGTGTAAGTTAGCCTTACCCTTAAGCTAGTTTCCTTCCACTCATCCCACAAAAACAACTAGCTACACATACCACCATTTCACCTCATGCAAAACAACTCAATTCTCTCTCAATACCACCACCATTGCCGTCCCACTTTAAGCACAAACACCCCTTTTTGATCTTTTCTAGCCACAAAATACTTGTTATCTAGCTATATCATGGAGTTACCTTGAAGCCTTGATCACTTGGTGGCCATTTTAACAACAAAGGAGGTGATTTGCTTGTGTCCTAGGGCTGATTTCTCAACTTACTTCCTTGGCGTTTGATGGTCTTGGAGTTACATTTGGTGTTCATCAAGTTCTTGTCTTCCAAAAACAAGATATACTCTTGGTTGGTAAAGAAGATCATCCTCTCCATTTTCTCTTGTTATTTTTGTAAAGATCAAATGTATTTTCTTTCTTATTGTATATGTATATGATGAATATATGATGATAAAAATGTTGTGTGGGGATCAAGTGTTGATAAATATGCTTAAAAAGATTGATAACCATAAGAAACAAGGCACAAATCATGATTAATTTGTTGGCTGTATAAAAACAGTATGTAACCAAAACTTGAACTGATAAACTTGCATGGTAGAATCCATTTACAGTAAGTACAAGATGTTATACACATGTGAGAGTTTGCCATGCAATGGAATCATTAAAATGAGTGAGATATGATCAAAACAAGATGAGTGTGCTAATCTGAATAAGCTGTTTTGTAGGGACTGTTAAGGATAGATAAACTTAAAATGAGCAGTAGCTATAACTAAGTTAATTGTAGCACATAATATGAAGTTCATGCCATCCAAAAATGAGCTTCTAATTCATTGTAGAACTCTATATATGATAAAAATGGTGAAGATGAAAATAAAAATCAGATTTTGAAGAATTAATGTTTATTACTATTATATAAGCACTCAAATTATATAGTATAAAATGTGAAATTAAAACCCACTAACTTATGAATTTCATTTATATAAATATGTATAAGGTTTAATAAATGGATAAATTATAAAAAAATGGTAGTGTAATAATATTTATAAGTCATAAAAACTATAAACATGATTTTTACGACTATTTCGGCTATTACCGTAAAATTAACGTTTTTGCTAAATAAAACTTAGACGGTTGGACCCGTCTAATGTGAACTTTATAAAACTCATATACTGATATATAAACATATATAACAAGTAAAAACCGATAAAACCCGAACTATAAAACATACGGACATTAACGGGCTAAGTTAACATTATTGGACTAATAATACAACAAAATGGGCTAAAACACTTATAAACTTATTTATTGGGCTTAACCCATTTGGGCCCAACATGTAAAGTGTGATACTGATAATAAAAGTATAATTGGTCTAATATAGTATATTGGGCTTGTAATGGGCTAATTGGACCTAAAACACGTAAATAGGTAAAACTAGTAAACTAGTAAGAAGTTACCAATACATAAACACAAAAATGAGTGAATGAGAATATATGTAAACCCACTTGATCATCATATATATATAAAATCATCATATGTATACATAATTGATATTTTTATAAAGTCATTGGACAAGAGTCTAAGACGAGTATTATTTATCTAGGTTTCCGTGATTGAAGCACGTACCGCACGTCCGAGTTGCCGATAACCCGCCTTCCCATATCAACGTGAGTTCATAGCCTCACACTCTTTTAAATGTTTTTATGAAATGTTTTATAAACCCGCGAGG
The DNA here is from genome assembly GCA_025667525.1 of Glebionis coronaria. Lineage (NCBI taxonomy): Eukaryota > Viridiplantae > Streptophyta > Magnoliopsida > Asterales > Asteraceae > Glebionis > Glebionis coronaria. The sequence continues at coordinate 145,252,709 of CM046882.1, forward strand.
GAGATAACATGTTAGTTTTTATAAAATAGGACACCATTTGTCCCGATTGTTTGTTTATTGATTTGGACCCGAATGATTGTATGACCCGATTGTATGACCCGATAAATGATTAAAGGACCCGATAGATGAAATTCAATGGATTATTAAAGTTAGGTTATGTCACTAAAAGTCCCATTAGCATGAATTGTGAACTACCGGGATTTGGTAGACGCTTATGCATATAATAGTACTATTTGGGGACGATCACCCCAGTTCGCGCCTTGACGGTTGATCCTCGTCGTGCCACATTGATTGGTAAGCGAATTTATGTATGAGAAGATTTCCATAGTGTGACCTTTGTGACGACACGCTAATTTAGATGGGAAAATTGAGTTTCGGGCTAGCTACTCGTTGTTTGGTTTAGTAAGGTAACAATGTCATGCGGCTTATAATAATCCGACTAACGAAATACTGCTATACGCTCCGAATTACGATGTATTGCCTGACTAGCAATACGGGGTCATACTATTGATATTATGTTCGTGTTTTGGTTTTATATAACCATATTCATATAACGGTTTTTATTTAATCTATACAACGTTATAAAACATATTGTATGATATTTTTACGATATTGGTTCGTATAATGATTTTTAAGGCGAAAGCCTATATTATGATTTTAACAAGGATTTGTATAAAATGATTTTGGCTATTTTTTGGCCTACTACATGGATTTATACAAAATGATTTTCGGTAATAATTTTATACCAAAGTTGTATTGATGGAATTTATTAAATTCTATGAATTCACTCGGCGTTATCGCTGACCCTTTTCTTTTAACATGTTTTATCTCAGGTACTTGAAGGTAATTCTCGGGAAGACAACGAGAATTCATGGCCCGCACTTAAATAATAATTTCCATTCAAATGCTTTGTAAAACTTTGTATGAAATAATATGACTTGGGACCTATGTAAATTTGATATTTATGAATGCAAATGCTTTATTAATAAACGACGCGATTTTTAAGCGTTGTCTATGATGTGAGTTATGTGCTATCCCGTAACACCAACGAGTCTTCCGTTGTATTGAGTTGTATAAATTTGGGGGTGTTATATTAAATGCATTAAATATCATCAAAAATACCAAATATATGCTTGTGTTTGTTACTTGTGTATTTTAGGTACGGATATTGAGAACATGACAAAAGATCACAAAGAACAAGTAAAAACGAACACGGGAAACGAAGCCGCACAAAGAACCAAGCCCTAATGAAGATTTTCCAAGAAAAACCCTTGAAGAATTGAAGATTATGCAAGAAGGGTCCTCCAATATTGAAGAATTGACAGTTTAAACCCTTGTATATTCATAATTACAAGTTTGGTCCTTAAAGTTTGTCAAATTTACAAAAAAAGTCCTTCCACTTTGAAGAATGGGCAAGAATGGTCCCTCATAAATCAAGACTTGTCAATATTAGTCCTCCAAAAAGTTAATGATACAAGTCAAGACCATAATCTTTGAAGAAAATGCCAAAACAGCCCTTCAAGAATCATCAATTGGCAAGAAATACCCCTGAAAATACTTTGGAAAAGTATTTGGGGCAAAAGTGTGAAAAGTGAAACTTATATAACAAAGGATTTCAGTTTTATTCATATTAAAACTGAAATGAAAGAAAGAAGGAAGAAGGAGGGTAATTGTTGCCAGGACATAATAGATACCTAGACCTGTGACAAGCTGCCACGTGCCCCACTCACCAAATTCAACCAATCAAATTTCTCTATCCCACCACGTCACTAATCCACTCTAACCGGTTTTAACTAATTACTTTAATTAGTTTAAAATGCCGCGGTTAACAAGTTTTCAAACATAAAACAAGATCAAACCTCACTAATACATGATGAACACAAAATTGGGCATTCTTGTTTAAGCAACAATTAAACTCCCATAACTTCCAGATAATGGTGCCATAATCAAAATCCAACTCACATTTACCTTGCCACATCACCCTAAAGTTCACATGCTCTATCCCTTGCACACTTTTTTGGGGATGAAGACAAAGTATGCCACGAATCTAACCACCCATAATCCTGCCTGCTTTCTAAGCTCATTGTGAGCCTTTGGATGCAATTCTACCTTTGACACCTCACACAAACTGCCAATTCTCCTTCACATGATTCAAGCAAGTTCAAAACCTCAAGGGCAAAATGGGGACTTCACCAGCTTAGGGTTTACGTTTTTTTATGTTTTCTAGATAGTCATTGTAGCCTATAAAAGGCATATGACCTCATACATTGAGGCTTGCTCTTGGTTTTCCTTTGTTCACTTTTCTGTAAATCCTACTTTCAGTTTTATGAAATAGAGTTTGATATTGTGAAGAAATCCAAGTGAAAATCTTATTATACTCTTGTTTATGTTTAATGTTTATGAATCTTGAATCCTAAAACCTATTTTTAAAGATTGTGCAAGAAATTGCATATTTTTCCAAAATCTTGATATTTTGTTAAGTCTTTGGTACACCTTTGGAATTTTTAGGCTACAAGTTGATTATAGCACCCTGATAAAGAGTTATCAAGGTGTTGTGAGGCTTGTGGTTTGGGGATAATCAAAGAGTGGGTACAAAGGTTGCATCAATCAAGCTTTGTCACTTTTCTGATTTTCATATTTTTTTGTTCTAAACTTGTTGAATCTTAGCAGCTTGTTTGTGGAAGCTTGTGCCTTGTTTTGCTAGGCACATCAGCTCAAAAGTTCGTGAGTGTGGATGTACATTCATGAGGTTTGAGTTCTTGAACCCAAAAATCTGTCAAAATACTTGAATTTTGTGATTTTATGTTCTGCTGTTGTTCTTGTAGTTTTTGTGGCTTAATCTTGCTTGATACTACATAATATACTTGTTATTGTGTTTGATTGGGCTTGGGTAACATTGAATCACACTTATACTTGTTTAAATCTTAGATTGAAAAAGATAACGGGTGTTTGGGTTAACCTGTTTAAGTGCACAAGTTGTTATTGAGTTATTGTTTGGTGTTTGTATCTGCTTAATGCTTGGTTGTGTGCTAATATCTGCAAGTTTTCATCTTTGAAACATCAAATCCAAGATTGTGCTATAACTCACTTGATTTTGCTTATTTTGACCTAAGATTTTGGAAACACCTAGAGTGTATGCATGTTTAGGGCTAACAAGTGTTAAATCAAAGTTTGTGTAACCTGTTAAGAAGATTTGAGTGTTTGAAATTGGATTTATGGTCAAGTATATCAGCAAAGTATCATAACTGCTTGTTCTTGTTCATCAGTAACTTTAATCTGCTTGAATCTGGATCTAGACTTTGAATCAATGCATGAAACCTGTTTATATTTGTTCATTTGAATTAATTATAGCTTGTGTATGCATTTGGTGAAGTTTGGCTGGCTTATTCTTGCTAAAAGTTCTTATTAAGTTCATAACTGCTATTGTTCATGTCTGGTGCTTATTTGGTGATCTTTTGATTAAACTGTATTGATTGGCTAATTGAATTTGTGTTTTTGTTGTTGATATTGACTCCTTGTGATTAACTGATCACTTGGGTGCCTTTGCTTAACCTGAATCCACAAAAAAGTCACATAAAACAAAAAGTCAATTTGGTCAAGCAGTTGAAACTTTTCCCACTGCTGAACCTCCAAAACTAGCCCCTGCTAGTGTTAAACATCAAACAGCTTATTCATAAGCCATTTTGGCTTATCCAGACTTGCAACAACTTATTTTTTGTGATAGATCTTCCTTATTTGACCTATTGATTTGATCTGGAGCTTATTAGGGTTTGACTTTTAAGTTTGACTAGAAAACTCATCAAGTTGACTTTTACATAAGTGCTTAATTGCTTATTCTGGCTTATTTAGTGTGCTTATTGGAAACTTTTTGGTTATTTTGCTTAATTAAGTCATTTAAAACCTTTTGAAACTTGAATCAGCACTTGAGATGGTCTTGACTCAAAAACGACTATTTTGTCGTTTTGTGAAGAGAGTCTTGGCTTATTTCAGGCTTAGTTCTTATGCTTTTTCAAAATTTCTTTTTACAAATCTCTTTGGTAACTCAAAAGAAGCTTGCGTGTCAAATTTTAGCTTATGGCATCAGCTTATAGCTTAATGGGCTAAAAAGCCCATTAAGAATAAGCTGTATTGAAATAAGCTAGCTTAAACACATTTTCAGCTTTTGGGCCTTTAGAGTTTTGTTCTTAAAATCAAATTTAAGTCAGACTGGAAGTTTTGGGCTTATTTGGTTGACTTTTTCTTATTGGGCCAAATTCTAAGCCCATTAAGGGACTGTTTTGTCATTTAGCCCATTTTAAGGCCCAATAGGGGTACTTTTGTAATTTCAAGTGCATTTCTGTTTTATTTAGGTTAAAATAAACCAGTTTGCAACTTTTTAGAATTTTTTATAAATTTTGGATTTTTATTAATATTTTATTATTATTTTATCATTAAAAATTAAAATTAGATTTTTCAAAGTTTTTCATTTTTCTTAGTTCAAATACATTAAGTTAGGAATTTTACAATTTTTAGATTAATTTTATTGTCATTAGACTATTTTTAGAATTATTTTAAGTTTTAATAGTTTTTAAATAGTTTTAATTAATTCTAAAATTTTCAAAAATCGTTTTAAATTTAGTTAAGTCATTTTAGAGGTTTACAAGTTAAAAAATCTCATTTTGGGCTTTTAGTTAATTAAATTGATTGTTTAGGCTTTAATTAGCATTAAAAAATTAATATTTAATTAAATAAAAGGTTTGAGTGATTTTTGATTTTTTGTAAACTCTAATTACGTTTTTTAGGATTTATTTCAATTTTCTAGGAATTTTTAGGGTAATTTTTAATTTTGGTCACTTTTTACGGTTTTACGTGCACGACTTATCGTCTTAGTTTAATTCATAATCGTAACCGTCATTCTCTTCTAATCTCATTTCTATTTTTCTTTTCACATAAATCATAATCACATCATTAATAATTTCTTAACACAATACACTTGCCTCCTTGGGAAACGAACTTGAACTTAATTGGTCATTAGTGCTTGGTTTTCCTAAACCGACACTTAATACTTGCCCTATTTACTCTCTTTTCCTATAGGGTAGTAAAATCACTACATCAACTTGCTAATCCGCCATCCATCTTCGAGGAATTTTAGAAGTGCTATGATACTTAATTCTAGCATTGCATGGGGACACGACAATGGTTTAGTATGGGGGAGTGATGAGACTGCAATTATACATAGTCTCATCGTCTAAATCGGGCTTAAAACGCTTAAAATATCATTAAAATACCCCAAAATATGCTTGTGTTTGTTCATTGTGTATTTTAGGTACGGATATCGTGAAATCAACAAAAGATCACAAGAATCAAGCAAAAACGAACACGGGAAACGAAGCCGCACAAAGAACCGGACCCGAATCATGAATTTCCAAAATGGTCCTTGAAGATTTGAAGATTGTCAACTTTGGTCCCTCATATTTTGAAGACTTGTCATATTATACCCTTTTGAAACTCAAAATTACACAATAGGTCCCTAATACATCAAGATTATACATGATTGACCCTTGAAGAATGCAAACATTGCATATTATGTCCTTGAAACAAGTGTATAAAAGTTTTTGTGGCCAATTTAGAAAACAAAAACTTCATTATAAAGGAAATGGGAGTTGATGCTGTTTGAAACTAATGTGACAAGTATAAGAGAATTGGAGGGACATTCATGACCAGACAAGGAAACATCAACCCACTACTCAGCACCCCCCACGTCACCCCACTACCACACCTTAACCAATCACAAGCCCCTACCATCCACCTCACCCTTCACGTCAACCTCCACTAACCACTAATACTAATAATAAACTAACAGGTTTAAACCTGTTATTTATTATTATTATTGGCGCTAAACACCATCACTTCCCCCAGATTAGATTAAACTTCCCATATAAACCCTAATATCCCCAGGTTCGATTAATTCTAAAACAAAGGGTTTTTGATTGAGCATTTCCAGATAGCTAATTAAACCCATCCTCACCATAACCCCACTCTCATATGTCCCACAAACCATCCCATGTGACCATCCCATAGTCCCCTACTCACGTCCCTATCCCCCAAACCCCCATAAGGAGACAACATCAACGTCCCATGGCCTTTTCTTCCTCCCAAGGTCAAGATAAACGCTCAATATCAAGTATACAACATGTCTCATCCCATGTGGCCAACTGACTGATTTTCAAGAACAAGACCCAAGGCCAACATTGGAATTTCCAGGATTAGGGTTTTAGCGTTTTTATTATTTTATTCAGTATCTAGAATAGTCCATAGCTTTATATAAATAGGGTCGACCTGTGACCCTATTTTATTGGTTCCATATTTTTTTCCAAGTTGTAAACTTTTTCATTGAATATTTAAAGTAATGAAAAACCTTGCATTTGTTTAATCTCTGAGTTCCGTATTAGTTTAAAAACGTTTTTTATTGTTATGTTTCAGTTTTGAGTAAGAAATTTTTTATCTTTTACCAAAAATCTTTTCAAGAATCTTGATTAAAGAAAGTTTGGGACCCAAGTGTATATATCTGATCCCATGTTTTTGATTGACACTCAAAAACATGAGAAGGATATAAACCTTGTTTATTTCCTTGTTGGTTACTAGTGTGTTTCAACCTTGTTAAAAAAATCAGTTTTCAAGTCCTTTTGTGTTTAATTTCCTTATTACTATTTTACTGTAGCATAAGCTACACCACAAGCTTCTGACAAAAGCTTGTGGTTAGTTTGGTTACCTCAAACATATTCCTTGTTTTTTGTTTGTTCAGCAGGTACAAGGGTTTTGGTGTTTGTCTGTTATAGACTCACCAAACCACCCTCCTTTTCCATCATTCATTTTGAAGATATTTGAACCCTCTGGTCTGTTTTAGACCAGCCAACAGGGTTTCTCTACATACCTCTCTCAAGCTCACATAAGCTTCAAAACTCCATAGAAAAAGGCATCAACTTCTTAGGTGAGGCTTGAGCCCTTATAAGGTTTTTGCATAATTTTGTGGTTTGATGAGATTTGTTTCATATTCTGTTAGAATGAGTGTTTAAGTGTTTGTATTATGTTTTTTTATGTTGTTTATGCATGATTGAGTAAGTTTTAATCAGATTTATGTGTTTTTGATCTTAATCCTTCGCAAAATTTTGGTTAATCTGATATAAAGGGGTGTCTAGGATTAGGATTTGAGGTGAGGTATTGACACCACTATTGCTTGAAATCTGCTTAAACATGCTCTAGTAGGATTATCTTATTCTAAGTTTTATTTTATTTGAGGTTTGGTTCAGTAATACAAAGTTTGCATGATAAAAAAAATGGTTAAAAACAATCAGCAGGATAGAACTAGGTAATTTTTGGTATTTTTGGTGTTCAAATATTATAACCTGTTAGATAATCTGGTAATCTAGGTATTGTAGTTTGTTAAGCATAGTTTGGTGGTTGTTTGAACAAGTTTGGAAGGTTGGAAATCCACTCTTTGCCAATTGTATCAGCAAACTAAGTGCCTAGACCCCACTTTATGTTATAGTGACTGAATTTCATGATCTTTGTGTGATTTCTGAGTTTAAGTTGTGTGTTTTTCTGTTTATTGTGACTCCCTACACTCAACTGAGTGTAGGGGTGCCTTTTCTTGCCAAAAGCAACCACAAACGAGCATAATAATTTTCCTTGTCCTTTTTATGTGGTCATCAGTGGGAACCAAGGATATCCACTGACAGCACTTAATCTATCCACTTCTGAAGTAGAAAAACCTAAGTCTGACCATGTTTTTGGTTGAAATTTGGTGTTAATCGTGTTACATTTAAATTTGTTTATGTTTTTGGAGTTTTGAAATACTGGACATCAAGTAGTGTAAAAAAATATAAAAAAAAAGTTTCAAAATTTTTTGGCGTGGCCAGGTCTCGAACTTGCGCCACCACTGCCAACACACAACACACTCACCACTGCGCCCTAGGGACTTTACTGATAAGTTTCCTTAGGGCATTTAGTTAAGGGGTGTTTTGTTTTGCTTATTTTATATAAGTTCAAACTGAATAAGCTGATTAACAACTTATTTGGTCACAATTTTTAGCTTTTTTTGATTTTTATTGTGTTTTTCTGTCAGTTTAGGACTTTTTGAAACAAAAAGTTTATTTTTCACGTTTATTAATTATTTTTTATTAATATTTTTAGTTTATATTTTTACAAATTAGATAAAAAATAGGAAAAAGTGTTTTTAAATTTTAGAAAAATAATTTTTAAGTTTTAATTAATATATTTGAGGTTTAGATGTAGAAAAGTTTTAATTTTAACTCTTTTCAATTTTATTTAATTTTGGGTTTTTTATTAAACTTTAAAAATTAATATAAAATTATTAAAAAGGTTTTGGAAATTTTTGTTTTCATTTTTGTCTTATTTATATTTTTCTTAGCTTAAAATAAAATTTTGGTTAATTTTAGTGAACTTTTATTGTTTGTCGATTATTACGTTTTGGTGTATTTTACGTCGTAGGATAGTTTTTAGCGTACATCGTCTTTATTTTTCTCTTTTTTCACAATCCAAAAACGACACTAATCCAAACTTTGATTTTATATAACTGGCTAAAATATACACACCTCAGCCGAGAACGAACTCACATTTATTCGATTTGAGGTTTTCCTAAATCGTCGAGTTTAATACTTGCCGCTCATACGCGTTTTTCCTAAAACGTTTACGATTTTACTACATCAGTCAAACATGGACCTGCCAAGGTTGTTCGGTATCTGCGTGGGTAACTCTCTGATCCTTTTTATTTACCTTTATTATATTATAATATTTCATTCTTTGATTTCACTTTGAAATATTATATCGGTTTCATTATGATACTTGCTATCACTTTTCCAACTCCTTTGCACTTATTATATCTATGTATTCTTTTTCTTATGTAGATGGAATCACCACCTCGATCGCCTACTTCTGTCTTTTACTTTTCCGTTGCAGACGACTTCATTGATGATGAATCTCAGGGAGAGCCTATGCAGGTTGAGGAAATCCCTGAGGAAGATCCTGAGGAAGATCCTGAGGAAGAGCCAGAAGAGGAGAATGCTCTTAACCTGCCAAATCAGGATGACAATCAAGAGACATGAGAACCCTCTATTGTCCGCTCTGCTTCCTCAGATACATCTTCTGATTATGTTCACCCTTCGATAGCTAGTGAGCTAAATAATATCAACTTTGGGATTGCATATCTCCTTAACATTAACAAGGAAATGAAATCTGAGATAAGTAAGTTAGATGGGAAATTGGAGGAACATAAGAAGCAGTATGATAGTGATTACCATGGAGAGTCTCTATTTATGGTAAGAATGCGCGAGGAAGTTGCAAAACTCCAATTTGATAGCCAGCGGAAAAGCAAAAAGATCAGGAGGCTGCGGAAAGCCATGCAAAGTATGCAGCTTCTCATGAAGGAACGATTAGGTATAGAGATTGATGACATCTCAGACAGCTCGGATGACCAAGAGAGTCCGCCAACTCGTGCAACATCCTCACCTGCGGGGTCATCTAGTGGATCCCAGTAGTTTCCTTATTAGTGTTTATGTTTATGCACCCTTTGTACACTTGGTGCCTTTTATATTGTATCTTTTGTGTATTTCTACTAAGTTGCTAAGACAGTTAGTGCTACATTGCATCTTGGGTGTAATTTTGTATCTTTTGTATATGCACCCTTGTAACCAAACTCTGGATGTAGTATGTATGGAAAACCTTGGCTAATGAATTATCATTTTAGTATCTTTGTGGCTACATCTATCTTTACTGTATTCCTTGGATTCTTATTCTATAAGCGTCGCCATTGCAATTTAAATTATTCTGTGTTGCATTTCATGTTGACATTCAGTTATGCATTACTACAATCTTTCTTCTTTTTATCCTTCATTGTACATGAATCTTGAAATAGCATATCTTTACTGATTCTCACTGAATTTAGTATTGTGTTGTTGACAGAAACATGCATCCACTCCGTAGAACCTCTGATATAAGACGATCCCGAAAGGCTAAGATGGAAAAGATCATTGCAAAAAGGGTTGACAAGGCAATTGCTGATTATGATTGTTAGAAATACGTTTTAACGTATATTAGAAGTATCGGTCACTCCACAACATGATTTATGTTGTAATAGCTCGTAGTTAACAATTAGTTAAATGTTACTTATTAAGTTAAGTAAGAACCGGTCCATGGGCTTGTCATGGACCGGCCCAAGCCCAATGTTATGCTTGGAGTATAAATACCCCTTTCCACCATGGAAAGGGGTTGGTTGTTGTTCTCATTTCACTTTCATATTAATAAAATCATACACATTTTCTCTCACTTTCTCTCTCTAGTTTCTCTCACTAGAAAACATCAACCCACTTCATAGATTCATAGGTTATCAATATTCTACATTTGGTATCAAGAGGTATGGGGTGATTTAAGGTAAGGATTGTGTTGCTTTTTTAGTTTTTGAATCAATTAGTGATCTTTAGAAAAAATCAATCTTGAATCTTGTTGTTTTTGGTGTTTTTGTTATTGGGATTGATTGATAAGGATTGGGTTTAGCTTATTTTGGTAAAAATCATAAAACCTTTTGTGGTTTTGGATCAAAAATCGGATTTAAAGCTGTTTTTCTAAGTCTCGGAAACATATTTCCAGAACATTCCGAATAGGTATTCCGAATAGGAGCAATATTCAGAATAGCAGAATTTTCCGCATAGACTTTCCGGATAGAAGGGTTTTTCCGAATAGCAGCAATTTTTCCGAATAGCAGAATTTTTTCCGAATAGCAATTCTTTCCGAATAGCCAATATTTTCCGAATAGCCAAAAACTTTCCGAATAGCCAATATTTTTCCGAATAGCCAAAATTTTTCCGAATAGGAGAAATATTCCGAATAGCTTTCCGAATTGCCCATCATTCCGAATAGCAGGTTTTTCCGAATAAGCCAAATAGCCAGATATTCCGAATTGAAGAAATATTCCGCGTAAGGGTTTTTCCGCATAAGGTTTATTCAGCATAAGGTTTATTCCGAATAGGGCATTTTCAGAATAGGGTTATTCCGCATAAGGGTTATTCAGCATAAGGGTTTTCAGCATCGGATTATTCCGAATAGGTATTATTCCGAATAGGGTTTATTCTGAGTTTGGGTTATTCAGTATAAGCAAGTTCAAGGGGTATTTGAGTTTTTTCGACGATCATTAGTGGATTTAATCTTGATTACAACCAACACAACACAAATTCTCAACCTTTCTTCACTGCTCGATCAACCGATAATCTTTGAGTCTTTTAAGTGATCACAATGAATCCGAGTTCATTAATGCCTCAGATGACATCTCTTACGGATATCTCGATCATAACGGGGACTGATGGTCGTCCACCGATGCTTATTAAAGAGGTGTTTGAGGCATGGCAGGGCCGTATGATGCAATACTTGAAGGGCAAACCAACATACGGAAGGCTTATGGTCAAATCTATTTTGAATGGTCCACTCGACTATGGTACCATTGTGGCAAATAACGTGTCTCGACCAAGAGAATATGAAGAACTCACACCGGCACAACAACTCATTGCTGATGCTGATGAAAAGGCTTTACAGACTCTTCTCCAAGCTCTTCCGCATGATATTTATCGTATGGTTAGTCAATATACGGTTGCCAAAGATTTATGGGAACATCTAAAGGTGTTGCTACAAGGTACGTCTCTCACCAAACAGGAAAGGGAGTGTCAGCTGTATGATCTGTTTGATAGATTCACGTACAGCCCAGGGGAAACACTACACGATTATTACTTCAGATTCACTACTCTAATGAATGATCTGAATGTATACAATCTCGTGATTGCTCCATTCCAGGTTAACACCAAGTTCTTGAATACTTTACCTCAAGCTGAATGGGGTGAGTATATTACCGATGTGAAGTTAACCCGGGATTTGCATAAGTGCAACTTAGATCAAATCTATGCTTTTCTTCAGCAGCATGAGAAGCATGTGATTATGCACCGTTCTCCTCGCGGTATGTACCCAGATTCCTTAGCTTTGATGGCGAATCAACCAAGCTTGTCACACAACAACACACCTTATATCTTGGGACATCAAGCCTATCATCCATCACCTTACATGACACCGACCTTCCCCCAATACTCGATTCTACCGCAACCACCCACCTCACATCAGCAACAATATCAGTTCAATGCACCTTCACCACAGTATGCTTCACAACTTCATCAAGCAAATATTGCACCTTATGCTCAGCAGTCATATTCTTCTTATCAAGAGAATGCAACATATCCAACAAGCTACCCTGATCAAATGAGTATTCCTTCTAGTGATTATGCAGCTCATCCAGATCAAGCAATGTATTGTGATGATGAGGAAGTCCCCGTTCCTGTATTCCAACAAGGAGCTGACCCAGTTGAAGTGCTAACCACTATGTCTGCTTATCTCACAAGGACTTTAAGCAAACGAGGATACAGAGGATCAGCTCCAACCAATAATCAGTTGAGGAATTCATCCAATTCTCGTCAACAAGCTACTATTGAGAATGGCAGGGTCATGGTTCAGCCTATTCAACCATATCAGGGGAGATCTACCACATCAACCACCAATGCTCGCACGGTAAATCAGGCACCAATGGCCAATCCTGCTCCACGGGCTAATTCCACGGGCAAGTTGAGAATGATTACATGTTACAACTGCAAGGAAGAGGGTCACATGTCCAGGGATTGTAAGAAACCCAAGAGGAGAAGGGATGGACAATGGTTTGCAGAAAAGATCTATCTGGTAAATGCTCAGGCACAAGGAAGGGAACTTGATGAAGAGGAGCTTGCATTTCTTGCTGATCCAGGGATTGCTGAACAAGACGTTGTCACTACGCAGAATGCAGCTTACCAAGCCGATGATCTTGATGCGTATGACTCAGACTGTGATGACTTTCAATCTGCAAAGGCTGCTCTCATGGCAACTATCTCCAGCTTAGGGCCAGAAAAGAGATCTGAGGTACTTATTAATACCACCGATAATACCACTGATGCTAGTATTCAACCACATCAAGTTGTGCAAGAGAGTGCTGACTCGAATGAATCTTCGGTGGTGAGTCTTTCAAATGAGGAGACAAACAATGATAGCAATATCAATGTGAGTCCCCAGACTTTGAGTGAATCACAACCGGGACCCATTTCGCAAACGCCTACTCCTGCTCAACAAGATTTGGTCATGGTTCCTGCTACATTACTTAGCCAAATGAATGCTGCACTCTTAGAAACCTTAGCTAAGAATAAGAATTTGTCTGATGAGCTTACCTTAAGCAACGAGAAAGTTCAAACCTTGGAATTAGTGCCCTCGTCTAGTGTTCTAACCAATCTCGAATATGATCACTTTAGAAACAAACAAATGGGTCACTTGCAAGAAATTGAAAACTTAAGAGCAAATTTGTCTAATGAACTTAAAGAAAAGGAGTTAGTGGTCACTAATTTTCAAAAACTTCAAACAGATTTTGAATCACTCGAGTCTAAGAAGAATGAAATGGAGATTAATGCTACTAATAAGATTAGAAGTATAGATTATTTGCTTTTAAGACAATACGCTGCTTCTCAACTAGTTCACTTATTTGATGCTTCATTTAGAGAATTTAACTTATCACGTCAAAAAGGCCTTCCCCCTAATCCACGGTATGCAAAACAAGCTTTAAGACATAGTCCTAGACTTTATAATGCAACTCAATTAGGATTGGCCTTAGAACCGATTGTTTTTCCTGGTGATCGAACAAGTAAGGAACTAGTTGATGAGGATCGGTCATACAATTCTGCAAAATATCCCGAGTGTGATTATTTTAAATTGAATAAGGAGCTTGCAAAAACGGATTTTAGAATTCGCTTCCATATGGACAAAGATCTCATAACAGCACCAACCTACATATTAGATGAAGAAAACCCTAGTACTTTTCCTACACTTGTCAATATGGAAGGTCCTAAGGAAATTCCAAAGGATCTTCCACCTGTTAGCACTGTATGGTTAAAATTGCAAGAGATTAATCAATACTTTACTAATTTTGACAAGGTCATTTTGGAACGTACGACTTCAAATGGCCTAAACGCCGGAGAATGGGCTTTCGAACATATGAACGAGGTGTTTAAAAATGAGATCAATCCGTTTGTCGAAAGTCTAAAAGGAATTTTTGCATCTCTTAAGGAAAATCTTGTGTTTGAAATTGGTGAAGTTCAAAAAGTGTTTTATGAAATGGACACCGCTTACGAACTACAACTAGTTGAAAAAGAAAAGATTTTAACCGAATATGACCGATTCTTGTCTGCAGTAATCTCGTGTGATGTGCTTACTACTGTAAATGTTAATTATTCGAATGAGCTTACATCCGCTATGATTAATTGTGATGCTGTGAATATTTGTAATGATATTTGTGATGATGTTTGTGATCTCTCTGTAAATGTTGCTGATACTGTAAATGAGGTAGATAATCATTCTTGTCACGAATCTAACGCTGAGTTTTTAAAGCTACAAGATTCTTACAATTTACTTTCAAAACGCTTTAATCAACTAGAACAACATTGTATATCTTTAGAATTAAAACAACAAACTCAAAATGAGAATCTTTTGATATCAAATGTTTGTGAAAACGGTGTTGAGACGAGTGACAAGATGATTGCAATTGTTAAGACATTAGAGGAAGAGATAATGAGATTGAAGAGAGATGTGTCATTAAATGAAACACTCAAAATGGAACTAGAGGCTGCAGAGTCCAAAAACCAGGTCTTAGAAATTAGACTTTCGTCTGTTCTAGGGGAGATGGATCGGACAAGACAGGGACTATCCGCTCTTTATGGTTCACTAGAAGAACGCTTCGCTTTTAATGCGGCACAACAACAATCTTATGTTCAACAACTGAACCAAAAGTGCGAGGAAATCTCTGATTTGAACATCCTGCTCATTGACAAAAATATGGTTTTGGCTGAGTTAAAGGAGACACTTCTTCTCACCCGACAAGAAGTTGTTGATAACTTAGCTACCGACTCTGCACCGTCCACTAGTGCTCCAACAACCAAGTCAGTAGTGCTTTATAAGAACCCGCTTCATAAGAGAAACCCAGTTACCTATGATGATTATATGAGGAATGCCATTAAGCATGTCGATCTTCTTAGGGATATTTTAGACGATCTTTATGCCTTAGATCCCTCAAGTAGCG
This sequence comes from Glebionis coronaria, assembly GCA_025667525.1. NCBI lineage: Eukaryota > Viridiplantae > Streptophyta > Magnoliopsida > Asterales > Asteraceae > Glebionis > Glebionis coronaria. The sequence goes on from CM046882.1 coordinate 145,267,890, forward strand.
ACTATTATTCGGCTCATGAATATATTAAGCGAGTTCAATATTGCTTGGCATATTTGCAATATATAGGTACACCAGGTTCTGCACTACTTAATAATAGGCCCATTGCTGTAACTCCATTTAATAAGACTCCAGGAGCAAAACCGTCATTGGCACAATCAAGTAAGGCACCTTTAAAATCTGTTGCTAATATTCCCACTTTGCCTTCTACAGGATTAAAAGAGACTACTAAGGCTAAAGGATCGCCACTCAAGAAAGATAAGATCAAGTCCTCCACTAGTAGTGCCAAAAAGAAGAAAGTAGAAGTTCACAATAGGAATGCTAGTTCAGTTTTAAATAAAAAGAATCATGTTAAGACTAAAAGCTCTGCGCCTGTGCAGCAGCCTAAACCATTCGTGAATTCTGATTTGAATTGTTGGAATTGTAATGAATGTATGTTTTCCCAGCATCATGATTTGTGTCTGATTGATCACGTGAATGAAATGAATGCTATTAAGAATGGTCTTGAATGGAAGCCAACGGGTAGAACTCGTGCCCAAGTTGGCTGGCAATGGCGTCCCACTGGTAGGACCTTTACATTAGATGGAAAAATGTGCCCTTTAACTAGGAATGCATCCATTGAGGTTAGGTCGGAGCGTCCTTTAGTTAGGAACACTAGCACTCAAATATGGAAACAGCGTCCTTTAATTAGGTCAGCCCCCACTATAGTGCCTATCAGTGAAGAAATACCTCAGGATTTAAGCCAACTAGAATCTACACCACCAATTAGGAAGAAAAAGGCTAGGAAATCTAAGAAACCTAGAGTTAGCAAATCTAAGATTATTAAATCTGTACCTGCTAATAACAAGGAACACTCAGATTCCGATACCTCTACATTGTCTTCGTGTGGTGATATTTTCAGGTGGTCCAAATCATCCTGTGGTATTTGGACTCCGGTTGTTCAAAACATATGACCGGAAATCGCTCGATGCTCCGAAATTTCGTCAGCAAGTTTCTTGGTACGGTTAAATTCGGGAATGATCATATAGCAAAGATTATGGGGTATGGTGACTATCAGATTGGAAACGTGACGATTTCTAGGGTATACTATGTAGAAGGTCTTGGTCATAACTTATTCTCAGTAGGACAATTTTGTGATTCCAACCTTGAGGTTGCTTTTCGACAACACACTTGTTTCATCCGCAACTTGGAAGGAAAAGATTTGTTGAAGGGATCTCGTGGTGCAAATCTTTATACTTTGTCCTTGCAAGACATGATGGCCGCCTCTCCAGTATGTCTTCTCTCTAAAGCATCTAAGACCAAGTCATGGTTATGGCATCGCAGATTATCTCATCTTAACTTTGTTGCTATTAATCATCTGGCTAAAAACGAATTAGTTCGTGGTCTTCCAAAGCTTAAATTTCACAAGGACCACTTATGTTCCGCGTGTTCAAGGGGGAAAAGCACCAAGAAATCTTACAAGCCCAAAGCTGAAGACACCAATCAAGAAAAACTTCATCTTTTGCATATGGATCTTTGTGGACCAATGAGAACTGAAAGTGTGAGCGGTAAGAAATTCATTCTCGTCATTGTGGATGATTTCTCCAGGTTTACATGGGTTAGATTTCTACGTACAAAGGATGAAGCACCGAAGGCTATCATCACTTTTCTGAAATTCATTCAGGTACGTTTGAATACTACTGTCCGCCGTATTCGTACAGACAATGGTACAGAGTTCGTCAACCAGACTCTTCGTGATTATCATGAGGAGTTGGTATCTCACATGAAACATCCGCTGCACGCACTCCACAACAAAACGGTGTCGTTGAAAGACGGAATCGTACACTTATGGAAGCTGCTAGGACCATGCTTATTTACGCGAACGCTCCATTGTTCTTGTGGGCAGAGGCTATATCTACTACATGTTTCACCCAAAACCGTTCTATCATTCGGAAACGCCATGGAAAAACACCTTATGATCTTCTACATGACCGTAAACCCGATGTTTCATTTTTTCATGTGTTTGGTGCTCTTTGTTATCCAAACATCAATAGTGAGAACTTGGGTAAGCTTCAACCGAAAGCCGATATAGGTATTTTCATTGGTTACTCACCGTCCAAGAGAGCATACCGAATCTATAACCGTCGTCTTGGCAAGATTGTAGAAACTATGGACGCTGATTTCGATGAGCTGACAGCGATGGCTTCTGAGCAACACAGCTCTGAACCCGCGCTTCATGAGATGGGAACCGGTGCTATTAGTTCCGGATTAGTTCCCAATAATCCTACTTCTACATCATTTTTACCACCAACAAGGCCCGAGTGGGATAAACTGTTTCAACCGTTGTTTGATGAATTCTTCGATCCCCCGACTGATGAAGTTCCAGCACCTGTAGTAATTGCTCCAATACCTGAAGTGGTTGCTCAAGCTAATGAACCTTTATCTAATGCATCTACAATTCACATTGAACCGGATGCACCTTCACCAAGTGATTCTCAAACTACACCTGAATCATCACCCCTACTTGTGCCTAATGATGTGGAAGAGGATTCTACTGATCACGACTTGGAATATGCTCACTTGCAAGAGCTTCCTTTCTTTGGTGTAGCGATCCCTGAAAACCCTTCAGCCGCGTCTACCTCAGAAGAAGCTCCTTCTATTGTTCACTCCAGACCACCTAGGATTGAAAACCATAGCACTAAATGGACAAAAGATCACCCAATTAGGAATGTTATTGGAGATCTAGATCGACCAGTCTCTACACGCCATCAATTACAAGAGAGTGCACTCTATTGTTACTTTGATGCATTTCTCTCTGAAGTTGAACCCAAAAATTGGCAGCAGGCTATGACCCAATCATCTTGGATTGAAGCTATGCAGGAGGAACTAAATGAATTCCAACGACTTGAAGTATGGGAATTAGTTCCTCTCCCTGACAAGGTTAACATCCTTACCTTGTTATGGGTTTATAAGGTTAAACTTGATGAGATGGGTGCGGTATTGAAGAATAAGGCTAGATTGGTCGCTAGAGGATATAAACAAGCCTTGGGTATAGACTTTGAAGAATCTTTTACTCCTGTGGCTAGATTGGAGGCGATTAGACTATTCCTTGCGTTTGCTGCTCATATGAACATGATCGTATATCAAATGGATGTGAAGACGGCATTTTTGAACGGTGAACTAAGGGAAGAAGTTTATGTTAGTCAACCGGATGGGTTCGTCAGTACGGAGTTTCCTAATCATGTGTACAAGCTTAAGAAGGCTCTCTATGGGTTGAAACAAGCTCCACGCGCGTGGTATGATCTCCTGTCAACATATCTCATTTCGGAAGGCTTCTCCAAAGGCAAAGTGGACCCCACTCTATTCACTCTCAAGGAAGGCAACGACATGATTCTGGTACAAATTTATGTTGATGATATAATATTTGCTGCCACTAACATAGAATTGTCAAATCGCTTTGAGAAGATAATGTCCACACGCTTTCAGATGTCGATGATGGGAAAAATTTCATTTTTCTTAGGATTACAGATTTATCAGAATCCCAGAGGCATCTTTATTAATCAATCCAAATATGCTCTAGAATCTCTTAAGAAATATAACTGTGAAAATTGTGACCCCGTAGACACTCCAATGGTGGAGAAATCCAAGTTAGATGAAGATAGGAATGGGACTATTGTCGATCCAAAACTTTACCGTGGGATGATCGGCACCCTTCTATATCTGACTGCTAGCAGGCCTGATTTGCAATTTGTTGTATGCATGTGTGCCCGATATCAGGCTCGGCCTACCGAAAAGCACCTACATGTAGTTAAAAGGATCTTTCGGTATCTAAAAGGAACACTTCATCGTGGTCTATGGTATCCGAAAGATTCCTCTATTGCTTTAATATCATACGCAGATGCCGATCATGCTGGATGTCAAGGCACGAGGCGTAGCACTTCTGGATCTGTGCAACTCCTTGGAGATAGATTGATCAGTTGGTCTTCAAAAGGCAGAAAAGCGCTGCAATATCAAGCACGGAGGCTGAATACATCGCCATGTCCGGTTGTTGTGCTCAAGTCCTTTGGATGAGATCACAATTAACTGACTACGGTTTAGGATTCAACAAAATCCCGATGTATTGTGACAACAAGAGCGCCATTGCCCTTTGCTGCAACTATGTTCAACACTCCCGGGCCAAGCACATAGACATTCGCTACCATTTCACTAAGGAGCAGGTGGAGAACAGAGTGATCGAGCTGTATTTTGTCACTACTGAGTATCAGCTGGCGGATATGTTCACCAAAGCCTTAGATCGAGGACGAATCGAGTTTTTGATCGACAAGCTTGGCATGAAATCATTCACTCCAGCGACTCTCAAAGAGTTGGCAGAAGAATCAGCTGAATAGTCGTGGTAAACTATTCAGAGTATCCTTTGTTCGTGATCATGTATATTATCGTAAATATATAAACCACAAAAAGAAAATACAAAAATATAAAACCTAGAAAAACCATAAAAATTATAAAATCAAGAAAAACCAAAAATATTTTTCGTTTTAAAAACGGGCATGTCTTTTAGTACGGTAATATTTACGGCCTTAGAAATGTCGATTAATATTGACACGGTGCCATAAATAGAGTCCGTATAAAAGTTGTAATGTTTTAAAACATGCCCATTATGGCTTGTAGTTATTTCTGACTTCAACCCGGTTTTCATATTAAAGTCACGTATTTCTTTAGAAAACGTTGGCTTAGAACGGGAATTAATTTTCTCGGGCGTGATTTACAAGCCAAATCATGCAAAGGGATCAAGTTTACTTTACAACTTGGTCTAACACGAATTAGTGTACGTCTCAGTGCATTAATTTGTTAAAATAAGAGAAATCTTATTGACACCACGAATCAAACTTTTCAAGATATCAATTGGAAAATGTTTTTCATCATCATGTGCCTCGTTAAACAATGACTACAGCTCTTTAAATAGAAAACGGGTCATCGTTTAAGGGGGAGAAAATGTTACATCATCTTTCACATCAAAAAGATCTTCAAAAAGCTTAATGGTTAATGGTTGGATTGCTTTGGCATTTGTCTTGTTGTTGCTTATAAGTTTGTCATGAATAGACTTGTGTGTGTGTTAAGATAGGTTAATCACTAAGGCTCGGGAACTTAACATAAGATAGGGTCAAAATGACAAGTATTAAAACTTGGAAAAACAAAAGCATGTTGATTGGAGTAAAAAGAAAAGTGAGGGGTTAAATGTGATCATGTTTCAAACTTGATAAAAATTTGACCTAGTCAATCATTCCACCCCGTTTTCTTCTTTCTCTCATCTCACTGTTCCCATCTTACTTGGCCGCCATTAACACACAAAAACACAACCACACGAAATCGAATTAAACATCTCAAAATCAGTAATCTTCTAAGTTCCAGATCATCAAAAAGGTATCCAATCGGATTAACATTCATTTAATTCAAGTTAATTATCTCTTATTAATCAGAATCAATCAAATCAGTTTCTGCTTCAATTAGGGTTAATTAAATTGGGGGTTTTGCCTGGGTTGCATTCGGAATAGAACAAATTGAACTGCTTTGGCCTTTAGATCACTTGATTCAAACGGATTTTGTGCTTAATTAGAATATATATCAGTGTTGAAAAACATTCCGAATAGCAGGTCTTTCCGCATAGGAGAAGTGTTTCCGAATAGAATGATCTTTCCGCATAGGAGAAATCTTTCCGAATAGAATGAATATTCCGCATAGAGAAACTTTTTCCGAATAGACTGAATATTCCGCATAGGCCAAGTCTTTCCGAATAGGATTTTTATTCCGCATAGACTGTTCTTTCCGAATAGAGTATTTATTCCGCATAGGCCCAATGTTCCGAATAGGGAATTTATTCCGCATAGGCCCAATGTTCCGAATAGAGTATTTATTCCGCATAGGCCCAATGTTCCGAATAGGGAATTTATTCCGCATAGGCCCAATGTTCCGAATAGGATTTTATTCCGCATAGGCCCAATGTTCCGAATATGGAATTTATTCCGCATAGGCCCAATGTTCCGAATAGACATTTTATTCAGAATAGGGATTTTATTCCGCATAGGATAAATGTTCCGAATAGCCTTTTTTATTCAGAATAGACTTTTTATTCCGCATAGGCCTTATGTTCCGAATAGTCCTATCATTCCGCATAGGGTTTATATTCAGCATAGACCAAGTATTCCGAATTGAATGTTTATTCCGTATAGAAGATGTTTGAATGGTTTACAAGCTTAAGGGATTAGGTCATATGTTCTATGCTTAGGTTTAAAGTCATATTGATATTCATATTTGTATGTTTCAACCTTTGTGTTTTATCTTAAGCAGAGACAATGACTAACCCTACAGTACAACAAATACAACACACCAGAGCCACCGCCATTGCCGAAGCCAAGACTCTAAAGTTTATTCCGAACAACTTTCGTTTGAAGGAGGTATCTCACTCTACCCTTAATGGATTTAAGGTAGGTACAGCCATGCTTGATAAATCTCATCTCAAGCATGCGCTAAGGAGAAGTGCTTCAGTGCCCTATGAATACCTTTACGAGTTCTGGGCTACCAAAGAGAGGACATCGAACAAAATCACTTTTTCCTTGGACAACAAGCAGCAGACGCTTACTGTGTCAGACTTTAGGAAGATCTTTGGATTTCGGCCGACACTCAAAGATCTATCATACTCAGCCAACCCGACTAAGGACCAGATCATGGAGATGTTCACTGCCATTGGATGTCTTGACATACGAACCCCGTCTGAGTTTACTACTGCCAAAGTTGGTCAACCATGGAAAGCTATTTTTGGGATTCTAAGCCGATGTTTAACACCCAAAACAACTGGGTTTGATGTTGTTCGTCCACCAATCATCAAGATGTTTTATGGCATGTTTAAAGGTATGGGTATTGATTATGCATCACTGCTGTGGGAGGAGTTTACTTTTCAACTCTTCACAAACACAAAGGGTAAGGTTAAAAGTTACCAATACCCTAGGTTCATTAAGCTGATCATACATTACTTTATGGAAAACGATGCATCCATTAACAAGCGTGCAGGTAGTCTTCACCACACGATGGATGATGATGATTTGGTAGACTTAAGGCAGGAGACTCATTCGAATACGGTTATTCCTGGTCCCATTCCCAGTCATCTTCTGACCGATGAGATTATCGCATCTGATGATTACAAGAACTTGCTAACAGAAATTGAGAATCAACGAGCAAGTATTCAAGCAGGTGAAGACTCATCTACCACGGTTAAGAGCAAAGGTAAACGGAAGCAAACAGATTTACCTGAACCCAAAGCCAAAAAGAAGAAGATTGCAGTTAAGAAGGGAAAGGGTATGGCTGATGAGCTAGCTCTCCACGATGAAGAAGATATTGATGATCCTGCTCTTAACAAGACTGAGAGAAAAGCGATGAAGATAGCTATGGAAAGGAGTAGGAAAGACACTGGAGGTAGTGGTTCGGGTGCACGGGTAAATGTTGAAGAAGAGTACGTGGAACCAGATGATGTGTTTGAGTTTGGATCACCTGAAAAGTATTCTACTTCGAAGGAGACATCCACCCCCTGTTTCATCTAGTATTGAAAAAGAGTCTACTCAACCTTTAGCAACTCAACTTCAACCAACTCAACCCATACCAACCAGACCGGTTTCAACACCATTTCTTCCACCACCAATAAACCCCATCCTTAGTACCGCAGTTACAACCGAGCCTATTCCATCAACCCAGAGCAGCTCTGCAACGTCTGCAATGGCAGCATTGGTGATGGCCGAAATGTTGGATAAACATATGGATAATCACAAGAGAGAAATGGATGAACTTCGCCAAGAGTTACTTAGACGAGCTCAAAGTGAAGAAGCATCTAAGAAAGCTCAAGAAGAGTTGATTGCTAAGTTCGCTGTAGATATGGAATTTACACGTAAAGCTCATGCAGAAGAACTTGCTCGGGTTAAAAAGGCTGAAGCTGATAGGCATCAAGCACGAATTACGAGACTTAAAGCTATTAAGGATGACCTTAAAGAGCAAAAAGAAGCTCTTGAAGCTACTATTGAGCAGAGAGTGAAAGACTCCGTTGAATCCCTAATGCCTAAACTGCGTGATGAGTTGAAGACACTTGCTGCTGACAACTTGATGATCAAATCATCCAATCCTTCAGAAGCCGCCTACAAGATTGCTTATGACTTGACGGATTTTGAACTTAAGAAGATCCTCAAAGCTCGAATGAGGGAACTTGGATCGTTTGATAAATCGAGGATTCAACGGGCTCTCTTCAAATCCCTGAATGACGCTATCATGGAGGATGATAAGTTGTTCAAGACGTTTGGAAGTGTGGTACCCTACCACATTCTCCCTGAGGAAGAAAGGGAAGAGAGTGAAGAAGAAGAGGGTACTGGTGGAGAAGAGGAAGAAGAAGAAGAAGAAGATAAGAATGATGATGATGATGAGGAAGATGAGGATCAGAATGATGATGATGATGATGATGATAATGATAAGGATGATGATGATGATGAGGATGATGATGACGATGATGATGATGGCGATGATGGCGGTGATGGTAATGAGAAGAGTGTTCGGGGGAGCAACGGGGATGATGATGAGGATGATGATGGGGGTAAACAGCCTGAGAAAGGGGATAAGGGTGCCAGCTCAAAGAAACCTGTTAAGTCTGGCACCAAGTCCAAGAAAGATGCAGCAACAAAGGAAAAATCTACATCCACAGAATCCAGACGATCGAAGTGGCGCCACGATGTGAATGCCACTACAGGGTCATCTATTCCTGGTACATTTATCGCTGCATCCATACCTGTTACCACTAACCCTGTTAGTTCTATTGTTGTTGTTCCTGTGATTGCAGAATCGGTAACCGAACCTGAAGCTGCACAACACTCACCCGTTCATGACACTGCCGACATGCCTGAAACATAACAAGCAGATGTTCACGTCTCCACTCCTCTGCAACAAAACCCACAATCTACTGTTCCAAGCACAAGGGACTGGGCGGACACGTTGGAGATCGACGAGACTGCACCACCACAGGCTTGGATCACGGCAGCGGCGCAGTATGATCCGATCACCGACGCCGACAAAGATGTCTTGTATCTTCGTATCCGCAGTCCGATTGACTTATGTGCATTTCTTGCTCATGAGTATAAGACTTCGGTTACTCCATCTTTGGTGAAGAAAGCACTGAAGGATAAGAGACTACGCGCCAAAACCCGGTTGACCCAAATGGAGTTCGAGTATTATGCCGATGAGATCCTGAAGGCTCTGAATACCGTTCAACGGCCAGGACTTCATGAATCAGAAAGAGCTCCACCTCCAATGGATCCTTCTCAAGATAATCAGATTGCTCTTGACTTCTTCGTCACCAATGATCTTGTGTATCTTCTGAAGGGGTCCTCAAAGTACGCAACATCCCTGACCTTGCTGAAAGCTGCCAACTGGGGGACAATACCCTTTATCGAGGAAAAGGTAAACCGACTCTGGGTCCCAAAGGTAAATCATAATTATGATATGTATGCTGTCATAGGTACATCACACTGGGACGAACGAGTTCGAAGGGCGTACAGGGGCTGCTGTCTAGTCAACTCAGGGAGTAACGTTCGATCTGATATCCGCATCTCCAGCATCTTAGGGTTGAAAACTGAAGCCAAAAATGGCTACTATCATGTGTCGGAGATTCGTTTGAAAAGGGAGGATGACAGAGAATACAAAATCCAGCAGGGAGATTTCTCTATCATTCGCCTTGAGGATATTGAAGATATGTTGCTTCTGATGACCCGAGATCAACTCACACATATTCCTCGTGAAGACCTCATTGCCTTGAATACAACACTTCGTATGTTCACACGAAGCGTTGTTATCAAGAAAAGAGTTGAAGATCTTCAGTTGGGAGTCGAAAGCTATCAAAGGAAGCTCAACTTAACCCGTCCAGTGAATCAAGTTTTACCTCAACATGTAGAAAGATGTCCTTATACCGGCATCTCCGTTCCGAATTGTGGCATTTTCTACTTGAACAGTCGAGGTTTAATGAAGTTTATGAGGGTGGGAGAGCTTTACAAGTACAGTGATGGGACTCTTCTACAAGTCAGAGGAAAGTTGGAGCATCTGAACTCGGGTGGGACTTTGCCAGAAATGACCGAGGATTGGCATAAGGGTTATAGGCAGATGGCGAATTATGTGATCAAGAAGATCGATCAAAAGCTCCGTGAACGTAGATTGATGAGGAGCTTGGAAAGATTCGTGGGTGGTAGACCATATTTAGTGCACCACAAGCTACTGCAACGATCTATCTAATGGATCGTACATCTCAGGTCCACTTTATATTGGTTTTCAATTGTGAATATGTATATTTGTGAATATTGTGATGTAATGGCTTGATGTAGTGTTAAGGTATGATAATTTTTCAAGAATTTCTCACGAGATTCTATATCTTTCAAAATATATCATACTAAAGCACTACAACTATCCCTTATTAATTTAAGGGGGAGCATGAACATGTTCTATGGCCAAACATCGATTTCATTTTTACCCAAAGACCGGTTAATCCATTCAATATCCCAAATATTAATGGTTAACATTTTGGATAAGGGGAGAAAATGGGATTAAGGAGACTTAAGTGATACTTGGCTAAAAGATGAAAAAGACTTAACGATAATCCAACTTAATATGTGTTAAGCACGTGTTAAGGGGGAGCGTTTTTGATGAACAAAACACCTAAGGTACAAAACTTTTGATTTTAATATCACAAGTACCTTATGTGATTTTCAATGATTTTTCATGGTGGCAATTCCTTCCCAAAACACGCTTAATTCACGACGAATGTGGTGACAAAAGGGTGGTAGGAATAGGTTTAGTCCAATGATTCATCAGAGCCGATGGAATCTTCCCAAGGACAATTCCCTAGATAGAATTAGAAGTCCTAGGAAAGATGGAGAAAGAATGTGAACGTAGCTGAATGCCGACCAAGTACTTAAGCTAGCACTGGAACAATCACAACAAGGTGCTAGTGATGACGTATTGGTAAGCATTGAAGGGGTTGAAGAATGAAAAAGAATTGTAAAGATAAAGGGTGTAAAGAAAGAAGCCCTCCTTACAACTTTAGGCAGAAACCGGGTCAATACATATGCTATTGAGGTCATTTTTGCTAATGATTCTCGGTATTGAAGAAAGACATCATGGACCCAGTGATGCAATGCACAACCCTTCCCAGCTAACTCAAATATCTCTCAAAAGGTATTTGTTTTAATCACACGGAGATCAACACGTTATCTATTGGTTTATTCACTCCGAATAGACTGGTATTGAAAAGGTGGCACTCCTCTCCAGCCATCGCTCACTAAATCAAAACGCACAATCGAGTCTAGAGCCAAGAGATCATCAAAAGTCTCATTAGGACACTTTCCATTTATTCCTTGCTTTCTCACACACTGTGAAAAGTAAGAGATTTTCATGAGTCCTACGCAGTATTCCTGTAATATTGCCAGAACATCCGAGTAATACGCAAGTATTACAATGAAGATGGAAATCCTGCTTGAGCCAACATCAAACAAGCTCATGGTAGGTTACACGTGCGGTTCTTTTAGAACCAATCTTGTGAAAAACTGGAAGGTAACAGTGGTTTAATTCTTAATTGAACTTAAACTCGTTCCAGGCCTCTTCGCATTATCATATGATCTTGCCAGAACACTCAGAGTGACTCTTTATTGACCACAGTGACGAGTGGAAATCCTTCTAGTGTTAACATCAAACAGCACTTGGTAGGTGACGTGCAAGATTCTTTATGAATTGAGCTCGTGACAACTGGAAAGCAACGTTGGTGAAAATCTTAATTGAAATTCACTTGTTCCAGGATTCATGAATTGACGGCTTCAAATCACAAGGATAATTTATCCAAGTGATTCACTCTTTATGTTCGCAGTCAGCTTTGGACGGTCGAATAAAGAGAACGGGTTTACCCGCGAAATCCTGTCAGGAAGTTACTTAATTGAAACTATCCGTCACGGGTACGATATCTAATATCGTCCAACGGTCTTCACCGACCGGAGGTAAAATGCTACCGAATTAGAATAAAATGTTCAAAGCCATTTTATTCGTGTCGTTGCTGTGTACCTGTTAAAGACGGTGGCGTTGTTGTGTACCTGTTAAAGACGGTGGCGTTGCTGTGTACCTGTTGAAGACGGTGGCGTTGCTGTGTACCAGTGAAGACGGTGGTGTTGCGGTGTACCCGTAAAAGTCGTTCCCACATGCTTATGTCTTTTGCAACAAAGTTCAGCAAAAATTCAAGAAAGTACAAGATGAAGTCTTCCGCTGTACCAAACTCTGAAGCTTTCGAGAATTCAACAAAAAGACGTAAGTGTGTGGAACATGAAGTCACGAGGAGGCAAAGTTCACAAGAAAGGCAAAGATCGCACGTGAAAGGCCAAAGAACAATGCTCTCAAGTCAAAGCCAAAAAGATCAAACCAACATATTCACAACAAAAGAAAGAAAAGAAGAAAAGACTACGAGCTAAAGAACGAAGACTTAGTATAGTATGCTAGGTTTAGAACTTTGTAACGTGGAGTGACCTCCCTTAGGGGGAGATTGTTAGAAATACGTTTTAACGTATATTAGAAGTATCGGTCACTCCACAACATGATTTATGTTGTAATAGCTCGTAGTTAACAATTAGTTAAATGTTACTTATTAAGTTAAGTAAGAACCGGTCCATGGGCTTGTCATGGACCGGCCCAAGCCCAATGTTATGCTTGGAGTATAAATACCCCTTTCCACCATGGAAAGGGGTTGGTTGTTGTTCTCATTTCACTTTCATATTAATAAAATCATACACATTTTCTCTCACTTTCTCTCTCTAGTTTCTCTCACTAGAAAACATCAACCCACTTCATAGATTCATAGGTTATCAATATTCTACAATGAAAAGAAACGAATTCATAAGGATAAAGGTAAAAGCTCCTCTAATGCTAAAGGGTGTTCACATAAAACATTTATGTCTGGAAAGCCACATGCTTTCAATGGAACTGAAGGTGTGGTAGGCTTAACTCGTTGGTTCGAGAAAATGGAGCAAGTGTTTGGTACTTGCAAATGTACAGAAGAGGATAAAGTCATTTTCGCTGCTAGTACCTTAGAAGGACGCGCACTAACATGGTGGAATGGGAACATCAAAACCTTGGGTTTGGAAAATGATAATAAAATCCCTTGGGATCAATGTAAGGTAATGATGACTACTGAGTATTGTCCTGATACCGAAATCGAGAAAATGGAACATGAGTTGCGGATCCTGTAGATGAAGAACTACGATATTGACTTATACACTAACTGATTTCATAAATTGGTTTTAATGTGCCCTGAATTGGTACCCACTGAGAGAAAGAAAATAAAGAAGTATGTTAAGGGTTTTCCTGAGAGGATTAAAGGGAACATCACTTCCTCTAAGCCTTCCACTCTACATTATGCTGTAAGTATAGCACGTGAACATGTTGAGCAGGCTGTAGAAGGTAAGGCTACCATGTCAGATAAGGATCATAAAAGGAAATGGGAGAACACCCAGGGGTTTAATCAGGGAGGCAACCAAGGTAACAACCGTAAAAATAACAAGGTAAATAATAGAAACAACAATAACAACAATAACCGTCAGTCTAACAAGAGACAAGAAACGGTAGCAGTGTATGTAGCTGCTCCTGCTGCTTCTGTTCATGATACTGCTGCTCTTGTAGCCCCTACTGCTAGACAAGGCTATGTTAGAAACATACCAAAGTGTGATCGATGCAACTGGTATGAAGAATAGTGATAATCTTATGAATCAATAAGGTGGGTTAAAGGTTTCTAGAGAGAGAAAGTAGTGAGAGAAAGTGAGAGAGAAATGTGTGTTTTATTAATATGAAAAGTGAAAAACTAACCAACAACCAACCCCTTTCCATGGTGGAAAGGAGTATTTATATCCAAGCCACTAATGGGCTTGGGCCGACCCATGACAAGCCCATGGGCCGATTTTACTTAACAAACTAACCAAATATTAACTACGAGCTATACAACATTTAATAATATCGTGGAGTGACCGATGCTTCTAATATACGTTAAAAACTTATTTCTAACAATCTCCCCCTAGGGGAGGTCACTCCATGTTACACAATTCTAAACCTAGCATACTATACTAAGTCTTCGTTCTTCAGCTCGTAGTCTTTTCTTCTTTTCTTTTTGTTGTGAATATGTTGATTTGATCTTTTAGGCTTTGGCTTGAGAGCATTGTTCTTTTGACCAATCACGTACGATCTTTGCCTTCTTGTGAATCTTGCCTCCTCGTGACTCCATGTTCCACACACTTATGTTTTCGTTGAATTCTTGAAAGCTTCAGAGTTTGGTACAGTGGAAGACTTCATTTTGTACTTTCTTGAATTTTACTTAACTTTGATGCAGAAAAACATAAGCATGTGGGAACGACTTCACCTGGTACACCGCAACGCCACCGTCTTCGCAGCAACATAATAAGAAACGAATGAAACGGCTTAGAACATTTCATTCTAAATCGGTAGCGTTTTACCTCCAGTCGGTGAAGACCGTTGGACGATATTAGATATCGTACCTGTGACGGATAGTTTCAATTAAGTAACTTCCTGACAGGATTTCGCGGGTAAACCCGTTCTCTTTATTCGACGATCACTAAGCTTGACTGCGAACATAAAGAGTGAATCACTTGGATAAATTATCCTTGTGATTGAAGCCGTCAATTCATGAAACCTGGAACAAGTGAATTTCAATTAAGATTTTCACCATCGTTGCTTTCTAGTTATCACGAGCTTGATTCATAAAGAATCTTGCACGTCACCTACCAAGTGCTGTTTGATGTTAACACTAGAAGGATTTCCACTCGTCACTGTGAACACTAAAGAGTGTCACTCTGAGTGTTCTGGCAAGATCATACGATAATGCGTAGAGGCCTGGAACGAGTTTAAGTTCAATTAAGAATTAAACTACTGTTTCTTTCCAGTTTTCACAAGATTGGTTTCTAAAGAAACCGCACGTGTCACCTACCATAAGCTTGTTTGATGTTGGCTCAAGCAGGATTTCCATCTTCATTGTAATACTTGCGTATCACTCAGATGTTCTGGCAATATTACAAGAATACTGCGTAGGACTCATAAAGATCTCTTACTTTTCACAGTGTGTGAGAAAGCAAGGAATAAATGGAAAGTGTCCTAATGAGACTTTTGATGATCTCATGGCTCTAGACTCGATAGTGCATTTTGATTTAGTGAGCGATGGCTGGAGAGGAGTGCCACCTATTCAATATCAGTCTATTCGGAGTGAATAAACCAATAGATAACGTGTTGATCTCCGTGTGATTAAAACAAATACCTTTTGAGAGATATTTGAGTTAGCTGGGAAGGGTTGTGCATTGCATCACTGGGTCCATGATGTCTTTCTTCAATATCGAGAATCATTAACAAATGATCTCAATAGCATATGTATTGACCCGGTTTCTGCCTAAAGTTGTAAGGAGGGCTTCTTTCTTTACACCCTTTATCTTTACAATTCTTTTTCATTCTTCAACCCCTTCAATGCTTACCAATACGTCATAACTAGCACCTTGTTGTGATTGTTCCAGTGCTAGCTTAAGTACTTGGTCGGCATTCAGCTACGTTCACAATCTTTCTCCATCTTTCCTAGGACTTCTAATTCTATCTGGGGAATTGTCCTTGGGAAGATTCCATCGGCTCTGATGAATCATTGGACTAATACCTATTCCTACCACCCTTTTGTCACCACATCCGTCGTGAATTAAGCGTGTTTTGGGAAAGTATAGTCACCATGAAAAATCCTTGAAAATCACTTACGGTACTTGTGATATTGAAATCAAGAGTTTTGTACCTTAAGTGTTTTGTTCATAAAAAACGCTCCCCCTTAACACGTGCTTTACACATATTAAGTTGGATTATCGTTAAGTTTTTTTCATCTTTTAGCCAAGTATCGTTTGAGTCTCCTTAATCCCATTTTCTCCCCTTATCCAAAATGTTAACCATTAATATTTGGGATACTGAATGGATTATCCGGTCTTTGGGTAAAAATGAAATCAACGTTTGGCCATAGAACATATTAATGCCCCCCTAAATTAATAAGGGTTAATTGTAGTGCTTTAGTATGACATATTTTGAAAGATTTAGAATCTCGTGAGAAATTCTTGAAAAATTATCATACCTTAACACTACATCAAGCCATAAAAGCACAATATTCACAAAATTTACATATTCACAAATAAAACCAATATAGAGTGGACCTGAGATGTACGACCCATTAGATGGATCATTGCAGTAACTTGTAGTGCACTCCATATGGTCTGCCACCAACGAATTTTTCTAAGCTCCTCATCAATCTACGTTCTCGGAGCTTTTCATCAATCTTCTTGATCACATATGTCGCCATCTTCTGATAAGCCGGATGCCAATCCTCAATCATTTCTGGTAATGTCCCGCCAGAATTGAGATGCTCCAATTTTCCTCTGACGAATATGAGAGTCCCATCACTGTACTTATGAAGCTCACCTACCCTCATAAACTTCATGATCCCACGATTGTTCATGTAGAAAATCCCATACATCGGAACGGTCGTGCCGGTATAGGGACATCTTTTGACATGTTGAGGTAGAACTTGATTCATTGGACGGGTCAAGTTAAGTTTCCTTTGGTAGCTTTCAACTCCCAATTGAAGATCTTCAACTCGTTTCTTGATAACAACGCTTCGTGTGAACATACGAAGTGCTGTATTCAAGGAAATGATTTCTTCACGATTAAGATGGGTAAGTTGATCACGGATCATCATAAGCAACATGTCTTCGATATCTTCAAGGCGAATGATAGAAAAGTCTCCCTGCTGTATCTTGTATTCTCTGTCATCCTCCCTTTTTAGACGAATCTTCGTCACATGATGATAGCCATTCTTGGGTTCAATCTTCAGTCCCAAAATACTTGTGATGCGAAGATTGGATCTGACGATACTTCCTGAATTGGCTAAGCAGCAACCTCTGTACGCCCTTCGGACTCGCTCGTCCCAATGTGATGCACCTATAACAGCATACATATCATAATTACGGCTTACCTTTGGGACCCAGAGGCGGTTGACCTTTTCTTCGATATAAGGTATTGTCCCCCAATTAGTAGCTTTCAACAAGGTCAGGGAGGTCGCGTACTTGGATGAACCCTTGAGGAGATACTCAAGATCATTGGTGACAAAGAAGTCAAGAGCAATTTGATTATCTTGAGATGGATAGAGTGGAGGTAGAGCTCTTTCTGACTCATGAAGGCCTGGCCTTTGAACGGTATTGAGAGCTTTCAGGACCTCTTCAGCATAATACTTGTACTCCATGCGGCTTAACCTGGTTTTGGCGTGAAGTATCTTGTCCTTTAGCACTCTCTTTACCAAAGGCAGAGTGACCAAAGATTTGAACTCATGAGCCCAAAATGCACACAAGTCTATCGGACTACGAATACGGAGATATAGAACATCTCTATCAGCGTCTGTGATTGGATCATATTTTGCATCTGCCGTGATCCAAGCTTGTGGCGGTGCAGTTTCATCAATCTCCAATGTATCGCCCAGTCCCGTGTGCTTGACTCGGGAACAGTAGATTCTGGTTCTTTTTGCAGAGGAGTAGAAACATGAACACTTGCTGATTCTGATTCAGGCATTTCGGCGGTATCATGAACAGGCGAGTGTTGTACAGATTCAGGTTCAGTTACTGGTTCTGCAATCACAGGAACAACAAAAGAACTAACAAGATTAGTGGTAACAGGTATAGAAACAGAAACAGATGTACCGGGAATCGATGATGCAGTAGCAGCATTCACATCATGGCGCCACTTGGTTCGTCCTGACTTCGTAGATGTGGACTTTTCCTTTCGAGCAGCATCTTTTTGAGACTTGGTACCGGACTTGGATGGTTTCTTTTTGCTGGCAGCCTTGTCCCCTGTTTCATCGTCATCGGACTGATCAGGCTGGTCACTTTTACCACCATCATCCTTATAATCATCCCCGTTGCTACCCTTATCACTCTCCTTATTTTGATCACCATCATCACCATCATCATCATCATCACCATCATCATCATCATTACCATCATCATCACCATCATCATCATCATCTTCTTCTTCTTCACCATCATCCTCTTCTTGTTCACTATCTTCCTTTTCCTCCTCATCCAAAATGTGGTAAGGTACCACACTTCCAAACATCTTAAACAACCAATCATCCTCCAAGATAGCTTCATTGAGTGCTTTGTAGAGTGTCCGCTGAATTTTGGACTTGTCAAATGATCCAACTTCCTTCATGCGAGCTTTGAGGATCTTCTTAGTTCAAAATCTGTTAAGTCATATGCAATTTTGTAGGCTGACTCGGAAGGGTTGGACGACTTAATCATCAAGTTATCAGCCGCAAGTTTCCTCAAATCTTCACGCAGCTTTGGCATAAGAGACTCAACAGATTCATTCACTCTCTCTACAATAGAAGCTTCAAGTGTTTCTTTCTGCTTCTTATATTTATCCTTTATGGCTCGAAGTCTTGTAAATCGTGCTTCATTCTTATCAGCTTCAGCCTGTTTGACCTGAGCAAGTTCTTCTGCATGAGATTTAGGTGTCATCTCCATCTCTGCAGTGAACTTAGCTATCATCTCTTCTTGGGATTTCTTGGATGCCTCTTCACTTTGCACTCGTCGAAATAGCTCTTCTCCAAGTTGATCCATCTCTTTTCTTTGACTGTCCATGTGTTTATCCAACATTTCTGCCATTACAAATGCAGCCATTGAAGATGGTACAGAGCTACTCTGGGATGGTTGAAGAGGCACGGTTGTGATTACAGTACTCATGACGGAAGTAGGTGGAGGTGGAGGGAATGGTGTTGGCACCGGTCGGGTTGGTAAAGGCTGGATTGGCGGACGTTGAGTTACGAGAGGCTGTGTAGTCACAATGATTGTTGTAGCACCGGACACCTTCTCAACACTTGCTGTATCAGCAATGGATGTCTCCTTCGATGCTGAGTAACGTTCGGGTGATCCAAACTCACTAATGTCATGTGGCTCCTCATATTCTTCTTCAACATCTATCTGTGCACCCGAACCACTACCGCCTGTGTCTCTCCTACTCTTTTCAATAGCCTTCTTCATTAACTTTTTCTTAGTCTTGCGAGTTAGCTCGGGAGTAGGATCGTCATCAACATCTTCTTCATCGTGAAGAACAAGCTCGTCAGCCGTTCTCTTACCCTTCTTAGCCTCAGTCTTTTTCTTCTTGGTTTTGGGTTCAGATAAAGCAACTGTTTGCTTGCGTTTACCTTTACTCTTGACCGTAGTAGACGAGTCTTCTCCTGTCTGAATGCTTGCTTGTTGGTTCTTGATTTCTATTAGCAGTCGCTTGTAATCAGCAGAAGCTATAATCTTATCTGTCAGGAGATGACTGGGAATAGGACCTGGGATAACAATATTAGAGTGACCTTCTTTCCTTAGGTCCACCAGATCATCAGCATCCTGTGTGTGGTGACGGCTACCTGCACACTTATCAATAGACGCATCATTTTCCATAAAATAATGTATGATTAGCTTTATGAACCTAGGGTACTGGTAACCTTTAGCCTTAGTCTTTGTGTTTGTGAAGAGTTGAAAAATAAACTCTTCCCACAACAATGATGCATAATCAATATTAATACCTTTGAACATACCATAGAACATATTGATGATTGGCGAACGCACAACATCATGCCCAGTCGTTTTGGGTGTGAGACATCGGCTAAGAATACCAAACATCGCTCTCCAAGGTTGACCCACTTTGGCTGTGGTAAAATCGGACACTATTCGTAAGTCCGCACATCCAATAGCAGAGAACATTGCCATGAGCTTGCTCTTGGTCGGGTTCGCTGAGAATGTTGTACCTTTGGGTGACTCCCGAAAACCAAAGATCTTGCGGAAGTCTGACACGGTGAGAGTCTGTTGCTTGTTGTCCAGGAAGAATGTGATCTTGTTTGACATCCTCTCTTAGGTTGCCCAGAATTCGTACATGTAGTCGAAGGGCACCGAAGCACTACCCCTTAACGCATTCTTGAAATGAGAATTGTCAAGAATGGCTGAAGCTACCTTGAATCCATTGTGAGTGGAATTAGAGACCTCCTTCAACCGGTAGTTGTTTGGAATGAACTTGAGGGTTTTGGCTTCTTCAATGGTTGCTGCTCTATCGTCTTGTATTTGTTGCACGGTTGTGTTAGTCATTGTTTCTGCTTAAGATAAAACATAAAAGTTGATACATACAGATATGAATACCATTATGAATTTATACCTAAGCATTATACATATGACATAATCCCTTAAGCTTTTAAAACACTCAAACATTTAACAAGTTATTTAAGCAAAAAAAAAAACACCTTCATTCGGAATAAACACTTCATCCGGAATAAACATCTCATCCGGAATAAACATTTCATCCGGAATAAACCCTTCATCCTGAATAAACCCTTCATCCGGAATAAACCCTTCATCCGGTATAAACCCTTCATCCGGAATAAACCCTTCATCCGGAATAAACACTTCATCCGGAATAAATGGTTCATCCGGAATAAATGGTTCATCCGGAATAAATGGTTCATCCGGAATAATGGTTCATCCAGAATAATGGTTCATCCGGAATAATGGTTCATCCGGAATATTTGTTTCATCCAGAATATTTGTTTCATCCGGAATATTTGCTTCATCCAGAATATTTGTTTCATCTGGAATATTTGTTTCATCCGGAATGTTTGCTTCATCCGGAATGTTTGCTTCATCCGGAATGTTTGCTTCATCCGGAATAAACGTTCATTCGGAATAAACGTTCATCCAGAATATTTCAAAAATCATGTTCATCCGGAATAACCTAAATCCGTTCTATGATGGATTAATCTAAGTGCATGTGAGTGTTTTAAAGCATTCTAAGGCTACACAAATCGTTCTAATCTCATTCCGAGTGAAACCCACTTAAAACTCTAATCAATTAAGGCCTAATTAGCTATAAACCCTAATTACTGCGCTTTAATTAAATCGAATTAATTAAGGGATTACCAATGAATTAGATGTGACGATTAATGATGTATGTACCTTGTAAACTGAATGAAGCGGATTGATTGAGTAAAAAGTCGCGAGTTTTGAGCTTTGTGTGTGTGTTAATGGCGGCCAAGGAGAATAGAAAAGAGAAAGGAGAAAGAATGAAAGAGAAGACGGGGGGGGGGGGTTGACTTGGTCAAACTTTTCAGGTTTTACCCTTTTTCACTTTTAACCCCTGCACTTTTCATTCTTTGACACTTAAAGTTCCTTAACTTTTCTTTTTGTTTTCTCTTTTAGTTAAATACTCTTAGGTTAACAACCGTTAACTTAATTAACACTCGTTAGTCCTATCTCATTGTATTAACTGTTCTAGCCCTCACACAACTTAAACATCGCATCCTATTAGCAAATAACCGAGACCTAAAGCAAGTCCTATCTCATTGAACAAGCACAAGTCGTATTCTAAAGCAAGTCCAATCATTAACCATTTAGCCAATTAATTTTCCTCGAACACTTTTGAAAACCGTTTTGATGACGAAGACGATTTAACATTTTCTCCCCCTTAAACGATGACCCGTTTTCTAATTAAAGAGCTGTAGTCATTGTTTAACGGGGCACATGTTGATGAAAACATTTTCCAATTAATGTCTTGAAAAGATTGATTCGTGGTGGCAATAAGATTTCTCTTATTTTGACAAATTAATGCACTGAGACGTACACTAACTCGTGTTAGACCAAGTTATAAAGTAAACTTGATCCCTTTGCATGATTTGGCTTGTAAATCATGCCCGAGAAAATTAATTCCCGTTGTGAGCCAACGTTTTCAAAGGAAATACGTGACTTAAATGCGAAAAGCGGGTTGCAGTCAGAAATAACTACAAGCCATGATGGGCATGTTTTAAAAATGTACAACTTTTATACGGACTGTATATGGCGCCGTGTCAATATTGATTGACATTTCTAAAGCCGTAAATATTACCGTACTAAAAGACATGCCCGATTTAAAAAACAAAAATATTTTTGGGTTTTCTTGGTTTTATATTTTTTATGGTTTTTGTAGGTTTTATATTTTTGTATTTTTCTTTTTGTGGTTTTATATTTTTTATGGTTTTTCTGGGTTTTATATTTTTGTATTTTTCTTTTTGTGGTTTATATATATACGATAATATACATGATCACGAACAAAGGATACGCATGAATAGTTTACCACCACTATTCTGTTGATTCTTCTGCCAACTCTTTGAGAGTCGCTGGAGAGAAAGATTTCATGCCAAGCTTGTCGATCAAAAACTCGATTCGTCCTCGATCTAAGGCTTTTGTGAACATATCTGCTAGCTGATACTCAGTGGTGACAAAATACAACTCGATCACTCCGTTTTCCACCTGCTCTTTAATGAAATGGTAGCGAATGTCGATGTGCTTTGCCCGGGAATGTTGAACGTAGTTGCAGCAAAGGGCAATGGCGCTCTTGTTGTCACAATACATCGGGATTTTGTTAAATCCAAGACCGTAGTCAGTTAGTTGTGATCTCATCCAAAGGAATTGAGCACAACAACCGGACATGGCAATGTATTCAGCCTCCGTGCTAGAAATTGCAGTGCTTTTCTGCCTTTTTGAAGACCAACTAATCAATCTGTCTCCAAGGAGTTGCACAGACCCAGAAGTGCTACGCCTCGTGTCTTGACACCCAGCATGATCGGCATCTGCATATGATATTAAAGCAATAGGGGAATCTTTCGGATACCATAGACCTTGATGAAGTGTTCCTTTCAGATACCGAAAGATCCTTTTAACAGCATGTAGGTGCTTTTCGGTAGGCCGAGCCTGATACCGGGCACACATGCATACGGCAAATTGTAGATCAGGCCTACTAGCAGTCAGATAGAGAAGGGTGCCGATCATTCCACTGTAGAGTTTCGGATCGACAATAGTCCCATTCCTATCTTCATCTAACTTGGATTTCTCCACCATTGGAGTATCCACTGGGTCACAGTTTTCAAAGTTATATTTCTTTAATGATTCTAGAGCATATTTCGATTGATTAATAAAGATGCCTCTGGGATTCTGAGAAATTTGTAATCCTAAGAAAAATGAAATTTTTCCCATCATTGACATCTGAAAGCGTGTGGACATTATTTTCTCAAAGCGGTTTGACAATTCTATGTTAGAGGCAGCAAGTATTATATCATCAACATAAGTTTGTACCAGTATCATGTCGTTGTCTTCCTTGAGAGTGAATAGAGTGGGGTCCACCTTGCCTTTGGAGAAGCCTTCCAAAATGAGATATGTTGAAAGGAGATCATACCACGCGCGAGGAGCTTGTTTCAACGCATAGAGAGCCTTCTTAAGCTTGTACACATGATTAGGAAACTCTGTGCTAACGAACCCATGCGACTAACTAACATAGACTTCTTCCCTTAGTTCACCATTCAAAAATGCCGTCTTCACATCCATTTGATAGACGATCATGTTCATATGAGCAGCATACGCAAGGAATAATCTAATATCCTCCAATCTTGCAACAGGAGCAAAAGATTCTTCAAAGTCGATACCCAAGGCTTGTTTGTATCCTCTAGCAACCAATCTAGCCTTATTCTTCAAGACTCCACCCATCTCATCGAGTTTAACCTTATAAACCCACAACAAAGTAAGGATGTTTACCTTGTCAGGGAGAGGAACTAATTCCCATACTTCAAGTCTTTGGAATTCATTTAGTTCCTCTTGCATGGCTTCAATCTAAGATGATTGAGTCATAGCATGTTGCCAGTTTTTAGGTTCAACTTCGGAGAGAAATGCATCAAAATAGCAATAGAGTGCACTCTCTTGTAATTGATGGCGTGTAGAGACTGGTCGATCGAGACCTCCAATAATATTCCTAATTGGGTGATCTTTTGTCCATTTGGTGCTGTGATTTTCAATCCGTGGTGGTTTGGAGTGAACGATTGTAGGAGCTTCTTCTGAGGTAGACGCGGCTGAAGGGTTTTCAGGTATCGGTATACCAAAGAATGGAAGCTCTTGTAGGTGAGCATATTCCAAATCGTGATCAACAGAATCCTCTTCAACATCATTAGGCACAAGTAAGGGTAAAGATTCAGGTGTAGTTTGAGAATTACTTGGTGGAGGTGCATCCAGTTCAATGTTAATTGAAGATGCATTTGATGACGCTTCATTAGCTTGACCAACAACTTCAGGGATTGGAGCTATCACTACAGGTGCTGGAACTTCATCACTTGGGGGATCAAAGAATTCATCAAACAACGGTTGAAATAGTTTATCCCACTCGGGCCTTGTAGGTGGTATAAATGATGTAGAAGTAGGGTTATTGGGAACTAATCCGGAACTAATAGCACCGGTTCCCATCTCATGAAGCGCGGGTTCAGAGTTGTGTTGCTCAGAAGCCATCGCTGTCAGCTCATCAAAATCCGCGTCCATAGTTTCTACTATCTTACCAAGACGACGGTTGTAGATTCGGTATGCTTTCTTAGAGGGTGAGTAACCAATGAAAATACCTATATCGGCTTTCGGTTGAAGTTTGCCCAAGTTCTCACTATTAATGTTTGGATAACAAAGAGCACCAAACACATGAAAGAATGAAACATCGGGTTTACGATCATGTAGAAGCTCGTAAGGTGTTTTTCCATGGCGTTTCCGAATGATAGAGCGGTTTTGGGTGAAACATGCAGTAGATACAGCTTCTGCCCATAAGAATAATGGAGCGTTCGCATAAATCAGCATAGTCCTAGCAGCTTCCATAAGCGTACGATTCCGTCTTTCAACGACACCGTTTTGTTGTGGAGTACGTGCAGCGGATGTTTCATGTGAGATACCAACTTCTTCATAGTAATCACGAAGAGTCTGGTTGACGAACTCTGTTCCATTATCAGTACGAATACGGCAGACAGTAGTATTTAAACATACCTGAATGATTTTCAGAAAAGTGATGATAGCCTTTGGTGCTTCATCCTTTGTACGTAGAAATCTAACCTATGTAAACCTGGAGAAATCATCCACAATAACAAGGATGAATTTCTTACCACTCATACTTTCGGTTCGCATTGGCCCACAAAGATCCATATGCAAAAGATGAAGTTTTTCTTGATTGGTGTCTTCAGCTTTGGGCTTGTATGATTTCTTGGTGCTTTTCCCCCTTGAACACGCGGAACATAAATGGTCCTTGTGAAATTTGATCTTTGGAAGACCACGAACTAATTCGTTTTTAGCCAAATGATTAATAGTATCAAAGTTGAGATGAGATAATCTGCGATGCCATAACCATGACTTGGTCTTAGATGCTTTGGAGAGAAGACATACTGGAGAGGCGGCCATCATGTCTTGTAGGGACAAAGTATAAAGATTTGCACCACGAGACACTTTCAACAAGTCTTTTTCTTCCAAGTTGCGGATGAAACAAGTGTGTTGTCGAAAAGTAACCTCTAGGTTGGAATCACAGAACTGTCCTACTGAAAATAAATTATGACCAAGACCTTCTACATAGTATACCCTTGAAATCATAACATTTCCAATCTGATATTCACCATACTCCATTATCTTTGCAATATGATCATTACCGAATTTTACCGTTCCAAGAAACTTGCTGACGAAATTTCGGAGCATCGAGCGATCTCCGGTCATATGCTTTGAACAACCAGAGTCCAAATACCAGAGGATGATTTGGACCACTTGAAAATATCACCAGACGAGGACAATTTATAGGTTTGGGAATTTGAATGTTCCTTGTTATTAGCAGGTACAGATTTAATGATCTTAGATTTGCTAACTTTAGGTTTCTTAGATTTCCTAGCCTTCTTCCTAGTTGGTGGTGTAGATTCAAGTTGGCTTAAATCCTGAGGTATTTCTTTACTGATAGGCACTATAGTGGTGGCTAACCTAATTAAAGGGTGCGGTTGCCATACTTTAGTGCTAGTGTGACTAATTAAAGGACACTGAGACCTAACCTCAATGGATGCATTCCTAGTTAAAGGGCACATTTTTCCATCTAATGTAAAGGTCCTACCAGTGGGACGCCATTGCCATCCAACATGGGAACGAGTTCTCCCAGTTGGCTTCCATTCAAGATCATTCCTAATGGCATTCATTTCATTCACATGATCAATAAGACACAAATCATGACGTTGAGAAAACATGCATTCATTACAATTCCAACATTTTAAATTAGAATTCACAAATGGTTTAGGCTTCTGCACAGGCGCAGAGCTTTTAGTCTTAGCAACATGATTCTTTTTATTTAAATCTGAAATAACATTCCTAGGGTGAGCTTCTACTTTCTTCTTGATGGTACTACTAGTGGAGGGCTTGATCTTATCGTTCTTGAGTGGCGATCCTTTAGCCTTAGTAGACTCTTTTATTCCCGTAGAAGGCAAAGTGGGAACATTAGCAACAGATTTTAAAGGTGCCTTAGTTGATGGTGCCAATGACGGTTTTGCTCCTGGGGTTTTATTGAATGGAGTTACAGCAATGGGTCGATTAGTGAGTAGTGCATAACCCGGTTTTCCTATGTATTGCAAATATGCTAAGCAATATTGAACACGTTGAATATATGCATGAGCTGAATAATAGTGACTGCTTGAGGGATCTAACGCATACAAATCATCTAAAATATCCCTAACAAGGTCCACTTGCTTAATTGCATTAATCATATAAACATCGTAAGTATCCGGATTTTGCTTATGGCGCGAGTTCTTATAGATCACTACTGAATTGGTTGATGGAGCACTAGAGGACGGTGCAGAGTTGGTAGCTAAGTTATTAACAACTTCTTGTCGGGTGAGAAGAAGTGTCTCCTTTAACTCAGCCAAGACCATGTTTTTGTCAATGAGCTGGATATTTAAGTCAGAGATTTCCTCACACTTTTGGTTCAGTTGTTCAACATAAGATTGTTGCTGTGCTGCATTAAAAGCTAAGCGTTCTTCTATTGAACCATAAAGAGCGGATAGTCCCTGTCTTGCCCGATCCATCTCCCCTAGAATAGACGAAAGTCTAGTTTCTAAGCACTGGTTTTTAGACTCTGCAGCCTCTAGTTCCAATTTTAGTGTTTCGTTCGATGACACATCTCTCTTTAATCTCATAATCTCTTCCTCTAATGCCTTAACTATCTCAATCATCTTGTCACTCGTCTCAACACTGTTTTCACAACAATTTGTTACCAAAAGATCCTCATTTTGAGCTTGCTGTTTTAATTCTAAAGATATACAATGTTGTTCAAGTTGATTAAAACGTTTTGTAAGTAAATTGTAAGAATCTTGAAGCTTTAAAAATTCAGCGTTAGACTCGTGACAAGAATGATTATCTACCTCATTTACAGTCTCAGTAATATTTACAGAGAGATCATGCACATCATCACATATATTCACACCATCACATGTATTCATAGCGGATGAAAGCTCATTCGAATAATTAACATTCACAGTAGTAAGCACATCACACGAAATAACTTGGGACAAGAATCGGTCATATTCGGATAAAATCTTTTCCTTTTCAATTAATTGTAGTTCGTAAGCGGTGTCCATTCATAAAACACTTTTTGAACTTCTTTAATTTCAAACTCGAGATTTTCCAAAAGAGATGCAAAACTTCCTTTTAGACTTTCGACAAAAGGGTTGATCTCATTCTTAAACACCTCGTTCATGTGTTCGAAAGCCCATTCTCCGGCGTTTAGACCATTTGAAGTCGTACATTCCTGGATGACCTTGTCAAAACTAGCAAAGTATTGATTAATCTCTTGCAAGTTTATCCATACAGTGCTAATAGGTGGAAGATCCTTTGGAATTTCCTTAGGTCCTTCCATTTTGACAAGTATAGGAAGTGTACTAGGGTTTTCTTCATTTAACATGTAGGTTGGTGTTGTGATGAGATCTTTATCCATATGGAAGCGAATTCTAATGTCTGTTTTTGCAAGCTCTTGATTCATTTTAAAATAATCACACTGGGGATATTTTGCAAAGTTTTATGACCGACTCTCATCAACTAGAGCCTTATTCTTGCGATCCTCGAAAATAACAATCGGATCTAAGACCAATCCTAATTTGGTTGCATCATAAAGTCTTGGATTATGGATAAAAGCTTGTCTTGCATACCGTGGGTTAGGGGGAAGGTCCTTTTGACGCGATAAGTTAAATTCTCTAAACGATGAGTCAAATAAGTGCACTAGTTGAGAGGCAGCGTATTGTCTTAAAAGCAAATAATCTAAACTTCTAATCTTATTAGCCGCATTAATTTCCATTTCATTCTTTTTAGACTCGAGTAGTTCAAAATCTGTTTGAAGTTTATGAAAATTAGTGACGACTAACTCTTTTTCTTTAAGTTCGTTGGAAAGATTTGCTCTTAAGGTTTCAATTTCTTGCAAATGACCCATTTGTTTGTTTCGAAAATGATCATATTCGGGATTTGTTAGAACATTGGACGAAGGAACTAATTCCAAAGTTTGAACTTTTTCGTTACACAAGGCAAGCTCAGCCGACAGATTCTTATTCGTAGCTAGGGTTTCTAAAAGTGCAGTATTCATTTGGCTAAGTAACTTTGTGGGAACCATGACCAAATCTTGTTGAGCAGGAATATGCGTATGCGAAATAACTCCCTGTTGTGATTCACTCAAAGTCTGGGAACTTGCATTGATATTGCTATCATTGATTGTCTCCTCATTTGAAAGACTCACCACCGAAGACTCATTCGGATCAGCACCCTCTTGCCCAACTTGATGTGGTTGAATACTAGTATCAGTGGTATTAGTAAGTACCTCAGATATTTTATCTGACCCAAATCTAGAGATAGTTGCCATAAGAGCTGCTTGAGCAGATTGAAGATCATCACAGTCTGAATCGTAAGCATCCAGATCATCTGCTTGGTATGCTGCATTCTGTATAGTGAGAACTTCTTGTTCCGCAATCCCTGGATCAGCAAGAAATGCAAGCTCCTCTTCATCAAGTTCCTGTCCTTGTGCCTGAGCGTTCACCAAATAAATCTTCTCTGCAAACCATTGACCATCCCTTCTCCTCTTGGGTTTTGTGGAATCCCTAGACATGTGACCTTCTTCCTTACAGTTATAGCATGTAATCATTCTCAACTTACCTGTGGAATTAGTCCGTGGAGGAGTGTTGACCATTGGAGCAGGATTGACCATACGTGCATTGGTGGTTGATGTAGTGGGTCTCCCCTGATAAGGTTGGATAGGTTGAACCATTACCCTGCCATTCTCAATGGTAGCTTGTTGTCGAGAATTGGATGAATTCCTCAGCTGATTGTTAGTAGGAGTTGGTCCTCTAAATCCTCATTTGCTCAATGTCCTTGTGAGATAAGCAGACATAGTGGCTAACACTTCAACTGGGTCAGTTCCTTGTTTGAATTCAGGAATGGGAACTTCATCATTATCACAATACATTGCTTGGTCTTGTTGAGCGGCATAAGCACTAGAAGGAATACTGATGTGGTCAGAATAGCTTGATGGATATGTTGCATTTTCTTGATAAGAAGAGTATGATGACTGAGCATAAGGTGCAATGCTTGCTGGTGAATATGGGTGAGGTTGTGAGGCATATTGTGATGCTTGTGGTTCTCTCTGAGACGAAGGTGCATTAAACCGATATTGTTGCTGATGTGAGGTGGGTGGTTGCGGTAGAATCGAATATTGGGGGAAGCTTAGAGTCATGTACGGTGATGGATGATAAGCTTTGTGTCCCATGATATAAGGATTGTTTTTATATGACGACTTGGTTGATTTGCCATCAAATCTAAAGAATCAGGGTACATACCTCGAGGCGAACGGTGCATGATCACGTGTTTCTCATGCTGCTGGAGAAAAGCATAGAGTTGATCCAAATTGCACTTATGCAAATCCCTAGTTAACTTAACATCAGTAATATACTCACCCCATTCAGCTTGAGGTAAAGTATTCAAAAACTTGGTGTTAACCTGGAATGGAGCAATCACGAGATTGTATACATTCAAATCATTCATGAGAGTAGTGAATCTGAAGTAGTAGTCGTGAAGTGTTTCCCCTGGACTGTACGTGAACCTATCAAACAGATCATACAACTGACATTCCCGTTCCTGTTTAGTAAGAGACGTACCTTGTAGCAAAACCTTTAGATGTTCCCATAAATCCTTTGCAACCGTATATTGACTTACCATACGATATATGTCATGTGGAAGAGCTTGGAGAATGGTTTGAAGAGCCTTTTCGTCTGCATAGGCAATAAGTTGTTGAGCTGGTGTAAGTTCTTCAAACTCCCGTGGTCGAGTCACATTGTTAACAACGATGGTTCCATAATCAAGTGGACCATTTAAAATTGACTTGACCATAATCCTCCCATATGTCGGTTTTCCCTTAATGTATGACATCATACGGCCTTGCCATGCTTCAAAGACTTCTTTAATGAGCATTGGAGGGCGATTATCCGTTCCCGTAATGACGGAAATATCCGTAAGTGATGTCATTTGAGGCATTAATGAACTCGGATTCATTTTGTTCACTTCAAAGACTCAAAGATTATCGGTTGATCGAGTAGTGAAGTAAGGTTGTGAATTGTGTTGTGTTGTTCAAGTAAAGCGTGTGTAAGAAGCCAAGATTAAATCCACTAAAAATCGTCGAAAAAACTCGTAAAATACCCCTTGTTCCGGAATAATTAAGTAAAATACCCCTTGATCCGGAATAATTAAGTTGATTCGGAATAAATACCTTAATGTGAAAAAGACCTTGGTTCGGAATATCTACCTTGATTCGGAATACTTGGTTGATCTGGAATACTTGGTTGATCCGGAATACTTGGTTGATCCGGAATACTTGGTTGATCCGGAATAACCAGTTGATTCGGAATGTTTTGTTGATCCGGAATAAAACATTGGTTCGGAATGTTCAGTTGATCCGGAATAAACAGTTGGTTCGGAATATTCTGTTGATCCGGAATAAACCACTCGTTCGGAATGACTAGTTGATCCGGAATATTTTGCTTCGTTCGGAATACACTGCTTATCCGGAATAAACCACTCGTTCGGAATGACTAGTTGATCCGGAATATTTGCTTCTTTCAGAATACACTGCTTATCCGGAATAAACTGGAAAAAGAACTTCGAGACCAAGTTTTGATGTTTTTTCTTAGAACAAACGAATTTAAACCCAATTTTTGACCAAAAACCACGAAAAGTTTTGTGATTTATACCAAAATAAGCTAAACCCAACACTTATCTACTAACCCCAACAACAAAAACACCAAGAATTACAAGATTCAAGGTTGATTTTCCTAAAAATCACTAATACATTCAATAACTAAAAAACAACACTAATCCTTACCTTAAATCACCCCATGGCTCTGATACCAATTGAAGAATAGTGATAATCTTATGAATTAATAAGGTGGGTTGAAGGTCTCTAGAGAGAGAAAGTAGTGAGAGAAATTGAGAGAGAAATGTGTGTTTTATTAATATGAAAAGTGAAAAACTAACCAACAACCAACCCCTTTCCATGGTGGAAAGGGGTATTTATATCCAAGCCACTAATGGGCTTGGGCCGACCCATGACAAGCCCATGGGCCGGTTTTACTTAACAAACTAACCAAATATTAACTACGAGCTATACAACATTTAATAATATCGTGGAGTGACCGATACTTCAAATATACGTTAAAAACATATTTCTAACATGGTATCATCCTGCTGGACCCTGCCCTCCTAAGTGTGCTATATGTAAAAGAATTGGTCATGAAGAAGGAAATTGTACTGCGGTATGTTTTGGGTGTGGTGAAAAGGGTCATTTTAAGAATCGGTGTCCCAAGGCCAGAAACCAGCAGAATGATGGAGCTCGAGGAAGGGTGCATCAAGTTTTCGAAAATCCTCAGCAGAATCCAAGGGTGGTCATGGGTACATTTCTTCTTAACGATCACTATGTTAGTATTTTATTCGATTCGGGTGTTGAGAAAAGTTTCGTGTCTTCTACCATTACTCATTTTATTGATACCCCTTCTTCTTTAAAGGTTAGTTCGAAATAGAATTAGCTGATGGTAATATTGTTAGTACCAATACCGTCTTACATGGTTGTACTCTCGACTTGCTTGGTCACTTGTTTAAAATCGACCTCTTACTGATGCGTCTAGGCAGTTTTGATATTATTGTGGGTATGGACTGGTTAGCATCCCATCGTGTTGTCGTTGTTTGTTTTGAACGAATCGTACGTATTCCCCTCCCATCTGGTAAAATCTTAGAAATACGTGGTGAGAAGCCGAATGAAAATTTGAATTCTCTTTTAAGTATCAAGGCTAGGGAGAAAAAGCTTGATGACATTCGTATCGTTTGTGAATTTACTGGAGTGTTCCCAGATGATTTATCTGGATTACCTCCCGTGCGTGAAGTTGAATTTCGTATCGAACTTATTCCGGGCGCCCTACCTGTTGCTAAGTCTCCTTATCGGTTAGCCCCGTCTGAAATGAATGAATTGTCGTATCAGCTTAAAGAGCTTCAGGAGAAAGGTTTCATTAGACCAAGTCACTCACCTTGGGGTGCTCATGTGCTCTTTATTAAGAAAAAAGATGGTGCAATGAGAATGTGCATTGATTATAAGGAATTAAATAAGCTGACAATAAAAAATCGATACCCTCTCCCTTGAATAGATGACTTATTTGATCAATTACAAGATGCTTGCTGTTTTTCCAAAATAGATATTCGATCAGGTTACCACCAGTTAAGAGTACATGAAAGTGACATTCCTTAAACCGCATTCAGAACCTGTTATGGTCACTTTAAATTACAGTTATGCCTTTTGGTCTTACGAATTCTCCTGTTGTCTTTATGGATTTAATGAACCGTGTTTGTAAGCCTTATCTTGATAAGTTCGTCATAGTCTTTATTGACGATATCCTCATTTACTCAAAGTCTGAAGAAGACCATGAACATCATCTGAGGACAATTTTGAGTCTCCTGGAGAAGGAAAAGTTATATGCCAAATTATCTAAGTGTGAATTTTTGTTAAAAGATGTCCAATTCTTAGGTCACGTGGTTAATCAAGATGGTATACATGTGGATCCTAGTAAAGTAGAAGCAGTAAAGAATTGGAAAACTCCTGAGTCACCTACTGAGGTCCGTTCATTTCTTGGGTTAGCTGGATATTATCGCAGATTCATTGAAAACTTATCTAAGATTGCTAAACCACTAACTTTAATAACCCAAAAGAATAAGGAATACATTTGGGGTGATTCTCAGGAGCAAGCCTTTCGCTTACTAAAGGAAAAGTTGTGTAACGCACCAGTATTAACACTTCCAGATGGACCTAATGATTTTGTAGTGTATTGTGATGCATCTCACCAAGGTTTCGGATGTGTCCTTATGCAAAGAGGTAAAGTGATTGCTTATGCCTCGAGACAACTTAAAATCCATGAAAATAGATATACCACTCATGATTTTGAATTAGGTGCGGTGGTATTTGCACTAAAAATATGGAGACACTATCTCTATGGGACAAAAAGTATAATATACACTGACCACAAGAGTCTTCAATACATCTTTAATAAAAAAAGACCTGAATATGAGACAAAGACGATGGTTAGAACTACTTAGCGATTATGAATGTGAGATTAAATACCACCCAGGAAAAGCAAATGTTGTGGCAGATGCTTTAAGCAGAAAGGAAAGGCTTAAACCCAGAAAAGTACGTGCTATGAGCATGACTATCCAATCTGGCCTCAAGGCTAGGATTTTAGAAGCACAGAAAGAAGCTGCCAAGGATTTTAAGACTCCAATCGAACGACTGCGAGGATTAGAAGCCCAACTAGAAAAAAAAGAGGATGAAACTCTTTACTTTGTTGGTAGAATATGGATTCCATTTGTTGGTAGAATCAGGAAGGTAATATTGGATGAAGCTCATGCATCAAGATACTCAATCCACCCTGGTGCAGATAAAATGTACTACGACTTGAGAGATGTATACTGGTGGCCTGGAATGAAGACAGACATAGCCGAATATGTCAACCAGTGCTTAAATTGTTTAAAAGTTAAAGCAGTACATCAGGAACCTTCTTGCCTCCTTCAGCAACCGGAAGTCCCTGAATGGAAATGGGAGAAGATTACAATGGATCTAGTTACCAAGTTACCTAGAAGCAGTGGTGGTTACGATGCTATTTGGGTTATCATGGATAGGTTGACCAAATCTGCTCATTTCATTCCCATTTGTGAGGACTACAAGACTAAAAGGTTGGCACGAATCTATATAAACCAAATTGTTGCAAAACATGGAGTACCGGTGTCGATTATCTCTGATAGAGATAGTCGTTTTGCATCTCACTTCTAGCGGGCTCTTCAAAAGGCGTTGGGAACACAAGTATTAATGAGTGTGACTTATCATCCAGAAACGGACGGGCAGAGTGAGTGCACCATTCAGACTTTAGAAGACATGTTGCGATCATGTGTTATGGTATTTGGAGGAAGCTGGGACACTTATCTACCACTAGTTGAATTTTCATACAATAATAGTTATCACAAGAGTGTCAAGCGCTCACCATTTGAGGCATTATACAAATGTAAATGTAGATCACCCGTGATATGGAATGAGGTGGGTGAAATTTAGCTAATTGGACCGGAATTAGTCCAAGAAACTATAGACAAGATTGTGCAAATCTGAGAGAGACTGAAAACCGCTAGAAGTCGACAGAAAAGTTACGCGGACAAAAGGCGCAAACCACTTGAATTTCAAGTCGGTGACCATGTACTACTAAGGGTATCCCCCTGGAAGGGATTAGTAAGATTCGGCAAGAGAGGAAAGTTAGCCCCTCGTTTTTTAGGACCATTTGAAATCGTTGAACGTATTGGTCCAATAACTTATCGTTTGAAGCTGCCACAATAGTTAAGTTGCATTCATGATGTATTTCATGTTTCCAATCTTAAGAAATGCTTATCCGAGTCGGATATTCAAATTCTATTAGAAGAAATCAAGGTGGATGAGAAAATGTATTTCGTAGAAGAACCTATCGAAATCGTGGATCGACAAGTCAAGAAGTTGAAGCGTAGTTGGATTCCAATCGTCAAAGTTCGTTGGAATTCTCATAGAGGTGCTGAGTTTACTTGGGAGAGCGAAGACCAGTTCAAAGACAAGTATCCCCATCTTTTTCCGTCATCTTCCATCTCTAGTTGAACTCTGAGGGACTAGAGTTCCTTTAGGGGGGTCGACTGTGAGAACCCGTATTTTTTCTGGTAATTAAAAACCATTTCTTTATTTGTAATTTTTATTTGTATCTTATTTTACATGCTATTCACTTATTACATACCTTGCTTACATAAATCCCGGAAATTTCGAGAAATTTTAATTTATTTTATATTAATTATTTCTCTAATGATTTAATATAATTTATGAGAATTTTATAAAATTTTATTTCTTTTCCATGTTTAACTTAAATCGAAAAATTGATTTAAATACATTCTCGTGTATTTTATAAAGTTGACCGAACCGACGGAGCGAGAACCGGTAGTTTTATATTTTGACTTGAAGAAGGCAAAAAAAAATAAAATTATTTTCAATAAATATTTCGTGTTTAGAATTTAGCTTGCACCGAGTTGTAGTTTTTATTTTATGTGTTTTAAGTAGAAACGGGCCATGATTGAGAATCGGGCCAAGGTAAATTGGACTATTGGGCCAAGATAAAAAAATTATAACCCAAAACCTCCTTTTATTTTTTCTTTCATTCCTGTAGATACAAAAAAAAAACACGTATCATTTTCTTTCTTTCTTTCCTAACCAAAATCAACCACACTCTGTGATCTCAAAACCATCCCAATCTTCATCTTCTGTTGCATTTTCAATTATCCAAGTATGTAAAAGTGATCCTTGGTAAGAATCATAGCCTATCCTAGTTCAATTTTCCCCATGCATTGCTATTTTTTCTAGAACAAGAATGATCAATTTAGAGTTTATAAGTGATTAGGTTATTGTATTGATTAGTCATGGATTAGGGGAAACATGAATAAGTGATTTCACTAGCCCTAAACTTTAGCACACCTTGGATTAAACCATACTTATAGTAGTATGAATAGGGTGTGAATTCAGGTTATGCTTGTTAGGGTGCTAAGAGATGTTGTTAGAATAGCCATTAGTTGTCACGGTGGGCGAATTTTACGTCTATCTCAGACAGCAGTTTAATTAGGTTATAATCCATGGATTTTGCCACATTAGCCAGTGTTATATTAACTTATTTTGGTTTTATATCCATCCTACTTGATTGTGGCGAGTCGGATGGTCAACCAACTCATCCGAATGAAGAAGTTATGGCTGAAATAAGATTTTAGCTCAAATCTGAAAGTGCAGACTTGTTTAGTGTTTTACAACACCTTAGAACCCCTAAACTTGAAATTTTAAGGTTATGAGGACTTAGTAGGACTTATAACTTAAGTTTGGCCGATGACCTTGCGTTAATAGCTGATACACAGGTTTTACCTATGTAAAAAGTTCGTTGAAATCGGTCTAATCGAATTGATAACTGGTTAACTATGCGACTCAGTTGTCTTTGGTGGAAACAAAAGTTGTGTCATTGTAGTAAATTTAAATTGCAAGACTTTAAAAGTAAATGACGGTTAATTAAATCTAACCTAATTAAAACTTAAATTGTGCCATATTAAAACTTTTTGAAAGTAAAATGATTAAATGACTTAAAACTAAAGCGTGGCGAAAATTAAATTTGACGAAGTATTAAAAATGTAACTTAAAAACAAAACAAAGAAAAATATAATTCTAAACCCAAAACCATCAGAATCCAGATCGGAAAGCTGTCACCAAGTCCATTGGAATCCCATTCGCAATGTTTCTATCGGAATATGGCTATCGGAATATTGTTCAGATCGCAAAGTCCAGATCGCAATCCTAGATCAGAATGATACTCAGGAAAATTGAACAGCACTTTAGCTTAGAAAACCTCAAGAACCGTCGGAATGTGCGATCGCAATGTGCGATCGCAATCCCAGATTGGAATGAGGGGGATGTTACTAGATCGCAATCAGTCGGAATCCAAAACCCTTCTTCCGATACTGTCACTATCGAAATGTGGAGAAAGCAAGCCGTCGCAATGTGTAGAATCCCTTACTTTCCGATGGATAACAAATTCGCTATAAGCATACGAACCAAATAAGCTAGCACTAATAAGCTGATTTCTAAAACTTAGATGAAATGGAAATAGGACGAGATAATAAGCAACAAATTTAAAACCTTTTCAAACACGAAATAAGAAAACGAAATAAGAAAACTTTTAGAAAAATGAAACTTTTTAGAGAACTTAGAAAAACAAATAAGCTAAGTATGAAACAAGCCAATAAGATTGTCAAACTTATGGCTTATCTTATACAAAAACTTACACAAAAGTAAAAAGGTAAACTTTATAGTAAAATAAGCAAAGAGATTAAGCAACTTCTTGCTTAATCCGAATTTTAAAACAAACCAAAAACAAGAGAAAGGTAGAAAGAGAATGATAAAAGAAACTTGATCAAAAGTAAATAAAGATTAAAGCAAAAAAATGAAGAACAGTTACTTGGAATTAAAATGAATTTAAGGTGCAAGACAATGTATTTAAATTGACATGAAATTAAAGAACAAGTAATTAAAATGGAAGAGCTAATTGTCACACTTAGCCAACAAAATGAAAATGAAATCCTAATGATCTATTTATAGGAAGATTAGGGAGGTGCTTAGGAAGCTTCCTCCCCTCTTTCTTCTTTCTTTAATTGCATCATTAAGTCCTTAATCTTCTTAGTTCTTCGACTTTAATGACTTTGTCTCGGGATTTCTTTAAACTCGTCTTGAAATTTCTTCATAAATAAGACTTGAGTTCTTCGGCTTTTAGTAAACTTCCGTCTTTTGACTTTTTCTTCGATAAATCTTCAGAATTGGTCTTGGACTTCCGTTCTTTTTGCACTCTTGATTTCTTGACTTCGTCTTTTGTCTTTTTCTTCGATAAAAGCCCGTGAATGCCCGTGTTTTCTCCCATTTTCACATTTTCGTCCTAAATCACAACAAAAACACAAACCACGCATAATTCCGACATTTACGACATAAAATACACGTTTTGGCTTGGTTATTATTGTAGTTAAGTGGTAAAAAGGATGGGTGTTTACACACCTATCAAATCCCCTACAATTGACCATTGCAATGTACTCATGCAATGCATTAGTTACAAAGCACGATTACACTTTTCATCACAATCAATCCACATTGGCCTTATTGATAGAAAATAATAAAACAAGTAAAGATATCAAAAACATACCTTAGGGTTTTGAAAATGTCATGAAGAATCATCATCCTCAAGTTTTCACATTCTCCAAACCAAGCTTAAAAACGAGATCATTGTTATTATAAGTTAGCAAACTAACACGAACTCATGTGGGCCAATTATTTAATTAGACTCCCTTATTCCTAGGTGTATCTATTATATTTTATTATTGTCTTGAATGATCACGACGATGCATTGTTGACTTATTTTGATAGTTATTTAGGCTAAAAATAAAGCGGGACGATTTAATCAATAGTTAGCTAAAGGACAATATCTTTTAAAACTGCTTCTCGGGACCTCATAAAGTTCATATCTTGGCATAACTTGCTTCGCGATTTGAGACCTTTCTCGGACCGATATTTGGCAGCGACTTCATACTTCAAATCTTGAGAGACGTTCATGAAATAATGGTCTTCTCTTCATAATAGGATTTTCTTCACTTGAAGTTTTGAGAGATTCTTCATATTTGGACGACGACTTCATTTTTCTCCAATCTTTACTTGGGATTTTGATATACAACGATCCGCCTCCTTTTTGGACTTTGATCTATTTATCCTCATACCTTGCTAGGGTCTTTTCGGATAGACTTCTCCATGACTTTTGGGGAGTTTTTGCTTTTCGTCGTGTGTCTCGATCCTTCATATTGATTTTCGATTAATGATTCTTCACATCACTTGGGATCTTCAGCAACAAAATGTAGCCCTCATGCCTTGTTAGGGCCTTTTCGGACTCGCCAATCTTCGCATCCCACTTCAATAAGTTATGCCTTGGCTATGAACTCTAATACATACCGAGCAACTTTTAAACGATCTTGGGCTAGAAGCTAAGTAACTTTTCAAATCGTACAACCTTATTTATTGCAGATAATTTTATTAGCA
Source organism: Glebionis coronaria (assembly GCA_025667525.1). Classification (NCBI taxonomy): domain Eukaryota; kingdom Viridiplantae; phylum Streptophyta; class Magnoliopsida; order Asterales; family Asteraceae; genus Glebionis; species Glebionis coronaria. The sequence goes on from CM046882.1 coordinate 145,307,055, forward strand.
AGCGATGGGAGAATAGGCTTATAATTAACTCACATAAATTCACGAAAGAATACCAAACTTATAATTGACTCAATCATCTCTCGTTCTCCACAGTTTAAAATCTCAAGGAATGAGACTCGTGGATGCTTAGCCTATTAAATCAAAGTCTTGGATTTTCGATTCGTCTATAGGATCTTGCAAATTCTTAGACTTTTTCAAGTTTAGAAATCGCATTTTAAAGTTCCCTTGATAAACAACTCTCTAGGATCAATTATAGGAACTTGCGAAAAGTTCTTGTTCTTAACCCGTGAGAGTTAAGACTTTCGCGTTTTATAGCTCCCTATATAAAAGCCTAGCAAAACTTGACTTAAACACGTTAAGGATACTAGCTAGAGTAAACTTAGATAAGTAAACTCGGGTTGAGTCAAAAGATTCACAACGTTTGAAAATTAAAACCACTTTATTAAAATTTATTCTAGCAAAGAAAGAAAATAACTATATAAAGGTAAAACTAATAGGCCAAAATATATCAAAAATTTTGAGAAATGTCAAAAAATTGATTTTCCGGTTAAAATGAGGACAAATACAAGGAAAAGGCCACTTAACTTCGATAGAAGTCCCCCCTACACTTAATATAAACATTTTCCTCAATGTTTAAGCATGTGGGAGTAAACTCCCCTACACTTAGGACATTTGCACGTTATTTAAATCTCGCTAAGGAAAAGACAACAAAAGAGATTCCTATTTTAATATTGAGAAATATAAAATACTGAATCGAAAAGAGTTTAGGATAGAACCGGGAAAATGGGAACACAGAATCACGGGTAGTAAAAAATCATCAAGAGTGGATCATTGAGCGCTCGAATCCCTGAATATGAGAAGAGAGGAAATAGCAAACACCAACGGGTCTCCCCTACACTTAGGATAAATAAAGCTAAAAGATAGATACATGGGTTGCCTCCCAAGAAGCGCTTGATTTTTGTTCACCGAGTCGTGAGCCTGACTCGACCTTGATTAGCATAGGAAGAAGCAGGAAACATATCCACCGGGATCAAAGACATAGTTTTCGTCCATCAAATAGCACAAGCTTAAGGCGAACAAGGCAAGCCAAAGAAGAGTAGGCAAGGTTCCCTTAAGCAAAGATGGAGCACGGTGGGAGCAAGGGTGAAGAGGTGCAAGCATATCTTCAAAAGTTCCAAAGATGTTTCCTTTTATTTCATCAGACGGATACTGAGATGGCTTGAAAAGTGTAATACCGGGGTCGAACACCTTTTCCTTTAGGGGAAAATAGCACTTAGGCTCAACAGAATTTGAAGAAGATCCGCGAAGAAAATGCACAACCTCGTCCTCAGAAGGTGGACAAAGAGGTGTTAAATCATACGTGCTGCGGATGGTGGTGTCGTCCGGTTGCTTCTCCTTTGAAGAATTTTCTTCAAATCCGAAGTAGGATCTAGACCATAATCATCAAAGTCTAAAGGAGGAGCATCACTCTCATGAGGGAAGTATGTATTAAGAAAAGTAGAAAAGTCTTCCTCAAATGAGTAGTCATCCAAAGTAGGATTAAGCATGGTAGGCGGAGGATCTTCATCATGAGAAAAATCACTCGAAAGAGTATCGGCCTCATCAAAATCATCATAAGTGGGCATATCGGGATACTCGGAAGTAAAATCATCATAATCATCTCCATCGAAGCTAGAATCATCATCATAAGCATCATAGATCGGTGGAGAATCATATATGGGTGAAGGTTCCAAATTGGAGAGAGAATCATCCACGTCATCTTGAAAAAGTGGATTATCAGTGCAAGAATCGAATAGAGGATTGTTGTAGACGACAAAGTCATCAAGCACATTAATCATATTCGCTGATTCTCTTCCATAGGATTTGCTTGTAAGCTTCCCCATTTCAAAAACTTGTGCATCATCCCCGACTCTTAAGATGAGTTCACACTTATCCACATCAATTAAAGCTCTACCGGTTCTCAAAAATAGGCGTCCAAGTATTAACAGAATACGAGGGTCCATTTCATAATCAAGAACGACGAAGTCGACCGGAAAAGTGAATGTGCCAACTTTAATGAACACATCTTCGGCAATACCAACGGGGTAAGCAAGAGTGCGATTGGCAAGCTCAAGAGTCATCTTCGTGGGTGTAAGGTCGGGTAATGATAACTTTTTCCAAACACTTAAAGGCATCAAATTTATACTTGCCCCGAGATCGGCTAAGGCAGTAAATTTGTCGGTTTGGTTAAAAGTACAAGGAAGCACAAAACGACCGGGATCTCCAAGTTTTTCCGGAAGTTCTTTAAGAAGGACGACAAAAAAATTTTCATTCAATCGAGTATTAACAAACTCGGCCATCTTCTCCTTCTTGCTAAGCAATTCCTTAAACATCTTAACAAATTTAGGCATTTGTGCTAGAGCTTCGACAAGGCTAAAAGTGATGGTCATTTCTGAAACTTTCTTCAAATAGTTTGACACTTGAATGTCATCCTTGGTGTGCATTTTGGCCTTGCCTAAGCGAGATGGATAAGGAATTTTGGGTTTGGGTGGTGGAGGTGTAGAAGGTGAAGGTTGAGATGTTGAAGGGTTAAAGGTGGAAGGTGGGGTTGGTGGAGGATTCGTCTTGGGTATTTCTTCACGACGCGGCGAAGACGGTAATGGTGTACTAATACTAGGTGTGGGAGGAGTAGGGATAAATGGTGGTGGAGGAGGTGTAGATGATGGGGGCAGAATAGGCGGTCCTACTAAAGTAACTCCACTACGGGTAGTAATAGCACTCACATTCGCTCGCGGATTGGTGACGGTGTTTGAAGGTAGAGAACTCGAAGTAGAGGGTTGAGTGGTGTTAGCCCTAAAATGTGAGCGCCATTTACGGAATTACATTTTATTCAGATAGGCAAAACATGGAGGGACTACTATTGACATGTTGTCAAAGTGACCTCTTGTCTATCCTATATATACCCCTCCATACTTCCATGGAGGGGTGAGGATTCTTCTTATTTGTGTATTTCCCTTTCTCTCTCTAAATACACACACTCATTTCAAATTTATCTTTCTCTCTCTAAAATGTCTAAATAAATGTTTTATCCTCCCCGACCTCCGGATCACCTCCTTTTTAGATTTGAATCTTATGTTAACAAGTGGTGGGTAAGAAACTAGCCAACATATTCTTCAAATCATTCGTTTGATTGTTGATGGAGGATTGAATATTATCTCGAAACTCGGATCTAATGTCATTCCCTTGCTTGGTGATATCCCCTTTCAAATTGATAATTTGGCTTTGTAGATTCTTGATTTGCTCTCCTTGGGTTCTCATTAAGGCTTCAACATCTTGATTGATGGGTGGGGCTTGTTGAGCGGGTGGGTGATAAGGATTAGAAGCTCTAGGTGGGATTTGGTTGCTTCTATTGTAGTTGTTGTTGGGGTTTTGGTTTTGAGGAGAAAAACCGGGTGAAAGATAGTTGTTGGACCGGTAACTTAGCAAATTTCTATCCCCTTGAGGTCGGGCTTGGTAATTTTCCGGTGAATAATTACCATAATCCGCATACACGTTTTCTGGATTTCCTTGAGTAGAAGGACAATCAGTGTATGAGTGAGGACCGCCGCATGTCTCACAAGGATTGGCTACCGCTTTAACTTGTTGTTGGTTTGTAGCGAGAAGCAAGATATTTTTGTTCATTTCGGCCATCATGCGGGTGAATTCGGTCATATCGGGGTTTGCGGAAGTAGAAGAAACATTGACTCTCGGGTTGTTCCTTGAAGAAGCGAAGGAATCCCAGTTTTTGTGATGAGTAGTCTTGTTCTCGATAAGTTCTCTACACTCCTCGGGTCTTCTTTTCATAAATGTGCCACCGGCGGCTGCATTAATCGTATCACGATCACGAAAAGTCAAACCGTTGTAGAAAGTATCAATTAAGGTCACATGGAGAATGTTGTGGTTTGGACAACGATCGATCAAAACATTATATCTTTCCCAAGCATCAAAGAGAGATTCATCGGGTTCTTGCATGAAACCGCTGATTTGATTTCGAAGGCTCGTGACCATGGATGGTGGAAAGTAGCGCGACAAAAAGCGTTGAGTCATGTCATCCCAAGTATGAATTGAATTCTTCGGGAGACGATCAAACCATTTCTCGGCGTGGTGTGATAAAGTATGTGGAAAGAGTTGAAGTCGAAGAACATCCATTGTGGCACCGGGCAACTTCATACTTTGGGTAATAGTAACGAACTTGTCGAGGTGTTTGTTGGCATCATCATCAGGCATTCCGTGAAATGGATTTGTTTGCACTTGCTGGATCATGTGATGCTTCAACGAAAACTCCGGAGCCATGATTTGCATCGGCGTAATCGGTCCTCCTCGTCCAAACATGGTGGGTTGAAAAAGCTCCTCCATTGTCCGAAGATCGGGCTGTGGAAGAACATTGTTGTTGTTATTATTGAGGTGCGATGGATTATTGTTGTTGTTCACACCTGCCATAGCTAAATCTTCAGGAGTCTCGGGCTCTTGATAAGTAGAAGATCTAGTACGCATACACCTGCGAAAGAAAAAGAAAGCAATACCAAACACAAAGAGAATATATATATACACAATAAAAATAATTTTTTTTTGGATTTTTGAATTTTTTTTGGATTTTTGAATTTTTTAAATTTTTATGGATTTTTAACAATTTTTAATTTTTTTGGATTTTTGAAATTTTAAGCAAGAAAAGAACGCTCACAAATGAACGGATCCCAAAAAGCAACGCGTCTCTCACAGAAGACCGTTAATCTTTACGAAAAGAGCCGGCAGCAGCGCCATTTGATACACAGGTTTTACCTATGTAAAAAGTTCGTTGAAATCGGTCTAATCGAATTGATAACTGGTTAACTATGCGACTCAGTTGTCTTTGGTGGAAACAAAAGTTGTGCCGTTGTAGTAAACTTAAATTGCAAGACTTTAAAAGTAAATGACGGTTAATTAAATCTAACCTAATTAAAACTTAAATTGTGCCATATTAAAACTTTTTAAAAGTAAAATGATTAAATGACTTAAAACTAAAGCGTGGCGAAAATTAAATTTGACGAAGTATTAAAAATGTAACTTAAAAACAAAACAAAGCAAAATATAATTCTAAACCCAAAACCATCGGAATCCAGATCGGAAAGCTGTCACCAAGTCCATCGGAATCCAGATCGCAATGTTTCTATCAGAATATGGCTATCGGAGTATTGTTCAGATCGCAAAGTCTAGATCGCAATCCTAGATCGAAATGATGCTCATGAAAATTGGGCAGCACTTTGGCTTAGAAAACCTCAAGAACCATCGGAATGTGCGATCGCAATGTGCGATCGCAATCCCAGATCGGAATGAGGGGGATGTTACTAGATCGCAATCAGTCGGAATCCAAAACCCTTCTTCCGATACTGTCACTATCGGAATGTGGAGAAAGCAAGCCGTCGCAATGTGTAGAATCCCTTACTTTCCGATGGAGAACAAATTCGCAATAAGCACACGAACCAAATAAGATAGAAATAATAAGCTGATTTCTAAAACTTAGATGAAATGGAAATAGGACGAGATAATAAGCAACAAATTTAAAACCTTTTCAAACACGAAATAAGAAAACGAAATAAGAAAACTTTTAGAAAAATGAAACTTTTTAGAGAACTTAGAAAAACAAATAAGCTAAGTATGAAACAAGCCAATAAGATTGTCAAACTTATGGCTTATCTTATACAAAAACTTACACAAAAGTAAAAAGGTAAACTTTTTAGTAAAATAAGCAAATAGATTAAGCAACTTCTTACTTAATCCGAATTTTAAAACAAACCAAAAACAAGAGAAAGGTAGAAAGAGAATGATAAAAGAAACTTGATCAAAAGTAAATAAAGATTAAAGCAAAAAAAATGAAGAACACTTACTTGGAATTAAAATGAATTTAAGGTGCAAGACAATGTATTTAAATTTACATGAAATTAAAGAACAAGTAATTAAAATGGAAAAGCTAATTGTCACACTTAGCCAACAAAATGAAAATGAAATCCTAATGATCTATTTATAGGAGGATTAGGGAGGTGCTTAGGAAGTTTCCTCCCCTCTTTCTTCTTTCTTTAATTGCATCATTAAGTCCTTAATCTTGTTAGTTCTTCGACTTTAATGACTTTGTCTCGGAATTTCTTTAAACTCGTCTTGAAATTTCTTCATAAATAAGACTTGAGTTCTTCGGCTTTTAGTAAACTTCCGTCTTTTGACTTTTTCTTCGATAAATCTTCAGAATTGGTCTTGGACTTCTGTTCTTTTTGCACTCTTGATTTCTTGACTTCGTCTTTTGTCTTTTTCTTCGATAAAAGCCCGTGAATGCCCGTGTTTTCTCCCCTTTTTACATTTTCGTCCTAAATCACAACAAAAACACAAACCACGCATAATTCCGACATTTACGACATAAAATACACGTTTTCGCTTGGTTATTATTGTAGTTAAGTGGTAAAAAGGATGGGTGTTTACACACCTATCAATAGCCATCACCAATTGAATTTTATGACTAAAACGGTGATCGCCAATTTTATAACCGATTTTCTAAAATTTTAACCTTTCTCTAAGATGGATTTTTCCCATTTATAAAACTGAGATAAATTCATATGTCTAAGAATGTCGGGTATGAAAATACCTTTCTGGCGGTATAAGGCTCATCGTCTATCTCTTCATAACGAAGAAATGACGGGCATTTTTAGAAACTAGTCTAATAAGGAGCAACCGACCTAAACTAGCGTTTGGTTTAGCATGTTTGATATGGGTATTGAGCGTTTAGCCAATATTTCTCACTTGAAGCATTTGAGAAACATATAATGATGACTTTTGATGCAAAGGTTTAGTGTAGGTTAGTTACATCTACGTTTTTGACACATAAGTGAGTATAGTTGAGTAATTAGAAAATTTATAAAGTTTTGCTTATATAGCTGCTGTCCTAGGTTTAAGTGTGTCGAAAAGGCGTTTTCAGCCTTCGGATAAAACTACAAAGTTGTCCGGAATGATGTTTTTAGTCACCATCTTGGGAACGGAAGCTTTAAAGTGGGCATTTGACCCTCAAAAATGCAAAATACAGACTGTAATGTTTGACTATTTCGCGCAGAATGCGTTTTGGTTTTTATTTTCAAAAAGGTATCTAGACCTTAAAAATTTTCTTGAAATTCACAAGATATTAACTTCATGATGTATATTACTTCTTTGAATTTTTTTGATTTTTTTCCAAGAGTATAGATAGGACTTTTAGGCTTCGCGAAAAGGAGTTTTCTGCACTTTTTCATTATGCAAGTAAACGACTAGTTCATTACCCAAACGCCCCTTAAGCAAGCCTAAACCTTATGGAATGGATTTAGAATGATCTCTACTGATACTTAGGATGTATAAAGTCATTATTGAAGTGAAATTGAGGTTTAATGATTTTTTATTCGCCTCAAGTCAGAAAAGGGCAAAAGTTGACTATTTTCTATACGTTTAGTCAAAACTTATAAAAACGAGTTCTAAGCTATATAGCTTGATGAAACAAGTTTGTATGACCATATTTTGTTGTACTCCAGTAACTTACATATATTATTACAACTTTTCATTATTGAGTCATAATCGGGTCATACTTTGACTTTTGTTGACTTTTTACGTATTAGGTCGCGGTTAACGTATAATTGGCGTTTTTAGGTTCCAAACTGTTTGAGAATCTTAGTACATTTAGCTTTCATTTTAAGTATTTCCTACAAATTGTGAGCTTTATAGGTCATGTTTACACATAGACTCGGTTACTTGTGCAAGTTACTTATGTATCTCAATTTTTACGAAATATTTTGATTCAAACTTTTTATACTTTTATAAATCATATATCTAAGGTCGTGATCACACTTGTAGGTCGTGGATAGTTCTCAAAGTATTACTATTGCCTTTCTTCAGCCGGATGTCTATCTCGTCTTATTTTTCCTTTTAAGGTGAGTTCATAGCCCCTTTTTCTTATATACTTTGTTACAAATTGCGGGGTGAGAATAACATGTGTGAAATACAATCATGTAAAACTTTTAGTATGCTATCTGAGAAATGTATGCTTCCCTAGATTATACATTTCCTTATTGCATTAGTACCTTAGTCAAAAAGCCCCTACATCATGAACCGTTAATTCACATTTTGCAAGCGCGAATGTTGTGGATGGATTCATCGGGATTAACAATCCCCGTCATGATTACCTTGATGCACTTACATTTAATTACCTAAGTATTTTGACTAGATACTTACTAGGGGTAAAACATTTATGTTAAAGCTTCGGTGTCTTGAGCTATTGCAATAAATAAATATAAATGATTTCGTACGACGGTACTAAATCATATCCAGTTGCTATTTTATAAAATTAATGTTTGTATTTCACATTACCACTTATTAAACCTATGAATTTCACTCAGCTTTATGTTGACATATTTACATGATATTTCTCAAGTAATGCTAATGCTTAATTTTTCTAAGGATGGGAGCCCGCAGGATAGCGACAACTTGAAGATTTCATGTCTTGTTGGTCTAATATTTTGTTAATATTGTAAAATCTGCCCATTTTGGTATGTACCCCCTTCAAATTTGGTTGCACTAAGACAATAAAAAAAATCTTTGGTACATCTTATAAAACTTATGATGTGTAATATCCGTGTATGGGACCCTATGTAAAAAGAATAATTTTATCTAAATTCCGCAGCTTTTGAAGTAATTGTAGTCTTATGATTTCATTTTTACTTCATTTTCATGTCATTCATTATAGCATGTTTTTTGATATCATGAAGTGGGACCCCCAAGTTGCCTACTTGTCCCGTGTCTAATTTTTGGGGGTCTTACATGTTGTGTCTACCTCAAGATCCATTGAAGATCAAACTTAATTTTCACTCTTGTGTAATTGTGAAGATCCAAATTGTTGTGTAAATTTGGCGGTTGTGTAAGTATTGTGGTAATACTTAGGCCTTAAAGTATATTGGTGTAGATTGGTCCTAGCTAAGATTAGGGCTCGACTTGTAGCTTAGAGTAGAAAATTGGTTAAGCGATGTATACGGTTTCTCCACCTTAAGGAGCTTGTTGATTAGTGAACTCTCGAGTAAGGATTACTCGAGGAGTGGAGTAGGAACGAGGAGTAAGCTTCGTTGCTGAACCACTACAAATCCTTGGTGTTTGGTTTGATCTTTCTTTTCCTTATCTCTTTACATTCATTATTCTTTACTTGCATATACTTGTGATTATTATTTTAGATTCACTATCTATTGTTCATATTGTGCATAAGAAGATTTCACATAATCACTCAAGTCTAAATTTTGGAAAAAGGATTTTTGAAAATTGATCTTTTATCAAGTAAATTTAAGAAACTATTCAACCCATCCTTCTAGTTTCTACAATTGGTATCATAGAGTGGTTGCTCAAGATTTTTAAAAATATATTGTATTTTAAAACTTGAATCGATCTATGGATTCCAACAAGTACATAGAAGGGCAATCTATGCAAAGACCAACTCTTTTTGAAACTGATAGTTTTATTTATTGGAAAAATATATTTGAGACTTATGTGAAATCAAAAGATTTAGATCTTTGGCATGTTATTACCGTTGGTGACTTTTTACCTTATCAATATAATGAAGCTTCTAAAAAGAAAGAATTAGTTTCTTTTGAAAATTCTAATGATTACACTAAGAAGAAGCTTGCTAAAAATAATGAGGCTAAAATGGTTATTTACAATGCTTTGCTTAAGAAAGAGTATGAAAAGATTTTTATGTGTAAAACCATTAAAGATATTTGGAACACTCTTTTATTAACCCTCCAAGGTAATAGCCAAGTCAAAGAAAGCAAAATCGATCTTCTTGTTCAACAATATGAACAATTTGTCAACTTAGAAGATGAAACTATTGATGGTGTATTTGCTATGTTTAATATTATTATTACTAATCTAGAAGCACTTGATGAAGGTTTTTATAGGAAGAACAATGTTAGGAAGTTTCTTCGGGAGTTGCATACAAAATGGAGAGCTAAAGTCACGACGATTGAAGAATCAAAGGATCTCACTATACTATCACTTGATGAACTCATTAGTAACTTGAAAGTTCATGAAATGATAATATTTAAGGACTCGGAAATGGTGAAAAACAAGAGTGAAATAAAGTCTCTAGCACTAAAGGCCAAGAAAGTGAAAAATGACCACGAAAGCTCCTCCTCAGAAAGTGATGATGAGGAATATACTATGGCGGTTAGAGACTTCATAAAGTTCTTCAAAAGGGGAGGTCAATACGTGAGACAACCAAGCAACGACAAGAAAGCCTTCTCCAAGAACCGATTTGTCAAGAATGACAAAGGTGATAGGAAATGCTTTAGATGCGGTGATCCGAACCATTTCATCAGTGAATGTTCCAAACCATCTCGCGACAAGAATCACACGGTGTTTGTTGGTGGATCGTGGAGCGATAGTGGTGAAGAATGTGAGGACAATGCTAGAAATGAAAAGTGTCTCATGGTTCATTCTTCTAAAGAGGTACGCTCCAAAACCGAATACTATTACAATGATAGTTCTTCTCTAGACGATTTAGAATTAGAAGGTCAATATAATAACCTATGCAAACTAAGTCTTAAATTCATTGAAAAGAACAAATTGCTAAAATCAACTAGAACTAAGCTTGAAAATGAGATTAGTGAACTAAGAGAAAAATTGACTAAGCTTGAGAATAATAAAGAAGTTGATTTAGGTTGTCTTAGTTGTGAAAGTCTTAGACAAGAAAATGAAGATCTCAAGAGTACCTCCATTAAATTGGAAAAGTTCATGAAAGGTACTAGTGCTCTTGATGATATGTTAAGTAGACAAATTCATTATAAGGAAAGACTTGGGTTGTTGATCCCAAACTCAGATCTTAAACCTTAGCTTGTTTAAGGGTTGTGATAGAAAGAATGAATTCAAACTAACACTAGAGAAACTTTGCAATACACAAAGTAACTAAACAAGATGCGGAAAATAGTGTTTAGCACAAGAACAAGTATTAAGATCAAACGTTAAACTTTAATATATCAAAGATATACGAATACCCAATAATGGTATTAGGGTTATACAACCATAAAGTATGAAATGAAATGAACAAGAAAAGATATGTTTACATGAAACCCTAGTGAGTCCTTTTATAGCACAAGGACTCACGTACAAGATCACTACTAACAAACTAGGAAACTATCATGGAGTAGTAATAGAAACGCGTTATAATCTCTTCCAAGTTTATCTTTGTAGCAGGGTCTTTGACTTCCATCAGGGGACCAATCCCCCTGCCTTTGTTATTCAGCAGGGGAACTTACTCTAGCAGGGTGAACTTTGACAAACCAGCAGGAGGAACTGAAACTCATGTATTTATTCCCAACAATCCTCCCCTAAACTTGTGCTTTAGCCTAAAGACAAGTTTCTGAATAAATGCTGGTTGATGAGGATGCTTACAAACTTCCTGGCCAAAGTTGACTATGAATGAATCTTACCAAATCATAAGCAATAGGTTCTTTAGCATCCATAGTTAAATCAGCCTGTGCCATCTTCTTCAAGGTCTCTTGGGTGAAAGGATAATAACGATTATTAAGCAAATAAACACTTACACCTTCCATGGCCACCTCATAAACATCGGAATTGGTAAACAGCTTCCAATACAACATCTTTTCCCATTCACTACATCAAAGAGAGGATCATTCAACTAATGCTCATACATCCTGTGCATGTTGTCCCAAATTACCCAGTCTTTCTCTACACCATCCAAAGTAGGAGGATTTGCAGCAAATGCCCCTTTCAGAATCTTCCATAGATCATCTAAGTCTTCTCTATCCAATATTTGAAATAACAGATCTAGTCTTAGAAAGGTTAGTGCTGTGTTATCCGCCCTAGTAAGTTTCCACCAAGACATACCTTTATGCTCATGAACTGCATACTCTACTATGGTGTATTTCTTCCCAAACTCACTTGGTGTAATTTCATCATTCTCCTCCAAAATCAAATGTTGATCTATTTCTTCATTGGAAGGATGCTGACTTTCCTTGGTGACTATACCATTCTTTTCCATCCTCTTTAATCTATTGGCTGCTCTTTGTGAATTAAGAACAGATCTTTCACCTGCTAGAAAAGTTGCACCTGCTTGGGATGATGCACCTGCTTGTGTTGTTTCCACTGCCACTCCTTCAGCGTTTCTTTTTCTAGCCTCCCTAGCTTTCTTCACCATCTCTTCTTGCCTCTTGAGATACTCAGCCTCTTCAGGAGTACCTATGCCTATGAAATCCTCAACATTCGTCTCCCTTAGTACTGGAATGGCTGTCCTCTCTATTTCCTCAAAAGTCATATCTTTGAAGTGAGCATCAGTCCACCTCTTGAATCTCTTGAGCATAACCTTGTAATGTGCTAGCCTCCCTTTTTCAGACTTCAAGTATTTTTCCTTCTGAATTTGACTCATTCTTCTTTCCAAGTAATCCTTTTGAAAATTGAAGACCATAAGAAGCTGTTCATACCTTTCTTCCATAGGAGCATTCACCAACTCCTTGTCCCATTGTTCCAGAAATTCTTTAACATGAGGTACCCTGTCATCTAGCTCTCTATCCATGATTTCAACCTGTTTAAGCATTTCTCTGGGCCTCATTTGTACCTGTTCCTGTTCCAGTTGTGCTCCCTTTCTCATCTGTTTCATTCTCTGTTCTTGCATGTGTAGCTCTTCTTTATGTACTCTTAGAGCTACCTGTTCATCATGTTCTGATTGAGCCCTTAGTTGTTCAAGTGTTTTGTGCTTGTACTTCTTCTTTGGCTGCTCAATCATCTTCCCCTTTCCTTTGTCTTTTGGATCCACTACTGGTTTTGCTTTGGGTGCATCTTCTCCAATCTTTATCCCCTTCTGTACTGGTTGCCTTCTCTTCTTCCTAGCAAATGTTTGAGTAATGTGTTTATAGGGGAAGGACTTACAACAGGGGGATCAATGATGGCAGGGGAAACGTTTGTAGAAGCAGGGGCTTCTTCTTGATTGCCCATATTCAACAAAGCTTGGGCTATATCTTTTGTGGCACTCCCCTTATCACTCCCTTTTTCATCACTTTCCACCTTCTCTTGTCCTAGATCATGACCACTAGGAAATGCATACCACTGAGTAGACTCGTCTATTTGAGGAACTTCCTCACCTTTGGAAGCATCCTCATCTGTAGAAACAATTAACTTTGGTCTTCTCCTCCCCTCAAGTGTAGCAAGTCTGTTTTCCAAATTATTAATAACCAGACCTTGCTTTTTGACAGTTTGTACCAGTTGTGCATTTTGCTCTTTCAAGCTAATGCACATATTCGTCAATTCCATGATGGATAGTGGTTTCAGTCTGCTCTCAACCCTAGGAGGAGATTTCTCTCCTTTTTAGGTATCACTGAGTGAGGGAGAGGACTTACTTATGGTGTCACTATCCTGCTCATCCCTTAGGGATGAGATAGTAGTGGCAGCCAAACCCCCAGTGTGCTCCAACCTTTTCTAGACTTTCCTCTCTGCTACTTGTGAAGGTTCACCAGGCAATGGAGACCTAGCAAACCTGGTTTTGGTTCTCCTTTCTTGTTGTGGGTTGGTAGGGGGAAGTTGGCTGGTAGGGGCATCGTTAGCAGGGGCATCAGCAAGAGTGGTTTGGGCTGCTCTTGGTTTGAAGCAGCTTCTCTTCTGATCTGATTCATCATGGTTTGTGTAGGGGGGATGCCCTACCAGAAAATTGGATGGTAGGTGCTGCAAGAGTGGTGAACAATTTGGTTGTATGGGGGTTAGATTCAAAATAGTCCTTGTGACGAATTTTATCATGTTGCCTCATATCTAACAAAACTTCTATAAACCTTGGATACATACAAAATTTTGAATGGCTTGTAACATTTTTGACCATACGTTAAAAAATCATTTGAGAAAAACAATATTTTCGCCCTGTTGCCAAGCAAATCAGGGCAGAAGCAACTTGACTCCGAAATTCATTAAAATCTGTAGTTTTAGATGATAAGCATTGCAAAATAGTGTGAATTAAGTACTTCCAATAGGGTGCAAACTGTTCTTTAGCAAACTTACAATTTTGATCATCAGAAATGTTGTACCCTAAGTTTGTGAGACCCCAAACATTTCAGCCTCTGGTAAGGAAACCACCCCACCCTCATCATCCAAGACTAATTTATCTCGAATGTAGGCAATTGTAACCACCTTTGGATGGCCATCAACTAGGCTCTTAATTGATACCTCTCCATACACTGTTTCAGGCTTAGCATTAGACCAAAACTGGTGGATGTGTGAGGTGTATATTCTAGGACTGATTACAAGAGCTAACCTGAAATAGCAAGACTTAAGGTAAGCAACAACATCAGTGAATTCAACAGGCTCCTTAGATAAAAGAGCAACTTGATTATGGTTAGGAGCAATTTTGAGAGTCGTGGAAGACATGTTAAGAATAAAAAGGTTTATGTTTGTGAAAAAGTAGTGGGATTTGATCGATAGAGAGAGTCAGGCCTGATGGTTAAGGGAATTGAGTTTATATAGGCGAATTGAAGGACTGTGATTGGACCAAATTATCAATTTGCAAAAAGATCAGAAATAAATCTTGTTAAGAAAGTAATTTATTTGAGTTAATAATAAAAAGGTTACCAATCAGCAAAGAAAGGGCCTAAAACATCTTTTAAAAATATAAAATATTCCCTAACCAAAAAGTTAGCAAGCAGGCCCAACGGCTATAAGCAGGGCAACGGTATTGTCGGTCAACGGTCAAACAGGGGAATGTTTTGCAAAGCAGGGGTATCAAAAATTAAAGCAGGGGAAACTTTCCTAAGGGTATTAGACTGAACCTGAATAGATCAATGCTAAACAGCTCTGCTCTAATGCACACACTTGCATAAATAAGTTAGATACATAGAAACTCAAGAGTCCTCCATTCAGCAAAGTTCCATGCAGAAAAAGTTAACACGTAAGCAACCCTACACCTGTTCAACCCAATAAAATAAGCATACCCTAGACTCCATCCCTACCATTTCCTTTCTATGGTTAATTGGTCTTGGCAATATGCACCCAAAATCTTAGATTAGGCAGCAAGCTGCTCAATAAAGAATTTTGAGTACACATTACAGTGCCTCAAGGTTTTAGAACTCCAACAAGCTTTGCAGCAAGTCTTCATTATCCCAAACCCCTACTCACCAGTGGATATGATCTAGAATCATATATGAGTATCCTAAGGATACCCTAAGTCCTAAAGGTGTGACCTAACCTCCCCTGAAACATAGAGCATATACCTGATTCTCCCATAATATAGTATGCTCCATTAGGATCTCTGCATTGTTAGTCTAAAACCACATATAACCACTTAGAAGAACAAACCCATCTAAGAGATAAACTCTTAATAGAGGAAATTGCCTTAGCAGGGGGATTAACCCCACCAGGGGAAACTTTGTTCAAAAGCAGTGGAATGAAGAATAATGGAAAAAGTGACTAACACATGTACAACAATAGCAATAATACAATCCTGAATACACAAGACAATTCAGACATCTAATTTTAGGGAGTGATCATTCCAATGCTTGCAACTAAGTACTGAAATCTCCCTATGTCAAAAGCTTTTGTCAAAAGATCAGCAACATTAAGTTCTGTATCAATTGCCTCTGGGACAATTAATCATTTTTCAAAACAATCTCGAATGAAATGATGTCTGATTTCAATATGTTTAGTCTTGGTATGAAAAATAGGATTCTTAATAATGCAAATAGTGCTGTTATTGTCAATGAATATCTTGGTTAAGAAAATTGTACCTATATTCCAGCAGTTGGTTCTGAATCCAAAGAACTTGTCCACGACGTGCGGCAGCTGCTACATATTCCGATTCAGTTGTGGAAGTGGCCAGAATTATCTGCTTTTTACACTGCCAAGATATAAGCCTGCTTCCCAAAAACTGACATCCACCTGTTATAAACTTCCTATCATTGTTGTCACCAACATAGTCATTATCTGAATAGGACACTAGCTTAAATGGTGATTCCCTGGGATAACAAAGTCCTAAAGTTGGATGACACTTTAGATACCTAAAGATTCTATTCACAGTAAACAGATGACACTATGTGGGTGTCACTTGGTATCTTGCACATAAGTAGACTACAAACATGATGTCAGGTGTTGAAGCTGTAAGGTACATGAGAGATCCAATCATGGACCTATAGTTCCTGACATCAATAGGCTTCCTCGGGCCATCTTTTCCCCAAGGATGCTCCTTATCCATGGGAGTGGAGACTTTCTTTCCTTCACACATTCCAAACTTCTTCATAATTTCAGCAACATACTTGTCTTGTGAGATAAAGATCCCATCTTTCCTTTGCTGAACTTGTAACCCCAGAAAGAAGTTGAGTTCACCCATTGCACTCGTTTGGAATTTATCTTGCATCAACATGGAAAACTCTTTGCTAAGTAGAGAGTTTGTGGATCCAAAGATGATGTCATCCACATATACTCGCACCAAAAGAAAGTCACCCTTCTGTTTCTTAATAAACAGGGTCTGGTCAATTTTCCCCCTGTTGAAGCCATTATCCAACAGGTATTTTTAGAGAGTTCCATACCAGGCCCTAGGAGCTTGATGCAGTCCATACATAGCCTTCTTCACCTTGTAGACCTTGTCTGGGTGTTCTGGATCTTCAAACCCTGGAGGTTGCATCACATAAACTTCTTCATCAATGGTTCAATATAGGAAGGCATTCTTAACATCCATTTGATATACTATGAAGTCCATGAATGAAGCATAGGCAAAAAACAATCTGATTCTTCAATTCCGACAACTAGAGCAAAAACCTCATCATAATCAATACCTTCTTCCTGAGTATATCCCTGTGCTACCAGTCTGGCTTTACTTCTGACCACAATACCCCTCTCATCCTTTTTGTTCTTGAGCACCCATTTTGTCCCAATGGGTCTTGCCCATTTTGGACAATCTACCAGAATCCATACTTCTTGGATATCGAATTGCAAGAGTTCTTCCTGCATAGCTTCAACCCAGCTTGGATCGTTGAGAGCTTGAAAAATCTTCGTTGGCTCTTCTTGTGACAAAAAGGCAGTAAACAAACAACATTACATATTATCATGATTAAACTTCATAGTGATGTTGGAAATGAAGCTGTGTTCCTTCGATGAATACCTTGTTTGTTTGGGAGTATGAAGATCACCAATGATTTGAGATTGGGGTGATCTTTATTGATTCTGTAGATAGGCTGCATGCTCATGATTACCTCTGTTTCATCATTTCCTAAATCAGGATCTATTATGCTATCTTGATTGGGAAAGAAATCCTCAAAAAAGCTTCCAAATGATACTGCATGACTGAGGGATGGATGCTGGTGAGCTGAATGCAGCTCTGAATAACTTGGACGTCCATGCCTAATGATTCTGCTTCCACTGCTTGATAAAGTGATTGGTGAGGATGTAGAAATGAGTGGGATTCTCTTTCTTCATCATTAACATCATTTAAAACTGGTCTTTAGTAGCAGGGGAAACATTTGGTCCAGCAGGGGAATCCAAGATTCCACTACTTTCAGCCATTCCACTGCTTTCAGGATTTGACTTAGCAGGGGAAGAGATTGGCTGCTCCTTCCTTTGAGATGTGTCATTTTCTTCATCCATTTCTATAGCAGCGTCATCAATGGGAAACAATGAGGGTACAGTCTTGTACCTCATTGGTGGCTTCTCAAAAGCATTTAGTTCTTGTGTACCTGAAATGTCAGTATTCTCTAAAGCAACAGACACATAATTCATTGATTTAGAAAGAACTTAAATGTCAAAGAACTAATCAGGACCTGTTTGTACATCTTCAGGCTCGTCTTCAAGAAAATCTACATGGAGATTCTCTATCACTTTGCTTGTCTTCTTGTTGAAGACCCTATATCCCTTGCTGTTCAATGAATAACCTATAAAATACCCATCATCCCCTTTTTCATTGAATTTACCTAAATTGTCAATAGTGTTCAGAATAATCACATGACATCCAAATGGTCTGAAAAAGTCAATGAAAGGGGGTCTGCCATTTAACAGCTGATAAGGGGTCTTATTATGTGCCTTTACCACCAAGGCTCTGTTTTGAACATAAAAAGTAGTGGCTATAGCTTCAACCCAAAAGATAACTGGAAGCTTGGAATCAGACAGCATGGTCCTTGCAGCTTTAATAAGTGTCCTGTTTCTTCTTTCTGCAACTCCATTTTCTTGAGGTGTTCTTGCTATACTGTATTCCCTCCTTATTCCTTTGTTTATGTAGAAAGTGTCCAGCTCCTTGTTCCGGAACTCACCACTATTGTTTGATCTAATAGTCACCACCTTCATGCTTTTGGAAAGTTCAATCTGATTAATAAAATCTTTGAGTACACCTGCCGTGTCACTCTTTTCAAACAGAAAGAATGTCCATGTGAACCTTGAAAAATCATCAGTAATCACTAGGCAGTACCATTTCTTCTTTATGCTTACCACAGAAGTGGGACCAAACAGGTCCATGTGCAACAATTCCAATGGCTTGGTGGTAGATAGACTTTTTTTACTTGCAAGAGGCTCTATGTTGCTTCCCTTTTAGGTAGGCAACACAAGTATGATCATTGGCAAAGGTCTTAGAAGGAAGACCATGAACAAGATTGAATTTACCAGTTTGTTCATGTTCTTGAAGTTAAGATGACCAAGTCTTCTATGCCATTTCTTGCATTCATCAACTGATGCTTTGGCAATGAAACAGTTCTCATTGTCTTGAAGAGTGATATCCTTTAAATCAATGGTGTACATGTTCTTCTGTCTTGGGGTTCTAAGCACAATAGGAGTGTCTGGTGGTAAAACAAACTCCTTTCCAAAAACCAAGCACTCAGTATCAGTGAAGAGAACAAAATTCTTGTTGTCAGTCATCTGGGACACACTAAAGAGATTGTACTTTAGCTCTTTCACCAAGTAGACATTATCAAATGTCATTCCATTAGTAACAATTGTCCCTTTTCCTATAATTGTCCCATGTCCATCTCCAAATGAGACACTATCCCAATAGGCTTTATCATTCATGGTTTGTTTTATCACCTGTAAAAAGAAAAACAATTTAGTTTCTCTTGGGACCCAAGCAATAACTGACTTGGATCTACCTCGTGTATCAATGTAAGATAATTTGTCAAAGACTAGAGATACACCATTGGATTGAGTACCCCTTTGGGCTACCCAAACCCAACGAGCTGAGGCTTTCACAGCTTTTCCCCATCTTCCCATGTTTCTAGAGGGCAAAACTTTGCCAGCAGGGGATACCCTAGACTTAGCAGGGGAATCCTTATGCTTAGCAGAGGGAACCCATCTTTTGTTTTGGCCTCTATAGGTGTGTTGGTAGGGTCTATAGGCAGCTTTACATGCAGTATGAGGTTCTGGTTTGGTCACATAAGAACTAGATTTGGGACATGCATCAGTCACCTTTCTTAGTGTAGGAACTACATACTTATCAGACACCTTATTTCTCAAAGCAAGGGGAACATATTTAGCAGGGGAAAAAGATTTTGCCCCTACATTCAATAGAATGGCTTTTGGTTGCATTTCCTTTAAAGGATTTGTAGCCACCATCTCCATGGGTGCTTGACAGTCTTGATAGATGTGATCAAAACTGCCACAAGTGAAACAAGGTTTGGTGTTCTTCACAAAGTCCTCTCCTAATTGATGAGACTTTTGATTGTTCCAGTTCCTTTGATTACCTCTAATAGGTCTATACATGCCAGCATATTTAACAATAGTTTTAAGAGGTTTTGGTCCTGATTCAGATCTGCTAGAGGTTCTGGATGAAATACTTTTAGAAGTGGAGTCACTTCCAAATAGTCCTTCTCTTGAAAAGAGAACAGGGTTATCTATTTTCCATTGTTTTAAAGCAATTTGTTCCTTTTCAAAATCCCTAACAGCACTGGTTTTAACTAGAGGTTCCTCTGTTTCTAGATTCTTTGGTATGTAGGCATTAAGGTCAAACTCAATGTCCTCCTGCTTTTTAAAACAAAGGAGACCAGTACATGAAAGATCTTTCCTAGGAATGGGTCCGTGTATATTAGCAGGTGGTGGTGGAATTGTAGCATGTTCATTTTTGACCCCAAAACATGTTTTGTCCCTTGGAGATTGTCCAATTTCAACTGCCTTAGTGAGATCTTTAGAAGCTTTTCACAAATTTTCAATAGTTTGCTCATCTATCTTCGTGTTAGATCTAAAGACTTCTAATTCTACAGTTAATTCCTTAATGGAATCATCTTTTTCTCTAGCATCTCTTTCTAATATGCCAATGTGATCTCTATAATCATTTTCTCTTTGTTTATATTATCTTATGGTGGACTCTAACTGTTCTAGAGCACGTTTGTAGTTGTCTAAATCATTAGGCTCAAACCCCGTGGATTAGTCGGCCAATGAGTCGGAAATCACGGTTACCAAAAAAAAACTTTTAATTGTCTTATTTGATCATTTAATGACTCAGTATTTTTTCTACAAGCTTTGGTACAAAATGAATTATCATATACCTCATTGTCTGAACTAGATGTTGACATGGCCATAAGAGCAAACTCTTCCTCTTTCACTTCAACAACTCGAGCTTGATTTCTTTCAACACGTTCTATCATAGAACTCCAGTCCCATCCACCTGCTCCATCTATTCCTTGCATGGATAACATAGCCTTAGCCCCAGAGTCCTCATCCCTGCTTTCTTTCCTATAGCTGCTTCCATTCTTTGGTCCTCTGCACTCCCTAGCAAAGTGGCCTTTCTTGTCACAGTTGTAGCATTCCACCTTTGATTTGTCAAATCCAGCTACATAAGAAGGATTGATGGAAATCTTTTTCCCATATTTCTTGTAAAATTTGTTGGCTCTCATGCTGAGTAGAGCCATGTTCCACTTGATGTCCATCTCCTCCAGTCCTTGCTTACTGATTTGATTCAGATCTTCATGTAGTACAGTAGATCCTTGAGATCTTTGAGATGCTATGAAAGCACAAGTAGTGTCAAGACTGAATGTTGCAGGCCTTTTTCATCATTAGATGGCCTAGATCTTGCAGCAGGGGAATGGGTAGCAGGGGAAACTTCAATCCCATTGCCTTTAGAGATTCCACTACTGTGAGATATAAAGTCCATGTTAGCAGGGTAATCAGCAGTTCCACTTGAATTAGTGGGGATGGTTCCTGATGACTTCATCTCATTAACCACTGGCTCAAAAACTTTCAGGTTATTGTAGATATCATCAATGTTCTTATCATCAATTTCATCTCTATTTTGCCAAATGGCTTTGTAAACAAACCATTCTTTCTGAAGGCTGTTGAGGAATCTTGCATTCACCTGTTCTCTTGACACCTCTATGTCAAAGAATTCCAGTTGAGCAACAAGATCTTGAAGCCTATTGTAGATGGAACCAATTGCTTCATCACCATTTGCTTTGAAAGAAGCAAATTAGTCAATCATCTGATTCTTTTTCTTCTTCTTGGTGGCCTCATTCCCTCCAAATGTGTTACCTATTGCTTACCAAAGTTCCTTAGCAGTCTTGTACTTCCTGAACCTTAGTTGATATCTATCAGGTAGAGCCAACAGCAAAGAACTGTGAGCTCTGACATCATGCCTTCTTGCCTGAATCTCTTTTTATGCAACAGCAACAAACTTAGTTTTATCACCTTTGGAACTTTCACCAACTTCTGCCTTATCTTTGTTCTTATCTTCAACTGCAACTATTTTGGGGAACTGATCACCCAGTTCTATGACCTCCTATAGAACATAGTGTTCCATCTTGAGGTATTGTTGAATCCTGAATTCCCATATTTCAAAGTTTTCAGGATCCAGAATGGGAAGTTTGAGAGCATTGTTGTTTGAGGCTGAATGAGAATCTGAAGACATGGTTGGTACTGGTGTTTGATGAATGTTTTGTTCTTGGTTTAATCAAAGTTTCTCAACAAGCTCTGATACCACTTGTTGATCCCAAACTCAGATCTTAAACCTTAGCTTGTTTAAGGGTTGTGATAGAAAGAATGAATTCAAACTAACACTAGAGAAACTTTGCAATACACAAAGTAACTAAACAAGATGCGGAAAATAGTGCTTAGCACAAGAACAAGTATTAAGATCAAACGTTAAACTTTAATATATCAAAGATAGACGAATACCCAATAATGGTATTAGGGTTATACAACCTTAAAGTGTGAAATGAAATGAACAAGAAAAGATATGTTTACATGAAACCCTAGTGAGTCCTTTTATAGCACAAAGACTCACGTACAAGATCACTACTAACAAACTAGGAAACTATCATGGAGTAGTAACAGAAACGCGTTATAATCTCTTCCATGATTATCTTTGTAGCAGGGTTTTTGACTTCCAGCAGGGGGACCAATCCCCCTGCCTTTGTTATTCAGCAGGGGGAACTTACTCTAGTAGGGGGAACTTTGAACAACCAGCAGGGGGAACTGAAACTCATGTATTTATTCCCAACATGGGTTGGGTTTTAACACTAATGAAGCATCTACTAGTGAACCAAAACAAAGCAAGTTTTCAATAAAAACGCCTGCTACCCACGGTTCGCTAAAGTACGCGGCAGTTCCATATAATTATGGAACCGCAGGGCATGATAATGAACCGCGGACAGAGACCTATGAAAATGAAAATTCTCAACATTCTGAAAAATCTATTTTAGGTAAAGGGCAAAAACATATTGTTGTTAACAATGTTAAATTACCTATTCTTGATAAAAGGAAGCTTAATAAGTTTTATACACCTTTAAGTAAACCTTTAATGGGAATGAAAGATCACTCAAGAAAATCATCTACTCCTCCAAGAGTACGAAATGATTCAAGGCCTAGAAGTAGAACTCCCACACCTAAAAAGAATGACCATTCTAAGTCACGACTTAGAAGTAAAACACCAACACCTAGAAACAATAATAATTCTAAATCAAGATCAAAGACTCCTAAGAAAAACAATGGACATCAAAATGCTCATATAAATTGGAATAACTTTCAACAACAATGTTTTTCTCCGTGGGGTATGTGTCCTTCATTCATGCATCCCAACCAAATGCAAGGGATGTTTAGTACTAACAACTTTGGACCCATGAGATATTGGGGACCAAATGTTTGATTTTGTGTGTTGTTACCTAGATATCCTTGGGAATTGATTTGGAGCCTGACAAGTGGATTAAGGATAGTGGTTGTTCTAAACACATGACGGGTAATCGAGGTTTGTTCTCTACTTACAAAGCATATGTTGGAAATACGTTTTTACGTATTTTGGAAGATTCAGTCACTTCGACAATATATTAGTTTGTAGCTCGTAGTCAATGTATTAAGTTAAGGAAACAAGGCAAAGCCTACCTATTTAACTATAGGTGGCGACCCAACATGTAAGCCCAAGGCCATCACAATGCTTGGGTATATAAACCCTCTCCTTTGTTGGAGAGGGTGTGGTTCACTCATAATTTCACGTAGTAAAAGTGTGTTTTACACATATTTTCTCTCATTTTGTGTGTGTGTTCTCACCATTTCAGAATAAATGGAAGTATCTATGGTGAGAAAGATTAGGGTAACTAGGTGTTATATATCATTATCTCACTACATGGGCAACAACTGTTACTAACTAAGTTGGGATTCCGAAATATATTACGAACTCAAGGATTGCAAAGTTGACATTGCGAAGATAGGGATTCCGAAATATATTGCGAACTCAAGGATTGCGAAGTCCAAATTGCGAAGTTAGGGTAATAACTGAATTTTTATATAAAAAATGTTCTTGTGAATCTTATCGAATTGATCTCCGGTTCAAAGTTGGACTTAGTCGTTTTTGGTGAATAAAAGAAAGTTTGGTTTCTATAGCTACTTATAAAGAAAAATATGAGATAATGTAAAACTTGACAAAATATATATTAAAAAAAATAAACAAACTAAAACTTATTAAAAGGTAAATAAAGAAAAATGCAAGAAAAGAATTTGGGATATAAAAATAACAAAAGTCGAAATAACTAAAAATATAAAAGTCGGATTAAAATTAAAATAAAAAGTTTAAAAGTCGGAATAACTAAAAAGTTTAAAATTCGGAATAATTAAAAAAGGTAAAAGTCGGAATAAAAAAGGGTAAAAGTAAGAATCTAAAAGCAATTTAAAAGTCGGAATACGGGTAAAATATGTAAGTCGGAATCTTGTATAAATGCAATGTCGGATTGTGTTTTGAAATCAAATTCGGAATATAAAATTGCAAGTGCAAATCTAAATGTCTGAATATGGAATAGAAAAAAAATGTCGGAATAAGATATACTACCCTAAAGTCGGAATAGTTAAAATGGCGGGGAAAAAAAGAAATTACTAAAAGTCGGATTCTAATGTCAGAATATGTTTAATGCACGGTTCTAATGTCAGAATATGTTTAATGCACCAAAAGTCGGAATTCAATGCAAAAAATTCGGAATTTAATGGTTACAAAAAAACGGAATGTATGCAATATTTAAATGTCGAAAAAGAAAACAAATAGCAAATGGTTGAATTAAATGTAATCAAGTCGGAATTAATGACTTGAAAGCCTAAAATGTCGGATTTTGCATGCAAATAAAATGTCGGATTATGTAGTTTTAGTAAAGTCGGAATCTCATCATTGCTTTAAATGCGGAATCGTAAATATTGAAATGTCGGAATCTGAGTTAATTAAATACTACTGTCGGAATGTGACTTTCTAAACGTAGGAATATGTTATTATTCTATAAGTCGAAATATATTAAGAAAATGTAATGTCGGAATTTTATCAAAACAATAAAGTCGGAATTAAAAAAATGTTTAAGATTCGGAATGAGGGTTTCTAATTTAAAATGGAAAAATAAGAAAAACCTAATTAAAACAAATAAACTAAAATAATCAAAAACTAATTTATAAAATAAGCCAAACTAAACAAGAAATAAATCTCTAGAAAGCACCAAATAAGCTAAACAAATAAATCTATTCTAATAACAATAAGCTACCAAATCCACTAAACCATAATAAGTAAAAATATCAAATAAACAATAAGATCAATAAGATATAAAAATCAACCATATTAAAAGTAATTAAAGCAAGAAATAAGCAACACAATCAAATAAGCACTAAGCACAAATAAGCTAACAAGATTAATCAACTCAAACACAAATTAAACAAGAAAGGAAGAATGTGATTAATGAAAAACTTGAAATTAAAGGTTTAACAATGGAAGATTAAAGAAAGATTAAGAGTTCTGAAAATGAAAAGCTTAAATAAAAATGAGAGAATTATTCTACTCCTAATTAAAAACTAAAACTTATAACTACTACTCCTTCCAAATGAAGGAAATGAAGGCTTTATATAGTGGAGGAGTGGTAAGTGATGTTGCTCCTTCTTTCTTTTCTTTAGTCTTCTCGTCTTGACAATAAATTCGTCATTCTCGACTTTGTCTTAGGATTCGTCGATAATAAAACTAAACCTGTTATTTCAAGCTTATTGTGGGATTATTTTCCTAGATCTAGCTTATTGTGGGTGAATTTGTTTAATTAGCTTTTAAGCCTTTTAAATCACATAAGTTATAAGCGTAGGCTTACAAATTATTAATAAGCTAGCTTTTAATTAGGTTTACATCTTTAATTAATTGCAAGTAGTTAATCAATTTAGTTAAATTTATTTTCATCATTAGATCTACTTTTTAATATTGTAAATCTATTAGTTTGTAGCTTAAAAATTAAAGTATTTACATAAAACCTAAAAAATAGTTTAGATCTATTAGTTTTTTTTTATACAAATTAGTGTAGATCTATTAATTTTTAGTTTAAAAATTAATATATTTTTATAAAACTTAAAAGAATAGTTTAAATTTATTAGTTTTGTTTGAATCTCTTTAATAAATATTAATAGTTGCTTATTATTCTAACCTCTTGTGTTATTTTGATTTTGGCGAATCGATTCATCAAGTTTGGTAAAGAGCTTATGGTTTAATAAATTTGGTTCGAGTTTGATTTGGTTGGCCGTGTACTTTACGGGCCGGGTTTCGCTTAGATTAAGTTTGATTTGGTTGGCCGTGTAATTACGGGCCGTATTTTGTTGCTTTTGGGAGTCCGTGTACTTTACGGGCCTTATTTTGTTGCTTATGATTGATTATGTTTAGAGCGTTATCTTCGGACCACGGGTACCATAGTCTCTCCTTTTTAAATTTCTAGCTTTATAGTTTTAGTTTAATTAATTATATTAATATGGTTTTTAATTGTTTTTTAAATAATATCTCTTTTATAAAAAGCGTATTAATTAGTTTTTAAAGTTATTATTGTTTTAAAATTAGATTTAAAAATTTGTAAAAATTAGTTTTCATTTAGATAAGCTTATTATTAGTATAAAGTTTACACCTTTTTGTGATTATTAAGCTTATTAGTATATAAAGCTTCAAGCTTTATCATCTAAAGAGATTAATAAGCTAAAAAGGTTAAAGCTTAACGCTTTATTTTTAAGTTTATATTTGTGATTTAATTTTTTGTCACTTTTACTTGTAATTACGTGCTTGCATTTAGTTTAACTTTGCATTTAGAGTAATTAATATTTTTAATTATAGTTTACTTTTATTGCATCTGAATTTTAAATTGTAGTATAATTTTTTTTTGCATTTTAGAGTAATTTTATGTGAATTATTTGCGCTTTTATTTTTTATATATTCCGTAGCCTAAATAACTGATAGGTGTGAAAACACCCATCCTTTTACCACTGAATTCTGGCTAAAACGAGACCAAAACACGTATTTAATATCATTTGTTTGGAATTATGCGTGGTTTTTGTGTTTATTGTGTTTTCAGAGTCAACCGGATGAATATTGAAGAAAACATGGGATTGCACGGGTTTTATCGAAGAAAAAGACTCAAGAAGAAGTCTATTGTCCAAGAGATGCAAAAGATTTGAAGTCATTGTGCCTATTTGAAGATTTATCGAAGAATAGAGCCAAAGATGGAAGATTCATATATGTCGAAGAACTCGAGTCTACTAAACAAAAGATTATAAGACGAGTTGGAATTATTCACCGACACTTCTCAAAATCCGAAGTCGGAAACGTTTATTTAAAGAAGCGTGAAGACTAAAGAAGAAAGAAGAAAAGAAGCCCGATACCAAAGCCCATTCACAAGCGCATATCATACGCCTATATATATGATTCTACTTCACAAATTGAGGACACTTAGTTAGACTTAGTTTTAGTTTTTCATTTCTCTAGTTTTAGAGAGAGAAAGTTCCAAACTTTCTCTCACTAAACTTTTTCTTTGTTTTTATCTTTCAAATTTAAGCTTTCTTTAATCTTTGTACTTTGAATTTCATTAATCTCATTCAAGTTAAGCTTTTAAGTTCTTTAATCTTCTTCTACTTTTCTTATTTCACCTAAATTCTTGATCCGATTGTTTAATTTCATACGGTTTGGATTTGTGGATGAGTTTGTGATCAAAGTTTAATCTTTCTTGTTTCTTTTTAAGCTCTCACACGGATAAGCTATAGGCCTTCCATGCTTATTGGCTTAACTCTTGTTTAAGCTTATTGTTTTCGGATTTCATCAAGTTTTTAGTCATTCAAAAGCTTCGTTTATAAAGTTTATGATTTCTCGTTTTTAAAAGTTGTCAAATTTTAGCTTTTTAAGTTATTTAAAGTCCCGGTTAAAATAGCTTATTGTATATGCTTATTGAAATTTCAGCTTTTCACCATTTTCGGATTAGTTTTGCACTCATCGCAATATTGGGGTTTTGTATATTTCGACGGTTTTAGTGGTTTAGATCGCAATAACCCTTAAGGGTTCTACTTTGCGATCGGGTAGTAATTCCCCCTTATTCCGATCTAGATTGCGATCGCTTATTGCGATCGCACATTCCGACGGGACTAAGGTCCTTTTTAAGTCGAAACTCTGGCCAATTTTTATTTACAACATTCCGATCTAGAACTTTCCGATAGCTACATTCCGACCGACTTCATTCCGTCAGCCATCATTGCGACAACTTTGTTTTTGAATATTCCGATGGTGACTATCATGGACATTCCGATGGACTTTACCTCGACATTCCGATGGATCATTTTTGTTACATTCCGATGCTTTTGACTTCATACATTCCGATAGAAATAATTTTCCATATTCCGATAGAACAAGTTTTTAAGTATTAATTCAATTGGGTTTTCAAAGTATTCGTCTAATCTTTTCTTTACGTTTTAAGCATTCAGTTTTAACTTGTCAATCTAGTTTAATCTATTAAAAGTTTTAATTTTACTCTTCGACACTTACTTATTTGTCATTAGTTTAAAATAGATAAACAAACCAAAACCTTTTATTAACCAAGAACAAATCATTCCACTTTTAGCTGAGATCAACTCGAGGAGATTCCGAGAACTAAATCTGAACCATAGCAAAATCACAATGTATCAAATGGCGCCGCTGCCGGCTCTTCTCGTTAAGATCAACAGTTTTTTGTGAGAACTTGGATTTTGGGATCCGTTCCCCGTGAACGTTACTTTTTCATAAAAAATTTCAAAAACACAAAAAATATAAAATTTTCAAAAAATCCTAAAAATTAAAAAAAACATAAAAACCAAAAATATTTTGCTTTGTTTTGCCTTGTTAGTTCTTTTGCAGGTGCATGCGTACACGATCCACGTCTTATCAAGAGCCCGAGCCTCTCGAATACTTAGACATGGCCGGTGTACAAAACAACAACAATAACCCACCTCAAAACAATAATAATAACAATTACAATCCACCTTTCAACAACAATGAGCCTCTACCGGATAATTGCCCGATGATTGAACTTCTGCAAGCACATGTAGATGGTAACAATGATCCAATTGTCATACCCGCGATTGCAGCCAACAACTTTGAGCTCAAATCCGGTTTTATCCAGATGGTCTCTGCTCAACCATTCTTGGGGCGTACCATTGATGATCCACATGACCACATCAAGAGATTCTTGCAACTCACCAATACGGTCAAATTCAATGGTGTTCCACAAGAGGTAATCCGTTTACAACTTTTTCCCTTTTCTTTAGAGGGACAAGCCCGGCATTGGCTTGCTAAGGAACTGCCACAGAGTATTCTTACGTGGACGGATTTGGAGACCAATTTTATCAACTACTTTTTCCCACCCTCTCGTACTACCGCTTTGCGGAATGAAATTATCAATTTTGA
Source organism: Glebionis coronaria (assembly GCA_025667525.1). Taxonomy (NCBI): domain Eukaryota; kingdom Viridiplantae; phylum Streptophyta; class Magnoliopsida; order Asterales; family Asteraceae; genus Glebionis; species Glebionis coronaria. Next base: position 145,336,177 of record CM046882.1, read on the forward strand.
ACAAAAGTACGATGAGTCGTTTAGTGAGTCTTGGGACCGTTTCAAAGACCTTTTGAGAAAATGCCCACAACATGGTTTTACCAAAGTGCACCAAATTAATACTTTTTATAATGGTTTAAACATGAATGACCAAGATTCACTAAACAGTGCCCCAGGGGGTAATCTTTTGGCTAAGACTTCCAATGCTGCTTGGGATATCATTGAGAATAAGTCTCGTGTGCAAACCAAGAGTGTTCGGACCAATGTCGCTAGTGCTAGTACTAGTGACAGCGCCAAGCGAATTGACAAAATCACTGCGCTTCTTGAATCGCTTGCTACCCAAACCGCTAGCAACACCAGCAACATCAATGCTAAAAACGCTCAAGTCAATGCTGTCAGCCAACCATGTGAGATATGCGGGGGTCCTCACTCTTACACCACTTGTACTGCCACCCAAGACTACCCTTCTGAGAATGTGAATGCAGCATACGGTACCTATCCTCAACCCGCTTATCAAGCCCGTCCTCAAGGTGACCGTAACTTGCTTAGCTACCGCTCAAACAACTATCTCTTACCACCCGCTTTTACTCCTAACAACCCAAACCAACAACAAAACCTCAACCGCACTCCTCAACAACAACAACAATCTCGTGGACCATACATACCACCTCACAAACAACCACATCCACCTCAACGTAACAACCAAGTTTACCAGCAACCTGCTTATCAACCACCCGCATACAATGCTCCTCCCAACCAACCCACCGCTTTACACAAAGAAGTGGAAACCTACATGAGGACTAACGATGTGATCGTGGGAAATCTTCAGCGGGAAGTGCTCAACTTGAAAGCAGACCTGGTAAAAAAAGGGAACGATCTGAGAGCTGATATGAGAAACACTTTGGATAGTCAAACGAATGACTTAAAGAATATGATGGCTAGTTTCTTCCTAGGTAATCAACCCTCTTCTTCGGGTACTCTTCCGAGTAACACCGTTGCGAATCCAAGAGGGGAGATGAAAGCAATCACCACTCGCAGTGGCAAAGGTACCAAGGAACCCGAGCTTCCTATACCTCCACCGGTGATTGTGACTAAGGAAAACGAGTCACCTGCTCCTATTCCTCATCCTTCTACTTCCCCAATTTCTCCGCCTCTTACTGCTACCCCTCCTCCACCCAAGGATGTGAGTGATCCTATTCTCCCAAAGCATTCCTCTTCTTCTGATATACCTTATCCATCCAGGTTGAGGAAAGAGAAGCTCAAAAGCAAGGACGATATTCAAGTTTCGAACTTTCTTAAAATGTTTAAAAAATTGAATTTCAACATCTCCTTCGCTGAGGCTCTCGCTCACATGCCTAAGTACGCAAAAATGTTCAAAGATCTTCTTAGTGACAAGGAGAAGCTTCTTGATATTGCTAACACCCAACTTAATGAGAATTGCTCTGCAGTGCTCTTAAGGAAATTGCGAACCAAGCTTGGTGATCCGGGTCGTTTCTTAATCCCTTGTAACTTCCCGGGAGTAGAGAATTGCATGGCCCTAGCCGATCTAGGTGCCAGTATCAACTTAATGCCTTTAAGTGTGTGGAAGCAATTATCTCTCCCTGAGCTAGTCCCCACCAAAATGACTCTGGAATTAGCTAACCGTACGGTTGCTTATCCAGTGGGGATAGCCGAAGACGTCTTTGTAGGAGTCGACAAATTCACTTTTCCTGTCGATTTCGTCGTAGTCGACTACGAGATGGACCCTCGTGTGCCATTAATCGTTGGTCGTCCATTCTTGAGGACCGGTTGCACTCTCATCGATGTCGAAGCTGGTGAGCTTATCATGAGAGTGGGTGATGATAAAATCATCTTCAACATGGGAAAGTTGTCTAAATAACCTTATTCCAACGAGAGTGTTAATTGTATTGACTTTCTTGATGAGGCTTGTGAAGAACACTTCAAAGATGCTTGTAAAAGTATTCCTACCTCTCTTCCTAATGTTGAGACTGTTTCCTCTATTGATTCATCACTGTCTCTATTTGGAGAAAGTGATTTCTTTTGGAAAGATCTTGAAGCCACCATGGGAGATGTGAACTCAACAAATGACGATTCTCCCACCGATTGGGATGACGACATGCGTTTCTTTGAAAACCTTCTCAAAGAAGACAATCTTTCTCCACCATCTCCCACGGTTATTACTATCGATGCTTCGACTTTGAAAGCGCCTCCCATCGAAAATCCTCCGGATTTAGAACTTAAGGAGTTGCCGCCCCATCTCGAGTACGTGTTCCTTGAAGAAAACAAGAAGTCTCCTATCATCATCGCGAAGGACTTGAAAGAAGAAGAAAAATCTCGCCTCATCGCTGTGCTTAAAGATCATAAGAAGGCAATTGCTTGGAAAATTTCCGATATCCACGGAATTGATCCGAACTTTTGTACTCACAAGATTTAACCCGCAATCCAGAGCCAAAGAAGGGTTAATCCTCGAATTCATGACGTCATCAAACAAGAGGTTATCAAACTTCTTGATGCCGGCTTGATTTACCCTATTTCGGATTCGCCGTGGGTAAGTCCCGTCCATTGTGTGCCCAAGAAGGGAGGAATAACCGTTGTTTCCAATGAACACAACGAGTTGATTCCCACTCGTCTCTTTACAGGGTGGAGAGTTTGTATTGATTATCGCAAGCTCAATGATGCCACGAGAAAAGATCACTTTCTTCTTCCTTTCATGGATCAAATGCTCGAGCGTCTTGCGGGTAATGACTATTACTGCTTCTTAGACGGTTTCTCCGGGTATTTTCAAATTCACATCGATCCCAAGGACCAAGAAAAAACCACATTCACTTGTCCCTACGGAACATTTGCTTACAAACGCATGCCTTTTGGTTTATGTAATGCTCCTGGGACATTCCAAAGGTGTATGATGGCTATCTTCCATGACATGGTGGAAGACACTATGGAAGTATTCATGGATGATTTCTCGGTTTATGGCAATTATTTCTCTGCTTGCCTTGCCAATTTAGAACGTATGCTTCAGCGGTGTGAAGACACTCGCCTTGTTCTTAATTGGGAAAAATGCCATTTCATGGTAAAAGAGGGCATCGTGCTAGGACACAAGATCTCCAAAGCCGGTCTCGAAGTAGACCGTGCTAAAGTCGATGTTATCGCTAAGTTGCCTCCACTTTCAACCGTGAAGGGTGTGAGAAGTTTCCTGGGTCATGCGGGCTTCTACCGTCGATTCATCAAAGATTTTTCTCAAATCGCTCGCCCGATGACCCACCTCTTGGAAAAAGATACTCCTTTTATCTTTTCCAAAGAGTGTCTTGAATCCTTCAACTCGCTTAAGGATAAGCTAACTAAGGCACCAATCTTGGTTACCCCTAATTGGGAGCTGCCTTTCGAGTTGATGTGCGATGCTAGTGACTATGCTATTGGAGCGGTTCTGGGACAAAGAGTGAACAAACACTTCCAACCGATCCATTACGCTAGCAAGACAATGACGGGGGCCCAATTGCATTATACGATAACCGAAAAAGAGCTTTTAGCTGTTGTCTATGCTTTTGAAAAGTTCCGCCCTATCTTGTCCTTTCCACCACAATCGTTTACACCGATAATTCGCGTTGAAGTACTTGTTGACTAAACAAGATTCTAAACCAAGACTTCTTCGCTAGGTTTTGCTACTCCAAGAATTTAAAATCGACATTCGCGATAAAAAAGGAGCTGAAAACCTAGCCGCGGATCATCTCAGTAGACTTGAGGATCCTTACCAAGGGGATCATCCGAACAAAGAAATCAATGATTCTTTTCCCCTAGAGACCTTAATGTCTATCAACTCGACTGTTGATGAAACCCCGTGGTTTGTGGACATCGCAAACTACTTGGCGGGTGGAATTCTCGTTGACGGGCTAACATCCCAGCAAAAGAAGAAGTTCTTCAAAGACATTAAGACTTACTTTTGGGATGACCCGTATCTATTCAAACAATGTGCTGATTTGATTATTCATCGATGTGTTGATGGACCGGCAGCTTTAGAAATCCTTGACGCTTGCCACAAAGGACCCACCGGTGGTCACTTTGGTCCCAACTACACCGCCAAAAAAGTGTTTGAATCGGGATTTTATTGGCCCACCATTTACCGTGATGCTCACGAGATGGTTAAACATTGTGATGCTTGCCAAAAACAAGGCAAGATCACACATAAAGACGAGATGCCTCAGAATTTCATACAAGAATGTGAAATCTTTGATGTTTGGAGTATCGACTTTATGGGGCCATTCCCTTCTTCTAAAGGAAAAAAATACATCCTTGTAGCCGTTGACTACGTTTCAAAGTGGGTTGAAGCCAAAGCTTTACCCACTAATGACGCAAGGGTGGTTTGTAACTTTTTGAAATTGCTATTCGCTAGATTCGGTGTGCCTCGTGCCATTATTAGTGATCGCGGGACTCATTTTTGCAATGACCAATTCACAAGAGTCATGGCTAAGTATGGTGTAAATCATCGTCTTTCCACCGCCTACCACCCACAAACTAATGGCCAGGCTGAAATATCCAACCGAGGATTAAAGCGAATTCTTGAAAGAACCGTGGGAGAGCATCATGCCTCATGGGCTGATAAACTTGATGATGCTTTGTGGGCTTTCCGAACCGCATACAAGACTCCGATTGGTTGTACACCATATCGTCTCGTGTACGGGAAAGCGTGCCACCTCCCCATTGAGTTGGAACACAAGGCTTACTGGGCCTTGAAGTGGGCTAATTTCGATATCAACAAAGCCGGTGACCTACGCAAGATCCAACTCAGTGAGCTCAATGAACTCCGTAATGAGGCTTATGAAAATTCTTTGATCTATAAGGAAAAGACTAAGCTCATTCACGACTCTAAGATTAAGAACCGAGAGTTCCAAGTTGGAGACAAAGTTTTTCTCTTTAACTCTCGATTGAAAATCTTTTCGGGCAAGCTGAAATCTCATTGGTCCGGCCCATTCACCATTTCCCAAATTTTTCCATATGGTACTCTAGAGCTCGCTCAACCTAATGGACCTAATTTTAAGGTGAATGGCCAACGAGTGAAGTTGTACTTTGGTGAGGACATCTCTCACGAGATGATTCCATCCCTCACCACGTTCCCCATGAACTAATTTTTGGTCGAGTCAGGCTCGTGACTCGGTTATCAAAAACAAGCGCTCCTCGGGAGGCAACCCGAGTATCTATCCTTTTCTGTTTTAACCTCCTAAGTGTAGGAGGACCTATATAGGTGTTTGTGTTTGTGTGATGATGTGATTACAGGGATGAATGCACTTTTGGAACCTTTGAAGAACCGTGCTCCCGTGTTATCCGAAATCCGGTTCTATCTCTCCACTATCGTGATTCAATTCTCTTCATACTCACATTTGAAATTGATAACTTTAGTCGTCTCTTCCTGGACTTGAGTTAACCAACGTGCACAATGTCATAAGTGTAGGGGGGATTTTTCCCACATGCTTAAACATTGAGGACAATGTTTATCTTAAGTGTAGGGGGGACTTCTATTGAAGTTTTAAGTGGACTTTTCCATGAAAATGCCTTCATTTACCCGGAAAATCATCTTTTTCAACATTTTTCAAATTTTTAATTAACTTTGGCCATTTAGTAAGAATTTTTAAATTTTTATCGTTGCTTCCATATGTATATATCCTGCAATAAAGTCAAAAATATTAATAAAGTGGTGTAGCTACTTTAGAAATCTTTGACATATTAGGCCCGTTGCGATTATTTTGACTCAACCCGAATAGACTCATCCAAGTTTATTCTAGCTAGTATCCTTAACCATGTAGACCTTAATTGGTTTATTAGGCTAAGTGTCCACGAGTCTCATTACTTGAGATTTTAAATTGTGGAGGACGAGAAATGATAGAGTCAATTATAAGTCGGTATTCTTGCACAAGCTCACTTGGTGTAATTATTTGCCTATTCTCCCATCACTTGCTAATAAATTATCTGCAATAAGTAAGGTCGTACAATTTGAAAAGTTACTTAGCTTCTAGCCCAAGATCGTTTAAAAGTTGCTCGGTAATGATAAGAGTTCATAGCCAGGGCATAACTTATGAATCGGGGCGCGAAGATTGGCGAGTCCGAAAAGGCCCTAACAAGGCATGAGGATTCCATTTTAATGATGAAGATCCAAAAGTGATGTGAAAAGCATTATTCCCAAAATCGATATGAAGGATCAAGACTCACGATGAAAAGCAATCAACTCCCATAAAGATCATGGAGAAGTCTATCCGAAAAGACCCTAACAAGGTATGAGGATAAATAGATCCAAGTCCTAAAAGGAGGCGGATCGTTGTATCTCAAAATCCCAATTAGAGATTGAAGAAATAATCATGAAGTCGTGGTCAACAAAGTTGGAGTACCCCTCAAAAGTCTCCAAGTGAAGAAACTCTATTAACGATGAGAAGACCATTATCTCAAGAACGTCTCTCGAAGATATGAAGTATGAAGTACATGCCAAATATCGGCCCGAGAAAGGTCTCATATCGTGAACCAAGTTATGCCAAGATATGAACTTTTTGATATCCCGAGAAGCAGTTTTAAGAGATTTTGTCCTTTAGCTAACTATTGATCAAATCGTCCTACTTTGCTTTCAGCCTAAATAAACTATCGAAATAAGTCCAAAAATGCATCTTCATGATCATTCTAAGACAAAAATAAAATATAAGAGATACACCTAGGAATAAGGGAGTTTAAGCATTTAATTAAGCCATGTGTGTAAGTGTTTGAATTGCTAACTTATAATAACAATGATCTTGTTTTTAAGCTTAGTTTGGGGAACGTGAAACTTGAGGGTGATAAATCTTCGCAGCACCGAAGCCCTAATATAAGTCCTTGATATCTTTGCAAGTTATTTCCATCCTTTTGTTTACTTTAAAGTTTTGATTTCTCTTAGTACTATAATTTTGGTTTAGTAGTATAATTAATAAGGCCAAGGTTGATTGATTATGAGAAAAATGTAAATTTGCTTTATCGCTAAGCATTGCATGAGGGCATGGCAATGGTTAAGTGTAGGAGATTTGATAGGTGTGAAAACACCCATCATTTTACCACTGAATTCTGGCTAAAACGAGACCAAAACACGTATTTAATATCATTTGTTTGGAATTATGCGTGGTTTTTGTGTTTATTGTGTTTTCAGAGTCAACCGGATGAATATTGAAGAAAACATGGGATTGCACGGGTTTTATCGAAGAAAAAGACTCAAGACGAAGTCTATTGTCCAAGAGATGCAAAAGATTTGAAGTCATTGTGCCTATTTGAAGATTTATCGAAGAATAGAGCCAAAGATGGAAGATTCATATATGTCGAAGAACTCGAGTCTACTAAACAAAAGATTATAAGACGAGTTGGAATTATTCACCGACACTTCTCAAAATCCGAAGTCGGAAACGTTTATTTAAAGAAGCGTGAAGACTAAAGAAGAAAGAAGAAAAGAAGCCTGATACCAAAGCCCATTCACAAGCCCATATCATACGCCTATATATATGATTCTACTTCACAAATTGAGGACACTTAGTTAGACTTAGTTTTAGTTTTTCATTTCTCTAGTTTTAGAGAGAGAAAGTTCCAAACTTTCTCTCACTAAACTTTTTCTTTGTTTTCATCTTTCAAATTTAAGCTTTCTTTAATCGTTGTACTTTGAATTTCATTAATCTCATTCAAGTTAAGCTTTTAAGTTCTTTAATCTTCTTCTACTTTTCTTATTTCACCTAAATCCTTGATCCGATTGTTTAATTTCATACGGTTTGGATTTGTGGATGAGTTTGTGATCAAAGTTTAATCTTTCTTGTTTCTTTTTAAGCTCTCACACGGATAAGCTATAGGCCTTCCATGCTTATTGGCTTAACTCTTGTTTAAGCTTATTGTTTTCGGATTTCATCAAGTTTTTAGTCATTCAAAAGCTTCGTTTATAAATTTTATGATTTCTCGTTTTTAAAAGTTGTCAAATTTTAGCTTTTTAAGTTATTTAAAGTCCCGGTTAAAATAGCTTATTGTATATGCTTATTGAAATTTCAGCTTTTCACCATTTTCGGATTAGTTTTGCACTCATCGCAATATTGGGGTTTTGTATATTCCGACGGTTTTAGTGGTTTAGATCGCAATAACCCTTAAGGGTTCTACTTTGCGATCGGGTAGTAATTCCCCCTTATTTCGATCTAGATTGCGATCGCTTATTGCGATCGCACATTCCGACGGGACTAAGGTCCTTTTTAAGTCGAAACTCTGGCCAATTTTTATTTACAACATTCCGATCTAGAACTTTCAGATAGCTACATTCCGACCGACTTCATTCCGACAGCCATCATTGCGACAGCTTTGTTTTTGAATATTCCGATGGTGACTATCATGGACATTCCGATGGACTTTACCTCGACATTCCAATGGATCATTTTTGTTACATTCCGATGCTTTTGACTTCATACATTCCGATAGAAATAATTTTCCATATTCCGATAGAACAAGTTTTTAAGTATTAATTCAATTGGGTTTTCAAAGTATTCGTCTAATCTTTTCTTTACGTTTTCAAGCATTCAGTTTTAACTTGTCAATCTAGTTTAATCTTTTAAAAGTTTTAATTTTACTCTTCGACACTTACTTATTTGTCATTAGTTTAAAATAGATAAACAAACCAAAACTTTTTTATTAACCAAGAACAAATCATTCCACTTTTAGCTGAGATCAATTCGAGGAGATTCCGAGAACTAAATCTGAACCATAGCAAAATCACAATGTATCAAATGGCGCCGCTGCTGGCTCTTCTCGTTAAGATCAACAGTTTTTGTGAGAACTTGGATTTTGGGATCCGTTCCCCGTGAACGTTACTTTTTCATAAACATTTTCAAAAACACAAAAAAATATAAAATTTTCAAAAAATCCTAAAAATTAAAAAAAACATAAAAACCAAAAATATTTTTGCTTTGTTTTTGCCTTGTTAGTTCTTTTGCAGGTGCATGCGTACACGATCCACGTCTTATCAAGAGCCCGAGCCTCTCGGAGACTTAGACATGGCCGGTGTACAAAACAACAACAATAACCCACCTCAAAACAATAATAATAACAATAACAATCCACCTTTCAACAACAATAATAACAACAACAACAATGAGCCTCTACCGGATAATTGCCCGATGATTGAACTTCTGCAAGCACATGTAGATGGTAACAATGATCCAATTGTCATACCCGCGATTGCAGCCAACAACTTTGAGCTCAAATTCGGTTTTATCCAGATGGTCTCTGCTCAACCATTCTTGGGGCGTACCATTGATGATCCACATGACCACATCAAGAGATTCTTGCAACTCACCAATACGGTCAAATTCAATGGTGTTCCACAAGAGGTAATCCGTTTACAACTTTTTCCCTTTTCTTTAGAGGGACAAGCCCGGCATTGGCTTGCTAAGGAACCGCCACAGAGTATTCTTACGTGGACGGATTTGGAGACCAAGTTTATCAACTACTTTTTCCCACCCTCTCTTACTACCGCTTTGCGGAATGAAATTATCAATTTTGAACAAAAGTACGATGAGTCGTTTAGTGAATCTTGGGACCGTTTCAAAGACCTTTTGAGAAAATGCCCACAACATGGTTTTACCAAAGTGCACCAAATTAATACTTTTTATAATGGTTTAAACATGAATGACCAAGATTCACTAAACAATGCCTCAGGGGGTAATCTTTTGGCTAAGACTTCCAATGCTGCTTGGGATATCATTGAGAATAAGTCTCGTGTGTAAACCAAGAGTGTTCGGACCAATGTCGCTAGTGCTAGTACTAGTGACAGCGACAAGCGAATTGACAAAATCACTGCGCTTCTTGAATCGCTTGCTACCCAAACCGCTAGCAACACCAACAACATCAATGCTAAAAACGCTCAAGTCAATGCTGTCAGCCAACCATGTGAGATATGCGGGGGTCCTCACTCTTACACCACTTGTACTGCCACCCAAGACTACCCTTCTGAGAATGTGAATGCAGCATACGGTACCTATCCTCAACCCGCTTATCAAGCTCGTCCTCAAGGTGACCGTAACTTGCTTAGCTACCGCTCAAACAACTATCTCTCACCACCCGCTTTTACTCCTAACAATCCAAACCAACAACAAAACCTCAACCGCACTCCTCAACAACAACAACAATCTCGTGGACCATACATACTACCACACAAACAACCACATCCACCTCAATGCAACAACCAAGTTTACCAGCAACCTGCTTATCAACCACCCGCATACAATGCTCCTCCCAACCAACACACCGCTTTACACCAAGAAGTGGAAACCTACATGAGGACCAACGATGTGATCGTGGGAAATCTTCAGCGGGAAGTGCTCAACTTAAAAGCAGACCTGGTGAAACAAGGGAACGATCTGAGAGCTGATATGAGAAACACTTTGGATAGTCAAACGAATGACTTAAAGAATATGATGGCTAGTTTCTTCCAAGGTAATCAACCCTCTTCTTCGGGTACTCTTCCGAGTAACACCGTTGCAAATCCAAGAGGGGAGATGAAAGCAATCACCACTCGCAGTGGCAAAGGTACCAAGGAACCCGAGCTTCCTATACCTCCACCGGTGATTGTGACTAAGGAAAACGAGTCACCTGCTCCTATTCCTCATCCTTCTACTTCCCCAATTTCTCCGCCTCTTACTGCTACCCCTCCTCCACCCAAGGATGTGAGTGATCCTATTCTCCCAAAGCATTCCTCTTCTTCCGATATACCTTATCCATCCAGGTTGAGGAAAGAGAAGCTCAAAAGCAAGGACGATATTCAGGTTTCGAACTTTCTTAAAATGTTTAAAAAATTGAATTTCAACATCTCCTTCGCTGAGGCTCTCGCTCACATGCCTAAGTACGCAAAAATGTTCAAAGATCTTCTTAGTGACAAGGAGAAGCTTCTTGATATTGCTAACACCCAACTTAATGAGAATTGCTCTACAGTGCTCTTAAGGAAATTGCCAACCAAGCTTGGTGATCCGGGTTGTTTCTTAATCCCTTGTAACTTCCCGGGAGTAGAGAATTGCATGGCCCTAGCCGATCTAGGTGCCAGTATCAACTTAATGCCTTTAAGTGTGTGGAAGCAATTATCTCTCCCTGAGCTTGTCCCCACCAAAATGACTCTGGAATTAGCTAACCGTACGGTTGCTTATCCAGTGGGGATAGTCGAAGACGTCTTTGTAGGAGTCGACAAATTCACTTTTCCTGCCAATTTCGTCGTAGTCGACTACGAGATGGACCCTCGTATGCCATTAATCATTGGTCGTCCATTCTTGAGGACCGGTCGCACTCTCATCAATGTCGAAGCTGGTGAGCTTATCATGAGAGTGGGTGATGATAAAATCATCTTCAACATGGGAAAGTTGTCTAAACAACCTTATTCCAACGAGAGTGTTAATTGTATTGACGTTCTTGATGAGGCTTGTGAAGAACACTTCAAAGATGCTTGTAAAATTATTCCTACCTCTCTTCCTAATGTGGAGACCGTTTCCTCTATTGATTCATCACTATCTCTATTTGGAGAAAGTGATTTCTTTTGGAAAGATCTTGAAGCCACCATGGGAGATGTGAACTCAACAAATAACGATTCTCCCACCGATTGGGATGACGACATGCGTTTCTTTGAAAACCTTCTCAAAGAAGACAATCTTTCTCCACCATCTCCCACGGTTATTGCTATCGATGCTCCGACTTTGAAAACGCCTCCCATCGAAAATCCTCCGGATTTAGAACTTAAGGAGTTGCCGCCCCATCTCGAGTACGTGTTCCTTGAAGAAAACAAGAAGTCGCCTGTCATCATCGCGAAGGACTTGAAAGAAGAAGAAAAATCTCGCCTCATCGCCGTGCTTAAAAATCATAAGAAGGCAATTGCTTGGAAAATTTCCGATATCCGCGGAATTGATCCGAACTTTTGTACTCACAAGATTCTCATGGAAGATGACTTTAAACCCGCAATCCAGAGCCAAAGAAGGGTTAATCCTGGAATTCATGACGTCATCAAACAAGAGGTTATCAAACTTCTTGATGTCGGCTTGATTTACCCTATTTCGGATTCGCCGTGGGTAAGTCCCGTCCATTGTGTGCCCAAGAAGGGCGGAATAACCGTTGTTTCCAATGAACACAACGAGTTGATTCCCACTCGTCTCGTTATTGGGTGGAGAGTTTGTAATGATTATCGCAAGCTCAATGATGCCACGAGAAAAGATCACTTTCCTCTTCCTTTCATGGATCAAATGCTCGAGCGTCTTGCGGGTAATGACTATTACTGCTTCTTAGACGGTTTCTCCAGGTATTTTCAAATTCCCATCGATCTAAAGGACCAAGAAAAAACCACATTCACTTGTCCCTACGGAACATTTGCTTACAAACGCATGCCTTTTGGTTTATGTAATGCTCCTGGGACATTCCAAAGGTGTATGATGGCTATCTTCCATGACATGGTGGAAGACACTATGGAAGTATTCATGGATGATTTCTCGGTTTATGGCGATTCTTTCTCTGCTTTCCTTGCCAATTTAGAACGTATGCTTCAGCGATGTGAAGACACTCGCCTTGTTCTTAATTGGGAAAAATGCCATTTCATGGTAAAAGAGGGCATCGTGCTAGGACACAAGATCTCCAAAGCCGGTCTCGAAGTAGACCGTGCTAAAGTCGATGTTATCGCTATGTTGCCTCCACCTTCAACCGTGAAGGATGTGAGAAGTTTCCTGGGTCATGCGGGCTTCTACCGTCGATTCATCAAAGATTTTTCTCAAATCGCTCGCCCGATGACCCACCTCTTGGAAAAAGATACTCCTTTTATCTTTTCCAAAGAGTGTCTTGAAGCCTTCAACTCGCTTAAGGATAAGCTAACTAAGGCACCAGTCTTGGTTACCCCTAATTGGGAGCTGCCTTTCAAGTTGATGTGCGATGCTAGTGACTATGCTATTGGAGCGGTTCTGGGACAAAGAGTGAACAAACACTTCCAACCGATCCATTACGCTAGCAAGACAATGACGTGGGCCCAATTGCATTATACGACAACTAAAAAAAAGCTTTTAGCTGTTGTCTATGCTTTTGAAAAGTTCCGCCCCTATCTTGTCCTTTCCACCACAATCGTTTACACCGATCATTCCGCGTTGAAGTACTTGTTGACTAAACAAGATTCTAAACCAAGACTTCTTCGCTGGGTTTTGCTACTCCAAGAATTTAAAATCGACATTCGCGATAAAAAAGGAGCTGAAAACCTAGTCGCGGATCATCTCAGTAGACTTGAGGATCCTTACCAAGGGGATCATCCGAACAAAGAAATCAATGATTCTTTTCCCCTAGAGACCTTAATGTCTATCAACTCGACTGTTGATGAAACCCCGTGGTTTGCGGACATCGCAAACTACTTGGCTGGTGGAATTCTCGTTGACGGGCTAACATCCCAGCAAAAGAGGAAGTTCTTCAAAGACATTAAGACTTACTTTTGGGATGACCCGTATCTATTCAAACAATGTGCTGATTTGATTATTCGTCGATGTGTTGATGGACCGGAAGCTTTAGAAATCCTTGACTCTTGCCACAAAGGACCCACCGGTGGTCACTATGGTCCCAACTACACTGCCAAAAAAGTGTTTGAATCGGGATTTTATTGGCCCACCATTTACCGTGATGCTCACGAGATGGTTAAACATTGTGATGCTTGCCAAAAACAAGGCAAGATCACACATAAAGAAGCGATGCCTCAGAATATCATACAAGAATGTGAAATCTTTGATGTTTGGGGTATCGACTTTATGGGGCCATTACCTTCTTCTAAAGGAAACAAATACATCCTTGTAGCCGTTGACTACGTTTCAAAGTGGGTTGAAGCCAAAGCTTTACCCACTAATGACGCAAGGGTGGTTTGTAACTTTTTGAAATCGCTATTCGCTAGATTCGGTGTGGCTCGTGCCATTATTAGTGATCGCAGGACTCATTTTTGCAATGACCAATTCGCAAGAGTCATGGCTAAGTATGGTGTAAATCATCGTCTTTCCACCGCCTACCACCCACAAACTAATGGCCAGGCTTAAATATCCAACCGAGGATTAAAGCGAATTCTTGAAAGAACCGTGGGAGAGGATCGTGCCTCATGGGCTGATAAACTTGATGATGCTTTGTGGGCTTTTCGAACCGCATACAAGACTCCGATTGGTTGTACACCATATCGTCTCGTGTACGGGAAAGCATGCCACCTCCCCATTGAGTTGGAACACAAGTCTTACTGGGCCTTGAAGTGGGCTTATTTCGATATCAACAAAGCCGGTGACCTACGCAAGATCCAACTCAATGAGCTCAATGAACTCCGTAATGAGGCTTATGAAAATTCTTTGATCTATAAGGAAAAGACTAAGCTCATTCACGACTCTAAGATTAAGAACCGAGAGTTCCAAGTTGGAGACAAAGTTTTGCTCTTTAACTCTCGGTTGAAAATCTTTTTGGGCAAGCTGAAATCTCGTTGGTCCGGCCCATTCACCATTTCCCAAATTTTTCCATATTGTACTCTCGAGCTCGCTCAACCTAATGGACCTAATTTTAAGGTGAATGGCCAACGAGTGAAGTTGTACTTTGGTGAGGACATCTCTCACGAGATGATTCCATCCCTCACCACGTTCCCCATGAACTAATTTTGGGTCGAGTCAGGCTCGTGACTCGGTTATAAAAAACAAGCGCTCCTCGGGAGGCAACCCGAGTATCTATCCTTTTATGTTTTAAACTCCTAAGTGTAGGAGGACCTATATAGGTGTTTGTGTTTGTGTGATGATGTGATTACAGGGATGAATGCACTTTTGGAACCTTTGAAGAACCGTGCTCCCGTGTTATCCGAAATCCGGTTCTATCTCTCCACTATCCTGATTCAATTCTCTTCATACTCACATTTGAAATTGATAACTTTAGTCGTCTCTTCCTGGACTTGAGTTAACCAACGTGCACAATGTCATAAGTGTAGGGGGATTTTTCCCACATGCTTAAACATTGAGGACAATGTTTATCTTAAGTGTAGGGGGGACTTATATCGAAGTTTTAAGTGGACTTTTCCATGAAAATGCCTTCATTTAACCGGAAAATCATCTTTTTCAACATTTTTCAAATTATTAATTAACTTTGGCCATTTAGTAAGAATTTTTAAATTTTTATCGTTGCTTCCATATGTATATATCCCGCAATAAAGTCAAAAATATTAATAAAGTGGTGTAGCTAGTTTAGAAATCTTTGACATATTAGGCCCGTTGCGATTATTTTGACTCAACCCGAATAGACTCATCCAAGTTTATTCTAGCTAGTATCCTTAACCATGTAGACCTTAATTGGTTTATTAGGCTAAGTGTCCACGAGTCTCATTACTTGAGATTTTAAATTGTGGAGGACGAGAAATGATAGAGTCAATTATAAGTCGGTATTTTTGCACAAGCTCACTTGGTGTAATTATTTGCCTATTCTCCCATCACTTGATAATAAATTATCTGCAATAAGTAAGGTCGTACGATTTTAAAAGTTACTTAGCTTCTAGCCCAAGATCGTTTAAAAGTTGCTCTGTAATGATAAGAGTTCATAGCCAAGGCAAAACTTTTGAAGCGGGGCGCGAAGATTGGCGAGTCCGAAAAGGCCCTAACAAGGCATGAGGATTCCATTTTATTGCTGAAGATCCAAAAGTGATGTGAAAAGCATTATTCCCAAAATCGATATGAAGGATCAAGACTCACGACGAAAAGCAATCAACTCCCATAAAGATCATGGAGAAGTCTATCCGAAAAGACCCTAACAAGGTATGAGGATAAATAGATCCAAGTCCGAAAAGGAGGCGGATCGTTGTATCTCAAAATCCCAATTAGAGATTGAAGAAATAATCATGAAGTCGTGGTCAACAAAGTTGGAGTACCCCTCAAAAGTCTCCAAGTGAAGAAACTCTATTAACGATGAGAAGACCATTATCTCAAGAACGTCTCTCGAAGATATGAAGTATGAAGTACATGCCAAATATCGGCCCGAGAAAGGTCTCAAATTGTGAACCAAGTTATGCCAAGATATGAACTTTTTGATATCCCGAGAAGCAGTTTTAAGAGATTTTGTCCTTTAGCTAACTATTGATCAAATCGTCCTACTTTGCTTTCAGCCTAAATAAACTATCGAAATAAGTCCAAAAATGCATCTTCATGATCATTCTAAGACAAAAATAAAATATAAGAGATACACCTAGGAATAAGGGAGTTTAAGCATTTAATTAAGCCATGTGTGTAAGTGTTTGAATTGCTAACTTATAATAACAATGATCTTGTTTTTAAGCTTAGTTTGGGGAACGTGAAACTTGAGGGTGATAAATCTTCGCAGCACCGAAGCCCTAATATAAGTCCTTGATCTCTTTGCAAGTTATTTCCATCCTTTTGTTTACTTTAAAGTTTTGATTTCTCTTAGTACTATAATTTTGGTTTAGTAGTATAATTAATAAGGCCAAGGTTGATTGATTATGAGAAAAGTGTAAATTTGCTTTATCGCTAAGCATTGCATGAGGGCATGACAATTGTTAAGTGTAGGGGATTTGATAGGTGTGAAAACACCCATCCTTTTACCACTGAATTCTGGCTAAAACGAGACCAAAACACGTATTTAATATCATTTGTTTGGAATTATGCGTGGTTTTTGTGTTTATTGTGTTCTCAAAGTCAACCGGATGAATATTGAAGAACACATGGGATTGCACGGGTTTTATCGAAGAAAAAGACTCAAGACGAAGTCTATTGTCCAAGAGATGCAAAAGATTTGAAGTCATTGTGCCTATTTGAAGATTTATCGAAGAATAGAGCCAAAGATGGAAGATTCATATATGTCGAAGAACTCGAGTCTACTAAACAAAAGATTATAAGACGAGTTGGAATTATTCATCGACACTTCTCAAAATCCGAAGTCAGAAACGTTTATTTAAAGAAGCGTGAAGACTAAAGAAGAAAGAAGAAAAGAAGCCCGATACCAAAGCCCATTCACAAGCCCATATCATACGCCTATATATATGATTCTATTTCACAAATTGAGGACACTTAGTTAGACTTAGTTTTAGTTTTTCATTTCTCTATTTTTAGAGAGAGAAAGTTCCAAACTTTCTCTCACTAAACTTTTTATTTGTTTTCATCTTTCAAATTTAAGCTTTCTTTAATCTTTGTACTTTGAATTTCATTAATCTCATTCAAGTTAAGCTTTTAAGTTCTTTAATCTTCTTCTACTTTTCTTATTTCACCTAAATCCTTGATCCGATTGTTTAATTTCATACGGTTTGGATTTGTGGATGAGTTTGTGATCAAAGTTTAATCTTTCTTGTTTCTTTTTAAGCTCTCACACGGATAAGCTATAGGCCTTCCATGCTTATTGGCTTAACTCTTGTTTAAGCTTATTGTTTTCGGATTTCATCAAGTTTTTAGTCATTCAAAAGCTTCGTTTATAAAGTTTATGATTTCTCGTTTTTAAAAGTTGTCAAATTTTAGCTTTTTAAGTTATTTAAAGTCCCGGTTAAAATAGCTTATTGTATATGCTTATTGAAATTTCAGCTTTTCACCATTTTCGGATTAGTTTTGCACTCATCGCAATATTGGGGTTTTGTATATTCCGACGGTTTCAGTGGTTTAGATCACAATAACCCTTAAGGGTTCTACTTTGCGATCGGGTAGTAATTCCCCCTTATTCCGATCTAGATTGCGATCGCTTATTGTGATCGCACATTCCGACGGGACTAAGGTCCTTTTTAAGTCGAAACTCTGGCCAATTTTTATTTACAACATTCCGATCTAGAACTTTCCGATAGCTACATTCCGACCGACTTCATTCCGACAGCCATCATTGCGACAGCTTTGTTTTTGAATATTCCGATGGTGACTATCATGGACATTCCGATGGACTTTACCTCGACATTCCGATGGATCATTTTTGTTACATTCCGATGCTTTTGACTTCATACATTCCGATAGAAATAATTTTCCATATTCCGATAGAACAAGTTTTTAAGTATTAATTCAATTGTGTTTTCAAAGTATTCGTCTAATCTTTTTTTTACGTTTAAATTAGACATAGATTCCAAATCCGTACTATTAACCAAGAACAATAAATCTCATTGTTAAAATGGAAAATCAATTCAAGTCGATTCGAGGAAAACGACTATACTAAAAAATGAATGTTAACCCGTCTTCTAATTTCTTCTTTTATTAGATTTGGTTCTTCGACTTGTTAAACTTCCGTCTTTGGTACTTTTCTTCAATAATTCTTCAGAATAGGTCTTTGACTTCCGTTCTTTTGCACTTTTGATCTTTTGACTTGTCTTTTGTCTTCGATAAAAGCCCGTGAATTCCCGTGTTTTCTTCCTTTTTCATCTTTTGGTCCTAAAAGACAACAAAAACACAAACCACGCGTAATTTTGACTTTTACGACACTAAACAAACGTTTTGGTCTCGTTTTTTATTTGTTTTAAGTGGTAAAAGGATAAGTGTTTTCACACTTATTAAATTCCCTACACTTGACCATTGCAATGTCCCCATGCAATGCATTAATTTCAAAGCAACATTTACATTTTCCTCATAATTAACCCACCTTGGCCCTTATTACATACTACGACACTATGAAAACTAAAAAGAGAGAAAATGTCTCAAAAGAAAAAGATATACAATTTCACATTATTTATTTACTAGAAATTGTTTGGTGGAAGAAACTTGTAAAGAAATCAAAGACTTAAATTAGGGCGTTGGTGCATGAATATTTATTACCCTCAAGTTTCACGTTCCCCATACCAAGCGTAAAAACGAGATCATTGTTATTATAAGTTAGTAAAGCTAACACTTACTTATGTGGTTTAATTACTCACTTAGACCCCCTTATTCCTACAGTGTATCTCTTGTATTTTATTTTTGTCTTGAATGATCACGAGGATGCATTTTAGACTTATTTCGATAATTTATTAAGGTCGAAAATAACGTAGGACGATTTAATCCATATTTAGCTAAAGGAAAAAATCTTTTAAAACGGCTTCTCGAGATCTCATAAAGTTCATATCTTGGCATAACTCGTTTCATGATTTGAGACCTTTCTCGGACCGATATTTGGCATTTACTTTATACTTTGAATCTTGAGAGACGTTCTTGAAATAATGGTCTTCTCTTCATATGTGGAATTTCTTCACTTGACGTTTTTGAGAGATCCTTCAAACTTAGACCACTACTTCTTCATTTTTCTTCAATCTTTATTTGGGATTTGGATATATAACGATTCGCCTCCTTTTCAGACTTGGCTCTATTTATCCTCATACGTTGTTAGGGTCTTTTTGGATAGATTTCTCCATGATCTATATGGGAGTAAATTGCTTTTCGTCGTGTGTAATAAGTGTGAATACACTTATCCTTTAGCCACTTAATTATAATAAAAACCAAGCCAAAACGTGTATTTAATGTCGTAAAAGTCGGAATTATGCGTGGTTAGTGTTTTTGTTGTGTTTTAGGACCAAAATATGAAAAAGGAAGAAAACATGAGCTTTCACGATCTTTTATCGAAGAAAAAGACAAAAGAAGAAGTCAAAAGATCAAGAGTGAAAAAAGAACGGAAGTCAAAGGCCTATTAGAAGATTTATCGAAGAAAAAGTCTAAATACGGAAGTTTAAGAAAGTCGAAGAACCAAGTCTAATAAAAGAAGAAAATTATAAAACAAGTTCATTTTATCATTCGAAAAATCCCGAGACAAAGTCGAGAAGACGAAGAAAATAAAAGACGAAAAGACAAAGAGAGAAGAAAACAACACTCCTCTCCTCCTCCTATAAATACCCTCCTAATATGTCATTAGGAGGTGCTAGTCAGTTTTAGTTATTAGTTTATTTTTCATGTTTTAGGATTAGATTAAAATTACTTTCTCTCTCTAGCTTTTCTTTAATGTTTTCAAGCTTTTCATATTAATCTTGTATTTGAATTTTTAATCTTAATCTTATTTCAAGCTTTTCATAAATCATTCTCATTCTACCTTTCTTGTTTTTAATCTATTGATTTGATTTCATAATCATGTAGTTTGTTTAATCTTTATGCTTATTGTTTAATTGAAGTGCTTGTTTGATTGTTCTTATGGTTTTGATGTGTTTGATCTTTTTAGCTTATTGTGTTTAGTGATTATTGTGTGATTTTCTTATTTTTAATTAAGTGTCTTTAATAGTATATTTTTATAAAGAGTTGATTTTTAATATTTAGATTATTTAGTGTTTTTAAAGTTTTTAAATTGTGGCTTATTAGATTTTTCCTAAAATTAATTTGGTTAAGTTTTTGGTTAAGTGCTTATTAGATTTTAGCTTATTTTTAGTTTTGCTTATTTACCCTTTGATGTTATTCGGGTTATTAAACCCTTATCCCGACTTATATGCAAATTTTACTTAATCTGAATTAGGTTAGAAATCTTAGTATTCCGAATAGGGTGATAGATCTTCATTCCGGATTGTGCCTTGGTTGTTATTCTGGATTAATGCAAAATAAGTAATTCCGGATTGTGTGTCAATTGATTCCGAATTGAGTGAAATTCTTCATATTCCTGATTAGTATCAGCTCACACATTCCGGATTGCTTCTGAAAATTGTATTCCGGATTAGGCAAGGCTAAGGGATTCTGGATTGTGTCTATTACCTTGATTCTGGATTGTGTCTAGATATGGGATTCCGGATTGTGTCTATTACCTTTATTCCGGAATGTGTCTAGATATTGGATTCCAGATTGTATCCAGTTCTGAGTATTCCGACTTAGATCAAGATTTGTTTTCCTGTTTTAATTTTCAAACCTTTATTTTTCCCACCAATTTTATTTAGGTTTTTATATTGTTTTGTCTTAGTTTAATTTTTAAGTTTACATTTTATCAAGTTTTAATCTTTTATCATTTATCTTTAAAAGTATTAATTTTTAGTTTTACATTTTAAAGCTTTCAATTTTATTTTATTTTAATTAGTTACTCAACGAAATTTTGTTTCTTTTCACCAAGAATAACTGAGTCGCACTTTTAAACCTTTTTCAATTCAGATCGAGTCATGACGATTTTCACTTTAATAAAATCATTGTATCAGTGTGTCTTGATCATTCATATTGACTTTGGAATAATGATTCTTCAAATCATCTTGGATCTTTAGCAACAAAATGGAGCCCTCATACCTTGCTAGGGCCTTTTTGGACTTGCCAATCTTCGCGTCCCGTTTCAATAAGTTATGCCTTGGCTATAAACTATAATTAACCCCGAGCAACTTTTAAATGATCTTGGGCTAGAAGCTAAATAACTTTTCAAATCGTTCGACCTTATTTATTGCATTTATTTATTGACAAGTGTTGGGAGAAAAAGCTTATAATTAACTCACATAAATTCATGAAATAATACAAAACTTTTAATTGACTCTATCATTTCTCGTTCTCCACAATTTAAAATCTCAATGTATGAGATTCGTAGATGCTTAGCCTAATAAACCAATTAATGTCCATATGGTTAAGGATACTAGCTAGAGTAAATTCAAATAAGTAAACTCGCGTTGAGTCAAAATATTCACGACCGTCCTAATATATCAAAGACGTCTAAACTAGTTAAAACCATTTTATTTATTTATTTATTTTGACTTTATTCTAGAAATGGAATAAATACATACGATGAAAGAAAATAACGATAATAAAGGAAAATACTACTAGGCCAAAATAGATCAAAAATTTGAAAAATGTCGAAAAATATTAATTTTCCGGTTAAGATGGGGACATATTCATGGAAAAGCCCACATAATTTCGATATAAGTCTCCCCTACACTTAATATAAACATAGTCCTCAATATTTAAGCATGTGTAAGTAAACTCCCCTACACTTAGGATATTGTGCACGCTGTTTAAATCTTGCTAAGGAAGAGACAAGTAAAGTGGTTCCCATTTCAACATTTACTGATAAAATATTGAATCACAAGAGTTTAGGATAGAACCGGTAAGACGGTACACGGGATCACGGATCGTCAAAAGTCACCAAAAGTGGATCTTCGAAAGCTCTAATCCCTGCACATCATAAGAAACAACAAAACAACAAACACCTACTTGGCTCCCCTACACTTATTTTAGAAAATAGATAAAAAAGGATAGATCCTCGGGTTGCCTCCCGAGAAGCGCTTGTTTTTGTTAACCGAGTCACGAGCCTAACTCGACCCCGAATACTATGGTGAAAAATTCATAGAAAACCTTGAAGAAAATCCGCCGGGGTCAAATACATGGTTGTCATCCAAAAAGTAGCATAATCCTACGGTGAAAAGCACAAGCTAAAGTAGAGTAGGCGAGGTTCCTTTAAACAAGTGATGAGCACAGTGATAGTAGAAGGTGTGGTAAGTTGAAAGCATAACTCCGAATATTCCAAAGATCTTTCCTTTTATTTCATCAGATGGATACTCAGATGCCTCAAAAACTATGATACAAGGATCGAACACCTTTTCCTTTAAGGGAAAATAAGAAAGACACTCAGTGTAACTTGAAGAAGATTCGCCCATATACATCACAATCTCATGCGAAGAAGGTGGAAAGAGAGGTGTCAAAACATAAGCACTCTGAATGTTGGTGTCGTCCGATTTCTTTTCCTTTGAAACGGGTTTCTTAATGTCCGAAGGAGGGTAAAGGCCATAATCGAAATCCAAAGTAGGAGAATCATGCTCATTAGGAAAGTAAGTATTGAGAAAGGTGGCGAAATCTTCCTCAAAAGAGTAATCCTCTAATATCAAACGTTGTTGGTGGAGGATCCTCATCAAAGATAGGAGCAAAAACATCATTAGAAGACACAAAAGTTGAAGAATCACTCGAAAGAGTGTCCTTATCAAAATCATCATAAATCGGAATATCTTCATAATCGGAAGGAGAATCATCATAATCATCATAAATCGGTGGATCATCCCAATCGGAAAGAGAATCATTAGAATCTTCCACATGTTCTTGAAAAAGTGGATTATCATAGAAAGGCTCGAAAAGAGGATTGTTGTGTAGTACAAAATCATTGACGTCAAGCTTTGTAGTTTCCAAAGGAGTTGTAACAAGCTCGTCTTGAAGCACATCAATCATGTTCACCGATTCTTTTCCCTTGTATTTGCTTGTAATCTTTTCCATTTTAAAAACTTGTTGATTATTCCCGACCTTAAGAATTAGCTCACCTTCTGCAACATCGACTAAAGCTTTTCCGGTTCGCAAGAATGGGCGTCCAAGTATTAACAGAATACGAGGATCCATCTCATAATCAATAACAACAAAATCAACCGGAAAAGTGAAAGTACCAAATTTAACAAAAACATCTTCAGCAATACCAACAGGGTAAGCGAGAGTTCGATTGGCTAGTTCAAGAGTCATACGGGTTGGTATAAGATCGGGTAATGATAACTTTTTCCAAACACTTAACATCATTAAATTGATACTAGCTCCGAGATCCGCTAAGTCAGTACAATCTTCAATTTGGGAAAATGAACAAGGTAACACAAAACGACCGAGATCTCCAAGTTTCTCCAGAAGTTCTTTGAGAAGGACTGCAGAACAATTTTCATTTAATCAAGTATTAACAAGCTCAACCATCTTCTCCTTCTTACTAAGCAACTCCTTGAACATTTTAACAAATTTTGGCATTTGGACAAGAGCTTCAAGAAGGTTAATTTTAAAGTTCATTTGTGAGATCATCTTCAAAAAGGAAGAAACTTGAGTATTATCCTTAGTGATCACATTCCACTTGTCTAACCGAGAAAGATAAGGAATATTAGGCTTAGTAGGTGTAGGTTGAGAAGGCGAAGGTTGAGAAGGTGAAGGTGAAGAAGGTGAAGGTTGAGAGGGTGAAGGGTTTTTCTTGTGTACAGCTTCAGGAAGAGGTGCAGACGGTAATGGAGAACTAGTACTAGGCGTGGTAGTAGGAGGAATCACTAGGGGTGGAGGAGGTGAAACTGGAGTAACTAGGGAAGGGATAGAAGGTTGTACTAAAGTTGCTCCAGTGTGTGTAGTAATAGCACTCAAATTAGCTCTAGGATTGGTTTCGGTTGTTGAAGGAAGAGCACCTTAGGGACGAAGGGCTTGAAACATCTGAACGAATTTCCTATCCGCGGACTCTTGCATTTCCTTTAATTTCTTATCTTGTTCCGAAATCTTTTGAATAACTAAGTCCATTTGTGGATTAGGCATATTGAACCCTTGTTATGAAAATCTTGGTTTGGGTATTGGTTGTATGGTAGAAAACCTTGAGGATTAAAACTTTGGTGTGGATAACCTTGATTTTGCATTTGAAAATTTCCTTGATTTACATTATAGCCCCACACATTTGCATTTGGTTGAAAATTAGCTCTTGGTGGACCTTGGTTGTTTTGGGTGGGTGGGGGTAGTCTTTGTTGAAAACCGGGTGGATCCAAATAGTTAGTCGAATTATAGGACAAATGATTAGCATCGACATTCGGCTTGAAATGAACCCTCTCAGTTGTATTATAAGCATACACTTCCCCTTGAGATTGGTCATTGATGAGACTGCTTTTATACATAGTCTCATCGTCCAAAACGGGCTTAAAAAATGAAAATATCATAAAAAGTGCCATATATATGCTTGTGTTTGCTCAATGTGTATTTTAGGTACGGATATCGAGAAAATGACAAAAGATCACAAGAATCAATAAAAAAGAACACGAGAAACAAAGCCGCACAATGAACCGGACCCGAATATTGAAATTTCCAAAAAGACCCTTGAAGAATTGAAGATTGTCAAGTTTGGTCCCTCAAGTTTGAAGACTTGTCACTTTAAGCCCTTGTAAACTCATAAATACAAGTTTGGTCCTTAAAGTTTCAAGAAAAATCATATTCAGCCCTTGAAGATTCAAGAAAGCGCAAGATACATCCTTTAATACTTTTTGAAAAGTATTTGTGGCAAAAATGAAAAAAATCAAAGTTATATACAAAGGGAAAGGAAGAAAATCTGCTAAAAGAAGGGAATGATAACTTGTTGGAGTTTGAGGGGGAAAAACTGTCCAAAACTAAACTTCAACCTACGAATCCTATTACACCACGTCATCACCAGGCCATTAACAAAAACTTAGTTTATTAAATCAGTTTTAATTTTAAACTAATAAAATAAATTAGTATATTTTTGTTTTGAGCGCCTATACACATTCACTCGCCCCCAAAACGGATCAACAGCCTCCTTGCATATTTTCATTACAACTAAACCCTAATCACGGTTCTCTTATAGAATCAAAGGGGTTTACAACCAATCCTTCCAAAATATTAATTAACCCTTCCCCCATCCCTTTCCCACCTTGAAAACCAACACCCGACCTCCCCACATGGCTGTGGACCCCTCCCCTGCTACAAGATGAGAAGAAAACAAGATTGCACAATGGCATCTACGAACCAGGTTAATTTCGTGTTGCCTACTCTCATTCATACGGCTAGGATCAAATACTCAAAGCTGGCAACATTAACATCTTCAGGTGATGGCAATTTGACCAGGACAAATTTCAAAAACAAAGGGTATTTTCGGATTATCACATATCTAGGGTTTTAGTTTCGCACCTTGCTTCTAGAATCTTGTAGCCGAATATATAAGGCATTAGGACCCTTTCTTTTTCTTTGTTTCAAATTTTTCTGAAATTTACTTTGTAATGCTTTATACAAGTTAATGAAAGATAATTTGAGTTCCAAAAATTTACTTTTCATAGTCTTTAATTTTTGGCATTTTAAACTATTTGCAATTTACATACCTTGTTTATCAAAAGAGTTTTTCAAAAAAATTGTTTAAGCTTATTTTGAGACCCACAAAGTTATAAGTTAACTGATGCACTTATATTGACAATATAGGTTCATGAGTGTGTTTATAAGTTTGTGTTAGAATTCTGTCCACTTGAACTACGTTCTTTAAATTTTCCATCAATTTGAAAATCTTTCAGAAAATCGTTTATCGAAGTTTCAAAAGTGTGTGCAAGTTTCTGTTAATGTTATTGTTCAAAGAGTTTAAGGTTTCAAGTTTTTGGGTAAAAGGTTTCGAAGAAATCGGATTTTTTTTATTGTTGTTGTTATTGTCCATGTTTGTCGATTCTTAGCAGGTTTATGGAAAGCTTGTTGTTGTTCGGCTACCACATGAGCTCAAAATTCCAAGGCATGGATATATGCCTTAGAGGTTTGTCTCCTTTTTCTTAATTTTTCATCTAAACAATTGTGTGACCGTGATTTTGTGATTGTGTTGTTTAAATCTGAAAGTTTACTTGCTAAACTTTGCTTTTTAGTTGTGTTTACCTCTATCTCTTTTATAACCTTTGTGGTTTATGGCTTTACGAAACAAAATATGTGAAAAATTGCTTTTCTAACTCTAAGTTGGTGTTTGGGACAACTTAGATTTTGGTTAAGGATTCGTCCACCAACGTCCAGCTTAGCTCTGCACTCATTTGAGGGTCTAGGATAGCTTGTTTCTTTATAAAAATTGGAGTTTTGCTTTTAAATATTTCATTTTGTTTGTGTATGCAAAAATCTGCATGTTTTCATAAGTGGTATGCATTCTGTATTCAGCTGTTGTCATCAGGGGATTTAGTTCCTGTTTGTAGTTAATAAGAACACCTTCTGTGTTAGGCTGATAGATTTTGTGCAAGCGATGTGCCTATATGATGATTTATGTGAGTAAGTTTGGTTCATATATCTTGTTAACACAGCCTTATAGCCTGATTTGACTAAAGTGTTTTCTGTCTATTTTTGATTTAGTAAGTTTAGTTTGATTAGACTTGTGAATTGATAGGCAGATGGGTATCATGAGTCTCAAGTTAATATGGTCTTAAGTTTCATTGATGTTTGTGACTTATTGTTAGAACTGAAAGTCACCAAATGGCCTCTTCAAGCCATTTTTTAGCCACTTGTTGATATCAGATAGTAGGGGTACCTTTTTGGATAGCTTTAGTGTAAACCGCAGCCTAAAATTTGGCATTTCACTAAGTCTTTAGGACTGCTAGTGTTTAGCTACTAGAATTGGTAGCTTGTTTGAGGTTTTGTGTGCTTATTTGAGCCTAACCCCAATGCCCCTAAGGAAATTCCCCCTGCCCAGTTAAGTAGATTGAGGACTTAAAATTTGGCCATTAGGTGGTTTTGGGGTTAGATTTAGGAAACCAGTGTTGGGTTTAGCTTTGGTCTCTGCCTTAGGATTAGATTTAGGATAGGTTTCCCTTTGCATATCGTCACTAATGTTGGTAGAAGCTTAGGTTCACTTTCACTTTGTAGAAAACAGATAATAGCAAAAAATAATAAAAAATGTTTTCCTTTTAAACTTTATGTGGCATAACTTCAGTAAGATTATATCTATGCGTTATACATGTTAGTTGTTGCTCGACTGTGGCTGTTTTGGTTTATCGTGTGCACCCACTGTTTGCTTATTCGTAGCTATGTTTGTGTTTGCGTATTGTGCCTGTGCCCATTGTTTACCAACAGGAACCCAAAACCAAACAGCCCATTCAGAAATCCAAAGAAAAATGAAAACAAGAACCTGCTATTGGGTTTTGTTCTTGATTGTGCTCGCAAAAGATAACTAAGGCATGTTTTGTTTTTGACTTGTGAGTTTTGAGTGTGTTTGTGACTGTGCAAACAAACAAAGCAAGTGAGTTGTTGAAGCATTAGCCGTCCATAGAAAAAACCAGAAAAACAAAGGGTGACTTGTGTTATTGTCGTGAATTAAGCATTCAAAAGCAAAATCAGTGGCGTGTTAAATTGGTGTGCGTTTGTATTAATCCTGAGAAACCAATAACAAGCCATAGTGACCTGCTATGTGTTTAATGTTGTTTAGGATTAATTGTGGCGTGTTTGTAATTTTTAGATAGCTGTGTATTATTGAACTTGCTTGTGTTTAGCAGACAAGTGTGTTTGTGGCTTTGTGTGTTAACTTGTTACTGCCCATCACCACTCCCACAAGCCAACTGCTGTGGGAGTGTTCATTGACCAAACAAGAAATAAGAATGTATATTGGCACTTGCTTTTTTTGTTCTTAAATTGCACATTCAAATCTAAAATCCAAAAACGATGTACTAAAAAAATGCTTATTAATGAACAAATCACCCACAATAAGCTAGATCTAGAAAAATAAGCCCACAATAAGCTTGAAATAAGATAACTTATTTCAAACTTATATATAAATCTAAACTTATTTGGAAAAAGTTATAAAATAATAATCCCAAAATAATAAGCTAGATTATAAGAAAAGATTAAGAAAGGTAGAATGAGAATAAGCTAAAACATAAACTTTTATTAATATGAAAGTGCTTAATGATAAGCTAGTACAAAGTTGAGAGGAAATACATTTAAAAAACAAGAAATAAAATTGACATTATTTAGCTACCTAAAATCTACATACAAAATGAAGAAAACTGAGGTGCTATTTATAGTTGAAGTCAAGGTGCTTGGGGTAGATTAGTCTTTTTAGGCTTTTAATCATATTCTCTTCTTTAAGTTGAGGGCATCTTGGTCATTTGGTTGGTGATGATGTGTTTCACCAATAGGATGAAAGATACTTTTCGATAGACCAATGGGAGCACTTCACATGGATCACCATCTTCACCTTTCATTATTCTTTTATCCAAGGGCTCTTGATTAATCTTCTTTAACTAACTCCACCATCTTTAATTTTCTAGAAGCATGCACCTAATTACTCACAAAATAAACACACATGTTATTTTTTTCTTTTTAACATTTTTGTGTTAGTTTAAAAATAGATAAAATTAAATAAAAATAAAACTACTAAAACTAAAAATATTTAAAAATCAAAATTAATTATTTCAATACTAAACTAACTATTATAAAATAAAAAACTTTTATTTATTTAATTTTTACTAAGATTAATAAAATGTTAAAATTAGAAATAAAATAGTAGAATATGCAAAATGAAAACTGAGACGAGTTACGCGGCAAGGCCGGAACCGTTGGCTTCGTAATTTCGTGCTCTTTCCAATCACGTGGTTGTTTTGATGTTTCTTGACCTTGCCTTTTGTCCTTTTCTTCATCAAATGTCCGTAAAATCCTGTTTTTTCTTTCCTTTTGATCTATTGTACCTATTTCACAATAAACACACAAACCACGTATAATTCCGACATTTACGATATTAATTACACGTTTTGGTCTCGTTTTTAATTGTTTTAAGTGGTAAATAGATAATTTTTTACACACTTATTAGCGTGATATATATAGAGGTGTTGTTTTGTGCATGAGTTAAGTAACTGGACACCAAAGGATAGCAACAAAAAAAGTATAAAAATTGTGGGTGTTATCAAGAATCGAACCCACGATCCCCATACCCCACACGACTCACAAACACACAAAAAGACCAACTGCCCTAGGGACTTAATCAGTTTATCTTTCACAAGTTTACTATTTGAGGGGACTTAGTTTTTGCTTATATAAATCAAACCGTGAGCTTTTCAACTTTTCCAGCTTATTGTGTTAAAATTTTCCTTATTTCTTTTTTTTCCTTTGTTCCTAGTGAGGTTTGTGATTTTTCAGAAAAGAAGTTAGATTTTTCCCTTTATTAGTTTTTTTATTAGGATTATTTTTATTTTAAATTTTGAAAAAGTCATAAAAAATAGATAAATGTATTTTAAAATTTTCAAAATTTTTTTTAGCTTTTATATAATATATTCTAGGTTTACAAATAAAAGAAGTTTATATTTTGTCTTTTTCTTAGTTAGTTTTATTTTTAAGGTTTTTAATTAATTTTAACATCAATAATAAATAAATTAAACGTTTTCAAATTTTTTTGTTTTCATATTTCTCTTAGTTAGGGTTTTAGAACATTTTAGGTATTTTTAATAATTTTTTAGGTAAAATTTTTCGTTTGGTCGCGTTTTGACGTTCGTATGTTTAAGCGTTTTCGACCGTTTTTAGCGTAATTCGTTTCCGTTTTCCTTTCTTTTCTTCTTTCCAAAAACGTAATCACTCGATTAAATAACGTATAATTATTGTTGCCTAAACACCATACCTCCTCGAGAACGAACTCGAATATTCGTCCTTACGGTTTTCCTAAATCGTATCGATTAATACTTACCACGACTTTTGTGTTGCTTTGTTTTTCCTAAAATTAAGTATATACAAAAATACTACATCTTTCATAAGCCTTATCACAGTTAACGTACGAATGTGGCGCACCACACGTTTCACAAGTCACATTAAGGGCATTCACGTGTGTAAGGGGTGAGTTTTGAACATGTAAGCAAGTTTTGTCACTATTGAAGTAAGCGATTTAATTTGATTGGTAGTCTCACTCTCACTAGTACTAGCCATAGTAGCCCTTACACTTTTAGTTTGAACTTTATCCTTGTTTTCAATTATATCCCAAGCGACTTGTGTAGTTTTCACGAGAATATTACCCCCCGAAGCACTATTTAGTGAATCTTGGTCATTCAAACTTAATACATTGCAAAAAGTATTAATTTAATGCAGTTTAGTAAAACCGTATTGTGGACACTTTCTCAAAAGTTCCTTAAAACGATCCCAAGATTCACTAAACGTCTCACCGTACTTTTGTTCAAAATTGATGATATCATTCCGCAAAGCGGTAGTACGTGAGAGTGTAAAGAAGTAATTTATGAATTTAGTCTCTAAGTCCGCCCATGTGGCAATACTTTGGGGTGGTTCCTTATCAAGCCAAATCCGGGCTTATCCCTCAAGAGAGAAAGGAAAGAGGAGCAAACGAATAGCCTCTTGTGAGACCCCATTGTATTTCACAGTATTAGTTAAATGTAAAAACCTCTTGATGTGATCGTGATGATCATCATGAGTGCGGCCCAAGAAAGGTGTTGCAGAGACCATCTGAATAAAACCGGTTTTGAGCTCAAAGTTATTAGCTCCAAAATCTGGCACCATAATACCATCGTCATTGCCTTCAACGTGTGATTGCAAGAGCTCGATCATTGGTCGGTTATCCATGGTGTCAATAGCAAGAGTCACGATATCGGCTTGAGTGGCTTTCCTCTTGCGCGCACGAGTACGCATACACCTACATAATAAAAATATGCACAAGAAATAGAAGAAGAAATAAAGTTAATGTAAAAAGAAATATTTTTGGTGCAAAACTTAGGAAAGAATTGCGTTTTATGATTTTTGAAATGTTTTTGGGTTTTTTGAAAATTTTGATTTTTTTGGATTTTAGAAATTTTGAAATTTGCAAGAAAAATAACGTTCACAAGTGAATGGATCCCAAAATCCAACTTGTCTCACAAAAAACCGTTAATCTTTACGAAAAGAGCCGGCAGAGGCGCCATTTTAATAACCGAATTTTTAATGTGTGAAGTTCTTGAAATATCTAATCGAATTGATCTCCGGTTCAAAGTTGGACTTAGTCGTTTTTGGTGAATAAAAGAAATTTTGGTTTCTATAGCTATTTACAAAGAAAAATGTGACAAAATGTAAAACTAGACAAAATATATATTAAAAAAATAAACAAACTAAAACTTATTAAAAAGTAAATAAACAAAAATGCAAGAAAATAATTTGGGATATAAAAATAACAAAAGTCGGAATAACTAAAAATATAAAAGTCGGATTAAATTAAAAAAAAAAGTTTAAAAGTCGGAATAACTAAAAAGTTTAAAAGTCGGAATAATTAAAAAAGGTAAAAGTCGAAATAAAAAAGGATAAAGTCGGAATCTAAAAGCAAATTAAAAGTCAGAATACGGGTAAAATATGTAAGTCAGAATCTTGTATAAATGCAAATGTCAGATAGTGTTTTGAAATCAAATTTGGAATATAATTGGAAGTGAAAATGTAAATGTCTGAATATGGAATAGAAAAGTAATGTCGGAATAAGATATACTACCCTAAAGTCGGAATAGTTAAAATGGCGGAAAAAATGAAATTACTAAAATTCGGATTCTAATGTGAGAATATGTTTAATGCACGAGTCTAATGTCAGAATATGTTTAGTGCACCAAAACTCGGAATTCAATTCAAAAAATTCGAAATTTAATAGTTCCAAAAAAACGGAATGTATGCAAAATTTAAATGTCGGAAAAGAAAACAAATAGCAAATGGTTGAATTAAATTCTATCAAGTCGGAATTAATGACTTGAAAGCCTAAAACGTCGGATTTTGCATGTAATTAAAATGTCGGATTATGTAGTTTTAATAAAGTCAGAATCTCATCATTGCTTTAAATGCGGAATCTTAAATATTGAAATGTCGGAATGTGAGTTAATTAAATATTACTATCGGAATGTGACTTTCTAAACGTAGGAATATGTTATTATTCTATAAGTGGGAATATGTTAAGAAAATGTAATGTCGGAATTTTATCAAAACAATAAGGTCGGAATTTAAAAAAAAATGTTTAAGATTCGGAATGAGGGTTTCTAATTTAATATGGAAAAATAAGAAAAAGCTAATTAAAACAAATAAGCTAAAATAAGCAAAAACTAATTTATAAAATAAGCCAAACAAAACAAGAAATGAATCTCTAAAAAGCACCAAATAAGCTAAACAAATAAATCTATTTTAATAACAATAAGCTACCAAATCCACTAAACCATAATAAGTAAGAACATCAAATAAACAATAAGATCAATAAGATATAAAAATCAACCATATCAAAAGTTATTAAAGCAAGAAATAAGCAACACAATCAAATAAGCAATAAGCACAAATAAGCTAACAAGATTAATCAACTCAAACACAAATTAAACAAGAAAGGAAGAATGAGATTAATGAAGAACTTGAAATTAAAGGTTTAACAATGGAAGATTAAAGAAAGATTAAGAGTTGTGAAAATGAAAAATGATAGAATTATTCTACTCCTAATTAAAAACTAAAACTAATAACTACAACTCCATCCAAATGAAGGAAATGAAGACTTTATATAGTGGAGGAGTGGTAAATGATGTTGCTCCTTCTTTCTTTTCTTTAGTCTTCTCGTCTTGACAATAAATTTGTCATTCTCGACTTTGTCTTGGGATTCGTCGATAAATAAAGCTGAACCCGTCTTCTAATTTCTTCTTTTATTAGATTTGGTTCTTCGACTTGTTAAACTTCCGTCTTTGTTTTTTTTTCTTTAATAATTCTTCAGAATAGGCCTTTGACTTCCGTTCTTTTGCACTTTTGATCTTTTGACTTGTCTTTTGTCTTTATCTTTGATAAAAGCATGTGAATTCCCGTGTTTTCTTCCTTTTTCATATTTTGGTCCTAAAACACAACAAAAACACAAACCAC
The DNA here is from genome assembly GCA_025667525.1 of Glebionis coronaria. NCBI lineage: Eukaryota > Viridiplantae > Streptophyta > Magnoliopsida > Asterales > Asteraceae > Glebionis > Glebionis coronaria. The sequence continues at coordinate 145,369,356 of CM046882.1, forward strand.
GCATAATTCCGACTTTTACGACATTAAACACACGTTTTGGTCTCGTTTTTATTTGTTTTAAGTGGTAAAAGGATAAGTGTTTTCACACTTATTATAGGGATTCCGAAATATATTGCGAACTCAAGGATTGTGAAGTCGACATTGTGAAGTTAGGGATTCTGAAATATATTGCGAACTCAAGGATTGCGAAGTCGACATTGCGAAGTTAGGGATTCCGAAATATATTGCGAACTAAGGTTGTCATTTATTGCGAACTAGAAAAATTTCAAAGACGTGTGTCTTGAGTTATTTGGTCTAGGAATTTTTGGTTTCTGAAGAACACATTGTTAGGGGATTTCAACAACGTTACTCGTCTTCAACACACGAACTTTGGATTATTTACGGTTTAGTCGGTGGTTGTAAAATCCAGCGAGTTTATTTCTCGGTTTCTCCACGATTAGTAAGACTCGGTATTTTCTACAACAAACACATTTACTTTCTCTCATTGTTCGATCAACATTTGTAAATCTAAATTATCCAAATGGAGTACACTTCTCTTACGGATAAGTCCATCCTCTCGGTTACGGATAATCGTCCAGCAATGTTGGTGAAGGCAATGTATGAGGATTGGAAGTCTAGAATGAAACTTTATATGATGAATCGAGACAATGGAAATCTCATTTTTGCATCGGTTCAAAATGGACCATTAGTGTAACATCCCGTATTCCACGTCTATTATGTATATAATATACATATATAAATATAATTACTTAAATTATGCAACCTAAATACCATCATATAAATTATTTGATTTATTAATCGAAATTCATTTTTAAGAGATATCAAATTTATTTGATTTGAAAACGAGAGAATATTTTGTAAATTACAAAAGACTGCGCAAATATAAGAATTCACGAGATACAAATTAAATTTATTTTTAATTATTAAAAGATATTTGATAAAACGATATATTAAATTAGTTATTACTTTACTCTAAATTTAATAACGTATGTTAAAATCGAGAATAGTTAGAGTCAAATCTATTTTTCTTAAAACAATAATTGTCCGTGATAATCGATAAATATTAACATTTTAAAAGAGTTTATAAAATATTATGAAACAATAGTCAAATAAATAATTATTTTTATAGGAAAAATCGTTTTGAACGCAATTTTCTTGTCTTGAATCAACAGTTAACTATTATAAACGTGCCCCGAACCGTTAATTAACAAAAGTTATAACAAAAGTTACAATTTTAACCCCCAACTATTCCCAATCTTACACATTATATTAATATAAATACGAAATAATCACATTTGTATTCATTTACAATAAAAGCCTACACACACACAACCCTAAAATACTCTCTCCCGTCTCCTTTCTAATTTCCGGCGCCCCCTTTCATTTTCCAACCACCAAAAAAATAAAACTTAGGCCACCCCATATACGTCGGTCGCCGCCACCTTATATCACCGTTGTCACCATCCCTCCGCTTTATACCTTTACACCACGACATCACCATGAACATCGGCCATCACGTCACCTAAACCACCAGTCGTCGTTGTGTCATTAACCACCCCGATGAACAACCACCAAATCCAACCACAGTACACTACCACCACGTTGTCCAATCATCCACCAACCTCCATCTCAGATCTATATAAACTAGGACTGAGCACGACAGACCCAATACCGACCCGAACCGGAAAACCGAACCTAACCGGACCGAACAATTTCGGACTGAACCCCGGTCCGAGGTTCTTGACGAATTTGGTCTTCGGTTCGGTTGGTCCGGTTCGGTCTAACCAAAATCTTTTCGATTATGTCTAATAAGAACAGACCAGACCAACCCGGACCGGACTGGACCATTTCGGTTCGGTCTCGGTCCGGGGTTTCGGACCATTTTGGTCCTCGATCCGGTCCGGTCCGGTCTGGTCCCGGACCGATGCTCAGCCCGAATATAAACCACCGTGCGGCTCAGCTGCTCCAGCCACCAACCACCAGCTCTCAACCACGCCACGACCCTACAGCCGCCACCCATTTTATACCTAACCACAATCCACGTCGTGGCCACCACAACAACATCACCACCTACACCTTAACCCCACGTCACAACCATATAACCACCATCGTGCCACCATCTCCGTCGTCTCAAACCACTCTACCAACCAATAGCCGACCACCATGTCACCACCACCACGTCCCCCTGTCACCAGCCGCCACCTCGGGGTGTGTGTGCTGCTTATCACCGAAATCACCACCAAAGTAGTTTTTGTTGGTGTTTCTCCGACTGCCACAGCCGCATCCAAAGGGTGGCGGGCTTGTGGTGTTGTTGTTTATGTTTGGGTGTTCTTATGATTTTTGGTCTAGATCCGGTTTTTAGGGGTGTGTTTGTTCATGTATATAAAAAACTGAATATGGGTGTTTGGATTCGTGTTTAAAACAATCATATAAAGGTGTTTGGGTTAATACATAAAAACTGTTAAGGGTGTGTTTGGATTTTGGTTCAATGTTAGATTTGGAGTATTTGGGCTTGCAACAATAATTGACTATCTAAATGAAAAAAAATATAAATCGTATACTAATAATTTCATAAACGTTATTTAAAAAATAAATATACAAAAATTTACAACATATTATTTATGGACCTTGTAAGTTAATATTGATTGTATTGGAGTCATGGTTCTTGCGTGAAGCGTGAGATTAGAGCATTCTTCGAGTTAATCGTATATGCCGCGTCCCATTGACTTTAACCAAACCTAAGACCCGATTAAAGCGTAGGATTAGAGCATCCCTCGTGTTAATCGTATATGGCGCGTCCCATTGACTTTAACCAAACCTAAGACCCGATTAAAGCGTATATGGGGAAACTAGATGCATTGATATGAATTAATGGTAAATAGCCGTCAAGATAGAGCGTGACTTATAGTAACAAGTCGTTTCAACTTACGTTTACGCTGCTCCTAGTGTTTATTTTCTACTGATTGCTCTTCTATGCTGATGTGAGTCCATACCCCACTCTTACTTGTTTATAAATGTTTTATAACTGTTTTGGGGAGATGCATGCTACTATATTTCTATTGACAACTTGGTTTAAACTTATGATATGTTTGTTTATAAATTATTTATGAACTGGATAATCTTTGTAAACGAACACTATTGCTTTATATAAATTGTTAAATGTAAACTGGAAACGAAACTAAGTAATCTATGTAAACGAAAATATTATTTGATTTGAACTGTTAAACATAAGTGAAACTGGAAACAAAAACTAAATCATTGAAAATGGGTGAAATATCACAAAAACGGAAACTGACATGCACCGTTAATTACTGAATGTAAGTGTGAATGAAAGTAGATTAATTTATTTTGGGGTGACGCCTACATCTGGGATTGGCAGGTCATATGGCCATCAGATGTATTTGAAATTCTGTAACTATGAAACAACGGAAACAATGAAACTCTGTTAAAGTTTTGGTGTCATGAGAAAGCACAGGTTTAACTCCTTTATAACTACGAACACGGATACAATTCTCTTATAATTACGAAAATGTGTGAAACGTAACTGAATCATTTTGTGAACTGCAATACTTTTTCTAAAACACTTATATATAACATAGTTTTGCGATAAATGTTACTTTATCGGAAAACTCTAATTTTCTAAACTACCTTTCAAAATTGCTTTCAGTAGTTGACGTTTATATCTTTTGAAAATCTTAAACGATTTAAACTAGATAAACTTATGAACTCATCAACTTTATGTTGATATTTTAAGCATGTATTCTCATGTACTTGACTATATGGATTATTTGGAGTCTACATTGTGGTTTTGGCATATAGAGGTCGTTTCTCGGATCAAGCTCTCGATTACTCATGAAGTCACAACCCTCAAAGCTAGTCTTCTGCTGTAGTAAATTTGGGGGTGTGACAATTAGATTATGGTAACATGACGGAGGGTGTAGTTACTCGTGCTCGCACAATGGTCGACTTGACTGGAGATGCTAAAATTCAAGCTAAGTGTGATATTCAAGCTAAAAACATCATTCTCCAAGATCTTCCTCCAGATGTCTACAAACTCATGAGTAAACACAAAGTTGCCAAATATTTATGGGAGAGAATTCGCGTTCTAATGCAAGGCATCTCGTTAACTAAACAAGAACGAGAGTGTAAGCTATATGATACGTTTGATAAGTTTGCCTGTGTTCCAGGGGAGACACTTAATGATTACTATTTGAGATTCACTCTATTGATGAATGAGCTCAACATTTTTACATGAAGATACCGCCATTTTGTTGGGAATAAAATTAGCTAAGTCACTAGGACGCTGACAAGAAGAACTTGGACGCTGACAAGAGTAAAAGTGGTGCTGACAGATGAGCACTGATAAAGCATATTTAAGCGCTGACAAGAAGAAGTTCAACCGTTGATAGAATTATTAGTCTACACGTTTTGTAATTCTAGTAAAGATATGTTCAATATTGTATTTCTTATGTTTATCTTTACCTAGAATAGTTGATAGGTAGACTTTTGTACACGACTCCTTATGTTATAAAAGGAGGTCGTAGGGTTCATAGTTTGATATAAGTTTTCATAAGTTTACACTTTCATTTGTACACAAGTTTTATCATCAATCAAAGTGAAAGTTTGGGTTACATTGTTTTGCTTTGTTCTTTGCTCTAAGTGTTAATTCCGCATAACACTTAGATTGTTAAATGCAAAAAGTTTCTCTGCGTATTAATCTTGATTCAATCTCGTTTAACACAAAGCTAATCGATCTAAGTTTGGGATCAACAAGGGGTATCAGAGCTTGTTGAGGAACTTCGATCTAAAAGAATAGTAAACCCTAAAAACCCTAAATCACCAGAAACCCTAAACCAAACAAGATGTCTACCACAGAATCTTCATCCTTATCAAATCACAACCTCAAAATCCCTATGCTCGACCTTGACAACTTTGAACAATGGATGTACAATTTTGAACAGTATCTTCAAGTCAATGGCTATGCTCTTTGGGAAGTCATTGAATATGGCAATCAATTCGATAAAGCAGCTAAGATTCAGGCTGCTATTGCAGCACGAAGTACAGCCTGACAATCTGGTGATGCTCTTAATGAAAGACCTGAAGATGGAAGAGTTGTCTCAGTAGCTGAGATAGCCTTAAGAAAGAATGATATGAAGACCTTAAACACTCTTAAACTTTCCTTGGGTCCAAAGAACAAACACAAATACAGAAGCTATAAAATATTTGGGCAGCCCTTCAAGTTACCTATGGTGGTAATGAAGATACAACAAAGAAAGGAAGAAGCAACTGTTGAGTGAATATGTTGTGTTTAAGGCTCATCCCAATGAGAAGCTAAGTGAGGTAAGAAGTAGGCTTCAAGACATCACTAGCAAGTTGGCTTTTATAGGAACAGAACTTGAAGATGCTGATATCATTGCTACATTCCTTGGAGGTCTTGGTGATGCATGGAAAATTGAAGCCAAATCAATTGTTGCTACCAATACCCATAAGAGTGCTTCTTTTGATGATATCTAGAATAAGCTGAAAATTGTGGAGAATGAGATCTTACTTTAACATGGAAAGAAGTCAACATCTGGAAACATGGCTTTCATCTCAAATAGTGAATCTCAAGCCATTGACAAAGATTCATATGTTAATGGAATGAATGTACATCTTGTTACTGGATCAACACTTGTCAGCGGTGGATCAACTTTTGTCAGCGGCTCAAATTTTGACGTTGACACATACAATGTTGGCTCACCAAGTCTTAAACCTGCTGGTATTGATTTGGATACAGTATGTGCATACATTGCTGCATTGCCGAATGGTTCCTTAGTTACCTATGAAGATCTGGAGTAAATCAGTGATGCTGATCTAGAAGAAATGGATATCAAGTGGAATATGGCACTTGCAAGCATAAGGGCCGATAGATGGAACAGGAGGTTTGGTAGAAAGATGACTTTTAATTGCAAAGACACAACTGGATTTGACAAATCTAAGGTTGAATACTATAATTGTCATAGGATGGGACACTTCATGAGAGAGTGTAGATCTCTACGAAGTGATGATGCTGGAAACAAGTCAAGACAGATGGTTACTATTAAGGATGCTGAGCCAAAGGCTATGGTTTCCATGCAAGGTATTGATGGCATTGGATGGGACTGGAGCTTTATGGCAGATGATGTGGTAGAAAATCAAGCTTTGGTGGCTGAAAAGGAAGAGGAAAAGAACGTTCACTTTGATCTCATGGCCAACTCCTCCTCTTCGTCAGATAATGAGGTATATGATGATGCCTTTTGTAGTAAAGGTTGCAGGTTATACACTGGAAAAACTTAACAAAGAAATTTTAAAATTAAAATCAAATGTTTTTTATGTAGAAGTTAGACTTGCAAACTATAAAAGGGGGCTTGCACAATCTGATGGGATGGTAGAGGAATATAAGAAAATGGAATTTGACCTAAAATATCAAATTAATGTTTTAACTAGAGATTTGAATGTCAGTAATGAAGCTAGAGAATCCTTAATGAAATGCAGGACTAACTTGCAACTTCAGTTAAGTGAAGCTATTAAGGATAAAGAGAATGTAGGGCTTAAAATTGAAAATTTAGATAAAGCCAGCCAACCTAGAAAGATGTGTTAGTGAACAAACAAACCCTAGGGACATGTCGGGGATTGGGTGAAAAGCGTTTGCTGCTATTCCACCACTTATTGGGAACTTCTATGGTGTCCTAAAGAAGGATCTCTCTTGGACAGGTATTCCAGAACTCCAAGAAGAGGAATTTATTCCTCCACCTAGAGTGCTTTCCCTAGTTGAGGAGTATAAGCAGAAAGTGTCTGATCTTGAACAGTGGAAGAAAGCTAACCATATGTTGTTTCTTAAGGGAGGCCTTCTTAGTGATGAAGAAACTAAAGTTAAACCAATAGTCATAACTAACCCTACCACTGGAAGACCTATTAACCTTGGCTCTACAACTAAGACCAAATCTAGTGTTAAATATGCTGAAATATATAGGAAACCTAGATCACCTCAAATCCAAGCAAGTGTTAATGGGACATGGTTCTTTCAATCTAGACCTAAGGTTATGTCTATAAAGGCTTGTTACACATGTGGGATTTTTTCTCAGTTGGCTTATAAATGTGTCAACTGCTCTAAATCCACTGTTGACAGTAAGTCAACCATGGTCAAACCTAGACCTTTTGTCCAAACAAGTCCCCAAACCACTAGACCAGCTCCTTTCTTTTCTAAAGGGACAAATACTCATGGACAAAGGCCCTTTCAAAAGACCAACACTTGGTCTAACAGACAATGGGTTCCTGTAGCAAACCATAATTTAGACGCTGACAGGAACAAATTGGCTGCTAACAAGACAAAATCAGCCGCTGACAGATCTAGGTTTGGAATGAAAATGCCACAACTGACTTCTGTTAGACCTCATGTTAGACCAAGCAATAGGTATTTACAACCTAAGGGAAAGGGATCTAAAGCTTTATACATTTTGACATGGAGACCTAAACAAGACCAAAACCCTAATTCAGATGGAATTTCTATGACCTGTAACAGATTTAGTTTTCTTGCAAAGGTCATCACTAAACCTATTGGGGTAAACTGGGTGTTTAGGGCACAAAGGGATGAACAGGGGGTTGTTACAAGGAATAAGTCAATTCTTGTTGAACAACCAGATGAATCTAAGTCTACAAAGGCTTGGGTTCCCAAAGAAAACTAATTTGTTTTCTTCATGTGTAAGGTATTCACAAGCAGGTCAATGATAAAGTATATTGGGACAGTGGATGCTCAAGGCACATGACAAGGAAGGAAGACTATCTTACCAATATCATTCCTATCAAGAATGGTGACAAAGTGTATTTTGGAGGAGGTTATGGAACCATCTCTAGAAAAGGCACTCTCATCACCCACAACCTAAGGTTTGATGAAGTCTTCTTGGTAAAAGAACTTGACGATAAATTGTTTAGTGTGTCACAAGTTTGTGACAACAAAAATAAAGTTATTTTTACTTATACTGAGTGCTTGGTGTTAAATAAGGATTTTAAGATTCCTGATGAAAAGTTTATTGAGTATAGAACACCTAGGCATAAGGACATTTATAATGTTAATCTAAATGGAATTAAGATGAATTTTTTTTGTCATGTATTTATGCTAAAGCTTTAGTTGATGAGAGTAATTTATGGCACAGAAGGTTAGGGTATATTAACTTTAAGAATATTAATAGACTTGTGAGACATGATCTTGTTAGTGGTTTTCCTTCTAAAGCTTTCCACAATGATCATTCTTGTGTTGCATGCCTTAAAGGCAAACATCAGAAGGTCTCCTTTAAGTCTAAAAGTGTGCATTCTAGTTCTAAACCACTTCAACGGCTACACATGGATTTGTTTGGCCCAACCAATATAGAAAGTGTTAATGGTAAATCCTATTGTTTTGTTATCATTGATGATTATTATAGGTTTACTTGGACCTTCTTTTTGGCACTAAAAATGATACTGCTAAGACTTTAATGAACTTCATTACCCAATTTGAAAAGAAAATAGGTCATGAGGTTAAAAATCTTAAAAGTGATAATGGTGGTGTGTTTAGGAACAACCTTCTAGATACCTTTTGTGTCAATAAAGGGAATCTCTAGAGAGTTTAGCATATGTAGAACTCCACAACAAAATGGTGTAGCTGAAAGAAAGAATATAAGTCTAATAGAAGCAGCTAGAACCATGTTGGCAGATGCAAATTTACCCATTTCTTTTTAGGCTGAGGTTGTGAACACTGCATGCTATGTTCAAAATAGAGCCTTGGTGAATAAGTTTCATAATAAGACCCCCTATGAGTTTCTTTGGAATAGGAAGCCTAGTATAGACTTCTTTAGGCCTTTTGGATGTCATGTAGTTATTTTAAATACTACTGATAATCTAGGCAAGTTTCACTCAAAAGGTGATGAGGGACTTTTTATAGGATATTCCACAAATAGCAGGGGGTACAGGGTTTAAACAAGAAGACTAAGATTCTAACAGAAAATATTCATGTTGACTTCTTAGAAAGTAAACCTAGTGATCGTAAGTCTGGACCTAATTGGTTGTTTGATTTGGAACCATTATCTAGGACTTTGAATTATATGCTTGTCACTAATCCAGAAATTGTGGAAAAGGATCCAAATGTTTTGGAAGAATATGTTATTGAACATTCAGGTACACATGTTGCAAAAGAAGAAGGACCGCATGCAGTTGAGCCAACTCCTATATTTGATTATGTCACCATACCTATATGGACTGATGGGTTTGTGCAAGCATCTGCTGCTGCTGGAAAGGAGGAAGAAGGGCCACAAGAAAACCCAGTTGATGAATCCATGCATGTAATAAGTATGTAAACACTTATCCTTTTACCACTTAAAACAAGTAAAAACCAAACCAAAACGTGTATTTAATATCTTAAAAAGGTGGAATTACGCGTGGTTTTGTGTTTTTGTGTGAAATAGGTACAAAAGGATAAAATGAAGAAAACACGGGATTTCACGAAAATTTATCGAAGAAAAAGTCAAAGAACCAAAACTACCAAACGTGCCAAAAGATTGAAGTTTGGAGGGCTAAGGATGAAGATTTAATGAAGTTTCAAGCTTTAAATCAAGAAATGCAAACAACGAGGACCATTTATGCCATTATCCAAAGTTATCCACTAACAAACCAATTAATCTTAGTAAAAATTAAATAAATATAAGTTTTTTATTTTGTAATGGTTAGTTTATATTGAAATAATTAATTTTGATTTTAAATATTTTTAGTTTTAGTAGTTATTTTTTATTTATTTATTTATTTTTTATTTTTTGCTTTACCAAAAAAAGTTTTAGTAGTTTTAATTTTATTTATTTTTATCTATTTTTAAACTAACACAAAAATATTAAAAAGAAAAAAAAAGCATGTGTGTTTCTTTTGTGAGTAATTAGGTGCATACTTCTAGAATATTAAATATGGTGGAGTTGGTTAAAGAAGATTAATCAAGAGCCCTTGGATAAAAGAATAATGAAAGATGAAGATGGTGATCCATGTGAAGTGCTCTCATTGATCTATCTAAAAAGCATCTTTCATCCTATTGGTAGAAACTCATCAACGCCTACCAAATGACCAAGATGTCGTCAAGTTAAAGAAGAGAAGGTGATTAAAATCCTAAAAAGACTAATCTACCCCAATCACCTTGGCTTCAACTATAAATAGCACCTCATTTTTCTTCATTTTGTATGTAGCAAGCCCGCCACTTCTATTATAGGGAATCGAACTATTTTAGGTAGCTAAATAATGTCAATTTTATTTCTTGTTTTTTAATGTATTTTTCTTTCAAGCTTTTGTATTAGCTTATTTTTAAGCTCTCTTTATTATTAATAAAAGTTTATGTTTTAGCTTATTCTTAATCTCTTTTAGCTTATTCTCATTCTACCTTTCTTAATCTTTTCTTAATAATCTAGCTTATTATTTTGGGATTAGTTTTTATAACTTTTTCCAAATAAGTTAAGATTTATATATAAGTTTGAAATAAGTTTTCTTATTTCAAGCTTATTATAGGCTTATTTTTCTAGATCTAGCTTATTTTGGGTGATTTGTTCATTTAGCTTTCAAGCTTTTTGAATCACATAAGTTTTAAGCTTAGGCTTACAACTTATTAATTAGCTAGCTTTTTAATTATTTACTTTTAGCTTAGATCTATTAGATTTTTTTATACAAATAGTTTAGATCTATTAGTTTTAAGTTTAAAAGTAAAGTATTTTCATAAAAAAATTAGTTTAGATCTATTAGGTATTTGATAAAATAATATAGATCTATTAATTTTTAGTTTAAAAATTAAAATATTTTTATAAAACATAAAAAATAGTCTAGATCTATTAGATTTGTTTGAATCTCTTTATCAAATATTAATTGTAGCTTATTATCCTAACTTCTTGTGTTATTTTGATCTTGGCGAATCGATTCATTACGTTTGGTAAAGAGCTTATGGTTTGTATAGATTTGGTTCGAGTTTGATTTTATTTGTTGTCATTTTTACTTGTTATTACTTGCTTGCATTTAGATTAATTTTACACTTAGAGTAATTAATATTTTTAATTATAATATAGTTTTGTTGCATCTTAAATTTAATTAGTTTAATCTAGATTTTAAATTATAGTATAATTTTATTGCATAGAATAATTTTATGTGAACTATTTGCGCTTTTATTTTTATATATTCCCTAGCCTAAAATAATATTCCCCTTTAAGTTTAAATTAGACATAGATACCAAACAAGTACTATTAACCAAAACAATTAATCTCATTGTTAAAGTTGAAAATCAATTCGAGACGATTCGAGGAAAAACGATATACTAAAAACGAATATTAAATGGCGCCGCTGCCGCATCGATCTCGTTACGATTGACGATTTTTCGTGAGACGATTTGGATTTTGGGATCCTTTCACTTTTGAATGTCATTTTTCTTGTTAAAAAAATCAAAAATATAAAAATACAAAAATAAATAAAAAATCAAAAACATATTTTTTTTGTTAAGTACTATTTTTATTTTTCTTATTTCGATTTCTTTCTTTTTTTTATTGTTAATATATTTTTCTTAAAAAATACAAAAAGATTTTATTTATACTATAGATATTGCGTATAAGAACCCTAATACATAATATTCCATAAGTATTTCTTGCAATACCCCGTATTTGTAGGTGTTCCGGTTCCATATACGTGTATCGATCTAACAAAATAAAAGGCAAAAATAGATAAATACTTTCGTTAAGCAAGAATTCGAAAAATACGAACATTAAGGTGAATAGAAAGGCGACGTGCTATAAAAGGCCGTCTAAGGGAAGCTAGGTACTTAAGTGCTTCCCGCCACCTCATTCCCCCATTCACTTGTGAGTATTTTGAGAACTGAAGGCTCATAGAGGGTTTTGCCACCCAAGTAGTATTACGTATATATATTTTCTTGTATCTTTTTAATATTGAACCTCCATTGGGATAATCTCTTCTCTTTCAAAGTTGACCAAGGGCAATCCCCTTATTCCTCGTGTTTAGTTGTATTCGCACTCGGTCGCATGCACAAATACCGATTGGTGTACCCCGTCCTTCAAAGAAGGCGAAAAATACAAACATTTCACAAGTCGATCACGAGAATCAAGCTTTTGACACTATCATGGATAATCTTCCGATTTGGGAAATATTGCAAGAAGAGCGTTATAAGATTGTATCCGAGGAGTGTACGACTTGTGGTAGACCTCATGCTTATTTTATTTGTGACAAAACTTATGAGGAAGTTTATACTAATGAGTAAAGTATGTGCTATGATACTAATACTTATTTTGGCTCCCCTAGTTTTCCTACAACTAGTAACCCACCACATTATGATCAAGGGTTTTATGGGTAATTTCAAAATCAAGGGTTTTCAAATCATGAAAGTTTTCAAAATGAAGGCAATTTTCAAAACTATAATCAAGGGAATATTTCACAACCTCAAATGGATTTAATTCTTCAAAAGATTAAGGAACATGATAGATTACTAAGCGAATGGCAAGAGGAAACCGATAGAAAATTCATGCTAATTTTAGAAACCTATCAAGCTCAAGATAATATTGAGCCGTCTTTGAGAGTTGATGTTGAGGCTAACACCACTACTAGTAGTGATGTTCCCACTGTGGATCCTTCCATCTCTCCCCTATAAAGGAGAGACAAGGCCCATAGATTATCATGAGTTTTACACCCCCTCCGGTGTTGACACCCACTGATACACTTACCTCTCCTCCTTCCTCACCTTTTGAGGAAATTCCCGAGATTACACTTGAGCCTACATTACCCATTGATGACCCCATTTATTGTATGACTTCTTCTCCCACTCCTTCAAATGACTTTATGCTTTCTTCAAATTCTCTTAGTGAGACATGTTTTGTTAAACCAATTTTTGAGGAGTGTGAAGAACTTTATAATGAGTCCATATAAAAAGAACCTTAATTGGTCCTACACCTAAGGAGTTTGTAGATAGGTATGAGTTATCTTGTGATTCCAACTATACTTTTAATTATTCCTCGGGATCGGATGAGGATGACTCTCCTATTTTACCAAAACCGACTTTTGAAAAACATGATAAGGATACTAATGATTTATCGAATTCTTTATTCCTTAGTGATGAAATTTATACCCCGAGTGTTGAGAAATTCCATCACGAGGATGCTTTTTATGATCCCGTGTTATTGGTTTTCTCGGATGAGCTTAATTGCGATCATAGTATTAATGAGAAGGAAAATGGAGATTTAAAACTTGATATTCATATTGATTTTGAAAACTCGGATTTTGACAAATTCACATTTGCCTCTTCACCAATTACTTTTGATTCTACCATCGGTTCTTTGCCACATATCACTTTTAGTGATGATGATGGTTTTCTCATTCCCGAGATCGATGAGTTTCTTGATATTGATACACCCGAGGAGTACATATCCGGGTATTTTGATACGGAGGGAGATACTTTTTCTAGCGTATTTATTACACGATGATACTTTACCTTCTCTCCCTCCCGTCCCACCCATTTATAATGATAAAGAGAATGATGACCCGAGGGTTCCGACTATTAGTGTTTTGACACCTACTTTTTCACTCCCGATGTCTACCTTTAATTGTGAGAAACTTTTGCTTAAAGGAAACCCATCTTTCTTATACTTGTTTGCTATTACCACCATGAGGTTTATTTCCTTTCGTTATGAAAATTATGTGTTTGACCCGGGTGGACTTTATTGGGGTATTCCTTATATGACTATGTTTCACCCTTTATCATGGAGAGATTTTCATCCCTTAGAAATCTCGGTTTTACCATGATTTCACCCATCTCCACCTTTTCACCTTTTCCATAATAAGTGTAGGGGGAGCCATGTAGGTTGTTTGTGATGTGTTGTTTTTTAGGAAAGTGTGCTTTCGTGCTCCACTTTTGGTACCTTTGAAGAACCGTGATCCCGTGTTACCATTGATACCGGTTCTATCCTAACTATTGTGATTCATACTTGTATATAAATAAGTTGAATAAATGTAATCACTTTAGTTGTCTCTTCCTTAGCTCGATTTAAACAACGTGCACAATGTCCTAAGTGTCGTGGAGTTTACTTCCACATGCTTAAACATTGAGGAAAATATTAAGTGTAGGGGAGACTTCTATCTTAGTTAAGCGGGCTTTTCCATGAATTCGTTCTCATTTTAACCGGAAAATTAAAATTTTTCGCCGTTTGTCAAAAATTTTGATCTATTTTGCCTAGTAGTAATTTTCATTTATTTTCTTTTATCTTCTTTCCTTTTGTCATCACCATCATGTATATATTCCATTTCATGAATAAAGTCAAAAATAAAATAAACAAATAAAATGGTTTTAACGAGTTTAGACATCTTTGATATATTAGGCCCGTCGTGCATATTTTGACTCAACCCGAGTTTATTAATTTGAGTTTACTCTAGCTAGTATCCTTAACCATATGGACCTTAATTTGTTTATTAGGCTAAGCATCCACGAGTCTCATTACATGAGATTTTAAATTGTGAATAACGAGAAATGATAGAGTCAATTATAAGTTACGTATTATTTCATGAATTTATGTGAGTTAATTATAATCTTTTTCTCCCAACACTTGTCAATAAATAAATGCAATAAATAAGGTCGTACGATTTGAAAATTTACTTAGCTTCTAGCCCAAAATTGTTTAAAAGTTGCTCGGGATTCATTAGAGTTCATAGCCAAGGCATAACTTATTGAAGCGGGACTCGAAGATTGGTGTATCCAAAAAGGCCTTAACAAGGCATGAGGATATCCGAGTCCAAAAAGGCCCTCACAAGGCATGAGGATTCACTTTTTTTGCTAAAGATCCTAAGATGATGTGAAGATCATTAATCCAAATCAATATGAAGGATCAAGACACACGACGAGAAGCAATTTACTCCCAATAAGGTTGCGGAAAAGTCTATCCATAAAGGCCCTTACAAGGCATGAGGATAAATAGATCCAAGTCTGAAAAGGAGGCGGATCGTTGTATATCAAAATCCTAAAATAAGACACGGATAAATGAAGAAGTCGTGGTCAAAGTTTGAAGCATCTTTCACTCCAAATGAAGATGTATACCAAAATGAAGAGAAGACCATAATTTCAAGATCGTCTCTCTAGATTTGAAGTTTGAAGTACATGCCATATATTGGTCCGAGAAAGGTCTCAAATCGCGAAACGAGTTATACCAAGATAGGAACTTTGTGAGATTTTGAGAAGCCGTTTTAAAAGATTTTGTCCTTTAGCTAACTACTGATTAAATCATCCTACTTTATTTTCGGCCTTAATAAATTATCGAAATAAGTAAAAAATGCATCCTTGTGATCTTTCAAGACAAAAATAAAATACAAGAGATACACATAGGAATAAGGGGGTTTAAGTGAATAATTAAACCATATGAGTAAGTGTTAGCTTTACTAACTTGTAATTACAATGATCTCGTTTTTACTCTTGGTATGGGGAACGTGAAACTTGAGGGTGATAAATATTCATGACACCTTAAATCTTAGATTTCTTTATGAGTTTCTTCCATCAAACAATTTCAAAGTTAATAAACTGAATAAAATTGTTATATCTTTTATAAAGTTTTGATCTTTTCATAGTTGTTAAGTTTCTTTTATTGTACTAGTGATAATATATCGTAATAAAGGCCGAGATGGGTTAATTATGATGAAAAATATAAAGTTGTGCTTTAAAATCGTGCATTGCATGGGAACATTACAATGATCAAGTGTAGGGGATTTAATAAGTGTGTAAACACTTATCCTTTTACCACTTAAAACAAGGAAAAACCAAACCAAAACGTGTATTTAATATCTTAAAAGTCGGAATTACGCGTGGTTTTGTGTTTCTATGTGAAATAGGTACAAAAGGATAAAAATGAAGAAAATACGGGATTTCACGAAAATTTATCGAAGAAAAAGTCAAAGATAAAGTCAAAGGACCAAAAGTGCCAAAAGATTGAAGTTTGGAGGGCTAAGGATGAAGATTTAATGAAGTTTCAAGCTTTTAATCAAGAAATGCAAACAACAAGGACCATTTCTGCCATTCTCCAAAGTTATCCACTAACAAACCACATGGACCAATTAAGAGCACGAATTTACTAAGCTACGGTTCCGCCCTTGCCGCGTAACTCGTCTCGGTTTGCATTTCGCATATTCTACTATTTTATTTCTAATTTTAACATTTTATTAATCTTAGTAAAAATTAAATAAATAAAAGTTTTTTATTTTATAATAGTTAGCTTAGTATTGAAATAATTAATTTTGATTTTTGAATATTTTTAGTTTTAGTAGTTCTATTTTTATTTATTTTTAAACTAACACAAAAATATTATCAAGAAAAAAAAATAGCATGTGTGTTTCTTTAGTGAGTAGTTAGGTGCATACTTCTAGAGGATTAAAGATGGTGGAGTTGGTTAAAGAAGATTAATCAAGAGGCCTTGGATAAAAGAATAATAAAAGATGAACATGGAGATCCATGTGAAGTGCTCCTATTAGTCTATCTAAAAAGCATATTTCATCCTATTGGTGGAAACACATCATCACCTACCAAATGACCAAGATGCCCTCAAGTTAAAGAAGAGAAGGTGATTAAAAACCTAAATAGACGAATCTACCCCAATCACCTTTGCTTCAACTATAAATAGCACCTCATTTTTCTTTATTTTGTATGTAGATCTTAGGTAGCTAAATAATGTCAATTTTATTTCTTGTTTTTTAAATGTATTTTTCTTTCAAGCTTTTGTATTAGCTTATTTTTAAGCACTCTTTATTATTAATAAAAGTATATGTTTTAGCTTATTCTTAATCACTTTTAGCTTATTCTCATTCTACCTTTCTTAATCTTTTCTTAATAATCTAGCTTATTATTTTGGGATTAGTTTTTTTATAACTTTTTCCAAATAAGTTAAGATTTATATATAAATTTGAAATAAGTTATCTTATTTCAAGATTATTGTGGGCTTATTTTTCTAGATCTAGCTTATTGTGGGTGATTTGTTCATTTATCTTTCAAGCTTTTTGAATCGCATAAGTTTTAAGCTTAGGCTTACAACTTATTATTAAGCTAGCTTTTTAATTATTTACTGTTAGTTTAGATCTATTAGTTTTTTTTATAGAAATAGTTTAGATTTATTAGTTTTCAGTTTAAAAAGTAAAGTATTTTCATAAAAAAATTAGTTTAGATCTATTAGGTATGGGTTTAAGGAATAAAATAGCTACGTACTTTTCAAAATGTAACGAAATGGTACGTGTACTTTTTTTATTATCTATATGGTACGTCTACTTTTGCAAACCGGCTTATATGGGTGGGGAAGAGCTGTTTCAACCAAACGAACCCATACCATATCCGAACGAGACGGTGGCACTGTAACAACCACAAGCTCATCTCCACCATAGAAGGTGACAAATACGTCGTCAGTCAACAGCTTTTTATCAGTTTCAGCAGCTTGGTCAACCTTCAGACTCATGGCTAAGAACTTGCTTGTGGGATCTTCCCATGGCGGAGTCAAGTTTGGTCCATACCAGTATATATTCTCGATCTTCAAAAACTCGTTACTTTGGAAAAGATCATTTCTTCTGATGTTGTTGCACCTTCTTCGCCACAGTTCAGTTCCAACTTAACTCAGTGGTTTTACTAAAGCTCACCAAGTCGACAAGAGAGAACCCATGGTTTGTGGTGATGAAATTGAAAGAAATGGCTGGCCACGTCCGTATAAGAAGGCATCACCCAACCGTGTGGCAAGATTACTAATTGGGTTGAAAGAATCTGCAATGATCTTGGTCTTTGAGAGTATGAGGTCAAAAGCGATTGCTTCAATCAAAGGCGGACGATAAATATTTTCGCCTTTAAAACCGTATCATTGAAGAAGCATTAATGAAACAAAACCCGTTAATATGATCGATTAACATACGGATGTAAATCAATCTCTAAAGGAGGTTCTTCTTCCTAACTACCATCAAACAAATAAAGAATCACATTCTTCGCGTTTCTAGAAAAAAGAGCAAAATTGAGAAACCATTGGCTGAATATGAAACACCAAGCGGAGTAGGATGCCCAGATTTTAAACCTATTGGGAAACAATACTTCGTCTTTCTATGGCTTCTAATTTCAATTTTTTCACCATTTGATGAAGACATTAACAAAAACGAAACATAGAAGGGAGCTAAGCTTGCGTCAAACTCCAATTCGACTGAAATCTTGTTTGACGAATTATTCACAAACTGGGTTTCAAAGATAGCAGAATCACTCGATTGCAAAGGCATTAGTGACGACGAATGAGTGATTGATATTATCTTCATTGTTCATTGCTATTGTTAATTTTGATTAATTGAACATTAGAAAAAATTAGGGTTTGGTTTGATTTGGAAAATCTGAGTGCAAAAGTGTTATGAATGATATGCAGCCACAAATAATAAAAAGGAAAAATATTGCCACGTCACACATGTTAGCCGGTTTTACCAATTACCGGTCACAAAGTGGCCATATTGACACAAATCAAATAGTAGACGTACCATATAGATAATAAAAAAAGTATATGTATCATATCGTTACACTTTAAAAAGTACGTAGCTATTTTATGCCTTAAACCCATTAGGTATTTGATAAAATAGTATAGATCTATTAAATTTTGGTTTAAAAATTAAAATATTTTTATAAAACATAAAAAATAGTCTAGATCTATTAGATTTGTTTGAATCTCTTTATTTAAATATTAATTGTATCTTCTTATCCTAACCTCTTGTGTTATTTTGATCTTGGCGAATCGATTCATTACGTTTGGTAAAGAGCTTATGATTTGTATAGATTTGGTTCGAGTTTGATTTGGGAGGCCGTGTACTTTACGGGCCGAGTTACGCTTTTGATTAAGTTTGATATGGGAGGTCGTGTACTTTATGGGCCACATTTTGTTGCTTATGTTGATTGTGTTTAGAGCGTTTTCTTCGGACCACGGGTACTAAGTTCTTTCCTTTTTTAAATATCTAGCTTAATAGTTTTAGTTTAATTAATTTGATTAATGTAGTTTAAATTGTTTTTAAATAATATCTCTTTTATAAAAATCGTTTTAATTAGTTTTAAATATTATTATTGTTTTAAAAATAGATTTAAAATTTGTAAAAAAATAGTTTTTATTTAGATAAGCTTATTTTTAGTATAAAGTTTACACATTTTTGTGATTATTAAGCTTATTGTTATATAAAGCTTCAAGCTTTATCATCTAAAAAGATTAATAAGCTAAAAAGGTTAAAGCTTTACGCTTTATTTTTAAGTTTATCGTTGTGATTTCATTTTTTGTCATTTTTACTTGTTATTACTTGCTTGCATTTAGATTAATTTTGCACTTAGAGTAATTAATACTTTTAATTATAATATAGGTTTATTGCATCCGAAATTTAATTAGTTTAATCTAGATTTTAAATTGTAGTATAATATTTTTGCATTTTAGAAAAATTTTATGTGACCTATTTGCGCTTTTATTTTTATATATTCCCTAGTCTAAAATAATATTTCCCTTTAAGTTTAAATTAGTCATAGATACCAAACAAGTACTATTAACCAAAACAATTAATCTCATTGTTAAAGTTGAAAATCAATTCGAGATGATTAGAGGAAAAACGATATACAAGTGAACCAAAACAAAGCAAGTTTTCAGTAAAAACGCCTGCTACCCACGGTTCGCTAAAGTACGCGGCAGTTCCATATAATTATGGAACCGCATGGCATGATAATGAACCGCGGACAGAGACCTATGAAAATGAAAATTCTTAAATTTCTGAAAAATCTATTTTAGGTAAAGGGCAAAAACATCTTGTTGTTAACAATGTTAAATTACCTATTCTTGATAAAAGGGAGCTTAATAAGTTTTATACACCTTCAAGTAAACATTTAATGGGAATGAAGGATCACTCAAGAAAATCATCTACTCCTTCAACAGTACGAAATGATTCAAGGCCTAGAAGTAGAACTCCAAAACCTAAAAAGAATGACCATTCTAAGTCACGACCTAGAAGTAAAACACCAACACCTAGAAACTAAAATAATTCTAGATCAAGATCAAAGACTCATAAGAAAAACAATGGACATCAAAATGCTCATATAAATTGGAAAAATTTTCAACAACAATTTTTTTCTCCGTGGGGTATGTGTCCTTCGTTCATGCATCCCAACCAAATGCAAGGGATGTTTAGAACTAACAACTTTGGACCCATGAGATATCAGGGACCAAATGTTTGATTTTGTGTGTTGTTACCTAGATATCCTTGGGAATTGATTTGGAGCCCGACAAGTGGATTAAGGATAGTGGTTGTTCTAAACACATGACGGGTAATCGAGGTTTGTTCTTTACTTACAAAGCATATGTTGGAAATACGATTTTACGTATTTTGGAAGATTCAGTCACTCCGACAATATATTAGTTAGTAGCTCGTAGTCACTGTATTAGGTTAAGGAAAGAAGGCAAAGCCTACCAATTTAACTATAGGTGGCGGCCCAACATGTAAGGTCAAGGCCATCACAAGGCTTGGGTATATAAACCCTCTCCTTTGTTGGAGAGGGTGTGGTTCACTCATAATTTCACGTAGTAAAAGTGTGTTTTACACATATTTTCTCTCATTTTGTGTGTGTGTGTTCTCACCATTTCGGAATAAATGGAAGTATCTACTGTGAGAAAGATTAGGGTAACGAGGTGTTATATATCATTATCTCACCACATGGGCAACAACTGTTACTAACTAAGTTGGGATTCTGAAATATATTACGAACTCAAGGATTGCGAAGTCGACATTCCGAAGTTAGGGATTCAGAAATATATTGCGAACTCAAGGATTGCGAAGTCGACATTGCGAAGTTAGGGTAATAACTGAATTTTTATATTAAAAATGTTTTTGTGAATCTTATCGAATTGATCTCCGGTTCAAAGTTGGACTTAGTCGTTTTGGGTGAATAAAAGAAAGTTTGGTTTCTATAGCTACTTATAAAAAAAAATATGACAAAATGTAAAACTTGACCAAATATATATTCAACAAAATAAACAAACCAAAACTTATTAAAAAGTAAATAAAGAAAAATGCAAGAAAAGAATTTGGGATATAAAAATAACAGAAGTCGGAATAACTAAAAATATAAAAGTAGGATTAAAATTAAAATAAAAAGTTTAAAAGTCGGAATAACTAAAAAGTTTAAAAGTCGGAATAATTAAAAAAGGTAAAAGTCGGAATAAAAAAGGGTAAAATTCGGAATCTAAAACCAATTTAAAAGTCAGAATATGGGTAAAATATGTAAGTCGGAATCTTGTATAAATGCAAATGTCGGATTGTGTTTTGAAATCAAATTCGGATAATAAAATTGCAAGTGCAAATGTAAATGTCTGAATATGGAATAGAAAAGAAATGTCGGAATAAGATATACTACCCTAAAGTGGGAACAGTTAATATGGCGGGAAAAAAAGAAATTGCTAAAAGTCGGATTCTAATGTAAGAATATGTTCAATGCACGATTCAAATGTCAGAATATGTTTAATGCACCAAAAGTCGGAATTCAATGCAAAAAATTCAGAATTTAATGGTTACAAAAAACGGAATGTATGCAATATTTAAATGTCAGAAAAGAAAACAAATAGCAAATGGTTGAATTAAATGAAATCAAGTCGGAGTTAATGACTTGAAAGCCTAAAATGTCGGATTTTGCATGCAAATAAAATGTCGGATTTGTAGTTTTAATAAAGTCGGAATCTCATCATTGCTTTAAATGCGGAATCTTAAATATTAAAATATCGGAATCTGAGTTAAATAAATACTACTGTCGGGATGTGACTTTCTAAACGTAGGAATATGTTATTATTCTATAAGTCGAAATATGTTAAGAAAATATAATGTCGGAATTTTATCAAAACAATAAAGTCGGAATTAAAAAAAAATGTTTAAGATTCGGAATGACGGTTTCTAATTTAAATGGAAAAATAAGAAAAAGCTAATTAAAGCAAATAAGCTAAAATAATCAAAAACTAATTTATAAAATAAGCCAAACAAAACAAGAAATAAATCTCTAAAAAGCACCAAATAAGCTAAACAAATAAATATATTATAATAAGAATAAGCTACCAAATCTACTAAACCATGATAAGTAAAAACATCAAATAAACAATAAGATCATTAAGATATAAAAATCAACCATATCAAAAGTAATTAAAGCAAGAAATAGGCAACACAATCAAATAAGCAATAAGCACAAATAAGCTAACAGATTAATCAACTCAAACACAAATTAAACAAGAAAGGAAGAATGAGATTAATGAAAAACTTGAAATTAAAGGTTTAACAATGGAAGATTAAAGAAAGATTAAGAGTTGTGAAAATGAAAAGCTTAAAGGAAATATGAGAGAATTATTCTACTCCTAATTAAAAACTAAAACTAATAACTACTACTCCTTCCAAATGAAGGAAATGAAGGCTTTATATAGTGGAGGAGTGGTAAGTGATGTTGCTCCTTCTTTCTTTTCTTTAGTCTTCTCGTTTTGACAATAAATTCGTCATCCTCGACTTTGTCTTGGGATTCGTCGATAAATAAAACTGAACCCGTTATTTCAAGCTTATTGTGGGCTTATTTTCCTAGATCTAGCTTATTGTGGGTGAATTTGTTTAATTACCTTTTAAGCTTTTTAAATCACGTAATTTTTAAGCTTAGGCTTACAACTTATTAATAAGCTAGATTTTACTTAGGTTTACATCTTTAATTAATTGCAAGTAGTTAATCAATTTAGTTAAATTTATTTTCATCATTAGATGTAATTTTTAATATTGTAAATCTATTAGTTTGTAGCTTAAAAATTAAAGTATTTTCATAAAACCTAAAAAATAGTTTAGATCTATTAGTTTTTTATACAAATTAGTGTAGATCTATTAATTTTTAGTTTAAAATTAATATATTTTTATAAAACTTTAAAAAACAGTTTAAATCTATTAGTTTTGTTTGAATGTTTTTATTAAATATTAATAGTTACTTATTATTCTAACCTCTTGTGTTATTTTGATTTTGGCGAATCGATTCATCAAGTTTGGTAAAGAGCTTATGGTTTAATAAATTTGGTTCGAGTTTGATTTGGTTGGCCGTGTACTTTACGGGCCGGGTTACGCTTAGATTAAGTTTGATTTGGTTGGCCGTGTACTTAACGGGCCGTATTTTGTTGCTTTTGGGAGGCCGTGTACTTTACGAACCTTATTTTGTTGCTTATGATTGATTGTGTTTAGAGCGTTATCTTCGGACCACGGGTACCATAGTCTCTCTTTTTTAAATTTCTAGCTTAATCATTTTAGTTTAATTAATTAGATTAATATAGTTTTAATTGTTTTTTTAAATAATATCTCTTTTATAAAAAGCGTTTTAATTAGTTTTTAAAGTTATTATTGTTTTAAAATTAGATTTAAAAATTTGTAAAAATTAGTTTTCATTTAGATAAGCTTATTATTAGTATAAAGGTTACACCTTTTTGTGATTATTAAGCTTATAAGTATATAAAGCTTCAAGCTTTATCATCTAAAGAGATTAATAAGCTAAAAAGGTTAAAGCTTTACGCTTTATTTTTAAGTTTATATTTGTGATTTAATTTTTTGTCACTTTTACTTGTTATTACGTGCTTGCATTTAGTTTAATTTTTTCATTTAGAGTAATTAATATTTTTAATTATAGTTTAGTTTTGTTGCATCTAAATTTTAAATTGTAGTATAATTTTATTTTGATTTTTAGAGTAGTTTTATGTGAATTATTTGCGCTTTTATTTTTTATATATTCCTTATCCTAAATAATATTCCCCTTTAAGTTTAAATTAGACATAGATTCCAAATACTTACTATTAACCAAGAACAATTAATCTCATTGTTAAAATTGAAAATCAATTCGAGGAAAAACGACTATACTATAAAATGAATATTATCCCGTCTTCTAATTTCTTCTTTAATAAGATTTGGTTCTTCGACTTGTTAAACTTCCGTCTTTGGTCTTTTTCTTCAATAATTCTTCAGAATAGGCATTTTACTTTCGTTCTTTTGCACTTTTGATCTTTTGACTTGTCTTTTGTCTTCGATAAAAGCCCGTGAATTCCCCTGTTTTCTTCCTTTTTCATCTTTTGGTCCTAAAACACAACAAAAACACAAACCACGCCTAATTCTGACTTTTACGACACTAAACACATGTTTTGGTCTCGTTTTTTATTTGTTTTAAGTGGTAAAAGGATAAGTGTTTTCACACTTATTAAATTCCCTACACTTGACCATTGCAATGTCCCCATGTAATGCATTAATTTCAAAGCAACATTTACATTTTTCTCATAATTAACCCACCTTGGCCCTTATTACATACTACGACACTATGAAAACTAAAAAGATAGAAAATTTGTCAAAAGAAAAAGATATACAATTTCACATTCTTTATTTACTAGAAATTGTTTGATGGAAGAAACTTATAAAGAAATCAAAGACTTAAATTAGGGCTTTGGTGCATGAATATTTATCACCCTCAAGTTTCACGTTCCCCATACCAAGCGTAAAAACGAGATCATTGTTATTATAAGTTAGTAAAGCTAAAACTTACTCATGTGGTTTAATTACTCACTTAGACCCCCTTATTCCTACGGTGTATCTCTTGTATTTTATTTTTATCTTGAATGATCACGAGGATGCATTTTAGACTTATTTCGATAATTTATTAAGGCCGAAAAAAAGTAGTAAGATTTAATCCATAGTTAGCTAAAGGACAAAATCTTTTAAAACGGCTTCTCGAGATCTCATAAAGTTCATATCTTGGCATAACTCGTTTCACGATTTGAGACCTTTCTCGGACCGATATTTGGCATTTACTTCATACTTCGAATCTTGAGAGACGTTTTTGAAATAACGGTGTTCTCTTCATATGTGGAACTTCTTCACTTGAAGTTTTTGAGAGATTCTTAAAACTTGGACCACGACTTCTTCATTTTTCTTCAATCTTTATTTGGGATTTTGATATACAAGGATCCGCCTCCTTTTCGGACATGGATCTATTTATCCTCATACCTTGTTAGGGTCTTTTTGGATAGATTTCTCCATGATCTTTATGGGAGTAAATTGCTTTTCGTCGTGTGTCTTGATCATTCATATTGATTTTGGAACAATAATTCTTCACATCATCTTGGATCTTTAGCAACAAAATGGAGCCCTCATGCCTTGTTAGGGTCTTTTTGGACTTGCCAATCTTCGCGTCCCGTTTCAATAAGCTATGCCTTGTCTATAAACTCTAATTAAACCCGAGCAACTTTTAAATGATCTAGGGCTAGAAGCTAAGTAACTTTTCAAATCGTACGACCTTAGTTATTGCATTTATTTATTGACAATTGTTGGGAGAAAAAGCTTATAATAAACTCACATAAATTCATGAAATAATATAAAACTTATAATTGACTCTATCATTTCTCGTTCTCCACAATTTAAAATCTCATAGAATGAGACTCGTGGATGCTTAGCCTAATAAACCAATTAAGGTCCATATGGTTAAGGATACTAGCTAGAGTAAACTCAAATAAGTAAACTCGCATTGAGTCAAAATATTCACGACCATCCTAATATATCAAAGACGTCTTAAAACCATTTTATTTATTTATTTATTTTGACTTTATTTTAGAAATGGTATAAATACATACGATGAAAGAAAATAACGATAATAAAGGAAAATACTACTAGGCCAAAATAGATCAAAAATTTGAAAAATGTCGAAAAATATTAATTTTCTGGTTAAATGAGGACATATTCATGGAAAAGCCCACTTAATTTCGATAGAAGTCTCCCCTACACTTAATATAAACATTGTCCTCAATATTTAAGCATGTGGAAGTAAACTCCCTTACACTTAGGATATTGTGCACGTTGTTTAAATATTGCTAAGGAAGAGACAACTAAAGTGATTCTCATTTCCACATTTATTGATAAAATATTGAATCACAAGAGTTTAGGATAGAACCGGTAATACGGGTACACAGGATCACGGATCGTCAAAAGTCACCAAAAGTGGATCTTTGAAAGCTCCAATCCCTGCACATCATAAGAAACAACAAAACAACAAACACCTACTTGGCTCCCCTACACTTATTTTAGAAAATAGATAAAAAAGGATAGATCCTCGGGTTGCCTCCCGAGAAGCACTTGTTTTTGTTAACCGAGTCACGAGCCTGACTCGACCCTGAATACTATGGTGAAAAGTTCATAGAAAATCTTGAAGAAAATCCGACGGGGTCAAATACATGGTTCTCATCCAAAAAGTAGGATAACCCTACAATGAAAAGTAGAGTAGGCGAGGTTCCTTTAAACAAGTAATGATCACAGTGATAGTAGAAGGTGTGGTAAAGTGAAAGCGTAACTCCGCATATTCCAAAGATCTTTCCTTTTATTTCATCAGATGGATACTGAGATGGCTCAAAAACTGTGATACCAGGATCGAACACCTTTTCCTTTAAGGGAAAATAAGAAAGACACTCAGTGGAACTTGAAGAAGATTCGCCCATATACATCACAATCTCATGCGAAGAAGGTGGAAAGAGAGGTGTCAAAACATAAGCACTCTAAATGTTGGTGTCGTTCGGTTTCTTTTCCTCTGAAACGGGTTTCCTAAAGTCCGAAGGAGGGTAAAGGACATAATCGAAATCCAAAGTAGGAGAATCATGCTCATTAGGAAAGTAAGTATTGAGAAAGGTGGCGAAATCTTCCTCAAAAGAGTAATCCTCTAAAGTAGTATCAAATGTTGTTGGTGGAGGATCCTCATCAAAGATAGGAGAAAAAACATCATCATAAGACACAAAATTTGAAGAATCACTCAAAAGAGTGTCATCATCAAAATCATCATAAACCAGAATATCTTCATATTCGGAAGGAGAATCATCATAATCATCATAAATTGGTGGATCATCCCAATCGGAAAGAGAACCATCAGAATCTTCCACATGTTCTTGAAAAAGTGGATTATCATAGAAAGGCTCCAAAAGAGGATTGTTGTGTAGTACAAAATCATTGACGTCAGCTTTGTAGTTTCCAAAGGAGTTGTAACAAGCTCGTCTTGAAGCACATCAATCATGTTCACCGATTCTTTTCCCTTGTATTTGCTTGTAATCTTTCCCATTTTAAAAACTTATTGATCATTCCCGACCTTAAGAATTAGCTCACCTTCAGCAACATCGACTAAATCTTTTCCGGTTCGCAAGAATGGGCGTCAAAGTATTAACGAAATACGAGGATCCATCTCATAATCAACAACAACAAAATCAACCGGAAAAGTGAAAGTACCAATTTAATAAAAACATCTTCAACAATACCAACAGGGTAAGCGAGAGTTCGATTGGCTAGCTCAAGAGTCATACGGGTTGGTATAAGATCGGGTAATGATAACTTTTTCCAAACACTTAACAGCATTAAATTGATACTAGCTCCGTGATCCGCTGAGTCAGTACAATCTTTGATTTGGGAAAATGAACAAGGTAACACAAAACGACCGGGATCTCCAAGTTTCTCCGGAAGTTCTTTGAGAAGGACTGCAAAACAATTTTCATTTAATCGAGTATTAACAAGCTCGACCATCTTCTCCTTCTTACTAAGCAACTCCTTGAACATCAAATTTCGGCATTTGGACAAGAGCTTCAAGAAGGCTAATGTTAAATTTCATTTGTGAGATCATCTTCAAAAAGGAAGAAACTTGAGTATCATCCTTAGTGAGCACTTTGCACTTGTCTAATCGAGAAGGATAAGGAATATTGGGCTTAGTAGGTGTAGGTTGAGAAGGCGAAGGTTGAGAAGGTAAAGGTGGAGAAGGTGAAGGTTGAGAGGGTGAAGGTTGAGAGGGTGAAGGTTGAGAGGGTGAAGGTTGAGAGGGTGAAGGGTTTCTCTTGTGTACAACTTCAGGAAGAGGTGCAGACGGTAATGGAGAACTGGTACTAGGCGTGGTAGTAGGAAGAATCACCAGGGGTGGAGGAGGTGAAACTGGAGTAACTGGGGAGAGGATAGAAGGTCCTACTAAAGTTGCTCCATTACGTGTAGTAATATCACTCACATTAGCTCTAGGATTGGTTTCAGTTGTTGAAGGAAGAGCACCTTGGGGACGAAGGGCTTGAAACATCTGAAAGAATTTCCTATCCGTGGACACTTGCATTTCCTCTAATTTATTATCTTGTTCCGAAATCTTTTGAAGAACTAAGTCCATTTGTGGATTAGGCATATTGAACCCTTGTTGTGAAAAACCTTGGTTTGGGTATTGGTTGTATGGTGGAAAACCTTAAGGATTAAAACCTTGTTGTGGATAACCTTGATTTTGCATTTGAAAATTTCCTTGGTTTTCACTATAGCCCCACACATTTGCATTTGGTTGAAAATTAGCTCTTGGTGGACCTTGGTTGTTTTCGGTGGGTGGGGGTAGTCTTCGTTGAAAACCGGGTGGAGCCAAATAGTTTGTCGAATTATAGGACAAATGATTAGCATCGACATTCGGCTTAAAATGAACCCTCTCAGTGGTATTATAAGCATACACTTCCCCTTGAGATTGGTCATTGATGAGACTGCTTTTATACATAGTCTCATCGTCGAAAACGGGCATAAAACGATGAAAATATCATAAAAAGTGCCATATATATGCTTGTGTTTGCTCAATGTGTATTTTAGGTACGGATATCGAGAAAATGACAAAAGATCACAAGAATCAATCAAAAACAAACACGGGAAACGAAGTCGCACAATGAACCGGACCCGAATGTTGAATTTTCCAAAAAGACCCTTGAAGTATTGAAGATTGTCAACTTTGGTCCCTCAAGTTTGAAGAATTGTCACTTTAGGACCTTATAAACTCATAAATAAAAGTTTCGTCCTTAAAGTTTCAAGAAAAATCATATTCAGCCCTTGAAGATTCAAGAAAGTGCAAGATACATCCTTTAATACTTTTTAAAAGTATTTGTGGCAAAAATGAAAAAAATGGAAGGTATATACAAAGGGAAAGGAAGAAAATCTGCTAAAAGAAGTGAATGATAACTTGTTGGAGTTTGAGGGGGAAAACTGTCCAAAACTAAACTTCAACCTACCAATCCTATTACACCACGTCATCACCAGGCCATTAACAAAAACTTAGTTTATTAAATCAGTGTTAATTTTAAACTAATTAATTAAATTAGTATATTTTTGTTTTGGGCGCCTAAACACATTCACTCACCCCCAAAACGGATCAACAGCCTCCTTCCATATTTTCATTACAACTAAACCCTAACACTATTCTCTTATCAAATCAAAGGGGTTTACAACCAATCCTTCCAGAATACTAATTAACCCGTCCCCCATCCCTTTCCCACCTCGAAAACCAACACCCGACCTCCCCACATGGCTGTGGACCCCTCCCCTGCTACAAAGATGAGAAGAAAACAAGATTGCACAATGGAATCTACGAACCAAGTTAATTTCATGTTGCCCACTATCATTCATACGGCTAGGATCAAATACTCAAATCTGACAACATCAACATCTTCACGTGATGGCAATTTAACCAGGACAAATTTCAAAAACAAAGGGTATTTTCGGATTATCACGTATCTAGGGTTTTAGTTTTGCACCTTGCTTCTAGAATCTTGTAGCCGAATATATAAGGCATTAGGACCCTTTCTTTTTCTTTGTTCCAAATTATTCTAAAATTTACTTTGTAATGCTTTATACAAGTTAATGAAAGATAATTTGAGTTCCAAAAATTTACTTTTCATAGTCTTTTGATTTTCAGCATTATAAATTATTTGCAATTTACATACCTTGTTTATCAAAAGAGTTTTTCAAAGAAATTTGTTTAAGCTTATTTTGAGATTATTTTGAGACCCACAAAGTTATAAGTTAATTGGCACTTATATTGACAATATAGGTTCATGAGTGTGGTTATAAGTTTGTGTTAGAATTCTGTCCACTTGAACTACGTTCTTTACATTTTCTGTCAATTTGAAAAGCTTTCAGAAAATCGTTTATTGAAGTTTCAAAAGTGTGTGCAAGTTTCTGCTAATGTTATTGTTCAAAGAGTTTAAGATTTTAAATTTTTGGTGCAAAGGTTTCGAAGAAATCAGATTTTTTTATTGTTGTTGTTATTGTCAATGTTTGTCGATTCTTAGCAGGTTTATGGAAAGCTTGTGGTTGTTCGGCTACCACATGAGCTTAAAATTCCAAGGCATGGATGTATTCCTTGGAGGTTTGTCTCCTTTTTCTTAATTTTTCGTCTAAACAATTGTGTGACTATGATTTTGTGTTTGTGTTGTTTAAATCTGAAAGATTACTTGCTAAACTGTGCTTTTTTGTTGTGTTTACATCTATCTCTTTTATAACCTTTGTGGTTTATGGCTTTATGAAACAAAATATGTGAAAAATTGCTTTTCTAACTCTAAGTTGGTGTTTGGGATAGCTTAGATATTGGTTAAGGATACGTCCACCAACGTCTAGCTTAGCTCTACACTCATTTGAGGGTCTAGGATAGCTTGTTTCTTCATAAAACTTAGGGTTTTGCTTTTAAATATTTCATTTTGTTTGTGTATGCAAAAATCTGCCTGTTTTCATAGGTGGTATACATTCTGTATTCAGCTGCTGTCATCAGGGGATTTAGTTCCTGTTTGTAGTTAGTAAGAACACCTTTTGTGTTA
The DNA here is from genome assembly GCA_025667525.1 of Glebionis coronaria. Taxonomy (NCBI): domain Eukaryota; kingdom Viridiplantae; phylum Streptophyta; class Magnoliopsida; order Asterales; family Asteraceae; genus Glebionis; species Glebionis coronaria. The sequence goes on from CM046882.1 coordinate 145,400,036, forward strand.
GGCTGATAGATTTTGTGCAAGTGATGTGCCTATATGATGATTTCTGTGACTAAGTTTGGTTTATATATCATGTTAACACAGCCATATAGCCTGATTTGACCAAAGTGTTTTCTGTCTATTGTGATTTAGTAAGTTTAGTTTGATTAGACTTGTGAACTGATAGGCAGTAGGGTATCATGAATCTCAAGTTAATGTGGTCTTAAGTTTCATCGATGTTTGTGACTTATTGTTAGAACAGAAAGTCACCAAATGGCCTCTTCAAGCCATTTTGTAGCCACTTGTTGATATCAGATAGTAGGGGTACCTTTTTGGATAGCTTTATTGTAAAACGTAGCCTAATCTTTGGCATTTCGCTAAGTCTTTAGGACTGCTAGTGTTTAGCTACTAGAATTGGTAGCTTGTTTGAGGTTCTATGTGCTTATTTGAGCCTAACCCCAATGCCCCCCCCCCAAGGAAATGCCCCCTGTCCACTTAAGTAGATTGAGGACTTAAAATTTGGCCATTAGGTGGTTTGGGGGTTAGATTTAGGAAACAAATGTTGGTTTAGCTTTGGTCTCTGCCTTAGGATTAGATTTAGGATAGGTTTCCCTTTGCATATCGTCACTAATGTTGGTAGTGATGATCCCAAACTTAGATCAATTAGCTTTGTATTATCGAGATAAATCAAGAGTAATATATAGAGAAACTTTCTGTATCCAACACTCTAAGTATTATGCGGAAACTAATACTTAGAATAAAGAACAAACAAACAATATATGAATACCAAACTTTCACTTTGATTAATAATATCAATAATGATTACAATGAAAGTGTTGTGAAATATGTGGAAGAGTTGTATATGAGATGTGTAACGTGTCTAACCCTAAGGCCTCCTTTTATTGGTTAAGGAGCCTTGTACAAAAAGCTAAGATCAACTATTTTTGGAAGAAACACAGGATAAACATACTCAAATAACTTATTGACTAAATCTTTTAAACATTTAAGAATATATTCTGAATTCTTATCTTCATATTTTGTCCACCATCTTGAAGAATTCATCATTGGCGGATTTAGTCCTTGCCTTTGTGTTAAGATTCTTTTTGTCAGCGCCTTGATAATTCTTATCAGCGTCTCATCTGTCGGCGCCTCGTTTACTCTTGTCAGCGTCTAATTTCCTCTTGTCAGCGTTCCAGTGACTTAGCTAATTTTATTCCTAACAATCCCCCCTAAACTTGATATCTACTCTAGTAATCAAGTTTCTGAATAAAACAAAATATACAGAGAGGATTCTTACATACACTCAAATTCGATTTCTCCTCCCCTTTTTAAGACTCCTCTCCAAGATCAATATCAAAGGATGGAACCATGAATGTCCTCCTTGGCTTCCCAGCAGCGTCCAAAACAGCAAGTCTCTTCCTCAACTGTGTGAATTCAAAACCTTAATGCATGACAGTTGGTACAAGTAATGTATGTTACTTTTTCAAGCAAATACAAAAATTCGTCAATTCCATGATATTCAAAAAATTTCATACTGTCCTCATCCACATTCGGGAAATAAATCCTCAATGTTGATTCATAGGACATGGGGATGAACTTACAGATGATAAGACTGACTTGACCTGCATTAAAGCTAGGGCCAATAGTCTAGCCATCTCCATAACACTATTCACCCTTGTGAAAGTGATCTCTGCTGCTACTAGATGTTAATCACTAGGAAAAACATCTCAATGATCATTTGGCTTCCAGATATCCAAAAATTTGAAAAATGAAAAGGTGATGAAATGTTTTGGGTCTATAAAGAAGTGTTCAAATGACATCAGCTAACATGTTATAGCATAAAATGGACTTGTAAATGTGGAAAAAAGTAGTTAAAACACAAACAAAGGTAATAATCCTAAGGAAATTAACTAGACTCTAATAAGCAAGAGTGACAAACACTGTTCATGCATACACACATGCAAAAGTATGATAGACACACATGAACTCAAGAGTCCTTTGTTCAGAAATACCCCAAAGAGAAAGTTAATTCATATAAAACCTTTGAAACTTCCCAAGTAAGCCCAAAAATATATCTACCCCAAGTCACCCATACGACCACACCCAATTCTAGGTCAAAAGTCTTGGCAGCATGCATGTTTAAATAAAAACGTGCATGCTATAGTGCCTCGAGGTTTAGAAATTCCAATAATTTCATAAGAAAAAATCTTCACTATTTCTAACCCTTACTCACCAGTGGACACAATCTAGAATTGTGCAAGAGTGCTCTAAGAGTACCCAAAAACCTAAGGGATTTACCTCCCCTTAACAGAAGCATACAAATCATTATATGTGAAGAAGCAAAATTTTATCTCAAGATAAGAATGTAAACATTCCAACCATCATAAATAAAAGTTTGCAACTCTGTATCCATCCAAATGTAGCTCCACTTTCCTGCATAGTTAGACAAAAACCACAAAAATACACCAACATAGGCTACCTTTCCCACAACAATGGGTAGAGACAACATGTTAGTGGAGAAAAATAATAACAGTGGAAAGACCAATAATGCATGTTCCTGGAGCATCCAGTATCCCAATATCCTTGATCATTAACCTCCTTTTGGATAGGCTGCTCAAAAAGAAAACAAATTAGTTTTCTTTAGAGATCCAAGCCTTGTTAGACTTGGATCTGTCTAGTTGTTCAACTAGAGTGGTCTTTTTCTTTACCACAAATCCCTGTTCATCCATTTTTGCCCTGAGTACCCAATTTGTTCCAATGAGTCCAGTAATGACCTTCTCAAGGTATTTAAATATATTGCAAGTCATTGAAATACCATTAAAATTAGAGTTTTACTCTTGTTTAGGTTTCCAAGTTAAATGAGATGATGCCCTAGACCCTTGACCCTTATTAACCAAGTATCTTTGTTTATATGGTCTAACATGAGGTCTGACAACAGCTGGCTGTGGCGCTTTCATGCCAAACTTGGAGCTGTCAGCGTTGTTTGTTCCTGTCAGCGTTGAATTTGTTCCTGTCAGCGCTGAATTTGTTCTAGTCAGCGCCCTTATTAGGGTTTGCTATAGGAACATACTGCCTGTTTGACCAAGTGGTTGTCTTTTGAAAGGGCCTTTGTCCATGGGTATTAGCTGCCTTAGAGAAGAAAGGAGTTGGTCTAGTAGCCTGTGGTCTAGTGTGGACAAAAGGTCTATGGTTGACATTGGATGACCTATTGTCAGTGAATGAAATGTATCCACTGACACAATTATAGGCAAAATGTGAGAAGCTCCCACATGAGTAACAAGCCTTTTTGGACACAAACTTAGGCTTAGACTGATAAAACCCTATCCCATTAACACTTTCATGGCTTTTGAGTGATCTAGGTTTCCTATACATTTAAGCATATTTAACACTAGGTTGTTTCTTAATTGGGGAGACAAGATTAACAGCTTTTCTAGTGATGGGATTGGTCACATTGATAGGTGTAGATACTACTGGACTCTCAATTGGTGTAGGCACAAATGGACTCTCACTAAGTATCCCACCCTTAACAAACAAAGTGGGGTTAGCCTTCTTCCACTCTTCTAGGTCAATAACCTTTTGTTGATATTCCTCAACTGGGGAAAGGACTCTAGGTGGAGGAATAAATTCATCTTCTTGGAGTTCTAGAATACTAGTCCAAGAGAGATCCTTTCTATGGACACCATAGAAGTTCCTAGCAGGTGGTGGAACAGCCACATATTCTTTCAACCCAATCCCAGACATGTCCTTAGAGTCTCTTTGTTCACTTACACACTTTTCTAGGGTTTGACTAGATTTATCAAAATTTTGAATCTTAAGCCCTAAATTCTCTTTATCTTTAATGGCCTCATCTAACTTAGTTTGTATAACTCCTTTGGATCTCACCAGTATGTCCCTAAGTTCAACACTAACTTTGAGATCATGAGACAAAACATTAATTTGATCTTTTAGGTCAAATTCCATTTTCTTATATTCTTCAACAGTCTTTTCAGTTTGTACAAGTGACACTTGATATTTTAAAAGTCTGGCTTTTACGTCTAAAACATCTGATTTCAATTTTAAAACATCTTTATTAAGTCTTTCAGTATTTAACCTACAAGAAGATTCATCACATACCTCATTATCAGATGACGAAGATGAGTTAGAACTTGTGGAACTTGAAGTAGACTTGGCCTTAACTGGAAACATCATCAGATTCTTCTTCACCTTCTTCGTTAGCCTGGTTTACCTCACGATACTGGATTTCGTTCTTCAAATCAAAGTTCCTCAACAAGCTCTGATACCACTTGATGATCCCAAACTTAGATCGATTAGCTTTGTATTATCGAGATAAATCAAGAGTAATACGTAGATAAACTTTGTGTATCCAACACTCTAAGTATTATGCGGAAACTAATACTTAGAATAAAGAACAAACAAACAATATATGAATACCAAAACTTTCACTTTGATTAATAATATCAATGAATGATTACAATGAAAGTGTTGTGAAATATGTGGAAGAGGTGTATATGAGATGTGTAACGTGTCTAACCCTAAGGCCTCCTTTTATAGGTTAAGGAGCCTTGTACAAAAAGCTAAGATCAACTATTTTAGGAAGAAACACAGGATAAACATATTCAAATAACTTATTGAATAAATATTTTAAACATTTATGAATATATTCTGAATTCTTATCTTCATACTGTGTCCACCAGCTTGAAGAATTCATCATTGGGAGATTTAGTCCTTGCCTTTGTGTTAAGATTCTTCTTGTCAGCGCCTTGATAATTCTTATCAGCGTCTCATCTGTCGGCGCCTCGTTTACTCTTGTCAGCGTCCAATTTCCTCTTGTCAGCGTTCTAGTGACTTAGCTAATTTTATTCCCAACAGGTAGAAGCTTAGGTTCACTTTCACTTTGTAGAAAATATATAATAGCAAAAAATAATAAAAAAATGTTGTCCTTTTAAACTTTATGTGGTACAACTTCAGTAAGATTAGATCTATGCGTTATACATGTTAGTTGTTACTCGACTGTGGCTGTTTTGGTTTATCGTGTGCACCCACTGCTATTGGGTTTTGTTCTTGATTATGCTCGCAAAAGATAACTGAGGCGTGTTTTGTTTTTGACTTGTGAGTTTTGAGTGTGCTTGTGAATGTGCAAACAAACAAAGCAAGTGAGTTGTTGAAGCATTAGCCGTCCATAGATAACAACAAGAAAAACAAAGGGTGATTTGTGTTATTGTCATGAATTGAGCATTCAACAACAAAATTAGTGGCGTGTTAAATTGGTGTGCGTTTGTATTAATCCTGAGAAACCAACAACAAGCCATAGTGACCTGCTGTGTGTTTAATGTTGTTTAGGATTACTTGTGGCGTGTTTGTAATTTTTAGATAGCTGTGTATTGTTGAGCTTTCTTGTGTTTAGCAGACAAGTGTGTTTGTGGCTGTGTGTGTTAACTTGTTACTGCCCATCACCACTCCCACAAGCCAACTGCTGTGGGAGTGTTCATTAACCAAACAAGAACTCCAACAATAAGAATGTATATTGGCACTTGCTTTTTTTGTTCGTAAACTGCACATTCAAATCTAAAATCCAAAAACGATATACTAAAAAATGCTTATTAATGAACAAATCACCCACAATAAGCTATATCTAGAAAAATAAGCCCACAATAAGCTTGAAATAAGATAACTTATTTCAAACTTATATATAAATCTTAACTTATTTGGAAAAAGTTATAAAAAACTAATCCCAAAATAATATGCTAGATTATAAGAAAAGATTAAGAAAGGTAGAATGAGAATAAGCTAAAACATAAACTTTTATTAATATGAAATTGCTTAATGATAAGCTAGTACAAAGTTGAAAGGAAATACATTTAAAAAACAAGAAATAAAATTGACATTATTTAGCTACCTAAAATCTACATACAAAATGAAGAAAAATGAGGTGCTATTTATAGTTGAAGTCAAGGTGCTTGGGGTAGATTAGTCTTTTTAGGCTTTTTATCATCTTCTCTTCTTTAAGTTGAGGGCATCTTGGTCATTTGGTTGGTGATGATGTCTTTCCACCAATAGGATGAAAGATACTTTTAGATAGACCAATGGGAGCACTTCACATGGATCACCATCTTTACCTTTTATAAAATAAAAAATTTTATTTATTTAATTTTTACTAAGATTAATAAAATGTTAAAATTTGAAATAAAATAGTAGAATATGCGAAATGCATACCGAGACGAGTTACGCGGCAAGTCCGGAACAGTTGGCTTCGTAATTTCGTGCTCTTTCCAATCTCGTTGTCGTTTTGATGTTTCTTGACCTTGCCTTTTGTCCTTTTCTTCAATAAATGACCGTAAAATCCCTTTTTTTTTTCCTTTTGATCTTTTGTACCTATTTCACAATAAAAACATAAACCACGCATAATTCCGACATTTACGATATTAATTACTCGTTTTGGTCTCGTTATTCATTGTTTTAAGTGGTAAATGGGTAAGTGTTTACACATTTATTAGCGTGATATATATATAGAGGTGTTGTTTTGTGCCTGAGTTAAGTAACTAGACACCCAAGGATAGAAAAAAAGTATAAAAATTGTAGGTGTTATCAAGAATCGAACCCACGACCCCCATACCCCCCACAACTCACAAACACACACAAAGACCAACTGCCCTAGGGACTTAATCAGTTTATCTTTCACAAGTTTACTATTTGAGGGGACTTAGTTTTTGCTTATATAAATCAAACCGTGAGCTTTTCAACTTTTTCCAGCTTATTCTGTTAAAACTTTTCTTATTTCTTATTTTTCCTTTGTTCCTAGTGAGGTTTAGGATTTTTCAGAAAAGAAATTAGTTTTTTCCCTTTACTAGTTTTTTTATTAGGATTATTTTTATTTTAAATTTTGAAAAAGTCATAAAAAATAGATAAATGTATTTTAAAATTTTCAAAAAATACTTTTTAGCTTTTATGTAATATATTCTAGGTTTACAAGTAAAAAAAGTTTTTATTTTGTCTTTTTCTTAGTTAGTTTTATTTTTAAGGTTTTTAATTAAATTTAATATTTAATAATAAATAAGTTAAACGTTTTCAAATTTTTTGGTTTTCGTATTTCTCTGAGTTAGGTTTTTTAGAACATTTTAGGTATTTTTAATAATTTTTTAAGTAAAATTTTTCGTTTGGTCGCGTTTTGACGTTCGTACGTTTAAGCGTTTACACTTTTAGTTTGAACTTTGGCCTTGTTTTCAATCATATCCCAAGCGACTTGTGTAGTTTTCACGAGAATATTACCCCCCGAAGCACTATTTAGTGAATCTTGGTCATTCAAACTTAATCCATTGTAAAAAGTATTAATTTGATGCACTTTAGTAAAACCGTGTTGTGGACACTTTCTCAAAAGTTCCTAAAAACGATCCCAAGATTCACTAAACGTCTCACCGTACTTTTGTTCAAAATTGATGATATCATTCCGCAAAGCGGTAGTACGTGAGGGTGTAAAGAAGTAATTTATGAATTTAGTCTCTAAGTCCGCCCATGTGGCAATACTTTGGGGTGGTTCCTTATCAAGCCAAATTCAGGCTTGTCCCTCAAAAGAGAAAAGAAAGAGGAGCAAACGAATTGCCTCTTGTGAGACCCCATTGTATTTCACAGTATTAGTTAAATGTAAAAACCTCTTGATGTGATCGTGATGATCATCATCAGTGCGGCCCAAGATAGGTGTTGCAGAGACCATCTGAATAAAACCGGTTTTGAGCTCAAAGTTATTAGCTCCAATATCTGGCACCACAATAGCATCGTCATTGCCTTCAACGTGTGATTGCAAGAGATCGATCATTGGTCGGTTATCCATGGTGTCAATAGAAAGAGTCTCGATATCGGCTTGAGTGGCTTTCCTCTTGCGCGCACGAGTACGCATACACCTACAGAATAAAAATATGTAAAAAGAAATATTTTTGGTGCAAAACTTAGGAAAGAATTGTGTTTTATGATTTTTGAAATGTTTTTAGGTTTTTTTGAAAATTTTTATTTTTTGGATTTTTGAAATTTTGAAATTTGCAAGAAAAATAACGTTCACAAGTGAACGAATCCCAAAATCCAACTCGTCTCACAAAAAACCGTTAATCTAAAAAGAGCCGGCAGCGGCGCCATTTTAATAACCGAATTTTTAATGTGTGAAGTTCTTGAAATATTTAATCGAACTGATCTCCGGTTCAAAGTTGGACTTAGTCTTTTTTGGTGAATAAAAGAAATTTTGGTTTCTACAGCTACTTATAAAGAAAAATGTGACAAAATGTAAAACTTGACAAAACATATATTAAAAAAAATAAACAAACTAGAACTTATTAAAAAGTAAATAAAGAAAAATGCAAGAACATAATTTGGGATATAAAAATAACAAAAGTCGGAATAACTAAAAATATAAAAGTCGGATTAAATTAAAATAAAAAGTTTAAAAGTCAGAATAACTAAAAAGTTTAAAAGTCGGAATAATTAAAAAAGGTAAAAGTCGGAATAAAAAAAGGATAAAGTCGGAATCTAAAAGCAATTTAAAAGTCGAAATACAGGTAAAATATGTAAGTCGGAATCTAGTATAAATACAAATGTCGGATAGTGTTTTGAAATCAAATTCGGAATATAAAATTGCAAGTGCAAATGTAAATGTCTGAATATGGAATAGAAAAGAAATGTCGGAATAAGATATACTACCCTAAAGTCGGAATAGTTAAATTGACGAAAAAAAGAAATTACTAAAAGTCGGATTCTAATGTGAGAATATGTTTAATGCACGATTCTAATGTCTAAATATGTTTAATGCACCAAAAGTAGGAATTCAATGCTAAATATTTGGAATTTAATAGTTCCAGAAAACGGAATGTATGCAAAATTTTAATGTCGGAAAATAAAACAAATAGCAAATGGTTGAATTAAATTCTATCAAGTCGGAATTAATGACTTGAAAGCCTAAAATGTCGGATTTTGCATGCAATTAAAATGTCAGATTATGTAGTTTTAATAAAGTCGGAATCTCATCATTGCTTTAAATTCGGAATCTTAAATATTGAAATGTCAGAATGTGAGTTAATTAAATACTACTATCGGAATGTGACTTTCTAAATGTAGGAATATGTTATTATTCTATAAGTCGGAATATGTTAAGAAAATGTAATGTCGGAATTTTATCAAAACCATAAAGTCGGAATTTAAAAAAATGTTTAAGATTCGGAATGAGGGTTTCTAATTTAAAATGGAAAAATAAGAAAAAGCTAAATAAAGCAAATAAGATAAAATAAGCAAAAACTAATTTACAAAATAAGCCAAACAAAACAAGAAATAAATCTCTAAAAAGCACCAAATAAGCTAAACAAATAAATCTATTCTAATAACAATAAGCTACCAAATCCATTAAACCATAAAAGTATAAACATCAAATAAACAATAAGATCAATAAGATATAAAAATCAACCATATCAAAAATAATTAAAGAAAGAAATAAGCAACACAATCAAATAAGCAATAAGCACAAATAAGCTAACAAGATTAATCAGCTCAAACACAAATTAAACAAGAAAGGAAGAATGAGATTAATGAAGAACTTGAAATTAAAGGTTTAACAATGGAAGATTAAAGAAAGATTAAGAGTTGTGAAAATGAAAAGCTTAAAGGAAAAATGAGAGAATTATTCTACTCCTAACTAAAAACTTAAACCAATAACTACTACTCCTTCCAAATGAAGGAAATGAATGCTTTATATAGTGGAGGAGTGGTAAGTGATGTTGCTCCTTCTTTCTTTTCTTTAGTCTTCTCGTCTTGACAATAAATTCGTCATTCTCGACTTTGTCTTGGGGTTCATAGATAAATAAAACTGAACCCGTCTTCTAATTTCTTCTTTTATTAGATTTGGTTCTTCGACTTGTTAAACTTTCGTCTTTGGTCTTTTTCTTTAATAAATCTTCAGAATAGGCATTTGACTTCCGTTCTTTTGCACTTTTGATCTTTTGACTTGTCTTTTGTCTTTATCTTCGATAAAAGCCCGTGAATTCCCGTGTTTTCTTCCTTTTTCATCTTTTGGTCCTAAAACACAACAAAAACACAAACCACGCATAATTCTGACTTTTACGACATTAAACACACGTTTTGGTCTCGTTTTTATTTGTTTTAAGTGGTAAAAGGATAGTGTTTTCACACTTATTATAGAGATTCCGAAATATATTGCGAACTCAAGGATTGCGAAGTCGACATTCTGAAGTTAGGGATTCCGAAATATATTGCGTACTCAAGGATTGCGAAGTCGACATTGCGAAGTTGGGGATTCCAAAATATATTACGAACTCAGGTTGTCATTTATTGCGAACTAGAAAAATTTCAAAAACGTGTGTCTTGAGTTATTTGGTCTAGGAATTTTTGGTTTCTCAAGAACACATTGTTAGGGGATTTCAACAACGTTACTCGTCTTCAACACACGAACTTTGGATTATTTACGGTTTAATCGGTGGTTTGTAAAATCCAGCGAATTTATTTCTCGGTTTCTCCATGATTAGTAAAACTGTATTTTCTACAACAAGCACATTTACTTTCTCTCATTGTTCGATCAACATTTGTAAATCTAAATTATCCAAATGGAGTACACTTCTCTTACGGATAAGTCCATCCTCTCGTTTACGGATAATCGTCCACCAATGTTGGTGAAGGCAATGTATGAGGATTGGAAGTCTAGAATGAAACTTTATATGATGAATCGAGACAATGGACATCTCATTTTCGCATCGGTTCAAAATGGACCATTAGTGTAACATCCCGTATTTCACGTCTATTATAAATATAATATACATATATAAATATAATTACTTAAATTATGCAACCTAAATACCATCATATAAATTATATGATTTATTAATCGAAATTCATTTTTAAGAGATATCAAATTTATTTGATTTGAAAACGAGAGAATATTTTGTAAATTACAAAAGACTTCGCAAATATAAGAATTTACGCCATATAAATTAAATTTATTTTTAATTATTAAAAGATATTTGATAAAACGATATATTAAATTAGTTATTACTTTACTTTAAATTTAATAACCTATGTTAAAATCAAGAATAGTTAGAGTCAAATCTATTTTTCTTAAAACAATAATTATCCGTGATAATCGATAAATATTAACATTTTAAAATAGTTTATAAAATATTATGAAACAATAGTCAAATGAATACTTATTTTCATATGAAAAATCATTTTGAATGCAATGGCGAAAATTTCGTGTCTTGAATCATCTGTTAACTATTATAAACGTGCCCCGAACCGTTAATTAACAAAATTTATAACATAAGTTACAATTTTAACCCCCAATTATTCCCAATCTTACACATTATATTAATATAAATAGTAAATAATCACATTTTTATTCATTTACAACAAAAACCTACACACAAACAACCCTAAAATACTCTCTCCCATCTCCTTTCTAATTTCTGGCACCCCTTTCATATTCCAACCACCAAAAAAATAAAACTTAGGCCACCCCATATCCGTTGGTCGTCGCCACCTTCTATCACCGCTGTCACCATCCCTCCGCTTTATTCCTTTACACCACGACATCACCATGAACATCGGCCATCACGTCGCCTAAACCACCAGTCGTCGTTGTGTCATCATCCACCCCGATGAAAAACCACCAAATCCAACCACAGTACACCACCACCACGTTGTCCAATCCTCTACCAACCTCTATCTCAGATCTATATAAACTAGGGCTGAGCACGACAGACCCAAAACCGACCCGAACCGGAAAACGAACCGAATCAGACCGACCAACTTCGGTCCGGTCCTCGGTCCGAGGCTTTTGACGAATTCGGTCTTCGGTCCGGTCGGTCCGGTTCGGTCTTACCAAAATCTTTTCGATTATGTCAAATAAGACCGGACCGGACCGAGGACCGAACCAGACCGGACCAACCCGGACCGGACTGGACCATTTCGGTTCGGTCTCGGTCTGGGGTTTCGGACCATTTTGGTCCTCGATCCGGTCCTTTCTTGGCCGGTCCGGTCCGGTCCCGCACCGATGCTCAGCCCGAATATAAACCACCGTGCGGCTCAGCCGCTCCAGCCACCAACCACCAGCTCTCAACCACTCCACGACCCTACAACCGCCACCCATCTTGGCCCTAACCACAATCCATGCGGCGACCACCACAATAACATCACCACCTACACCTTAACCCCACGTCACAACCACATAACCACCATCGTGCCACCATCTCCGTCGTCTCAAACCACTCTACCAACCAATAGCCGACCACCATATCACCACCACCACGTCCCCCTGTCACCAGCCGCCACATCGGGGTGTGTGTGCTGCTTATCACCGAAATCAACACCAAACTGGTTTTCGTTGGTGTTTCTCCGACTGCCACAGCCGCATCCAAGTGGCGGCGGGCTTGTGGTGTTGTTGTTTATGTTTGGGTGTTCTTATGAGTTTTGGTCTAGATCCGGTTTTTAGGGGTGTGTTTTTTATGTATATAAAAAAACTGAATATGGGTGTTTGGATTCGTGTTTAAAACAATCATATAAAGGTGTTTGGGTTAATATATAAAAACTGTTAGGGTGTGTTTGTATTTTGGTTCAAAGTTAGATTTGGAGTGTTTGGGCTTGCAACACTAATTGACTATCTAAATGAAAAAAATATAAATCGTATACTTATAATTTCATAAACATTATTTAAAAAATAAATATATAAATATTTATAACATATTATTCATGGACCTTGTAAATTAATACTGATTGTATCGGAGTCACGGTTCTTGCTTGAAGCGTGGGATTAGAGCATTCTTCGAGTTAATCGTATATGCCGCGTCCCATTGACTTTAACCAAACCTAAGACCCGATTAAAGCGTGGGATTAGAGCATTCCTCGTGTTAATCGTATATGGCGCGTCCAATTGACTTTAACCAAATCTAAGACCTGATTAAAGCGTATATGGGGAAACTAGATGCATTGATATGAATTAATGGTAAATAGCCGTCAAGATAGACGTCACTTATAGTAACAAGCCGTTTCAACTTACGTTTACGCTGCTCCTAGTGTTTATTTTCTACTGATTTCTCTTCTATGTCGATGTGAGTCCATACCCCACTCTTACTTGTTTATAAATGTTTTATAACTGTTTTGGGGAGATGCATGCTACTATATTTCTATTGACAACTTGGTTTAAAATTATGATATGTTTATTTATAAACTTATTTATGAACTGGATAATCTTTGTAAACGAACACTATTGCTTGATATAAATTGTTAAATGTAAACTGGAAACGAAACTAAGTAATCTATGTAAACGAAAATATTATTTGATTTAAACTGTTAAACATAAGTGAAACTGGAAACAAAAACTAAATCATTGAAAATGGGTGAAATATCCCAAAAACGGAAGCTGACATGCACCGTTAATTACTGAACGTAAGTGTGAATGAAAGTGGATATATTTATTTTGGGGTGCCGCCCACATCTGGGATTGGCAGGTCATATGGCTATCAGATGCATTTGAAATTCTGTAACTATGAAACAACGGAAACAATGAAACTCTGTTAAAGTTTCGGTGTCATTAGAAAACACAGGTGCAACTCCTTTATAATTACGAACACGGATACAATTCTCTTATAATTACGAAAATGTGTGAAACATAACTGAATCATTTTGTGAACTGTAATACTTTTGCTAAAACACTTATATATAATTGAATTTTAGGATAAACGTTACTTTATTGGAAAACTCTAATTTTCTGAACTAATTTTCAAAATTGCTTTCAGCAGTTGATGTTAATATCTTTTGAAAATCTTAAACGTTTTAAACTAGATAAACTTATGAACTCATCAACTTTATGTTGACATTTTAAGCATGTGTTCTCAGGTACTTGACTATATGGATTATTTGGAGTCTACATTGTAGTTTTGGGATATAAAGGTCGTTTCTCGGATCAAGCTCTCGATTACTCATTAAGTCACAACCCTCAAAGCTAGTCTTTTGCTGCAGTAAATTTGGGGGTGTGACAATTAAATTATGGTACCATGACGGAGGGTGTAGTTACTCGTGCTCCCACAATGGCCGACTTGACTACAGATGCTAAGATTCAAGCTAACTGTGATATTCAAGCTACAAACATCATTCTCCAAGATCTTCCTCCAGATGTCTACAAACTCATGAGTAAACACAAAGTTGCCAAAGATTCATGGGAGAGAATTCGCGCTCTAATGCAAGACATCTCGTAACTAAACAAGAACGTGAGTGTAAGCTATATGATACGTTTGATAAGTTTTTTTATGTTCTAGGGAGACTCTTAATGATTACTATTTGAAGTTTACTCTATTGATGAATGAGCTCAACATTTTTTACATAAAGATACCGCCATTTTGTTGGGAATAAAATTAGCTAATTCACTGGGACGCTGACAAGAAGAACTTGGACGCTGACAAGAGTAAAAGAGGCGCTGACAGATGAGCACTGATAAAGCATATTTGAGCGCTGACAAGAAGAAGTTCAACCGCTAATAGAATTCTTAGTCTACACGTCTTGTAATTCTAGTAAAGATATGTTCAATATTGTATTTCTTATGTTTATCTTTACCTAGAATATTTGATAGGTAGACTTTTATACACGACTCCTTATGTTATAAAAGGAGGTTGTAGGGTTCATCGTTTGATATAAGTTTTCATAAGTTTACACTTTCATTTGTACGCAAGTTTTATCATCAATCAAAATGAAAGTTTGGGTTACATTGTTTTGCTTTGTTCTTTACTCTAAGTGTTAATTCCGCATAACACTTAGATTGTTAAATACACAAAGTTTCTCTACGTATTAATCTTGATTCAATCTCGTTTAACACAAAGCTAACCGATCTAAGTTCGGGATCAACAAGTGGTATCAGAGCTTGTTGAGGAACTTTGATCTAAAAGAACAGTAAACCCTAAAAACCCTAAATCACCAGAAACCCTAAACCAAACAAGATGTCTACCACAGAATCTTCATCCTCATCAAATCACAACCTCAAAATCCTTATGCTCGACCCTGACAACTTTGAACAATGGAAGTTCAATTTTGAACAGTATCTTCAAGTCAATGACTATGCTCTTTGGGAATTCATTGAATATGGCAATCAATTCGATAAAGCAGCTAAGATTCAGGCTCCTATTGCAACACGAAGTACAGCCGGAAAAACTGGTGATGCTCTTAATGAAAGACCTGAAGATGGACGAGCTTTCTCAGTGGACGAGATAGCCTTGAGAAAGAATGATATGAAAACCTTAAACACTCTTAAACTTTCCTTGGGTCCAAAGAACCAGCACAAATACAGAAGCTATGAATCTACTAAAACTATTTGTGGGCAGCCCTTCAAGTTACCTATGGTGGTAATGAAGATACAACAAAGAAAGGAAGAAGCAACTATTGAGTGAATATGATGTGTTTAGGGCTCATCCCAATGAGAAGCTAAGTGAGGTAAGAAGTAGGCTTCAAGATATCACTAGCAAGTTGGCTTTTATGGGAACAAAACTTGAAGATGCTGATATCATTGCTACATTCCTTGGAGGTCTCGGTGATGCATGGAAAATTAAAGCCAGATCAATTGTTGCTACCAATGCCCATAAGAGTGCTTCTTTTGATGATATCTAGAATAAGCTGAAAATTGTGGAGAATGAGATCTTACTTGAACATGGAAAGAAGTCAACATCTGGAAACATGGGTTTCATCTCACATAGTGAATCTCAAGCCATTGACAAAGATTCATATGTTAATGGATTGAATGTACATCTTGTTACTGGATCAACACTTGTCAGCGGTGGATCAACTTTTATCAGCGGCTCAAATTTTGACGTTAACACATTCAATGTTGGCTCACCAAGTCTTAAACCTGCTGGTATTGATTTGGATACAGTATGTGCATACATTGCTGCATTACCCGATGGTTCCTTAGTTACCTATGAATATCAGGAGCAAATCAGTTATGCTGATCTAGAAGAAATGGATATCAAGTGGAATATGGCACTTGCAAGCATAAGGGCCAATAGATGGAACATGAGGTTTGGTAGAAAGATGACTTTTAATGGCAAAGACACAACTGGATTTGACAAATCCAAGGTTGAATGCTATAATTGTCATAGGATGGGACACTTCATGAGAGAGTGTAGATCTCTACGAAGTGATGATGCTGGAAAGAAGTCAAGACAGATGGTTACTATTAAGGATGTTGAGCCAAAGGCTATGGTTGTCATGTAAGGTATTGCTGGCATTGGATGGGACTGGAGCTTTATAGCAGATGATGTGGTAGAAAATCAAGCTTTGGTGGCTGAAAAGGAAGAGGAAAAGAACGTTCACTTTGCTCTCATGGCCAACTCCTCATCTTCATCAGATAATAAGGTATATGATGATGCCTTTTGTAGTAAAGGTTGCAGGTTAAACATTGGAAAAAATTAACTAAGAAATTTAAAATTAAAATCAGATGTTTTTAATGTAGAATTTAGACTTGCAAACTATAAAAGGGGGCTTGCACAATCTGATGGAATGGTAGAGGAATATAAGAAAATGGAATTTGACCTAAAAGATCAAATTAATGTTTTAACTAGAGATTTGAATGTCATCAATGAAGCTAGAAAATCCTTAATGAAATGCAGGGATGACTTGCAACTTTAGTTAAGTGAAGCTATTAAGGATAAAGAGAATGTAGTGCTTAAAATTGAAAATTTTGATAAAGCCAGCCAAACCTAGAAAAATGTGTTAGTGAACAAACAAACCCTAGTGACATGTCGGGGATTGGGTTAAAAGAGTATGCTTCCATTCCACCATCTATTAGGAACTTCAATGGTGTCCTGAAGAAGGATCTCTCTTGGACTAGTATTCCAGAACTCCAAGAAGAGAAATCTATTCCTCCATCTAGAGTGGTTTCCCTAATTGAGGAGTATAAGCAGAAAGTGACTAATCTTGAACAGTGGAAGAAAGCCAACCCTATGTTGTTTCTTAAGGGAGGCCTTCTTAGTGATGAAGAAACTAAAGTTAAACCAATAGTCATCACTAACCCTACCACTAGAAGACCTATTGACCTTGGCTCTACAACTAAGACCAAATCTAGTGTTAAATATGCTGAAACGAATAGGAAACATAGATCACCTCAAAGCCAAGCAAGTGTTAATGGGACAGGGTTATTTCAATCTAGACCTAAGGTTTGTCTAGAAAGGCTTGTTACACATGTGGTAGTTTTTCTCACTTGGCTTATAAATGTGTCAGCGGCTCTAAATCCACCGCTAACAGTAACTCAACCATGGTCAAACCTAGACCTTTTGTCCAAACAAGTCCCCAAACCACTAGAACAACTCCTTTCTTTTTTAAAGGGACAAATACTCATGGAGAAAGGCCCTTTCAAAAGACCAACACTTCTAACAGACAATGGGTTCCGGTAGCAAACCCTAATTTAGACGCTGACAGGAACAAATTGGCCACTAACAAGAAAAAATCAACCGCTGACAGATCTAGGTTTGGAATGAAAATGCCACAACTGACTTCTGTTAGACCTCATGTTAGACCAAGCAATAGGTATTTACAACCTAAGGGAAAGGGATCTAAAGCTTCATCCAGTTTGACATGGAGACCTAAACAAGACCAAAACCCTAATTTAGATGGAATTTCTATGACCTGTAACAGATGAATCCAAGTCTATAAAGGCTTGGGTTCCCAAAGAAAACTAATTTTTTTTCTTCATGTGCAGGGTATTCATAATCAGGTCAATGATAAAAGATATTGGGACAGTGGATGCTCAAGGCACATGACAAGGAAGGAAGACTATCTTACCAATTTCATTCCTATCAAGAATGGAGATAAAGTGTATTTTGGAGGAGGTTATGGAACCATCTCTGGAAAAGGTACTCTCATCACCAACAACCTAAGGTTTGATGAAGTCTTCTTGGTAAAAGAACTTGACTATAACTTGTTTAGTGTGTCACAAGTTTGTGACAACAAAAATAAAGTTTTTTACTGATACTGAATGCTTGGTGTTAAGTAAGGATTTTAAGATTCCTTATGAAAAGTTTATTGAGTATAGAACACCTAGGCATAAGGACATTTATAATGTTAATCTAAATGGAAATAAGATGAAAAAAAATATGTCATGTCTTTATGCTAAAGCTTTAGTTGATGAGAGTAATTTATGGCACAGAATGTTAAGGCATATTAACTTTAAGAATATTAATAGACTTGTGAGACATGATCTTGTCAGTGGTTTGCCTTCTAAAGCTTTCCACAATGATCATTCTTGTGTTGCATGCCTTAAAGGCAAACAACATAAGGTCTCCTTTAAGTCTATAAGTGTGCATTCTAGTTCTAAACCACTTCACCGGCTACACATGGATTTGTTTGGCCAACCAATATAGAAAGTGTTAATGGTAAATCCTACTGTTTTGTTATCACTGATGATTATTCTAGGTTTACTTGGACCTTCTTTTTGGCACTAAAAATGATACTACTAAGACTTTAATCAACTTCATTACCCAATTTGAAAAGAAAATAGGTCATGAGGTTAAAATTCTTAGAAGTGATAATGGTGGTGAGTTTAGGAACAACCTTCTAGATACCTTTTGTGTCAATAAAGGGAATATCTAGAGAGTTTAGCATAGCTATAACTCTACAACAGAATGGTGTAGCTAAAAGAAAGAATAGAACTCTAATAGAAGCAACTAGAACCATGTTGGCAGATGCAAATATACCCATTTCTTTTTGGACTGAGGTTGTGAACACTGCATGCTATGTTCAAAATATAGCCTTGGTGAATAAGTTTCATAATAAGACCCCCTATGAGTTGCTTTGGAATATGAATCCTAGTATAGACTTCTTTAGGACTTTTGGATGTCATGTAGTAATTTTAAATACTAGTGATAATCTAGGCAAGTTTCACTCAAAAGGTGATGAGGGACTTTTTATGGGATATTCCACAAATAGCAGGGGTACAGGGTTTATAACACGAAGACTAAGATTCTAACAGAAAATATTCATGTTGACTTCTTAGAAAGTAAACCTAGGGATCCTAAGTCTGGACCTAATTGGTTTTTTGATTTGGAACCATTATCTAGGACTTCGAATTATATGCTTGTCACTAATCCAAACATTGTGGAAAAGGATCCAAATGTTTTGGAAGAATCTGTTATTGAACATTCAGGTACACCGGTTGCAAAAGAAGAAGGATCGCATGCTGTTGAGCCAACTCCTATATTTGATTATGTCACCATACCAATATAGACTGATGGGTTTGTGCAAGCATCTGCTGCTGCTGGAAAGGAGGAAGAAGGGCCACAATAAAAACCAGTTGATGAATCCATGCAGGCAATAAGTATGTAAACACTTATCCTTTTACCACTTAAAACAAGGAAAAAGCAAACCAAAACGTGTATTTAATATCTTAAAATTCGGAATTACGCGTGGTTTTGTATTTTTGTGTGAAATAGGTACAAAAGGATAAAATTAAGAAAACACGGAATTTCACGAAAATTTATCGAAGAAAAAGTCAAAGATAAAGTCAAAGGACCAAAAGTGCCAAAAGATTGAAGTTTGGAGGGCTAAGGATGAAGATTTAATGAAGTTTCAAGCTTTAAATCAAGAAATGCAAACAACGAGGACCATTTCTGCCATTCTCCAAAGTTATCCACTAACAAACCATATGGACCAATTAAGAGCACGGATTTTCTAAGCTAACGGTTCTGCCCTTGCCGCGTAACTCGTCTCGGTTTGAATTTCGCATATTCTACTATTTTATTTCTAACTTTAATATTTTATTAATCTTAGTAAAAATTAAATAAATAAAAGTTTTTTATTTTGTAATAGTTATTTTAGTATTGAAATAATTAATTTTGATTTTTAAATATTTTTAGTTTTAGTAGTTTTATTTTTATTTATTAAACTAACACAAAAATATTAAAAAGAAAAAAAATAGCATGTGTGTTTCTTTTGTGATTAATTAGGTGCATACTTCTAGAAGATTAAAGATGGTGGAGTGGTTAAAGAAGATTAATTAAGAGCCCTTGGATAAAAGAATAATGAAATGTGAAGATGGTGATCCATGTGAATTGCTCTCATTGGTCTATCTAAAAAGTATATTTCATCCTATTGGTGGAAACACATCATCTCCTATCAAATGACCAAGATGCCCTCAAGTTAAAGAAGAGAAGGTGATTAAAAGCCTAAAAAGACTAGTCTACCCCACGCACCTTGGCTTCAACTATAAATAACACCTCATTTTTCTTCATTTTGTATGTATATTTTAGGTAGCTAAATAATGTCAATTTTATTTCTTGTTTTTTAATGTATTTTTCTTTCAAGCTTTTGTATTAGATTTTTTTTTATAACTTTTTCCAAATAAGTTAAGATTTATATATAAGTTTGAAATAAGTTATCTTATTTCAAGCTTATTGTGGGCTTATTTTTCTAGATCTAGCTTATTGTGGGTGATTTGTTCATTTAGCTTTCAAGCTTTTTGAATCACATAAGTTTTAAGCTTAGGCTTACAACTTATTAATAAGCTATCTTTTCAATTATTTACTTTTAGTTTAGATCTATTAGTTTGTTTTATACAAATAGTTTAGATCTATTAGTTTTAAGTTTAAAAAGTAAACTATTTTCATAAAAAAAATTAGTTTAGATCTATTAGGTATTTGATAAAATAGTATAGATCTATTAATTTTTAGTTTAAAAATTAAAATATTTTTATAAAACATAAAAAATAGTCTAGATCTATTAGATTTGTTTGAATCTCTTTATCAAATATTAATTTTAGCTTATTATCCTAACCTCTAGTGTTATTTTGATCTTGGCGAATCGATTCATTACGTTTGGTAAAGAGCTTATGGTTTGTATAGATTTGGTTCGAGTTTGATTTGGGAGGTCATGTACTTTACGGGCCGAGTTACGCTTTTGATTAAGTTTGATATGGGAGGCCGTGTACTTTACGGGCCATATTTTGTTGCTTATATTGATTGTGTTTAGAGCGTTTTCTTCGGACCACGGGTACTAAGTTCTTTCCTTTTTTTAAATATGTAGCTTAATCGTTTTAGTTTAATTAATTTGATTTATATAGTTTAAATTGTTTTTAAATAATATCTCTTTTATAAAAATCGTTTTAATTAGTTTTAAATATTATTATTGTTTTAAAAATAGATTTAAAATTTGTAAAAAAATTAGTTTTTATTTAGATAAGCTTATTTTTAGTATAAAGTTTACACCTTTTTGTGATTATTAAGCTTATTGTTATATAAAGCTTCAAGCTTTATCATCTAAAAAGATTAATAAGCTAAAAAGGTTAAAGCTTTACGCTTTATTTTTAAGTTTATCTTTGTGATTTCATTTTTTTGTCATTTTTACTTGTTATTACTTGCTTGCATTTACATTAATTTTGCACTTAAAGTAATTAATATTTTTAATTATAATATAGTTTTGTTGCATCTTAAATTTAATTAGTTTAATCTAGATTTTAAATTGTAGTATAATTTTATTGCATTTAAGAATAATTTTATGTGAACTATTTGCGCTTTTATTTTTATATATTCCCTAGCCTAAAATAATATTCCCCTTTAAGTTTAAAATATACATAGATACCAAACAAGTACTATTAACCAAAACAATTAATCTCATTGTTAAAGTACAAAATCAATTCGAGACGATTCGGGGAAAAACAAAATACTAAAAATGAATATTAAAATGGCGCCGTTGCTGCATCGATATCGTTACGATTGACGATTTTTGATGAGACGATTTGTATTTTGGGATCCGTTCACTTTTGAACGTTATTTTTCTTGTTAAAAAATCAAAAACATAAAAAAATATAAAATATAAAAATACAAAAATAAATAAAAAATCACAAAAGCGAATTCTTTCCTAAGGTGTGCACCAAAAAAATTAAAAAAAATACAAAAGTAATACTTTTCCTAAAGTATTACACCAAAAAAATTAAGTACTATTGTTATTTTTCTTATTTTGATTTCTTTCGTTTGTTTATTGTTAATATATTTTTCTTAAAAAATACAAACAGATTTTCTTTGTACTATAGATATTACGTATAAGAACCCTAATACACAATATTCCATAAGTATTGCTTGCAATACCCCGTATTGGAGGCGTTCCGGTTCCATATACGTGTATCGATCTAACAAAATAAAAGGCAAAAAAAGATAAATACTTTCGTTAAGCAAGAATTCGAAGAAATACGAATATTAAGGTGAATAGAAAGGCGACGTGCTATAAAAGGCCGTCTAAGGGAAGCTAGGTACTTAAGTGCTTCGCGCCACCTCATTCCCCCGTTCACTTGTGAGTATTTTGAGAAGGAAGGCTCATCGAGGGTTTTGCCACCCAAGTAGTATTACGTATATATATTTTCTTGTAGCTTTTTAATATTGAACCTCCATTGGGATAATATCTTCCCTTTCAAAGTCGATCAAGGGAAATCCCCTTATTCCTCGTGTTTAGTTGTATGCGCACTCGGTCGCATGCACAAATACCGATTGGTGTACCTCGTCCTTCAAAGAAGGCGAAAAATACAAACATTTCGCAAGTCTATCACGAGAATCGAGCTTTCGACACTATCATGGATAATCGTCAAATTTGGGAAATATTGCAAGAAGAGTGTTATAAGATTATGTCCGAGGAGTGTACGACTTTTGGTGGACCTCATGCTTATTTTAATTGTAACAAAACTTATGAGGAAGTTTATACTAATGAGGAAAGTATGTGCTATGCTACTAATACTTATTTTGGCTCCCCTAGTTTTCCTACAACTAGTAACCCACCACATTATGATCAAGGGTTTTATGGGGAATTTCAAAATCAAGGGTTTTCAAATCATGAAGGTTTTTAAAATGAAGGCAATTTTTAAAACTATAATCAAGGGAATATTTCACAACCTCAAATGGACTTAATTCTTCAAAAGATTGAGGAACATGATAGATTACTAAGCGAATGGCAAGAGGAAATCGATAGAAAATTCATGCTAATTTTAGAAACCTATTAAGCTCAAGATAATATTGAGCCGTCTTTGAGAGTTGATGTTGACGCTAACACCACTACTAGTTGTGATATTCCCAATGTGGATCCTTCCATCTCTCACCAATAAAGGAGAGACAAGGCCCAGAGATTATCATGAGTTTTACTCCCCCTCCGATGTTGAGACCCACTGATACATTTAGCTCTCCTCCTTCCTCACCTTTTGAGGAAATTCCCGAGATTATACTTGAGCCTACATTACCCATTGATGACCCTATTTCTTTTATGACTTCTTCACCTACTCCTTCAAATAACTTTGTGCTTTTTTCAAATTCTCTTAGTGAGACATGTTTTGATAAACCAATTTTTGAGGAGTGTGAAGAACATTATAATGGGTCCATAGAAGAAGAACCCTTAATTAGTCCTACACCTAAGGAGTTTGTAGATAGGGATGAGTTATCTTGTGATTCCAACTATACTTTTAATTATTCTTCGTGATCGGATGAGGATGACTCTCCTATTTTAACAAAACCGACTTTTGAAAAACATGATAAGGATATTAATGATTTATCGGATTCTTTACTCCTTAGTGATGAATTTTATACCCCGAGTGTTGAGAAATTCCATCACGAGGATGCTTTTTATGATCCCGTGTTATTGGTTTTATCGGATGAGCTTAATTGCGATCATAGTATTAATGAGAAGGTAAATGGAGATTTAAAACTTGATATTGATATTGATTTTGAAAATTCAGGATTTTGAAAACTCGGATTTTGACAAATTCACATTTGCCTCTTCACCATTTACTTTTGATTCTACCATCTATTTTTTTTCCACATATCACTTTTAGTGATGATAATGGTTTTCTCATTCCCGAGATCAATGAGTTTCTTGATATTGATACACCCGAGGAGTACATATCCGGGTATTTTGATACGGAGGGAGCTATAATTTTTCTAGAGGATTTATTACACGATGATACTTTACCTTCTCTCCCTCCCGTCCCACCTATTTATAATGATAAATATAACGAAGACCCGAGGGTTCCGACTATTAGTGTTTTGACACCTTCTTTTTCACCCCTGATGTCTACCTTTAATTGTGAGAAACTATTACTTAAAGGAAACCCATATTTCTTATACTTGTTTGCTATTACCACAATGGGGTTTATTTCCTTTCGTGATGGAAATTATGTGTTTGACCCGGGTGGACTTTATTGGGGAATTACTTATATGACTATGTTTCACCCTTTATCATGGAGAGATTTTCATCCCTTGGAAATCGCAGCTTTTCCATGATTTCACCCATCTCCACCTTTTCACCTTTTCCATAATAAGTGTAGGGGAGCCATGTAGGTTTTTTGTGATGTGTTGTTTTGTAAGGATGTGTGCTTTCGTGCTCCGCTTTTGGTATCTTTGAAGAACCGTGATCCCGTGTTACCATTGATAACGGTTCTATCCTAACTATTGTGATTCATACTTGTATATAAATAAGTTGAATAAATGTAAGCACTTTAGTTGTCTCTTCCTTAGCTCGATTTAAACAACGTGCAGAATGTCCTAAGTGTAGGGGAGTTTACTTCCACATGCTTAAACATTGAGGACAATGATTATACTAAGTGAAGGGGATACTTCTATCTAAGTTAAGCGGGCTTTTCCATGAACTTGTCCTCATTTTAACCGGAAAATTAAATTTTTTTGACGTTTTTCAAAATTTTTGATCTATTTTGGGCTAGTAGTAATTTTCATTTATTTTCTTTTATCTTCTTTCCTTTTGTCATCACCATCATATGTATATATTCCATTTCATGAATAAAGTCAAAAAGAAAATAATTAAATAAAATGGTTTTAACGAGTTTAGACGTCTTTGATATATTAGGCCCGTCGTGAATATTTTGACTCAACCCGAATTTACTTATTTGAGTTTACTCTAGCTAGTATCCTTAACCATATGGACCTTAATTTGTTTATTAGGCTAAGCATCCACGAGTCTCATTACTTGATATTTTAAATTGTGGAGAACGAGAAATGATAGAGTCAATTATAAGTTACGTATTGATGAGATGACATTTATACATGATCTCATCGTTCTTTTCGGGTTTTAAATGCATAAAATGTCATCAAAATACCATATATATGCTTGTGTTTGTTTACTTGTGTATTTTAGGTATGGATATCATGAAAAAGACAAAAGATCACAAGAAACAAGGAAAAACGAACACGAGAAACGAAGCCTCACAATGAACCGGGCCCTATTTATGGATTTCTCAAATTATAACCCTTGAAGACTTGAAGATGTACAATAATGATCCCTCATTTATGAAGAATTGACAGTTAATACCCTTGTATATTCATAATTACAAGTTTGGTCCCTTAAATTTTTCAAAATGACAAAAAGGTCCTTCAACTTTGAAGATTTGGCAAGTTTAGTCCCTCAACAAATCTAAATTGTCAACAATGGTCCCTAATGAATTCAAAGATCCAAAGAAGACCTTCAAGTTCAAGAAAATTACACATCTAGTCCTTTTAAAATGGATTAAATATGAAAAGGACTAATGTTGTAATTATACCAAAGTTGTAAAAGCCCTAAATCCCTTTTTGAAAACATTTTGTGGCCAAACTATGAAATCTGAAACTTCATTTACAAAGGAAAACGGGTTTGCAAGGACAAAAGACTTTGTTTACAAGTTTTCCCAAAGTCTAAGGACCAAAAGTGACCATTGAAACATTTGAAACCACAAACACGCGCCAAACATTTCTTTTCCCCTAATTTTAGATCAAATGAGTTACTATTCACCCTCAAGAACCCAATAACTCTTTCACTTAAAACAAATGGTAAAATGAAATTACCCTGACCCACGTGTGATTCACCTCAAACCAAATCATTCCACACCTTCACATCACCAATCCCACTACCCTATGGCTCCCACCATTCAACCCGCTAGCCAATGAAATGTCAACTTCCTCTCCAAGCAAAACCACGTGGCAAGATCAACGATTTAAACTCATTCCTTGGTCCCAAAGGATAAATGAACATTTTTGATGAAATTGGAAAGCTCAATACACCTCAAGCATCTAGAAGCATTCAAGGGCATTCTAGGGATTTTCTAGCTAGGGTTTTCATGTAATTTTCATCTAGAATCGTCTATTGTAGTCTATAAAGGGAGCCTCAACTTGTGAGTAGCCCTTTGTTCCAGATTTTAGCTAAAATCTTTGTAATTCCTTTTTATAAATATAAAGTTTGTATTTTATGAAAATTGTAATTCCTTTTATGTTTTTATAAAAGTTTGGTGTTTGATTAGCTAAAGTCTGAGTTCCATTAATCTGTTTGTTGAGTTTTGAGGAAAGGTTTTTGATGTTTAAAATCCTTATTTTCAAAAATCAGTCATAATCTGTTATTTGTTCATCCTTGTGTTTGTTGATCTTAGCAGGTACAAGGAAGCTAGTGGTTGTTCTGCTACCACTTAAGCTCACACATCCCAAAGAATCGATGTATGTTTTGGAGGTGCACATCTCTAAACCCTTTTTTCATTTTTTTTGAATATTTTATGCTATGTGATTGAATATGAGTATTTGTTTGAGAATCTATGTTTTTATGGTTGAATCTTGTTTATTTGTTGTTACTTGTTGTTACTGAGTTGATTTGATCTTGGTTTGTGGGTTGAATCTAATATATCCTTTGAAAAAGTGTTAAATCAGTGATTTAAGGGGTGTTTGGGTTAACTGCAATATCATGGTTTGGGTTGACTTGAGTAGGTGTTACTTGGTGTTTATTGTTTGTTCTTATTCTTATTGTGCGTTTAGGTGTTTATCTACAAGTTTTGAGTTCTATATCACCATAATCCATTTGTTTTTTACTAACATTTTGGGACACCTAGATCTAAGGGTAGACTAGGGTTAACAAGAGCTAAATCTAAGTTAATACAACCTGTGTAGGAGATTTAAGGTGTTGATATTGGATCTGTGGTCATATCGTTCAGCAATAGGTTTTGTGTTCCTCATTTTGTTCATCAGTAATCTGTTTAAGCTTTAATCTGTCTCAAATCTTTGAATAAGTGTATGCAACAAGTTTAATTGTGCTTATTGGAGTTTATTATAACATGTGTATGCATATGGTTCAGTTTGGTTGGCTTATTATTGCTTAATCTGCTTATTTCTTTGTAACTGCTTATTTTTCATGTCTGTGTGATATTTGGACACTGATTGATTAAACTGTATCATTTGGCTGAGTGATTTTGTGATTTCTTTCTTGATTGTGACTCCTTACACCCCACTGGTTGTAAGGGTGCCCTTGTTATGCATTGAAACCAAGTAAATCTCTCAATAATCAAAGGTCAAATAGTCAAAACAGTGGAACTCCTTTCCCCTGCTGCTAGTGTTATTTTTGGTTTAACTTATCGATAAGCTGTTCTAGCTTATTTTAATCTACAACAACTTCAATTTGATAATAGGTGCTCATCATTTGACCCATTTGTTCATTCTGGAGCATTTGGGTGGTTGACTTTAAGGTTTGACTAGAAAACCAACTTGTTTGACTTTTATATAAGTGCTTATTGATTCATTTAGCTTATTTGGCTATGCTTATTTGGTTTTTCTTGATTGATTTAACTTATTTAAGTCATTTAGAGCCTTTTTCAAGTTAAATCAAGTTCTGAGGTGGTCTAAAATTCTAAGTCGACTATTTTGTCGTTTAGTGATTTTGTACTTGGCTTATTTTTGGCTTATTGGTTGTGCTTTTTCAAAATTTCTTTTCACAGATCTCTTAGGCATCTCAAAAGAAGGTTGTGTGTCAAATTAGAGCTTATGGCATTGGCTTATAGGTTAATGGGTCAAAAAGCCCATTAAGAATAAGCTGTTATACATTTAAGCTGTGATAAGCTCACATTCAGCTTTTGGGCCTTTAGACTTTTGTGTTTAGAATTAAATTTTAAGCTAGACTGGTGATTTTCAGCTTATTTGGTTAAGGTTGATCTTATTGGGCCAAAAAGCCCATTTCACTTGGACTGTTTTTGTTTTTAGCCCATTTGGGGGCCCATTAGAGGTATTTTGGTAATTTCACTTTCATTTTCTGTTTATTTAGGTTAAAATAAACTAGTTTGCAAGTTTTTAGAAATTTTTATAATTTTTGGATTTTTATTATTATTTTAATATTATTTTATTATTAAAATTCATTTTTAATATTTTTGCAACTTTCACATTTTTCGTAGGTCAAATACATTAAGTTAGGATTTTTAAAACTCTTAGATTAATTTTCTCATCATTTTATTGATTTTTTTATATAATTTTAATATTTTAATCGTTTTTAATAATTTAAAAATAGTTTTCATTAGTTTAAAATTTCATAAAAATAATTTTTATTCTTATTTAGTCATTTTAGAGTTTTACAAAGTGAAAAATCTTTATTTGGGCTTTTTTATTAATTATTTGGATTTTTAGGGCTTTAATTAGCCTTTAAAAATTAATATTTAATTAATTAAAAGGTTTGAAAAAATTTTGATTATTCGTAAACTCTTAGTTTATTCTTAGCTAATTTTGGTAACTTTTTGGGAATTTTTAGAATTAATTTTTATTTTGTCACTTTTTACGGTTTTTCGTTTTGTCGTCGTAGTATAATTTTAACGTATCCGTCATTCTAGTTTCTCATCTTTTCTTTCTCTGGATATTAATCTCAAACATTTAACAAGTTTTTCACACACCTATACCTCCTTGGGAAACGAACTTTCACCTTTGGGTCATTAGTACACGGTTTTCCTAAACTATCGTATTTAATACTTACCGCTTTTACGCCTTTTTCCTAAAGGGTGTAATTTTTCCTACAATCATTTTGGCACCGCTGCCGGGGAGGAGTGTCGTATTTAATTTTTTTCATTTTGTTTTTAATATCTAACCATAAGTAGTATTTGTATTAGAAGAACTCTACTAATACGTAATATCGATTTTTTTTTGTTTTTCTTGTGAAATTATTATTACTATATTGTATAAGTATCACAACAAATTCAAAATAACTCCAAAAGTGTGAAAACACAACCTTAATTGGGATTTTATCTCCTAATTATTGTATTCGAATCTCAAACAAAAAGAAAAAAGGCAAAAATAGATAAATACTTTCGTGAAGCTCGATTTTGAAAAATACAAACTATAAGGTGAATAGATAGGCAACGTGCTATAAAAGGCCGTTAAAGGGAAGCTATGTACTTAAGTGCTTCACGCCATCTCATTCCCCCGTTCACTTGTGAGTATTTTAGATTGAAGGCTAATCGAGGGTTTTGCCGCCCAAAGTATTATTACGTATCGTATATATTTGCTTGGTTTCTTTGTGATTAAACCCTCTTGAATAATTTGGTTTCACCAAAGTTCTAAAGTCAATCGAAGGCGTTCACTCACGTGATCGTTTTTATTCTTTTGAGGCTTCTTTAATCAAGAGTTTGATTCGAGGAGAGATTTTGTAGATTGTTGTCTACGAATACACACAAAATCCAAAAAAAATTAAAAACAATAAAAAACACAAAAAAATTGAAAATTCACAAAACACCCAAAGAATCTTCTTTGCTCACCTCCACATTCTACGTCAAGTTTATTCAAACTCGTAATCAAGCAAAACGAGCTCGCAAACGTTGTCAAAACCAAGGAAATTTGATTGAAGAAGAAACTCCAATTGTCGAACCCGTTGTAGAACTAATAGTCACTATGGCTAATCGTACTATGATGGAGTTGCTTCAAGCACCCACCGAGGGTTTTGGAGAAGCTATTTTGATATCTGCCATCCTTGCGGAGAATTTCAAGATTAAGACGGGTTTAATGTGGATGTTACAAGCAAACAAGTTTCGAGGTCATGAAAAAGACAACCCGCATTATCACATAAGGAATTTCAATCGTCTCACCGCAACAAGCAAGTTTAAGGATGTTCCACATGACGCCATTAAGATGATGTTGTTTCCATACTCGTTGGATGGACCCACAAAAATTTGGCTCGAGAAAGAACCGCCAAATTCGATTTTGACATGGGATGATCTCGTTTCTAAATTTGTGAACCAATTTTTTCCACCATCTAAGACAACACATTTGAAAATGAGATTTCAAGGTTTACACAACGTAATAATGAAAGTTTTTCAATGGCATGGGAACGATTTAAAGAAATATTACATGAATGTCCACACCATGATTTTTCGGAATTGCATCAAATTAATACTTTTTATAATGGGCTTAACGATCATGAACGAGATTATTTGAATGCCGCCGTGGGTGGTAATTTTTTGTGCAAAATGACCGATGAGGTTTTAAAGATTATCGAGAATAGATCTAAGGTTTATAACCCTCGTAACACACCGAGTGTTGCCAATATGGGTTCATCGTCATCGTCATCGTCTCGTAACATGAATGCCTTACATGAAGAAGCAAATGAGGAGAATCGGTTTTTCAATAGATTTTCGACGCTTATGACACACTGGAAAGCACAAGATGCTTTGAATTTCACATCGGTTAAAGCGGTTGAAAAGAGTTGTTTATCTTGTGGTGGAGCTCATGATCTTTCCGAGTGCATTACCACCGGTGGTAACACTTCGAGTGCTTACGTAGCAACGGGAACTTACAACCAAAACGGCCAAGGTTCCCGCCCAAATCAAGCTCCCCAAAATCAAAATGCTAACAACTATCGAAACAACAATCAAAATGGTGGTTATCAAGGCAATTCACGTAACTACAACAAGGGTAATTACCAAAGTGGGAATGGGCAAGTTCAAAATCAAGACCAAAACCGTGATTTTCAAAATACTACACAAGGTTTTCAAAATGCTCACACTAAAAATCTTAATGGAGAATTTTTGGATTATGCAAAAGCAAACGATGCTAAGTTTGATAACATGCAACGTGAGATGATTAGCTTAAGATCCGAGTTGAAAAATGAGCTTAAAACGAACTTGCCAATGAACTGAACACTCATGCTAATAAAATGGAAGGAAACGTTAAACGTCTTTAACAAAATCAACAAAAGATGGAACAAGGTCAACATGAGATTAAGCAAGAGTTGCTAAAAGCGGATTTAAAGCAATCAAAATTTGAAGATCGAATGGAAAAAATGTTTGAAGCAATCATGTGTAAACCCTCTTCCTCGGGTGGTCTTCTTAGTGATACCATTACAAACCCGAAGGGAGAAATGAAGGTTATTACTACTCGTAGTGGTAAAACTTTCAAGGAACCAATCTCTAGTCCTAGTACTTCTACGGAGAAGGAAATCGAGAAAGAGCCTGAGGTGATGGTCGAAAAGGAGCATATCACAAGCCTACGAATTACCGCTCATACCACACCTACGGTTGAACCAATACAAATTGTGGAACCAGAGATTCCAAGGCCGTTGCCTACGCCCAACCCACACCACCCTTACCTTACCCATCAAGAAGAAACAAGGAAAAGGCACAAGAACATAACCAATACCAATTTGAGATTTTTATGAAAATGTTTCGTGATTTGCATTTTAATATAAGTTTTGCCGACGCTTTAATCATGATGCCTCGATTTGCTGCAAATTTCAAAAGTATTTTGAATAACAAAGAGAAATTACAACAATCATCTAGTTGTTCATCGGTTTTTCTTAGCCGCATACCCCAAAAAGTCGGTGATACCCGTAAATTTTTGATTCCGTGTGGTATTCAAGATATGGAGGAATGCTACGCCTTGGCCGATCTTAGTGCTAGTATTAATTTGATGCCTCTTGAGATATTTAAATCTCTATCACTTCTGACCCTTACTCCTTCGAACATGTCCATCGAGATGGCCGATCATTCTATGATTCTTGCATGTGGAGTAGCCGAAGATGTTTTCGTAAAAGTTGG
Organism: Glebionis coronaria; assembly: GCA_025667525.1. Taxonomy (NCBI): domain Eukaryota; kingdom Viridiplantae; phylum Streptophyta; class Magnoliopsida; order Asterales; family Asteraceae; genus Glebionis; species Glebionis coronaria. The sequence continues at coordinate 145,431,810 of CM046882.1, forward strand.
AAAGTTTTACTATCCCGTGGACTTTATCTTTGTAGACATTCCTACGGATCCTAAAGTTCCTCTCATTTTGGGTCGTTCATTTTTGGATACATCGAGAGCACTTATTGATGTTCATGCTAGAAAAATCACCCTATGTTTCAATGAGGAAGAACTTGTCATCAATGCAACCCAAAACTCCAAGCTTTCTCATGTCTATTATATTGCAACTTTAAACCATGGTGATTCAACCAATGCCGTTTGCAAGGAATTTTCACAAAGAGTTTTAGGAATTGTCAACAAAAACGATTTACCATTTCCTCCGCCGGTGGAGGTTATGAGTGTTAAACCTATAAACAAGGAATCGTCAATACTTGAATTGAAAAATATTTCGCCTCACCTCGAACATTCATTCTTGAAAAGTGTTGATAAGTTGCCGGTTCTTACGGAAGATCTATCAGATGACGAATATGTTGACCCTGATGGGGAGTGTTCTTTATTGATAAACGTTTTGAGAACTTACCACCACCAAAACGCAACTTAAATGTGAGAAGTTTTAGTGTGCCTAACATCATTTTAGAAACACCAAATGTTTTTGACATAATCAAAACGGGTTTTCATAAGGAGAGTTTAAAAGATAAAAAAGGAAAAGATTTTGAATGTGATTTAAAAGATTTTTCTACAAATCTAACTCTGTCATCACCACGTGTTTTGAGTGCTACAAGCTCGTCTACTCCTTTTGACGATGCTTTGTGTGGTTTTAGTGTGGGGGAAGCCCCTTATGTTTCCTCACCTTTCTCCATCGAGGACAAGATATTCGATCCCGGAATTGCTTGTAAAGGGAAATCTCGGTCTTCCACCAATATAATAAATGGAAATACTTTCGTTTTCTTGGTGTGAGTCTACCTCGAGTAGCTCATTATGTTGTCTTACCATTTTTCCCACCCTTCTACTTCTCATCTATTTTCTTCAAACTCTTTGAGTTTTTGGCACGTGTTGAAGTGGCGTTGGTTTGTTTATCTAATGAAAACAAGGACGCCATCTTCGATCCCGGTATTTTGCATCATCAAAGGACTTAGTCCTTAATACCGGTTTCTTTTAGGGCCTTGTTTATCATGTAAGCCCCACCAAAATGACCATACCAAGTCACCTTCCCCAATGATAATTAGCATTGAGGGGATCCAGTTGAGCTCATGAATTGGTAATCAAAAACGAGGTGCCTCATAGGGGAGATCCCATGATTATCCATTGTACATATTATAACTTTCTAATGTAGTTAATGAGAGGGTATTTGTGCCCTTCCAACTTGTTGTCTCGTGGTTGTTGGTAAATGTGTTATCTAGATCATCATCATCGCCATGATTGAAGACTCTCGTGTTCGTTTACGTGAGCCTCGATCGTTTGCTTGAAGAGTTTTTCACGAATCCATGACATATCCTTTATTTTTCTAACAATTATATTTTAGCATAATTCATAAACGGCTTTAGATATATTGTTGATCACCCTTTCCATGCTAGATCCTAAGCATTCGACTCTTCGTCTCTAGTATGGGGGTGCTCCACCTTTAGACTCGAAACATTGAGGACAATGTTTAATTTTAGTATGGGGGAGAATAGGTACTTGCCTTGCTACGCCCTCACGTTTTCCAACTTTCAATGTTTTGTTTTGTTTTGTTGCTAATAAGGCTAAAAATGGCCAAATTTTAAAATTTTTCTTAGTTTTCATAAGTGTTTTTAAGACACGAATGTATATATTCCGATGGGTAGAATAAGAGTTAATTTTTGACTTGATGGGCATTTGGAGCCCGTTACATTCCTTAACCCGCTTGAATCAAGTTTTGCTAGACTTTTATATAAGGAACTTAAAACGCGAAAGTCTTAGCTCATACGGGTAAGAACAAGAACTTTTCGCAAGTTCCTATAATTGATCGTAGAAGGTCACTTATCAAGGGAACTTTAAAATGCATTCTCTAAACTTGAAAAAGTCCAAGAAAGTGCAAGATCGTATAGGTGGCTTGAAAACCCAAAACTTCGATTTGATATAGTCTTAACAAAAGCAAATCCAAACTTGGCTTAATTTTGACTTGCATGGCTAAGTATTCACGAGTCTCTTTAATTACAAGTCTTTAAATAGTGAAGAACAAGAAGTAATAGAGTTAGACAAGTGATCATGCTAAACGTAGAACATGAAAATGTTCTTTCAAAAGCTCATATGTTTTTAATTGTGGCTTTTTCTCCCATAAGATCAATGCATTAGGAATAAAATAATTGCAATAAGTAAGGTCGTACGATTTGAAAGGTTACTTAGCTTCTAGCCCAAGATCGTTTAAAAGTTGCTCGGGGTTGAATAGAGTTCATATCCAAGGCATAACTTATTGAAGCAGGACGCGAAGATTGCTGAAGAGCCAAAAAGGCCCTAATAAGGCATGAGGAGCTCTATTTTGTTGCTAAAGATCCAAGATGATGTGAAGTATCATTATTCCAAAATCAATATGAAGGATCGAGACACACGATGAAAAGCAATTGCTCCCCTAAAGATCATGGAGAAAGTCTATCCAAAAAGACCCTAACAAGGTATGAGGATAAATATATCCAAGTCCTAAAAGGAGGCGGATCGTTGTATATCAAAATCCAAAATACAGATTGAATAAAAATGATGAAGTCATGGTCGAAGTATGAAGAATCTCTCAAAAACGTCAAGTGAAGAAATTCCAGAAATATGAAGATAAGACCATAATTTCAAAGAACGTCTTCCGAAGATTCGAAGTATGAAGTACATGCCAAATATCGGTCCGAGAAAGGTCTCAAATCGTGAAACGATTTATGCCAAGATATGAGCTTAAGGAGATACACGAGAAGCCGTTTTAAAAGATTTTGTCCTTTATCTAACTATCAGTTAAATCGTGCTACTTTATTTTCGGACTAATAAATACTCAAATAAGTCAATATGAATCACTTGCGATCCATGACAAATAGTTAAAAAATTCTAGAAACCTTTCCTTTTCATAATAACTAGGATTGCAGGGAGAAAAAGTTATACATAATTTGGACGTATGAGTAGTGTTAGCCTTGTGACTTGTACCAACAATGATCTCGTTTTTGCACTTAGCATGGAATGTATGACAATCAAAGATGACGAACTTTACTCTATGAGACATTCACTTGTTTCTATTCATTGACCCTAAAAGTCACTTTCGTGATGAAAATCATACATTATGTCTTTACACATCTTTATAGTATTGTAGCAAGTTTTTTCTTTTCAATAAAGGTTAATAAAATTGAATTTTGGAGATGCTTAGATACTTTATTCTAGCATTGCGTGAGGGCACGACAATGGTTTAGTATGGGGGAGTGATGACATGGCATTTATACATGATCTCATCGTTCTTTTCGGGTTTTAAATGCATAAAATGTCATCAAAATACCATATATATGCTTGTGTTTGTTTACTTGTGTATTTTATATATGGATATCGTGAAAAAGACAAAAGATCACAAGAAACAAGAAAAAACGAACACGAGAAACGAAGCCGCACAATAAACCGGGCCCTAGTTATGGATTTTTCAAAGAATAACCCTTGAAGACTTGAAGATGTACAAGAATGATCCCTCATTTATGAAGAATTGACACTTAATACCCTTGTATATTCATAATTATAAGTTTGGTCCCTTAAGTTTGTCAAAATGACAAAAAGGTCCATCAACTTTGAAGATTTGGAAAGTTTAGTCCCTCAACAAATCTAAATTGTCAACAATGGTCCCTCATGAAGTCAAAGATCCAAAGAAGACCTTCAAGTTCTAGAAAATTACACACCTAGTCCTTTTAAAATGGATTAAATATCAAAAGGACTGATGTTGTAATTATACGAAAGTTGTAAAAGCCCTAAATCCATTTTTGAAAACATTTTGTGGCCAAACTATGAAATCTGAAACTTCATTTACAAAGGAAAATGGGTTTGCAAGGACAAAAGACTTTGTTTACAAGTTTTCCCAAAGTCTAAGGACCAAAAGTGACCACTAAAACATTTGAAACCACAAACACGCGCCAAACATTTATTTTCCCCTAATTTCGGATCAAATGAGTTACTATTCACCCTCAAGAACCCAGTAACTCTTTCACTTAAAACAAAGGGTAAAATGAAATTACCCTGACCTACGTGTGATTCACCTCAAACCAAATCATTCCACACCTTAACATCACCAATCCCACTACCCTATGGCCCCTACCATTCAACCCGTTAGCCAATCAAATGCCAACTTTCTCTCCAAGCAAAACCACGTGGCAAGATCAACGATTTAAACTCATTCCTTGGTCCCAAAGGATAAATGAACGTTTTGGATGAAATTGGAAAGCTCAATACACCTCAAGCATCTAGAAGCATTCAAGGGCATTCTAGGGATTTTCTAGCTAGGGTTTTCATGTAATTTTCATCTAGAATCGTCTATTGTAGTCTATAAAAGGAGCCTCAACTTGTGAGTAGCCCTTTGTTCCATATTTTAGCTAAAATCTTTGTAATTCCTTTTTATAAATATAAAGTTGGTATTTTATGAAATTGTAATTCCTTTTATGTTTTTATAAAAGTTTGGTGTTTGATTAGCTAAAGTCTGAGTCCCATTAATCTGTTTGTTGATTTTTGAGGAAAGGTTTTATGTTTAAAATACTTGTTTCCAAAAATCACTCATAATCTGTTATTTGTTCATCCTTGTGTTTGTTGATCTTAGCAGGTACAAGGAAGCTAGTGGTTGTTCTGCTACCACTTAAGCTCACACATCCCAAAGCATGGATGTATGTTTTGGAGGTGCACATCTATAAACCCTTTTTCATTTTCTGAATATTTTGTGCTATATGATTAAATCTAAGTATTTGTTTATGAATCTGTTTTTTTATGGTTGAATCTTGTGTATTTGTGGTTACTTGTTGTTACTGAGTTGATTTGATCTTGGTTTGTGGGTTGAATCTAACATATCCTTTGAAAAAGTGTTAAATCAATGATTTAAGGGGTGTTTGGGTTAACTGCAATATCAAGGTTTGGGTTGAATTGAGTAGGTGTTACTTGGTGTTTATTGTTTGTTCTTGTTCTTATTGTGCTTTTAGGTGTTTATCTACAAGTTTTGAGTTCTATATCACCATAATCCATAAATTGGCCATAAAATCTGATTTACTTGTTGTTTTTGACTGAAATTTTGGGGACACCTAGATCTAAGGGTAGACTAGGGTTAACAAGTGCTAAATCTAAGTTAATACAACCTTTGTAGGAGATTTAAGGTGTTGAAATCGGATATGTGGTCATATAGTTCAGCAATAGGTTTTGTGTTCTTCATTTTGTTCATCAGTAATCTGTTTAAGCTTTAATCTGTCTCAAATCTTTGAATCAGTGTATGAGACAATTTTATTTGTACTTATTGGAGTTTATTATAGCTTGTGTATGCATATGGTTCAGTTTGGTTGGCTTATTATTGCTTAATCTGCTTATTTCTTCATAACTGCTTATTTTTTATGTCTATGTGATATCTGGGCACTGATTGATTAAACTGTATTATTTCGTTGAGTGATTTTGTGATTTCTTGCTTGATTGTGACTCCTTACACCCTACTGGTTGTAAGGGTGCCCTTGTTATCCATTGAATCCAAGTAAATCTCTCAATAATCAAAGGTCAAATAGTCAAAGCAGTGGGAACTCCTTTCCCCTGCTGCTAGCCACTACTAGTGTTATTTTTGGTTTAGCTTATCAATAAGCTGTTATTTTAACCTGCAACAACTTCAATTTGATAATATGTGCTCATCATTTGACCCATTTGTTCATTTTGGAGCATTTGGGTGGTTGACTTTAAGGTTTGACTAGAAAACCAACTTGTTTGACTTTTACATAAGTGCTTATTGATTCATTCAGCTTATTTGGATTTGCTTATTTGGTTTTTCTTGATTGATTTGACTTATTTAAGTCATTTAGAGTCTTTTGCAAGTTAAATCAAGTTCTGAGGTGGTCTAAAACTCTAAGTCGACTATTTTGTCGTTTAGTGATTTTGTACTTGGCTTATTTCTGGCTTATTGGTTGTGCTTTTTCAAATATTCTTTTCACAGATCTCTTAGGCATCTCAAAAGAAGGTTGTTTGTCAAATTAGCGCTTATGGCATTGACTTATAGCTTAATGGGCCAAAAAGCCCATTAAGAATAAGCTGTTGTACATTTAAGCTGTGATAAGCTCACATTCAGCTTTTGGGCCTTTAGACTTTTGTGTTTAGAATTAAATTTTAAGCTAGACTGGTGATTTTCAACTTATTTGGTTAAGGTTGATCTTATTGGGTAATAAGTGTGTAAACACTTTGTTGGAAATACGTTTTACGCATTTAGAAAGTCTCGGTCACTCCAACCATGTAGTTATAGGCTCGTAGTTAAGTTAAGTGTCATTTATTACATAGCCCGACCCATGAGCATGTTCATGGGCCGGAAGCCCAAGTCCTTTAAAGACTTGGGGTATTTAAACCTCTTTCCACCATGGAAAGAGGTGTTGGTTGTTTATTTCTCACTTTTACATAATACAAGTTTCTTTCACTTCTCTCTCTAACTTTCTCTCTCTAGAAAAACATCAACCCTCTTGATTCATAAAGATTATCATTGTTCTACAATTGGTATCAAGAGCATGGGATGAAATAAAGGTTGATTTTGTGTTGTTCATGTTCACTTTGGTGTGTTCATGTGTTTTTGATTGATCTTTACCCAAGTTTCAATTTTTTTTCGTGTTTTTGACTCTCCAAGGGCTCCATATATCTTCTAAATACCTTTAGTAGTGTTTTGGGTGTTTTGGTTTGGTTCAAATCACGTTTTTCTTGTCGAAAATCTCATTTTTTAGCCTAAAAAGTTCGTAACAGTACCGTTATTCCGATCAGCACAATCGGAAAAGGGTTTAAGGATTCCAATCAGTCAAATCGGAAAAGGGTTTACATATTCCAATCAGTATTCCGATTGGTAAGGATTCCGACAGGTCTTTCCGATTGGCAAGGATTCCGATTGGCTAGTATTCCGACAGGTTTCAGATTGGTAAGTATTCCGACCAGGTATTCTTTAACATTCCGATTGGTTAGTATTCCGACCGGTTTTCAGATTGGTTAGTATTCCGACCGGTTTTCAGTTTGGTGAGTATTCCGACCAGGTATTCTTTAACATTCCGATTGGTTACTTTTAGCATTTCGACGGATTAATTTTGAGACTTACGACACTTTGAGATTTTCACATTGAGACTAAGAAGTTTGGGTATTGAGATAGTATTTTCAACTTAGAGGATTTTGTTTCAAGTTTGTAATCTATCACAAAAACACGCAACATCTTTATTTCAACAACATTAAAACACTTAACCTTATTTCATTGTTCGATCATCTTTGATAATCTTTTTTCAAGGGATCACAACATGAATTCACATTCATTTATGCCAACTATGACTTCACTCACCGATATAGCGATCATTTCGGGTACCGATACTCGCCCGCCTTTGCTCATCAAAGATTTATTTGAATCATGGCAAAGTCGCATGAGAACGTACATCATGGGCAAACAAAGTGGTCGACTTATGCTAGAATCAATTGACAAAGGTCCATTAGATTGGGGAGAGGTTACAGTCAACAATATGACAAGGCCAAGGCAGTATCATGAGTTAACCGATGCCAACAAACTCATTGCAGATGCCGATGAAAGGGCTGTTCAGACAATTCTTCAAGCCCTTCCACCTGATATCTTCAGAATGGTGAGTGAACATAAAGTGGCCAAGAATCTTTGGGATCGACTTGCGGTTTTGCTACAAGGGACATCTCTCACTAAGCAAGAACGAGAATGTCAATTATATGATTTGTTTGATAGATTCCAATACATTCCAGGGGAGACTCTTCATGATTTTTACTGGCGTTTTACTACTCTGATGAATGACATGAATGTCTATAATCTAAGGATTGAACAATTTCAGTTAAACACCAAGTTTTTTAACACACTACCCCCTGAATGGAGTCAATATGTGACGGATGTCAAAATGATTCGTGATCTACACAAGTCCAATTTAGATCAACTATATGCTTTCTTACAACAACATGAGAAGCATGTGATCCAAAACCGAATCTCTCAAGGACCTTATCATGAACCAATGGCATTATTGGCAAATCATCCTACATTGTCATATCACAACTCTCCGCTTGCTTTAGGACACAAATCTTCATATCAACCTGTGTATCAAACACCAAGCTTTCCACAGTACTCGATTCTGCCACCGCCACCAACATCTTATCACCAACCAGCAACATCATCATCACAAGGAGATTCACACCCATCACCTTATGCTTCACATCAGTATTCACCGTATAAACCTCCCACCAATCCTGTTAGTACCTATCCACAACTCGAGGCTCCTCAACATCATTACTCACATCAAGAAAGTGTTCCAACCAATCAGTTTGTTGCTCAACCAGCATCAGCATTATACTGTGAAGATGACATCCCTGTCCCTGAATTTAAACAAGGAGATAGCCCTACTTAAGTCCTAGCTCTGTTGTCTACATTTTTAAGTCAAACTTTAAACAAAAGAGGTTACCGAGGTTCAGCACCAACTAACAATCAGTTAAGGAACTCGTCTAACTCTCGACAACAGTCAACAATTCAGGACGGCAGGGTCATGGTGCAACCACTTCAAGGGAGATCAAATTCGTCTACTGCTGGTGCACGTTCATCCAATACTACTGCTACAAGGGCTAACAGCACTGGTAAAATGAAGGTGGTTATTTGCTACAACTGCAAAGGGGAAGGGCACATGGCCCGAGAATGCAAGCAGCCTAAGAGGAGAAGGGACGACACATGGTTTAAGGAGAAGATTTACCTGGTGAATGCTCAAGCCCAAGGTCGTGAGCTTGATGAAGAAGAATTGGCATTCCTTGCAGATCCAGGAGTAGCGGAAACTGATCGTCCCACAACAGTCATCACCAACAATGCTGCTTATCAATGTGATGATTTGGATGCATATGACTCGGATTGTGATGATTTTAACACCGCCAAAGCAGCTCTTATGGCAAATCTTTCACTCTATGGGACTGACACCATTGCTGAGGTACCAAATACTGCTACAGATACTAGCATTGTACCTTATCAAGTTGAGCAAATGTCTGAGTATTCGAAAGAGCCTCCGGTGGTTAGTAATTCAATCGATGAGACAAACAATGATAGCAATAACATTGCAAGTCCTCAAATTTTGAGTGAACCACAACCGGAAGCTCCTATGACTATTAATTCGTCTGCTCAACCTGATTTGGTTATGGTCCTTGCATCTTTGCTTAGCCAAATGAATAATGCAATCCTTGAAACCCTTAATGCTAATCAGACTTTATCTACTGAGCTTGCTTTGCATAAGGACAAGGTTAAAACCTTGGAAATGACTCATGTGTCCACTACCTTAACCAATCCTGAATTTGATAGGTTTAGGAAAGTTCAAATGGACAATCTGCTTGAAATTGAAAGTTTAAGAGCAAACCTTTCGAATGAGCTTAAAGAAAAAGAGTCAGTCGTCACTAATTTTCAACAACTTCAAACAGATTTTGAAATTCTGGAATCCAAACAGCTTGAAATGGAAATTAAGACGTCTAACAGAATAAAAGAAACGGAACTTAAGCTTTTAAAACAATATGCTGCTTCACATCTAGTACACTTGTTTCATGCTTCATTTAAAGAGTTCAACTTATCGCGTGTCATAGACTTACCACCTAACCCGGGTTATGCAAAGCAAGCACTTAACCACAACCCCCGACTGTATGATGCAACAAAGTTAGGATTGGCATTAGACCCGATAGTGTTCTCAAGTGATTCTATAACACCATACGATGAAAAGCAGTTAAAATTACTTTTGACATATCCTGAATATGATTATGCTTCAATGAATGCAAAAAATGCCACAATAGATCTTAGAACTCGTTTTAATATGAAAAAGAAAACTCTCCAAACATCCACTTTCATGCCGACTAGAGAATGCCTTAGTATAATTCCTACACTTGTCAACTCGGACAAACCAAAGGAAATTCCTAAGAATCTTCCCCCGGTTAGTACGGTAAGGCTCAGTATTGAAGAGCTTGGGCAATACCTTACCGATTTTGACAAGGTCATATTGGAATGTACGACTTCAACGGCTCAAACCGCTGGAGAATGGGCATTCGAACACATGAAATCGGTGTTTGAAGAAGCAATCGTTCCGTTTGTGAACCATATTAAACAAGGAGTCTATAATCTAGCGTGTAATTTAAGTTTTGAAATTGGTGAAGTTCAAAAAGTTTTCAATAACATGGATGATGCTTATGAACAACACTTAATTGAAAAGGAAAAGATCTTATCAGAATATGACTGCTTTTTAGAACATATGGTGTCTCTTGAAGTGATGCAAGTTGTTACTATTCAATATACTCATGAAATTTCATCTACTGTGAATATTTGTGATGATGTGCATAAATCTGTGAATACTAATGAACATGTGAATACTGTAGAAAATCATTCTTGTCATGAATCCAACGCTGAATTTTTAAAGCTTCAAGTTCATATAATACACTTTCAAAAAGTTTTAACGAGCTTCAACAACACTCTATATCTCTTGAAATTGAGAATCAATAAAAAAATGAAACTCTTTCAAAACTAAATGATGGTGGAAACTCCGTTGAGACAAGTGACAAGATGATTCAGATGGTTCAAAATTTAGAAGAAGAGATGATGAGACTTAAGAGAGAATTAGTAGAAACAAAAACGGAACTAGAGGCTGCAGAGGCTCACAATCATGTCCTAGAAACTAGAATTAATTCTATACTAGGAGAGCGTGAACAAGTAAGGCAGGGAGACTCACAAATTTCTGGTTCAATAGAAGAACACCTCGCGTTTAATGCGACAGAGCGAAAGTCTTTAATTGACAAACTGAACAAGAAATGTGAGGAAACCTCTGACCTAAAAATTCAGCTCATAGACAAAAACATGGTTTTGGCCGAGTTAAAGGAGACACTTCTTCTCACCCGACAAGAAGTTGTTAATAACTTAGCTAGCCATTCTGCACCGTCCTCTAGTGCTCCTACAACCAAGTCAGTAGTGCTTTATAAGAACCCGCTACATAAGAAAAACCCTGTTACCTACGATGACTATATGAGGAATGCAACTAAGCACGTAGATCTGGTTAGGGATATTTTAGACGATTTGTATGCGCTAGATCCCTCAAGCAGTTACTACTACACAGCTCATGAATATATTAAGCGTGTTCAATATTGCTTAGCATATTTGCAATATATAGGCAAACCGGGTTCTGCACTACTCACAACTCGACCCATTGCTGTCACTCCATTCAATAAGACTCCAGGAGCAAAACCGTCATTGACACTATCAAGTAAGGCACCTTTAAAATCTGTAACTAATGTTCCCTTGGCTTCTACAAGAGTAAATGTGTCCACTAAGGCTAAAGGATCTCGAGGAAAGAAAGATAGGATCAAGCCTTCCACTAATAGGACTGAGAAGAAGAAAGTAGAAGTGCACCCTAGGAACGTTATTTCAGTTTTAAATAAAAAGAATCATGTAGCTAAGACAAAAGGTCCTCTTTATGAGTGGAAACCTAAGCAAAGTGTGAATTCTAATGCGAAATGTTGGAATTGTAACGAATGTATGTTTTCTAAGCATCATGATTTATGCCTTATTGATCACGTGAATGAAATGCATGCTATTAAGAACAATCTTGAATGGACTCCAACAGGGAAGAAATTTACCCAAGTTGGATGGCAATGGAAACCCACTGGTAGGACCTTTACTGCAAATGGAACTACGTGCCCTTTAACTAGGATAACATCCACGGAAGTTAGGTCTAAGCGTCCTTTAAATAGGAACACTAGCACTAAGAAATGGAAAAAGCGCCCTTTAACTAGGTCTGCCACCACTAATGTGCCTACCAGTGGTGATGTCCCCAGTCAAAAAGTACCTCAGAATACTAGACAACTAGAATCTAAGCCAACCACTAGTAAGAAAATCTGGAAACCTAAAGTTTTGTCTGACAGTAAATCTAAGATAACAATATCTGTACCTGCTAACTCAGAAGAACAATTAGAATCCGATACATCGTCTGTGTTTGGTAAAATTTTCAGGTCGTCCAAATTATTCTTTGGTATTTGGACTCGGGGTGCTCCAAACATATGACTGGAGACCGCTCGATGCTCAAAAATTTCGTCAGCAAGTTTCTAGGAACGGTAAAATTCGGCAACGACCATATTGCAAAGATTATGGGTTATGGTGAATATCAAATTGGGAATGTCACGATTTCAAGGGTTTACTATGTAGAGGGACTTGGTCACAATCTATTCTCAGTAGGACAATTCTGCGATTCTAACCTTGAAGTGGCCTTTCGACAACATACTTGCTTCATTCGCGATCTTGCAGGAAATGATTTGTTAAAGGGTTCTCGAGGGGATAATCTATATACTTTGTCTATTCAAAACATGATGGCCGCCTCTCCTGTTTGCTTACTCTCCAAAGCATCTAAGACCAAGTCATGGTTGTGGCATCGTCGGTTATCTCATCTTAACTTTGATGCTATTAACCATTTGGCTAGAAACGAACTTGTTCGTGGTCTTCCGAAACTTAAGTTCGACAAGGATCATTTATGTTCCGCATGTTCATTGGGGAAAAGCACCAAGAAATTTTACAAACCTAAAGCAGAAGACACCAACCAAGAACCACTGTATCTTTTGCACATGGATCTTTGTGGGCCAATGCATACAGCTAGTGTGAGTGGTAGAAAATACATCCTCGTCATAGTGGATGATTTCTCAAGGTTTACATGGGTAAAGTTTTTAGCATCTAAGGATCAAGCACCAGAGTATATCATTACCTTCTTAAAGATGATCCAAGTACGTCGTAATGCTACTGTTCGCCGCATTCGGACTGATAACGGCACTGAGTTCGTTAATCAGACTCTTCGCACTTATTATGAAAAGGTTGGTATTTCTCATGAAACATCTGTGGCTCGCACTCCACAACAAAATGGTGTCGTTGAAAGACGTAACCGTACACTTATGGAAGCTGCTCGAACTATGTTGATTTATGCGAATGCACCTTTATTCTTATGGGCAGAAGCAGTGGCAACCGCATGTTATACCCGAAACCGCTCAATCATTCGCAAACGTCATGGTAAAACTCCATATGAGCTACTTCATGGACACAAACCCGATATTTCATATCTTCATGTGTTTGGTGCACTTTGCTATCCAAATACAAATAGTGAAAATCTGGGAAAACTTCAACCAAAGGCTGATATTGGAATTTTCATTGGCTATTCACCTGCAAAGAAAGCTTACCGGATTTATAACCGTCGTCTTGGCAAGATTGTAGAAACTTTGGATGTCGATTTTGATGAGCTGACAGCGATGGCTTCTGAGCAACACAGATCTGAACCCGCATTACACGAGATGGGAACCGGTACAATCAGTTCCGGCTTAATTCCCAACAACCCTACTTCTCCATCATTTATACCACCAACAAGGTCCGAGTGGGATAAGTTATTTCAACCTATGTTTGATGAATTCTTTGATCCACAGAGTAATGATTCTTCAGTACCCGCAGCAGTAGCTCCGATTCCCGTAGTTGTTGCTCAAGATAATGGAAATGAATCCGAAGCAACTACTGTTACTCTTGAACAAGATGTACCATCCCCCAACAATTCTCAAACAACACCTGAATCATCACCCCCACTCGTTCCTAATGATGTTGAAGAGGATCTATATGATCACGATCTGGAATATGCTCACTTACAAGAGCTTCCCTTCTTTGGTTCACATATACCTGAAGACCCTACCGGTGCGTCTACCTCAGAGGAAGCTCCTGTCATCGTTCACTCCCGACCACCACGGATTGAAACTCACAATACTAAATGGACAAAGGATCACCCAATCCGCAATATTATTGGTGACATCGATCGACCAGTCTTAACACGTCATCAACTTCAAGAACATGCTTTATATCGCTATTTTGATGCATTTCTTTCAGACACTGAACCTAAAAACTGGCAACAAGCAATGACCAAATCATCATGGATTGAAGCCATGCAAGAGGAACTCAATGAATTCCAACGTCTTGAAGTGTGGGAATTAGTTCCATTACCCAGCAACGTTGAAATCTTGGCACTGTTGTGGGTATACAAGGTTAAGCTCGATGAGTTAGGTAGTGTGCTGAAAAACAAAGCTAGATTGGTAGCTAGAGGTTACAAACAAGCTTTGGGTATCGATTTTGAAGAATCCTTTGCTCCTGTTGCACGATTGGAGGCAATTAGACTATTCCTTGCTTATGCTACTCACATGAATATGATCGTCTACCAAATGGATGTCAAGACGGCATTTCTTAATGGTGAATTAAGGGAAGATGTCTATGTAAGCCAGCCAAATGGATTCGTCAATTCAGAGTATCCTAATCATGTGTACAAGCTCAAGAAGGCTCTTTACGGGTTGAAACAGGCTCCACGCGCGTGGTATGATCTCTTATCGACGTATCTCATCTCCAAAGGATTCTCCAAAGGCAAAGTGGACCCCACATTATTCATTCTCAAGGAGGACAACGACATGATACTGGTACAAATTTATGTTGATGATATAATATTTGGTGCTACTAATCAACGTTTGTCTGACCGTTTTGAGAAAATTATGTCCACACGCTTTAAGATGTCAATGATGGGAAAAATTTCATTTTTCTTAGGGTTGCAAATTTCTCAGAATCCCAGAGGCATCTTTATTAATCAATCCAAATTTGCTCTTGAATCTTTAAAGAAATATCACTTTGAAAACTGTGACCCCGTGGATACTCCAATGGTGGAGAGATCCAAGTTAGATGAAGATAAGGAAGGGATAGCTGTCGATCCTAAACTTTATCGTGGAATGATCGGCACCCTTCTCTATCTGACTGCTAGCAGGCCTGATTTGCAATTTGCTATAGGCATGTGTGCCCGGTATCAGGCTTGGCCTACCGAAAAGCACTTACATGTTGTGAAAAGGATCTTTCGGTATCTAAAAGGAACACTTAATCGTGGTCTGTGGTATCCGAAGGATTCCTCTATTGCACTAATTTCATATGCAGATGTAGATTATGCCGGGTGTCAAGATACCAGACGTAGCACTTCTGGCAGTGTGCAACTCCTTGGAGATAGACTTATTAGTTGGGCATCAAAAAGGCAGAAAAGCGCTGCGATATCAAGTACTGAGGCTGAATACATTGCTATGTCCGGTTGTTGTGCTCAAGTTCTTTGGATGAGGTCACAATTGACTAACTACGGTCTTGGATTCAACAAAATCCCGATGTACTGTGATAACAAAAGTGCAATCGCTCTATGCTGCAACTACGTTCAACACTCTCGAGCAAAGCACATTGACATCCGCTACCACTTCATCAAGGAGCAAGTGGAAAATGGAGTGATCGAACTATACTTCGTCAACACCGAGTATCAGCTGGCAGATATCTTCACAAAGGCCTTAGATCGAGGACGCATCGAGTTTTTGATCGAAAAGCTAGGCATGAAATCTTTTTCACCAGCGACACTTAAGGAGTTGGCAGAAGAATCAGAAGAATAGTACTGGTAAACTATTCTCGAGTATCCTTTGATCGTGATCTTGTATATTATAGTACATACTTAAACCATCAAAAGCAAAATACAAAAGTATAAAACCAAGAAAAACCATAAAAAATATAAAATCAAGAAAAACCATAAAAAATATAAAATCAAGAAAAACCATAAAAAATATAAAACCAAGAAAACCCAAAAATATTTTTATTTTTCAAATCGGGCATGTCTTTTAGTACGGTAATATTTACGGCTTTAGAAATGTCACTTAAAATTGACACGGCGCCATAAATAGAGTCCGTATAAAAGTTGTATAATTTTTTAAAACATGCCCATTATGGCTTGTAGTTATTTCAGACTGCAACCCGCCTTTCGCATTAAAGTCACGTATTTCCTCTGAAAACGTTGGCTCACAACGGGAATTAATTTTCTCGGGCAAAGTTTACTTGAAAACCTTGTAAGGGGCTAAGTTTACATTATAACTTGGTCTAACACAAATTAGTGTACGTTTCAGTGCACTTATTTTGTTAAAATAAGAGAAATCTTATTGCCCCTAGAATCGTTTTTTTTTAGAAAATCATTAAACAGAAAAGGTCTTCATATGATAATTGTCCCATTAAATGCCATGACTACAGCTCTTTAATTAGAAAACGGGTCACCAATTGAGGGGGAGCAAATATCATATCATTTTTGAACATGATTTGATCTTCATATTATCTTGTCTGTCATCTTTCTGTATGTGCATTATGTGCAATGTGTGCCTTGTATGGAATTCCTTTTGAGTTGGCATTAGGTCTTATTGGCATGTCTCATTAGTCGGGATATTGGTTAGCACGGTTGACTTTAGTGTGTTGATAACTAGTCTTAATAACTAGTTTTATGCCATCCATCAAAATTGGGGGACTAATCTGCAATTTTTGCACAAAGTGGTTAAAATTTTGACCTTAGTCAAAACTTCCTCCCCCATCTTTCTTTGCACCACGTCTGAACTTCTCCCACACACACCCTTAATTGTTTTCTGTCTGCCGCCATTTAGATTTGCCAAATCCTTCCATCAATTCGTGTTTTTTCTTTGTGTGTCTATATCTTGTTGTGATTTCCTCTCAGGTAAGCCTAGAAAACACGTCCATAACTATTGTTTATGCGCTTTGTGATTACAAGTTTTCTTTCTTCTCGGTTTGTTCTAATTGGTCTAGGGTTTCGATGTAAACTTGATAAACATAATGTTTAACTTAGGGGATTTAATCTTTATTAGGTTTTAAACACTGGGTTTGCATTTATCTGCTTAACACAGCCTAAAAGCCATCAAAATCGCGAAGTTTAGATCTACCTAGGAAACTCCGCCAACATTCCGATGAAGATAAGGTTTTGGATTCCGATTGGGTATTCCGATCGGTTATTCCGATCGGACATTCCAATTAGATATTCAGATTGGACAGTTACTTTGGATATTCCGATTGGTCCGATTGACATTTAAGTCCATTCCGATTAGGTCGTTCAGATCGGTATTCCGATCGGTTATTCCGATTGGACCCTAAGATAGAACATTCCGATTGGACACTAAGATTGAACATTCTGATTGGACACTAAGATTGAACATTCCGATTGGACACTAAGATTGAACATTCCGATTAGCCTTATATTAGGTCATTCCGATCTGTTCATTCCGATCGGTCTTTCAGAATGGATATTCCGATTGGTCCTTTCAGATTGGTTCTTTCCGATTGGTGCTTTCCGATTGGTGCTTCCGATTGGTGCTTCCGATTGGTGCTTCCGATTGGTGCTTTCCGATTGGTGCCTTCCGATTGGTTCATTCCGATTGGCACACTGTCATTCCGATGAGGTGTATAGCATTCTGATTTGGGACTATGAGATTAGAGATTCTTCTTTGCTTATGTTGATAGATTGTTTCCTATATAAGTGGTCTTATAGTATTTGCGAAAAGATTGTTGTGGCATCATCACTTTAAGCTAGCATGCCTTCACACTATGCAATTGCCTTAGATTATCTAAAGATTTCGACCTAGATTGCATTATTTACTTATTAGGCTTTAAGTAAATTAGGGCCACTTTCACGAAACCAAGTTTTATTGAAATTAATTAATTTTATCTCTTAAGAATACTTGAACGGTTTCTTATTACAGAAGTTCCTCTTATTTAATAAGTTGACTCCTCTGTAAACAAAAGAGATACAAATTACTTATTCAATGTCTTGTGTTTTGTTTTCAGGCCATGGAAGACAAAGTTTCATCATTGTCTTGCCCTCTGTTCAAGCCTTCTATTGTTTGGGTTGACGGAAATCCTACAATTCCTGATGTAGTGGTTGAAACTAAACCAAAAACCATTGAAGTTTTGGTTGAATCTAAACCAAGACCTACTGAGGTGTTAGTAGAAATACAACCTAGACCTACTGAGGTTCTGGTTATGAAAACCAAGATACCCAAATAGTTTAAGAATTAATGCTAGGTTGTTATCTAATTTAGAATAAAATGTCTTTGGCATGTCTGTGTGTTGTTGTATGTAAGGACCTAGTCCAACTGAACCATGTTTTGTATGGTGTAATAATTGATATGTGTTATTCCCTATGCTTCAAATTGATATAGACTTAAGACATATATCCTTTGTATATCATTTGTGCTTATTTCATCAAAGCAGGAACCATGTCAATTACAAGAGAACAACAACAACAATCAGATCTCGCATTAGTACCACTCAATGCCCGACTACCACTTGCAGAGAACAACTTTCGTCTGAAAGAGGATTTTGATCCAAACATCGCTGATTTCAAAGTTGCAATGGACATTCTTGACATGTCACCCATTAAAGATGCCCTTAGAGCTACTGCCTCAGTTCCAGAAATCTAAATTCATGAATTTTGGGCCACAACATCGATTACTGCAGCAAAGGAAGCATCTAAGACATCGATCACTTTCACAATCAACAAGCAAAACTTTACTCTTGACTTAAGCTTATTCAGGAAGTTGTTCAAGTTTCCCAAATTAGCAAAAGGAGAAAAGTTTGTGCCTAATCCAAAAATAGAAGAAGTGCTTCAAGTACTTAGAGCTTTAAACTATGAGGGTAACATTCAAAATCTATCTCAGTTCTCTACTGCACGCATTGGTCAACCATGGAAAGCAATCGTCATCATCATAGCCAGGTGCCTCACTTCAAAGGCTCGTGGTTATGACCAACTGAGACCACCTCAGGCTCATATACTTTGGGGCCTATACACTGCATCTAAAGTAGATTATGCTCTACTTCTTTGGCAAGAAGTGTGTTACCAATTCACCGGTACCAAGAAGAAATCACTGCATCTTCCGTTTCCAAGATTCACAAAACTTATCATCAACCATTTCATGAAGAGTGATCCTTCTATTGACAAGCGTGGAAACTTCTTCTACCATACATCAGATGATGACCATGTGTTGGATCAAATGGGTGACGAGAAACATCCCAGTAAGTACTCACTGATTCCAGCTTTAGTGCCTGACACCATGATCAATGACGGGATCAAGGACAGTGAACCTTACAAACAAATGCTTCTGGACATTGAAACACAATATAAAAGGGTAAATGCAGATCCATCCGAAAAACAAAAGGGTAAAAGGAAAAAGACTGTTGTCAAACGCCAAAAGACTTCTTCACCCCAAACCAAAGGTAAAGCTAAAGGGAAAGAGCAACTGCGTGATGAAGATGCGGATGAACAAGATCCCTTAGTACAAATGTCTGAAGAAAAACAGATGCGGATTGCACAAAAGTTAAGTAGGATGGAGGCACAGAAAACCGGTAGTGGTTCTAGATCAAAAACTCCTGCCGAGTTAGCACTGGAAGCTTTTGGAGATCCAGACGATCCAACTGATGAAGAGGAACAAGATCCCAGACTAGAGGAAGAACTCACAGACCCAACAAATCAAGATGATGACAACGTATATGATTATATCAACTACGATTATGAAGATCAAAATCTGGAAGGTGGAACAGATATGGAAACAATTCTGTACGATGACGTCAATCTTAGCAAACCACTTCCACCTCCTTCATCAATAATAGCATCAGAAGATGCTCATCTGACGATGTTTCCTATACAACAAAACATACCCCCTCCACCACCAGTCTTCAGCACTGTTGTAACAACCGTCCCGCCGAGTGAACCTACAATCGAGACCATTCAACCTGTATCAACCACCACCCCCGTAATTACACCCACACCATCACCGATAATCAATCAACCTGTATCAACCACCATCCATGTAATCACACCTACGCCGCCACCGGTAACCCATCAACCTGTATTAACCACCACCCAAGTGATTACAACGATGCCTCCACCGATTGTCGATCCTCTTGTGCCAACAACTGCCCCAGTAATTGTACCAACATCGCCACCTATCCTCGAACAACTTGTACCAACCACCATCCAATCCACAACCTCGTTAGCAATTGCAGTAACTCCTCTACCAACAACAACAACAGTACAACTAGCATCCACTCCCACTCCATTTCTCACAATCAATGATCCACTCATTCAGCAACTCCAACAACAAATGGAATCACAGGCAAAAACTATTGCGGCATTGGAGAAAAGGATAAATCATGTTAAGGCACGTGACGAACGAAAACAAAAACGTGATGACAAAAAACTTCAAGAATCATTCGAAGGTGTCATTAGACTTAAAAAGCAACAAACACAATTTCTTGCTGAAAAGGACGCACGTGACAAAGAAAATGCTGCATTTCTCGATTCCATCAATGATTCAATGACTAACATCATCCAGCGTGAAGTTAGGGCATGTGTACATCAGGAGCTTCCAGCATTATTCATAAATGGCCTTACTAACTTACAATTAATGCAAACCTTGGAGACTCGGTTAACCAACATTGAGTCACCCATCACAGAAGCTCAACACGAATTACAAAGAGCTCTTCGTAAGGTCATAATGGAAGCTTCTAACACATCACCAGTAGAAGACACTGTAGTTCCCCAATCTTCCAAGAAACGGAAACGACAGGAGTCAGAAAATGAGGAAGAAGAGGAAAAGAATGAGGAGGAAGAACACTCTGATAAAAATGAAGAAGAAAAGAACGAGGAAGAGGAAGAGGAAGAGGAAAAGGACGAGGACGAGGATGAGGACGAGGATGATGACAAGGACGAGGATGAGGACGAGGACGAGGACGAGGATGAGGATGAGGACGATGGGGAGGATAAGGATGACGATGAGGATGACGAGGATGACGATAGTGATGCGGATGACGATAATGGGAATGGTAAGGATAAGGAGAAAGGGGATGGTGATAAGGATGAAGGTAATGGCACCAATGGAGAAGAATCTGAAGAATCTGATGCACGTTCAAAAGAAAAAGTTGTTGATAAACAAGCTGAGAGTGAACACATCACCACTAACGAGCATGATGAAACCACTGACAAAACCACAGGTAAGTCATCTGAACCAGCTCTTACTAGTGTATCACAAGTAGATCCTATACTACCACTAGTACAAGCCGAACCAATGATTGAAGACGAACCATCACCGTCTGTGGAACATCACTCTCCACCGCCTAATCTTGTTCAGCATCACACAGAAACAGCCACAGGTACTTCTTCTGTACCTGTTCCTACTAATATCTCATCCACAACACCTGTTGAACCCGAACCTATGCAAGAAGACGACCCGATACCATCAGTGATACATAACTCTCCCCCTCAGCATTACATTGATATGGATATTGACGAGTTAAATCAACCAAATCCTGAGTTTGCCGACACGTTCACTGTTGATGAGACGGTTCCCGTACAGCCATGGCTTACACAAGCAGCAACTGCACGTATAGTTTCTGACAGTGAAAAGGCGGACCTCACACAATTCCTCAATAATCCTATCGACTTCTCTGGATTCTTGATGGATAAATATGGAGTGCCTAGCATTGATACAAATTTACTTCAAACAACGATCAAAGACAAGAACTTCTGGGCTTCCATGAAGATTGCCGAAACTGAGGGAGAATATCATTTTAATGAGCTCATGAAAGCAATCAAGTCAACAGCATCAGGTGAACAAGCTCCGATCCTTCTTCCACTAACACCCTCAATTATTGCAGCCGCCAAGGATCTGCCAATGCAATACTTCACCAACCGTGATCTTGACTACTTAGAAAACGACGCGGACAAGTAAGCTACATCATTAACAATAAGCAAAGCAGCAAAATTTGGAGGATATTCCTTGGATTGAAGACAAAGTTTCAAAACTATGGAGCAAAAAGCTTGTCAAAGAATATGATCAATATGCGGAATTAGGCATCTCACATTGGCGGGGCAACAAGAGGTCGGCTTACTACTTCTATAATCACACCAAGCAAGGTACACCTATAAGTGCAACCCGTCGAATCTCCAGCATACAGGGCGTTAAATTTCACCATATCTTCGGATATTCGTATTTGAAGGACATCATATTCAAGCGAGAAGACGGTAAGATTTATAGTGTCAGTGAAGGGGATCTTCAATTCCTACGACTTGAAGATATTGAAGATTTTTTACTCCTTTTGGTTCAAGGCATGGTTCCTCACTTAGACCCCGATGAAGTCATTGCTCTAAGTTCCAACATTCGCCAATTTACTCGTCGAATTGTAATCAAGCAAAGGGTTGAGGTTTACAACTCGGGGTAGAGAGTTACCAATCCAGACTAAATCTGGAACGACCTCACACAACACCAATGAGTCGTTTTCACCAAGGTAAGGAACCATACATGGGTACACTTAAACCAGAGATGGGCATATTCTACCTGAATGAAGTAGAGGTCATGCAATACATGCGACTCTCCGAACTACACAAGTTCAGCGATGGCACTCTTAAGCATGTACGTGACAAGCTGTTGATGCTCAACTCAGGACAAGGTCTTCCAGAAGTAAAGTACCAATGGGTAGGCCGATTCAAGAAGAGTGCCAACCACACCATCCAGGTGATTGAGGAAAAGTTAAGGCATCGACGGTTGATCCGCAGCATTGAATGATTCGTGGGGGGCAGACCATATGGAGCACATCACAGGCTCGTGGGCCGATCCATCTAATGGGTCGTACTATTTCAGGTTTACTCCATATTGGTTAATTTGTGAATATGTTAATATTGTAAATACTGTGCTTTTGTGGCTTGTTGTAGTGTTAAAGTATGATAATTTTTTCAAGAATTTCTCACGAGATTCTAAATCTTTCAAAATATATCATACTAAAGCACTACAACTACCCCTTATTAACTTAAGGGGGAGCAAGAACATGTTCTATGGCCAAACATCGATTTCATTTTTACCCAAAGACCGGTTAATCCATTCAATATCCCAAATATTAATGGTTAACATTTTGGATAAGGGGAGAAAATGGGATTAAGGAGATTTAAATGATACTTGGCTAAAAGATGAAAAAGACTTAACGATTATCCGTCTTAATATGTGTAAAGCACGTGTTAAGGGGGAGCGTTTTTTATGAACAAAACACCTAAGGTACAAAACTTTTGATTTCAATATCACAAGTACCTTAAGTGATTTTCAATGATTTTTCATGGTGGCAATTCCTTCCCAAAACACACTTAATTCACGACGAATGTGGTGACAAAAGGGTGGTAGGAATAGGTTTAGTCCAATGATTCATCAGAGCCGATGGAATCTTCCCAAGGACAATTCCCTAGATAGAATTAGAAGTCCTAGGAAAGATGGAGAAAGAATGTGAACGTAGCTGAATGCCGACCAAGTACTTAAGCTAGCACTGGAACATGTTGATCCCAAACTTAGATCGATTAGCTTTGTGTATACGAGATTAGATCAAGTACTACACGTAGAGAAACCTTTGCTTATGAATAAAGTAACAAAGTGTTATGCGGAATTAACACTTGATCTAAAACACAATGATGTTAAACAAACTTTCACTTGTATTAGAATAATCGTGTTGATTACAATGAAAGGTTTAACTTGCGAATACTATGAAAACTGATATTAAACATTAACCTAAAAGATCTTCTTTTATAGAACAAGAAGTCTTGTACAATAAGCTACGAATCAACTATTCTAGGTAAAGATAAACATAGAAAATACATTGTCGTTTCTATCCTTACTAGAAGTAATCTAGAATATAATATACGTGTAGCTCACAACTTCCATCAGTGCTTGTCTTCAATCTGTCAACGCTTGACTTTATCTTGTCAACGCTTATGCTGTCAGCGCTCACTTTGCTCTTGTCAACGCTTGAGTTGTTCCTGTCAGCGTTCAAGTGTTCTGGCCTAAATTTATTCCCAACAATCCTCCCCTAAACTTGATATCCACTCTTATGATCAAGTTTCTGAATAAACATTAAGAACTTGGAGGAGTCTGACAAATCTTATCATATTGGTAATAAATAAATCTGATCAAATTCTTTGCCACGTCACTTGTATAGTCTATCTCCAACTGGGTGTCCTTCATCTTCTCCAAAACAGCCTTGGATATGAAATACTGAGCATCTACAAGTAAATACTCAGCAAACTTTGTAGAACTCAAATGGTATACACCAGCAGCTGAATATAACCTCCATTGAAGACCACTGAGGTCATCTTCAAGATCCTTCCATATTTCAGGATCTTCTTCTTTTGTCCCACACATTCTTTTGAATGTGGTCCAAAGTTTTATTCCATTGGCTGAAGTTGGTGCTTCAGCCTCATACTTGGTCTCTAGCAACCTCCAAAGGTCTACCAAGTCTTCTCTGTCACAACTTGCAAATAAAGATATGAGAGTGGTAAAAGTGTGTACCTCCTTGCCAAATCTTCCAATTTTCCAGAATCCACATTCATCTTCCTCATAACTTATAATTGGATTCCTGGAATCTAGTGGTAACACATGAACCATATCTGAAGCTTCTAATGGGGAGAGCTTGAGGCTCTTTCTAATGATTGCTTCACTTGGATACAGTTGAGACATATCTTTTGGAAACTCAAGAACAAATCCCTTCTTCACTGGTCTAGGGACTATCATAGCTTTCTTGATTGCCATCTCTTCTGCAAGTTGTTCCTTTCTTTCATCTGAAAGAAGTCTGAAAGTGTTCTCTTCCTGCACTTTCACCCAAATAGGATAAGCCCTATGTTCCAACTCATCAAATGTCAAAGCCTTCAGCTTCTGATGTGTCCATCCAACTCCATGACATTTGAGCAACATAAAGTAGAGCTTCCTTCTATCCCTTTTTAACTCAGAGAGAATGTTGCTTGCCCTGTACTTCAACATTACCTTACAATCCTGCTGAACTCTAAGAAGAATTTCCAAACCCCATATCTGATCAGAAATGGTCAAGTCTGGATTATCCATGCAGCTTTCTTCCCAAGAATTGTACATCTGAACTACCTCTGGCATATCAAAATCAATTTGCAACTTCAAATCTCTCAGCCTTTCCCTAGCAAGCTCATCACCATACTCAAGTCTTTCTGGTTCAACAATCATCACACTTGAATCTGAGCTGCCTCCATCACTTTCTTCCTCAGAAGTCACAACAAATGGTGACTTTTCCTTCTCACCTTGTTCCATCATTTGCTCAGCCAATCTTCTATCAAATTCAACCTGAGCTGCATTCTTTGGAACAACTTCTTCTACCAACTTACCCTTACCCTTATCTGTTGGTTCAATTGTTGGTAAGGTAGATGATAATACCTGAGTAGGAACATCTTTGATAATAGATGATGACTGGAATACATCACCTCCATATGCAGATCTGTCAACGCCCAAATTTCCTCTATCAGCGCCCAAAATACTTCTGTCAGCGTCCACACTTGTCTTATCAACGCTTAAATATTTTCCCTCAGCGCCTTGTGTAACCTCTCTCAGCATATCTGTAAATGATAAATTTAAATTTGTTGGAGAGATTAAGGACGTATCAAAACCTTTTTGTTCCTTCAAACTAGTAAGAGCTTCAGCAATATCCAATGATTGACCATCTTGACTGCTCTTATCACTCAGATTTCTTGCTTCCTCCCCTTTGGAAGACTCCTCCATACCTCCCCTTGAATGAGCACTCTCTAAAACAACAATCCTCTCCCTCAATTCATTGAGTTCAAGGCCTTGGTTACTGACAATTTGTACTAAGTCTGCATTTTGCTTTTGCAAGCTAATGCAGACAGCCGTCAATTCTAAAAGCGTCATTGGTTCCAGTCTGCCCTCTTCCAAAATGGGAATTTGACCTCCCAAGTTAGGTTCATTGGGCATGGATGAGGACTTAATTATGGTGGGACTGTCTTGGCCAGCTTCTAAGCCAGAACCAATAGTCCCAGCCTCATCCAGGTCACCAGCCACACTTGTGGTGGTGGTTCTCTCTGCTTCATGGCTAGGACCACCAGAGGAGAACACTCCAGCAGTCCTTTGGCGTTTAATCAACCTATATTCTGGTGGTGTGGAAGATGGTGTAGAAGATGGTGTAGATGTAGGTTGATTAAGGGGTGTTTGGGATTGTGATGGTTGAGTGTCAACGTTGAGAATAGGCACATCAACGCCCACATTAGATGTGTCAGCGTCAAAGGGATTTTGGTCGATTTGCATTTGGTCAGGTGAGGGTAAAGGTTCAGGGATAGGTTCAAGTTGTGGTTGAGGGTCAATATGAGGTTGGGGGTCTGGTTGGGGTTGTGCTGCTGCAATAACAGCAAGCATGGCTTGGGTTAAGGGTAGGTCTCTATGAGGTGGTGAATTCATCTTGGTGAAAATAGCCTTCTTTTGTTCAGGGATCTTATAAAAGTCATTGTGATCCCTTGAACAATATCTTTGAGCATCAAAAACCATTTGCAGAAAACGGGGATAAGCTAAAGTCATTTTTG
Organism: Glebionis coronaria; assembly: GCA_025667525.1. Lineage (NCBI taxonomy): Eukaryota > Viridiplantae > Streptophyta > Magnoliopsida > Asterales > Asteraceae > Glebionis > Glebionis coronaria. The sequence goes on from CM046882.1 coordinate 145,458,173, forward strand.
TCCCCTTGTTTTTACACATTCCTTCAAAAATCATTTTAGACCAATTATAATTTTGCCCTGTTGCAATACACACAATAGCAGATGCAATGGATCTATTGATCTCATTGTGTGCAGTACATTTGGGACTCAAACATTGAAGGAGAATGTGAATTAGGTACTTCCAGGCTGGGGGAAATTCCTGCTTATGGTACTTATTTAGAGTACCTTCATCAGGAATAGGGTATCCCAAAGCCCTAAGCCCTTGTTCTATTTCAGATATGGGAAGCATGGTTATACCATCAGCATCATTAAGATGCAAGGCCTGGCGTACCAAGGCCTCAGTAACCACCCAAGGTCTCCCATGTACAATAGAATTCAATGTTGTCACTCCATTAACTGTTGAGGAACTGACAGTGTTCCAAAACTGTTTAATGTGTGTGACTGGAATGAGTGGGGCATGAGAAAGAGCATACCTTAATGGGGATGCATTCAAATACTCCACCATCTGTGTGTATTCAGGGAACAAAGTATTATCAGCAACAAGATATGCAATCATGTTGTGTTGAGACTTGAACCCCAAATCCAATTCTGCTGAGTTAAATCTTGGTGCCATTGATGAAAGCTGTTAAGTTGATGTATAAAAGATGAAGGTTGATAAGAGAAAAGTGTTAGACAAGAATTATAGATACACTGTTTAAAATAGGAGCCAAATTTATAGAAGTGGATGAATGCACGTGATTGGCCCAAAAATAGGCAAAGATTTTCAAAAATCAATCATGAAAATATTGAAAAAGTTTATAAGTTATCTCATGCATTTAATGAAAGTAACAACTCCTAAAATTACGGCTTGAAAATATGTCAAAAAGTTACAACTGGGTAGGTCCCATTGTTTGTCAACGGTCAAATATAACCCATCAACGCCCAACGGCTATAATCCTGTCAACGTTCGCCTAAAGCCATGTCAGCGTCCATTTTGGTCACAACAACGCTTGGAAAAATCTTGTCAGCGTCCAAAAATAAAATTGTTTTAAAAAGTGAACAATGACCTTAACAAGTAATTTATCCTAGAGAAGATAACCAAAAGCTGATAATTATCATAGGGCGGCAAGCACTGTCCAGTTATGCACACTTGCATAAGCAAGATAGACATAACAGTCCTCTAGTGTCCCTTGCTAACCAAAATTCTTAACAACCAAGTTACCTCATAAAATCCTTGTTACTCCCAGGTAAAACCCATATCAAAAGGATTTCCAAGCCTCCCAACAGACCACAACCAATTCTAGGCCAAAAATGTCTTGGCAGCATGCAAAGTTGATATACTATGCATGCTACAGTGCCTCATGGTTTAGTAAAACTAACCCATACTCACCAGTGGACACAATCTAGAATTGTGATGAGAGTATTCTAAGAATACCCAAGAGTCCTAAAGGTTCCTTAAACCTCCCCTCAAACTATGATACATGAGTTCTCAAAAATATATATATGAACATTAAAAATTTATGTCAAGATAGGAATATAAATATTCCAACCATCATCCATAAACAAAACATGTCCAAATAGTTCTTCAAAGATCCATAAGCAACTCTGTATCCAATGGCATAAAGCTACCATTACCTGCACATTTAGATGAAAACCACAAAACTAACATTTGTTGCTAAAAGCGTCCCAACAACACTTAACAGCGCTGAAGGAACTCTTGTCAGCGTTAGACCATAATATCTCCAACAACGGCAAAATAACACTTGACAGCGTTACATTTACCTTTGTCAGTGTTAGAAAAATAATGTGGAAAATCTAAATCATCATAAAGACCAATAACAATGCATTATCCTGTACATACTTTTACAAAAATTGTTCCAAAACACATATTAAGTGAGATTTACCATTCCAATATTTGTTACCAAATATTGAAATCTTCCAGCATCAAAAGGTTTAGTTAATAAATCAGCTACATTATCTTCAGTATCTACCCTATCTGGTTGTATTAAACCTTTCTCAAAGCAATCTCTTATAAAATGATGTCTAATTTCTATGTGTTTGGTTTTAGAGTGATGTACAGGATTTTTAATAATGCATAAAGTACTGTTATTGTCTACAAAAATCTTGGTATGCATAAAATTATACCCATAATCCAACAGCTGGTTCTGAATCCATAAGACTTGTCCACAACAAGCAGCTGCTGCCACATATTCTGCTTCAGTTGTAGAGTTTACCACCACTGTTTGTTTCTTGCATTGCCAAGATATTAATCTGCTCCCAAGAAATTGGCATCCACCAGTTGTGGATTTCCTATCAAACTTGTCACCTCCATAATCACTGTCTGAATAAGCAATAAGATCCAAGGGAGAATCTTTTGGGTACCACAATCCAAGATCTGGGTAGCATCTTAGGTACCTAAAAATCCTCTTCACAGCAAAAAGGTGACATTCTTTGGGAGTCACTTGATGGCGTGCACATGCACACACAGCAAACATGATGTCAGGTCTTGAGGCTGTAAGATACATCAATGATCCAATCATTGATCTATAGTGCCTAACATCCACATCCTTTCCAGCTCCAATTTTTCCCCAAGGGTATTGTCTATCCATAGGAGTAGAAGCCTCCTTCTCATGTGGAGAAAAACCATATTTCTTCAAGATTTCAGCTACATACTTGTCCTGGGAGATGAAGATACCATCTTCTTTCTGTTGAACTTGTAAACCTAGAAAGAAGTTCATCTCACCCATTGCACTCATCTTGAATTTATCTGTCATGAGCTTGGAAAATTCCTCACTCATTTTTGGATCAGTAGAGCCAAAAATGATGTCATCTACATAGACCTGCACAAGTAACACATGTTTTCCTTTCTTCTTTGTAAACAGTGTCTGGTCTATGGTGCCCCTCTTGAAACCATTTTCCACCAAGTAGGTGGATAATGTACCATACCATGCTCTTGGGGCTTGATGAAGGCCATACATTGCCTTCTTTACTCTATAAACCTTGTCTGGATTCTCAGGATCTTCAAAACCAGGAGGCTGCATTACATAAACCTCCTCAACAATTGTGCCATAGAGGAAAGCACTCTTCACATCCATTTGATAAACAGTAAAATTCATGCAAGAAGCATAAGCTAAGAAAATTCTGATAGCTTCAATTCTTGCAACTGGAGCAAAGACTTCTTCATAATCTATGCCTTCCTCTTGTGTATAACCCTGAGCTACCAAACGTGCCTTGTTTCTGACCACAATGCCTCTTTCATCTTTCTTGTTCCTTAGAACCCATCTTGTCCCAATTGGTCTCACATATCTAGGACAATCAACCAGCTCCCAAACATCCTGTATAGCAAATTGGTGAAGCTCATCCTGCATTGCTTCCACCCAACTTGGTTCTTTGAGAGCATCAAAAATCTTCTTGGGTTCTTCCTGTGACAGAAAACAGGCAAACAAACATGCTTGTACAAGAGGGGTATCAACCTTCTTGTGTATATTGGCAATAAATCCACCAAGACCTTGATGGGATCTTCTTGTCTGAACTGGAGCCATAACATCACCAATGATTTGAGATGTGGGGTGATCCTTTGCTGTGGAAGTGAGAACTCCTCCTTCAAAAAGTCTGGTGTCCTCAATTTCACGCTCCATGTTGCCAATATCTTCTTCAGATTCTTCTTCATCAACAGGAATCTCTTCATGGATATTGGAAGGTCCACCTTGTTCAAAATGAGAAGAGAAAAGCTGTGTAAAGGTGTCTCCAAAGTCTGATCCTTGTTTGTCAGCGTTTGGGCTAACAACTCCTGAACTGGTGTTGTCAGCGTTGGAGCCATCAGCGTCTGAATTGGTCGTGTCAGCGCTTGATTTCCCTTTGTCAGCGCTTGGAGAATCATGCATGTTTGTATTTGGTGGTACTTGAACACCACCATTATCTTTCCTTGCAGCAGTAGCAGCAGTAGCAGCAGCATAATACTCATCTGTCCATATAGGAAGTGTAACATAGTCTTGTGTGGGAGATGATTCAACTGCTGGTGGTCCATCCTCCTTAGCAACCTGTATACCTGAAACATTACCAATTCTCTTTTCCAAAACACTTGAAGTTACCTTCACAATGTCTGGATCAGTAACAGGCATATAATTTAAAGCTCTAGACAAAGGTTCTAAGTCAAACAACCAATTTGGACCACTCTCAGGATCACTAGGTTTACTTTCTAAAAACCTAACATGTACCTTTTCAAGTATACGTTTTTCCTTTTTAATGTAAACCCTATATCCTTTACTCTGCACTGAATAACCCATGAAGTAGCCTTCATCACCTTTTGAATCAAATTTACCTAGGGCCTCACTAGTTTCTAACACAACTACATGACAACCAAAAGGCTTCAGAAAACCAATATTTGGCTTCCTTCCCCAAAGTAATTCATAAGGTGTCTTATTATGTATCTTGTTGACCAATGCCCTATTTTGAACATAACAAGCTGTGTTAACAGCTTCAGCCCAAAAAGCTATAGGAAAGTGGGCATCAGCCAACATGGTTCTGGCTGCTTCAATAAGGGTCCTATTCTTTCTTTCAGCAACTCCATTTTGCTGAGGAGTTCTAGCTATGCTAAACTGCCTAGTAATCCCTTTCTTGGCACAAAAATCATCTAATAACTGATTTCTAAACTCACCCCCATTGTCACTTCTAATAATTTTGACCTCATTACCATTTTTCTTTTCAATCTGGGTAATGAAATTAATCAGACTTAGGGCAGTTTCACTTTTCTTGGCTAAAAAGAAAGTCCATGTGAACCTGGAGTAATCATCAGTAATGACAAAACAATATGATTTACCCTTTAAACTCTCTATATTAGTAGGACCAAAGAGGTCCATATGCAATAAGTGAAGGGGTTTAGAACTAGAGTGCACCTGTTTAGACCTGAATGAGACCTTGTGCTGCTTGCCCTTAAGGCATGCAACACAAGAGTGGTCATTGTGGAAAGCCTTTTCAGGCAAACCATCAACTAAACCAAGCCTCACAAGGCTATTAATATTCTTAAAGTTTATGTGCCCTAGTCTCCTGTGCCAAAGATTACTTTCATCTACTGAGGCCTTAGCATACAGACATGACATTTTATTATTTACCTTAATTCCATTAAGATTCACATTATATATGTCTTTATGCCTTGGTGTTCTAAAATCTATATATTTCTCATCAGGGAGCTTATAATCTTTGCTTAACACCAAGCACTCAGTATCTGTGAAAAGAACCTTATTTTTGTTATCACACACTTGTGATACACTAAACAAATTATAATCCAGGTCTTTCACCAAGAAGACATTATCAAACCTAAGATTGTTGGTGACAAGGGTTCCTTTTCCTGTGATTGTGCCGTAGCCACCTCCAAAGTATACCTTATCACCATCTTGAATAGGAGAGAAATTGGTCAGATAGTCTTCCTTTCCAGTCATGTGCCTTGAGCATCCACTATCCCAGTATCCATAGTCATTGATCTTCTTCTGAATGCCCTGCACATAAAGAAAACACATTAGTTTTCTTTGGGAACCCAAGCCTTGGAAGACTTGGATTCATTTGGTTGTTCAACAAGAACAGACTTGGTTCTCATAACAACCCCATTTTCATCTCTGTTTGAATGAAATTCCCAGTTAACCCCAATTGGTGTTGACAATGCCTTTGAAATATAATGAAACCTGTTGCATGTCATAGAAATACCAGTATTATTAGGGTTCTGGTCTTGTTTTGGTCTCCATGTTAAGCTAGTAGAAGCTTTAGACCTATTTCCCTGTGGCTGCAAATACCTAGGTTTGTCAGCGCTGAAATTTCTCTTGTCAGCGCCCCGATTGCTCCTATCAGCGTTGTACCTAGGGTTTGCTACAGGAACCCATTGCCTATTTGACCAAGTATTTGACTTTTGAAAAGGTCTTAGGCCTTGTGTGTTAGACCCTCTAGAAAAGAATGGAGCTGGTCTAACAACTTGTGAATTTTTGTTCACAAAGGTATTGGGTCTGACAGTGTTTGACCTATGTTGACTTTTGTCAGCGCTGAAATGGTTCCTGTCAGCGTTGACATTGGAAGCGTTGACACATTTGTAGGCCAAATGTGAGAAGCTCCCACATGTGTAACAAGCTTTTCTAGACATAGTCTTAGGTCTAGAAGCAAAGAAGCCTGTTCCATGGTTACTAACTTGGCTTTTTGGTGACCTAGAATTTCTATACATCTCTGCATATTTAACACTAGGTTTTCTAACATTTTGTGGGCCAAGGTCAACAGGTTTGCCAGTGGTAGGGTGTGTGATCTTAATAGGTTTAGGATCATCAATTGGTTTTGTGATAGGTGTGAGCTCATTTGGACTTTCACACAATAACCCTCCCTTAACAAACAAAGTGTGGTTTGCTTTCTTCCACTCTTCTAGGTCAGTCAGCTTTTGCTGATATTCCTCAACTGGGGAAGTCACTCTAGGTGGAGGAATAAACTCCTCCTCTTGGCATTCTGGCAAGCCAGTCCAAGATAAGTCCTTTGATTGGACACCATAGAAATCCCCAGCTGGTGGTGGAACAACAGTATAGTTATTCATCCCAATCCCACTCATATCCTTAGAGTCTCTTTGTTTACTAACACACTCTCCTAGGGTTTGTGTGGCCTTATCAAATCTCTGGATTTTAAGACTCACATTATCTTTGTTTTTGTTAGCCTCCTCTAACTGAGCTATCAAATCAAGATTAACCCTATTTACTATATCTTGAACATCCTTACTCTGATGTAACTCATGTTTTAAGATATTTATTTGATCCTTTAAATCAAACTCCATTTTCTTATACTCAGCTACTGTCTTTTCTGTTTGGGTAAGAGCAATTTGATAGTTAGATACTTTGCATCTTAGAGTACTTGCATCATCTAATAATTTAACTATCTCTTGTTTTAATTTTTCAGTATTTAAACGACAACCCTTAGAACAGAAAGCATCATCATATACCTCATTATCTGATGAAGAGGAGGAGTGTGCCATGAGAGCATATTCAGCATGCTCTTCTTTAACTTCAGCAACCAAAGCTCTGTCCTCTTCCTCATTCTTAGCCATCCAGCTCCAATCCCATTCTCCAACGCCATCAATTTGTTGAACAGCAACCATGGCCTTGGGATCTGGGTTCTTAATCATTTGGCTAGAAGGCTTCCCAGCATCAGATCTCCTTGGAGATCTACATTCCCTCATAAAGTGCCCCATCCTATGACAGTTGTAGCACTCTACCTTGGACTTGTCAAAGCCAGCAACATCCTTAGCATTAAAGGTCATTTTCTTCTTGAACCTTTTATTGAACCTGTTTGCTCTTAAGCTTACAAGAGCCATAGTCCACTTGATGTCCATCTCTTCCAATTGTTCATCACTTATCTGCTCAAGATCTTCATAAGTAATCCTTGAATCACTAGGCAAAGAAGCAATGAATGCACACACAGTATCAAGATCAAAACCAGCAGGTTTAATTCTATCAGCGCCATGATTGTGTGTGTCAGCGCTTGAGTACAAAGCGTTGACAGGGTATGATCCAGCGCTGACAGATTGACATCCAGCGTTGACACCTTGAGATCCAGTTGCTGAATGTCCATAGAAGTTCATGGAATCAAATTGGCCTTCACTTTGTGAAAAGAAGGCCATGTTGCTGCTGGAAGATTTGTTATCTGAAGGTCTACGAAATTTATGGCCTATTCTATGTTATGGATTTGGTGGATTTAGATGGTTGATTGATTGATAATTAAAGAAGAAATGAAGGAATTAGATGAAGGATTAGAGAGAGAAAGGAGAGAAGGGAGAGAATTGTAGAGAGAGAAAGTAATATGAATAAATGATTAAGTGAAAATGGAATCAACAACCCCCTCCTAACATGCTAGGAGGGGTTATATATAGCCCACCCTACATGTGGGCTATATGGGCTATACAATAAGTAAATAGATCACGAGCCCGTTACATAATTATAGTTGGAGCGACCGATCCTTCATAAATACGTAAAACGTATTTCCAACAATCTCCCCCTAAGGGAGGTCGCTCCAAGTTACAAAGTTCTAAATAGCCTATAACTCGTGATCTATGCTAACTAAGATGTGACCGAGACTTTATAGGGAAAACGTATTTCCAACAATCTCCCCCTAAGGGAGGTCACATCTTTTTACAAAATCTTAAACCTAGCATCTATGCTTGAATCTTCGATCTTGTTCTTGTGAATATGCTTGATGTGATCTTTGACTTTAGTCTTGAGCATGTTTCCTTGCCTTGACCTTGTGCATTCTTCACTTGTGAAATTTGCCTCTTTGTGACTTCATGTTCCACATACTTATACTTTTAAATTCTTGAAAGCTTCAGAGTTTGATATAGCGGAAGACTTGACCTTCAGGCTTTCTTGAATTTGTTGAAGTACTATTTGTATGTAGTATAAGCATGTGGTGACGACTTCTTCTGGATTGTACACCGCAATGCCACCTTCTTGTTACGCTGCATAAGACAGTTAGCAACAAAACAATATACACGGATGAAATGGCCTTGAACATTTCATTCTAATTCGGTAGCATTTTACCTCCGGTCGGTGAAGACCGTTGGACGATATTAAATATCGTACTTGTGACAGGTAGTTTCAATTAAGAACCTCCTTGACAAGATTTCGCGGGTAAACCCGTTCTCTTTACTCGACCGTCCAAAGCTGACTGCGAACGTAAAGAGTGAATCATTTGGATAATATTATCCGCATGATTTGAAGCCGTCAATTCATGTTCCTGGAACAAGTGAAGTTCAATTAAGAACCGCACCATCGTTGCTTTCCAGTTGTCACTAGCTTGATTCATAAAGAATCTTGCAAGTTACCTACCAAATGCTGTTTGATGTTAACACTAGAAGGATTTCCACTCGTCACTGTGATCAATAAAGAGTCACTCTGAGTGTTCTGGCAAGATCATATGATAATGCGTAGAGGCCTGGAACGTGTTTAAATTCATTTAAGAATTAAACCACTGTTGCTTTCCAGTTATCACAAGTTTGATTCATAAAGAATCGCACAAGTCACCTACCATGAGCTTTTTGATATTCGCTCAAGAAGGATTTCCATCTTCATTGTAAATACTTTCGTATTACTCGGATGTTCAGGCAAGATCATGAAGATTTTGCGTAGGACTCTTAAGATCTTTCTTACTTTTCACATTGTGTGAAGAAGCAAGTGAATATGAAAGTGTGTCCTAATGAGATATTTGATGATCTCAAATGGCTCTAGACTCGATCGTGCATTTTGGATTTTAGTGATCGGAGGCTGGAGAGGAGTGCCACCTTTTCAATACCAATTTATTCGGAGTGAATAAACCAGTAGATAATGTGTTGATCTCCGTGTGATTAAAACAAATATCTTTTAAGAGATATCTGAGTTAGCTGGGATGGGTTGTGCCTTGCATCACTGGGTCCATGATGTCTATCTTCAATATCAAGAATCATTAAAATGATCTCAATAGCATATGAATTGACCCGGTTTCTGCCTAAGGTTGTAAGGAGGGCTTCTTTCTTTACACCCTTTATCTTTACAATTCTTTTTCATTCTTCAACCCCTTCAATGCTTACCAATACGTCATAACTAGCACCTTGTTGTGATTGTTCCAGTGCTAACTTAAGTACTTGGTCGGCATTCAGCTACGTTCACAATCTTTCTCCATCTTTCCTAAAGACTACTATTTCTAGCTATGGAATGTCCTTGGGAAGATTCCTCCGGTTCTAGAGAAATCATTGGACTTTAACCTATCCTACCATCCTTATGTCACCACAATCGTCACCGTCGTGAATAGAGATGTTTTGGGTAAGTATAAATCATCATGAAATCCATTCTGAAGTGCAAATCCATTTTGATCCCCCTTAACATATGCTACGATATTCGAAAACATTTCGCACATGTCGGGATGAGCTAACACGTTAAGTCAAACCATTTGTGATTGATCATATCCCATATTAAATCACATTTTCTCCCCCATATTAAAAATATTAACCCAATCGATGTTTTTAATATCAATTGATTTAATAGTATTTTAAGAAAATTTGGGAAGAAAAATGCAAATCCAATTATCTTCATGATTTTAACAAGCTCCCCCTCAAATTAATGAGGGTGTACTTGAAATGTGAATTAAATACCTTTTAAACACAAGTGTAAGGTATTTAACACGTGCAAAGATCAATATATTATAATGAATTCACAAGATTAGCAATGTACGAGGTTGGACCTGAATAATGGAGAACAGCATATGAAAGAAGCACATGGTTCTTGTTCACGAATGATGGTCACCTCGTCACGTCCCCGAGAAAATTAATTCTCGTTGTTGAGTCAAAGCTTTCCGGTGAAATGCTTGACTTGATTATGAAAAGCGGGTTGCTATCTGAAATAATAGCAAACCATTTGGAGCATGTTTTAAATGTTTTAAACTTCTGCTCGAACTTTATTTACAACCCCGTGTCATTATTGAATGACATTTCTAGGTTCGTAAATATTATCGATTCCAGAAGACATGCTCTGTTTATCAAAACATTTTTGAACACACAATTTTGAAAGATTTAGAAAAACCTTTTGAGAAATTCTCGAAAAATTGTGTTCAAAGTTTTGAAAACCAAGTACTTGAGCTTAAGATTTGGAATATCTTGGGAAGCTCAAGTCCGAGAAGTTGTAAACTTCTCGTTGTTAAGGATAAGTTTATCATCGGCGATAAACTTTCCTTTTATCTGAAGAACGAGTCCTAAGCTGACATTTACTTAGAAGTCGTGTTCATGAGCTTGAAAACTTTGACTGTTTTAACGGAAAGCTCATGACCGAGAAAGGTGAATTTCTCGTTACGAGGAAAAGTTCTCTTATTTAAAAGATACACTTTCCTTTCTGAGCTTAAAACTTCGAATGTTTTAATACAAGCTCATGACCGAGAAAGGTGAATTTCTCGTTAAGAGGATAAGTTATCATAAAAGATAAACTCTCCTTTATTTTAAGTTCGAGTTACAGTCTGACATTTAACTGTAAGTCATGTACACGAGCTTAAAAACCTTTGAATGGTTTAAATGTAAGCTCGTGTCCGAGAAAATTTAATTTCTCGTTGTAAGGATAAGTTTATCATCGGCGATAAACTTTCCTTTATTTGAGGAACGGGTCATCGTCTGACATTTAACGATGAGCCATAATGCATGAGCTTAAAAACTTGGAATGTTTTTTATATAAGCTCATGCCCGAGAAAAATTAATTTCTCGTTGTTAGGATAAGTTTACCATCGGCGATAAACTTTCCTTTCTTTGAAGAGCGAGTTATAGTCTGTGATGTGACTATAAGTCCTTGTTTGCTGCTTAACCATGAATCCCCTGAGACATTTGTTTCTCTGATATTTGCTTCTTCAGCAACCAAACTCTAAGAGTGTCCTTAGTTGAACGGTACACAACGATTGGACCGCTTCGTTCTTTTGGAACATCAACTTTGGTACCTGCAATCTCATTAGGAATTTGCATGCTTTGACGTGGGTTAGCAATATCAATTTTTGAAGCACGTGGGGGTTCACAGTTGGCTTTACTTATGTCAGAGGTGGCATGAGGAGATGATTCACTTGTCTTAGTGGGCAAACGTTTCCTTTTATAGAAAATCTTAAGTTCAGGCTTAAGTGATGTATCATCCTTTGCAATTTCCTCCCTAGTAGTCTTCGTAGAATCAGAGACTATCCTAGTTAAAGGGCACTCGTTTCCTACAATAGTGAAAGATCTACCAGTGGGGCGCCACATTTTACCAACGGGTTTGATTTTAGCGACCCACTGGGATTTAAGTCTAGCACGGGAGTTCACCTCATTAAGCAATTTTTTGATACAAGCATCATGATTTGCCGTAAAGACACATTTTCTACATGTTTTACAAGTAGCATATTTAATGTCCGAATAAGATCTAGAATCCCTAGATGATTGATTGATGCTCCTAGGATTGGACATGCTACGGTTAGCAGTGTTGGGTAAACTAGAAGGCATCTGACTAGGTTGGACATTGCTATCTCTTGCATGTGTCTTTTGCTTAGCTTCCCCAAGACCAGATTTATGGCAAACGTCATTTGAACTAGTTCTAGACGTGGTCTTGGTATTTTTAGGGAAACTAGAGGCAATCATATGATTTGGTCTTGCTAAAGCTGGAGTGATCACATTGGGCCTAGTTGCTGGAGTGACAGTTCTAGAAATATGACCCAAATCAACTTGGGAGGCAAACCGCGGTCTCGAGGATTGTGATCGCTCGGATCCAAATGCAGTAGGTTGTCTGACAGTCGGTTGTCTGACGAACTGATTTGTAGGTGGTTTCCCCAAGATTGATGGTTTTTCAAGCTTAGTGTCCACACTAGGTCCTTTACTTTTCCTTAACTCGTTTTTCAACGCAGCTATAGCAAAGACTTTTTCCTGTACTTGGGCCTTTAAAGTCTCATTCTCTTTGAGCAAGTTATCTTGGGATGCCAACTTAGATTCAAGCAGTTGAATTTGTTTCAAAAGATTATCCTTTTCAGCTTTAGAATCTAGAACAGTTTGATCCAATTTTCTTTCAAGAACAACGTTTGACTTTTCAAGTTTTTCAAAGTATGTTTCAAATTTATCCGTTTTCTTAGAAAATTCAAGTTTGGCATCCTCAAGGTCTTTAGATTGCCGAGCTACGATCGTTTCGAGCTCTTTAATCTTAGAATCAGAATCAGTTAACGAGGCAGTTATAAAGCATTTATCATGATGTTTAGCATTTTGAACACCTTCTCCCCCATTATGACTCACATCGGATGAATCAGAAGTGGTATTTCTATCACTCTTTTCCATCCCATGTTTGTCATAATTAGGTTCAGAATGCTCAATATGCGGCATGTCATTAGCATATACATCATAAACAACATTAGATTGTACCATATTTGCAGGCTCTTCGTCATAAACGGGTAAGGTGTCATCAAGAGAGATCTCGTGAACATTCCCTGACGTACCACTGGTATCATGTTGTTCTCCTGATTCTGTGCTCTTGCCATCGTTAGGCTCCAAGTTGTCAACCGTATGACCAGTTTCCTCTTGCATCGAAGAGTCTTGCACTCCATTATCATACCCTTGCTGAAGTCGAGATCGTTCATAAATTGAAGACGAGACCGATGACATGAGTCTCAAAATCGTATCACGGAAAACTCGAAGCTCGGTATGTGTATCTCGAAGAAATGATTGGCAAATCATTGAACTTTCAGACTTGATGATATTGAACTGGAGGAAAGGCGTGAGTTGTGTCACAAGAACCTTATAAGCAAGTGCCGATGCAGAGTAATTAAAATCTTTATTGTGGTTGAGTTGCTCGGCGAGTTCGGTCAAAGTGGTGAAGAGTGAGTCGATGAATATATGACGATCTTGTCCAAAGATTGTCACAAATTCGCTCCCTCCTTGAATTCCCGAAAGAGTGACCAGATGAGACTGGAGCATTTGAAATGAATCTATACCACTTTCTCGAGCTTTGTGATGCAAGTCTCCCTCTTGAAGTGTCGAATTGAACGAATCCATTTCAAATCGAGGAAAGATAAAGAAAAATGATGTGGATGTTGGTGTTGTCGGGTTTTTACACTTTAATTCGGCTCAAAAGATGTTGACGGCTCAAACGAGTATTAATTAAACCCGATCAAAAATGTGTAGTCGCTAAAAATAAAACCCGTCACGTTGACTCGTCACTTTGTCTTCAAAACCGGCCACAAAATTTTTAACCCGTCACTATAACTCGTCACGATAACCCGTCAAAAATTTTTCACGATAACTTTTTTTTTTTTTTTTTTTTTTTTTTTTTTTTAAAAAAAAAAAAAATACCCGCTGAACACGATTTGCCAAAAATTACTATCCAAAATGCTAAAAATATAAAAGTGACAAAATAAAAATAAAAATAAAAATAAAAATATAAAAGAGACAAAAATACAAAAAAAAAATAAAAAAAATAAAATGTGATGTTTTTAAAATAAAAAGGATTAATTTAACTAAAATTAAAAAGTGTGATATTTTAAAGTGAAAAAGAAAATAAAAGTAGAGAAATAAGATATAATAAAATGTGTTATATATAAAAAAAACGTGTCCTACAGTTTACCTAAAATAGAAAAAAATAATAATAAAAATCTGGTTTTAGATTTCTCCGCCCAGTTAAACGTATCTAAGAAAAGAACACGTGGCCCAAAAGAAATATATATCACGTCTTTGTTTTCTCCGTCCACCAAAACACGTGGACCAATCAAATACTTCCACCGCCCACCCCTTTTACTTAGATATATCCGCCCAGATAAATACACGTGATAACTCTCTCTCTCCTAAACTAAAAAAACACACACACAGAAAAAAACCTAAATCTCTCTTCTCAATCTAATCTCATAACCTAGAACCAAACTTTGGATCCTCCGTCCTCTTGTTCTCTCAACAAATCTTCAATCTCAAAATCTTCAACTCCCAAATCCACAACTCCACACATATAAATCCGCCTGTTTTCTGGATCAATCACTTCATAATTGAATCATTCAAAGTGAGATCAAGAGATGTCGTCAAGATCTGTTAAGGGTCTCGGGTAGGTTTGCTAATTTTTGTTTTGATTGAGTCCCTCTCTCTTCATCTGTTGAGTCGTTCTATATGTTGGTTGTTGTGTGAGTCTGGTATGGGTGTGTTGCAAGCGAGGGTGAGGGCGTTTGGAGTCGTGAGGGGAGGGTGTTGGGGGGATTGGGGGTGTTACGAGGGTGTGAGTCGGAGGGGGTGAAAGACTGAGGTTGAGGTGTGAGGTTGAGAGGTGTGAGGTTGTGTGATGTGGGAGTGGATGGTTAATATTCGATGGTGTATGAGGGGGTTAAGGTCGAGGGTGTGAGGGTCGAGTCCAAACTTGATGTGATTCGAGGGTCTGTTAGAGTACAGTTTGGGTCGAGTCTTATGGGGTGAGTCTGATGAGTTTGGTGGTGTGGGGACGAGAGGGTGTTGTTGATGTTGGTGAGGGAGTCCGAGAGTGAGGGTGGGTAAATTGTGTGAGTCGAGTGTCAGTCGAAAGGTGAGGGAGTTGTTTTGAGTCGGTTCGAGAGTTGTTTATGGGTCTTATCGAGGGTCTGTGAGGTCGTTTGTGAGAATGGGTGTCGGGGTGAGACGAGGGTTTTGTTTTTGTGTCGAGGGTGAGATGTGTCGAAAGGTGTGAGAGACGAGAGGTGTGTTTTGTTTGGAAGTCGAGGGAATGAGTCTTTTTGAAAAGACGATGATTTGCCCAATTTGTCCGTTTAATTTGAATGGGCTTTATACGGAAGAGTTCCGAATCGGAACTTTGTTTCGTTCGGAACTTTGTTTCGTTCGGAACTTTGTTTCGTTCGGAACTTTGTTTCGTTCGGAACTTTGTTTCGTTCGGAACTTTGTTTCGTTCGGAACAGTTCCGAATCGGAAGATTTTGATTCGGAAGACTTCCGAATCGGAAGTGTTTGGTTCGGAAGATTTTCAAAAAAATTGATTCGGAAGTTTTGTCTTAAAAAATTGATTCGGAACTTTTGGCTCACTCGAAAACCTTGATACCAAATAGGAACTCGGAACTATTTGACAGATTTGATGGGACAGAGATATTTGGACAAATTTGGACAAATGGACAGAAACAATGGACCAAAAACTGGACAGTGGGACAGAAGGACTGATTAAAAAATTTATAAAAAACTGATTAAAAAATAAACTAAAAAAATAATAAAAAAAATAAAATTGATAAAACTAAAAAAAATTTGTAAAGGACTGATTAAAAAATTTATAAAAAAAAACTGATTAAAAAAAATAAACTAAAAAAAATAATAAAAATTAAATAATATAAAAAAAACACTAACTTTTTATAAAAAACACAACTTTTTAAGGTTTTATATAAGAAAAATTTGATTTTTATATAAAAATTTGTAATTTTTTATCTAAAAAGTAAAAAGATTTGAAGATTTGATATGATTTAACATATAAAGACACAAACTTTTTATAAAAAAATACAAACTTTTTATGATTTAAGCATGATTAAATCAAAAACCCACCAAAATCAAAAAGAAAAAAATATAAAACAAGAATAAACCAAACTAACCAAGGCTCTTGATACCAATTGAAGGTCTACGTAATTTATGGCCTATTCTATGTTATGGATTTGGTGGATTTAGATGGTTGATTGATTGATAATTAAAGAAGAAATGAAGGAATTAGATGAAGGATTAGAGAGAGAAAGGAGAGAAGGGAGAGAATTGTAGAGAGAGAAAGTAATATGAATAAATGATTAAGTGAAAATGGAATCAACAACCCCCTCCTAACATGCTAGGAGGGGTTATATATAGCCCACCCTACATGTGGGCTATATGGGCTATACAATAAGTAAATAGATCACGAGCCCGTTACATAATTATAGTTGGAGCGACCGATCCTTCATAAATACGTAAAACGTATTTCCAACATTATCACTCTCCAATTGCCATTCATTCTCCAACAGCCTTAACTTGTTGAAGATGTCATCAAACCTGGAAGTCTTGTGGGTGTTATTGACAAGAATAGATCTTGTCTCAATCTTCCATACATCACCAAGGCTTTTGAGAAAAGTAGCATTCAATTCAGGATCATCAATCTGTTTTCCCATGAAGGAAAGTTGACTTGTGATATCAAGAAGTCTACTTCTCACACTGCTGAGATTCTCATTAGGTTGAGCTTTAAAGACAGCATACTCATGCAAGAGTTGCTTCTTCTTTTCTTCTTTTGTGTCAGCATTGCCACCATGTGCTACTTCAAGAGCTTCCCAAAGCTCTTTTGCAGACTCAAATCGTTTGTACTTGTGCTGATTCTCATGACCTAGGGCATGTTTCAAGATGTTCAGGATTTTCATGTCCACCCTCTTCTTGGCTATATCTTCAACAGCAACAGCTCTCCCATCTTCAGGTTTTTCCACCTTATCAGATTCAGGACAATTAGGAACAGCTGTCCTTGTAGCAATAGCAGCAGTAATCTTTGCTGCTTTATCGAATGTGTTCCCATATTCGATAATTTCCCAAAGAGTGTAGTCATGAATAGCTATGTATTGCTCAAAATTGGATTTCCAAAGCTCAAAGTTCCTGGCATCAAACATGGGAATTTTGATACTAGGGTTTGAGAAGTTGTTTTGCAGCAAAGCAGGAGGTTGATTTGTGCCAGACATGGTGTTTTTAGGGTTTTGAGAATTTAGGGTTTTTAGGGTTTGGTGTTTTAGGGTTCTGCGTTACTTAAAGATCAAAAGTTTCTCAACAAGCTCTGATACCACTTGTTGATCCCAAACTTAGATCGATTAGCTTTGTGTATACGAGATTAGATCAAGTACTACACGTAGAGAAACCTTTGCTTATGAATAAAGTAACAAAGTGTTATGCGGAATTAACACTTGATCTAAAACACAATGATGTTAAACAAACTTTCACTTGTATTAGAATAATCGTGTTGATTACAATGAAAGGTTTAACTTGCGAATACTATGAAAACTGATATTAAACATTAACCTAAAAGATCTTCTTTTATAGAACAAGAAGTCTTGTACAATAAGCTACGAATCAACTATTCTAGGTAAAGATAAACATAGAAAATACATTGTCGTTTCTATCCTTACTAGAAGTAATCTAGAATATAATATACGTGTAGCTCACAACTTCCATCAGTGCTTGTCTTCAATCTGTCAACGCTTGACTTTATCTTGTCAACGCTTATGCTGTCAGCGCTCACTTTGCTCTTGTCAACGCTTGAGTTGTTCCTGTCAGCGTTCAAGTGTTCTGGCCTAAATTTATTCCCAACAATTATTGATGAGTCCTATGATCGTTGGGCTCAATGGTTATGAACCATATATCTAGGGTTGATCATCATTCATATGATAACATAGCGGAAAAGAACAATGATCATGACAAGGTGTTTGGGCACAAGACACATGAATTAAACAATTGGGATGTTCATTATATTAATAACAAACATCCACTAGACGTGTATACATTGAATCCCACGTCTAGTGCGACACACACTTTAGGTTTACATTGTGAATGAATAATATATTGTATAAAACCTACGTCCTATGTTTTCTTTATATACTAGAAAACATAGCTTACAAAGAAAGCTAAAGTAATAAAAAGACTCCAACGGCTTGTTCTTTTGCAACTTGTACTTTTTAGCCCTTGTCTTCTTATTTTGTTGTGTTTTGACTTATCAACTTAATAATTCGACCCAACAATCTTCCCCTAGTTGATGATGTCAAAACACTCCTCTTAAGCATGAATCCTTTGTATTTAGTACATGATCTCCAAGAAGCTTCCCCTTAAGTATAGCACATATTCTTCCCCTTTTTGACATATCAATAGGGAATATGTGAAAGTATGCAATCTTGTAGATTCTCCAAAAGTAGGCTCTATGTAATGATCCTGAAGAAAAATAAATAAAGTAGTCTTGATGCAGAAGTAGAATACCACAAACCTATGTTCCATATCTTGTTTATCCATGTGATGAAGAACTTATACCAGATTGAAAAATATAAGTAGACCTCGATCCCTTGTCAATATTCTCATCCTTTGTGAGACACTGAGCACGATAATGTAACTCCTTCAAGTGTTTATGACAAGTCTTCATCACCATCCATGTAAGCACGAACAAGTTACCTTTAAAGTCAGTGGCTGAGGTCCACGACTTTAAGATATGATAGAACACAAACTTACGAAAATCTTCTTCAATCATCAAACTTCCCATAAGAATTCTTCCCCTTAAGCTAACACTTCTTCATGACGATTTTAATGGAATCACATCTTCATACCATATGTAAAAGCCAGTTATGGATAACTCTTTTGCAAGGCTATCCCGATTACATAGTTTAAGTATCCATCAAATTCCACAAATAATTGCTAACTCGCTTTAAAATCATTAATCTATTTAAAAATATCCGAGCCATAAATATCAACTTGATATTCTAAATTATAACGGAGATTCCATGTACCTTTGTGTGTATTTCCCTTCTTTTTGTGTGCTTAAAACGTACCAGTTTTCTCTAACAGCAGCTATCCATGTGTTGTCCAATATCTCTTCTGTCCAATATCTTGGTCAGATGTATTGTCCGATATCGGACAATACGTGTCAGCGTTGAAGTACATATATCGGACAACACTGTCAACCTAACAGTGTTGACTTATTCCTTGTCAGCGTCGAATTCCTTCCTGTCAGCGTTCAAATTTCTATCAGCGTTGCACTTAAATTTGTCAGCGTTTATACACTCGCTGACGTCATCTCACATCCAAAAATACTTCATCGTGTGAACACTTGCTTTTAGCTTCACGTCTTTAACTCTTTGAAAGAACCAAAGTTGACCAATCACGTTTGAGGAGGAATTACTTCATGCGAAGTATAACCAATATTATAATCAACTTTGAGCATAACCGTGTGAACACAAACTGATTTAACCAATCAAATCCTTTACTTCATATGAACACACGTTCTTTCACCAATGAGGAACGAGTGGCTTACGATAATTCCATGCACTAGCATGTAGGGGATCACAAACCGTGTGAACACAGAAAGCTACGAATAACCTTCCTTTAAATCGTATGAATGCATTCTTTGCAACCAATGAAAACCTTCTAACCGTGTGAACATATGGTTAAGATCCAATCAGAATCAAGCTAACCTAATGTTACCATGGAGTAGCATGTAGACGATTGGAACTTAATATAACAAATATTAGGGTTTTTCTTGGCCGTGTGAATGAAACAGAGAACGTAACTTGCTTTGTTTCTCACATCTCAAAATTTAGCCAATCATGGCCCTTATACCGTGTGAATGCATAAATTTGAAGACCAATGAGAAACGAATGATGAACTTTAGCCACGAATCTGCATTAACCTTTACGTTCTGTAACAGCGATCTAGGGTTTTTAACATTATACATCAAAACCCTAATTAGGGTTTGTAATTTAACCTTAGATCGTGAATCTTCACACGTTTTAACAGCCACGAACATCAATTCTTCCTGCTTTTAAATAGATCTAGGGTTTGAAGAACCCTAGTTCATGATTTTATGTGAAAGCAGAAAAACTGAAAATCTTCCTTCAGCCAACTTCGACGCTTAATAACTTTTGCCTGGGGATAAAACTCGACAATCCCTCCGGTGGATGTTTAGATCTATGTATGTAGAACACACATCTAAAATTTCGTGACGATCCAACGGTTAGATCAAAAGTTATGACCTTCTGAATACTGCTGCGCACACAAAAACGTCCAGAAAAATTCAATACGAATTTTTCTTCTTCACCATACACGAACACCTCGTCGGACCTAGATATCATGAGCCTTAGGCTCTGATACCAATTGATGAGTCCTATGATCGTTGGGCTCAATGGTTATGAACCATATATCTAGGGTTGATCATCATTCATATGATAACATAGCGGAAAAGAACAATGATCATGACAAGGTGTTTGGGCACAAGACACATGAATTAAACAATTGGGATGTTCATTATATTAATAACAAACATCCACTAGACGTGTATACATTGAATCCCACGTCTAGTGCGACACACACTTTAGGTTTACATTGTGAATGAATAATATATTGTATAAAACCTACGTCCTATGTTTTCTTTATATACTAGAAAACATAGCTTACAAAGAAAGCTAAAGTAATAAAAAGACTCCAACGGCTTGTTCTTTTGCAACTTGTACTTTTTAGCCCTTGTCTTCTTATTTTGTTGTGTTTTGACTTATCAACTTAATAATTCGACCCAACAGAACAATCACAACAAGGTGCTAGTGATGACGTATTGGTAAGCATTGAAGGGGTTGAAGAATGAAAAAGAATTGTAAAGATAAAGGGTGTAAAGAAAGAAGCCCTCCTTACAACTTTAGGCAGAAACCGGGTCAATACATATGCTATTGAGGTCATTTTTGCTAATGATTCTCGGTATTGAAGAAAGACATCATGGACCCAGTGATGCAATGCACAACCCTTCCCAGCTAACTCAAATATCTCTCAAAAGGTATTTGTTTTAATCACACGGAGATCAACACGTGATCTATTGGTTTATTCACTCCGAATAGACTGGTATTGAAATGGTGGCACTCCTCTCCAGCCATCGCTCACTAAATCAAAACGCACAATCGAGTCTAGAGCCAAGAGATCATCAAAAGTCTCATTAGGACACTTTCCATTTATTCCTTGCTTTCTCACACACTGTGAAAAGTAAGAGATTTTCATGAGTCCTACGCAGTATTCCTGTAATATTGCCAGAACATCCGAGTAATACGCAAGTATTACAATGAAGATGGAAATCCTGCTTGAGCCAACATCAAACAAGCTCATGGTAGGTTACACGTGCGGTTCTTTTAGAACCAATCTTGTGAAAAACTGGAAAGAAACAGTGGTTTAATTCTTAATTGAACTTAAACTCGTTCTAGGCCTCTACGCATTATCATATGATCTTGCCAGAACACTCAGAGTGACTCTTTATTGATCACAGTGACGAGTGGAAATCCTTCTAGTGTTAACATCAAACAGCACTTGGTAGGTGACGTGCAAGATTCTTTATGAATTGAGCTCGTGACAACTGGAAAGCAACGATGGTGAAAATCTTAATTGAAATTCACTTGTTCCAGGTTTCATGAATTGACGGCTTCAAATCACAAGGATAAATTATCCAAGTGATTCACTCTTTATGTTTGTAGTCAGCTTTGGACGGTAGAATAAAGAGAACGGGTTTACCCGCGAAATCCTGTCAGGAAGTTACTTAATTGAAACTATCCGTCACGGGTACGATATCTAATATCGTCCAACGGTCTTCACCGACCAGAGGTAAAATGCTACCGAATTAGAATAAAATGTTCAAAGACATTTTATTCGTGCCGTTGCTGTGTACCTGTTAAAGACGGTGGCGTTGCTGTGTACCTGTTGAAGACGGTGGCGTTGCTGTGTACCAGTTAAAGACGGTGGTGTTGCGGTGTACCTGTAGAAGTCATCCCACATGCTTATGTCTTTCTGCATCAAAGTTCAGCAAAAATTCAAGAAAGTACAAGATGAAGTCTTCCGCTGTAACAAACTCTGAAACTTTCGAGAATTCAACAAAAAGACATAAGTGTGTGGAACATGGAGTCACGAGGAGGCAAAATTCACAAGTAGGCAAAGATCGCACGTGAAAGGCCAAAAGAACATGTTTCAAGCAAAAAGGCTGATATCATTCAACACATATTCACAAAAGAAAAGAAAAAGAAAGAAAAGAAGACTACGAGCTCAAGAACAAAATCTAACATGCTAGATTAGGACTTTGTAAATTTGGAGTGACCTCCCTTTGGGGGAGATTGTTGGAAATACGTTTTACGCATTTAGAAAGTCTCGGTCACTCCAACCATGTAGTTATAGGCTCGTAGTTAAGTTAAGTGTCATTTATTACATAGCCCGACCCATGAGCATGTTCATGGGCCGGAAGCCCAAGTCCTTTAAAGACTTGGGGTATTTAAACCTCTTTCCACCATGGAAAGAGGTGTTGGTTGTTTATTTCTCACTTTTACATAATACAAGTTTCTTTCACTTCTCTCTCTAACTTTCTCTCTCTAGAAAAACATCAACCCTCTTGATTCATAAAGATTATCATTGTTCTACACACTTATCCTTTTGCCACTAAAATCAAGGAAAAACAAGACCTTATCATGTGTTTTATATCGTAAAAGTCGGAATTACGCGTGGTTTTATGTTTTTGTGTTAAAATAGGTACAATTGATCAAAAGGAAAGAAAACACGGGACTTCACGGTCAAATGTAGAAGAAAAGTCCAAGAAAGAGACGAAGACAAATTCAAAAGACCAAAAGTGTGCCTAAGATCACGAAAACAGGAAAAATCGACACGGTTTTGAAGAAAAGATCGACAACGCCGAAATCGAGCTCGTTCTTAGTGGATTTAATATTATTTGAGTTTAATGGGCCTTGTGTGTCCCACATTTGCTTATTGGGCCCACAAGCCCATTTGGAAAATTGAACTATATGGATCAAGGCCCATAAACTTTAGCAACCTTCGGATGTTTAAACAAAAGTGGCCCAAGCCCTTTTTCTATTTCAAGAGACGAATGGAATCAAAAATTGGGCCAAGCCCAAATTAACCAAACAATGGAACGGTGCAATGTATTCACTTGGTCAAAGAAATGGTCAACAAATAAATCCCACTCTCATCTCATAAACGTAACACCCCCCAGTCAAAATCTCACCCCACGTTTTCACCTCACCCGTGTAAATTTATTACTCACCCACTCTCATTAAATAAAACAAATACTTACCCCCACTCACCATTTCGATACAAACGAAATAAACATTTCACCCACTTCTTTCTTCCCCAAAAAACGTAACCAGTCATACCCAAAACCTAATTTTTACCTTCACAATTTACTCACCCAAATTTAGGGGTTTTACCGTCATTGATTAATTCACATCATGAGGGATTAAATCCCCATGAAAAACGGATGATCCACTCACTTGTGGTCCTCTCCCATCTCCTGACGTGGCCAGTCTCTCCTTTGTGATTGGTCATCCCACATCACCACAAACCTCTCATCCAATAAGATCATTCCACCTCACCCTAAAACTAGCACAACAAACACAACTTTTGCCATGCTGGCAATCCAAGTGATTCAAGATTCATTCTCCATCGTAGAATGAAGAAAATGAAGAGAGAGAAGAAGAAAAGATGGATTCGACGGCTCGGATTTAATGCTTACCTTGGAAGCTAAGAAGAGGGTTTCCAAGGGGTTTGCCTATAAAAACCCCTTCATATCTGTAATTTTAGGTGCTTTTCCTTTATTTTAATTTTTATTTCTGAAAAAATAGAATTAGGGTTAATTGTAATTTCCTTTTTAAAAATTATTGTAATCGAAGTTTTGTTATTAATGAAATTTCAGTTTTATTAAATTCTTGTCTCGTTTAATTTTATTGTAATTTATTTTAATTTTATTTTGATTAAATAATTATTAAAGTAATATGAAAAGTTAGTATTCTTTCCCCACTAGAAAGATTAAAAACAATATATATATATATATATATATATATATATATATATATATATATGGTTGCTGTTACTGTTTATGGTATCCGATGGTGATAATGAGATTGGGTAAAAATGGTGGTGGTTGATTCATTTGTTTCGGTTCAATAGGGGGTTCAGCGCCCACCTACTACTCAAAGGAATCATCAAAAGGTGCTTATTTCCTTTTATTTTATTAAGTTTAGTTTAAAGTTTATTTTTAATCTGCTTGTGTTCTTTTAATATTAGATCTGCTTGTTTAATTTTTTGTTTATTTTATTACGTTGCTTTATATCTTCTTGATGAAAGTTCCCGTTTGAATGTTTGTCTGCTTATTATCATCGGTCTAAATATTTGTTTGGTTTTGGGAAGTCGTTTTTGATTATTAACTGCTTATCTTTTTCAGTTTAATTATTTGTTGAGTTTTGAAAGTATATTTGGTATTTGTTTTTTAGGTTGTTTAGTTATTGTCTGATTGTTTTGGTTCAAATTTTAATAGGGTGTTTAGATTAGCTTATTTTATCTGCTTATTTTCTTGTTGCTTATGCTTATTTGTCGTTAGTTTATTTATTGCTTATTTCGGTTTTACCTAGTACTCCTTATCTACTTATTGCTATTTGATTGTTTAGCTTTTTTTTGTTCTATTGCTTTTGAGTTTTTTTAAGTGCTTATCAGATTCTGCTTATCTGTTTAACCTTTTGTGCTTAAATTGTTTTATACACTTATCTGCTTATTTTATCATTTGTCTTAGCTTATTTGGTTATTCACTTATTATCTTTGGTGCGTATTAATACTCAGACCCTATTGGTTTGAGTAAGTTAAAATTCCAAAAGAATTATTAGCAATATTGTATCTGCCAAGATTCGAACCCTGGACCTCCTGTCCAGGAACCATACAGCCTAACCATTTGTGCTAGCACTTTTCTTGTGTTTGTTTACGCCTTAAGTAGTTAATATAGGTTATATCTACTATCAGGTTTTTGTTATTTAAGTTTTAAATACATGTTTTGATTTTAATTAAATTTTAATTAAAAAGTTTTTATTTAAGATTTATTTTATAAAGTTTTAAAAAAAATACAAAAAGACAAAAATATATTTTAGTTAATTACTTTTATAATCTTACGTTTTAGTTTTCAAATTAGTTTTATTTACATTTAAAACTTTTAGTTTAATTAATCTAGTTAAATTGAATATAGTTTATAAATAGATTTTGTTTAATATAGATTGGTTTTGTTTTAAAAATAGATTTCATTTAAAATTAATTAGATTTAAACATTTTATTTAAGTTTTAGTTTAAAATTAGTTTTTTTTAAAAGTTTTTATTATTTAGATTTTAGTTTAAAATTCCAAAAAATATAGTTACCAAGAACAAATTAGTTTTACGTTGAACCGGATATCAATTCGAGTCGAGTCGAGGAAAAACGAACTTAATTGAACAAAAATCTAACATTAAAATGGCGCCGCTGCCGCTTCGCTCGTACGATTGACGATTTTTCTTGAAGACGTTTGGACTTTGGGATCCGTTCGCTTTGAACGTTAATTTTCTTGCACAAAAAATCAAAATTTCAAAAAAATCAAAAATTTAAAAATACAAAAAAAAATTAAAAAATCACAAAAAGCAAATTCTTTCCTAAGATTTGCACCAAATAAATTAAAAAAATACAAAAGTAATACCTTTTTCCTAAAAGTATTACACCAAAAATATTACGTATTAGTGTTATTTTTCTTAGTTCGATTTCTTTCGTTTTCATTGTGAATATATATTTTTCTAAAAATATACAAAAAGATTTTTCTTTTACTATAGTATATTACGTAGCACGATAATTTACCTACTTTTCAAATAAGCCTTAGTTGGGATTTCATCACCTAACTATTGTAGTCGCATCTATAACAAGAAAAAAGGGCAAAATAGATAAATACTAGTAAGACGTTTGAACTCGATATATACAAACTATAAGGTGGGTATAAGGCGACGCGCTATAAAAGGCCGTCTAAGGAAAAAGGTTTTTAAGTGCTTTGTACCACCTCGTTTCCCCGCTTGCTTGTGCGTATATTGAGAGGGACGACCGATTATTGGTTTGCCAACTCAATTAGTAATTAAGTATATATTTTTGTAGATTTTTCATATTGCTCCTCGAGAGGAAAAATCCTTTTCCTCTCAAAGTCGACCGAGGTCACCTACCTCATTCCAAAGTTTTAATTGTATGCGCACTCGCGCGCATACATACATACCGATTGGTGTACCAAACTCTTCCAATTCTTCCAAAAAGAAGAAAAGAAGAAGAAAAACAAAAAGACCATCATTAAATCCGATCCTGAGAATCGAGCTTTCGACAATACGATGGCAACAGATAATCGACCAATGATTGAGATTCTACGATCTCACGTTGAAGGAAACGATGACGCGATTGTGGTGCCGGATATTGGAGCTAATAATTTTGAACTTAAAACGGGTTTTATTCAAATGGTTTCCGCTACACCATTTTTAGGCCGTACTAATGATGACCCACACACTCATATCAAATGTTTCATACAATTAGCCAACACCGTCAAATACAATGGGGTGCCACAAGAGGCTATTCGTTTACAACTCTTTCCTTTTTCCCTCGAGGGACAAGCCAAGATTTGGCTTGATAAGGAACCACCCCAAAGTGTTACCACATGGATCGACTTAGAGACAAAGTTCATAAACTACTTTTTCCCACCATCACGGACTACTTCTTTAAGGAATGAGATCATCACCTTTGAGCAACAATATGGGGAAACGTTTAGTGAGTCTTGGGATCGATTTAAAGAACTTTTGAGAAAATGTCCACAACACGGTTTCACTAAAGTGCATCAAATTAATACATTTTACAATTGTTTAACTCTAAATGACCAAGACTCACTTAATAGTGTCGCGGGGGGAAATATTCTTGTGAAATCAATGAACGAGGCTTGGGCCATAATTGAAAACAAGGCTAAGGTGCAAACCAAGAGTGTTAGGGCCACTATGGCAAGTGCTAGTTCTAGTGAGGGTGACAAGAGAATCGATAAACTCACTTCGCTTGTTGAATCACTTGCTCTAAAAACCGACGCCCTCACTACACATGTGAATGCCGTGAAAGAAAATTGTGAAACGTGTGAGACTTGTGGTGGACCGCATTCATACTTTAATTGTGACAAGGTTTACAATAATCAACAAGAAGTTTATGCTTATAATAACAATGAAAATGAGCGGATTCATTTCAAACCAAATGTTGATGTTAACCCTTTGTCTTACAAGTCTAATAACTATTTGGCTCCCCCGGGTTTTGTAGCACCACAAAGACCACCCCCACCCGCCCAAAATAGGAACCAAGTCCTCAACGGGGTAATTTTCAAGGAAATTCTAATCAACGGGGTTTTAATCAAAATCAATGGAATTTTCAAGGGCAAAACCAAGGGTTCAATAACCAAAATCAAGGATTTAATAACCAAGGTTTTCAAAATCAAGGATTTAATCAAGGTTATAATCAATATCAAAACCAAGGTTTTCCTAATCAAGGTTTTAACAATCAAGGGTATAATCAAATGAACATGCATAATCCTCAAATGGACTTGGTTCCAAAAAGATTATCCGAACATGAGCGAACCATGAGAGAGATGCAAGAATATAATCGACAAATGCAAGAATCGTCCGATAAGAAATTTTTTACTATGATTCAAACCCTTCGTCCCCAAGGTGCCCTCCCTTCGAACACCGTGACCAATCCTAGGGCTAATGTTAATGCTATCACTACTAGGAGCGGTAAGACCACCGTAGAACCTTCCTATCCCCCACCTAACCAAGGACCCGAGATACCTTCTTCTTCTACACAACCTCCTTCTTCTTCCACTTGTGACATATCACCCGTTATGCATTCGTCTACACCTTATGTTCCACTGATACCTAAATTTTCTACCACACCTTCGGTTCCCAAACCGGTTCCTTCACCTCCCATTTCTATTCCTCCTCCTCCAACAAAGGATGTGAGTGAGCAATCCACTCCAAAGCCTTCATCTCAACCCAATATACCTTATCCCTCAAGGCTGCGGAAAGAGAAATTGAAGAATAAGGATGATATTCAAGTTTCGAACTTCCTAAAAATGTTCAAACAATTGAATTTTAATATCACCTTTGCCGAGGCGCTCGCTCACATGCCTAAGTACGCTAAGATGTTTAAGTATCTTTTAAGTGATAAGGAAAAGTTTCTTGATATTGCCAATACCCAATTGAATGAGAATTGTTCCGCGGTTCTTTTGAGAAATTACCGGTTAAGTTAGGAGATCCCGGTCGATTCCTTATTCCTTGTAATTTTCCGGATGTTGAGAATTGTATGGCCTTGGCGGATCTCGGGGCGAGTATCAATCTTATGCCATTGTCTGTGTGGAAACAATTATCTTTACCCGAGCTAGTCCCCACTCGTATGACATTGGAATTAGCTAACCGTACGGTTGCTTATCCGGTGGGGATAGCTGAGGATGTTTTTGTAGGAGTCGACAAATTCACTTTTCCTGCCGATTTCGTCGTAGTCGACTATGAAATGGATCCCCGTGTTCCCTTAATTATGGGACGACCCTTCTTGAGAAACGGGCGTACATTAATTGATGTAGCCGCGGGTGAACTTATCATGAGGGTCGGGGATGACAAAATCGTCTTTAACATGGGTAAACTTTCCAAACTTCCCGATGAGCCCGAATCTGTGAATTACATCGATGTGCTCGACGAAGCATGCGAAGAACATTTTCACGAGGCTTGTACGAGCGGGATTTCTCCTTTACCTCATGTTGAGACCGTAGCTTCTATTGCTCCTTCATTGACTCCATTTGGAGAAAGTGACTTTCTTTTACAAGAATTTGAAGCGAGTTTAGGGGATGTGGATCTAAAATATGACGATTCTCCCACCGATTGGGAAGAAGAAATTCGTACCATTGAGAGACTTCTCAATGAGGACCATATTTCTCCACCCACTCCTAAGGAAGTTATAAACTATGATCCTAATTTGACTAAGCCTTCCACCGACAATCCACCGGATTTAGAGCTTAAGGATTTATCGTCTCATTTAGAGTACGTTTTCTTAGAGGAGGATAATAAGTTACCCGTCATTATTGCTAAGGACTTAAAAGAAGATGAAAAATCCCGACTTATCGATGTGCTTAAGAATCATAAGAAAGCAATTGCTTGGAAAATCTCCGACATTCGCGGAATTGATCCTAATTTTTGTACTCATAAAATTCTCATGGAAGATGACTTTAAACCCGCAATCCAAAATCAAAGAAGGGTCAATCCAAATATTCATGAAGTCATTAAGAAAGAAGTTATCAAACTTCTCGATGCCGGAATGATTTACCCTATCTCGGATTCGCCATGGGTTAGTCCCGTCCATTGTGTGCCTAAGAAAGGCGGAATCACCGTTGTTCCCAATAAAAACAACGAGTTGATTCCTACTCGACTCGTAACGGGTTGGCGAGTTTGCATCGATTATCGTAAGCTCAATGATGCCACTCGTAAGGATCATTTCCCTCTTCTTTTCATGGATCAAATGCTCGAGCGTTTAGCGGGTAATGATTTCTATTGTTTCTTAGATGGTTTTTCTGGATATTTTCAAATCCCTATCGATCCAAAAGACCAAGGGAAAACCACATTCCCTTGTCCCTATGGAACATTTGCCTACAAACGAATGCCTTTCGGCTTATGCAATGCTCCCGGGACTTTCCAAAGGTGTATGATGGCGATATTTCATGACAAGGTTGAAGAAACTATGGAAGTCTTTATGGACGATTTCTCGATCTATGGTGATTCTTTCTCTTCTTGCCTTGCTAATTTAGAACGTATGCTCCAACGGTGTGAAGACACTCGTCTCGTTCTTAATTGAGAAAATTGCCATTTCATGGTAAAAGAAGGCATCGTCCTCGGTCATAAAATTTCCAAAGCCGGTATCGAAGTCGACCGTGCTAAAGTTGACGTCATTTCTAAGTTACCTCCACCTACCACCGCCAAAGGAGTTAGAAGTTTTTTAGGCCATGCGGGATTTTATCGACGTTTCATCCAAGATTTCTCAAAAATAGCTCGTCCAATGACTCATCTCTTAGAAAAGGATGCTCCTTTCATCTTCTCTCAAGAATGTCTCGACTCATTCGAACTTCTTAAAGGTAAATTAACTAAGGCACCGGTCTTAGTTTCTCCAAATTGGGAGTTACCTTTCGAGCTCATGTGCGATTCTAGTTATTTCGCGATAGGAGCGGTTTTAGGTCAACGAGTTAAAAAACATTTCCAACCCATTCATTATGCTAGTAAGACAATGACGGGGGCTCAATTGCATTATACCACTACCGAAAAAGAGCTTTTAGCTGTAGTGTATGCTTTTGAGAAATTCCGCCCCTATCTTGTGCTTTCCACCACCATCGTTTGCACTGACCATTCCGCCTTGAAATACTTGTTGACCAAGCAAGATGCTAAACCGAGACTCCTTCGTTGGGTTTTGCACCTACAAGAATTTAAAATCGAAATTCGTGATAAAAAGGGAGCAGAAAACCTAGCCGCGGATCATCTTAGTAGACTTGAGGATCCTTATCAAGGGGAATCTCCAAATCAAGAGATTAATGAATCCTTTCCCCTTGAGACCTTAATGTCTATTAATTCCAATCTTGATGATACCCCAAGGTTTGCGGACATTGCAAACTATTTGGCGGGTGGTGTTCTTATCGAAGGGTTATCATCCCAACAAAAGAAAAAAATTCTTCAAGGACGTTAAAACGTACTATTGGGACAACACTTATCTTTTCAAGAAATGTGCAGATTTAATCATTCGTAGATGTGTTGATGGGCCGGCGGCTTTACAAATCCTTGAAGCTTGCCATAAAGGACCCACCGGTGGTCACTTTGGTCCTAATTACACCGCTAAAAAGTTTTTGACTCCGGATTCTATTGGCCCTCTATTTATCATGATGCACATGAAATGGTTAAGCATTGTGATGCTTGCCAAAGACAAGGCAAGATCACACATAAAGATGAGATGCCTCAAAATTTCATCCAAGAATGTGAAATCTTTGACGTATGGGGCATCGACTTTATGGGGCCATTTCCATCATCCAAAGAAAACAAGTACATCCTCGTAGCCGTTGACTACGTATCAAAATGGGTTGAAGCAAAGGATTTACCTACTAACGATGCGAGGGTGGTTGTTAACTTCTTGAAACAATTGTTTTCTCGATTCGGTGTGCCTCGTGCTATTATTAGTGATCGCGGGACTCATTTTTGCAATGATCAATTTGCACGAGTCATGGCTAAGTATGGTGTCAATCACCGACTTTCCACCGCGTATCATCCACAAACTAATGGACAAGCCGAGGTTTCTAACCATGGTCTTAAGAGAATCTTAGAGCGAACCGTGGGAGAGCATCGTGCATCATGGGCCGATAAATTAGATGATGCTTTGTGGGCTTTCCGTACCGCTTATAAGACACCAATAGGTTGTACTCCTTATCGCCTTGTGTACGGAAAGGCGTGCCACCTCCCCATTGAGTTGGAGCATAAGGCTTATTGGTCCTTGAAATGGGCTAATTTTGACATAAACAAAGTCGGTGATCATAGGAAAATCCAACTCAATGAACTCAATGAACTTAGGAATGAGGGTTATGAAAATTCATTAATCTACAAGGAGAAGACTAAGCTCATTCATGATTCCAAGATTAAAAACCGAGAGTTCCATGTTGGTGTCCATGTTGGTGACCAAGTTTTACTCTTTAACTCTCGGTTGAAAATCTTTTCGGGTAAACTTAAGAGCCGTTGGTCCGGTCCATTCACCGTGGCCCAAGTTTTCCCTTATGGCACCATTGAGTAATCCCAACCAAATGGGCCCAACTTTAAGGTGAATGGCCAACGGGTTAAGTTGTACTATGGAGAGGACATCTCTCATGAGATGATTCCATCCCTTTCCACATTTCCCTTGAATTAATTTGGGAAATCGAGTCGAGCTAGAGACTCGTGATAAATAAATAAAGCATCGTTTAACTAGGTTAGATTTTACCTTTACCATCCTTTCCACCCTTTTTCACCTTCATCCATTTCCACCAATAAGTGTAGGGGGAGCCAAGTAGGCTGTTTGTGTGTTGTGATGATTGTGCAGGGACAAGTGCTTTGATGATCCACTTTTGGTACTTTTGACATGATCCGTGATCCCGTGTTCCCGTGTGCCCGGTTCTATCAAAACTATTGTGATTCATACATGTATATAAATAAAACGAATAAATGTAATCACTTTAGTTGTCCCCTCCTTAGCTCGATTTTAAACAACGTACTCAATGTCCTAAGTGTAGGGGCGTTTATTCTCCCACATGCCTAAACATTGAGGACAATGTTTATATTAAGTGTAGGGGGACTTCTATCGAATTTTAGTGGACTTTTCCATGAATTTGACCCCATTTAACCGGAAAATTTTAAAATATTTCAACATTTTTCAATTTTTTGATCTATTTTGGCCTAGTAGTATTTTTCATTTATGTCTTTCCTTTTATCATCGCATCATAATAAGTTCCATTTCAAGAATAAAGTCAAAAAATAAAATAAATGAATAAAATGGTTTTAACAAATTTAGATGTCTTTGATATATTAGGCCCGTCGTGAATATTTTGACTCAACCCGAGTTTACTTATCCAAGTTTACTCAAGCTAGTATCCTTAACCATATGGACCTTAATTGGTTTATTAGGCTAAGCATCCACGAGTCTCATTCCTTGAGATTTTAAATTGTGGAGAACGA
Source organism: Glebionis coronaria (assembly GCA_025667525.1). NCBI lineage: Eukaryota > Viridiplantae > Streptophyta > Magnoliopsida > Asterales > Asteraceae > Glebionis > Glebionis coronaria. The sequence continues at coordinate 145,490,909 of CM046882.1, forward strand.
GAGATGATAGAGTTGATAATAAGTTTAAGGGTTAATTTTTGCTTATATGGTTTTTGTGGCTCTTTCTTCCCGCTTGTATATTTAAATTGCTTAATAAATGAGGATTCTTGCGGTGTAGATTCGATATCTTACCTCTTAGCCAAATCTTTATTCTCCTTGTAATTAAAGCACGAACACATTGAGGGTGCCAGCGTTGTGGACTTCCGACTAAGGTGGCTCATAACCACTAAGTAGGAGGTATTCACACCATGGGACCGCGGAATTTGGCATACTATATATATCATAAATAAAGAAATAATTAGATTAAAACATGACCTCAAGGAGCCTTAGGGTGTGGGGCATGTAGCACGAACCTTGTCATTAGAGCCTTAGGGTGTATGACATGGTAAGTGTTGAATAAAAATTGATCAATAAAATCAATTCCCTCGTTTATCGTTCAAGGAGCCTTAGGGTGTGGACAATAGACGGGGAACATTTTTACATCTTAAAGAGCCTAAGGGTATATGATGTGAACATGCTAAACTCCACATAAAGTCAATATGAATTCGGATGAATAATTAATAAGTAGTACTATTTGGCCAAATTTTGGGTCCGGGAATTTATTCCCCAAATCGTGTTAAATCATCCTTGATGTGGGCTTACTTTAGTGACAACATTTTTGAGGACGAGGTTAGGTTTTGAGTGTCGGGTTTGCACGTTTGGCCTTCATTTTTGGAATAATAATTATCAAATAAGTCAAATGAGCCTACGGGTGAATGACAATCAATAAAATCTAGATATACAAAGTAGGAATTGGAGAAAGAGTATTATACAATTGTCTTATATAAGTGGTTTTAACCTAAGAACTTATGGTAAACAATGATCTCGTTTTTAAGCTTGGTATAGGGAACGTGAAGCTTGAGGGTGATTAATATTCATAACACCAAAGCCCTAATTAAGGTCTTATATTTCTTTACAAGTTTCTTCCATCAAATAATTTCCAAGTTAATAAATCCTTAATAACTTTTGTTTCCTTTAAAGTTTTTATCTTTTCGTCATATTAGTAGTAGCAATAGTAATAAAGGCCGAGATGGATTAATTATGAGAAAAATGTAACTTATGCTTTAAACTATGCATTGCATGGGGTCATTGCAATGGTCAAGTGTAGGGGATTTAATAAGTGTGTAAACACTTACCCTTTTGCCACTAAAATCAAGGAAAAACAAGACCTAATCATGTGTTTTATATCGTAAAAGTTGGAATTACGCGTGGTTTTGTGTTTTTGTGTTAAAATAGGTACAATTGATCAAAAGGAAAGAAAACACGGGACTTCACGGTCAAATGTTGAAGAAAAGTCCAAGAAAGAGACGAAGACAAAGTCAAAAGACAAAAAGTGTGCCTAAGATCACGAAAACCGGAAAAATCGACACGATTTTGAAGAAAAGATCGACAAAGCCGAAATCGAGATCGTTCTTAGTGGATTTAATATTATTTGAGTTAATGGGCCTTGTGGGTCTCACATTGACTTATTGGGCCCTCAAGCCCATTTGGAAAATTGAACTATATGGATCAAGGCCCATAAACTTTAGCAACCTTCGGATGTTTAAACAAAAGTGGCCCAAGCCCTTTTCCTATTTCAAGAGACGAATGGAATCAAAAATTGGGCAAAGCCCAAATTAACCAAACAATGGAACGGTGCAATGTATTCACTTGGTCAAAGAAATGGTCAACAAATAAATCCCACTCTCATCTCACAAACGTAACACCCCCCAGTCAAACTCTCACCCCCCGTTTTCACCTCACACGTGTAACTTTATTACTCACCCACTCTCATTAAATAAAACAAATACTTACCCACACTCACCATTTCGATACAAACGAAATAAACATTTCACCCACTTCTTTCTTCCCCAAAAAACGCAACCAGTCATACCCAAACCCTAATTTTTACCTTCACAATTTACTCACCCAAATTTGGGGGTATACCCTCATTGATTAATTCACATCATGAGGGATTAAATCCCCATGAAAAACGGATGATCCACTCACTTGTGGTCCTCTCCCATCTCCTGACGTGGCCAATCTCTCCTTTGTGATTAGTCATCCCACATAACCACAAACCTCTCATCCAATAAGATCATTCCACCTCACCCTCAAACTAGCACAACAAACACAACTTTTGCCATGCTGGCAATCCAAGTGATTCAAGATTCATTCTCCACCGTAGGTTGAAGAAAATGAAGAGAGAGAAGAAGAAAAGATGGACTCGACGGCTTGGATTTAATGCTTACCTTGGAAGCTAAGAAGAGGGTTTCCAAGGGGTTTGCCTATAAAAACACCTTCATATCTGTAATTATAAGTGCTTTTCCTTTATTTTAATTTTTATTTCTGAAAAAATAGAATTAGGGTTAATTGTAATTTCCTTTTTAAAAAGTATTGTAATCGAAGTTTTGTTATTAATGAAATTTCAGTTTTATTAAATTCTTGTCTCGTTTAATTTTATTGCAATTTATTTTAATTTTATTTTGATTAAATAATTATTAAAGTAATATGAAAAGTTAGTATTCTTTCCCCACTGGAAAGATTAAAATATATATATATATATATATATATATATATATATATATATATATATATATATATATATATATATATATATATATATATATATATATATATATATATATATATATATATATATATATATATATATATATATATATATATATATATATATATATATATATATATATATATATATATATATATATATATATATATATATATATATATATATATATATATATATATATATATATATATATATATATATATATATATATATGATTTATTTTAATTTTATTTTGATTAAATAATTATTAAAGTAATATGAAAAGTTAGTATTCTTTCCCCACTGGAAAGATTAAAATATATATATATATATATATATATATATATATATATATATATATATATATATATATATATATATATATATATATATATATATATATATATATATATATATATATATATATATATATATATATATATATATATATATATATATATATATATATATATATATATATCTATATATATATATATATATATATATATATATATATATATATATATATATATATATATATATATATATATATATATATATATATGTATATATATATATATATATATATATATATATATATATATATATATATATATATATATGGTTGCTGTTACTGTTTATGGTATCCGATGGTGATAATGAGATTGGGTAAAAACGGTGGTGGTTGATTCGTTTGTTTCGGTTCAATAGGGGGTTTAGCGCCCACCTACTACTCAAAGGAATAATCAAAAGGTGCTTATTTCCTTTTATTTTATTAAGTTTAGTTTAAAGTTTATGTTTAATCTGCTTGTGTTCTTTTAATATTAGATCTGCTTGTTTAATTTTTTGTTTAGTTTATTATGTTGGTTTATATCTGCTTGATGAAAGTTCCTGTATGAATGTTTGCCTGCTTATTATCATCGGTCTAAATATTTGTTTGGTTTTGGGAAGTCGTTTTTGATTATTAACTGCTTATCTTTTTTAGTTTAATTATTTGTTGAGTTTTGAAAGTATATTTGGTATCTGTTTTTTAGGTTGTTTAGTTATTGTCTGATTGTTTTGGTTCAAGTTTTAATAGGGTGTTTAGATTAGCTTATTTTATCTGCTTATTTTCTAGTTGCTTATGCGTGTTTGTCGTTAGTTTATTTATTGCTATTTCTGTTTTACCTAGTACTCCTTATCTGCTTATTGCTATTTGAGTGTTTAGCTTTTTTTGTTCTATTTCTTTTTAGTTTTTTTAAGTGCTTATCAGATTCTGCTTATCTGTTTAACCTTTTGTGCTTAAATAGTTTTATACACTTATCTGCTTATTTTATCATTTGTCTTAGCTTATTTGGTTATTCACTTATTATCTTTGCTGCGTATTAATACTCAGACCCTATTGGTTTGAGTAAGTTAAAATTCCAAAAAAATTATTAGCAATATTGTATCTGCCAAGATTCGAACCCTGGACCTCCTGTCCAAGAACCATACAGCCTAACCATTTGTGCTAGCACTTTTCTTGTGTTTGTTTACGCCTTAAGTAGTTAATATAGGTTATATCTACTGTCAGGTTTTTGTTATTTAAGTTTTAAATACATGTTTTGAGTTTAATTAATTTTTAATTAAAAAGTTTTTATTTAAGATTTATTTTATAAAGTTTAAAAAAAAATACAAAAAGACAAAAATATATTTTAGTTAATTACTTTTATAATCTTACGTTTTAGTTTTCAAATTAGTTTTATTTACATTTAAAATTTTTAGTTTAATTAATCTAGTTAAAATTGAAAATAGTTTATAAATAGATTTTGTTTAATATAGATTGGTTTTGTTTTAAAAATAGATTTCATTTAAAATTAATTAGATTTAAACATTTTATTTAAGTTTTAGTTTAAAATTAGTTTTTTTAAGTTTTTATTATTTAAATTTTAGTTTAAAATTCCAAAAAATATAGTTACCAAGAACAAATTAGTTTTACGTTAAACCGGATATCAATTCGAGTCGAGTCGAGGAAAAACGAACTTAATTGAACAAAAATCTAACATTATTGGGCCAAAAAACCCATTTCACTTGGACTATTTTTGTTTTTAGCCCATTTGGGGGCCCATTAGGGGTATTTTGGTAATTTCACTTTCATTTTATGTTTATTTAGGTTAAAATAAACTAGTTTGCAAGTTTTTAGAAATTTTTATAATTTTTGGATTTTTAATATTATTTTAATATTATTTTATTATTAAAATTCATTTTAATATTTTTGCGACTTTCACATTTTTCCTAGGTCAAATAAATTAAGTTAGGATTTTTAAAACTCTTAGATTAAATTTCTAATCATTTTATTGATTTTTTATATTATTTTAATATTTTAATAGTTTTTAATCATTTAAAAATAGTTTTCATTAGTTTAAAATTTCATAAAAATAGTTTTCATTCTTATTTAGTCATTTTAGAGTTTTACAAAGTAAAAATTTTTTATTTGGGCTTTTTATTAATTATTTGGATTTTTAGGGCTTTAATTAGCATTTAAAAATTAGTATTTAATTAATTAAAAAGTTTGAAAAAGTTTTGATTATTTGTAAACTTTTAGTTTATTTTTACCTAATTTGGGTAATTTTTGGGAATTTTTATAATTAATTTTTATTTTGTCACCTGTTACGGTTTCTCGTTTTGTCGTCGTAGTATAATTTTAACGTATCCGTCATTCTATTTTCTCATTTTTTTCTTTCTCTCAATATTAATCTCAAACATTTAACAAGGTTTTCACACACCTATACCTCCTTGGGAAACGAACTTTCACCTTTGGTTCATTAGTACATGGTTTTCCTAAACCATCGTATTTAATACTTACCGCTTTTACGCCTTTTTCCTAAAGGGTGTAATTTTTCCTACAATCACGTATTCTTTCATGAATTTATGTGAGTTAATTATAATCTTTTTCTCCCAACACTTGTCAATAAATAAATGCAATAAATAAGGTCGTACGATTTGAAAAATTACTTAGCTTCTAGCCCAAAATCGTTTAAAATTTGCTCGGGATTAATTAGAGTTCATAGCCAAGGCATAACTTATTGAAGCGGGACTCGAAGATTGGTGTATCCAAAAAGGCCCTAACAAGGCATGAGGATATCCGAGTACAAAAAGGCTCTCACAAGGCATGAGGATTCACTTTTTTTTGCTAAAGATCCTAAGATGATGTGAAGATCATTAATCCAAATCAATATGAAGGATCAAGACACATGACGAGAAGTAATTTACTCCCAATAAGGTTGCGGAAAAGTCTATCCTAAAAGGCCCTTACAAGGCATGAGGATAAATAGATCCAAGTCCGAAAAGGAGGCAGATCGTTGTATATCAAAACCCTAAATTAAGACAAGGATAAATGAAGAAGTCGTGGTCAAAGTTTGAACATCTTTCACTCCAAATGAAGATGTATACCAAAATGATGAGAAACCCATAATTTCAAGATCGTCTCTCGATATTTGAAGTTTGAAGTACATGCTAAATATAGGTCCAAGAAAGGTCTCAAATCGCGAAACGAGTTATGCCAAGATATGAACTTTATGAGATTTTGAGAAGCCGTTTTAAAAGATTTTGTCCTTTAGCTAACTACTGATTAAATCATCCTACTTTATTTTCGGCCTTAATAAATTATCGAAATAAGTAAAAAATGCATCCTCGTGATCATTCAAGACAAAAATAAAATACAAGAGATACACCATAGGAATAAGGGGGTCTAAGTGAATAATTAAACCACATGAGTAAGTGTTAGCTTTACTAACTTGTAATTATAATGATCTCGTTTTTACGCTTGGTATGGGGAACGTGAAACTTGAGGGTGATAAATATTCATAACACCAAAAGCCCTAATTTAAATCTTAGATTTCTTTACGAGTTTCTTCCATCAAACAATTTCAAAGTTAAATTGAAGAAATTGTTATATCTTTTATAAAGTTTTGATCTTTTCATAGTTGTTAAGTTTCTTTTATTGTAGTAGTGATAGTATATCGTAATAAAGGTCGAGATGGGTTAATTATGATGAAAAATGTAAATTTGTGCTTTAAAATGATGCATTGAATGGGGACATTGCAAAGATCAAGTGTAGGGGATTTAATAAGTGTGTAAACACTTATCCTTTTACCACTTAAAACAAGGAAAAACCAAACCAAAACGTGTATTTAATATCTTAAAAGTCGGAATTACGCGTGGTTTTGTGTTTTTGCGTGAAATCGGTACAAAAGGAAAAAAATGAAGAAAACACGGGATTTCACGAAAATTTATCGAAGAAAAAGTCAAAGATAAAGTCAAAGGACCAAAAGTGCCAAAAGATTGAAGTTTTGAAAGCTAAGGATGAAGATTTAATGAAGTTTCAAGCTTTAAATCAAGAAATGCAAACAACAAGGGCCATTTATCCCATTCTCCAAAGTTATCTACTAACAAACCACATGGACCAATTAAGAGCACGAATTTACTAAGCTACGGTTCCGCCCTTGCCGCGTAACTCGTCTCGGTTTGCATTTCGCATATTCTATTATTTTATTTCTAATTTTAACATTTTATTAATCTTAGTAGAAGTTAAATAAATAAAAGTTTTTTTATTTTATAATAGTTAGTTTAGTATTGAAATAATTAATTTTGATTTTTGAATATTTTTAGTTTTAGTAGTTTTATTTTTATTTATTTTTATCTATTTTTAAACTAACACAAAATTTTAAAAAGAAAAAAAAATAGCATGTGTGTTTCTATTGTGAGTACTTAGGTGCATACTTCTAGAAGATTAAAGATGGTGGAGTTGGTTAAAGAAGATTAATCAAGAGCCCTTGGATAAAAGAATAATAAAAAATGAACATGGTGATCCATGTGAAGTGCTCCTATTAGTCTATCTAAAAAGCATATTTCATCCTATTGGTGGAAACACATCGTCACCTACCGAATGACCAAGATGCCCTCAAGTTAAAGAAGAGAAGTTGTTTAAAAGCCTAAAAAGACTAATCTACCCCAAGCACCTTGGCTTCAACTATAAATAGCACCTCATTTTTCTTCATTTTGCATGTAGATTTTAGGTAGCTAAGTAATGACAATTTTATTTCTTGTTTTTTAATGTATTTTTCTTTAAAGCTTTTGTATTAGCTTATTTTTAAGCACTCTTTATTATTAATAAAAGTTTATGTTTTAGCTGATTCTTAATCTATTTTAGCTTATTCTCATTCTACCTTTCTTAATCTTTTCTTAATAATCTAGCTTATTATTTTGGGATTAGTTTTTTATAACTTTTACCAAATAAGTTAAGATTTATATATAAGTTTGAAATAAGTTATCTTATTTCAAGCTTATTGCGGGCTTATTTTTCTAGATCTAGCTTATTGTGGGTGATTTGTTCATTTAGATTTCAATATTTTTGAATCACATATGTTTTAAGCTTAGGCTTACAACTTATTATTAAGCTAGCTTTTTAATTATTTACTGTTAGTTTAGATCTATTAATTTTTTTATACAAATAGTTTAGATCTATTAGTTTTAAGTTTAAAAAGTAAAGTATTTTCATAAAAAAATAGTCTAGATCTATTAGGTATTTGATAAAATAGAATAGTTCTATTAATTTTTAGTTTAAAAATTAAAATATTTTTATAAAACATAAAAATAGTCTAGATCTATTAGATTTGTTTGAATCTCTTTATCAAATATTAATTGTAGCTTATTATCCTAACCTCTTGTGTTATTTTGATCTTGGTGAAGCGATTCATTACGTTTGGTAAAGAGCTTATGGTTTGTATAGATTTGGTTCGAGTTTGATTTGGGAGGCCGTGTACTTTACGGGCCGAGTTACACTTTTGATTAAGTTTGATATGGGAGGCCGTGTACTTTACGGGCCACATTTTGTTACTTATGTTGATTGTGTTTAGAGTGTTTTCTTCGGACCACGGGTACTAAGTTCTTTCCTTTTTTAAATATCTAGCTTAATCGTTTTAGTTTAATTAATTTGACTAATGTAGTTTAAATTGTTTTTAAATATATCTCTTTTATAAAGATCATTTTAATTAGTTTTAAATATTATTATTGTGTTAGCCTCAAAATATCGAGTCAAACAAGAATGATCAGTCATAGGTTTATTATGTATCGTATTTTAGAACGTTGTAATAGGTAGTAGATTAGTCGTGTATAACGGGCTTAACTTTAAGCTAAGGTTCATTCATAAGTAACCAAAGCCCAAAAGGAAAGCCCGGCCCATGTAGTATAGTCCATACAAGCCCACATGTAGGGGGACTCTAAATACCCTTCCTAGCATGTTAGGAAGGGTGTTGGTCATTCTCATTTTTTCTCAATCTAATATCACCTAGTTCCAACCAATTCTCTCTCTTTTCTCTCACTACTTTCTCTCTCTAAAATTCATCTTCTTCATCTATTTTCTTTCTTTAATTCATGCTATATCATCTAAATATATGGGACATCAATTGGTATCAATCGCCATGGGGTAGTTTTGTGATTGGTTGTTGTGTTTTCATTTGATTTATTTGATTTGATCCTTATTTCTTCCACGAATTCAAGATTTTTTATGTTTTTTAGTGTTCTTCAATTCGTATACCTTCTTTACTGTTGTTGAGTGATTTGGGTATCTTGGTTTTTGGGTAAAACACAAATCTTTTGGATCAAAAGTTAAGAACTTTCTTGTTTCATCTTTCCGAAATTCTAGCAATTGATTCCATCGGAAAGTACAAGTGAGTGAGGCTCAATCGCAATAACCCATGGGTTTTACTTTGCGATCACAAGGATTCAGACACCTTATTCCGACGGTTATTCCGATCACTCATTGCGATCGTGGATTCCGACGGTTTTTAAGGGATATTGAGACGTTACTCTGTCCAAATAGTTTTAGCCATATTGTGATCAGGACATTCCGACAGATCAACATTCCGACAGATCCAACATTCAGATAAAAGGACATTCCGACAGATCAACATTCCGATAGAACCAACATTCCGATAGAACCAACATTCCGACAGCCTACATTCCGACAGCCTACATTCCGACAACTAACATTCCGATGGACATTCCGATGGCACATTCCGATGACATGTTTAGCTAAATTTTGTTCGAGTATTTTTTAGACTTAGCCACCATCTAGACTAGTTTCGGAATATCGTTTACACGAAGATTAAAAAAAGAGTTAAAATTTTTCAATCAAGTAAATTCAAATTTTTTCCATACTAGTTTTAGGACATTTCTAGCTCGATTTCAAAATTTGGCGATTACAAAATTTTTTGGTCTACCGTTTTGTCGGACTGGGGAATTTATTGTCGGACTGAAGAAAAATTGCACTTTTCGGAATTTTAACCACAACAACAATCACAACAAATCTACTTAAGATACATATTCACTTCATCATTTCAGAGAATATTGAGATGGGTTCTACTGCCGAATATCATGTGACGAACAACAACATAATGGTGGCGGTAACAAAGAGAGACCACCAATGCTTGTGTCTGGTCGGTATGCTCAATGGCAATCACGTTTCATACGATGCCTTGATACAAGACCTAATGGTGATGCCTTGAGGAAATGTATTACTCATGGACCATATATATTCAAGAAGATCTCAATTCCTCCAAGACCAGCCACATATACTACTGATCCAATACCCGCAAGTGAACGTGATGAAACAAGAGCTGATCTTACACCTGAAAATTGTGCTTGGCATGATGCGGAGAAGGAAGCCATCTATATGGTTTTAAGTGTGATTGGAGATGATATTTACTCCACGGTTGATGCATGCCCGACAGCACATGAAATGTGGACTGCTATTGAACGCTTGCAACAAGGAGAATCACTCAACAAACAAGATGTCAAAACAAAGTTATTTTGGAATTTTGGCAAGTTTACTTCAAGGGATGGAGAATCGATTGATTCATACTACTCCAGGTTTTATAAAATGATGAATGACATGACAAGAAATAACCTGCAAGTCTCCACCATGCAAGTCATTGTTCAATTTCTTCAACAACTTCAACCTGAGTGGACACGATTCGTCAGTTTAGTGAAACAACAAGAAAAGTTAGACGAGGTCTCATATCATCGACTCTTTGATATCTTGAAGCAATTTCAGAATGAAGCAAATGAGATTTGAGCTGAACATGTTGCAAAGACGGCTAATCCACTTGCTTTAGTGACTACCACTCAACATGTTCAAGACCATCACTCTCGTGCTCCTAAGCCATACTCCACTACATCATCCTTACCACGATATTCCATATCATCTAAGTCTTCATCATCCACAATATCATGAGGCAAAGTGCAAAGAGCACCATCACCACCATCTGAGTCATCATCCGAAGAAGATAGTGATGAAGACAAAGCTCAAAAGAATCGTGAGATGAAACAACAAAATGCTTTCATAATGAAGACTTAAAAGAAAATCTACAAACCCACCAACAACAATCTTCGAACATCATCTAACACAAAGAATCAATATGTTGAGAGTCCTCCAAGGTATGACACACGTCGACGTGGTGAAAGTCCTTCTAGGTATGATCGACATAATCCAACGCATGTTGAGGGTTCTGCAAGGTATGATTGACAAACTGCCAAGTATGATACTCAGAGGATTGCTGCTGCTACTGGGAATAGGGAAACTGTTGGAAGTCAAGTGGTTCAGCAGAGTGGGATTCAATGTTTTACTTGCCAAGGTTATGGGCGTATGGCAAAGGAATGCAGGAAGCCAAAAAGGGTTAGAGACTCCAGCTATCACAAGGAAAAGATGCTGTTATGCAAGAAGATGGAAGTAGGGGTTAAACTTTCAACTGAGGAAGGAGCTATGCTTGATGACACTGATGATGAAGATTCTGATCAAGAACTCGATGCACATTACTCGTACATGGCAAAGGTTGAAGAAGTTCTTAAAGTCACTGAAGATGACAATGGCCCTATCTTTGACACTAAGCCAATCGATAAGGTACACACTACTGATGAATATAATGTGTTTGGTGATATTCATGAGCATAGTGATATACCCAATGCCATTAATGACACGTGTATGATGGAAACGGTTGATAGAAATACCACACCCGATTCATCAGACAGGTGCAATAATGAGTCTAAGGATGATCAAAATGCAAATGAGTATGATGAATAGGAACGTATTGCGCTTGCTAATTTAATTTCCACTTTACAAAAAGATGTCACTGAAAATAAAAAGAGTCAAAAGAAATTAAAGAAGGCAAACGCTACGCTCACTCAAAATTTTGAAGAATGCAAAGCTGCTCTTATCAAATCTACTGAGATGACTGAAAGCTACAGAGATTAGCTCCTTTAGAAAACCAAAGAGCTTGAGGGGTACAAGGGTAGTGCGTTAAAAAGTTAAAAGGAAGATTTTGGAAACAAATATAATACAACTCTTGAGTTATTAGCCAAAGAGAAGCGTCAATATAATGTTTTCTTAATGGATGAACGTCAAAAAACGTACCCTGCCAATACTAAAGTTAATGAACTTGAACAAAAGATCTCTATGACCACTACCGATTCTACTAAAATTCTTGAGGATAAGAAACAAGAGGTAGATGCGTTAAAACAAGACTTCAAAAGTAGATATGATAAAGAAACCAAAAAATTAACAAAACTAGAAGAACAAGTCGAATTTTTGAAGAAAGTTGTTTATAAAACGCATGATTCTATTCAATCCGTAAGAATGCTAGCACCTCCGTCGATGTTTAAGGGTCAAGCTAGCTTTGCAAGTCTTGAGTACCTTGCCAAAGCTCAAGCTGCGAACCCGTGTCTTTATCTTGATGAGACTGAAAGGATTGATCTTGATTGCATGCCTGTTAGTGCCGATAGTGAATAGACTGCCCTTTGGGATGATGATAGTCGACCTCTTGTCAATAAGGAGTTTGTAATACCATATAATTATGCTTATGAGAATAGTCTTTATGGTCTTTTCAACAAACAAACTCAGAAAAATCGTGAGGAAGTGTTTCTAGAGTGCAAACAAAAGCGAATTCAATGGAAGAAAGCATTTGCCCCTAAGAAATCTAATGTTTACAAATACATAAACTACCTTCCTCTAGATGAATCTAAAAGCAAGAGTAGGAAAAAATTATGTATTCCTAAACACCACATAGATAATGTTAAATATGTTGTTTAAAGAGATTGGGAAAAATGTGAAAATGGTGAGTGGCAACGCCCGATTCCTCAAGATATTACCATGCTTGTGAAAGAACTCTTAATTCCAAACACGGCGTTGATTAAAGAAACTGTTCTTCAACTCGAGGAGTTCATTCGGACTGAAATATATGATGATTTAAAATATGTTGATTCTCTTGAGAAACACATTGATGATCTTCAAATGGAAAAGTCTGATTTTTCAGATGAATATGATTTACTCTTGCAAGAATGCGTTTCTAAAGATGTTATGTGTGCTTATTTTACATCTTGTGCTGATATTGATGAATATTCTTATATTGCATGCAGATATCTTGATAGGATCAAAGAATGTGAGCCTCTTGAAATTGAGCTTTCGAAACGTAAAGAAAATGTTGATAAAAAGGCTTTTGAGTTACTTCAACAGAAAACTGATTTCCTTAAAAAACATTGTCATTCTCTTGAACTTGCTTTGCAAAAAGACGTTCGTAGTTTTCCACATGATAATAACTTGCAAGAAAAACTTTCCAAAACGTTTCGAGAAATGAATGAACAAAATTTGGAAATTAAAGGGTTGAAAGCTCAGTTACAAGACAGGGAAAGAGCGATAGTAGAGTTGCAGAAACTCGTTGCTAAAATGGATGGGAAACTCGTGGAACCTAGCATTAAGAAACCTGTTGTTAGACAACCCAATGCCTCTAAAGTGAATAGATCCTCTATCTTGGGAAAACCATCTGCTTTATCAAATTCCTCGTTTGCAAAACCTATGTTTGCCCCCAAGATGGATGGAAAGGAAAGGTTACCACAGAATCAACCCATAAGGAATACTATAGCACCAAGCGTTTAGCACAATAATGTGATTAAACCAGGGATGTATAGAATGCCCACTAAGCCCACAAACAAAGTTACTTAATCGCCTCAGACTTTTAGAAACACTAATATTCGTGTGTCTTCTGCTACAGGAATAGTTTCTACTACTAGTGTTAGCCGGCCTCAGCTTAAGGGCACTCAAGTGAATGATAAGGTCTTGAAACACAAGAATCAAGGGAAGATGAAGGAAGTGGAAGAACACCCTAGGAATTTGAATGTTTTTAAGAATAAAAAGTCTGTAATCGCATGTAATGACGATTTGAATGCTGTGAATGATTTGAATGCTATGAATGTGAAATTTGTTTGTGTCAGATGTGGAAAGTGTGCTAATGCTAATCATTCTTTGTGTGCTATGAATAAAGTCAAAGGCGTAGATACTAGAACTAAGAAGCAAGTTGCAATGCCTATTAGAGCTAGTAAACACAAACGTAAAGTGAACCATTCTGGTGCAACCCCCACTAAGAAAAGTAATGCATAAGACTCCACCACTAAGAACCCTAGAAGAAAAATTAAGGAATTATATGAGTCTTCTAGCAAGTCTTGGAAATGGTGGTTTGCTAATCAATATCCTCTAGGATATAAATGGATGCCGAAAGCTAGGATAGAAAATGTGAAAACGAGTGTTAGTTTGCCTTTAAATGTTGATAAGGACACTCGTGATTCTACTATCACAAATACTGCGGTATCCAATTTAGCAAATGCTCCATCGTGTTCTAACTCTTCTGCAGGTGATACAAATATTTCTCTTCATACTGGACTCCGGATGCACGAAGCACATGACGGGGAATCTCAAGCTTCTAATTAACTTCGTGGAGAAGTTCCTGGGTACGGTCCGATTCGGAAATGATCAATTTGCACCGATCCTAGGATATGGAGATTTGGTTCAGGGGAATATTACAATCAAAAGGGTATACTACGTCGAAGGGCTCAATCATAATCTATTCTCGGTTGGTCAATTCTGTGATGCGGATTTGGAGGTTGCTTTCAAAAAGAAGACATGTTTTGTTCGTGATTATGATGGGAATGACTTACTTACCGGTACACGGGGTACTGATCTTTACACAATTTCACTTCAAGACACAACTTCATCAACTCCAATTTACTTCATGGCTAAAGATTCATCGACTCAGGCATGGATATGGCATCAACGTCTTTCTCATCTCAACTTTGATACCATCAACCTGCTTTCCAAGAAAGATATTGTGAGAGGCCTTCCAAGTTTGAAATTCATCAAAGATCATCTTTGTTCTTTTTGTGAACTTTGCAAAGCTAAACGAAGTAGCTTCAAAACAAAGACCACACCAAGCTCTAAAGGACGGTTAGATCTTCTTCACATGGATCTGTGTGGTCCCATGCATGTTCAGAGTATCAATGGAAAGAAATATATTCTAGTAATTGTCGATGATTACTCAAGGTACACATGGACGCACTTCTTGAGGTCCAAGGATGAAACACCCGAAGCTCTCATCAGCTTTCTTAAACTGATACAATGTAGTCTTCAAGCTTAAGTTAAAGTGGTTCGTACTAACAGAGGTACATAATTTTTGAATTCAAATATGAGAAACTATTTTGAAGCCGAAGGAATTGAACATGAAACATCTATTGCTCGAACACCCGAACAAAATGGCGTTGTTGAAAGACGAAACCGTACTTTAGTTGAGGCTGCTCGAACATTACTATCCGCTTCAAAACTTCCACTATACTTTTAGGCCGAAGCCGTGTCAACCGCAGGCTACACACAAAACTATTCCTTAATTATCCCAAGACACGAAAAGACACCATATCACATCATTCATGCTCGAAAACCTTCACTCAAACACCTTCATGTTTTTGGATGTACTTGTTACATAATTCGAGATGGTGAAAATTTGGATAAGATGAAAGAGAAAGGTGATGCATGTATTCTTGTGGGATATGCAACTCAGTCTAAGGGATACAGAGTGTACAACAAGAGAATAAAACTGATAGTCGAGACTATTCATATCAGATTTGATGAATTGCAAGAAATGGCACTTGAACAAAACAGTTTAAGTCCCGATCCATAACGACAAACGACTTCCATTCACAACCGCACGGAAATCGGAACCCAAGACCACAACAATGAACCGTCAAGTTCAACGTTGGTTCCAGAAAATGTTCCTAGAGCTGATATGACAGTCGACACGACAATTGAAGAGTTGGAAATGTTATATGGATCAATGTATGATGAATATTTCACAGGGGAGAAACAATTTGTATCGAAGTCTTCCGCTGTCACTCATGATAAGAATGATGATACCGATCATCGTCAACAAAAGGATACAACTTCATCTACTTCAACACCGGTTGCTGCAGATTTACCTCCTCAGAATATCACTTCAACAATTGATCCTACAACATCCACAACTACTGTCATTGATCCAGAGAACACAAATCAAGCAGACGATGCATTATCTGACTAAGACGAATTTATCAACCCATTCGGTATACCGGTACACGAAACTGGAGAGTCTTCTACTCGCCATGTTGATTCATCAAATATGCATACATTCTATCAACGACATCCTTCAACACATCATTGGACCCGAGATCATCCTTTGGTTCATGTAATTGGAAACCCTTCACAGCCTGTTCGCACAAGACGACAGCTTAACACCGATGGCGATGTTTGTATGTTCGCACTCGCCTTGAGTTCAGCTGAACCAAAAAAACATTAAAGAAGCCATGGCTGATCATGCTTGGATTGAATCGATGACGGATAAACTTCAACAATTTGAATGTTTTAAAGTCTGGGAACTTGTTGACAGACCATACGATGTAATTCCATTAAATCTTCGATGGATCATGAAAAACAAGATGGATGAAGAAAACACGATCACCAAGAATAAATCTAGGCTAGTGGCTAAAGGGTATGGACAGAAAGAGGGTATTGATTTTGAAGAATCATTTGCACCAGTAGCTCGAATGGAAGCGGTCAGGATTTTTCTTGCATATGCTGCACATGAGGGATTCATTGTCTACCAAATGGACGTAAAGACGGCGTTTCTTAACGGTCCTTTGAAGGAATAAGTCTATGTCATGCAGCCCGAAGGATTCGTCAATTCTCATTATCCTGACAAGGTGTATCGTCTCCACAAAGCACTATATGGACTCAAGCAAGCTCCAAGGGCATGGTACAACGAGCTCTAGAAATTTCTGGTCTCCAAAGGTTTCTCAAAAGGTTCCATTGATTTAACTTTGTTCACTTATAAATATGGGGATGACATTTTGCTTGTGCAGATTTATGTTGATGACATTATTTTCGGGTCTACAAACCCAAAACTTTCAAAATGGTTTGAAAAAGTAATGCACAACAGATTTGAAATATCTATGATGGGCGAACTAAAATTCATTCTAGGAATTCAAGTTCACCAATCCCCAAGTGGTATCTTCATTAACCAAGCTAAGTATTGTCAAGAGATAATCACAAAGCATGGTATGACATCATGTGACCCTGTTGGGACACCGTTATCAACCACATCCCTAGATGCTGATTTGGAGGGATTCCCCATAGATCAAACGAGATATCATTCCATGATCGGGTCCCTCATGTAGTTGACAGCAAGCAGACCTGATATTCATCATGCTACATGCTATTGTGCACGATATCAAGCACGACCCACTGAAAAGCACCTCAAGGAGGTTAAACGGATCTTTCGGTACCATAAGAATACCATTCACATGGGACTCTGGTATCCGAGGGAAACTGGTTTCTTTCTAACGACCTATTCAGATTCTGATCATGCAGGGTGTCTTGCTACACGTAAAAGTACTTCTGGTGGTGCATAATTTCTAGGTCAAGATAAGCTTGTGGGATGGTCTTCCAAGAAGCAGGATTGCACATCATTGTCATCAGTCGAAGCGGAGTATGTGTCTTTATCTGCGCGTTGTGCTCAAGTTCTTTGGATGAGAACACAACTCACGGATTATGCCTTCCACTTTGATAAAGTACCTATGTACTGTGACTCAAAGTCTGCCATAGCCATCTCCTGCAATTCGGTACAGCATTCCCGTACGAAGCACATCGATGTCAGATACCACTTCATAAAGGAACAAGTTGAAAGAGGTATCGTTGAACTATACTTTGTTGGAACGGATTACCAATTAGCCGACTTGTTTACGAAAGCTTTGTCGAAATATAGGTTTGAGTACCTCGTTAGGCAAATTGGTATGAGATGTTTGACTCCAGCAGACCTGGAGATTCTGGCAAAGGTGCCTGCTTGATTTATCTTTCAAACAACAAAGCTGTAAATATCTTTGAAAGAGCAAAATACAAAAATATAAAACATATAAAAACAAAACACAGAATTAAAAAATCTTTCAAAATCCAAAAATATTCTTCTCGACATGTCTTTCAGTATCGATAATATGAACGTGCCTAGAAATGTCGCTTAATAACGACACGGGTGTGTACATAAAGCTCGAATGAAAGTTGTAAATATTTTTCAAAACATGTCATTTCTTCTTTTAATAAAGGAAATTGTCTATTTTGGACAATATTTCCAAACAACGGGTAGAGCAATCTATCACGGGTTGAGCTTGTCACAAAACATTCAACATTTTGAGCTCAACACAATGGCTTGTAATCACTTTCAGATTGCAACCCGGTTCTAAATCCACGGGGGAGTGTACGCTTTAGTACCCTTACCCTCAGCAAAAGAAGAGAAATCTTCTTACACTTGAGTGGATTTGTCAAGACATTCAAAGTCTATGAACTCAAGTTTATGCCTTAGAAAAAACCTCTTCGCCAAAAAAAAAAAGAAATAGGATTTTTCAAAAAGCGTTGAACACAATTTTTTCAAGAATTTCTCAATGATTATTCAAAATCTTTCAAAAATTGTGTGTTCAACAACTCCCATCCTCAAAAAGCGAAATGTGGATCAAATCCTCACAATGACAATTTAATTGGATCAATTTTGAGGGGGAGAATTTTAACTTCATGCAAAAGATTAACACATCTTTCTCCCGGAGATTTTCAAGACTATTTTTCAAAATATATTTTAATCAAATTTGGTATCTCTAATATCAAAAAAATTTATATATTAGAGATAGGGGGAGAAATGTGATTAAAATGTGATCTTATATAAGACTCAAGCACTTTAACTCTTACCTACATGTGCGAAACACTTTCGATTATCGATGCACATGTGAAGGGGGAGCTTTTCTGAAACGACAAAACTAGCAAGGTGTTAAATGTTTTTCAAACACTTTGTTAGAATTTAAAGTGGTTTTCATGGTTACGATCAAATACCCACAACATCTTTAATTCACGACATTATTGGTGTCAGAAGGGTGGTTAGGTTTAAGTCCTATGATCAAACCAAAACCGGAGGGATCTTCCCAGGGACAATCCAATATATTATTAGAAGTCCTTAGGAAAGATGGAGTATAATGTGAACGTAGCTGAATGACGACTAAGTACTGATGCTAGCACTAGAACAATCACAACAAGGTGCTAGTAATGATGTCTTGGTAAGAATTAAAGGGGTTGAAGAATGAAAAAGAAATGTAAGGATAAAGGGTTTAAAGAAAGAAGCCCTCCATACAACTTAGGCAGAAACGGGGTCAACACATAATGAAGACAACTCATCATTGACCCAGTGATGTATGCACAACCCTTTCCTAGCTACTCAGGCTTCTCTCAAAAGAAGTTTGTTTTATTGTCACGGAGAACAACATGACTTCTATTGACTTTCTCACTTCGAGATAGTTGATATTGAATAGGTGGCATCTGCTCCAGCCTCCGACCACTAAACGTGCACAAATCGAGTCTAGAGCCAAGAGAGCAATCAAATCTCGTTAGGACACACGGATGAAGATCAAGAGAGTCCTACGCTATATCCTTGCGATATTGCTAGAACACTCAGAGTAATACTACGTAGTATTCACAATGATGATTGGAAATCATTCCAGTGTTAACATCAAACAGCACTGCGGTAGGTCATATGCAAGATTCTTCACGAATTGAACATGTGTAAAACTGAAAAGCAACAGTGTTTTGATTCTAAATTGATTCAAACTCGTTTCAGGTTTCTACGCAATATCTTTATGGTCTTGCCAGAACATTCAGACTGATATTCATTAATATTCACAGTGACGAATGGAAATCCTTCTAGCGTCAACATCAAACAGCGCTACGGTAGGTGACTTGTGAGATTCTTATGAATCAAGCTTGTCTCAACTGGAAAGCAACAATGGTAAGATTCTTTATGAATCACACTTGTTCCAGGAATTTAAATTGACGACTTTAATCAAGCAGATACATATCCAATTGATCCACTCTTTATGTTTGCAGTCTTGCTTTGAGACGGTCGAGTAAAGAGAACGGCTAGTACAGCCGCGAAAACCTGTCAAGGAGATTCTTAATTGAATCTACCTAATCACAGGTACGGTATTTAATATCGTATAACGGTCTTCACCGACCGGAGGTAAAACGCTACCGATTTAGGACGAATGTCAAAGCCATTCAGTCTGTGTCTATGTTTTGTCTCGAGAAGGTGGCGTCACGGTGTACTCAGCAAAGTCAAAGATACAAAACCACAAACTCATGCCTAAAGACCTATTCGACAATTAATAGTGCGAGCATGTGGATGAAGACACAAGATCGCAAGATGGCAAAGACATGTCAAGGATGATTTGAAGATATCAAGATTAAAGACAAAGTCGAAAGACAACGACAAAGGCTCAAAGATCACAGCATGAAGGAACAAGACTACGATTACACGTTCAAGACTCATTTATGGCGAGATTAGTAATCTCTAAAACTTTCCTAAATGACCAAGGTTTATGACCTCTCATTGGGGGAGATTGTTAGCCTCAAAATATCGAGTCAAACAAGAATGATCGGTCATAGGTTTATTATGTATCGTATTTTAAACGTTGTAATAGGTAGTAGATTAGTCGTGTATAACGGGCTTAACTTTAAGCTAAGGTTCATTCATAAGTAACCAAAGCCCAAAAGGAAATCCCGGCCCATGTGCTATAGTCCATACAAGCCCACATGTAGGGGGACTATAAATACCCTTCCTAGCATGTTAGGAAGGATGTTGGTCATTCTCATTTTCTCTCAATCTAATATCACCTAGTTCCAACCAATTCTCTCTCTTTTCTCTCACTACTTTCTCTCTCTAAAATTCATCTTCTTCATCTATTTTCTTTCTTTATTTCGTGCTATATCATCTAAATATATGGGACATCAAATTGTTTTAAAAATAGATTTAAAATTTGTAAACAAATTAGTTTTTATTTAGATAAGCTTATTTTTAGTATAAAGTGTACACTTTTTTGTGATTATTAAGCTTATTGTTATATAAAGCTTCAAGCTTTATCATCTAAAAAGATTAATAAGCTAAAAATGTTAAAGATTTATGCTTTATTTTAAGTTTATCTTTGTGATTTCATTTTTTGTCATTTTTACTTGTTATTATGTGCTTGCATTTAGATTAATTTTGCATTTAGAGTAATTAATATTTTTAATTATAATATAGTTTTGTTGCATCTTAAATTTAATTAGTTTAATCTAGATTTTAATTTGTAGCATAACTTTATTGCATTTTAGAATAATTTTATGTGAACTATTTGCGCTTTTATTTTTATATATTCCCTAGCCTAAAATAATATTCCCCTTTAAGTTTAAATTAGACGTAGATACCAAACAAGTAATATTAACCAAAACAATTAATCTCATTGTTAAAGTTGAAATCAATTCGAGGAAAAACGATATACTAAAAAACGAAAATTAGCATGCATTTTCATTCGCTGACAAAGCCAATGCAGATGCTGACACGTTAAATTTAGCCGCTGACAGTTTGTTTGGAAATTTATTCTCTTCCTCCAACAGAAATATTTTTGAACATGTTGAAGACCCCATACCCAATCAAGATGTTAGTGGACCAGTTTCAACCACTGACAACATACCTCCAAGTTCTAGTGAGGATGGGAGTAGCAATGAATATGATATTGGCAACATGGAATCCACTGTACATGACAACTCACTATTTGGGGGAAGAATACTTACAAAGGTGGTCAGAGATCATCCTCTTTCCCAAATAATTGGTGATATTCAGATTCTTGTCCAAACAAGGAGGACTATGCAGACTCAAGGTGGATTCATTGCTAATATCCACAAGAAGGAAGATACCCCTCTTGTGCAAGCATGTTTATTTGCCTATTTTCTGTCACAAAAGGAACCCAAGAAGATTTTTGAAGCTCTTAAAGAACCAAGCTGGGTTGAAGCAATGCAGGATGAGCTTCACCAGTTTGTAATTCGAGATGTTTGGGAGCTATTAGACTGTCCAAGGTAGGTCATACCTATTGGGACACGTTGGGTTCTAAGGAATAAAAAGGATGAAAGAGGGATTGTGGTCAGAAACAAGGCACGTTTAGTTGCAAAGGGATATACACAAGAAGAAGGGATAAACTACGAAGAGGTTTTTTCACCTGTTGCAAGGATTGAAGCAATAAGGATTTTCCTAGCCTATGCTTTTTGCATGGGTTTCACAGTTTATCAAATAGATGTGAAAAATGCTTTCTTATATGGCACAATTGAGGAGGAAGTGTATGTTATGCAACCTCCAGGTTTTGAAGATCCAGAACATCCAGACAAGGTGTATATAGTCAAGAAAGCAATGTATGGATAATAAGTGTGTAAACACTTATCCTTTTGCCACTAAAATCAAGGAAAAACAAGACCTAATCATGTGTTTAACATCGTAAAAGTCGGAATTACGTGTGGTTTTGTGTTTTTGTGTGAAATAGGTACAAATGATCAAAAGGAAAGAAAACACGGGATTTCGCGGTCAAATGTTGAAGAAAAGTCCAAGAAAGAGACAAAGACAAAGTCAAAGAACCAAAAGTGAGCCGAAGATCACTAAAATCGGCAAATTTGACACGACTTTAAAGAAAATATCAAGAAAGCTAATTTCTAGCTCGATCTTAGCGGATTTGATATCTATGAAGACATTTGGGCCTTGTGGGACCCACATTTACTTATTGGGCCCAAAAGCCCAAATTGTGGATTGTTATTATATACTTTTGGCAAAACAAGCCCAACAAAGGCCCAAAACCTTAAACAATTGAGACGAATGGGAGTTTGTTGTTGGGCCAAGCCCATTTGACCAAATAATGGACGGATTTCAAGGCCTTGTTGTTTTCACAATGGACGGTTAAGTGAATAAGTCACTTATTTAACTTTGCTGGTCAACACCTCACACGTAACAACTTTTCACATCACACACGTTTATAAACGTTTTACCCCACACACATTATAACAAATAAACTTTACCCAACCCACCTTATTACTCCTTTCGATATAAACAATGCAGCCTCCCTCTTTCCACTCCTTCTCTCCCATAATACACGAACCATTTTTACCCAACCTCTAAAACCCTAATTTACCCTAATCAGAAAAATTACCCACCAATATTTGGGGCTTTTCCCTAATCCGTGTGATTCACACGGTTGGGGATTAAATCCCCATGGTTTTCGGGAAGAATAAGGTGGTCCTCATCTCCTGACGTGGCTAAATCTCCTTGTTTTGATTGGTGGATACACCTCTCCACCAAGTATCCACCAATATTAATCCTCCACATCAGCCCAAAACAAACACAAGAAGCACAAAGTGGCCAAGCTGGCAATCCGAGTGAAAATATATATTTTCCACCGTTAGATTAAGAAAGAGAAGAAAAGAGATGGATTAAACGGCTGGGATTTGATTGCTTATTCACGAAGCTTCATGAAGAAGCCTTGGGGGTTGGCTATAAATACCCCCATTATTCTGTAATTGAGGGTGTGCCTTATTTTATTTTTAATTCTATTTTCTACAAAAATAGATTTAGGTTAAATTGTAATTTTTCTCTTTTAAAAGTATTGTAATCCTATTTCAGTTATTAATAAAAATTTAGTTTTTGTTTTAATTCTGTCTCTTTAATTATTGCACTTCATTCTTTAATCTGTTTTATTTAAATATTATTGAAAATAAATTTGGTATAATTAATTTCCCCACTGGGAAATTATAAAATCTGGTTCAAATAAATACTTGGTTCATGATTCGAAAAGTGATTTGGTTCGAAGATGATGATGATGATGATATTCGGTGGTGTTAGATTCGGTTCATAGGGGGTTCAGCGCCCACCTACATCCCAACGGTTTCTCCACAAGGTTCATCTTCTTTTCTTTATTGTTTTTATTCAGTTTATAATAATTATCTGCTTGTTTATAATTATCTGCTTTTGTTTGGATTTGAGTAGTATTTGTTTGGATTTATGTTTATTTGGTGAATCTGCTTTGTTTGATTTGTTTTGAGTCTGATATTGTTAGGATTTTCTTAATATATTTAGTTGAGTTTAAGTTTTTTATAGATTTTGGATTTTAGTTGCTTATATATGCTAGTTTGGAATTTGTTTGATATAGAGTAAGTTGCTTATAGTTTAGTTTGTTTGTTTTGAATCTGCTTAATTGACTATTTAGGATTTATTGCTTATTAGGTTAAGTTTTAGCTTCAGATTATCTGCTTATATAAGTTTAGTAGTAATCTGCTTTTAGTTTTGCTTATGTTTTAGATCGGCTTATTTTCTGGATAGTATTATTAGCTTATTTGCTTTACGTTTTAGCTTATTGATTGCTTAACTACTTGTTTTTGCTGTCTATGCTTATGTTGATTTGCTGATATTGCTGCTAAAACAACAGATCCATTTGATCTGTGTGTTGCAAAAAAAAATATTATTAGCAAAAACGTCTGGTCTGGGACTCGAACCCCTGACCATTCGTTCATTTGTCCAATGCCTTTCCAATTGTGCTAGACCTTCTTTTGTGTTTGATTGTTAATCACTTAATTAATATAGGTTTGTTAGCTATCAGATTTAATTAATAGTTTTAATTCAAATTTTAGTTTAATTAATTTTAAATATTAATTTCCTTTAAATTTTCTTTTATAAACTTTAAATAAAAAATAAAAAGATAAAAAAAATATATTTTAATTACTTTTTGAAATTTAAATAGTTTTCATAATTTAGTTTTAAATTATTTTCATAAATAGGTTTTAAATATATTTTATTTAAAGAAAGTTTTAGTTATTAAATTAATTAAAGTAACTTAGGTTTTAAGTTTTATTTTAAAATTAGTTTTCAAATTTATTTAAATAAGTTTTAGAATAGTTAATTAAATAGTTTTTAATTAAATAGTTTTTAATTAGTTTAAAATACCAAAAAGAGTAATTTTACCAAGAACAAATAAATTTTACGTTTAATCGGAAATCAATTCGAGTCGATTTGTGGAACGATAAATAGACATAAAAAAAGGATTGCAAAAATTCCTATATTAAATTGGCGCCGCTGCCGCTTCGCTCGTTACGATTGAAGATTTCGTGAGACGATTTGGATTTTGGGATCCGTTCAAAAACTTAAAAATACAAAAAAAATCAAAAACTTAAAAATACAAAAAAAAATTAAAAAGTCACAAAAGCAGATTTTTTCCTAAGATTTGCACCAAAAAAATTTAAAAAATACAAAAGTAATACTTTTTCCTAAAAGTATTACACCAAAAATATTACGTATTTATTTTATATTTCTTAGTTCGATTTCTTTCGATTTTTATTGTGAATATATATTTTTCTAAAAAATACAAAAAGATTTTTCATTTACTATATTATATTACGTAGCACAATTAATTTACCTACTTTTCAAATAAGGCCTTAGGTGGGATTTCATCAGCTAACTATTGTATTCGCATCCAAAACAAGAAATCAAGGCAAAATAGATAAATACTAGTAAGACGTTTGAACTCGATATATAAAAACTATAAGGTGGGTATATGGCGACGCGCTATAAAAGGCCGTCTAAGGAAAAAGGTTTTTAAGTGCTTTGTGCTACCTCGTTTCCCCGCTTGCTTGTGCGTATATTGAGAGGGACGACCGATTATTGGTTTGCCAACTCAAATAGTATTAAGTATATATTTTTGTAGTTTTTTCATATTGCGCTTTCGAGCCGATCCCGAGAATCGCGCTTTCGACAATACAATGACAATGGATAACCGACCTATGATCGAGATTTTACAATCTCACGTTGAGGGAAACGATGACGCTATCGTTCTCCCCGCAATTGGAGCAGATAATTTTAAAATCAAAACTTGTTTTATTCAAATGGTTTCCGCTACACCATTTTTGGGTCGTTCTCAAGATGACCCCAACGATCATATCAAGAGATTTATCCATTTAACAAACACCGTCAAATACAATGGGGTACCACAAGAGGCCATTTGTTTACAACTCTTTCCTTTTTCCCTCGAGGGACAAGCCCGGATTTGGCTTGATAAGGAACCACCCCAAAGTATTACTACATGGATCGACTTAGAGACCAAGTTCATTAACTACTTTTTCCCACCATCACGGACCACTTCTTTAAGGAATGACATCATTACCTTTGAACAAAAATATGGGGAAACGTTTAGTGAGTCTTGGGATCGTTTTAAGGAGCTTTTAAGAAAATGTCCACAACATGGTTTCACTAAAGTGCATCAAATTAATACGTTTTACAATGGTTTAACACTTAATGACCAAGACTCACTTAATAGTGCCGCGAGGGGCAATATTCTTGTGAAATCAATGAACGAGGCTTGGGCTATAATTGAAAATAAGGCTAAAGTACAAACCAAGAGTGTTAGGGCCACTATGGCAAGTGCTAGTTCTAGTGGGAACGACAAAAGAATTGATAAGCTTACTTCGCTTATTGAATCAATTGCTTTACAAACCAAAGACATAAAAGGTCAAGTGAATGCCTTAAAAGAAACTAGTGAAATGTGTGAGACTTGTGGCGGACCACATTCATATTTTAATTGTGACAAGGTTTACAATCAACAACAACAAGTTTGTGCTTATAACACCAATGCAAATGAGAGGGTTCAATTTAAACCAAATATTGATGTTAACCATTTGTCTTATAAGAGTACTAATTATTTGGATCCCCCGGGTTTTGTAGCTCCACAAAGACCACCCCCACCCGCCCAAAATGCCCAATACCAAAATAGGAACCAAGGTCCTCAAATGGGTAATTTTCAAGGGAATGCAAATCAAGGGAATTTTAATGGTCAAAATCAAGGTTTTCAAAATAATAACCAAGGTTTTCATAACAACAACGGTTTTCAACCTCAATATCAAAATCAAGGTTTGCCTAATCAAATGAACATGCATAATCCTCAAATGGACTTGGTTCTACAAAAATTGACCGACCATGAGCAAATTATGAGAGAAATGCAAGAATCGACCGATAAGAAATTTTTGACAATGATTCAAGCCCTTAGACCCCAAGGAGCCTTACCTTCTAATACCGAGATTAACCCTCGTGCTAATGTGAGTGCTATCAATACTCGAAGTGGAGCCACTTTAGTGGGACCTTCGATCTCTTCGCCCATAAAGGAGAGACAAGGCCCAAAGGTCATAATGAGTAATCCTACTCCCCCTTTGGTGATTCCTCCCACTACCACTCCAAGTACTAGCTGTCCATTGCCTAAAGAGCCTAACCATATGGTTGTTCAAGAAGTGAGTCCTTCTCCTTCTCAACCTTCCAAGTCTAAACCCAATATCCCTTATCCCTCTAGGTTAGACAAGGCTAAAGTGCTCACCAAAGATGACGTTCATGTCTCTAATTTTTTGAAAATGATTTCCAACGTGAATGTTAACATTAGCCTTATTGAAGCCCTTTCTCAAATGCTAAAATTTGTGAAAATGTTCAAAGATTTGCTTAATAAGAAAGAAAAAATGGTTGAGCTCGTTAACACCCGTTTAAATGAGAATTGTTCCGCGATTGTTCTCAAAGAGCTTCCCGAAAAGCTAGGAGATCCCAGACGATTCGTGTTACCTTGATCGTTTCCTCAAATTGATGATTGTATGGCTTTAGCGGATCTCGGCGCTAGTATCAATCTTATGCCACTTTTGGTATGGAAACAATTATCATTACCCGACCTTGTACCGACTCGCGTGACTCTCGAGTTAGATAATCGAATTCTCGCATACCCCGTTGGTATTGTCGAAGACGTTTTTGTTCGAGTTGGTACATTCACTTTTCCCGTGGACTTTGTCTTCGTCGCCTATGAGATGGATCCTCGTATTCCGTTAATACTTGGTAGACCATTCTTATGATCCGGAAGGGCCTTAGTTGATGTGGCCGAAGGGGAGTTAATTCTTAGGGTTAGGGATGAACAACAAGTTTTTAAAATGGGAAAAACCACAAAAAAATCAAATGGAAAAGAGTCGGTCAATATGACTGATGTTCTTAACTATGACAATGAAGAGATTTTTATTAATCCTTTTGGAAATAAAACGTCTAATCAAAATGATTTTGTGATAACTTCATCCTTTCCCTTAGAGCCTCAAATTTTTGAAACTCCTATTTATGACACCTATAGTGATGACACGTCTTCAAGTGATCACACTATCTTCGGCTTAGACAACCTATCTTTTGACCCACCCGCTTTTGACCCACCCGCTTTTAACCCACCCATTTTTTATCAATGATAGGTGTGTAAACACCCATCTTTTCTACCACTTAATTACAATAATAACCGAGCCAAAACGTGTATTTTATGTCTTTTATGTCGGAATTATGCGTGGTTTGTGTTTTTGTTGTGATTTAGGACGAAAAGGCGAAAAGTGGAGAAAACACGGGAATTCACGGGCATTTACGGACTTATATTGAAGAAAAAGATGAAAGACGGAGTCAAGAAGTCAAGAGTGCAAAAAGAACGGAAGTCCACGACCAATTCTGAAGATTTATCAAAGAAAAATTCAAAAGACGGAAGTTTATCAAAAGCCGAAGAATTCAAGTCTATTTTATTGAAGAATTTAAAGACGAGTTCAAAGAATCCCGGAGCCAAAAGTCCTTAAAGTCCAAGTTTAATGAAGATTAAAAGAAAGAAGGACTAATGATGCAATTAATGAAGATTAAAAGAAGGAGGGACCTAATGACGCAATTAAGAGAAAAGGAAAGAGGGGAGGAAGCTTCCTTAATCCTCCCCTATATATAGATTAGGATAGTCATTATTTTTTCTTGTTGGCTAAGTGTGACAATTAGCTCTTCCATCATTTACTTACCTTGTCATTTACTTTTCTTGTCAAATTTAAATACCTTGTCTTGCACCTTAAATTCATTTAATTTCAAGTAAGTTTTCATTTAATTATTGTCAATCTTTACTTTATCTTGTCAATCTCTTATCTACCTTTCTTAATCTTTGATCTTTGTGTTTATGTTTATGTTCATGTTCATGCTTTTATTTTGATCCAAATGGTTTTTGATTATTGTGGTTAAAGTTGTTTGATTTCTTGTTTTAAATTGTTCGTTTATGTTTACTGTTGATTCGTGGATAGTTTTATTAAATCGTTTGTGTTTATTTTGGTTAAATTAGTTTTAGATCTGCTGTTACTGTTTTCCTTGTTCTTCGGAAAGTTTGTTTCTGTTTCTTTGTTTCCAGGAAAAGTTCCGAGCCAAGGCAAGGAGAGGAGTGTTCATTCGGAAGTCCAAAGTTCCGAGCCAAGGGGTTTCATCCGGAACTTCAAAGTTCCGAATCAAGAGTGTTCATTCGGAACTCCAAAAGTTCCGAATCAAATACTTCCGAACGAAAGTCCGACTCAAGCATTAGTTCATTCGGAACTTGAAAGTTCCGGATCAATTCACTTCATTCGGAACTCAAAAAGTTCCGGATCAAGGAGATTCATTCGGAACTCAAAAGTTCCGAATCAAGGGGCTTCATTCGGAACTTCTTAAAAGTTCCGAACCAACTTTCGGATCAAGGGTAAGTTCCGATTCAAGAAGGCTTCATTCGGAACTCAAAAGTTCTGAATCAAGAGGCTTCATTCGGAATCTTCCGAATCAAGGGTAGATCATAAATTCCGAATCAAGGCAAGATTGAGAAGTTCCGAATCAGTAAAGTTCCGAACGAAGGATTGTTTTGGATAAGTGACATATTCAGATCAATTTGTTCCGGATCAAGGATTTTGGTAATATTCCGAGCGAAGAAGAATCATTCCAATCGAAGGTGACATTCTGGACGAGTGATTGTTCCAAACGAAGGATTATTCTGAATGAGCTGTATTCAGGTTCTTATTAGTTTTTGTCATTGATTTTTATTTTCAAGCTTTATTTTTTCCTACCTTTATTTTAATTGCACTTTAAGTTTATTCGCCTTAGTTTTATTATAGTCTTGCCTTAGTTTAAGTTTTAATTGCGTTTTAAGTTTGCCTTAGTTAGATTTAAGTTTACGTCATTTACTTTAGTGCCCTTTAATTTCAGTCACATTTTTAAATACTTGCACCTTTACTTTTAATTAGACTTAGATTTACTTTAAGAGCACCTTTACTTTAATTGTTCTGCACCCTTTATTTTAAACACTACAACGACACATCTTTGTCTCAACCAAAAACAATAGAGTCACATAGAGAGCCTAGAGCAATTCGATTAGACCAGCACAACGAACTTTAATATTTTTATACGGGGTGTCAAAAGCCTTGTATCAAATGGCGCCGCTGTCGGCTCTTTTGGTAAAGATTAACGGTTTTCTGTGAGAGACACGTTGCTTTTTGGGATCCGTTCACTTGTGAACGTTATTTTTCTTCCCTAAAAAATTCAAAAAATCATAAAAATTAAAAACTGATAAAAAACCATAAAAATTAAAAATCTCAAAAATCCAAAAAGATTTTAGCTTTATTGTGTATATATATTGTCTTTGTGTTTAGTTTTGTTTTCTTTTGCATTTTCAGGTGTATGCGTACTAGATCTTCTAATTATCAAGAGCCCGAGCCTCAAGAAGATTTAGATATGGCAGGTGTTAACAACAACAACATTCCACCGCACCTCAATAATAATAATAATAACAACAATGTTCTTCCACAGCTCGATCGTCGGACCATGGAGGAACTTTGTCAACCAACAATGTTTGGACGAGGAGGACCGATTGCGCCGATGCAAATCAACGCTCCTGAGTTTTCGTTGAAGCACCACATGATTCAGCAAGTACAAACAAACCCATTCCGTGGATTGCCTGATGATGATGCCAACAAACACCTCGACAAGTTCATTACAATCACCCAAAGCATGAAGTTGCCTGGTGCCACAATGGATGTACTTCGCCTACAACTCTTCCCACATACTCTATCACATCATGCCGAGAAATGGTTTGATCGTCTCCCGAAGAATTCTATTCACACTTGGGATGACATGACTCAACGATTTTTATCGCGCTACTTTCCACCATCCATGGTCACAAGCCTTCGCAATCAGATCAGCGGTTTCATGCAAGACCCTGATGAATCTCTTTTTGACGCTTGGGAGAGATATAATGTCTTGATCAATAGATGTCCAAACCACAACATGCTTCCCGTCACGTTGATTGACACTTTCTACAATGGATTGACTTTTCGGGATCGTGATACGATCAATGCAGCCGCCGGTGGCACATTCATGAAAAGGAGACCCGAGGAGTGTAGAGAGTTAATTAAGAACATGACTACTCACCACAAAAACTGGGATTCCTCTGCTTCTTCAAGGAACAAACCGAGAGTCAATGTTTCTTCTACCTCAGCAAACCCTGAGATGACCGAACTCACCCGCATGATGGCCGA
The DNA here is from genome assembly GCA_025667525.1 of Glebionis coronaria. Taxonomy (NCBI): domain Eukaryota; kingdom Viridiplantae; phylum Streptophyta; class Magnoliopsida; order Asterales; family Asteraceae; genus Glebionis; species Glebionis coronaria. The sequence goes on from CM046882.1 coordinate 145,522,093, forward strand.
AATGAGCAAAAGTATTACGCTTCTCGCTTCAAATCAACAACAACAACAAGTTAAAGCGGTTGCTAATCCTTGTGAAACATGTGGCAGTCCTCACTCATACACCGATTGTCCTTCGACACAAGGAAATCCGGAAAATGTGTATGCTGCTTACGGTAATTATTCACCGGAAAATTACCAAGCTAGACAACAAGGGGATAGAAATCTGTTGAGTTACCGATCCAACAATTACCTTTCACCCGGTGTTTCTCCTCAAAACCAAAACCCCGCCAACAACTACAATAGAAGCAACCAAATCCCACCAAGAGCTTCTAACCCTTATCAACCACCCACCCAACAACACCCACCCATTAATCCCGATGTTGATGCCATTATGAGAACTCAAGGTGAGCAAATCAAGAATCTACAGAGCCAAATAATCAATTTGAAAGGAGATATCTTGAAGCAAGGAAACGACATCAGAACCGAGGTTCGTGATAATACTCAATCCTCCTTCAGCACTCAAACAACTGAATTAAAGAATCTGTTGGCTAGTTTCTTGCCCGAAGCTCAACCTTCTTCTTCTTCGGGTTCTCTACCTTCAAACACCGTCACTAATCCGCGAGCTAATGTGAGTGCTATTACTACGCGTAGTGGAATTACCATTGTCGATCCACCTATCCCACTACCATCATCTACACCTCCTCCACCACCATGTATCCCTACTCCTCCTACACCTAGTATTAGTACACCATTACCGTCTCCGCCTCGTCATGACGATGTATCTCGGAAGGACCCTTCAACATCACAACCTTCACCAACTACACCTTTACCGTCTCTCTATCAACCCAGAATTCCATACCCTTCTCGCATAGGCAAGACCAACGAGCTAACCAAGAATGACTGTCAAGTATCGAAATATGTGGATATGCTATCTTACATGACCATCAACATTAGCCTTGTTGAAGCACTTTGCCACATGCCGAAATTTGTCAAAGCATTCAAGGAATTGCTTAGCAAGAAGGAGAAGCTGATTAAACAAGCCAACACACGCTTAAATGAAAACTACTCTGCAGTCATTCTTAAAGAACTTCCGGAAAAACTTGGAGATCCCGGTGGTTTTGTGTCGCCTTGCGTGTTCAACAAAACTGAAGAATTCACTGCCCTTGCTGATCTCGGGGCTAGTATTAATCTTATGCCTTTGAGTGTTTGGAAAACACTATCATTACCCGACCTCATTCCAACAAAGATGACTCTCGAACTTGCAAACCGCACTCTCGCTTACCCCGTTGGTATAGCCGAAGACGTGTTTATCAAAGTTGGCACATTTACTTTCCCGGTCGATTTTGTCGTAGTTGATTATGAAATGGACCCTCGTATTCCTTTAATACTTGGTCGGCCATTTTTGAGAACCGGACGAGCTTTAGTAGATGTGGCCGAAGGTGAGTTAATCTTACGAGTCGGGGATGATTCAAAAGTTTTTAAAATCGGGAAGCTTACAGGCAAATCCTTTGGAGGCCGAGAATCAGTGAATATGATAAATGTGCTCGATGACTTTACCGTCTATGACAATCCTCTATTCGAGTCTTCCACTGATAATCCACTCTTTGAAGATAATGTGGATGATTCTCACTCTACTTTGGACGCTTCTCTCATTTATGATTCTCCACCGGTCTTTGATGCTTATGATGATGATGATTCTAGCTCAGATTCGGATGATTTTGATTGTACCTCTGAGTATCCCGAGCTGCCTACTTTCGATGATTTTGATGAGGCTGATACTCTCTCGAGCGATTCTTCACATGATGAAGATCCGCCGCCATCACTCGATCTTATTGTGGATGATTACTCATTTGAGGAAGATTTCTCTGAATTTCTCAACACTTACTTCCCTCATGAGAGTGATGCTCCTCCGTATGACTTTGAAGATTATCGTCTTGATCCTACTTTGGATTTGAAGCACATTCTGTCAAAGGAGAAGAAACCGGTCGACACCGAAATCCGTTGCACATATGATTTGACACCTCTTTGTCCTCCTTCTGAGGACGAGGTTGTGCTTCTTCGCGGATCTTCTTCACACTCGGCTGAGCCTGAGTGCTATTTTCCCTTAAAGGAAAAGGTGTTCGACCCCGGTATTGAAGTCTTTAAGCCATCTCAGTATCCACCTGATGAAATAAAAGGAAAAATCTTTGGAAATTTTGAAGACATGCTTGCACCACTTCAACCTTGATTCTACCGTGCTCCATCGCTGCTTAAGGGAACCCTGCCACTTCTTCTTTGGCTTGCCTTGTTCACCTTAAGCTTGTGCTATTTGATGGACGAAAACTATGTCTTTGATCCTGGTGGATATGTTTCATGTTTCTTTCGTTGATGATCAAGGTCGAGTCAGGCTCACGACTCGGTTAACAAAAACCAAGCGCTTCTTGGGAGGAAACCCATGCATCTATCTTTTCGCTTTCTTTACCATAAGTGCAGGGGAGACCCGTTGGTTTGCTATTTCCTCTCCTCACTTCTTAATCAGGGATTCGAGCTTCAATGATCCACTCTTGATGATTCTTGACAACCCGTGATTCCGTGTTCTACTTCTTCCCGGTTCTATCCTAAACTCTTTTCGATTCACTATTTTATATTTTCTCAATATTAAAATAGGAATCTCTTTAGTTGTCTTTTCCTTAGCGAGATTTAAACAACGTGCACAATGTCCTAAGTGTAGGGGAGTTTACTCCCACATGCTTAAACATTGAGGACAATGTTTATCTTAAGTGTAGGGGGGACTTCTATCGAAGTTAAGTGGTCTTTTCCTTGTATTTGTCCTCATTTTAACCGAAAAATCAATTTTTCGACATTTTTCAAAATTTTTGATCTATTTTGGCCTATTAGTCTTTTCCTTTGAATAGTTATTTTCTTTCCTTATTAGAATAAATTTTTAATAAAGTGGTTTTAATTTTCAAACGTTGTGAATCTTTTGACTCAATCCGAGTTTACTTATCTAAGTTTACTCTAGCTAGTATCCTTAACGTGTTTAAGTCAAGTTTTGCTAGGCTTTTATTTAGGGAGCTATAAAACGTGAAAGTCTTAACTCTCACGGGTTAAGAACAAGAACTTTTCGCAAGTTCCTATAATTGATCCTAGAGAGTCGTTTATCAAGGGAACTTTAAAACGTGATTTCTAAACTTGAAACAGTCTAAGAATTTGCAAGATCCTATAGGCGACTCGAAAACCCAAAACTTTGATTTAATAGGCTAAGCATCCACGAGTCTCATTACTTGATATTTTAAACTGTGGAGAACGAGAGATGATGGAGCCAATTATAAGTTCGGTATTCTTTCAGGAATTTATGTGAGTTAATTATAAGCCTATTCTCCCATCGCTTGCTAATAATTTATCTGCTAATAAATAAGGTTGTACGATTTGAAAAGTTACTTAGCTTCTAGCCCAAGATCGTTTAAAAGTTGCTCGGTATGGATTAGAGTTCATATCCAAGGCATAACTTATTGAAGCGGGATGCGAAGATTGGCGAGTCCGAAAAGGCCCTAACAAGGCATGAGGGCTATATTTTGTTGCTAAAGATCCAAAGTGATGTGAAGAATCATTTATCGAAAATCAATATGAAGGATCGAGACACACGACGAAAAGCAAATACTCCCCAAAAGTCATGGAGAAGTGTATCTGAAAAGACCCTAACAAGGTATAAGGATAAATAGATCCAAGTCATAAAAGGAGGCGGATCGTTGTATATGAAAGTCCAAAATAAAGATTGGAGAAAAATGAAGAAGTCGTGGTCCAAGTATGAATCTCTCAAAACTTCAAGTGAAGAAATTCCATTATGAAGCGAAGACCATAATTTCATGAACGTCTCTCAAGGTTTGAAGTATGAAGTCGCTGCCAAATATCGGTCCGAGAAAGGTCCAAATCGCGAAGAGAGTTATGCCAAGATATGAACTTTATAAGGTCCCGAGAAGCAGTTTTAAAAGATTTTGTCCTTTAGCTAACTATTGATTAAATCGTTCACTTTATTTTCAGACTTAATAACTATCGAAATAAGTCAAACAATGCATCCTCGTGATCATTCAAGACAATAATAAAATATAAGAGATACACCTAGGAATAAGGGAGTCTAAGTGAGTAATTGGCCCACATGAGTTCGTGATAGTCTACTAACTTATAATAACAATGATCTCGCTTTTAAGCTTGGTTTGGAGAAAGTGAAAACTTGAGGATGATGATTATTCATGACATTTCCAAAACCCAAGGTATGCTTTTGATTTATTTACTTTGAATGTTTATTGTTTCTATCTCTTTAATAAAGGCCACTATGGATTGATTATGATGAAAAGTGTTAACATGCTTTGTAACTAATGCATTGCATGAGGACATTGCAATGGTCAAGTGTAGGGGATTTGATAGGTGTGTAAACACCCATCTTTTCTACCACTTAATTACAATAATAACCGAGCCAAAACGTGTATTTTATGTCTTTTATGTCGGAATTATGCGTGGTTTGTGTTTTTGTTGTGATTTAGGACGAAAAGGCGAAAAGTGGAGAAAACACGGGAATTCACGGGTATTTACGGACATTTATTGAAGAAAAAGATGAAAGACGGAGTCAAGAAGTCAAGAGTGCAAAAAGAACGGAAGTCCACGACCAATTCTGAAGATTTATCAAAGAAAAAGTCAAAATACGGAAGTTTATCAAAAGCCGAAGAATTCAAGTCTATTTTATTGAAGAATTTAAAGACGAGTTCAAAGAAATCCCGGAGCCAAAAGTCCTTAAAGTCCAAGTTTAATGAAGATTAAAAGAAAGAAGGACTAATGATGCAATTAATGAAGATTAAAAGAAGGAGGGACCTAATGACGCAATTAAGAGAAAAGGAAAGAGGGGAGGAAGCTTCCTTAATCCTCCCCTATATATAGATTAGGATAGTCATTATTTTTCCTTGTTGGCTAAGTGTGACAATTAGCTATTCCACCATTTACTTACCTTGTCATTTACTTTTCTTGTCAAATTTAAATACCTTGTCTTGAACCTTAAATTCATTTAATTTCAAGTAAGTTTTCATTTAATTATTGTCAATCTTTACTTTATCTTGTCAATCTCTTATCTACCTTTCTTAATCTTTGATCTTTGTGTTTATGTTTATGTTCATGTTCATGCTTTTATTTTGATCCAAATGGTTTTTGATTATTGTGGTTAAAGTTGTTTGATTTCTTGTTTTAAATTGTTCGTTTATGTTTACTGTTGATTCGTGGATAGTTTTATTAAATCGTTTGTGTTTATTTTGGTTAAATTAGTTTTAGATCTGCTGTTACTGTTTTCCTTGTTCTTCGGAAAGTTTGTTTCTGTTTCTTTGTTTCCAGGAAAAGTTCCGAGCCAAGGTAAGGAGAGGAGTGTTCATTCGGAAGTCCAAAGTTCCGAGCCAAGGGGTTTCATCCGGAACTTCAAAGTTCCGGATCAAGAGTGTTCATTCGGAACTCCAAAAGTTCCGAATCAAATACTTCCGAACGAAAGTCCGACTCAAGCATTAGTTCATTCGGAACTTGAAAGTTCCGGATCAATTCACTTCATTCGGAACTCAAAAAGTTCCGGATCAAGGAGATTCATTCGGAACTCAAAAGTTCCGAATCAAGGGGCTTCATTCGGAACTTCTTAAAAGTTCCGAATTCCGATTCAAGAAGGCTTCATTCGGAACTCAAAAGTTCTGAATCAAGAGGCTTCATTCGGAATCTTCCGAATCAAGGGTAGATCATAAGTTCCGAATCAAGGCAAGATTGAGAAGTTCTGAATCAGTAAAGTTCCGAACGAAGGATTGTTTTGGATAAGTGACATATTCAGATCAATTTGTTCCGGATCAAGGATTTTGGTAATATTCCGAGCGAAGAAGAATCATTCCAATCGAAGGTGACATTCTGGACGAGTGACTGTTCCAAACGAAGGATTATTCCGAATGAGCTGTATTCAGGTTCTTATTAGTTTTTGTCTTTGATTTTTATTTTCAAGCTTTATTTTTTCCTGCCTTTATTTTAATTGCACTTTAAGTTTATTCGCCTTAGTTTTATTATAGTCTTGCCTTAGTTTAAGTTTTAGTTGCGTTTTAAGTTTACCTTAGTTAGATTTAAGTTTACGTCATTTACTTTAGTGCCCTTTAATTTCAGTCACGTTTTTAAATACTTGCACCTTTACTTTAATTGTTTCGCACCTTTTATTTTAAAAACAACCAAAAATATTCTTTTTCACCAAAAACAATAGAGTCACATAGGGAACCTAGATCAATTCGTTAAGATACCGAGAACACGAACTTTAATATTTTTATACGGGCAAAAGCCTTGTATCAATCAACCAATCTTGGATACTTACGATGATGACACTTATTTAAGTGATCTCATTAACTTTGATGACCCACCCCATGATCTGAATGCACCTCATATCTCTATGAGTGATTCTTCCATGGAGACTCCTTTTGACTTTTATACTCCAATTTTAGAAGTCATGACTTTTGAGGAGGATCCTCCACTCTTAGAGATCATTCCTACTTTAGAGGTTATTCCATTTGAGGAGGATTTACATATCTTTCTAAATACCTATTTTCCTCAAGAGGATGAGTTTTCCTATGACACTGATGATACTTATGTTTTCACATTGAGTTTGGAAGAAGACGACCTTCCCACTTTGGATTTTGATGATATTTTGAGCTTTAATGTCCACACCTCTTGCTATTTTCCCGTTAAGGAATCGGTGTTTGATCCCGGAATAGAGACTTTCGTGCTATCATTGCCATATCACCATACTACCCTTTCATTTAAGAAATCGTTGCCTAAGGGTACCCCACTCTTCTTTGACTTGCGTGATTTTACCACCTCGGGTTTATTTCCTTTTGTGATGAAAATTATGTGTTTGACCCGGGTGGATTTTTCATGGGGTATGCCTTATATGACTTTGTTTCACCTTTATCATGGAGAGATTTTCCTCCCTTGGAAATCTCGGTTTTTCCATGATTTTCCCATTTGAATGATAACATTCGGGAATTCGAGTCGAGCTAAAGACTCGTGATAAATAAATCAAGCATTGTTTAACTAGGTTAGATTTTTATCTTTTCCATCCTTTCCACCCTTTTTCACCTTCACCCATTTTCACCAATAAGTGTAGGGGGAGCCAAGTAGGTTGTTTGTGTGTTGTGATGTTGTGCAGGGACATGAGCTTTAATGATCCACTTTTGGTATTTTTGACGCGACCCGTGTTCCCGTGTACCCCGTTCCTTCGATAAGTTTTTGCTATTGTGATTCAATCTTGTATATAAATAAAACGTGGATAAATGTAATCACTTTAGTTGTCTCTTCCTTAGCTCGTTTTAAACAACGTACTCAATGTTCTAAGTGTAGGGGAGTTTATTCTCCCACATGCTTAAACATTGAGGACAATGTTTATATTAAGTGTAGGGGGGATTTCTATCGAAATTTTAGTGGGATTTTCCTTGAATTTGACCCCATTTAACTGGAAAATTTAAAAAAATTTCAACGTTTTTCAAATTTTTGATCTATTTTGGCCTAATAGTATTTCCATTTATTTTCTTTCCCTTTTGTCATCGCATTGTATTTATATTTTCTATTTCAAGAATAAAGTCAAAACAATTAATAATAAATAAATGAATAAAATGGTTTTAACAAGTTTAGATGTCCTTGATATATTAGGCCCGTCGTGAAAATTTTGACTCAACCCGAGTTTACTTATCCAAGTTTACTCTAGCTAGTATCCTTAACCATATGAACCTTAATTTGTTTATTAGGCTAAGCATCCACGAGTCTCATTCCTTGAGATTTTAAATTGTGGAGAAAGAGAGATGATAGAGTTGATAATAAGTTTAAGGGTTAATTCTTATTTATATGAGTTTTTGTGGCTCTTTCTTCCCGCTTGTATATTTAATTGCTTAATAAATGAGGATTTTTGCGGTGTAGATTCGATATCTTAACTCTTAGCCAAATATTTATTCTCCTTGTAATTAAAGCATGAACACATTGAGGGTGCCAGCGTTGTGGACTTCCGACTAAGGTGGCTCATAACCACTAAGTAGGAGGTATTCAGACCATGGGACCGCGGAATTTGGCCTACTATATATATCATAAATAAAGAAAGAATAAGATTAAAACATGACCTCAAGGAGCGTGAGGGTGTGGGGCATGTAGCACGAACCTTGTCATTAGAGCCTTAGGGTGTATGGCATGGTAAGTGTTGAATAAAAATTGATCAAAAATCAATTCCCTCGTTTATCGTTCAAGGAGCCTTAGGGTGTGGACAATAGATGAGGAGCATTTTTACATCTTAAAGAGCCTAAGGGTATATGATGTGAACTTGCTAAACTCCACATAAAGTCTACATGACTTTGGAGGAATAATTAATAAGTAGTACTATTGGCCAAATTTTGGGTCCGGGAATTTATTCCCCAAATCGTGTTAAATCATCCTTGATGTGGGCTTACTTTAGTGACAACGTTATTGAGGATGAGGTTAGGTTTTAAGTGTCGGGTTTGCACCGTTTGGCATTCATTTTTGGACTAATAATTATCAAATAAGTCAAATGAGCCTACGGGTGAATGACAATCAATAAAATCTAGAGATACAACGTAGGAATTGGAGAAAGAGTATTACACAATTATTTTATATAAGTGATTTTAACTTAAAAACTTATGGTAAACAATGATCTCGTTTTTAAGATTGGCATGGGAACGTGAAACTTAAGGGTGATTAATATTCATGACGTCAAAGCCCTAATTTAAGTCTTAGATTTCTTTACGAGTTTCTTCCATCAAAAAAATTTCTAAGTTAATAAAATATTATAACTTTTGTTTTTATCTTTCCGTCATAGTAATAATAGTATATCTTAATAAAGGCCGAGATGGATTAATTATGAGGAAAATGTAACTTTATGCTTTAAAATAATGCATTGCATGGGGTCATTGCAATGGTCAAGTGTAGGGGATTTAATAAGTGTGTAAACACTTATCCTTTTGCCACTAAAATCAAGGAAAAACAACACCTAATCATGTGTTTAACATCGTAAAAGTCAGAATTACGCGTGGTTTTGTGTTTTTGTGTGAAATAGGTACAAATGATCAAAAGGAAAGAAAACACGGGATTTCGCGGTCAAATGTTGAAGAAAAGTCCAAGAAAGAGACAAAGACAAAGTCAAAGAACCAAAAGTGAGCCGAAGATCACGAAAACCGGCAAATTCGACACGACTTTAAAGCAAATATCAAGAAAGCCAATTTCAAGCTCGATCTTAGCGGATTTGATATCTATGAAGACATTTGGGCCTTGTGGGACCCACATTTACTTATTGGGCCCAAAAGCCCAAATTATGGATTGTTATTATATACTTTTGGCAAAACAAGCCCAACAAAGGCCCAAAACCTTAAACAATTGAGACGAATGGGAGTTTGTTGTTGCGCCAAGCCCATTTAACCTATTAATGGAAGAATTTCTAGGCCTTGTTGTTTTCACAATGGACGGTTAAGTGAATAAATCACTTATTTAACTTTGCTGGTCAACACCTCACACGTAACAACTTTTCACATCACACACGTTTATAAACGTTTTACCCCACACACATTTTAATAAATAAACTTTACCCAACCCACCTTATTACTCCTTTCGATATAAAAAATGCAGCCTCCCCCTTTCCACTCCTTCTCTCCCATAATACACGCACCGTTTTTACCCAACCTCCAAAACCCTAATTTACCCTAATCAGAAAAATTACCCACCAATATTTGGGGCTTTTGCCTAATCCGTGTGATTCACACGGTTGGGGATTAAATCCCCATGGTTTTCAGGAAGAATAAGGTGGTCCTCATCTCCTGACTTAGCTAAATCCCCTTGTTTTGATTGGTGGATACACCTCTACACCAAGTATGCACCAATATTAATCCTCCACATCAGCCCAAAACAAACACAAGAAGCACAAAGTGGTCAAGCTGGCAATCCGAGTGAAAGAAGATATGTTTTCCACCGTTAGATTAAGAAGAGGAGAAAAGAGATGGATTAAACGGCTGGGATTTGATTGCTTATTCACGAAGCTTCATGAAGAAGCCTTGGGGGTTAGCTATAAATACCCCCACCATTCTGTAATTGAGGGTGTGCCTTATTTTATTTTTAATTCTATTTTCTACAAAAATAGATTTAGGTTAAATTGTAATTTTTCTCTTTTAAAAGTATTGTAATCCCATTTCAGTTATTAATAAAAATTTATTTTCGGTTTTAATTCTGTCTCTTTAATTATTGCACTTCAATCTTTAATCTGTTTTATTTAAATATTATTGAAAATAAATATGGTATAATTAATTTCCCCACTGGGAAATTATAAAATCTGGTTCAAATAAATACTTGGTTCATGATTCGAAAAGTGATTTGGTTCGAAGATGATGATGATGATGATGATATTCGGTGGTGTTAGATTCGGTTCATAGGGGGTTCAGCGCCCACCTACGTCCTAACGGTTTCTCCACAAGGTTCATCTTCTTTTCTTTATTGTTTTTATTCAGTTTATAATAATTATCTGCTTGTTTATAATTATCTGCTTTTGTTTGGATTTGAGTAGTATTTGTTTGGATTTATGTTTATTTGGTGAATCTGCTTTGTTTCATTTGTTTTGAGTATTATATTGTTAGGATTTGCTTAATATATTTAGTTGAGTTTAAGTTTTTTATAGATTTTGGATTTTAGTTGCTTATATCTGCTAGTTTGGAAATTGTTTGATACAGAGTAAGTTGCTTATAGTTTAGTTTGTTTGTTTTGAATCTGCTTAATTGACTATTTAGGATTTATTGCTTATTAGGTTAAGTTTTAGCTTCAGATTAATCTGCTTATATAAGTTTAGTAGTAATCTGCTTTTAGTTTTGCTTATGTTTTTTTAAATCGTCTTATTTTCTGGATAGTATTATTAGCTTATTTGCTTTACGTTTTAGCTTATTGATTGCTTAACTACTTGTTTTTGCTGTCTATGCTTATGTTGATTTGCTGATATTGCTGCTAAAACAACAGATCCATTTGATCTGTGTGTTGCAAAAAAAAATATATATATATTATTAGCAAAAACGTCTGGTCTGGGACTCGAACCCCTGACCATTCGTTCATTTGTCCAACGCCTTTCCAATTGTGCTAGACCTTCTTTTGTGTTTGATTGTTAATCATTTAATTAATATAGGTTTGTTAGCTATCATATTTAATTAATAGTTTTAATTCAAATTTTAGTTTAATTAATTTTAAATATTAATTTCCTTTAAATTTTCTTTTATAAAGTTTAAATAAAAAATAAAAAGATAAAAAATATATTTTAATTACTTTTCGAAATTTAAATAGTTTTCATAATTTAGTTTTAAATTGTTTTCATAAATAGGTTTTAAATAGATTTTATTTAAAGAAAGATTTGGTTATTAAATTAATTAAAGTAACTTAGGTTTTAAGTTTTATTTTAAAATTAGTTTTCAAATTTATTTAAATAAGTTTTAGAATAGTTAATTAAATAGTTTTTAATTAAATAGTTTTTAATTAGTTTAAAATACCAAAAAGAGTATTTTTACCAAGAACAAATAAATTTTACGTTTAATCGGAAATCAATTCGAGTCAATTTGTGAAACGATAAATAGACATAAAAAAGGATTGCAAAAATTCCTATATTAATGGACTTCATCAGGCCCCAAGAGCATGGTATGGTACATTATCCACTTACCTTGTGGAAAATGGATTCAAGAGGGGCGCCATAGACCAAACCCTATTTACCAAGAAGAATGGCAAGGATTTTTTTCTTGTACAGGTCTATGTGGATGATATTATTTTTTGATCATCCAATCCAAAGATGAGTGAAGAATTTTCTAAGCTCATGATAGACAAATTCAAGATGAGTACAATGGGAGAGATGAACTTCTTTCTAGGTTTACAAGTACAACAGTAAGAAGATGGTATCTTTATCTCTCAAGACAAATATGTGGCTGAGATCTAGAAGGAGTTTGGTTTTTCTCCTCATGAAAAACGGGCTAGTACACCCATGGATAGGGAATACCCTTGGTGAAAGACTAGAGATGGAAAAGATGTTGATGTTAGGCATTATAGATCCATGATTAGATAATTAATGTATATTATTGCCTCTAGACCTGACATCATGTTTGTTGTGTGTGCATGTGCACGCCATCAAGTGACTCCCAAAGATTGTCATCTTCATGCTGTTAAATGGATCTTTAGATACCTTAGGTGCTATCCCACCTTGGGATTAGGGTATCCTAAAGATTCTCCATTGGAGCTTATTGGGTTTGATAGGAAATCCACAACTGGTGGATGTCAATTTCTTGGGAGCAGACTTATATCTTGGCAATGCAAGAAACAAACAATAGTGGCAAATTCTACAACTAAAGAAGAGTATGTGGTTGCTGTTGCATGTTATGGAAAAGTTCTATGGATTCAAAACCAGTTGTTGGATTATGGGTATAATTTTTTGCATACTAAGATATTTGTAGATAATAACAGTACATTATGCATTATTTAGAATCCTGTACATCATTCTAAAACTAAACACATAGAAATTAGGCATCATTTTATAAGAGATTGTTTTGAAAAAGGTTTAATATATCTAGATAGGGTAGACACAGAAGAGAATGTGGCTGATCTTTTAAATAAACCTTTTGATGTTGGGAGGTTCCAGTACTTGGTAACAAGTATTGGAATGATCAATCTCACCTAAATGTGTTTTTGAAATCATTATATAGTATGTACAGGATGTGCACTGTTATTTATCTTTGTAAAGTATTATATTTTCTACTTTATTTTTCTAACGCTGACAGAGGTTATTTTGACGCTGACAAGTGTAAAAATGGCCGCTGACAGCAACATGTTAGTTTTGTGGTTTTTCATCTAATCATTTAAGCATTATGAGCATTGTAAAATTGGATACATAGTTGCTTATGGATCTTTGGAGCTTACAAGGAATGTGTCAAAAGTTTATTTATGATGGTTGGAATGTTTACATTCCTATCTTGAAATAAATTTTTGTCGTATAATTTTTATTTTGCAACAATGTATATCATCGCTTAAGGGGAGGTTTAGGGAAACCTTTAGAATTTTGGGTATTCTTAAAATACTCTTATCACAATTCTAGATTGTGTCCACATGTGAGTAAGAATTGTAATTTCTAGTTCTTGAGGCACTGTAGCATGCAAAGTTGATATACTGTGCATGTTGCCAAGACTTTTTGGCATAGAATTGGGATTGGTCGGTTGGGAGACTTGGTGTAAATTTTTATTAGGCTTACCTGGGAAGTTACAAAGAGTTTATATGAGATTTCTTCACTGTTAAGAACTTTGGTTAGCAAGGGACACTTGATTACAATTATGTCTATCTTGCTTATGCAATTGTGCATGATTGGACAGTGCTTGCCACCCTTCAGTCATTTTCAGTGCAAGAGTTATCATCACTAGGGTAAACTTCTTCGTTAAGGTCTATTTATTTTTTATTATTTAAATTTTTGGCCGCTGGCATAGTTTCCTTCCAACGCTGATAAGACCATTTTCAACGCTGACATGGAAAAATTTACACGCTGACAAGAATATAGCTGTTACACGCTGACATTTACTTTCTGACCGTTGAAAAACACTGGGTCCCACCTAGTTGTTATTTTTGACGAAAATTTGGGCCGTAATTTTAGCAAGTTGGTAACTTTTTATTAATGAAGGAGATAAGTTATATATTTTCAAGATTTTCATCATTACTTTTTGAATATAACTGCCTTCCTTTTCATCCAATCGTATGCTAATATCTTTCCTATAAATTAGGCTCATTTCTTTCAAACAGGGTAACTACTATTCTTGTCTGCTAAATTTATCAAACCTTCATACCTCCATTGTTATCATCTAACAGTTTTCACAAATCATTCATAATGGCACCAAAGTTTAAACCTGCTAATGTCGAGTTGGGGTTCAGAAGCCAACACAATATGGTGGCTTATATGGTTGAAGATAGTACTTTGCACCCCCAATACACAGAGATGATTGGGTATTTGATGACCTCTCCTCTAAGGTATGCTCTTTCACATACTCCACTTGTCCCTGTTACGCACATCAAGCAGTTTTGGAACTCTGTACGTTCTGAAACAATTGATGGAGTGATTACATTAGTTGGCACTGTTCATGGGGCTAGATGGATTGTTACTGAAGCTTTAGTTCGTCAAGCTTTACATCTTAACGACGCTGATGGTATAACAACCCTTCCCCTAGCAGAGCTAGAGTTAGGGCTTCGAGGCTTGGGTTATGAAATGCCCCCCAGTTGGGCATATTAAGAAATATACTAAACAACAATTTCCCCCCAGCCTGGAAGTACCTGATACATGTCATCCTACATTGTTAGAGTCTCAAATGCTTGTCTTTCAATGAAATCAATCGATCCATCGGTTGTGCTCTTGTTTGCATTGAAAATGGGCAAAAATATAATTTTTCTAAAATGATTTTTGATGGCATGTGTCACAAAAAGGGTAGCAAGATGACTCTTGCTTACCCAAGGTTTTTACAAATGGTTTTTGATGCACACCAATATTGCAGTAGGGATCATGACCACTTTCATGAGGTCCCTACTCAAAAGAAAACTATTTTTGGTAATATGAATACCCTTGCTTTCAGAGATCTTCCCCTCACCCCAGCCATGCAAGTTGTTATTCAGGCAGCTACACAACCTAAACCACAACCAGACCCTCTTCCAGACCAACCTCCATCACCACAATACATGAATATTGACCCTCAACCCTCAGGCGTTGACATTCACAATGTGGGCGCTGACACAGCCAACCCAAACGCTGACACCATTTCCCCACACACCCAAACAGAACCCCATTCCACTTCGTCCTTAGAACAACAAGACTGTAGGTTTGAGAAGAGACAAAGGACTACTAGAGTGTTCTCCTCTAGTGGTCCTAGCCATGTATCAGAGAGAACCACCACCACAAGTGTGGCTAGTGACATGGGTGGGGCTGGGACTATTGACACTAGCTTAGAAGCAGCTCAAGACAGTCCCAACATCATTAAGACCACAACCATGCCCAATGAATTTCTCTTGTGGGTTCAAATCCCCATGGTAGAGGTGGGAAGAATGGAACCTTTGTCAGCTATGGAATTGACGGTGGTTTACATGCGCTTGCAAAATCAAAATGATGACCTTGTACGGGTTGTCAAAGCTCAAGGCCTTGAACTCAAATCATTCAGGGAGAGGCTGGTTATTTTGGAGACTGCCAATACTAGGAGAAGGTAGGCTAGAGTCCTTTCTTCAGGGGAGGATTCTTACAAAGGGGAGGAAGCACCTACTGATCCTATGAATTTGAGTGACAAAGGCTCACAAGAAGGTGTTTCTTATGGGAGTAAAGCTTTGGAGATAGCTGAGGCACTGACAAATTGAAGGAGAAGCCAGTTGTTGATATTTCTTTCGTTACTCCTAAGAAGCTATCATTTGTAGAGATGATGAGGCAAGTTACAGAGTCAGCCGCTGACACTCAGGTTTTGGACGCTGACATGAATGATGCCACAACAACATTTCAACAACCAAGTGTTCCACAACAGCCTTATGCACCAGAACTCACTCATCAAGAAACTTAATCTCAAGCTATCAATTCTCCAACGGGCTATACTCCTCAACAAGGATATTTTCCAATTGAAGCACAACAATCACTAGCCTTTTATTCCAATGAACTTCCACCAACTGAAGTACCGATCCTTAGTCAAAATGATTCTCCTATAGATGTTTTAAACCATCTCACTGCCTACTTGTCAAAACTTGTTGCAACTAGAGGATTTGTACCAACGAACAATCAGCTACGCACTTCTTAAAATCCTCACCAATAAGCCACTATTCAAGACGGTCAAGTGACGGTGCAATCCATTCAAGGAAGGCAAAACTCATATGGACCAACTACTAGGACTGTGAATGCTCAAATCGTGAACGCTCAAGCTGTGAATTCTTAAGCTAGTGGAAATGGAAGTTTCATTGGTCCTCAAAAGTTTGTGATTTGCTACAATTTTCAAGGACAAGGTCACATGGCAAGACAATGTACTCAGGAGAAGATGTTCTTGATCGAAGCTCAATCTAAGGGAAAGATTTTAGATTAAGAGGAATTAGCATTTCTTGCAGACCTAGGGGCAGCAGATAATGAAGGCATTACCATCGTCTCTACTTTGAATGCAACATATCAAGCAGATGATCTTGATGTACATGATTCGGATTGTGATGAGCTTCACTCAGCCCAAGGTTCTCTCGTTGCTAATATTTCTCACTATGGTTTAAATGGAAACAGTGAGGTACCGACCACAACCAATATTGTTCATGATAATCCACATCAAGTTGGGCATGAAATTAACAACCTCGAACAGTAACTCAAATAATGTGGTATCCAATCCTACACATTTGAGTGAACCTCAACCAAATGCTGCGACGGGTATGGAATCTTATGCTCAACATGATTTGGTAATGGTGCCTAAACATATAATTGATAATATGAATGCGGCTGTCCGAAAAACCGTAGATATGAAGCCAACCTAACCGATGAGCTTGCACTGTATAAAGAAAAGGTCAAAACTTTTGAAATGGTCCCTCAAGCAGAGAAAATAACTTATTCTGAATTTGACCATTTTGTTTTGAAAGGATAGAACACTTAAAAGAAATAGAAACATTAAGAGCTACTCTTTCAAATGAATTAAAGGAAAAAGGGTCGGTTATCAATAATTTTCAAAAACTTAAAATGGATTTCAAAACTCTAAAGTCTAAAAAGGTTGAGTCGGAAATTAATGCTACCAAACTTCTTAAAATGAGAGATCAACAACTTTTAGAACAACATGCTTCTACAAGAACGGTTCCTTTATTAGCTAATTCATTTCACGAACTAGAACTCAAGCGTCTTCAAGATTTACCACCTAATCCGGGTTATGCAAAATAAGCTCAGCAACATATTCCTAGTCTTTATGATGCGACCCTAATTGGTAAATCGAAAGAGGCTCCCTATGTTTGGGATGATGCGGAAACGACGTCATATGCGGAAGAAAGTCGATTAAAAATGCTTTCGAAAAATATTAAATTTTTTGATTATGATAAGCATAATAAAGAGGCTTTTGATTTTAAGACCCACTTTAAAATACAAAAGGAATTAGCTCAATTATCAGCATGTGTGCCCTAAGGTTTGTCAAATGAAAACCTTCCTAGTACGTCTCCTACACTTGTTAAAAAGTATTTAACTAAGTTAATTCCACCGGTAAATAATGTGTCTACTAATTTAAATGTGTTGCACCAACACTTTGCCAATTTCGACAAGGTCATTAAGGAACGTATGACGGCTACAGCTAAAATGGAAGGTGAATGGAATTTTGAACACACTAGAGCTGCGTTTTGAGATGAAATTATTCCCTTTGTGGACAATATTAAACCGTGTTTTAACAATCTTGATCAAGATTTGGTTTTGGGAATAAATGAAGTTCAATGAGTTTTCAATAAAATGATGATGCTTATGAAAACGCTTTAGTTGAAAAGGAACAAATTTCATGCCAAAATGATCAACTTCTGAAGCAAGTGATGTCGCATGATATTATAGTCATTTGTGTGAATAAGCGTTAATAATGATTCTATTGTGAATAATGTTGAATCTGTGGATAATGTGGTAGATAGTAATTGTCACAAATTTGACGCTGAATTTTTAGAGCTTAAAGATTCCTATAATTCGCTTTCAAAACGTTTTGATGCTATTAAAAAACAATGTATTTCGCTTGAATGTGAAAAATAATTTATTCAATAGATTTTTGAAACGTTACACGAAAGTGTTAATATAGATGATCCTAATGTTAAAAAAGCTTTTCAATTTAATAAAAGATCAAAACAACGTCGAAAACGTGACAAAGTTGCTAAATCGTTGCCGATAGAAAATGAGAATGTGGAAAGGACACTAGAGGCTGCTGACACTCAATACTTGATTGAGACCCTTAATCATAAGTCGGTGAAAATCTTAGATTTACATGCGATCATTCGTGATAAGGATATGGCATTGGCCGAGTTAAAAGAAATGCTTCGTGTTAAGAATACAATCGCCATTTCACCACCGTCCTCTAGTGGTTCTAAACTGAAAACAACCAAGACTAATCTCATTACCGTCACACCAATAAACAAGGGATCTAGGACTAAAACATCTCAAACATTGGTCACAAAAGATAAGGCAAAGTCAAAATCAGTCTCTAATGTTCCCATGTTGCCTTCTATAGGAGTAAACACCACTACCAAGGCTCAAAGATCTAATCTTAAAGGAAACAAGAAGAAAGATAAGATCTTGCTCTCATCTAGTAGTCAAGTGAAGAAGAAAGTAGAAGCCTACCCTAGGAATGTTATTTCTGTTTCGAATAAAAAAATCATGTAGCTAAACCTAAAGGCTCTGGGGTTGTGCAGCGTTCTAAGCCTACTAAGAATTCTAATTTGAGATGTTGGAATTGCAATGAATGTATGTTTTATAGTCGTCATGATTCTTGCCTTATCGACCATTTGAATGAGATGTATGCCCGAAAGCACAACTTATAATGGAAACCACCTGGGAAAGTGTTAACCTAATTTGGATGGATGTGGCGTCCCACTGGAATAACCTTCACTATAGTAGGAAATGTGTGCCCTTTAACTAGGATCACTCCCACTACAAACAAAGAATGCGTGCCCTTTAACTAGGAGCACTAAGGCTACCAAAGCACAAGCGTGTCCTTTAACTAGAAACACCAACACTACTGTAGGAACAATATACCTTTTAAATAGGTCTACTCCCACTGTAGTGCCTGTCACTAATCCAAAACCTCAGGAAGATGGAACCATCAAACCGGAAATTAAACAAACATATGTTAGAAAACGCAGGATGACTAATGATGACACAAATGTTAGCAGCCCTGATATTGTATATGTATATTCTAACACTCTGACATAAATAGTTTCCAATGCATTGTCTATTGTTGTTGTTTCAAACAGGTGGTCCAAATCGTATGTGGTATTTGGACTCCGGTTGCTCAAAGCATATGACCGGAGATCGCTCCCAGCTCAGAAATTTTGTAAGCAAGTTTCTTGGTACGGTTCGATTCGAAAATGATCATATTGCAAAGATAATGGGTACGGTGAATATCATATTGGTAATGTTATAATTAAAAGAGTGTATTATGTGGAAGGACGAGGTCACAACTTATTTTTCGTGGGATAATTTTGTGATGCAAACCTAGAAGTTTCTTTTCGAGAGCATACCTGCTTCATTCGTAATTTAGAAGGGGTAGATTTATTAAAAGGTACTCGGGGGAATAATTTGTTTACTTTGTCTCTACAATACATGATGGCCGCTTCTCCCGTATGTCTACTCTCCAAAGCACCAAAGACTAAGTCATGGTTATGGCATCGACGGTTATCTCATCTTGATAGTTAACTTTGATGCTATCATTCATTTGGCGAAAAACGAACGTGTTCGTGGTCTTCCTAAACTTAAATTTTACAAGGTTCATTTATGTTCCCCGTGTACAATGGGGAAGAGCACTAAGAAATCATACAAACCCAAGACTGAAGACACCAACCAAGAGAAACTTTATTTGCTGCATATGGATCTTTGTGGGCCCTATGCGTGTTGAAAGTCTTAGTGGTAAAAAGTACATCCTCGTCATTGTGGATGATTACTCACGGTTTACATGGGTGAAATTTCTTGCAACAAAAGATGAGGCACCTAAATTCATCATCGAATTTATCAAGATGATTCAAGTGTGTCGCAACACTAATGCCCGACGCATTCGTACAGATAATGGAACCTAATTTGTTAATAAAACTTTGGTAATTATTATGAAGAAGTTGGCATACCTCATGAAACATCCGCTGCTCGCACTCCACAACAAAACGGTGTCGTTAAAAGGCAAAATCACACACTTATGGAAGCTTCCTAAACGATGTTAATTTACGCAAAGGCTCCATTGTTTTTTTGGGCAGAAGCAGTATCTACAACAGTATATACCCAAAACCGTTCACTAATACACAAGTGCCATGGGAAAACATCTTATGAGCTTCTACATGGAAAAGTACGAGATTTATCATACCTTCATGTATTTGGTTCTCTTTGTTATCCAAATAATGATGGTGACAATTTGGGAAAACTTCAACCAAAGGCTGATATTGGTATCTTCATTGGCTACGCACCCGCAAAGAAGGCTTTCCGAATCTACAACCGAAATTCTCGTAAAATCCTTGAAACTATGAATGTTGATTTTGATAGCTGACAGCTATGGCTTCTGAGCAAAGCAGCTCCGAACCCGCACTTCATGAAATGGGACCCATTAACATTAGCTTTGGTCTTGTCCCAAACAACCCCACTTCATCATCATTTACACCACCTTCTAGGAATGAATGGGATACGTTGTTTCAACCGTTCTTTGATGAATTCTTTACTTCTCCAAGTATTGTTGCTCCAGAACCTGAAGTAATAATTCCGGTCAACGATGTTATCACTCCAGCAAATGAAGCACAATGAGATGTGTCTACAACAACAATTGGTCAAGATACACCTTCAAAAAGTAATTCTCAACCAACACATGTATCAACTACTCATGTCATGCGTATTGACGATGAAGAGGATGATGATGATCACGATTTGGAATTCGCTCAAATGCGTGAACTTCCATTCTTTGGTGTACCAATTCTCGACCCTAATCAAGCCGGGTCGTCCACCTCAGAGGAAGCACCTACGACGGTCTACTCAAATCCATGGATTCTGAAGATGACAACAAGTAAACAAAGGATCATCCTATAGACTCTATTATTGGTGACTCTAATCGTCCGATATCCATATAAAGTCAGTTACAAGAAAGTGCATTGTTTTGTCTTTTTGATGCATTTCTCAGTGAAGTTGAACCTAAGACGTGGTAAGAAGCTTTTACCCAATCTTGTTGGATGAAAGCTATGTAAGAAGAACTTAATGAATTTGTACGTCTTGATGTATGGGAACTTTTCCCATACACAGATCAAGTAAAGTTACTCATTTTGAAATGGGTTTACAAGGTGAAACTCGACGAGTTAGGCAAAATTTTGAAAAACAAAGCTCGTCTTGTAGCTCGTGGGTATAAACAATTATTAGGCCTCGACTTTATGGAATCCTTTGCACCCGTTGCTCGTTTGGAATCTATTAGACTATCCCTCGCTTATGCAGCTCATATGAATATGATCGTCTTTCAGATGGATGCGAAGACGTCGTTTCTTAATGGTGAAATCAAGGAAGAAGTCTATGTTTAACAACCACATGGTTTTATGAACTCTAAATATCCTAATCACGTGTATCAGCTTAAGAAGGCTCTCTATAGGTTGAAGCAAGCTCCACGTGAGTGGTATGATCTATTGTCACAATTCCTCATTACGGAAGGCTTCGAAAAAGGCAAGGTGGATCGAATGTTGTACATTCAGAAACGAGGTAAAGATATGATTATGGTACAAATATATGTTGATGATATTATATTTGCAGCCTCGACCCAAACCTTATTGGATGAGTTTGGGACACTCATGTCTTCCAAGTTTAAGATGTCAATGATGGGCAAGGTATCATTTTTCTTAGGTCTTAAGATATCTCAGAGTCCCAAAGGCATCTTTATGAATCAATCCAAGTATGCCCTTGAATCGCTAAAGAAATATAATGTGATAACCCGAACCTAAGGTCATTATTTAATTATATTTTACGCATATTTTTGAAATTTTTGATGAGATTGGATGTTGTGATATTTGGTGACTTGAGTTGAATGAATGTTGAAAGTTTTATTTTTACGTTTTGATGAATTACGAGGATTATTAGTGATCGAAATATCAACTGATGCCCGAAATTTTACGTTTTATTTTTAATCATATCGATGTTTGATGTTTTGACGTTTTTATTTTTAATTGCGTACTAAGTCGTGTCTGGACTATATTATATCATATCTTGTGTGCGTTTTAAAATTTAAGAAGTATTTTCATGAAACCCGAGACCCGTAAATATTTTCATAATTGACTAATAGTCATTTCCAGCTCTTTAAACAAGTAATTGCACTTTGGCCCAAAAGAATCAACAATTGGCAAAAACTACCCTAACTTTGAACCATATAAAAGGAATTTTAAAACATAAAAACACATACAAATCACCACTCACCAAAAACTATCTCTCCCCTCCCTCTCCCTCATTATTTCCGTCCACCCCCATCACCATAAAACCATCATCAACTCAATTTTGAGCTTGAATCTCACAAAACTAAAGTAAGACCCATCTTTGTTTTGTTATTCTCATCATTTTGGTATAAAAATTTGCAAAATGCATGAAATTTTTCTTAAACATCATTTTTCTTGAAAGATTTCTTGTTTTGATCGATTTTATGGATGTAAATTGGTGTTATTAATATTATATTTGAAGTGGTGCTGGTTTCATGTAAGATTTTTGATATGGGTTTTGTGAAATTTAAACATTCAAGTGAAATTAGGGATGTAGGAGTTGAAAAGGATGATAGTAAGATAATTATAGGAGTATAGATGTTGATAAAATGGGTTAAAATTATAATGTAGTGTGATTTTTAAAAGTATAATTTAGACCAGCAGTATTAAGGCTTATTTTGGGAAACTTAAAGTTGAAAATAATTTGAGATGATTAAAAATGGTTGTAGAGAATTTCATGAGCTTCGATTTGATATAAGATAGAGCTTCTAACTCAAAACGAGAAAGAAGTTATGATAGATTGATTATTCATGTACCGGGAGGCGGGTATTGACACAATAAGAAATTGTTGTCGATATTTAGATCAAATCTCAGGGACTATAAAATGAGTTTTTTAAAATGATTGAAGGTTGTCCTTGAGTTATAAACCTATAATGTTGAGTCTATTTTTAAACCCAAGTTTCGGTTTTATAAATGGAATAGTTTATAAAGGTCAAAAATGGTGTTGTAAGTTAAAGTCGTAAAACTGTCCGGGTTTTATAATTCAAAGATGTGTTGGACAGAAGGTCTTAGAAGTAAAAACTTTTGATAAATTTTTTGGAGGACTTTCTATAGATAGTAAGTGAGTTGCTCAAGTAGTTTCATAAGCTTTTGATATAGGGGAAAATAGTTCGGACATTTGGTATGTACCGGCAGATTATTATTGGAAGTATTATATAATAAAGTAAAAGTGTAGAAGTTATAATAGTATCACTTGTATGGGTAATTGTGTGAGTTTATTTCTTTTGGTTTTGAATTACTAATTTGATTTTATTAAGTATAAAATTATACTTGAATATATTATTAAAAGCGCGCGTCTTATTTTGTAGATTGTGGTTTTCTGTTCGCCGGGCATCGCCTATCGTTGAATATCGTCTTACTATTGCTATTATTCAAGGTGAGTTTATAGCCTCGCTTTATACTTGTTTTTAATGATTTTAAAACTCAAGAGGGGGATACATGCTATTTGAAATAAAATGAACACTTGTCATGAATAATTGTTGGACCCGAATTTTGCCTGATGTTGCCTTGAATTGTATAAGTACCTAAGTTGCAGAAGTCCCTAAATTCATGAACCGTTAACTATTTTCCTACCCTTGTGTGGGATAGAAATATCCGCTTGTTTAAATGATAGTACTATTGGGTTGACGACCCTATCTGAGACCAGGGCTTTACGTCGAGTAACCTCTGGGAAGGATAATTTACGAGAATAAGAATCAGTGATATATAAATTGCAACTAACACCCAAGTAGGGGCAGTGGAATTCATATAGTCATGCTGGCTTTAGGCTTGGGTGACTAAGTTAAGCGATCGATGTCATGAGCTTAATACAGTTTTATAGCTATTGCTATAAAACGGAATACTTGATTAATAGATTATATGGCCACAATGCTATTATAATGATTATGATTGATTCTTCCTGTGTGTTCATATGTGTTTTGTTAAACCTATGGACCCGCTCAACATTGTTTGTTGATTTGTTTAAGCATGTATTTCAGGTAATCTGAAGTGTTGATGATGGAGCTTGAGTGGGATGTTTGCGGTGTCTCTTTTATGATTGTGTAGTCTAAAACGGATTTCTTTCCCTAATGTTATAAAATATTATATTTTGACATTGTATGAATATAAAACTATTTTTGATTGATCTTATAAATTGGTAAAGGATTTTGTTGGTTGGTTGAAATCTTTGGGGGACCGAAACGCTACTCTGTTATTTATAAAATCATGTTATTGAGATTGAAGGTTTTAGACAAAAGGTAGGTTTATTTTATCTTATATTTTAAACGTCTTATTTTGAGGTCGTTCGATGTACCTTGTGTGATGATTCTTGTGTTTAACACCGAATTGTGTATTTCCGCTGCGTAATGTAATTTGGGGGTGTTAAAGATTGGTATCAGAGATACAAGTTATAAAGAACTAGGTCGATTTTGAATAATGTCCTAAAATATAAATTTAGTGACGAAAATATTTTATAAAAGCAACGCAACTTCTTCGCAAGGCTCCAGTAAGATTATTTTTAGTTCTGCTTTATATTATAGATGTAACCATTAAAATTGTTATGAATTCTAGAGTATTTAATGTATTGGTATTAATGAAAGTACGTTGAGTGCTTTTCATCATAATTTCTTTCTACGAGCATTGCATAATCATCATTTACATTACATTGCATAAATATATTGGCATACGTATAATATTACATTTGCATGACCATGCATTGCATATATAATTTCGAATAATGACCTTATGTATTCTTGAAATTTTTGTGATTGCAGAAAATGGTCGATGTACCGCCTAGTGGTAGTAGGGATGGATATGATGTGAGTGAACCAAGTGTTCTATTTCCGTGGGGTAATCATAATAATAAGTGGATAGTTGAGGAGGACGATAAGAATGAAGTCGTGTAGTCTTAGAGTGAAGATATAAATACTGAGAGTGAGACTAGGAAGACTAAGAGTGAGTACCTATGGTACTGATTTTAGGATGTTTCAGAAAGAGAAAGCTAGGCTAGACAGGTTGAGTGATTGGGAGACTCATCTTAGGCCATTTCTTAGTCATAGTTGGAAATTTATGCAGGATGAGAACTATTCTGATTCTCATTTTATGAGGGATCCACCGTGCAGAGGTACGTATCTGACGAATGTAGGAGAGGAGCCGCCGTGCTATGGTCCAGATTGGAAGTGCGACAAGGATGTGGATGAGGAGGAAGCAATTGCTAGCCAGGTTGGAGAGAGTGATGAGCCGTATCCTATGGAGTGATCATATGATGGATTTTCTTGTATTTTATCTTTATGTATTGTTGTATTGTATTTGGATTTATTTAGACCTTGTGATGTAGTACTATGATGGAACATGTTATCTTCTAGGCTGATAGGGTAAGTGATCGTGGTGACAGATCTTGTCACGATTTTGTCGAATTTTTCAGATGCAATATGTATTTATCCTTTATTATCTATGATGTGTCTTTATTCTCTTTTGTTAATTGATTGGTGATTTAGGCAGTATTGTCTTGTTTGCACATGTAGTATCCATGATATATCTTGATAAAGAGATCCTTCTTTCTATCGTGATGGCTATACTTATCATGTTTCTTTCATCTATGATAACAGTGAAAAGAATTAAGTGAGACATATTCTGTCATTAGTGGATCGCCACGTGACTAAGTTTCTTGAAACATGTCTCCAGAATTAACAACCGATAGGGTAGACTTTATGATTAAGGAAGCGATTGCTAGGACGCTTGAAGCTGATCGTGTTGCAAGGAATCAAAGTGTCAGGACTGAAGATGCTGCTATTCCAGTTGGAAATGTTGCTGCTATTCCGCGAGGTCGTAAGGAATGTCCGTATGCTAGATTCATAAGATTGAGAAGGAGTGTTGTGAATAGTATTTCATGATACTAATGGCGTTTTGGAGATGTGCAACTAGATGGATAAGTTTGAGTAGCTGCTGGATATATCGTAATACTAGTGGTGTTTTGGAAATATACAAATGGATGGAAGAAATGGAGAATAATTCTAAAGTTGGTGATTGTTCAAGAGTAAGTGAAGTGTAAAAGAAAAAGGACGGTATTGTTAGGAATGACAATAGGAAATAAAAATTTATTCCATCTAACAGAAAATAAATTCGGAATCAAAGGTCTAAGAAAAGGAAGAATGGTGTTTGTGTTGTTACCGTAAACCAAGGAAGCAAGGGAAATTCTAAGTGTAAGTGGTGTACTT
The DNA here is from genome assembly GCA_025667525.1 of Glebionis coronaria. NCBI lineage: Eukaryota > Viridiplantae > Streptophyta > Magnoliopsida > Asterales > Asteraceae > Glebionis > Glebionis coronaria. The sequence continues at coordinate 145,548,270 of CM046882.1, forward strand.
TGTACCATATAGGTAATTGTATTTCTACTAATCACAAGTGTGGTATGGCCAGACGTCGAGCTGATGGATGTAGGACAAGGAATGTGGTTATAGGAATTAGTATCCGTGGAATAGTTATATGTTTTCATTGTGGTGAAGAAGAGTATAAGTAAGGAAATTGTCAAAGGATTGGGAATCAATAGGAAAGAAATGTTGCTACTGCTACAACTTATATTGTGAGTAATGCTGACAAGTCTTGAGATTCAGATGTTGTGATCGGTATGTTCTTAATTGATGATCATTAATTTAGTATATGGTTTGAGTATTAAATCCGATAAGAATTTTGAAGATGTCTAATACTTTGTTTTGAGGCCTAGTATGAAAGTTCGTTGTTCCGATCTTTTCGAATTGAAAACCGATCTAAAGTGCGACTCAATCGTCTTTTGGTGAATCAAGAGAATGGTTTGGTTTGTTTATCTAATTTAAACTATTAGCAAATAATTAAAGTGTCGTTGAGTAATTTAAAGCTTTGAAAAAATTAAACTTAAAGTTAATTTATGAAAATTCTTAAAACTTGAAGCTTGTAAAACTTGAAAACTTGAAAACTTAACCAATCGGAATAAAACAATTAATGCCCATCGGAATACACCAAACTTTCAACCATCGGAATATTAAACAAGGATCCATCGGAATGTATGATTTTACTACCTATCGGAATGTTGTGAATACATCTGTCGCAATGTGAATCCATCGGAATGATGCTGTCGAAAAATGGGCAGCACTTCGTCTTAACCAAGACCTTGATCCCGTCGGAATATGCGATCGCAATAAGCGATCGCAACCCAGATCGGAATAAGGGGGAAATCCAACCTATCGCAAAGTAAAACCCTAATGGGTTATTGCGATCAAAAACCAAAAGCTATCATAATGTGTATGACGTTATCGGAATGTGTATAAAACCCTTAGATTGCGATGGAATGTAACTGTTCCGAAATTTGTGGCAAGAGTGAAACTCAATAAGCAAGTGCAATAAGCTATTCTAACCGGATCTTAAACAATTCAAGAAGCTTAAATTTAATGACTTCCAAAACATAAAAGATCAAAACTTTATGGAATGAACTTTAAACTTACTAAAACCTTTTGCAAAATCCGAAAATCAATAAGCTAAGATTCGAATAAGCCAATAAGCATTATGAGCTTATGGCCTAAACGTGTAAGAGCTTGTGTATAAACCAAAAGATCAAACCTTTATTCACGAAAAACATCAAATCATACGAGTGAGATGTGAAATTCGGATCAAAGGTAGTGTAAATCAAGAAGTGTAGAATGAGAGTAAGGATTTAAAAGCTTAAAAATGGAACTTGATTAATAGAAATAAGCAATACAAGATCTTTAATCTTCAAAGATTAAAAGAGAGAATGAAATCTAGTGAGAGAAAGTTTAAGACTTTCTCTCTCTAAAAACTAGAAAGAAAACTTAAAAAAAATAAAAACTAGCTAACTCCCTCCTAATGTGATTAGGAGGGTATTTATAGGGAAGTGGGAGGCATGTGTGGTGCTTTCTTCTTTCTTTTTCTTCTCGACTCGATTTTAGTTCTTCGTCTTTGTAGTCTCGGGATTTGAACTTGTCTTTTAATTTTCTTCTTCTATTAGACTTAAGTTCTTCGACTTCATTAAACTTCCGTCTTTAGACTTGTTCTTCGATAAATCTCCAGAATAGGTCTTGGACATCCGTTCTTTAAGCACTCTTGATCTTTTGACTTCGTCTTTTCCCGTTTTCTTCGATAAAAGCCCGTGAAAGCCCGTGTTTTCTTCCTTTTTCATCTTTTGGTCCTAAAACACAATAAAAACACAAACCACGCATAATTCCGACTTTTACGACATAAATCACATGTTTTGGTCTTGTTATTATTGGAAATAAGTGGTAAAAGAATAAGTGTTTTCACACTTATTAGATCCCCTACACTTGACCATTGCAATGCCCTCATGCAATGCATTAATTTTAAGCACGGTTTACATTTCCCATCATAAATAACCTACCTTGGCCTTTATTAAATACTAAAGATGAAAAGATAGAAACAAGTAAAGAAATTAAAAACTTACATTGGTTTTGGCAACCATGAACGTTTATCATCCTCAAGTTTCACGTTCCCCATACCAAGCTTAAAAACGAGATCGTTGTTATTATAAGTTAGCAAACTATCACGAACTCATGTGGGCCAATTATTCACTTGGACTCCCTTATTCCTAGGTGTATCTCTTATATTTTATTTTTGTCTTGAATGATCACGAGGATGCATTGTTTGACTTATTTCGATAGTTATTTAGTCCGAAAATAAAGTGAACGATTTAATAAATAGTTAGCTAAAGGACCAAATCTTTTAAAACTGCTTCTCGGGATATCAAAAAGTTCATATCTTGGCATAACTTGGTTCGCGATTTGAGACCTTTCTCGGGCCGATATTTGGCAGTGACTTCATACTTCGAATCTTCGAGAGACGTTCTTGAAATTATGGTCTTCTCTTCATAATAGGAATTTCTTCACTTGAAGTTTTTGAGAGATTCTTCATCTTTGGACCACGACTTCTTCATTTTTCTCCAATCTTTATCTTGGACTTTGATATACAACGATCCGCCTCCTTTTAGGACTTGGATCTATTTATCCTCATACCTTGTTAGGGTCTTTTCGGATAGACTTCTCCATGACTTTTGGGGAGTTCTTGCTTTTTCGTCGTGTGTCTCGATCCTTCATATAGATTTTCGATAAATGATTCTTCACATCACTTTTGGATCTTTAGCAACAAAATGTAGCCCTCATGCCTTGTTAGGGCCTTTTCGGACTCGCCAATCTTCGCGCCCCGCTTCATAAGTTATGCCTTGGCTATGAACTCTCGTCATTACCGAGCAACTTTTAAACGATCTGGGCTAGAAGCTAAGTAACTTTTCAAATCGTACAACCTTATTTATTAGCAGATTAATTTATTAACAAGCGGAGGGAGAATAGGCTCATAATTAACTCACATAAATTCACGAAAGAATACCGAACTTATAATTGACTCTATCATCTCTCGTTCTCCACAGTTTAAAATCTCAAGGAATGAGACTCGTGGATGCTTAGCCTATTAAATCAAAGTTTTGGGTTTTCGAGTCGCCTATAGGATCTTGCAAATTCTTAGACTTTTTCAAGTTTAGAAATCGCGTTTTAAAGTTCCCTTGATAAACGACTCTCTAGGATCAATTATAGGAACTTGCGAAAAGTTCTTGTTCTTAACCCATGAGAGTTAAGACTTTCACGTTTTATAGCTCCCTATATAAAAGCCTAGCAAAACTTGACTTAAACATGTTAAGGATACTAGCTAGAGTAAACTTAGGTAAGTAAACTCGGGTTGAGTCAAAATGTTCACGACTAAGAAAAATCTAAGACCACTTTATTGAAAAACTATTCTAGCAATGGAGAGAAAATAAACATAATAAAGGCAAATACAACTATACAACTAGGCCAAAATAGATTAAAATTTTTGAAAAATGTCGAAAAATCAAGTTTTCCGGTAAAAAATGAGGGCAACTTCATGGAAAAGACCACTTACTTCGATAGAAGTCCCCCCTACACTTGAGATAAACATTGCCCTCAATGTTTAAGCATGTGGGAGTAAACTCCCCAACACTTAGGACATTGTGCACTTTGTTTAAATCTTGCTAAGGAAAGGGCAACTAAAGTGAATTCAAGTGAACATAGAAAATATGAAATATTGAATCACAATAGTTTAGGATAGAACCGAGAAGATAGGAACACGGTAGCACGGTTCGTCAAAAGTCATCAAGATGCTCTCTGAAGCTTTAATCCCTGCACAGCACAAGAAACAAGACAACAAACATATGCGGGGGTCCCCCTACACTTATTATGAAAGCAGTAAAGGATAGAACACGGGTTGCCTCCCGAGAAGCGCTTGTTTTTGTTCACCGAGTCATGAGCCTGACTCGACCCAATTTTAGTTCATGGGGAACGTGGTGAGGGATGGAATCATCTCCTGAGAGATGTCCTCACCAAAGTATAGCTTCAAACGCTGGCCATTCACATTGAAATTGGGCCCATTCGGCTGAGAAAGCTCAATGGTCCCATACGGAAAGACTTTGGCGACGGTGAATGGACCAGACCAGCGGCTCTTCAACTTGCCAGAGAAGATCTTCAACCGAGAGTTAAAGAGTAAGACTTGATCACCAACGTGGAACTCTCGGTTCTTGATTTTAGCATCGTGGATAATCTTCGTCTTCTCCTTGTAGATCAGCGAGTTCTCATAAGCTTCATTCCTCAGTTCATTTAGCTCGTTGAGTTGAACCTTGCGATGATCACCGGCTTTGATGATGTCGAAGTTAGCCCACTTCAAGGCCCAGTGCGCCTAATGTTCCAGCTTGATGGGTAGGTGGCAGGCTTTCCCGTATACAAGACGATAAGGTGTACAACCGATCGGGGTATTGTAAGCAGTACGGAAAGCCCACAGAGCATCATCTAACTTATCGGCCCACGCGACGCGATGCTCTCCCACAGTACGCTCCAAAATTCTCTTCAAGCCACGATTGGAAATTTCGGCTTGCCCATTGGTTTGGGGATGATAGGCGGTGGAAAGACGGTGATTGACACCATACTTTGCCATGACTCGTGCAAATTGATCGTTGCAAAAATGAGTCCCGCGGTCACTGATGATAGCACGAGGAACGCCAAATCGAGCGAAAAGCTGCTTCAAAAAGTTCACAACCACCCTCGCGTCATTTGTAGGAAGAGCCTTAGCTTCAACCCATTTAGAGACGTAGTCGACGGCGACGAGGATGTACTTGTTCCCTTTGGAGGATGGAAATGGCCCCATAAAGTCGATGCCCCATACATCAAAGATTTCACATTCCTGTATGAAATTTTGAGGCATCTCATCCTTATGTGTGATCTTGCCTTGACGTTGGCAAGCATCACAATGCTTAACCATTTCGTGAGCGTCACGATAAATGGTGGGCCAATAGAATCCTGAATCAAACACTTTCTTAGCGGTGTAGTTGGGACCAAAGTGACCACCGGTGGGTCCTTTGTGGCAAGCTTGTAGGATGTCAAAAGTTGCCGGTCCGTCAACACATCGACGAATAATCAGATCAGCACACTGTTTGAATAGATAAGGGTCATCCCAAAAGTAAGTCTTAACATCATTCAAGAACTTCTTCTTTTGTTGGGATGTTAACCCTTTGATGAGAATACCACCCGCTAAGTAGTTTGCAATGTCCGCAAACCACGGGGTGTCATCAAGATTGAGATTTATAGACATTAAGGTCTCAAGGGGGAAAGAGTCATTGATCTCTTTGTTCGGATGATCCCCTTGATATGGATCCTCAAGTCGACTCAGATGATCCGCGACCAGGTTTTCAGCACCCTTTTTGTCATGAATTTCAATGTTGAATTCTTGAAGGAGCAAAACCCAGCGAAGAAGTCTTGGCTTAGAATCGTTCTTTGTCATCAAGTACTTCAACGCGGAATGGTCCATGTATACGATGGTGGTGGATAAAAGAAGATAGGGGCGAAATTTTTCAAAAGCATAGACAACAGCTAAAAGCTCTTTTTCGGTTGTCGTATAATGCAATTGAGCCCCTGTCATTGTTTTGCTAGCGTAGTGGATTGGTTGGAAGTGTGTATTCACTCGTTGGCCCAAAACCGCACCAATAGCAAAGTCGCTAGCATCGCACATCAATTCAAAAGGCAGCTCCCAATTAGGGGTAACCAAGACCGGTGCCTTAGTTAGCTTATCCTTGAGAAGATTGAAGGCTTCGAGACACTCTTTAGAAAAGATAAAAGGAGTATCTTTTTCCAAGAGGTGGGTCATCGGGCGAGCAATTTTAGAGAAATCCTGAATGAATCGACGATAGAAGCCCGCATGACCCAGAAAGCTTCTCACACCCTTCACGGTTGAAGGTGGAGGTAATTTGGCTATGACATCTACTTTAGCACGGTCGACTTCAAGACCGGCGTTAGAGATTTTGTGTCCTAGCACAATGCATTCTTTTACCATAAAATGGCATTTTTCCCAATTTAGAACAAGGCGAGTGTCTTCGCACCGCTTAAGCATACGTTCCAAATTGGCAAGGCAAGAAGAGAAGGAATCCCCGAAGACCGAGAAATCATCCATGAAGACTTCCATGGTTTGCTCAACCATGTCATGGAAGATAGCCAACATGCACCTTTGAAAAGTCCCGGGGGCATTGCATAAGCCAAAAGGCATTCGTTTGTAAGCAAAGGTGCCATAGGTACAAGTGAATGTTGTCTTCTCTTGATCTTGGGGATCGATGGGTATTTGAAAATAACCCGAGAAACCATCAAGAAAGCAGTAATATTCATTACCAGCTAAACGTTCAAGCATTTGGTCCATAAAAGGTAGGGGGAAATGATCCTTTCTCGTGGCATCATTGAGTTTGCGGTAGTCTATACAAACTCTCCACCCAGTAACGAGACGGGTAGGAATCAACTCGTTGTTTGCATTGGGCACAACGGTGATACCGCCTTTCTTTGGCACACAATGGACTGGACTAACCCATGGTGAATCCGAAATAGGGTAAATCATACCCGCATCAAGAAGTTTGATAACCTCTTTTTTGATGACCTCATGGATTTTAGGATTCACCCTTCGTTTACTTTGAATTGTGGGCTTAAAGTCGTCCTCCATGAGAATTTTATGTGTGCAGAAGTCAGGATCAATTCCACGGATGTCGGAGATTTTCCAAGCGATAGCTCTTTTATGCTTCTTCAACACAGCGACAAGTCGGGCTTTTTCGTCTTCTTTCAGATCCTTTGCGATGATGACCGGTAGCTTCTCGTCGTCTTCTAGGAAAACGTACTCAAGATGAGGAGGTAGGTCCTTAAGCTCGAGAGTAGGAGGATCCTCAATAGATGGTGAAACTAATGATGGATCATCATTAATCACCTCTGTAGGAGCAGGAGGAGACAGCGGGTCCTCATTGAGAAGTCTCTCAATAGTACGAATATCTTCATCCCAATTGGTGGACAAATTATCATACTTAATATCGAGAGGACCCAAGCTAGCTTCGAAGTCATCCAAGTCACTTTCTCCAAAAGGAGTCAATGTTGGAGCAATTGAGGCAACGGTCTCAACATTGGGTAGAGAAGAAAGAGTGTTTTTGCAAGCATCATGAAAATGTTCTTCATAAGCCTCATCGAGAACATCAATAGCGTTAACACTCTCATATGAATAAGGTTGCTTAGAAATCTTACCCATGTTGAAGACAATTTTATTGTCACCAACTCTCATGATTATTTCGCCTGCGGCTACATCAATAAGAGTGCGACCGGTCCTCAGAAAGGGACGTCCAACGATTAATGGAACACGGGGATCCATCTCGTAGTCAACGACAACAAAATCCGCCGGGAAGGTGAATTTGTCAACGCCAACAAAGACATCTTCGGCTATCCCCACTGGATAAGCAACCGTACGGTTGGCTAATTCCAAAGTCATTTTGGTGGGGACTAGCTCGGGGAGAGATAATTGCTTCCAAACACTTAAAGGCATCAAGTTTATACTGGCACCTAGATCGGCTAGGGCCATGCAATTCTCTACTCCCGGGAAGTTGCACGGAATCAAGAAGCGACCCGGATCACCAAGTTTGGTGGGCAAATTCCTTAAGAGCACTGCGGAGCAATTCTCATTAAGGTGGGTCTGAGCAATGTCAAGGAGTTTCTCTTTATCACTTAGAAGATCTTTAAACATCTTAGCGTATTTGGGCATGTGAGCGAGAGCCTCGGCAAAGGAGATGTTAAAATTCAATTGTTTGAACATTTTAAGGAAGTTCGAAACCTGAATATCATCCTTGCTCTTTTGCTTCTCTTTCCTCAACCTTGAGGGATAAGGTATATTGGATGAAGAAGAAGGATTTAAGGGAATAGGATCACTCACAACCACGGGTGGTGGGGAAATGGGGATAGAAGGTGAAGGAGGTGGGGAAAGTTGCTCTTTTTCCTTGTTCACAATCACGGGTGGAGGTGTAGGAAGCTCGGGTTCCATATAACCTTTTCCACTACGAGTGGTGATTGCTTTCATCTCCCCTCTTAGATTTGCAACGGTATTACTCGGAAGAGTACCCGAAGCAGGGGGTTGATTACTTTGGATGAGCGAACCAATCATATCACGAAGGTGAAGAGCTTGATTGTTAAAAGAGTTTTGCATGTTTGCATTAATGTCATTGCTGTGTTTGGCCATGTCATTCCTTAGCTCAGCTCGAATATCGCTCCCTTGTTTCACCATGTCATTCTTCAAGTTGACAAATTGACTCTGAAGATTCGTCACCAACTCACGATTGGTCTTCATAAATGTCTCGACATCTGAATTCACTGCCATCGGTTGATTGAGAGGTGGAGCTTGGTAAGCTTGAGAATTTCCTTGAGTTGGGTATGGGTTTCTTTGGGATTGATATTGATTTTGAGCACGAGGTTGGGATTGGTTGTTTCGGTTATAGCTTTGTTGTTGGTTTTGGTTTGCAGGAGGGAAACCGGGAGGAGCAAGATAATTGTTGGAGCGATAACTTAGCAAGTTACGGTCTCCTTGAGGGCGAGCTTGATAGCCTCCCGTGGAATAAGTACCATATGCTGCGTTAACGTCTTCAGAATAATTGCCGTGAGTAGAAGGACACTCATTGTAGGAATGAGGACCACCACATGTGTCACAAGAAATAGCAACGGCTTTAGCTTGGTGAGTTTGGTTAGAGGTTAAAATTTGGAGACTTTTGTTAATATCAAGAATAGCACGTTCCAAAACAGACGAGTTGGTGGTGGAAGAAGTAGATGAAACATTGACTCTCTGATTAGATCTTGAGGATGCGGAAGAATCCCAATTCTTGTGGTGAGTAGTCATGTTTTCAATCAACTCTCGACACTCCTCCGGTCTCCTTTTCATAAAAGTACCACCGGCGGCGGCATTGATCGTGTCACGATCACGAAAAGTGAGACCATTGTAAAAGGTGTCAATGAGAGTGACGGGGAGCATATTGTGATTAGGACAGCGGTCGATCAAATCATTGTAGCGTTCCCAAGCATCGAAAAGCGATTCATCATTCTCTTGCATAAATCTACTGATTTGGTTACGAAGGCTAGTGACCATGGATGGGGGAAAGTAGCGCGATAAAAAGCGTTGAGTCATGTCATTCCACGTATGAATAGAATTCTTAGGAAGACGGTCAAACCATTTTTCGGCATGGTGAGAAAGCGAGTGTGGAAAAAGTTGGAGGCGAAGGTCATCCATAGAAACACCGGGGCACTTCATGCTTTGGGTAATGGTAATGAATTTGTCGAGGTGTTTGTTGGCATCATCATCCGGAATTCCACGAAACGGGTTCGTTTGCACTTGTTGTATCATGTGATGCTTCAACGAAAACTCCTGAGCCGTGACGTGCATTGGCGCAATCGGGCCTCCGCGTCCGTTCATGGTGGGTTGGCACAATTCCTCCATGGTTCGTAAATCAGGTAGAAGGACATTGTTGTTGTTGTTATTGTTGTTATTCAAATTGTTTTGAGGTGGGTGATTATTATTGTTGTTAACACCAGCCATTTCTAAATCTTCAAGAGTCTCGGGCTCAGAATAGTTGGAAGATCTAGTACGCATGCACCTGCAGAAGAAAAATATACACAAAGAATATCTATATAATCTTTTTGGTGCAAAACCTTTGGAAAAGAATTTATTTTTATGATTTTTAAATGTTTTTGTATTTTTGAAGAGTTTTATATTTTATTTTATTTTATTTTATTTTATTTTATTTTATTTTATTTTATTTATTTTTTTTTTTTGAAATTTTGGAAATTTTTATAGCAAATGAAAATAACGTTCAAAGAACGGATCCCAAAATTCAATGCGTCTCTCACTAGAAACCGTTTATCTTAACGAAAAGAGCCGGCAGCGGCGCCATTTAATACTTGGTTTTGAGGCCTAGTATGAAAGTTCGTTGTTCCGATCTTTTCGAATTGAAAACCGATCTAAAGTGCGACTCAATCGTCTTTTGGTGAATCAAGAGAATGGTTTGGTTTGTTTATCTAGTTTAAACTATTAGCAAATAATTAAAGTGTCGTTGAGTAATTTAAAGCTTTGACAAAATTAAACTTAAAGTTAATTTATGAAAATTCTTAAAACTTGAAGCTTGTAAAACTTGAAAACTTGAAAACTTAACCAATCGGAATAAAACAATTAATGTCCATCGGAATACACCAAACTTTCAACCATCGGAATATTAAACAAGGATCCATCGGAATGTATGATTTTACTACCTATCGGAATGTTGTGAATACATCTGTCGCAATGTGAATCCATCGGAATGATGCTGTCGAAAAATGGGCAGCACTTCGTCTTAACCAAGACCTTGATCCCGTCGGAATATGCGATCGCAATAAGCGATCGCAACCCAGATCGGAATAAGGGGGAAAATCCAACCGATCGCAAAGTAAAACCCTAATGGGTTATTGCGATCAAAAACCAAAAGCTATCGTAATGTGTATGACGTTATCGGAATGTGTATAAAACCCTTAGATTGCGATGGAATGTAACTGTTCCGAATTTGTGGCAAGAGTGAAACTCAATAAGCAAGTGCAATAAGCTATTCTAACCGGATCTTAAACAATTCAAGAAGCTTAAATTTAATGACTTCCAAAACATAAAAGATCAAAACTTTATGGAATGAACTTTAAACTTACTAAAACCTTTTGCAAAATCCGAAAATCAATAAGCTAAGATTCGAATAAGCCAATAAGCATTATGAGCTTATGGCCTAAACGTGTAAGAGCTTGTGTATAAACCAAAAGATCAAACCTTTATTCACGAAAAACATCAAATCATACGAGTGAGATGTGAAATTCGGATCAAAGGTAGAGTAAATCAAGAAGTGTAGAATGAGAGTAAGGATTTAAAAGCTTAAAAATGGAACTTGATTAATAGAAATAAGCAATACAAGATCTTTAATCTTCAAAGATTAAAAGAGAGAATGAAATCTAGTGAGAGAAAGTTTAAGACTTTCTCTCTCTAAAAACTAGAAAGAAAACTTAAAAAAAATAAAAACTAGCTAACTCCCTCCTAATGTGATTAGGAGGGTATTTATAGGGAAGTGGGAGGCATGTGTGGTGCTTTCTTCTTTCTTTTTCTTCTCGACTCGATTTTAATTCTTCGTCTTTGTAGTCTCGGGATTTGAACTTGTCTTTTAATTTTCTTCTTCTATTAGACTTAAGTTCTTCGACTTCATTAAACTTCCGTCTTTAGACTTGTTCTTCGATAAATCTCCAGAATAGGTCTTGGACATCCGTTCTTTAAGCACTCTTGATCTTTTGACTTCGTCTTTTCCCGTTTTCTTCGATAAAAGCCCGTGAAAGCCCGTGTTTTCTTCCTTTTTCATCTTTTGGTCCTAAAACACAATAAAAACACAAACCACGCATAATTCCGACTTTTAAGACATAAATCACACGTTTTGGTCTTGTTATTATTGGAAATAAGTGGTAAAAGGATAAGTGTTTTCACACTTATTAATGTCAGATTTAGTTGACTTAAGGATGAGGAACCAGTAAGAATTATCAATTAACTGTGATGAGGAATTAACCGATGGAAAGGTTGTTAATAATTAGTTCTATATTAAGAGGGTATTCTTTGACCTTAAAAAATTAGCTTATATCGCACACTTAACCAATCCAGGATTTTGTTGTAGATTGTTGGTATACGAACGAAAGTTGTATGGTATGATGAGTATTTATGGAAATGATTGGTTTAAAATTTTGATAAGAACTGAGTATTAATTGCAAGAGGTGATGAGTGAACTATCTATTTAAGAATTTTATTTGGTTGAAAATGAGAAGGTATGCAGAAGGAGACTATAATATATTGTATGCTCAGAGCACTTCATCGGTAGTGATTGAAAGGAAGTGAGAAGATGTGTTTGTATTAAAGAGTATTTTGAAGTTTTCTTACAGAATTGTCGAGTTTGTTGCCGTATTGTGAAATGGAGTTTTGTGTTAATTTAGTGTTGGGAGTTATGCCTGTTGTTTGTGTGTTTTGTCGTTTGGTTCTGTTAGGAATTGAGAATAGTTATTTGATCAATTGTAGTAAATGATAGATGAGGCGACGAAGCTAATATAATAGATGTGGAAGGGTGAGTCATAAGGAATGTTGGTATCAATAGCAAGAAAGAGGATGGATAGTTTGGAAATATAATGATTGATGTGATTTTGAACATGTTGGAAATACGTTTTTCGTATTTATAAAGTCTCGGTCACTCCAACAATATAGTTAAGGGCTCGTAGTATAAGTTTAATTATAGTTTATGTAAGCCCGACCCATGAGCATGTTAATGGGCCGGAGGCCCAAGTCCACTAAGGGACTTGGGTATATAAACCCCTTTCCACCATGGAAAGGGGTGTTGGTTGTTTCATTTATCAAATAACACATATAACATTTTCTCTCATATCTCTCTCTACTTTCTCTCTATAGAAACAACAACCCTCTTGATAAATCATAGATTACCATCTTTATACAATTGGTATCAAGAGCCATGGGATGAAATAAAGGTACGTTTTGTGTTGTTCCTGCTTATTTAAGTGTGTTCATGTGATTTTGATTGATTTTACCCAAGTTTCGAAAAATTTTCGTGTTTTTGTTGTTCCACTTGATCCATTTATCTTCTACATAGCTGTAGTAGCGATTTGGGTACTTTGGTTTGGTTAGAAACACGGATTACAAGGTAAAAAATCTCAACTTTTTGTTGTTTTCAAGTCTCGGACTATATCCATACTACGATCCAGCATTCCGATCGCAAAACCTAAGGGTTTCTACATTGCGATCACATGTTGCGATCTGTATTGCTATCACATATTGCGATCACATATTGTGATCACATATTGCGATCACATATTGAGATCACATATTGCGATCACATATTGCGATCACATATTGCGATGACATATTGCGATCACATATTGCGATCACATTCCGATAGGACATTACGATCACTTTCCGATAGGAAATTCCGATCACATTCCGATCACATTCCGACGGGATTAAGTTTTTGGCATTGAGACGGACTAAGTTTGAGCATTACGACAACTTTGAGATTTGACATTGTGAGAGAATTAATTTGGGTATTGAGATAGAATTTGCACAACTTAGAGGATTTTTCGACATTTCAACTTTCACAAAAACACACAACCTAAAGATAACAACATCTTTGTTTAAACAACATTAAAACACATAACCTTATTTCATTGCTCGATCATTTTGGTAATCTTTATTCAGTGGATAAAAAATGAATTCACATTCATACATGCCAACAATGACATCGCTTATTGACCTTTCTATCATCTCGGGTACTGATACCCGTCTACCGTTGCTTATCAAAGAGCTTTTTGAAGCATGGCAAGGTCGCATGATGTCTTATATATGGGTAGACCTTGTGGGAGACTCATGCTTGAATCCATTGAGCAAGGACCACTCGACTAGGGTGAAGTTACTGTAGACAACGTGACTAGGCCAAGGCTATTTCATGAACTAACGACTGCCAATCAAATCATTGCAGATGTGGATGACAAGGCCGTTCAGACCATCAAGCAAGCTCTTCCACTCGATATTTATCGTAAGGTAAGCAAACACAAGGTAGCAAAGGAACTTTGGGATCGCTTAACGGTTTTGTTACAAGGGAATTCACTTTCCAAGCAGGAATGGGAGTGTCAACTCTATGACTTGTTCGATAGGTTCTCATACATTCAAGGGGAAACACTTCATGACTACTACTGGCGCTTCACCACATTGATGAATGATTTGAATGTGTATAATCTTACGATTTCTTAGTTTCAACTCAACACAAATTTCTTTAACTCGTTACCCCCATAGTGGAGCCAATATGTCACTGATGTTAAATTGATTCGGGATTTGCACAAATCAAATGTAGATCAACTCTATGCTTTCTTGCAGCAACACGAGAAGCATGTGCTCCAGAAACTCATGTCTCAAGGATCTTATTCCGAACCATTGGCATTAATGGCAAATCATCCAACATTGTCATATAACAACACTCCGTATGCTATGGGACAACAACCTTATCACAAGCCCATGTTTCAGATTCCAAGCTTTTCACAGTATTCGATATTACCACAACCACCTACATCATATCAGCAACAATATCAGCAACCAGCATTATCATCACAACCATACTCTCCTTATCAACCACCAAAAAATCCTGCAATCACTTACCAGCAACATGAAGTTCCTCAACCCCATTACTCACAACATGTCAGTACTCCTTCAAGTGTGTATGTAGCTCAACCAACACCAGTTTTCTACTGCGATGATGAGGTTCCAGTTCCTGAGTTCAGAAAAGGGGATAATCCTACTGATATACTTTCATAAATGTCTGCTTACATCACTCAAACGTTGAAAAAAATAGGTTACAGAGGACCATCTCCAACAAATAATCAGTTGAGAAATTCTTCTAACTCTCGTCAACAAGCTACAGTCCAAGATGGCAGAGTTACTGTGCAACCACTTCAGGGGAGACCAAGTTCATCCAATACTGGTACACGCCCATTTAACACTGCTCCAAGGGGAAACAACACTAGCAAAGTGAAAATGATCATCTGCTATAACTGCAAAGGGGAAGGACACATGGCTCGGGAGTGTAAGCAACCAAAGAGGAAGAAGGATGGTACATGGTTTCAGGAAAATATTTACTTGGTTAATGCTCAAGCACAAGGTCGAGAGCTCGATGAAGAGGAGTTAGCATTTCTAGCAGATCCAGGAGTTTCGGATACTGAAGGACTCACAACAGCTTCTACCAACAATGCAGCATATCAATGCGATGATCTTGATGCATACGGTTCAGACTGTGATGACCTTAATACCGCCAAGGCAGCTCTCATGGAAAATCTTTCACTTTATGGGGCTGATACAATCTCTGAGGTACCAAATACTGCCACTGATACTAGTATTGTACGTTATCAAGTTGAGCAAGTGTCTGAGTATCCGGAACAGCCTCCGGTTGTTAGTAATTCAAACGAGGAGACAAACAATGATAACAATATCAATGCAAGTCCCCAGACTTTGAGTGAAACACAACCGGGAGCTATTACGTCTACAAATTCGTCTTCTCAACAAGATTTGGTTATGGTATCGGCATCTATAATTGGCCAAATGAATAAGGCGGTCCTTGAAACCCTCGGTGTTAATAAGACATTATCTGTCGAGCTTGCTTTGTATAAGGAAAAGGTTAAAACCTTGGAATTAACTCCGTTAACCAATACCTTAACCAATCCAGAATTGATAGGTTTAGGAAATTCCAAATGGATAACTTGCTAGAAATTGAATGTTTAAGAGCAAATCTTTCAAAAGAACTTAAAGAAAAAGAGTTAGTCGTTAATAATTTTCAAAAGCTGCAAACGGATTTCGAAATTCTCGAGTCTAAAAGGGTTGAAACGGAAATTAAGGCGTCTGAGAAAATTAAAAAGACTGAAGTTTTGCTTTTAAAACAATACTCCGCTTCACATATAGTACACTTGTTTCATTCATCTTTTAAGGAATTTACTCTATCCCGTCTAACAGACCTGCCACCTAACCCGGGTTGGCAAGCTATTAACCACAACCCGCGACTTTTTGATGCAACAAAGCTAGGTTTAGTCTTAGACCCGATTGGTAATTCGAATGAATATGAGTATATATCATCATTTGACGAGAACCGGTCAAAACTGCTTTTGGAATATCCTCAGTATGATTATGATCAACTTAATCAAGAGTATGCAAAAACGGATTTTAGAACTCGCTTTAATATACAAAGGGAACTTATCCATACACCAACTTCCATGTCTACTAGAGAAAACCCTAGTATATTTCCTACTCTTGTCAATCCGAATGAACCTAAGGAAATTCCAAATGGTCTTCCACCGGTAAGTACAGTATTGCTAAGCTTGAAAGAGATTAGGCGATACCTTACCAGATTTGACAAGGTCATTAAGGAATGTACGACTCCAACGAATCAAACCGCTGGAGAATGGGCTTTCGAACACATGAAATCGGTGTTTGAGAAAGAGATCGTTTCGTTTGTACACAATATTAAAGAGGGTTTTCTAGATCTCGGGGACAATCTTAATTTTGAAATGGCTGAAGTTCAAAAAGTTTTCCATGAAATGGATGATGTTTATGAGAAAATTTTAATTGAGAAGGAAAAGATTTTGTCTGAATATGACCGATTCTTGGAACAAGTGGAGTCCATCGATGTGATGCAAGTTGTAATTATTGAATGTGCTTTTGAGATTACATCTGTTGTGAATAAATGTGATGATGTGCATGATCTCTGTGTGAATATTGTTGAGCCTGTGAATAATGTAGATAACCATTCTTGTCACGAATCTATAGCTGAATTTTTAAAGCTTCAAGATTCTTATAACTCACTTTCAAAATGTTTTGATGAGCTTTAACAACATTGTAGATCTCTTGAAGTTGAAAACCAATCTAAAAATGAAACTCTTTCAATAACAAATGATTGTGAAAAAAACGTTGAGACAAGTGACAAGATGATTCAGGTGGTTCAGGCATTAGAGGAAGAAATCATGAGACTTAAGAGAGAATCATTAACAGAGAAAGTGGAACTAGAGGCTGCAGAGATTAAAAATCATGCTCTAAAAAATAGAATTACTTCTATGCTAGGGGAGTTGGAAAGAGTAAGACAGGGTGTCTCACAAGTTTCTGGTTCAAGAGAAGAACTCTTCGCTTTTAATACGGCAGAGCAAATGTCACTTGTTGACCAACTAAACAAGAAATGTGAGGAAATCTCTGACCTGAATATTCAGCTCATAGATAAAAACATGGTTATAGCGTACTTAAAGGAGATACTTCAACTCAAAGAACGAAAAGTTGTTGATAACTCAACTACCATCTCTGCACCGTCCTCTAGTGCTCCCACACCCAACCCACATGTGCTTTATCGGGACCCAAAATTTAAGCATAGTCCAACTAAGTTTGCAACATACATGAAAAATGCCTTAGAACATGCAGATCTAGCTAGAGATACCATTGATGATATGCGTAAACTAGATCCCACAAGTCATCTTCTGTATGTGCTTTTCCTATATGTGGATCGCATTCAAGATTTCTTAGCAAACTTAGAATATATCGATCAACCGATATCTGCACCACTTAAACAACAAACCCCCACCATTGCCATAACTCCATTCAATAAGACCCTAGGAGCTAAGCCTATTTTAAACACACCTATCAAGGCTAAATGAAAATTTGTCACTAATATTTCCTTGGCTTCTACAGGAATAATTGTATCTACTAAGGCTAAAGGATACCAAGACAAGAAAGATATGATCAAGCCTTCCACTAGTAGGACTGCGAAGAAGAAAGTAGAAGTTCACCCTAGGAATGTTATTTCAGATTTAAATAAAAAGAATCATGTAGCTAAGACAAAAGGTTATGCCTCTATGCAGAAGCCTAAGCAAAATGTGAATTCTAATTTGGGATGTTGGAATTGTAATGAATGTATGTTTTCTCAGCGTCATGATTTATGCCTTGTTGACCATGTGAATGAAATGTATGCCATTAGGAACATACTTGAATGGACTCCAACGGGGAAGAAACTCACCCAAGTTGGTTGGCAATGGAAACCCACTGGTAAGACCTTTACTGCAAATGGAACTAAGTGCCCTTTAACTAGGATCACAACTAAAGTTAGGTCTCAGCGTTCTTTAAATAGGAACTCTAGCACTAAGAGATGGAAAAAGCGCCCTTTAACTAGGTCTGCGTCCACTATTGTGCCTACCAGTGAAGAAGTACCTCAGGTTATTAGACAACTAGAATCTAAGCCAGCATCTAGGAAGAAAATTTGGAAGCCTAAGAATTCTTCTGATAGCAAATCTAAGATAAATATATTTGTACCTGCTAACGCAGAGGAACAATTAGATTCCGATACATTATCTTCGTCTGGTGACATTTTTAGGTGGTCCAAATCATCCTCTGGTACTTGGACTCCGGATGCTCAAAGCATATGACCGGAGACTGCTCAATGCTCATAAATTTCGTCAACAAGTTTCTAGGAATGGTGAAATTTAGCAACGACCATATTGCGAAGATCATGGGTTATGGTGAATATCAAATTGGGAATGTTACGATTTTAAGGGTGTATTACGTGGAGGGACTTGGTCACAACTTATTCTCAGTGGGATAATTTTGCGATTCAAATCTTGAGGTTTCTTTTCGACAACATACTTGCTTCATTCGTGATCTTGAATGAAATGACTTGTTAAAAGGTTCTCGAGGGATAATATCTATACACTGTCCATTCAAAACTTGATGGCCGCCTCTCCTGTGTGCCTTCTCTCCAAAGCATCTAAGAACAAGTCATGGTTGTGGCATCACCGGTTATCTCATCTTAACGTTGATGCTATTAATCATTTTGCTAAAAACGAGCTTGTTCGTGGTCTTCCAAAACTTAATTTCGACAAGAATCATTTATGTTCCGTGTATTCTTTGGGGAAAATCATCAAGAAATCATACAAACCTAAAGGTGAAGACACCAACCAAGAACCACTATATCTTTTGCACATGGATCTTTGCGGATCAATGCGTACGGCTAGTGTGAGTGGTAGAAAATACATCCTCGTCATGGTGGATGATTTCTCAAGGTTTACATGGGTTAAGTTCTTAGCAACCAAGGATCAAGCACCAGCATATATTATCACTTTTCTTAAGATGATCAAGGTGCGTCTTAATGCTACTGTTCGCCGCATTCAAACTGATAATGGAATTGAGTTCGTTAATCAGACTCTATGAGACTATTATGAATAGGTTGGTATTTCACATAAAACTTCAGTTGCTCGTACTCCACAACAAAACGGGGTCGTGTAAAGATGTAACCGTACACTTATGGAAGTTGCTAGAACCATGTTGATTTATGTGAATGCTCCTTTATTCTTATGGGCTGAAGCAGTAGCAACTGCATGTTATACCCAAAACCGCTCCATCATTCGTAAGCGTCATGGAAAAACTCCATATGAGCTTCTTCATGGACATAAACCTGATAATTCATTTCTTCATGTGTTTCGTGCACTGTGTTATCCAAATACTAATAGTGAGAATTTTGGAAAACTTCAACCGAAGGCTGATATTGGAATTTTCATTGGTTACTCACCCGCAAAGAAAGCTTACCGAATTTTTAACCGTTGTCTTGGAAAGATAGTAGAAACTTTAGATGCCGATTTTGATGAGCTGACAATGATGGCTTCTGAGCAACACAGCTCTGAACCCGCACTTCATGAGATGGGAACCGGTACGATTAGTTCCGGATTAATTCCAAACAATCCTACTTCTCCATCATTTACACCACCTACAAGGCCCAAGTGGGATGAGTTATTTCAACCTATGTTTGATGAATTCTTTGATCCTCCAAGTGATGATTCTCCAGCACCAGTAGCAGTAGCTCCAATTCCCAAAGTTGTTGCTCAAGATAATGGAAATCAGTCTGATGCATCTACTCTCACTATTGAACCAGATGCACCATCCCCTAATAATTCTCAAACTACACCCGAATCAACACCCCCACTCGTTCCTAATGATGTTGAAGAGGATTACTATGATCATGATTTACAAATTGTTCATCTACAAGATCTTCCATTCTTTGGTTCACAAATACCTGAAAACCCTAAGGGCATGTTTTGTTCCGTGAATTTGGATTGTTTTAAACTGTTTTGAAATTAAAACTCATCATGAATCGTGTTTGGTTGTTATTTTAGGGCGTTTTATAATATTGACATTCTCTGTTTTAGTAGGGTTACAAAAACGTTGGGTGATGCCAAGTTTTAAAACTTGGTGCCATTAATAATCAACCTAGACAATTATGCCCTCTTTCTTTGTATTCTCTCTCTTATTAACATCGTCTTCCTCATCCTTTCTATTCCTTCAATAATTAAATTACATAAACCTAGACAATTATGCTACAAAAATTTACCATATTGTTCCTCTTTCTTTCATTCTCTATTCAAGTTTTTAATTTATTAATTTTTCTAGTTGTGCATTAGTTCCATTTTTAACAGTAGCTGATGTAGGAGTTTTTACAAACCTTTAGGAAAAGGAGGTAATTAGGGCAAGTATTAAGTGTCGGTTTAGGAAAACCAAGCACTAATGACCCAAAGTGGGGATCGTTCTCAAGGAGGCTTGTGTGTTGTGTAGAGAGATTATTAAAAGTTTGTGATTATATTGATGAGAAATGAAAAGAAGAAAAGAGATTAGAAGAGAATGACGGTTACGATTATGAATTAAACTAAGACGAATATTCGTACACGTAAACCGTAAAAAGTGACAAAATTAAAAAGTAACCCTAAAAATTCCTAGAAAACTGCAATAAATCCTAAAAAATGTAGTTAGAGTTTACAACAAATCAAAAATCACTCAAACCTTTTATTTAATTAAATAATATATTTTTAATGCTAATTAAAGCCCAAAAAATCAATTTAATTAACAAAAAGACCAAAAAGAGATTTTTTAACTTGTAAACCTCTAAAATGACTTAACTAAATTTAAAACTATTTTTGAAAATTTTAAACTTAATAAAAACTATTTAAAAACAATTAAAAACTATTAAAACTTAAAATAATTCTAAAAATTAATCGAATGACAATAAAATTAATCTAAAAATTGTAAAATTCCTAGCTTAATGTATTTAAACTAAGAAAATTGGAAAAACTTAAAAAATCTAACTTTTAATTTTTAATAATAAAATAATAATAAAATATTAATAAAAATACAAAATTTAAAAAAAATTCTAAAAAGTTGTAAACTAGTTTTTTTTTACCTAAATAAAGCTGAAATGAAGTTGAAATACAAAAATACACCTATTCGGCGTTGAAATGGGCTAAAAGTCCAAACAGTCCCTTAATGGGCATGAAATAGGCCCAATAAGAAAAATGTTGTCCAAATAAGCCCAAAATCTCCTATCTGACTTAAAATTTGATTTTAAGAACAAAACTTTGAAGTCCCAAAAGCTGAAAATGTGTTTAAGCTAGCTTATTTCAAAGCAGCTTATTCTTAATGGGCTTTTTGGCCCATTAAGCTATAAGCTGATGCCATAAGCTAAAATTTGACATACAAGCTTCTTTTGAGTTACTTAAGAGATTTGTAAAAAGAAAATTGGAAAAAGCACAAGAAATAAGCCTGAAATAAGCCAAGACTCTCTTCACAAAACGACAAAATAGTCGTTTTTGAGTTCTAGACCACCTCAAGTGCTGATTCAACTTTCAAAAGCTTTAAAATGACTTAATTAAGCAAAATAATCAAAAAGTTTTCAAATAAGCACAAGCAATAAGCCTGAATAAGCAAATAAGCACTTATGTAAAAGTCAACTTAATGAGTTTTCTAGTAAAAAGTCAAAGTCAAAGTCAAAGTCTAATAAGCTCCAAATCAATTAAATGGGTCAAATAAGGAAGATCTATTACAAAAAATAAGTTGTTGCAAGTCTGGATAAGCCAATATGACTTATGCATAAGCTGTTTGATGTTTTACACTAGCAGGGGCTAGTTTTGGTTGTTGAGCAGTGGGAACTTTTCCCCCTGCTTGACCAAATTGACTTTTTGTCTTTTGTGGCTTTTTTATGGATTCAAGTTAAGCAAAGGCACCCAAATGATCAGTTAATCATAAGGATTCAATATAAGCAACAAAAACACAATTCCAATCAGCCGATGAATACAGTTAATTCAAAACATCCACAGACCTAGCCCATATATGAACAATAAGCAGTTATGAGATTGTTAAGAGGAAGTCGTTAAGTCCTGTGATTGAATTATAAGGTTTTAATTGATTGTTGATTCGTGTTAAAGGTTGTTCCTAGGCCATTGTCCACTAATGAGGATGCCCACTGTCCAACAAATAAATTGAAGAAATCTTCTTCTGAATTGGGACCGATGGATCTTCCGGGACAGGTGGGACACCTAATGACTCTTGTAGATTAGTATTCATTGTGGTATCTTTTAAAAACAATCCCTAACTTAACTGAGACATCAGTTGGTAGGATTAGTTCTTGGAATTGTATGACATAGTGACACATAATATGTTACGGTACAATTTTGACTTGTTTGTGATTAATGAAAAAGACTACCTTTGATTGCTAAATCTTACATGTATCGATGTTATCTATCTTTTATTGCTTCATCCTAATGTTCGCATTAGTGATGCAACCATTGAACAAGTACTCATCTTGAATTGAGTTACGTTGTGGATTATTCTTTTGAGTGCCATAGAGATCATGAACCTCATGATTATTTGGCTAAGATCATTTCCTATCATATTGTAGTTAGTTCTTGGTGAACAAGCTTTCATCACTCTTCTGTAGATCACTCATTGTTTTTATAAGATAAAACCGTATCCATTGAGAAAAAAATATTGAATTTTCATCACTATAAGGATTATTCAAAGTAAGATTTATAAGTGATTGTTATCGAAATGAAGTTGTTTATAAAGTACCTTGGAAAACTTAATTGTTTTCATAAGAAAGAAAATCATTGTAAATTTATTTTTGATTCTTATTTAAGAATTAAGCATGAAAATGTTTTTATTATAAATATGATGATAAAATTTTGACGAACTGAGTATTGCATCGTTAATCTTGAAATTGTATATAGTGGCGCGCCTACATACAATTTGGAATAGACCATGCAAGGCTGATTAGTAGTCACCATGAAACTATTAATAAACACTACATTTTCTTTGAAGTTGTGAAAGATTAAAATTTTATGAGATCTGCAAGAAGTGAAAATATGGACATAGTGTTAGGGACACCTACACATGTGCCTGTAGCATCTATTCTTCTGAGTCGAATTTACTCATCTGTGGAAATTGTCTTATTTGACAATTGAAAAATTCTTTCTTGTCCAATTCTCTCGTAGTGAGATTCTTAGGAAAAGTATCTGATTACCGAGTGTTGATACCCGACTGGATGTATCGACGTTCTTATCATTTCTTTTGAATGACCTGGGTAACGATCCGAGGAGCTTTCGAATGCGTACTCAAATTATGAAAACATGGGATATATTCATATTCATTAAATGTTTTCGTCTGTATTTGATTTGAAATTCTATCGCGTAGATTATGCGTTGACCTTACTCTTTTAAGGTTAGTTATGTCACCAGATATCCTTGAACTTGTGAAGGATTATGAGTTATTATTAGTCTTTTGAGAAGTTCACATCTTATCGACGGCAATAAAACTAGAAAGTTGATAATGCCAGTAGAATGAATTGATTGATTATGACATGACGACATTGTCTTAATTGATGGGAACTCGAATAGAATTCCCCTAAAAGATAAGATGTTGATTATCAAAAGTGATCTAAATAATTCTTAGTGGATGATGATATCCTGTATTTAGACTTAAAATTATACCATGAATGATTGTAAATTAGTCATAGATATTATAATCTAGAAAGAACTTAAAATAAATGTATTAAAAGATGTTCATGTTATCTGAAACTTTAGGAGGTATTTATTGGTGAATTACCTAGACTTTTGCCATTAAGGCAAGTTGAAATTGGTATTGATTATATTCCCGGTGCTGCACCTGTGACATGTGCACTGTACGTCAGCACCATCTAAATTAAAGGAATTACCGTACGACTGAGAGAGTTGTCGGATAAAGATTTTATTCTACTGAGCTCTTTATCATGAAGAGCTATGGTGTTATCATTCCTTATATTTATAGATTACTGTGAACTGAGTAAATTGACAATCGAAAATGATATCCATGACTCGAAATGGAAGATTTGTTCGATCATTTACAAGGTTCTAGCGTATGTTCTAAAGATTTGATCCATGGCATGGTTATCATCAACTTCGCATCTGCGAAAAAAGATTATGTATTCCAATCACTACATCTGGTACTTGTAATGAACATTATGAGTTTCACGTGATGTCGTTTGGATTGACTAATACACATGTAACATTCATAAATTTGGTGAATCACGTGTGTAGGCTGTAATTTGATAAATTCATGCTTGTGATCATTAAGGACTATTTGTTTGTTTATAAGAATAAGAATGAGTTAATAATCATGTATAGACTGCCCTGAGTTGGCCGAATAGTGATAACCTGTATCTTAAATAATTAACATGTGATTTAAGGCTTGATCCTTTACATAAAATGACCGTTTGATTAATGATGGTAAGATATATATATATATATATATATATATATATATATATATATATATATATATATATATATATATATATATATATATATATATATATATATATATATATATATATATATATATATATATATATATATATATATATATATATATATATATATATATATATATATATATATATATATATATATATATATATATATATATATATATATATATATATATATATATATATATATATATATATATATATATATATATATATATATATATATATATATATATATATATATATATATATATATATATATATATATATATATATATATATATATATATATATATATATTGTATCTTCAAAAATTAGAAGTCATTTAGGACTTTGAGTTTTACCAAAAAGGAAGTGCAAATGTGTTTTGACAAATGTTTTAACAAAGTACTTTTGAGGGATTATTCCCTTATACCCAAAACATTTAACTAAACTCCTGTTTAGAGGTAAATGTTCGTGTATACCTCAAGACAACCTAAGAGGGATTGAGGAAACCATTAAAACCATGACTTGAAATTTGAAACGACACTTTTTGCTTTTCAACTAAGAAAATTTTGACCAAAATATAAACAAAGATTTTTTGAACATTTACGAATCCTATTAATTATTTTCGATAAGTCAACAAAAATCGTGTTAATTAAATTTAAAATTATTTTGAACATTTTATATAATTAGACGAACTAAGAAATTTAAACTTTTAACGTTTATGTTTCATAAAAACTTAATATTTATTGTTAATTTACTTGTAGTAATTATCGACGCTTTAAAACGTCGGATCGGGAAAAACTGATAAAAATGATAGTTGAGACGAAACTAAAACTTAGAGAAGTATGAAGAAATAATTTCTGAGTAAATTGTGGACATGATAATTATTCCATCTAGGAAAGTGAACGTAATTACTGACACATTATACAGAAACGATAAAGAACCAATTAGCACATGTTCCTTAATAATGAAGGTGAAAAATAAATTGCCGAACAATTTAAATATGAACAATGATTGTAAAAAGGATAATATAGATAATAAAAAGGGGTTCGCGGCTAATGTGAACCATTAGAATTAAGAAGCCGATGGCAGTACATATATAAAAGGCCACTTGAGGTTGCCTAAATATGGAGATTTTGAGATTTAGTTATATTGAAATCTTGTAAGTATAAGTATTCTATTCTTGTCATTTCTGATTTAATGTATCATTATCAGAAGAAGTTGTACTGATGGCAAATTATGAAGGCATACATCGCCTCATACATTAGTAAACGTCTAGCTATTGCAAAGGTCATCATCTGAATTTGATTCGATTTGGGTCATCGTCGACAAACTGACCAAATCTGCTAATATCATTCCTGTTAATGATAGATTCTTGATGAATAAATTGACTCTTTTGTATTTAAAGGAGTTATGTAAACATGGTGTGCCTGTATCGATCATCTCTATCAAGATCCTCGCTTCGCATTGAATTTCTAGAGATTTGCTCAGAAGTCATTGAGAACGAACCTTGATGAGAGTACTATGTACCACCCCAATCGAATGGACGAGGTAAAGTAGCGATACAAAATACTATAAGTGTTGTTTTATGTTTGAATGATTGACCTTTGGTAATAAACCGTATAATCGTTTCCCTTTGGATATATTATCCTTGAAAACTATCGTATTAGGATCGAGATCGAATCTTGTGAGGATATATATTAGAGCATCTGTAAGCAGGAGTTGGGATGAAGACACCCGACATACACCCATTGTGAGTTGGACATGTCTTTTAGGTTTAAGGTTTCCTATAATGGCGAACCTAACCTTACAAAGTACCCGACCCGCGAGACCTGAATTGATTGTTGAAATTAGGATTTGATTATTGACCGCCGGTAGTGGGCAGAAAGTTATGAAATGTAGATATTGAAGTGCCAGATGGGTAGCGAAGTTATGCCAAAAATTTTAACCTTGGAAAAATGAATTAATGATCTGAAAGATCATGGGATATAAGTCCTCGTTGTATGGGACCATTGAGATGATGTAAAAGATTGGTTTGAAATGCATATAAGCTGGA
Organism: Glebionis coronaria; assembly: GCA_025667525.1. Taxonomy (NCBI): domain Eukaryota; kingdom Viridiplantae; phylum Streptophyta; class Magnoliopsida; order Asterales; family Asteraceae; genus Glebionis; species Glebionis coronaria. The sequence goes on from CM046882.1 coordinate 145,574,526, forward strand.
TCAACCCTAGGACTTCAAGAGCTACGTGAATTATTTTTCGTATATCGAACTTGATAAAATGCCTATCAAGTGAGAATCTGATTGTTTCTTAATAATGTTTAGATCGGCGAAAAGTTGCATTCATCAAAAACCCGTGAACATCATGGATAGAGAAAGTAAGTCAACATTAAGCCTGATCTTATTCCTGTAGTTATGTTTGATGAAACTCGCGTATTGTAATGAATTACACTTGTGAGAAAAGACCGAATGTGGAGGAAATACGAACATGGCTTTAACCCTATAAGAAGCGAGTAGTAAGATGATCTTTGAGGACAAAGATCCTGTTTAGGGGTAAATGCTGTGACAATCCGTCAATTTATGGTTGATATTTTATTCTCAATATTTATTAGAAAACATTATTTTAATGTTATATTATGAACTCACTTATTTTTGGGAAGAAATTTGGGTTTACGTCTTGAAGTAGCATCGACTACGTCTAAACCGGAGGATTCTACGTTACGTGCTTACGTTTACATACACCATTTTGGTGACGGTCCGACATTTCAGAAAATAAATTTGTCCGTGAATATTATTTTGAGATTTTAAATTTGTGTTGGTTCATAAACTCACAAATTTACGAGAAGAGATTAGGACTTACGATTTTATTTTAACGTCCTTTACGACTAAACCGGAAACCTTAGGATTACGTATTTACGTTTTCGAACTCCGTTTTTGATGAGACAATTTTTATTAGATTCGTTTTGTGCCGTTGATTCATAATTTATAAAAATGTTTTTCGTAAAACGACCCGAGGGCACGCAAATCGAGGAAACTAGAATCGAGGAGTGCCCGTAAATTAGTGGGATGAGACAAGATAAATCTTGCCCCACCCCACTATATGGACGGCAACATGTAAGCCAACACATCTCATGATGTGTCCAATTTGTAGCAACTAAGCTAACACTTGTTTGCTTAGCTTAAAAGCTACTCCACCTCAAACCAAAACCATTCAATCTAAACCACTAACTCATTTTCACAACATGCAATCCACCATTTTCTCTCCACTCTCCCTCATCTTGCCGTCCCTATTGCCACCACCACCATGTTCATCAAATTTTTCACCATAAATCTTATGTTTAACTTGCCTAAGATGGAAACCTATAGAAGACTTGAAGATTGGAGGTGTTTATAACATCCAAGGAGAAGTTTCTATGGAGTCTTGGGGCTGATTTTCCACAAGGAGTTCTTGAAGAATGGTGGTCTTGAAGATGGTCTTGGTTTATCACAAGTTTCTCCATCAAAATCCATGTCTTGATCATAACCTACATCATCATGGTGGTATAAAGATTGTTCTCCCCATCCTTTTGTTAATTTTGATTATGTAATCATGTATTTTCTTCTTAAATGTATATATGTATGATGATATATGATGATAAAAATATTGTGTGGGGATTTGGTGTTGATAATCATGGGTAAAAAGATGAAAAACTATAAGAAACAAGGCTAAAATCTTGCTTAAATGGTAGGCTGTATAAAAACAGTAACTAACCACATGTTAGACTGATAAAATGGCAAAGTGTAAACAATATACAGTAAGTAATATGTCTTGTACACATGTGAGAGTTGGCCATGCAATGGAATCATTAGGATGAGTGAGATATGATCAAAACAAGTTTAGAGTACAAATCTGAGTTCACTGTTTTGGATGATTTTTAGAAAATACTTAGAGGCTGATTCAACAATAGATATATGAGAGTTAAATGGAGCACATATCATTTAGTTTATGTCATAAAAATTTGAGCTTCAATCCCTTTGTAGAACTCAAGATATGGTAAAAATGGTGAAAGTGAAAGTAAAAATCAGATTTTGAGAAATTAAAGTATAATAGTATTATATAAGCACTCAAATAAATATAGTATAAACCTACTAACTTATATATTACATTTATATAAGTATGTACAATGATAAATAAATGGACATTTTATAAAAATGGTAGTTTGATAAGTTTTATAAGTTATAAAACTATAAACATGATTTTTACGACTTTTTCAGCTATTACCGTAAAATTAACGTTTTTGTTAAATAAAACTTAGACGGTTGGACCCGTATAATGTAAACTTTTATAAACTCATATACTGATATATAAACATATAGAACAAGTAAAAACTGATAAAACCCGAACTATACAACATACGGACATTAACGGGCTAAGTTAACGTATTGGACTAATAATACAACAAAATGGGCTAAAACACTTATAAACTTATTTATTGGGCTTAACCCATTTGGGCCCAACATGTAAAGTATAAATACTGATAATACAAGTATAAAATGGATTAATACAAGTTAAAGAACTTATAATAAGTTTATTGGACTTAAAATATGTAAATAGGTAAAACTAGTAAACTAGTATAAAAGTTATCGACACATAACACTAAAATGAGTAAACGTGAATATGTAAACCCACTTGATCATCATATATATATAATCATCATATGTATACATAATTGTTATTTTTATAAAGTCATTGGACAAGAGTCTAAGACGAGTATTATTTGCTAGGTTTCCGTGATTGAAGCACGTACCGTACGTCCGAATTGCCGATAACCCGCCTTCCCACATCAACGTGAGTTCATAGCCTCGCACTCTTTTAAATATTTTTATGAAATGTTTTATAAACCCGCGAGGGAGATAACATGTTGGTTTTGATAAAAAGGACACCATTTGTCCTGATTGTTTGTTTATTGATTTGGACCCGAATGATTGTATGACCCGATGAATGATTAAATGACCCGATATATGAAATGAAATGGATTATTAAAGTTAGGTTATGTCACTAAAAGTCCCATTAGCATGAATTATGAACTACCGGGATTTGGTAGACGCTTATGCATATAATAGTACTATTTGGGGACGATCACCCCAGTTCGCGCCTTGACGGTTGATCCCCGTCGTGCCACATTGATTGGTAAGCGAATTTATGTATGAGAAGATTTACATAGCGTGACCTTTGTGACGACACGCTAATTTAGATGGGCAAATGAGTTTCGGGCTAGCTACCCGTTGTTTGGTTTAGTAAGGTAACAATGTCATGCGGCTTATAATAATCCAATTAACGAAATACTGCTATACGCACCGAATTACGATGTATTGCCTAACTAGCAATACGGGGTCATACTATTGATATTATGTTCGTGTTTTAGTTTTCATAACCATATTCATATAACGGTTTTTATTTCTATACAACATTATAAAACGTATTGTACGATGTTTTTACGACATTGGCTCGTATAATGATTTTTAAGGCAAATGCTTATATTATGATTTTGATAAGGATTTGTATAAAATGACTTTGGCTATTTTATGGCCTATTACAATGTTTGTACAAAATGATTTTCGGTAATAGTTTTATACCGATGTTATATTGATGGATTTTATTAAACTCTATGAATTCACTCGGCGTTATCGCTGACCTTTTCTTTTAACATGTTTTATCTCAGGTACTTGAAGGTAATTCTCAGGAAGACAACAAGAATTCATGGCCCGCACCTAAATACTTATTTCCATTCAAATGCTTTGTAAAACCTATATTAAATACAATGACTTGGGACCTATGTAAATTTGATATTTATGAATGGAAATGCTTTATTATTAAACGACGCGATTTTTATGCGTTGTCTATGATGTGAGTAATGTGCTATCCCGTAACACCAACGAGTCTTCCGCTGTATTGAATTGTGTATATTTGGGGGTGTTACAATATATATATATAAATATATATATATATATATATATATATATATATATATATATATATATATATATATATATATATATATATATATATATATATTGAGACCTTAACAGTAGCTTTAAGGTTGGGGCGAAAGGTGAGAGTTAACTAACACATGTAAGGGCATAGGGTTTCCTTTACAGAAAGTCTGAGTTTGGTTAGGTGGACTTTTGTTTCATAGTTTTGAGTATAAAAATCAGGACTGTTTGGGATAAAATGTGAATGGGATAGGTTATGAACTTAACCAAGTTAAGGGCTTATTAGAGAGGTGTAATGGGTTTCTTAGAACATAATAATGATATTTAAATGAGGAATAGGGATTAGACATCCATCATATATTGATGAGCCATTTTAGTATTTGGTTCATGTCTTGATTGTGTGCCTTTGTGTGTTTAGCATTTTGCTAGTGCGCGGGTTTTTGGAGAAGCTCAATAAGGTGAGTTTCATAGTCCCATGTTCTTGAGTTATAAATGGTTTTGATTTCCAGATGGGATCGAAGATACACTGGTGCTGTTTTTAACTAATGCTGTGAAGGTTTTTATAATTTGTGATGGACTTGTGTGTGTACATATGTGATTAACTGCTATGTGATTCTTGATTTGTTTTGTGGTTTTGGCTTGGTACCTAAGGATAATGACAAGGCGGGGCCTTGGGATTGGTACATAGGTGTATGAGCGCCTATGGTACCATGGTGATTGGTAAGGCTGGGAGCCTTAGATTTGGTTTGGAATGATTGATCTTGAATGTTAGTTGTTAATGCATATCTGTAGAACCTTGTCCATATGTTTTGATGATGGTTATTATTCATAGCTTATAAAATTGTTTTATGTTCGAGTCTAAACCTATGACTCTCACCAACATTATTGTTGACGTGTTTTAGTGTCTCTTTCAGGTATTAATGTGGTTAAGCATGAGAACATAAGTGGCTAGGACTGGAGTCGCGTAAGAATGCATTTAGAAGGAGATCCCCGATCCTTCATAGATTTCTTTTGTTTGATTGAATAAGTGATACTACGAGTATCATTATGTTGATGTTTGTTTTATTTGTTTGTCTTTGGTAAGAGGTGAGACTTTTACCTACTTACCTAGACTCCTGCATTGTTGAGATATTGTCATGACATTTGTCTCACCTTATATGACATTTCTATTTTATATAGTTCTCTCTATAGACACGCTATTGTTGTGATGAAATCCATACGTCGCGCCCCATATTCCGCCACGGTGTGGTGTGACAGAATGGTATCAGAGACAATGGTTATAGAGAATTAGATTTCCTATTCTCGTAGCCTAGTCTATAGCTTAAGGGTCCTCGCATATAGGCGTCGTAGGATTATGTGTGCATTTGATATTAATTGAAGTTTTTTTCTGGATGTTATTGGTTTTTACTTGCGATGTTTGTTAAGTTTTGACTAGTATGGGTTGAACTATAGTAGTTCATACTTAGCCACATGTTATTTTATTTTCGGGTTGTGACTAGTGCGGGTTGAACCATAATCTTCCATGCTAGTCATTGTTGTATTTTGCTTAAATTGTAAATTATAGTACATAATTTGGTACATGGTAGTTTTTGTCTTTTGTTGAGTTTTTTATGTACCTGAGGTATAGTATTTTTCTTTTGATGTTTAAATCATGTTCCCTAAGAATCATGTGGTGGTTCGAGTTACTAGGAGTAGGTGGATAGGAAGGATTTTAAGTTGTTTCCACTACGACGGGCGACATGATTTATAATTGATTATGTTTTCGTTTTGGATTTTTTCTATGTTGTTTTAGATAAACTATGGATTTCTGTATTCCAAGAGTTTGACTATGTTATTTAAATAGTTGGGGTTTTTGACCTTCTTGTTTATGTGGTTATGTGCTTAGGTGAGTTGATGGATTTATGTGTTATGTGTTGTATTGATTCTTATAAGTGTCATCATAGGAGGGAGTGCATTAGGGAAAGGGTAATTATATAAGTATGGTGGCCAACATAGTTATACAAGTACCACAACTTCAATGGATTCCTAAGTATGATTGCATGAAAGAGGATTAATACATGCTTGTATAGTAGATGTTGGACGGATTTGAGTATATGTATCCTAATATGCCTATATATGTGTGATCCCCTACAATTATCGATTGTATCCTTAGGAGGGTGGCTAGCTCGCTTCTTTTTAGATATTCAACCTCTGTTGTAGCGTATTCTTCGAGTTTCCTATTTCACGTGTCCGTTTAAAAATGGTGTTTTTGGTTTTAAGTCTATTGAAATAACTTTGGATTTCTTTTGAGATAATGGAATCTTTTGTGTTGAGTCGTACATTTCTTTTGGTCGGTATATATTGAAAAGACTTGGAAATCTACTATAGAGTTGGATAGTTGGTTGTATTCGGTAAAATAAGGATAAGGTGTTGGAGTCGTGTTTGAAACAAGATGTAACATAAGAATTTAAATCAACACTAATTTATTTCAAAATTCTAAAAGACTCTCTATAAAATAAAGCGAAATAAAATTTCTTTCTACATAAATAGTTTATATAATTGACTTTAATCGATTTACCTCATTTATAATTATTTATACAAGGTTAAATTGAGTTCATAAAAATTTCACATACAATTATTTTTAATTATTTATTTAAAAGGATTACATTAATCACTATGATGATTCTTTAATTTTTAAAACAACTAATATAAAATTATTTTGGTCGTAAATTATTATTTTTTAAAGCTTTTTAGGTGATTCAAAAGCCTAATATTATGTACTCGGAACTTACTTTTCAAATATGCGGGATGTATAGTCATGGGAGGTCAGTAGCTTGGTCGAAATGTTTGTACAAGTGTCGGGTTCAAGGTTGAGTTTTGAATTGTAGTTTTAAACTTATGTTTTGGGATGTTTTGGGTACCTAGTCTTTGAGTTGAGTCTTGAGATCATCTAGAGGGTTATTTTTAGATTGCTTAAGTCACATAGATGTGGGGAGGTAAAGAAAAATATTCTTTTGGGAAAATTCGATTTTGCGCACGATTTAAATAACATTTCTTGGGGCGTAAGTTGTTTTGGTTGCCATTAAGTGTTTCTTGGATCATTTTTCGTTGTCATGAGTCATTTGAATTGCTACATGTTTCGGGTTGAGTTTTCCTTTTGAGTTTCCGTGGTTTTGGTCTGTTTTAACTGGTGCACGTGAAATGTCGTTAGTTATACGTAGTTTTGATTCGTTGGTCGTGTCCGGTGGGTTCCAGATGTAGTTTTGGTTTTGTATTGATTGGGAGCATTGATATAGTCATATGAGAGAATAGCTGGAATGCCCTTTGTGATTGGGAAAGAGTTAGAAGTTCGTAGAAAGACGAACTAATGTGGTCATGAGGTCTCTTAGGAGTGCCAAGGTACTTGTGATATTCGTTAGGTATGGCACAAGTAACGCATCATAGAGAATCCTGGAAGGGAATGTGATATTTTAAAGGTACTTGTGATATTCGTTAGGTATGCAAAAATTTCCGAAAATTTCTTCAGATTTAGTAGGTTTACCTATTATCTTGAAGTAGAACCATGAACAGAGCCAGTAGAAGGAGCAAAATGAGTTGTAGTTAGTGGCTTTCCAAGGAAATTGTTGATGGAATGATTTTGAAGACAGGAGTTGTTAGAAATTGCAGGGAATGCAAGATAAAGGTTGAGTTGCCTGGTAGTAAATGTGATGTGAAAGCGGTTGGATGGGTTGATAAGAAGGAGTATAGATCTTTTAGAATGTGTGTAGAATTTCGCGAGTAGAAAGAGGTAGAAATTTGCTTGTGTTGTTGCCAAGAGAGGATGCAGGTTGGGGCGAAAGTAGCTTTAAGGTTAGGGCGAAAGGTGAGAGTTAGCTAACACATGTAAGGGCATAGGGTTTCCTTTACAGAAAGTCTGAGTTTGGTTATGTGGACTTTTGTTTCATAGTTTGGAGTATAAAAATCGGGACTGTTTGAGATAAATGTGAATGGGATAGGTTATGAACTTAACCAAGTTAAGGGCTTATTATAGAGGTGTAATGGGATGCTTAGATCATAATAATGAGATTTAAATGAGGAATAGGAATTAGACATCCATCATATATTGATGGGCCATTTTAGTATTTGGTTCATGTCTTGATTGTGTGCCTTTGTGTGTTTAGCATTTTGCAAGTGCGCGGGTTTTTGGAGAAGCTCAATCAGGTGAGTTTCATAGTCCCATGTCCTTGAGTTATAAATGGTTTTGATTTCCAGATGGGATGGAAGAGACACTGGTGCTGTTTTTAACTAATGCTGTGAAGGTTTTTAATTATTTTGTAATAGACTTGTGTGTGTACATATGTGATTAACTGCTATGTGATTCTTGATTTGTTTTGTGGTTTTGGCTTGGTACCTAAGGATAATGACAACGCGGGGCCTTGGGACTGGTACATAGGTGTATGGGCGCCTATGGTACCATGGTGATTGGTAAGGCTGGGAGCCTTAGATTTGGTTTGGAATGATTGATCTTGAATGTTAGTTGTTAATGCATATGTGTAGAACCTTGTCCATATGTTTTGATGATGGTTATTATTCAGCTTATAAATTTGTTTTTTGTTCGAGTCTAAACCTATGACTCTCACCAACATTATTGCTGACGTGTTTTAGTGTCTCTTTCAGGTATTAGTGTGGTTAAGCGTGAGAACATAAATGGCTAGGATTAGAGTCGCGTAAGAATGCATTTAGAAGGAGATCCTCGTTCCTTCATAGATTTGTTTTGTTTGATTGAATAAGTGATACTACGAGTATCATTATGTTGATGTTTGTTTTATTTGTTTGTCTTTGGTAAGAGGTGAGACTTTTACCTACTTACCTAGCCTCCTGCATTGTTGAGATATTGTCATGACATTTGTGTCACCTTATATGACATTTCTATTTTATATAGTTCTCTCTATAGACACGCTATTGTTGTGATGAAATCCATACGTCGCACCCCATATTCCACCACGGTGGGGTGTGACAACCCAAGCCCAATCAAACACAATAACAGATATATTATGCAGTATCAAGCAAGATTAGGTCATAAAAACAACAAGAACACAAGCAGAACACAAAATCATAAAAATCAAGTATTTTTCAGATTTTTGGGTTCAAGAACTCAAACCTCATGAATGTACATCCACACTCACGAATTTTTGAGCTGACGTGCCTTGCAAAACAAGGCACAAGCTTCCACAAACAAGCTGCTAAGATTCAACAAGGTTAGCACAATAAAATCAAAAACAGAAAGGTGACAACTTGGAAAATAAATTTGATTAATGCAACCTTGTTCCCACACTTGATTATCCCCAAGTTATAAGCCTCACAACACCTTGATAACTCTTTATCAGGGTGCTATGATCCACTTTTAGCCCAAGAATACCAAGGTTTAAACCAAGCGTTAGCAAAATATCAAATTTTGAACTCTTGTACAATTTCTTGCACAAGGTTTGAAAACACGTTTTGAGATTCAAGATTAGCAAACATATAACATAAACAAGCAGAATAAAAGATTGGCACTTGGTTTTTCTTCACAAATTCAAACTCTTTTCATTGAACATGAACAAGGATTTACAGAAAAGTGAACTAGGAAAAATCAAGAGCAGGGCTCAATGTATGAGGCCCTATGCCTTATATAGGCTATAATGACTAACTAGAAACATAAAAAACGTAAACCCTAAAGATGTAGATGTCCCATTTTGCCCTTGAGGATTTTGGCTTTATGCTTGATCATGTGAACTCTTTGGCTGTTTGTGAAGCTGTAAAGTGTGTAGGAATTGCATCAAGGGCTTAAAATAAGCTTAAGTTTGAAGCTAGGATATTGGACGTTGGATGGCTGGCAGGTTTTGGCTTTTTCTCCCAAAACCGTGTGGGGAGGGTTTATCATGTGACCAAGGTGATGATGTAGCGTGGGTTTTCAAAGTTGGGTTGTGTTTAGCGACACCCTTTACTTAATTCTGGAGAAGATTAGGGTTTAATTGTTGGTAATTAACAAATACCCGATTTGTATCAAGAACATGAAGAACGCACGTTTAATCTGTTTGTTTTTTAAAAAAGGTGTTTAGCGCCTTAATTAAACTTAATAAATTAAGTTAGTTAAAACCGGTGAGGGGATTGGTGAGGTGGAAGGAAGATGGGCTGTGATTGGTGGATTTTGGTGAGTGGGACACGTGGTAAGCTGCCATAGGTTAAGGTAAGTTCTCTTGTCTTCCAGGTTTGGTCCCCTTTTTCTTCTTTCTTTGTCACTTGAACTTTAAACAATCAAAATGAAGATTCCTTTGTATTTCAAGTGTTTATTTTCACACTTTTGCCTCAAATACTTTTCCAAAGTATTTTCAGGGGTATTTCTTGCCATTTGATGGTTCTTGAAGTCTTTTTTGGCATTTTCTTCATAGATTATGGTCTTGACTTGTATGATTGACTTTTTGGAGGACTAATATTGACAAGTCTTGATTGTTGAGGGACCATTCTTTCCAATTCTTCAAAGTGGAGGGCCCTTTTTGTAAATTTGACAAACTTTAAGGACCAAACTTGTAATTATGATTATACAAGGGTTTTAAGTGTTAATTCTTCAATATTAGAGGACCCTTCTTGCATAATCTTCAATTCTTCAAGGGTTTTTCTTGGAAAATCTTCATTAGCGCTTGGTTCATTGTGCGGCTTCGTTTTCCGTGTTCGTTTTTGCATGTTTCTTGTGATCTTTTGTCATTTTCTCAATATCCGTACCTAAAATACACAAGTAACAAACACAAGCATATATTTGGTATTTTTGATGATATTTAATGCATTTAAAGCCCGTTTGGGACGATGAGACTATGTATAAAAGCAGTCTCATCACTCCCCCATACTAAACCATTACCGTGCCCTCACGCAATGCTAGAATAAAGTATCGTAGCACCTCCAAAATTCATTTTTATTCACTTTTATTGAATGATAACTAGCTACACTACTACTATTGTTACTACTTGCGTTTTAGACATAATGTATGATTTTCATCGCAAAATGGGACGTTTAGGTTCATAGAACAAGAACACGTGAATGCTTCGTTAGAAATAATTTCGTCGTCCTCGATTTTCACCCCAATTCCATGCTAAGCGTGCAACGAGATCATTGTCATTATAAGTTAGTAATGCTAACACTACTCATATGCCCTAATCACATACTTATCCTCCCATTTTCTTAAGTTGTATCTCTTATATTTTATTTTGTCTTGAATGTTTCACGAGGATACATTTTTTTGACTTATGCGATAATAGAGATTTAGGTCTAAAAATAGATTCCTAACGATGTAACCAAGATCATCGAATTAATAACCCCTAATAATAGACAACGATGTCAAAAAATTAAGCCAACAAGAAGGATCGATAAACACGGTTTTATAACGGTTTTGAACATGAGACTTATTACCAAGACTTTTATACGCCCCTAACGGAAGGGCCTTATATCATAGGTTTACCTCCATCTTTTATTCAACTTCGCCATGAAGCTTTTATTATGACTTCGGTCTTGCCTTTCCTTTTATTTAACCTCGCCATGAGGTGTTTATTATGGCCAAAGACGTATATCCTCACGCTAAAAGCGAATTTTAGATCTTTAAAGCTTCAAAGATTAAGGCTTGATTCACTTTCAATTTTGCATAGATTTTTCGGCCTTGTGAGCTTCAAATTGTTTGCTTGATTTAGGTGAGCACTTGAAATCTTATTATTGGGTGAAGCTTTTGATTATTTGGGTTGCCAATACTTCAAAACCGTGACGCTGGTGATACCTTAATGTCTTCCCAATTTAATTACATGGAAGCTACTAGAAAAGATTAGAAACCAACAATCAAGACTAAACCGCTAAGTCAATATTTCTTAAGCAAAAAATATTTACAAGCGAAGATAGAATAAGCAAACAACGTGAGCACATGAGTTTTTGAAAGAATACGAGTACTCTACGTTTAGCATAGTAACTTATAATTAACTCTATCATTTCTCGTCCTCATTTAAGAGACTTAGCCTAATATAAAGTTAAGGAATCGAAGCTAAGTGCTCAACACGTACGGTCGAGTCAAAAATTACTCTTATTCTCGCCATCGGAAAATCTACATTCGTGTCTTCAAACACTTATAAAACATGAGAAAATTTTTAAAATTTGGCCATTTTTAGCCTTATTTTGCAACAAAACAATAAACAAAAAGATAAACTTTGGAAAGCGTGAAGGTTTGGCAAGGTAAGTATCTATTCACCCCCCATACTAAAGTTAAACATTGTACTCAATGTTTCGAGTCTAAGGGTTAGAGAACCCCCATACTAGAGACGTAGTCGAATGCTTAATCTAGCATGGAAAGGGTGTAACCGTTAAATTTAAAGCCGTTTATGAAGTGTGCTATAAACCTAAGGTTAGAACATAAAAGGATATATCATGGATATTGAGAAATTCTTCCAAGCAAACAATCAAGTGCTCCCATAAAATGTACACGAGAGGCTCCAATCGTGAAGATAATGATCATCTAAAATCCACAATTCACAAACAACCACGGAGCAAAGGTTGGAAGGGCACAAGTACCCACACGTTACTACATTAGAAAGCGATAATATGTACATAGGATAAGCATGGGACTCCCCCATGAGGCACCTCGTTTTTTATTACCGAGTCATGAGCTCGACTCGATCCCCTCAATACTAATTATCATTGGGGAAGGTGATTTGGTCGAGGTAGTTCAAGGATGGAACTTCCCCGCCAAAGTAGTGCTTCAACCTATGTCCATTCACCTTGAAATTGGGGCCATCATTTTGAGCTAGCTCGATGGTCCCATAAGGAAAAACTTGTGTCACGGTGAATGGACCGGACCAACGGGATTTCAACTTACCGGAAAATATTTTCAAACGAGAGTTAAAAGGCAACACTTGATCTCCAATGTTAAAAACCCGTTTTTTAATTTTTGAATCATGAAACTTTTTAGTCTTTTCTTTATAAATCAATGAATTTTCATAAGCAATGTCTCTCAATTCATCCAATTCATTTAATTTCATTTTCTGGTGTTTTCCTGCGGTCTCCATATCATCATTACAATGCTTAAGGGCCCAATAAGCTTTGTGTTCAAGTTCAATTGGCAAGTGACAATTCTTCCCATACACAAGCTTATAGGGAGTGCACCAGACGGGCATCTTATGAGCGGTCCAAAAGGCCCATAAAGCATCGTCCAACTTATCCGACCAAGATTGTCAGTTTTCTCCAATAGATCTCTCCAAGATAATTTTCAATGCTTGGTTTGAAACCTCGACTTGCCCACTCGTTTGTGGGGGATAAGCCATAGAAAGACGATGTGTAACCCCATATTTCCTTAGGACCCTTTCAAATTGTTCGTTACAAACATGGGTTCCACGATCGCTTATAATCGCACGAGGGGTTCCAAACCGAGAGAACAAGCTTTTCAAAAACTTGACTACCACACGAGCATCGTTGGTGGGCAAAGCCTTAGCTTCCACCCACTTAGATAGGTGTCAGCGACGACAAGGATGTACTTATTACCACGAGATGATGAGAACGGCCCCATAAAGTCAATGCCCGAAACGTCAAAGATCTCACACACTTGGATGATATTTTGTGGCATTTCATCGTTTTGTGAGGCTTTTCCTTGTCGTTGGCATGAGTCACACGACTTCACAATTGCATGTGCATTTCAGTAAATAGTAGTCCTAAAGAAACCGGCATCAAATACCTTCTTAGCCGGGAGATTAGCACCGTGGTGACCACCCGTGGGTCCCTCGTGACAAGCTCTAAAGATGTTAGAAGCTTCGGTACCAAAGACACAACGTTGAATGATTTGATTCGCACAAGTTCGAAACAAGTAAGGGTCGTTCCAAAAATAGAACTTGACGTCATGAAAGATTTTTCGTTTTTCTTGAGTCTTCATACCCTTGATGATGAAATTCCCCGCATGGTAATTTGCGATGTCCGCAAACCATGGGGTAGAAGAATCAAGCTTAGAATTCACTACACCAAGTGTCTCGAGCATAAATTTTTGGTGATTTCATTAGGCTCGTAAACACTTTGGTGAGGATCTTCCAAACGAGAAAGATGATCGGCCGCTAGATTCTCGGCTCCTTTTTTGTCAACGATTTTGTGATCAAATTCTTGAAGGAGGAGAATCCAACGAAGTAATCTTGGCTTTGCATCTTGTTTAGCCATAAGATACTTGATAGCCGAATGATCCGTATACACTATGCATATAGTCAAGACGAGATAAGGTCGAAATTTCTCAAATGCATGCACTCCGGCAAGGAATTCCTTCTCCGTTGTAGTGTATTTTAGTTGAGCCTTGGTCATCGTCTTGCTAGCATAGTTAATAGGCAAGAAGTGTTTTTCATAACGTTGCCCTAATACGACCCCAATAGCGTAGTCACTAGCATCACACATGAGCTCAAAGGGGAGGTTCCAATTGGGAGCAACAATAATGGGAGCTTCGGTAAGTTTCCTCTTAAGGATTTCAAAGGCTCGGACACAATCTTCGTCAAAGATAAAACGTGCATCTTTTTTGAGGAGATGTGTAATAGGTCGAGATATCTTTGAAAAATCCTTGATGAATCGACGATAAAAGCCCGCGTGGCCTAGGAAACTCCTAACTCCCATAACGGTTTTGGGATGAGGTAATTTGGCGATGACGTCTACCTTAGCTTGATCTACCTCAATCCCCGCTTTTGAAACCTTCTGCCCTAAGACGATTCCACTTTTAACCATAAAATGACATTTTTCCCAATTGAGCACAAGGTTGGTTTCCTCACAACGTTTTAACAATCTCTCAAGATTCGACAAACACGAAGTGAACGAACTACCAAACACGGAAAAGTCATCCATGAAGACTTCCATCGTCTTCTCGATCATATCATGAAAAATAGCCATCATGCACCTTTGAAAGGTTCTCGGTGCATTGAAAAGTCCGAATGGCATTCAACGATAGGCAAACGTTCCATATGGACACGTAAATGTAGTTTTTTCTTGATCACGAGGATCGATGGGGATTTGGAAGTAACCGTAAAAACCATCTAAAATCAATAGAAATCGTTTCCCGCAAGACGCTCCAACATTTGGTCCATTAAGGGAAAGGTAAAATGGTCTTTTGGAGTGGCGTCATTCAACTTACGATAGTCAATGCACACTCTCCATCCGGTCACGAGTCTAGTTGGAATTAAGTCGTTGGCATCGTTTGGCACAACGATCATTCCTCCCTTTTTAGGGATACAATGGATAGGACTCACCCAAGGGCTATCGGAAATAGGGTAAATCATTCCCGCGTCAAGTAGTTTTAGGACTTCCTTTTTGATGACGTCGTGAATTTTGGGGTTCACCATTGTAGAATCGTATTTTCTAAGGATTAGGAAATCTATGATTAATCTATTGATATGGATGGGAAAGAAAGAACTCAGAGAGAGAAATGTAGAGAGAGAAAGGAGAGAGATGAAAGAAAGATGGAATGTGATAAATGATAAGTGTTCAACCCCTCTTAACATGCTAGGAGGGGGGTTTATATAGACCACCCTACATGTGGGCTATATGGGCTATATTGGATCACGAGCCCAATATCATTGGAGTGACCGATCCTTTCTAAATACGTAAAAACATATTTCCAACAATCTCCCCCAAAGGGAGGTCACTCCAAGTTACAATGTCCTAAATAGTCTATTGCTCGTGATCTATGCTAATAATGATGTGACCGAAACTTTCCTTGGAAAAACGTATTCCAACAATCTCCCCCAAAGGGAGGTCACATCATCTTACAAAATCTTAAACCTAGCATACTATGCTTGAGTATTCGATCTTGTTCTTGTGAATATGCTGATGAGATCTTTGACTTTGGTCTTGAGCATGTGTCCTTGCTTTGACCTTGTGTATTCATTACTTGTGATATTTGCCTCCTGTGACTTCATGTTCCACATACTTATACTTTTATAAATTCTTGAAAGTTTCAGAGTTTGATACAGCGGAAGACTTGACTTTTAGACTTTCTTGAATTTGTTGAAGTATTAAGTGCATACAGTATAAGCATGTGGTGACAACTTCTTCTTGATTGTGCACCGCAATGCCACCTTCTTGTTACGCTCCATAAGACAGTTAGCAACAAAACATATACACGGATGAAATGGCCTTGAACATTTCATTCTAATTCGGTAGCATTTTACCTCCGGTCGGTGAAGACCGTTGGACGATATAAAATATCGTACTTGTGACAGGTAGTTTCAATTAAGAACCTCCTTGACAAGATTTCGCGGGTACACCCGTTCTCTTTATTCGACCGTCCAAAGCTGACTGCGAACATAAAGAGTGAATCATTTGGATAATAATATCCGCATGATTTGAAGCCGTCAATTCATGTTCCTGGAACAAGTGAAATTCAATTAAGAACCACATCATCGTTGCTTTCCAGTTGTCACGAGCTTTATTCGTATAGAATCTTGCAAGTTACCTACCAAGTGCTGTTTGAGGTTAACACTAGAAGGATTTCCACTCATCACTGTGAACACTAAGGTATCACTCTGAGTGTTTGATGAGATGGCATTTATACATGATCTCATCGTTCTTTTCGGGCTTTTAATGCAATAAAATGTCATAAAATACCATATATATGCTTGTGTTTGTTTACTTGTGTATTTTAGGTATGGATATCGTGAAAAAGACAAAAGATCACAAGATACAAGGAAAAACGAACACGAGAAACGAAGTCGTACAAAGAACCGGGCCCTAATCATGAAATCTTCATCAAATACCCTTGAAGACTTGAAGACAAACAAGATTGATCCTCATTCTTTGAAGAAATGACACTTAAAACCCTTGTATATTGATAATTACAAGTTTGGTCCCTTAAGTTTGTCAAAATTGCAAAAAGGTCCTTCAACTTTGAAGAAATGGCAAGATTAGTCCCTCAACAATATCAAAATTGCCAAATATGGTCCCTCATGAAGATTAAGAAGCATTGAAGACCTTTGAAGATCAACAAAGTCCAAGTTCAGCCCTTGAAATATCACAAAATGACAAAATTAATCCTTTGAAACTTATTGGAAAAGTTTTGTGCCAAATATGACAAGTGGGGAAAGTTATTTGCAAAGGAAACAAGTTTTTAGGGCTGGAAAACTTTAAATGCCAAAAATCTCAAAGATAAGGACCAAATGTGTCAACTTGGAAACATTCAAAAGAAAACACGCGCCTAACACATGTTTTCCCCCAATTTCGGATCAAAGGAAATTACTGTTCATCTTTTTACACACCCAGAACTTACCCCGATTTAACCTTGGGTAAAACCCAATTACTTTAGCACACGTGTAATTCCCACACACCAAAACCCTTCCCACGCCTAAAAACCCCAATCCCACGTTTGTGGTCCCCACCCCCAAATACCCCGTCCACCAATAGGATCACTCCTTGGTCTCCAAGGCAGGTGACGTGTCCCCAATCAATGGATATGATGAAATGCTTGGCCACAACGCAAAATCAAACGGTAGAGATCCAATTTGGCCAGTTCAACACCAAAAACGTCCAAGGGCAATTTAGAGATTTTTCTAGGATTAGGGTTTGTATTTTTTATTCTAGATTGTTCTGTAAGTAGTATATAAGGGATATGAGCATGTTCATTCCCTTTTGTTCCAGTTTTCCTTCTAAATTTTGTAATTCCTTTTAATTGAAATAAAAAGTTTGGTTTTTGTTTAAGAGCAAATTAATTCCTTTTTTATTTGTTAAAGTTGGTATTTATTTGAGAAGGAATTCTGAGTTCCAATTGATATTTGGTTAAATAATTTTGAGTTTCAAAATTGTTTAAGTTTTCTGAAATTTGAAAATTATTGGTGAAATCTGTTCCAAGGATTTTGGTGTTAAGAAGGTAAGTTTAAATTGGTGATTAAAAGTGTAATAGAAACGTTTTAAGAAGTTTTTGGAAGTTTTTGAAAAGGTTTTAAGAGGAAAGAAAAGAGACAGAATATATTGTTGTGTTATTGCATTTTTCTTTGATTTGTCATAAACAGGTGAGAAGGCTTGTTGATTTGTGTTCTGCACCAATCCGTGTTGGTAAGGAGGAGGATTTGACATCCTCTAGGGCTTTGGAAGTAAAGCCCTAAGGTAAAACCCTTTTCCTTGTTGAAAATCTCAAAAATAGCAAGTTTGTATGATCTTATTTGATTAAGTGATATAAGTGTGTTAAATCTGCTTTGATTGGTGTTCTTAAGTTTGTATATGCATGATACAATAGCAT
This sequence comes from Glebionis coronaria, assembly GCA_025667525.1. Taxonomy (NCBI): domain Eukaryota; kingdom Viridiplantae; phylum Streptophyta; class Magnoliopsida; order Asterales; family Asteraceae; genus Glebionis; species Glebionis coronaria. Next base: position 145,592,491 of record CM046882.1, read on the forward strand.
GGGATCAATTTGATTAGTTTTTTTTAAGGTTTTGCTTTGAAAAATTGGATAATCAGTTTTTACAAGGGTGTTTGGCTAAGGGTTTTAGCAGGACAATAATCTTAATTAGTGTTTTTAAAAGGTGTTAGAGCAATTGGATTAGGTTGAGTAAGGTTTGTTGTTAGCTTTGTTTCATTTTGGTGCAAGATAGAAGCAAGTTTGTATGCTAAAAGTGAAACAAGAAGTCAAAATCTGCTTATGCCAAATCTGCTTGTATTATATGATGATTTTTGGAGCATGATATTTGATTTCTGTTGAGATTTAGATTAGAAGTGTTATTGGAATTGCTTGAGTACTGGATTGTGAGTGTGTATGCTTAGTTTTGGTGTTTGAAGTTCACTTGAGTGCTAGAAATAAGCTACTAAGTCCACTGTCCTAGTTCATCCATCACAGCAACTTGTTATAGCCTGTGTGTTCTTTGTTTTTGATCATTGGTGTGTGCTAAGTGATTATATTTGCTATCTTTGACTCCTTGTGCTTAAATAAGCACAAGGGTGCCCCTTTGTCCAATATCAATCACCAAATAAGCATTGCCAAGCCCCTCTTGGCTAAATCCAAAAGCAAAAACACAAGTGATAACTGGCCTGTGTTCAAAGTAAACCTGTCACGTTTTTAATCTTTGATTTGGGTTAAACTTTGATTAAAAAGTGTATTGGAGTTGGAATATAAGCTTATTAAGTGTCACTGTTGGTTTGAAAAGCAAAAAAATAAAAAAGGAAAAAAATCGCCAAAAAGGGGGGTTAGCGCACCTCGAACCCCTGACGTGCCGTTCAACACACCAACAACACAACCATCCTGCCCTTGGGTCTTTTACTGACCAAGGGTGGATTGGTTAACTACTTAACCACTTTTTCTCTTTGTCCTTTTATAATAAGCCGTAGCTTATTCCTTGATTTTGAGCTTATTTTTAAGCTAATTTTTGTTCTTTTTATTTTTCTTAGGAAATTAATAGCATAGTTGATTCTTCTGGCCAAGTTTTATATTTTTCCGTTTATTTTATTATTTTCTAGGATTTAATTAATACCCGGTTTTTAGAAAATCAATAAAAAATAGAAAAAAGATTTTTAATATCTAGGAAAAATAGTTTTTAGCTTTTAAAATATTATTTTGAGGTTTACATTAAGTTTTGGTTTTATAAACTTTAATTTTTAATTTTATAATATTTTAAGGTTTTTTATAAATTTTAAAGATTTTTATAAAATTATTAAAAAAGGTTTAGGAGCTCTAATTTGTGTTTTTCTCTTAGTTAGAATATTTTTAAGTTTTTAGAAATTTTTTAGAATTAATTTTATAAACTTTTTATTTTTAGCAATATTTTAATATTATTTTAATATTAATTTTTCAAAATTTTATTTTTCTTTCTTTTTCATTTTTCTTAGGATCTTTATCATTAATTAGGACCTTTTCCATTTTTAAAATATTTTTATAGCTTTTAGATTTATTTTTATAATTATTTTAAGTTTAATTAAGTTTTAATCATTTTTAATCCTTTTTAGAGTTTTAAAAATAGTTTTAATAGCTTTTAATTTTTAGAAAATTACTTTTTAGTCTTCTAATAATATAAGTTAAGTAATTATTCAATAAAATCATATTTTAGACATTTTCATTAGTTATATTTAATTTTAGGGCTTTAATTAGCATTTAAAATTAAATATTTAATTAATAAAAGGTTTTAAAATATCTTTGTTGGATTTTTGTCTTTATTTATATTATTTTAGACTTGTTTTAGTCTTTTTAATCTTTTCTTGATTTTGTTTCTGGTTTTAGTTTAATTTTTAATTTGGTTGATTTTTCTACGGCTTTACGTTTACGTCTTTTACGTCATAGTGTAATTTTTACGAAACCGTCTTCCATCTTCTCAATATTAATCTCAAATACAAACAAGTTAATTCACAACACATATACCTCCTTGGGAAACGAACTCTTTCTCTCTCTTTTTATTTGATTAAGGGTCATTACTTGTGGTTTTCCTAAATCACTCGTTAATACTTACCGCTCATATACGTTCTTTTGTTTTCCTAAACAAGAGTCGTATTTTACTACAATCATTTTGGCGCCGCTGCCGGGGAGGTGTGTTGTGCTTTAATTTGGAAACTTTTGTTTTTGATATTATCCATAAATAGTATTTGTGTTAAGTGGAACTCCCTTAACACGTATTATCGGTTTTCTTGGTTTTTCTTGTACAAATATTATTAATATATTGTATTAAGTATCACAATCAATATACAATATCTCCAAAAGTGTGAAAACACAACCTTAATTGGGATTTGATCTCCTAATTATTGTATTCGAATCTCAAACAAAAAGAAAAAGGCAAAAAAATAGATAAATACTTTCGTGAAGCTCGATTTTGAAAAATACAAACTATAAGGTGGGTATAAGGCGGGTATTATAAAATATACCCTAAGGAAAAAGGCTCTTAAGTGCTTCGCGCTGCCTCGTTTCCCCGCTTGCTTGTGAGTATTTTGACATTGAAGGCTAATCGAGGGTTTTGCCGCCCAAAGTATTATTACGTATACTATATTTGCTTGGTTTTCTTTGTGATTAAACCCTCGTGAACAATTTGGTTTTCACCAAAGTTCTAAAGTCATTCGAAGGCGTTCACTCCACGTGATCGTTTTCATTCCTTTGAGGCTTCTTTAATCAAGAGTTTGATTCGAGGAGAGATTTTGTAGATTGTTGTCTACGAAGATACACCAAAATCCAAAAAAATTAAATATCATCAAAAACGCAAAAAAATTGAAAATCCACAAAACAACCAAAAAGAATCTTCTTTGCTCACCTCCCATTCTTCGTGTAGTTTATGATCACTCGTAATCAAGCAAAACGAGCTCGTAAACGTCTTCAAAAGCAAGCAAATCAAGGATCGTTGATTGTTGAAGAACCTCCAATTGTGGAACCTATTGTAGAACAAGAAGTCGTCATGGCTAATCGTACTATGATGGAGTTGCTACAAGCACCCACCGAGGGTTTTGGAGAGGCTATTGTGATTCCCGCCATCCTTGCGGAGAATTTCGAGATTAAGACGGGTTTAATGTCTATGTTGCAAGCAAACAAGTTTCGAGGTCACGAAAAAGACAACCCGCATTACCACATTAGGAATTTCAACCGTCTCACCGCTACTAGCAAATTCAAGGATGTTCCACATGACGCCATTAAGATGATGTTGTTTCCATACTCGTTGGATGGACCCGCAAAAATTTGGCTCGAGAAAGAACCGCCAAATTCGATTTTGACATGGGCCGATCTCGTTTCTAAGTTTGTGAACAAGTTTTTTCCACCATCTAAAACAACACACTTAAAAAATGAGATTTCACGATTTGTGCAACGTAACAATGAAAGTTTTTCAATGGCATGGGAACGATTTAAAGAGATGTTACATGAATGTCCTCACCATGATTTTTCGGAATTGCATCAAATTGATACTTTTTATAATGGGCTTAATGATCATGAACGAGATTATTTGAATGCCGCCGCGGGTGGTAATTTTTTGTGCAAGACGACAAATGAGGCTTTACAAATCATTGAAAATCGATCTAAGGTTTATAGCCCTCGTAACACACCGAGTGTTGCCAATATGGGTTCGTCATCGTCGTCACAATCATCTCGTAGCATTAATGCCTTACATGATGAAGCTAATGAGGAAAATCGGTTTTTTGATAGATTTGCAAACCTTATGTCCCATTGGAAGGCTCAAGAAGCTTCCAACACCGCTTCGGTTAAAGCGGTTTCTAAAAGTTGTTTGTCGTGTGGGGGAGCTCATGATCTTTCCGAGTGCATTACCGCGGATGGTAACACTTCGAGTGCTTATGTAGCAACGGGAACTTACAACCAAAACGGCCAAGGTTCTCGTCCAAATCAAGCTCCACCAAATCAAAATGTTAATAATTATCGAAACAACAACCAAGGTAATTACCAAGGCAACACACGCAATTACAACAAAGGGAATTATCAAAGTGGGAATGGACAAATCTCTAATCAAAACCAAAACCGTGATTTTAAAAACACTACACAAAGTTTTCAAAATGCTCACACGAAAAATTTGCAAGGAGAATTTTTGGATTATGCAAAAGCAAATGATGCTAAATTTGATAATATGCAACGTGAGATGATTAGCTTAAGATCCGAGTTGAAAAACGAGCTTAAAAATGAACTTGCTAATGAACTTAAAACTCATGCAAACAAAATGGAAGGAAATGTCCAACGTCTTCAACAAAACCAACAAAAGATGGAATTAGGACAACATGAGATTAAGCAAGAGTTATTGAAAGCGGATGCTAGGCAATCAAAATTTGAGGACCGAATGGCTAAGATGTTTGAAGCTATCATGTGTAAACCCTCTTCTTCGGGTGGTCTTCCTAGTGATACCATTAACAACCCGAGGGGGGAATTGAAGGTTGTTGCTACACGAAGTGGTAAAACTTTCAAGGAACCGATCTCTCGTCCAAGTACTTCTAAGGAGAAGGAAATCGAGAAAGAACCCGAGGTGATGGTCGAAAAGGAGCATATTGCAATCCCACGAAGTACCGCTCAAACCACACCTACGGTTGAACCTACACCAATTGTGGAACCCGAGTTTCCAAGGCCGTTGCCTAATGACCAACCCACACCACCTTTACCCTACCCTTCAAGACGTAACAAAGAGAAAGCACAAGAACGGAACAATTATCAATTTGAGCTATTTATGAAAATGTTTCGTGATCTACACTTTAACATAAGTTTTGCCGATGCTTTAATCATGATGCCTCGATTCGCCGCAAACTTCAAAAGTATGCTTAACAACAAAGAAAAGTTACAACAATCGTCTAGTTGTTCATCGGTTTTTCTAAGCCGCATACCACAAAAAGTCGGTGATCCCGGTAAATTTTTGATTCCGTGTGCTATACAAGATATGGAGGAATGCTACGCCTTGGCCGATCTTGGCGCTAGTATTAATTTAATGCCTCTCGAGATTTTCAAATCGCTTTCACTTCCGGCTCTTACTCCTTCGAACATGTCCATCGAGATGGCCGATCATTCTACGATCATGGCATGTGGAGTAGTCGAGGACGTTTTCGTTAAAGTCGGAAAGTTTTACTATCCCGTTGACTTTATCGTTATAGACATTCCCATCGATCGAAAAGTTCCTCTCATTTTGGGTCGTTCATTTTTGGATACATCAAGAGCACTTATCGATGTTCATGCTCGAAAAATCACCCTTCGTTTCAATTAAGAAGAACTTGTCATCAATGCAACACAAAACTCCAATCTTTCTCATGTATATTCTATTGCAACTTTAAACCATGGTGACTCGACCAATGTCGTTTGCAAAGAATTTTCACCAAGAGTTTTAGGGAATGTCTCCAAAAACAATTTACCATTTCCTCCGCCGGTGGAGGTTATGAGTGCTAAGCCTACAAAGAAGAAACCGTCAATACTTGAATCGAAAAATCCTTCGCCTCATCTCGAACATTCATTCTTGAAAAATGTTGATAAGTTGCCGGTTTCTACGGAAGATCTTTCGGATGATGAATATGTAGACCCCGATGGGGAGGTTTTCTTCGTCGACAAACGTTTTGAGAACTTGCCGCCACCAAAACCAAAACGGTTTCAAAATGTGAGAATTTTTAGTGTGACTAACATCGTCTTAGAAACACCGAATATTTTCGACATAATCAAAAAGGGTTTTCATAAGGAGAGTTTAAAAGATAAAAAAGGAAATGATCTTAAACTTGATTTAATTGATTTTTCTACAAATCTAACTCCGTCATCACCGCGTGCTTTGAGTGCTACAAACTCGTCTACTCCTTTTGACGATGATTTGTGTGGTTCTAGTATGGGGGAAGCCCCTTATGTTCCCTCATCCTTGTCCACCGAGGACGAGATATTCGATCCCGGAATTTCATGTAAAGGGAAATCTCGGTCTTCCACTGATGCAATAAATGGAAACTCTATCTATTTGCTTGGTGCGAGTCTACCTCGAGTAGCTCAAACGTTTGTCTTACCAATTGTCTCACCCTTCTATTTCTCATCTATTTTCATCAAACTCTTTGAGTTTATGGCACATGTTGAAGTGGCGTTGAATTGTTTTTCCAATGGAAACGAGAACGCCATTTTCGACCCCGGTATTTTGCATCATTTAAGGACTTAGTCCTTTATACCGGTTGCTTTTTGGGCCTTGTTTATCATGTAAGCCCCATCAAAAATTGACCACACCATTGTTTTTCCCTAAATGTTCACATTTTGAGGGGATCGAGTCGAGCTCATGACTCGGTAATCAAAAACGAGGTGCCTCGTGGGGGAAATCCCATGCTTATCTTTTATTATTCACTAATAAGGGGACTTGTACCCTTCCAACTCATTGTCTCGTGGTTGTTTGTGATTGTGTTATCTAGATCATCATCATCATCTACGATTGAGGACTCTCGTGTTCGTTTACGTGAGCCTCCATCGTTCGTTTGAAGAAGTTTTTCACGATTCCATGACATATCCTTTATTGTTCTAACAATTATCTTTTAGCATAATTAATAAACGGCTTTAGATATATTGTTGATCACCCTTTCCATGCTAGATCCTAAGCATTCGATTCTTCGTCTCTAGTATGGGGGTGCTCCACCTTTAGACTCGAAACATTGAGGACAATGTTTACTTTTAGTATGGGGGGTGAATAGGTACTTACTTTGCTACGCCCTCACGTTTTCCAACTTTCAATGTTTTGTTTTGCTAATAAGGCTAAAAATGGCCAAATTTTAAAATTTTTCTTAGTTTTCATAAGTGTTTTTAAGACACGAATGTATATTTTCCGATGGGTAGAATAAGATTTAATTTTTGACTTGATGGGCATTTGGAGCCATTTACATTCCTTAACCCGCTCAATTCAAGTTTTGCTAGACTTTTATGTAGGGAGCTTTAAAACGCGAAAGTCTTAATTCATTCGGGTTAAGAACAAGAACTTTTCGCAAGTTCCTATAATTGATTCTAGAAAGTCACTTATCAAGGGAACTATAAAACGCATTCTCTAAACTTGAAAAAGTCCAAGAAAGTGCAAGATCCTATAGGTGGCTTGAAAACCCAAAACTTTGATTTGATATAGTCTTAATGAAAGCTAATCCAAATTTGGCTTAATTTTGACTTGCATGGCTAAGTATTCACGAGTCTCTTTAATTAGAGGTCTTTATATAGTGAAGAACAAGAAATGATAGAGTTAGACAAGTGATCATGCTAAACGTAGAACATGAAAATGTTCTTTCAAAAACTCATATGTTTTTAATTGTGGCTTTTTCTTCCCATAAGATCAATGCATTAGGAATAAATCATAATTGCAATAAGTAAGGTCGTACGATTTGAAAAGTTACTTAGCCTCTAGCGCAAGATCGTTTAAAAGTTGCTCGGGGTTGAATAGAGTTCATAGCCAAGGCATAACTTATTGAAGCGGGACGCGAAGATTGGCGATTATCCAAAAAGGCCCTAACAAGGCATGAGGAGCTCTATTTTTGCTAAAAATCCAAAGATGATGTGAAGTATCATTATTCCTAAATCAATATGAAGGATCGAGACACACGACGAGAAGCTATTACTCCCCTAAAGAATGGAGAAAGTCTATCCAAAAAGACCCTAACAAGGTATGAGGATAAATATATCCAAGTCCGAAAAGGAGGCGGATCGTTGTATATCAAAATCCAAAGTAAAGATTGAAGAAAAATGATGAAGTCGTGGTCCTATATGAAGAATCTCTCAAAAAACGTCAAGTGAAGAAATTCCAAAATATGAAGAGAAGACCATAAATTCAAGAACGTCTTCCCAAGATTTGAAGTATGAAGTACATGCCAAATATCGGTCCGAGAAAGGTCTCAAATCGTGAAACGAGTTATGCCAAGATATGAACTTAAGGAGATACACGAGAAGCCGTTTTAAAAGATTTTGTCCTTCGGCTAACTATTGATCAAATCGTGCTACTTTGCTTTCGGACTAATAACTACTCAAATAAGTCAATATGAATCACTTGTGATCCATGACAAATAGATAAAAAATGCTAGTAACCCATTTCCTTTTATAATAACTAGGATTGCGGGGAGAAAAAGTATTACACAATTTGGACGTATGAGTAGTGTTAGCATTGTGACTTGTACCAACAATGATCTTGTTTTTGCACTTAGCATGGAATGTATGACAATCAAGGATGACGAAGTTTACTCTAAGGGACATTAACTTGTTTCTATTCTTTGACCCTAAAAGTCATATTTTGGTGATGAAAATCATACATTATGTCTTTACACATTCTCGTAGTATGTTGCAAGTCTTTTACTCTTCAATAAAGGTTAATAAAATTGAACTTTGGTGATGCTTAGATACTTTATTCTAGCATTGCGTGAGGGCACGGCAATGGCTTAGTATGGGGGAGTGATGAGATGGCATTTATACATGATCTCATCGTTCTTTTCGGGCTTTTAATGCAATAAAATGTCATAAAATACCATATATATGCTTGTGTTTGTTTACTTGTGTATTTTAGGTATGGATATCGTGAAAAAGAAAAAAGATCACAAGATACAAGGAAAAACGAACACGAGAAACGAAGTCGTACAAAGAACCGGGCCCTAATCATGAAATCTTCATCAAATACCCTTGAAGACTTGAAGACAAACAAGATTGATCCTCATTCTTTGAAGAAATGACACTTAAAACCCTTGTATATTGATAATTACAAGTTTGGTCCCTTAAGTTTGTCAAAATTGCAAAAAGGTCCTTCAACTTTGAAGAAATGGCAAGATTAGTCCCTCAACAATATCAAAATTGCCAAATATGGTCCCTCATGAAGATTAAGAAGCATTGAAGACCTTTGAAGATCAACAAAGTCCAAGTTCAGCCCTTGAAATATCACAAAATGACAAAATTAATCCTTTGAAACTTATTGGAAAAGTTTTGTGCCAAATATGACAAGTGGGGAAAGTTATTTGCAAAGGAAACAAGTTTTTAGGGCTGGAAAACTTTAAATGCCAAAAATCTCAAAGATAAGGACCAAATGTGTCAACTTGGAAACATTCAAAAGAAAACACGCGCCTAACACATGTTTTCCCCCAATTTCGGATCAAAGGAAATTACTGTTCATCTTTTTACACACCCAGAACTTACCCCGATTTAACCTTGGGTAAAACCCAATTACTTTAGCACACGTGTAATTCCCACACACCAAAACCCTTCCCACGCCTAAAAACCCCAATCCCACGTTTGTGGTCCCCACCCCCAAATACCCCGTCCACCAATAGGATCACTCCTTGGTCTCCAAGGCAGGTGACGTGTCCCCAATCAATGGATATGATGAAATGCTTGGCCACAACGCAAAATCAAACGGTAGAGATCCAATTTGGCCAGTTCAACACCAAAAACGTCCAAGGGCAATTTAGAGATTTTTCTAGGATTAGGGTTTGTATTTTTTATTCTAGATTGTTCTGTAAGTAGTATATAAGGGATATGAGCATGTTCATTCCCTTTTGTTCCAGTTTTCCTTCTAAATTTTGTAATTCCTTTTAATTGAAATAAAAAGTTTGGTTTTTGTTTAAGAGCAAATTAATTCCTTTTTTATTTGTTAAATTTGGTATTTAATTGAGAAGGAATTCTGAGTTCCAATTGATATTTGGTTAAATAATTTTGAGTTTCAAAATTGTTTAAGTTTTCTGAAATTTGAAAATTATTGGTGAAATCTGTTCCAAGGATTTTGGTGTTAAGAAGGTGAGTTTAAATTGGTGATTAAAAGTGTAATAGAAACGTTTTAAGAAGTTTTTGGAAGTTTTTGAAAAGGTTTTAAGAGGAAAGAAAAGAGACAGAATATATTGTTGTGTTATTGCATTTTTCTTTGATTTGTCATAAACAGGTGAGAAGGCTTGTTGATTTGTGTTCTGCACCAACCCGTGTTGGTAAGGAGGAGGATTTGACATCCTCTAGGGCTTTGGAAGTAAAGCCCTAAGGTAAAACCCTTTTCCTTGTTGAAAATCTCAAAAATAGCAAGTTTGTATGATCTTATTTGATTAAGTGATATAAGTGTGTTAAATCTGCTTTGATTGGTGTTCTTAAGTTTGTATATGCATGATACAATAGCATGGGATTAATTTGATTAGTTTTTTTTAAGGTTTTGCTTTGAAAAATTGGATAATCAGTTTTTACAAGGGTGTTTGGCTAAGGGTTTTAGCAGGACAATAATCTTAATTAGTGTTTTTAAAAGGTGTTAGAGCAATTAGATTAGGTTGAGTAAGGTTTGTTGTTAGCTTTGTTTCATTTTGGTGCAAGATAGAAGCAAGTTTGTATGCTAAAAGTGAAACAAGAAGTCAAAATCTGCTTATGCCAAATCTGCTTGTATTATATGATGATTTTTGGAGCATGATATTTGATTTCTGTTGAGATTTAGATTAGAAGTGTTATTGGAATTGCTTGAGTACTGGATTGTGAGTGTGTATGCTTAGTTTTGGTGTTTGAAGTTCACTTGAGTGCTAGAAATAAGCTACTAAGTCCACTGTCCTAGTTCATCCATCACAGCAACTTGTTATAGCCTGTGTGTTCTTTGTTTTTGATCATTGGTGTGTGCTAAGTGATTATATTTGCTATCTTTGACTCCTTGTGCTTAAATAAGCACAAGGGTGCCCCTTTGTCCAATATCAATCACCAAATAAGCATTGCCAAGCCCCTCTTGGCTAAATCCAAAAGCAAAAACACAAGTGATAACTGGCCTGTGTTCAAAGTAAACCTGTCACGTTTTTAATCTTTGATTTGGGTTAAACTTTGATTAAAAAGTGTATTGGAGTTGGAATATAAGCTTATTAAGTGTCACTGTTGGTTTGAAAAGCAAAAAAATAAAAAAGGAAAAAAATCGCCAAAAAGGGGGGTTAGCGCACCTCGAACCCCTGACGTGCCGTTCAACACACCAACAACACAACCATCCTGCCCTTGGGTCTTTTACTGACCAAGGGTGGATTGGTTAACTACTTAACCACTTTTTCTCTTTGTCCTTTTATAATAAGCCGTAGCTTATTCCTTGATTTTGAGCTTATTTTTAAGCTAATTTTTGTTCTTTTTATTTTTCTTAGGAAATTAATAGCATAGTTGATTCTTCTGGCCAAGTTTTATATTTTTCCGTTTATTTTATTATTTTCTAGGATTTAATTAATACCCGGTTTTTAGAAAATCAATAAAAAATAGAAAAAAGATTTTTAATTTCTAGGAAAAATAGTTTTTAGCTTTTAAAATATTATTTTGAGGTTTACATTAAGTTTTGGTTTTATAAACTTTAATTTTTAATTTTATAATATTTTAAGGTTTTTTATAAACTTTAAAGATTTTTATAAAATTATTAAAAAAGGTTTAGGAGCTCTAATTTGTGTTTTTCTCTTAGTTAGAATATTTTTAAGTTTTTAGAAAATTTTTAGAATTAATTTTATAAACTTTTTATTTTTAGCAATATTTTAATATTATTTTAATATTAATTTTTCAAAATTTTATTTTTCTTTCTTTTTCATTTTTCTTAGGATCTTTATCATTAATTAGGACCTTTTCCATTTTTAAAATATTTTTATAGCTTTTAGATTTATTTTTATAATTATTTTAAGTTTAATTAAGTTTTAATCATTTTTAATCATTTTTAGAGTTTTAAAAATAGTTTTAATAGCTTTTAATTTTTAGAAAATTACTTTTTAGTCTTCTAATAATATAAGTTAAGTAATTATTCAATAAAATCATATTTTAGACATTTTCATTAGTTATATTTAATTTTAGGGCTTTAATTAGCATTTAAAATTAAATATTTAATTAATAAAAGGTTTTAAAATATCTTTGTTGGATTTTTGTCTTTATTTATATTATTTTAGACTTGTTTTAGTCTTTTTAATCTTTTCTTGATTTTGTTTTTGGTTTTAGTTTAATTTTTAATTTGGTTGATTTTTCTACGGCTTTACGTTTACGTCTTTTACGTCATAGTGTAATTTTTACGAAACCGTCTTCCATCTTCTCAATATTAATCTCAAATACAAACAAGTTAATTCACAACACATATACCTCCTTGGGAAACGAACTCTTTCTCTCTCTTTTTATTTGATTAAGGGTCATTACTTGTGGTTTTCCTAAATCACTCGTTAATACTTACCGCTCATATACGTTCTTTTGTTTTCCTAAACAAGAGTCGTATTTTACTACAATCAGTGTTCTGGCAAGATCACTAAGATATTGCATAGAGACCTGGAACGTGTTTAAATTCATTTAAGAATTAAACCACTGTTGCTTTCCAGTTATCACAAGTTTGATTCATAAAGAATCGCACAAGTCACCTACCATGAGCTTTTTGATATTCGCTCAAGAAGGATTTCCATCTTCATTGTAAATACTTTCGTATTACTCGAATGTTCAGGCAAGATCATGAAGATTTTGCGTAGGACTCTTAAGATCCTTCTTACTTTTCACAGTGTGTGAAGAAGCAAGGAATTATGAATGTGTGTCCTAATGAGATATTTGATTATCTCAAATGGCTCTAGACTCGATCGTGCATTTTGGATTTTAGTGATCGGAGGATGGAGAGGAGTGCCACCATTTCAATACCAATTTATTCGGAGTGAATAAATCGATAGATAACGTGTTGTCTCCGTGTGATTAAAACAAATATCTTTTAAGAGATATCTGAGTTAGCTGGGATGGGTTGTGCATTGCATCACTGGGTCCATGATGTCTATCTTCAATATCAAGAATCATTAAAAATGATCTCAATAGCATATGTATTGACCCGGTTTCTGCCTAAAGTTGTAAGGAGGGCTTCTTTCTTTACACCCTTTAACATTACAATTCTTTTTCATTCTTCAACCCCTTCAATGCTTACCAATACGTCATAACTAGCACCTTGTTGTGATTGTTCCAGTGCTAACTTAAGTACTTGGTCGGCATTCAGCTACGTTCATAATCTTTCTCCATATTTCCTAAGGACTACTATTTCTAGTTATGGAATGTCCTTGGGAAGATTCCTCCAGTTCTAGAGAAATCATTGGACTTTAACATATCCTACCATCCTTATGTCACCACAATCTTCACCGTCGAGAATAGAGATGCTTTGGGTAAGTGTATGTCATCAAAAAACCATTTTGAAGTGCAAATCCATTTTGCTCCCCTTAACATATGCCACGATATCCGAAAACATTTCGCACATGTCAGGATGAGCTAGCACGTTAAGTCAAACCATTTGTGATTAATCATTTCCCATATTAAATCACATTTTCTCCCCGGTATTAAAAATATTAACCCAATCGATGTTTTTAATATCAATTGATTTAATAGCATTTTAAGAAAATTTGGGAAGAAAAGTGCAAAGCCAAGTATCTTCATGAATTACACAAGCTCCCCCTCAAATTAATGAGGGTGTACTTGAACGTAAATTAAATACCTTTTAAACTTAAGTGTAAGGTATTTATCACGTGCAAAGATCGTATATGATAATGAATTCACAATATTAGCAATTTACGAGGTTGGACCTGAATGATGGAGAACATCATATGAAAGAAGCACATGGTTCTTGTTCACGAATGTTGGTCACCTCGTCACGTCTGAAGTTATCTTTTGACTCCATGTGTGTGATTGATATCGTTGTCTTGACACCAATATGTGAACTTAGCACTCTCGGCATCAAGGATTCTGAATGCAGGACAATTCCTCCCCCTCAATTGTTGACCCGTGTTCTATTGAAAGAGCTGTAGTCGCCGTTTGAGTAGTCACATCGTCGAGTATGTAGATATCAATTGTAAATTGCTACGGTTGGTGGAGATGATAACTTCATAAAAACAAGATTTCTCTTGTCTTAACAAATAAATGCACTGACACGTACATATATTCGTGTTAGATTGTGTTATTACGTAAACACATTCCCTTACATGGTTACAAAGTAAACCATGCACGAGAAAATTAATTCCCGTTGTTGAGTCAAAGCTTTCCGGTGAAAAGCTTGACTTTAAAGTGAAAAGCGGGTTACTATCGGAAATAATAGCAAGCCATTTTGAGCATGTTTTAAAACGTTTGAACTTCTACTCGAACTTTATTTACAACCCCGTGTCATTATTGAATGACATTTCTAGTATCGTAAATATTATCGATTCCAGAAGACATGCTCTTTTTATCAAAACATTTTTTGAACACACCATTTTGAAAGATTTAGAAAAACCTTTTGTGAAATTCTCGAAAAATTGTGTTCATTGTCTTGAAAACCTTTTACTTGAGCTTCAGATGTTGAATATCTTACATAACGAGCTCAAGTCCGAGAAGTTGTAAACTTCCCGTTGTTAAGGATAAGTTTATCATCGGCGATAAACTTTTCTTTTAACTGAAGAACGTGACATTTACTTAGAAGTCGTTTTCACGAGATTGAAAAACTTTGAATGTTTTAACGTAAAGCTCATGACCAAGAAAGATGAATTTCCCGTTATGAGGAAAAGTTCTCTTATTTAAAAGATACAATTTCCTTTCTGAGCTTAAAACATGGAATGTTTTAATACAAGCTCATGACCGAGAAAATTTAATTTCCCGTTATGAGGATCATCTATCTTTAAAGATAAGCTATCCTAAATATGAAATCCGAGTTACAGTCTGATATTTAACTATAAGTCATTGTGCATGAGCTTAAAAACTTCGAATGTTTTTAATATTAGCTCATGCCCGAGAAAAATTAATTTCTCGTTGTAAGGATAAGTTTATCATCGGTGATAAACTTTCCTTTCCTTGAGGTCCGGGGCATAATCTGAAATGTGATTATATGCCAGTTATACGAGCTTAAAACTTTTGAATAGTTTTAATGTAAGCTCGTGTCCGAGAAAATTTAATTTCTCGTTAATGAGGATAAGTTTATCATCGGCGATAAACTTTCCTGTATTTGACGAACGGGTCATCATCTGATATTTAATGATGAACCATATACACGAGCTTAAAACCTTTGAATGGCTTTAGGATAAGCTCGTGTCCAAGAAACTTAATTTCTTGTTAAGAGGGTAAGTTATCGTTGCGTAGATAAACTTCCCTGTCTCTGAAGTCCGAGTCATCGTATGCATTCAACGAGGAGCCATTGTGCATGAGCTTAAAAACTTGGAATGTTTTTGATATAAGCTCATGCCCGAGAAAAATTAATTTCTCGTTGTTAGGATAGGTTTACCATCGGCGATAAACTTTCCTTTCTTTGAAGAACGAGTTACAGTCTGTGATGTGACTATAAGTCCTTTGTACACTGTAAGCTTAACTGCAAATCCCCTGAGACACTTGTTTCTTAGATATCAGCTTCTTCAGCAACCAAACTCTGAGAGTGTCCTTAATTGAATGGTATACAATGATTGGACCACTTCGTTCTTTTGGAACATCCTCTTTGGTACCTACATTCTCATTTGGAATTTGCATGCTTTGATATGGGTTAGCAATATCTATCTTAGAAGCAAGTGGGGGTTCACAGTTTTCTTTTCTTGTGCTAGAGGTGACCTGAGGAGATGATTCACTTGTCTTAGCTGGTAAACGTTTCCTTTTATAGAAAACCTTAAGTTCAGGCTTAAGTGATGTATCCTCCTTTTCAATTTCCTCCCTAGTAGTCTTGTAGAATCGGAGACTATCCTAGTTAAAGGGCACTTGTTTCCTACAATAGTGAAAGTTCTACCAGTGGGGCGTCACATTTTACCAACGGGTTTGATTTTAGCTACCCACTAGGATTTAAGTCTAGCACGGGAGTTCACCTCATTAAGTAGTTTTTTGATACAAGAATCATGATTGTCTTTAAAGACACATTTCCTACATGTTTTACAAGTAGCATATTTAATGTCAGAGTAAGATCTAGAATTCCTAGATGATTGATTGATGCTCCTAGGATGTGACATGCTACGGTTAGCGGTGTTGGGTAAAGTAGAAGGCATTTGACTAGGTTTGAAATTCCTATCTCTTACTTGTGTCTTTTGCTTAGCTTCCCTTAGATCAAATGTATGACGAACGTCATTTGAACTAGTTTGAGACGTGTTCTTTGGACTATGTATAGGGAAACTAGAGGCAATCATGTGATTAGGTCTTGCAAAATCTGTTTTAGTCACATTAGGCCTAGATAGTGGAGTGACTATTCTAGAAAGATGAACCATATCAACTTGGAAGGCAAACCGCGGTCTCGAGGATTGTGATCGCTCGGATCTAAATGCAGTCGGTTGTCGAATGAACTGATTTGTAGGCGGTTTCCCCAAGATTGATGGTTTTTCAAGCTTAGTGTCCACACTAGTTCCTTTAGATTTCCTTAATTCATTTCTCAATGCAGCTATAGCAAAGACCTTTTCCTGAACTTGAACTTTTAAAGTCTCATTCTCTTTGAGCAATCTATCTTGGGATGCCAACTTAGATTCAAGTAGTTGAATTTGTTTCAAAAGATTATCATTTTCAGCTTTAGAATCTAAAACTTTTTGATCCAATTTTCTTTCAAGAACAACGTTTGACTTTTCATGTTTTTCAAAATATGTTTCAAATTTGTCCGTTTTCTTAGAAAATTCTAATTTGGTATCCTCAAAATCTTTTGATTGTTGAGCTACAATCGTTTCGAGCTCTCTAATCTTGGAATCAGAAGCAGTCAATGAAGCAGTTATAAGACAATTATCATGATGTTTAGCATTTTGAACACTTTCTCCCCCATTATGACTCACATCGGATGAATCATAAGTGGTATTTATATCACTCTTTTCCATCCCATGTTTGTCATAATTAGGTTCAGAATGCTCAACTCCTGATTCAATGCTCTTGCCATCGTTAGGCGCCAAATTGTCAACCGTATGACCATTCTCCTCTTGCATCGGCATCATAGATTCTTGCACTCCATTATCATACACTTGTTGAAGTCTGGATCTTTCATAAATCGAAGACGAAACTGATGTCATAAATTTCAACAGTTTATCACGGAAATCTTTAACCTCGTTCTGTGTGTATTGAAAAAATGACCGGCATATCTCTGAATCGTCAGACTTGATGATATTTAATTGGAGGAAAGGCGTGAGTTGTGTCACAAGAGCCTGATATGCAGTTTCTGATGCAGAGTGATTAAAGTCTTCTTTGTGAAGTTGCTCAGCTAGGTGGTTCCACGTTGTGGAACATTAAGTCGATGAATGTATAACGATTTTGACCAAATTGTGTCACAAATTCGCTTCCTCCTTAAACCCATGAAATGGTCTAAGATGTGACTGAAGTAGTCGAACTGAAGTGATACCACTTTCTCTAGCTTTGTCTTCCAAAAGATGCAATTCTCCCTCGTTCGATGTTGAGTTCAAAAAATCCATTGAAAGTCGATGGAAGATAGTTGTGATTGTGGTTGTATTCGGGATTTTATGAGTCGTGAGTAAACCCAAAAATTGAATTCACGGGTTTTCAGAAACCAACGAAGAAATCGTAAAAGTTCTTGGAGAAAACCTTGATTGGTGATTTAAAATGATGCGTGAAATCCTCTAAATTTGTATGAAGTTCAACACTTTGTAAATTGCGTTGTCGTTTAATCACTTTTGTTTGAAAAATGAAAATATACTCGAGTACTACCAATAACAATACCCGGAATTGAATTCAGCCCCATCATTAATTTCGTGTCTTACCCAACCCAAATCCTTTTCCAAAACTCGTCCCAAAATAAATATAAATTTTGAAACACTAAAAACAAATCTAATAACAACCCAAGATATAACTTAAAAAATAAAAATTGCCCACTGTTAAAAACTCGTCTAAATAACACACGTGTAGACAATCAATCGTGTCCCAATGTTTTTGATAAAGCCCACTTGACTTGACTTAGTTTCCTCCGCCTGTGATTTGTCAAAATATTGAAGAAACGTGGCCTAGTGGTAGTAAATGTGGTAGTAAATGTGGCTTCCCAAATATGGAGCTTTGTAACCTCCGCTTGACTCTTTCTCCTCCACAAATAATTCAACATATTATTGTTTCCTCCTATATTTCTCCTGCTATATTTCTCTCTCTCAAAACCAAATAACACACGCAACCTAATCTCTCTCTCTCAAATCTCACAACAAAAAAAGAAACTCCGCCCCCATCTTCATCGTTTCAAACGCAAAATCTGATCTCTATATATATTAATCTCGCAGCTACCAATAACTAATCACAAACGACTCGTTTCTTTCTAACCCGAATGGTAAAGACAAACCCACGAATGAAGAACAACCGAAGATTTTGGCTTCTAGATCTTAAATATAAAGGTCTCGGATAGGTTTTTGTTTTCGTTTAATTGTGTGTTTGAGTCAAAATTTTTGTTAAAAAATCTGAGGTTTTGGTATTGGGTCTGTGATGTTGGTGTTTAGAGACGAAGGTGAGTGTGCGAATGGTCGAGAGTGAGGGTGAGTCGAGGGTGAGTGTGCGAGGGTGAGGGTGAGTCGAGGGTCAAAACTGAATTTTTTGGATTGTTTTTGGATAGTCGAGTTAATCAAGTTGTGTACAGTTTTTGGATTGTTTTTCCAGAGTCTGTCTAAAAACTGAGTCTGATGGGTTTGTTGGGTTCGAGGTGAGAGTAGAGTCGTGAGAGTGGGTGTGTAAGTTGAGAGTTAGTGTGTGGGTGTTGTGTGAGTCGAGTGATTGTCGAGAGCTGTGGGACTGTTGGTTTCTTGATTCAGTCAGTCGAGTGTAAGTATTTTGAGTCTGTGTTGTGATGAAGAGAGTTGTTTGGTTTGATTTTGGTCTGTTTTGGTTTTGAGTCAAATTTTTGGTCAAATTTTAATTAGAGTCTCAACTTTTCTATTGCAATATCTTTATTCCATCGCAATATTCAAAGTTCATCGCAATATTTAAACCATCGCAAAAACAGTTAAAAAAACATTCCATCGCAATGTTTAAACCACTTCCATCGGAATGTTCAAAAAACATTTTTACAATGCCATCGCAATCTCAACAATAAACCATCGGAATGTGTCTTTAAAAATTTGGGCACAGTTTCGACTCAATGTACCTTAAACCCTCGCAATCACGATCGCAAAGTGCTATCGCAATCCACGTCAGAATAAGGTATCGGAATACGTGATCGCAAAGTAGAACCCTCGGGTTATTGCGATCGATGTACAAACCTGGTGACGTTACGATCGGAATACGGAAACTTTCTATCGGAATACGAAAAAATTATGCATCAGAATAAGTAACCGTCTGAAAAAGTGTCGGAAAATAAGTATCTGAATGCTATACCCTTTTCAGACAGATACACAGACAAGAATAGATTGAAACAAAAGGTGATAAGACGAAATAAAAAATTTGTAACCAAACTCCCAAATCTGAGAAGCACAGATCAAGACAAAAATTTGATATAAAAGGAATATAAATAATAAAGAGACTTAAACTTTAAGTATTGGAGAACTTAAACTTAAACCTTTTTATATAAAAGTTATAAAAAGTATACGAGAACTTTTAAGGAAAAAAAATTTAGAATATAAAAACCATGTTGCCCAACGTAAACTTAAAGAGAAAGATAGACAAGAGAAAAAAATGTGAAAGAAGAAAACTGTACCACCAAATCAATAGATAAAACGTGCTAATCCGAAGAATCAACCAAGCTCTTGATACCAATTGTAGAATCGTATTTTCTAAGGATTAGGCAATCTATGATTAATCTATTGATATGGATGGGAAAGAAAGAACTTAGAGAGAGAAAGGTAGAGAGAGAAAGGAGAGAGATGAAAGAAAGATGGAATGTGATAAATGATAAGTGTTCAACCCCTCCTAACATGCTAGGAGGGGGTTTATATAGCCCACCCTACATGTGGGCTATATGGGCTATATTAGATCACGAGCCCAATATCATTGGAGTGACCGATCCTTTCTAAATACGTAAAAACGTATTTCCACCCTCTTAACAAGAAATTAAGTTTTCTTGGACACGAGCTTATCCTAAAACCATTCAAAGGTTTTAAGCTCGTGTATATGGTTCATCATTAAATATCAGATGATGACCCGTTCGTCAAATACAGGAGAGTTTATAGCTGATGATAAACTTATCCTCATTAACGAGAAATTAAATTTTCTCGGACACGAGCTTACATTAAAACTATTCAAAAGTTTTAAGCTCGTGTAACTAGCATATAATCACATTTCAGATTATGCCCCGGACCTCAAGGAAAGGAAAGTTTATCACCGATGATAAACTTATCCTTACAACGAGAAATTAATTTTTCTCGGGCATGAGCTAATATTAAAAACATTCGAAGTTTTTAAGCTCATGCACAATGACTTACAGTTAAATATCAGACTGTAACTCGGATTTCATATTTAGGATAGTTTATCTTTAAAGATAGCTTATCCTCATAACGGGAAATTAAATTTTCTCGGTCATGAGTTTGTATTAAAACATTCCAAGTTTTAAGCTCAGAAAGGAAATTGTATCTTTTAAATAAGAGAACTTTTCCTCATAACGGGAAATTCATCTTTCTCGGTCATGAGCTTTACGTTAAAACATTCAAATTTTTCAAGCTCGTGAAAATGACTTCTAAGTAAATGTCAACTTAGGACTCGTTCTTTAGTTAAAAGGAAAGTTTATCGCCGATGATAAACTTATCCTTAACAACGGGAAGTTTACAACTTCTCGGACTTGAGCTCGTTATGTAAGATATTCAACATCTTAAGCTCAAGTAATTGGTTTTCAAAACAATGAACACAATTTTTTGAGAATTTCTCAAAAGGTTTTTCTAAATCTTTCAAAATTGTGTGTTCATAAAATATTTTGATAAAAAGAGCATGTCTTCTGGAATCGATAATTTTTATGATACTAGAAATGTCATTCAATAATGACACAGGGTTGTAAATAAAGTTCGAGCAGAAGTTCAAACGTTTTAAAACATGCTCAAAATGGCTTGCTATTATTTCCGATAGTAACCCGCTTTTCACTTTAAAGTCAAGCTTTTCACCGGAAAGCTTTGACTCAACAACGGGAATTAATTTTCTCGGGCATGGTTTACTTTATAACCATGTAAGGGATTGTGTTTACGTAATAACACAATCTAACACGAATATATGTACGTGTCAGTGCATTTATTTGTTAAAACAATAGAAATCTTGTTTTTATGAAGTTATCATCTCCACCAACCGTAGCAATTTACAATTGATATCTACATACTCGACGATGCGACTACTCAAACGGAGACTACAGCTCTTTCAATAGAACACGGGCCAACCATTGAGGGGAGCAATTGTCCTGCATTCAGAATCCTTGATGCCGAGAGTGCTAAGTTTACGTATTGGTGTCAAGCCAACGATATCAATCACACACATGGAGTCAAGAGATAACTTCAAACGTGACGAGGTGATCAACATTCGTGAACAAGAACCATGTGCTTCTTTCATATGATGTTATCCATCATTCAGGTCCAACCTCGTAAATTGCTAATATTGTGAACTCATTATCATATATGATCTTTGCACGTGATAAATACCTTATACTTATGTTTAAAAGGTATTTAATTTACGTTTCAAGTAGACCCTTATTAGTTTGAGGGGGAGCTTGTGTAATTCATGAAGATACTTGGCTTTGCACTTTTCTTCCCAAATTTTCTTAAAATGCTATTAAATCAATTGATATTGAAAACATCGATTGGGTTAATATTTTTAATATGGGGGAGAAAATGTGATTTAATATGGGAAATGATTAATCACAAATGGTTTGACTTAACGTGCTAGCTCATCCTGACATGTGCGAAATGTTTTCGGATATCATGGCATATGTTAAGGGGGAGCAAAATGGATTTGCACTTCAAAATGGATTTAATGGTGACATACACTTACCCAAAACATCTCTATTCACGACGGTGAAGATTGTGGTGACATAAGGATGGTAGGATAGGTTAAAGTCCAATGATTCCTCTAGAACCGGAGGAATCTTCCCAAGGACATTCCATAACTAGAAATAGTAGTCCTTAGGAAAGATGGAGAAAGATTGTGAACGTAGCTGAATGCCGACCAAGTACTTAAGTTAGCACTGGAACAATCACAACAAGGTGCTAGTTATGACGTATTGGTAAGCATTGAAGGGGTTGAAGAATGAAAAAGAATTGTAATGTTAAAGGGTGTAAAGAAAGAAGCCCTCCTTACAACCTTAGGTAGAAACCGGGTCAATACATATGCTATTGAGATCATTTTTAATGATTCTTGATATTGAAGATAGACATCATGGACCCAGTGATGCAATGCACAACCCATCCCAGCTAACTCAGATATCTCTTAAAAGATATTTGTTTTAATCACACGGAGACAACACGTTATCTATCGATTTATTCACTCCGAATAAATTGGTATTGAAATGGTGGCACTCCTCTCCAGCGTCCGATCACTAAAATACAAAATGCACGATCGAGTCTAGAGCTATTTGAGATAATCAAATATCTCATTAGGACACACTTTCATAATTCCTTGCTTCTTCAAACACTGTGAAAAGTAAGAAGGATCTTAAGAGTCCTACTCAAAATCTTCATGATCTTGCCTGAACATCCGAGTAATACGAAAGTATTTACAATGAAGATGGAAATCCTTCTTGAGCGAATATCAAAAAGCTCATGGTAGGTGACTTGTGCGATTCTTTATGAATCAAATTTGTGATAACTGGAAAGCAACAGTGGTTTAATTCTTAAATGAATTTAAACACTTTCCAGGCCTCTACGCGATATCTTAGTGATCTTGCCAGAACACTCAGACTGATACCTTAGTGTTCACAGTGATGAGTGGAAATCCTTCTAGTGTTAACCTCAAACAGCACTTGGTAGGTAACTTGCAAGATTCTATACGAATCAAGCTCGTGACAACTAGAAAGCAACGATGGTGTGGTTCTTAATTGAATTTCACTTGTTCCAGGAACATTAATTGACGGCTTCAAATCATGCGGATATTATTATCCAAATGGTTCACTCTTTATGTTCGCAGTCAGCTTTGGACGGTCGAATAAAGAGAACGGGTGTACCCGCGAAATCTTGTCAAGGAGGTTCTTAATTGAAACTACCTGTCACAAGTACGATATTTTATATCGTCCAACGGTCTTCACCTACCGGAGGTAAAATGCTACCGAATTAGAATGAAATGTTCAAGGTCATTTCATCCGTGTATATGTTTTGTTGCTAACTGTCTTATGCAGCGTAACAAGAAGGTGGCATTGCGGTGCACAATCCAGAAGAAGTTGTCACCACATGCTTATACTGTATGCACTTAATACTTCAACGAATTCAAGAAAGTCTAAAAGTCAAGTCTTCCGCTGTATCAAACTCTGAAACTTTCAAGAATTTATAAAAGTATAAGTATGTGGAACATGAAGTCACAAGAGGCAAATATCACAAGTAATGAATACACAAGGTCAAAGCAAGGACACATGCTCAAGACCAAAGTCAAAGATCTCATCAGCATATTCACAAGAACAAGATAGAAGACTCAAGCATAGTATGCTAGGTTTAAGATTTTGTAAGATGATGTGACCTCCCTTTGGGGGAGATTGTTGGAAATACGTTTTTCCAAGGAAAGTTTCGGTCACATCATTATTAGCATAGATCACGAGCTATAGACTATTTAGGACATTGTAACTTGGAGTGACCTCCCTTTGGGGGAGATTGTTGGAAATACGTTTTTACGTATTTAGAAAGGATCGGTCACTCCAATGATATTAGGCTCGTGATCCAATATAGCCCATATAGCCCACATGTAGGGTGGGCTATATAAACCCCCCTCCTAGCATGTTAGGAGGGGTTGAACACTTATCATTTATCACATTCCATCTTTCTTTCATCTATCTCCTTTCTCTCTCTAGCTTTCTCTCTCTAAGTTCTTTCTTTCCCATCCATATCAATAGATTAATCATAGATTGCCTAATCCTTAGAAAATACGATTCTACAACCCTCCTTTGACACTGGATTACGGGCTTGTAATCCTCCTCCATTAAGATTTTGTGGGTACAAAATTTGGGATCGATCCCCTTAATGTCGGATAACTTCCACGCAATTGCCCCTTTGTGATCCTTTAGAACATCGAAAAGTGCGGTTTTTTCATCATGCGAAAGATCTTTCGCAATAATAACCGGCAACTTATCGTCCTGCTCCAAAAATACATATTCAAGGTGAGGAGGTAAATCTTTCAACTCGAGGATAGGTGGTTCCTCAATTGAAGATTTGGGCTCGATACTCATAACCTCCTCGGGTGGAGGAAATGGGAAATCGTTTAGAAAATCCTTGATAATCGAGAAGTCCTCATCATTGTTGAGGTCTTCGTCACAAGTACGTGGAACATCGAATTCTTCCAACGTAAAACCACCACCTTCAAATGGAGTGAAGGTTGGTGTCGGGCTATCAAGAATGGGATCTAGCATAGTGGGATTGCCACTATTTTCATCATCACCAAAACCTAGAACTTCTTGTGAAAATTCCTCGCAAACAACGTCGATCATATCAACGAGGTTTTTGGTAGCAACAGAATAAACATGAGAAATTGGAGAATTTTGAGTTGCGTTTATAACAAGTTCCTCGTCCTTGAAACGTAAGGTGATCTTTCTTGCATGCACATCAATTAAAGCCATAGACGTATCTAAAAACGAACGACCTAAAATGAGAGTAACTTGAGGATCCGCGGGAATATCGACAACGATAAAGTCTACCAGATAATAGAACTTTTCCACTTTCACAAAAACGTCTTCCGCCAATCCACATGCGGGAATCGTGGAATGATCGGCCAACTCGATAGACATTAGTGAAGGAGTAAGATTAGGAAGATTGAGCGACTTGAAGATTACAAGTGGCATCAAGTTAATACTAGCACCAAGATCGGCCAAGGCATAGCATTCTTCAAAATCTTGGATTGCACAAGGAATCAAGAATTTACCGGGATCACCGACTTTTTGAGGTATGCGGTTAAGATAAACCGATGAACAACTAGACAATTGTTGCAATTTCTCCTTATTGTTCAAAATACTCTTAAAGTTAGCGGCAAATAGTGGCATCATGACCAAAGCATCAGCAAAACTCACATTAAAATGAACGTCACGAAACATTTTCATAAAAATCTCAAATTGTTAATTATCACGCTCTTGACGTTTCTCCTTTCTAAGTCTCGATAGATAGGGCAAAGGTAGTGTGGGTTGAGGCATAGGCAGAGCCTTTGGAATCTCGGGTTCCAAATGTGGTAATGGGTCAACCGTAGGTGTAGCATGAGCGGTACTTCGTGGGATTTGGACATGCTTCTTTTCGACCACCACCTCGGGTTCTTCCTCAATTGCATCCTCCGTAGGAGCAATTGGTTGAGGAGTCAGTTCCTTAAGTGTCTTACCACTTCGTGTGGTAATCACTTTCATCTCTCCCTCAAGGTTCGATATGGTGTTGCTAGGAAGATTACTCGAAGACGGTTTGCACATTATAGCCTCAAACATAGATGAAATTTTATCCTCAAACATAGATTGCCTCTTCTCGGCCTTAATCATCTCTTGTTTTATTTCATGTTTCCCTTGTTCCATTTTTTGTTGGTTTTGTTGTAACCTAGTTACATGTCTCTCCATTTTGTTTGTATGGATTTTAAGCTCATTTGCTAACTCGTTTTTCAACTCCTTTTTCAAGTCATTCTTAAAGTCGGATCTTAGGCTAATGATTTCTCTTTGAATGTTGTCAAACCTAGCATCGTTTCCATTAGCGTATTCAACAAATTCATTTGGAAGATCTTTCAAAGTTTGCAAACCCTTGTTGTTGTTTTGAAAATCACTGTTTTGATTTTTTTTAAACTTGATTGTTATTAGCCCCTTGATTCCCATAGTTTCCTTCGTAATTGTTTTTGAAACCAACTTGATTGTTTCGATAATTGTTGTTAGCATTTTGATTGGGAGCAAAACCCGATGGAGTCAATTGATTGGAGCGGGTAACTTGACCGTTTTGGTTGTAAGTTCCGGTGGCCGCGTAGGCACTCGAAGTGTTACCACCGTTGGTAATGCACTCGGAGAAATCATGACCTCCACCACAATACATACATGAAACCTCAACCGTTTTAGCCGTAGCGGGAGCACTTTGTTCTCCAACTTTGAATTAAATTAAAAGACCTTTAAGCTTATCAAAGATTTTGTTTTCCAAGTTCGCCTCAATTTGGCAAGCATCGATGGTATTGGACAAAGAAGGTGAAGCCGAAGACGAAGCCTTACGAACACTCGATGTGTTACGAGGACTATACACCTTAGATCTATTCTCAATTATCAACAACGCTTCCTCAACCGTTTTACACAAAAAATTACCACCCGCGGCGTCATTTAGATAATCCCTTTCATGATCATTTAAACCATTATAAAACGTGTCAATTTGATGCAAGTCGGAAAAACCGTGTTGAGGACACTCATGTAACATTTCCTTAAACCTATTCCAAGCCGTTGAAAAACTCTCATTAAATTCTTGTGAAAAATTTGCAATCTCGTTTTTCAAATGTGTAGTCTTAGAGGGCGGGAAAAATTGGTTCACAAACTTAGAAACGAGATCCTTCCACGTCAATATAGAATTGGGTGGCTCTGTCTCTAACCAAACTTTAGCGGGCCCCGCTAAGGAATAGGGAAAAAGCATCATCTTAATCGAGTCATTAGCAACATCCTTAAATTTGCAAGTGGCGGTAAGACGATTGAATTGGCGGATATGGTTGTGCGGGTTGTCCTTTTCATCACCACGGAATTTGTTGTTTTGAATCATCGACAACAAACCTGTTTTCACTTCAAAATTCTCCGCAAGGATAACGGGAATCACAATAGCCTCTCCATAACCCTCGGTGGGTGATTGAAGTAACTCCATCATAGTACAATTCGCCATGGTTGGTTCTTCTTCTACGATAGGTTCGTCAATAGGAGACTCCTCACTAGAAAGATTAGGAGTAGGTGTTGACTCCTTTCGGTTTTTCATTTACGTGCACGTCTTGATTGATTACGAGTAAGCTTAAACGTCACGTACAACATGGGGATGAGCAAAGAAGATTCTTTTTGGTGTTTTTAATTTTTCCAATTTTTTTGTGGTTTTTGATTGTTTTTATTTTTTTTGGATTTTGTGATTGTATTAGGTAGAAAAAATCTACAAATCTCCTCCTTAATCAAATCTCTTGATTAAAGAAGCCTCAAGGAATGAAAACAATCACGTGAAGTGAACGCCTTCGATGACTTTAGAACGTTGGTGGAACACCAAAACGTTCAAGAGGGTTTAATCAAATGAAACCAATAAAATATATATGATACTTAGATAATACTTTGGTTGGCAAACCCTCGATTAGCCCTTTTTATTTAAACACGCACAAGCAAGCGGGGAAACGAGGCGGCGCGAATCACTTAAGAGCCTTTTTCCTTAGGGTATATTTTATAATACCCGCCTTATACCCACCTTATAGTTTGTGTTTTTCAAAATTAAGCTTCACGAAAGTATTTATCTATTTTTCCTTTTCTTCCTTTTTTGAGATTCTAATACAATGATTGAGTAATGACCTCCCAATCAAGGTTGTGTTTTCACACTTTTGGAGTACTTGTGAATTTATTGTTCTACCTATACAATATAGTAATAGTATTCACACAAAAAACGAAAAACCGATAATACGTATTAGTAGAGTGCTACTAATACAATTAGCTATTATGGCTATATAAAAACAACAATTTTTCAAATCAAAACACAACACGCCTCCCCGGCAGCGGCGCCAAAATGATGTAGGAGTTTTTACACACCTTTAGGAAAAGGAGGTAATTAGGACAAGTATTAAGTGTCGGTTTAGGAAAACCACGCACTAATGACCCAAAGTGGGGATCGTTCTCAAGGAGCCTTGTGTGTTGTGTAGAGAGATGATTAAAAGTTTGTGATTATATTGATGAGAAATGAAAAGGAGAAAAGAGATTAGAAAAGAATGACGATTACGATTATGAATTAAACTAAGACGAATAATCGTACACGTAAAACCGTAAAAAGTGACAAAATTAAAAATTAACCCTAAAAATTCCTAGAAAATTGCAATAAATCCTAAAAAAATGTAATTAGAGTTTACAAAAAATCAAAAATCACTCAAACCTTTTATTTAATTAAATAATAATTTTTTAATGCTAATTAAAGCAAAAAAAACAGTTTAATTAACAAAAATACTAAAATGAGATTTTTTCACTTGTAAACCTCGAAAATGACTTAACTAAATTTAAAACTATTTTTGAAAATTTTAAACTTAATAAAAAATATTTAAAAACAATTAAAACTATTAAAACTTAAAATAATTCTATAAAATTAATCTAATGACAATAAAATTAATCTAAAAATTGTAAAATTCCTAACTTAATGTATTTAAACTATGAAAAATGGAAAAACTTGAAAAATTCTAACTTTTAATTTTTAATAATAAAATATTAATAAAAATCCAAAATTTATAAAAAAAATCTTAAAAAGTTGCAAACTAGTTTATTTTAACCTAAATAAAACAAAAATGAAGTTGAAATTACAAAAATACCCCTATTGGGCCTTGAAATTGGCTAAAAGTCCAAACAGTCCCTTAAAGGGCTTGAAATAGGCCCAATAAGAAAAATGTTGTCCAAATAAGCCTAAAATCTCCTATCTGACTTAAAATTTGATTTTAAGAACAAAACTCTGAAGGCCCAAAAGCTGAAAATGTGTTTAAGCTGGCTTATTTCAAAGCAGATTATTCTTAATGGGCTTTTTGGCCCATTAAGCTATAAGCTGATGCCATAAGCTAAAATTTGACACACAAGCTTCTTTTGAGTTACTTAAGAGATCTGTAAAAAGAAAATTGGAAAAAGAACAATAAATAAGCCTGAAATAAGCCAAGACTCTCTTCACAAAACGACAAAATAGTCATTTTTGAGTTCTAGACCACCTCAAGTGCTGATTTAACTTTCAAAAGCTTTTAAATGACTTAATTAAGAAAAATAATCAAAAAGTTTTCAAATAAGCACAAGCAATAAGCCAGAATAAGCAAATAAGCACTTATGTAAAAGTCAACTTAATGATTTTTCTAGTAAAAAGTCAAAGTCAAAGTCTAATAAGCTTCGAATCAAATAAATGGGTCAAATAAGGAAGATCTATTACAAAAAATAAGTTGTTGCAAGTCGAGATAAGCCAATATGGCTTATGCATAAGCTGTTTGATGTTTTACACTAGCAGGGGCTAGTTTTGGTGGTTGAGCAGTGGGAACTTTTCCCCCTGCTTGACCAAATTGACTTTTTGTCTTTTGTGGCTTTTTTGTGGATTCAAGTTAAACAAAGGCACCCAAATGATCAGTTAATCATAAGGAGTCAATATAAGCAACAAAAACACAATTCCAATCAGCCAATGAATACAGTTAATTCAAAACATCCACAGACCTAGCCCAAATATGAACAATAAGCAGTTATGGTTCAATAAGAACTTTTAGCAAGATTCAGCCAACCAAATTGTACCAAAAGCATACACAAGCTATAATAAATCAAATGAACAAATTCTAACAGGTTTCATGCATTGATTCAAGGTCTAGATCAAGATTCAAGCACAAAAATATTTACTGATGAACAAAGAACATGCAGTTATGAACACTTGCTGATATACTTGACCACAAGTCTAATTTCAAACACTCAAATCTTGTTAACAGGTTATATAAACTATGATTTAACACTTTTTAGCCCTAAACATGCATACACTCTAGGGGTTTCCAAAATCTTAGGTGAAAAACGGCAAAATCAAGTGAGATATAGCACAATCTTTAATTTGATGTTACAAAGCTAAAAACTTGCAGGTTTTAGCACACAACCTAGTATTTTGCAGATAAAAACACAAATAACCAACAAACACAAACACAATAACAAGTTATGATCTTAAACAGGTTAACCCAAACACCCTTATCTTTTTCAATTCAAGATTAAACAAGTATAAGTGTGATTCAGTGTTACCTAAGCCTAATCAAACACAATAACAGATATATTTATAAAAACAACAAGAACACAAGCAGAACACAAAATCATAAAAATCAAGTATTTTTCATATTTTTGGGTTCAAGAACTCAAACCTCATGAATGTACATCCACACTCACGAATTTTTGAGCTGATGTGCCTAGCAAAACAAGGCACAAGCTTCCACAAACAAGCTGCTAAGATTCAACAAGGTTAGCACATTAAATAAAAAACAGAAAGGTGACAACTTGGAAAATAAATTTGATTAATGCAACCTTGTTCCCACACTTGATTATCCCCAAGTTATAAGCCTCACAACACCTTGATAACTCTTTATCAGGGTGCTATGATCCACTTATAGCCCAAGAATTCCAAGGTTTAAACCAAGCCTTAGCAAAATATCAAATTTTGAACTCTTGTACAATTTCTTGCACAAGGTTTGAAAACACGTTTTGAGATTCAAGATTAGCAAGCATATAACATAAACAAGCAGAATAAAAGATTGGCACTTGGTTTTTCTTCACAAATTCAAACTCTTTTATTGAACATGAACAAGGATTTACAGAAAAGTGAACTAGGAAAAATCAAGAGCAGGGCTCAATGTATGAGGCCCTATGCCTTATATAGGCTACAATGACTAACTAGGAACATAAAAAACATAAACCCTAAAGCTGTAGAAGTCCCATTTTGCCCTTGAGGATTTTGGCTTTATGCTTGATCATGTGAACTCTTTGGCTGTTTGTGAAGCTGTAAAGTGTGTAGGAATTACATCAAGGGCTTAAAATAAGCTTAAGTTTGAAGCTAGGATATTGGACGTGGGATGGCTGGCAAGTTTTGGCTTTTTCTCCCAAAACCGTGTGGGGAGGGTTTATCATGTGACCAAGGTGATGATGTGGCATGGGTTTTCAAAGTTGGGTTGTGTTTAGGGACACTCTAATCTTATTTCTGGAGAAGATTAGGGTTTAATTGTTGGTAATTAACAAATACCCAATTTGTATCAAGAACATGAAGAATGCACGTTTAATCTGATTGTTTTTTAAAAAAGGTGCTTAACCCCTTAATTAAACTTAATAAATTAAGTTAGTTAAAACCAGTGAGTGGATTGGTGAGGTGGAAGGAAGATGGGTTGTGATTGGTGGATTTTGGTGAGGGACACGTGGTGAGCTGCCATAGGTTAAGGTAAGTTCTCTTGTCTTCCAGGTTTGGTCCCCCTTTTCTTCTTTCTTTGTCACTTGAACTTTAAACAATCAAAATGCAGATTCCTTTGTATTTCAAGTTTTTATTTTCACACTTATTCCCCAAATACTTTTCCAAAGTATTTTCAGGGGTATTTCTTGCCATTTGATGATTCTTGAAGGGTTGTTTTGGTATTTTCTTCATAGATTATGGTCTTGACTTGTATGATTGACTTTTTGGAGGACTAATGTTGACAAGTCTTGATTGTTGAGGGACCATTCTTGCCAATTATTCATAGTGGAGGGCCCTTTTTGTAAATTTCACAAACTTTAAGGACCAAACTTGTAATTATGATTATACAAGGGTTTAAAGTGTCAACTCTTCAATATTGGAGGACCCTTTCTGCATAATCTTCAATTCTTCAAGGGTTTTTCTTGGAAAATCTTCATTAGGGCTTGGTTCATTGTGCGGCTTCGTTTCCCGTGTTCGTTTTTGCATGTTTCTTGTGATCTTTTGTCATTTTCTCAATATCCGTACCTAAAATACACAAGTAACAAACACAATAATATATTTGGCATTTTTGATGATATTTAATGCATTTAAAGCCCGTTTTGGACGATGAGACTATGTATAAAAGCAGTCTCATCAGTAACAGATCTCGAGTTTTTGATAGTCTCAAATCTCGCAGATCAAAATTTCTAATGAGTTGAAATTCGGGCATATATAGTGGTGTAAAAATTTAATGAATTTGGTTACAGGTATGAACACCGTTTGCAACTTGCAATTTGATCATAATTTTTTATATCATTCAAGATGTAATAAACCATGATAATTGATGGTTCAACTTTAGTGAGCAAAATTGGTGTATTACCCTGTTATGATACACAAATAAAACAGGTTCCATATTGATTTGTAGAAGTTATTGGGTGTTGTGGGATGATGATTTCAGATTTAGTTTGATAGTAAAAGGGCATTGTAGTAATTTACTTTGAATCACAAGCTAAACATTTTTGCCAACCAAACATAAAAATGGTTTCTATAAATGTCACTGTTTTTTTAACCCACTTTTTTCAAATACAACCATTTAAAAATTATGAACCAAACAGCCCTTAATGGTGCGTCTACCTCAGAGGAAGCTCCTGCAATCATTTACTCCAGACCACCACAGATTGAAAATCATAACACCAAATGGACAAAGGATCACCCAATCTGCAATATTATTGGTGACATCGATCGACCAGTCTTGATACGTCATCAACTACAATAGCACGCATTATATTGCTTTTTTGATGCGTTCCTCTGCGAGAAGGAACCTACATCTTGGCAACAAGCCATGAAACAATCATCTTGGATTAAAGCCATGCAAGAGGAAGTTAATGAATTTCAATGCCTTGAAGTGTGGGAATTAGTTCCTCTGCCCGACAACGTTGACATCCTTACATTGTTGTGGGTATATAAGGTTAAACTCGATGAGTTAGGTGGAGTATTAAAGAACAAAGCTAGATTGGTTGCTCGAGGTTACAAACAAGCTTTGGGTATTGACTTTGAAGAATCCTTTGCTCCTGTTGCACGATTGGAGGCGATTAGACTATTCCTTGCTTATGCTGCTCACATGAATATGATCGTCTACCAAATGGATGTCAAGACGGCATTTATTAATGGTTAATTAAGGGAAGATGTCTACGTAAGCCAGCCGAATGGATTCGTCAACTCAGAGTATCCTAATCACGTGTACAAGATCAAGAAGGCTCTTTATGGGTTGAAACAAGCTCCACGCGCGTGATACGATCTCCTATCGTCTTATCTCATCTCGGAAGGCTTCTCCAAAGGCAAGGTGGACCCAACATTGTTCATTCTCAAGGAGGACAACGATATGATACTGGTACAAATTAATGTTGACGATATAATATTTGCTGCCACTACTCAAAGACTGTCTGACCATTTTGAGAAAATCATGTCCACACGCTTAAAGATGTCGATGATGGGTAAATTTCATTTTTCTTAGGGTTGCAAATTTCTCAAAATCCCATAGGCATCTTCATTAATCAATCCAAATATGCTCTTGAATCATTGAAAAAGTATCACTTTGAAAACTGTGACCCCGTGGATACTCTTATGGTGGAGAAATCCAAGTTACATGAGGATAGGGATGGGATTGCTGTCGGTCCTAAACTTTACCGTGGAATGATCGGCACCCTTCTCTATCTATCTGCTAGCAGGCCTGATTTGCAGTTTGCTATATGCATGTGTGCCCGGTATCAGGCTCGGCCTACCAAAAAGCACTTACATGTTGTGAAAAGGATCTTTCGGTATATTAAAGGAACACTTCATCGTGGTATGTGGTATCCAAAGGATTCTTCTATTGCACTAATATCATATGCATATACGGATTATGTTGGGTGTCAAGATACTAGACGTAGCACTTCAGGCAGTGTGCAACTTCTTGGAGATAGACTGATTAGTTGGGCATCCAAAAGGCAGAAAAGCGCTGCGATATCAAGTACAGAGGCTGAATACATTGCTATGTCCGGTTGTTGTGCTCAAGTTCTTTGGATGAGATCACAATTAACTTACTACGGTCTTGGATTCAACAAAATTCCGATGTACTGTGACAACAAAAGCGCCATTGCCCTTTGCTACAACTACGTTCAACACTCCCGGGCAAAGCACATTGACATACGTTACCACTTTATCAAATATCAAGTGGAAAATGGAGTAATCGTGCTGTATTTTGTCAACACTGAGTATCAGCTGGCGGATATATTCACAAAGGCCTTAGATCGAGGACGTATCGAGTTTTTGATCGAAAAGCTGGGCATGAAATCATTCTCACTGGCGACTCTTAAGGAGTTAGCAGAAGAATCTGTAGAATAGTGGTGGTAAACTATTCTAGAGTATCATTTTTTATCGTAATCGTGTATATTATCGTATATATATAAACAACAAAAAGAAAAATATAAAATTAAAAAACATGCAAAAACCATAAAAAATATAAAATCAAGAAAATCCAAAATATTTTTCATTTTAAATCGGGCATGTCTTTTAGTACGGTAATATTTACGGCCTTAGAAATGTCGATTAAATTTGACACGACGCCATAAATAGAGTCCGTATAAAAGTTGTACATATTTTAAAACATGCCCATATGGCTTGTAGTTATTTCTGACTGCAACCCGCTTTTCGCATTAATGTCACGTATTTCTTTTGAAAAGTTTGGCTGTAACACCCCATATTGATAAATGGAATCTCACGCGTGATTATGGCGTGTCATCAAAGCATACAAGGATAAATGTATAAAACATTACATGAATAAAGGAAATACCAAAATCAAACATCGGTACCCCAAAAGTAGAACTCATCACACACAAACATAAGTACTGTAAATGAAAAGGCCTAAACAATGTCCATGGAAATGAGTATCAAGTATAAAGAAATGAATAAAGTAAAGAAGGCTAGGAAGCTTCCAATCCATATGCACGTACGCTTAAAGTCTACAAACGTCCCTGAGTACCTGTCGTTTTAGGAACATGAAAAGGAAAACGGCTGAGCAGAACGCTCAGTGCACGGATATACAAGTAAAGTATGAATAATATAAGCATATAAGCATGAAGCAGCGGAAAATACTAAGTCCTGGATAACCTGGTTATATCTTATTAAAAATGGTTTTATAGTTTGAAAAGCCTTATGTTTATCTTGTAAAAACTGTTTAACATATTTACCATTAGCCAATATAGGTCATGAATTATCAACGTGCATGAATACTTGGAGGGGTGACCTCGTCATGCAAATTAGAGGGGCTGCCTCTAATTTAATATACTGGTTTGGGTAGGAGGGATCAACTCCTTGTGAAGGATGCAAGGCACACACCACATTCACCTGAATAATCTGCTGAAAAACATGTAACTAGGATGCACCCATACTCCCCACCTGATAATAATAATATGGCCAAAAGCTGAAGGGACGCCACGAGCTATCGCTCCGTCATGGTGGATTCATAAAACTGGTGCCTCCAGCGTTATGGTTATGGTACCTCCATAACTAGGTGAAACTGGTCATGCATGTATATGGCTTTAGGTATCTAATTAATCATAAGGAATTTTAAAAACATATAAAACATATACTGGAGAAAACAGTTGGCTGCATACGGGGAAATCCTAATAAGGAAGAATGTCCATACTGAAAGGACGGAGAATCCGTACCTTGTGTCTAGTGAACGAAGAAGACGAACGAAAGAGAGTCCTACTTCGGTATCATTAATGCTACATAAATACATACGTGTATAAGTATCTGATTACTGAGTACATAACTGGTTTTATATCATGTCTTAGCTTGTTTTATATGTTCATGTCATGTTTTACTAATTAAAGCTTTATACTGTGTTTATTATGTATTATGTCTATTCTGATTATTAAATTTTTCTTGTACTTCTTGTATTATTATACTTGTTGTGTAATAATAAGTAACTTTCTAAAAATAGCAGGTTTCCTAAAATAGAAATTTCCCGAAAATAGAAAGTTTCCAAAAATATAATGTTTCCAAAAATAGAAAGTTTCCAAAAATAGAATGTTTCCAAAAATAGATTTACTACTTAAATTAGATAAGTTTCTAAAAATAGGAAGTTTCCATAAATAGATTAGCTGCCTTAATTAAATAAGTTTCTAAAAATAGAAAGTTTCCATAAATAGAAATAAGCTGGATTATTAAGCTAATTATATAAGCTTAAGTGTTTACTGATTAATATTCTAAGTCATGTAATTAAATAGTATAGTTTATTAATTATTTCACGTGAATTAAATAAACTATAGGTTAAAGTATTTAATTAAATATAACATGATTTAATTAAATAAAGGTAAAAATACTTAGGTTAAAACATGTATTATTATCTATTAATAATATAACCTAAGTCATGTAAATTAATTAATTATAAGTCATGATTTTAATAATTAAGTAATTATATAGTCTAAATAAGATGAAAATTTCTTAGGTTAAAATTCATGTATTAATAATAATATTCATAACCTAAGTCATGTACAAATTAAATTAATCATGTGCATGTTTTAATTAATTTAATTTAATTTTGTCCCTTCGGGGACATCCGATAAAATTGGAATGATACATAGTAGATTAGCATGGCCCCTGCGCAAGGATGACATAGATAAATCGAGAAATGGTCCAAATTTTTTGTTTTGGTTTTTGGATGGGTTGGAGGTAAACATGCGTGCGCTGATTTGAAAGGGGTTTCTCCTCTCGTGGGGCTAGGCAGTCGAGATTTTACAGCGGGTCAGGCTGCTATAAAAGCCGCCTCGTGCAAAGTGACTAAACACGAGAAAGCATGTGTTGAAAATCAACACGTGTTTATTCCTTTCGCGTTTGATACATTTGGTTTCCTTGCACCTGAGGTGCTGGAGCTACTTACGAGAATACAACGTGTTATGAATAGTAATGTTTTGACTCCTAAATCCACAAACGTTGTATTTAATAGACTTGGTTTTGCTATACAAAAAGGGCTACCAGCGCAGCTTGTTGCCCGTTTGCCTTCTCCTAATATGTAAATTATAATTATTAATAAAATAAAAGTTAAGTATTCTTGTAAAAATATTTAACCTTGTAAAATAATTACTTGCAAAAATAACCCATGAGCCAAACCCGTGTTTTAATCTAAACATATCGTGAACCGTATTTGTGAACCCCGTGAACCGGACCCATGAACCGGTCACAAATGCACCCTTGGTCAAGACTAGCCGCCGGCTAGCAAAAGTTCCCACCGGCTAGCCGGTGGTTCTCCTTGCTGCCGCGGCTAGGGGTTTCCCCTGCTTTCCTTATTTAGCCACTGGCATAAGCCGGTGGTGGTTCTTGTTCTAGCCGAGACCCACCCGAGCAACAAACATACCCCGACCGAGGTCGGGGTTCCCTTTTCACCTGCTGCGAGACATACGACACCACATCGAGACCTTGAGGTCTCGGTTGGTGCGAAACATAACAAGCCGAGACCCCCCTTGGGGCTCGGTTCCTTGCGTCGGCCAAAACAAACACCCCTTAACCATGATTTATTTTACCCCCATGTTTAATTACATGATTATTAACTTGTTTTTAACCCATTCATAATTTCATGTGATCAATTAATCAAAACATAAAAAGAAAAGGGTCTTAGGGTTTACCGATTACGTGAATCAAAGGAGAACGAACACACTAACACCCTTGCAATAATTCAATCACCAAAAATCAACCAAACACACCCTTGGTGTCTGCTCTACCCGGCGGCCAAAGGAGACAAGAAGGAGAGAAAATAATTTTAGGGTTTTTCTTGTTTTCTGATTTTTGTTATAATGAAATATATCTTTCCCAAATCCTTGTTTTAGTAAAATTGCATGGGCTTGGCCCTTTTTCTTGTCTTGTCCGCGGGTAAGGGGGCCCACATGGGGTAACCCGAATGTTTTCCGTGTCTAATATTATGTGTGTTCTCGTGTTCGTGTTTTACATGATTTAATTAGTTATCGTTCGTGTCTTATTATATTTATTCATGATCTTAATAAATATACATAAATACGTAATACTAAGCTCGTGATTATTTACGTTCACGATTTCATGTTCGTATGTTTGTGATTATAATTATTATCAAAATAATTATCATGTCTTAATACGTATTAAATACTTATCGTGATATAACACGTACGTAATACTTGTAAATCTTGTTCGTGAAACGTAAACATGCTAAAAAAGGAATGTTCTAACCATGTACGTACGATAATAAGGGTACTATTCATGGTAAAAGCATGCGGGTTTTACAACTCTTCCCCCCTAAAAAGAATAATTCGTCCCCGAATTATAGATAAAGTAAACTAGAAAAGAACAACATACCCAAATTCAAAATATGAAATGAGGGTAAGAAGCCCGGATAGACTCCTTTGTTTCCCAAGTGTCTTCCCGCTCGGTATGATCCCTCCAAAGGATTTTGACGAATGGAATCATCTTCCTTCTCATGACTCGTTCTTGTCTGTCAAGAACTCATTCGGGTTCTTCTATGAAAGTGAGATCTTCACGAATCTGTTCCAGTGGATACTGAACCATGTGAAGGGGATGATACTTGTACCGTCTGAGTAAGGACACATGAAACACATCATGAACATTAGAAAGCTGCGGAGGTAACGCTAAACGGTAAGATACTTCACCGACTTGTTCAATGACATCAAACGGTCCGATAAATCGAGGACTGAGCTTCCCTTTTATTCCAAAACGTCTAACACCACGTGCCGGCGAAACCTTAAGGAAAACGTGATCTCCTACGTTAAAATGTAAGTCCCTATGATTCTTGTCTGCGTAACTCTTCTGACGTGACCGTGCTTCTTGCAGTTTCTGTTTAGCTACTGCGACCTTCTCATTAGTCAGCTCTATCATTTCTGGTCCTTCAAGTGTTCGCTCAACAACCTGATCCCAGCAGATTGGGGCGCGACACTTTCTGCCATACAACATCTCGAAAGGAGCTCACTTGATACTTGCGTGCCAACTGTTGTTGTATGCAAACTCCATCAAACAGATATAATCGTCCCAATCACCCGTCCATTCCAACGCACATGACCTCAACATGTCTTCCAATGTCTGAATTGTTCGATCTGACTTCTCGTCTGTTTGCAGATGAAAAGCCGTGCTAAGCTTAAGTTTTGTACCCCAAGCTTTCTACAGACTTTGCCAAAATCGCGAAGTGATCCGAGGATCTCTGTCCAAGACGATGCTGTATGGAGAACCGTGAAGCCTCATAAATTCCCTCCTATAAGTATTGGCGAGTTTGCTGACCGGATCTTCCTTGCGGATCGGTAAGAAATGAGCTGATTTTGTAAGTCGATCAACGATAACCCAAATTGCATCGTGCTTCTTCTTTGTCGGCGGAAGACCAGTAACAAAATCTATGGTGATTTTGTCCCACTTCCACTCTGGAATATCTAACGGTTGTAGAAGACCGCCAGACCGCTGATGCTCGATCTTAACCTGCTGGCAGGTAGACATTTAGAGACGTAAGTAGCAACATCCTGTTTCATACCACTCCACCAAAAGTACTGCTTGATGTCATGGTACATCTTGGTCGAACCAGGATGAATATAGAATGGGGAGCTATGAGCTTTAGCTAACAATGCTTCCCGGAGTTCTTGATCACCACGAACACAAAGTCTCGTGCCCTGTCATAAGATACCGTCTGCGTCTACTCGAAATTCTGCCTGCTTCTCCAAATTCTGAATTATCGTCCAGATTTCACCATCATCCTTCTGAGCTTCCTTGATCTTAGAGAGTAACTCGGGTTCCACTCTAAGATTAGCCCAGTAACCATGTTGTCCATGTACCATGATCTCTATGCCTAGTCGCTCCAAGTCTCTTATGATTTCCTCCTCAATTTTAATGCCGTTTATCATTCCAGACTTTCTGCTAAGTGCATCTGCCACTACATTCGCCTTGCCGGGATGATACTACAAATTAATGTCATAATCCTTCAACAGCTCTAACCATCTCCTTTGTCTCATGTTCAATTCATGCTGAGTGAAGATATACTTCAAGCTCTTGTGGTCCGTGAAAATGTCACATGATTCTCCATACAAGTAGTGCCTCCATATCTTTAATGCAAACACGACTGCTGCAAGTTCCAAGTCATGCGTAGGGTAATTTTCCTCATAAGGCTTAAGTTGTCGTGAAGCGTACGCGATCACTTTCCCATATTACATGAGAACACAACCAAGTCCCTTCCCTGATGCATCACTGTAGATCTAAAATCCACCTGTACCAGATGGGAGAGTAAGAATAGGCGCATATACTAACTTCTGCTTTAGGTTTTCAAAGCTCTTCTCTCTTTCTTCAGTCGAGACGAATTTCTCCCCTTTCCGCATCAGTTTGGTCAATGGTAGTGCTAAGCGGGAAAAGTTCTCCATGAACCTACGGTAATAACCAGCTAATCCTAGGAAACTGCGGACTTTAGTCGCTGATGTCGGCCTTGGCCACTTGGTAAT
Organism: Glebionis coronaria; assembly: GCA_025667525.1. Classification (NCBI taxonomy): domain Eukaryota; kingdom Viridiplantae; phylum Streptophyta; class Magnoliopsida; order Asterales; family Asteraceae; genus Glebionis; species Glebionis coronaria. Next base: position 145,632,557 of record CM046882.1, read on the forward strand.
AGCCTCAACCTTCGCTGGATCCATCGTGATTCCTTCTGCTGATACAATGTGACCTAAGAATGCCACCTTGTCTAACCAGAACTCACACTTGGAGAATTTAGCATACAGCTGCTTCTGGCAAAGAATCTGTAGTACTGTACGAAGATGGTCTTCGTGTTCCTCCTTGGACTTAGAGAATATCAGGATGTCGTCAATGAAGACAATGACGAACTTGTCCAGACATTCATGAAAGATTCTGTTCATCAAATCCATGAACACTGCTGGAGCATTGGTAAGGCCAAATAACATGACTACAAATTCGTAGTGCCCATAGCGTGTACGGAAAGCAGTCTTGGCGATGTCCTGCTCCTTAACCCGTAGTTGATGATAGCCCGACCTTAGATCAATCTTGGAGAAATGTTTGTCCCCTTGGATTTGGTCAAACAAATCATCTATACGTGGTAGCGGATACCTATTCCTGATGGTAATGTTGTTGAGCTCGTGATAGTCTATGCAAAGACGCATACTGCCATCCTTCTTCTTAACGAATAAGACCGGTGCGCCCCATGGAGATGCGCTCGGTCGAATAAAGCCTGGTTCCAGAAGTTCTTACAATTGATCCTTCAGCTCCTTCAACTCTATGGGAGCCATGCGATAAGGAGCCTTGGAAATCGGCTCAGCTCCTGGGATGAGCTCGATATTAAATTCTACTTCACGTGCAGGTGGTATGCCTGGAAGTTCTTCTGGAAATACATCTGGAAATTCTAACACTATTGGCTGATCCTGAATTGATGGGGATTCAGCATCCATGTCATGAACAATAGCTAGATAACCCTCACAGCCATGTGAAAGTAATACACGTGCTTGCAGGGTTGATATGATTTGTACAGACCTTCGGGTACGAACCCGTTATGAATGTACTCTGGTGCATTAACATCACCGAAGATGACTTGATATGAACGGCAGTCTATGGTAGCATGATGCTTGGATAGCCAATCCATGCCAAAATCATGTCAAAATCATTCATGTCTAGCGAAGTGCGTCAACAGGACGAACCTTGTCGTCAAACTCTAGGGGAAGGCTCTTGTACACATGCGTTATGCGTACAGAGTCTCTCAAAGGCGTGGAAATACTTAGTATATTCTCTAATGGCATGAGGAGTATCCTAACATTCTTGGCATAAGCAGTAGAAATGACCGAGGGAGTAGCACCCGTATGAAACAGAACACATGCAGCTTGACCATACATATACAAGATTCTAGTGATGGTACCTGTAGACTTGTTGGCCTGATCGCGAGATGTCGTGTAAACGCGTCCACTAGTAGGAGGCGGTTTGGTATCAGCATGTCCCGATGTACCCTTCATCTCGCCCTTGCGACAATCCTTCATGCGATGACCAGGAAGACCACACTTGTAGCATGCGTCGCTGTCGCGGCGACATGGCCATGGGTGCCTACGGTGGCAAGTAGAGCAAAGAGGATGAGTATATCCTTCAGTAGGTGTCCTGACTGGCTGTGAGCCTGATAAGAACAATATACATGAGACATGATAAAAGGTACAAAGGACAATGCGGATAATCGTAAGATGGAATACCAGTAATAGCTGGACGGTTAGGTTGTGAACCTCTCTCGTTCTGGTCCCTCCCGTTACCATGATTCCTGGTAGAAGATTCTCTAATGTGTCAGAATTAAGAACTATAACATGTAATCATAAGAAAATTGATAGGTGTGAAAACACCCATCCTTTTACCACTTACTTCTGTCTAAAACAAGACCAAAACACGTATTTAATATCATTTGTTTGGAATTATGCGTGGTTTTTGTGTTTATTGTGTTTTCAGAGTCAACCGGATGAATATTGAAGAAAACATGGGATTGCACGGGTTTTATCGAGGAAAAAGACTCAAGACGAAGTCTATTGTCCAAGAGATGCAAAAGATTTGAAGTCATTGTGCCTATTTGATGATTTATCGAAGAATAGAGCCAAAGATGGAGGATGCATATATGTCGAAGAACTCGAATCTATTAAACAAAAAATTATAAGACGAGTTGGAATTATTCACCGACACTTCTCAAATCCAAAGTCGGAAACGTTTATTTAAAGAAACGTGAAGACTAAAGAAGAAAGAAGAAAAGAAGCCCAAACCAAAGCCCATTCACAAGCCCACCATCACACGCCTATAAATAGGACTTTACTTCACAAAATTTGAAGGAGTTAGTCTTTAGCTTAGTTTTTAGTTTTCATTTTCTATAGTTTAGAGAGAGAAAGTTCCCAACTTTCTCTCACTAAATTTTTCCTTGTTTTCATCCTTCAAATTTTAAGCTTTTCATTAATCTTTGTATTTTAAGTTTCTTAATTGAAAGTTTAAGTTTAAGTTTGTGTTCTTTAATCTCTTCCTACATTTCTTGATTTCAATTTGCCTTTAATCCGAAAGCTACAATCCTTACGGTTTGGTTTTATTTCATGTTCAAATAGTTAAAAGATCAATATTTTTACCACTTTTTAAGCTTTTAATTGGTTTAGGTTATAAGCTCTTTATGCTTATTAGCTTGTTTCATGCTTTAGCTTTTTACTGTTTGGATAACTAAAAAGGTGTAGTCTTTCACAAATTTTGTTTATAAAGTTTATGATTTGTAGTTTTCAAAAGTTGTCCAATTCAACCTTTTTGAAGTGTTTAAGTCCCGGTTAAAATAGCTTATTGTATGTGCTTATCGAAGTTTCAGCTTATTATCATTCTCGGATTGATTTGGTTTCCATCGCAATATAAGGGTTTATACATATTCCGACGGTTTTCTGATTTGTATCGCAATAACCCAAGTGTAGGTTCTACTTCGTGATCGGTTAGTAAGTCCCCCTTATTCCGATCTGGGTTGCGATCGCTTATTGCGATCGCATATTCCGACGGGACTAAGGTTCCTTTTTAAATCGAAACTCTGGCCAATTTTAATTTACCACATTCCGATCTAGAACTTTCCGATAGCTACATTCCGACCGGCTTCATTCCGACAGCCATCATTGCGACAGCTTTGTTTTTGAGTATTCCGATGGTGACTAACATGGACATTTCGATGGACTTTACCTTGACATTCCGAAGGATCGTTTTAGTTATATTCCGATGCTTAGGTCTTTGATGCATTCCGATAGAAATAATTTTCAGTATTCCGATAGAACAAGTTTTTAAGTATTAGTTCAATTAAGTTTTCAAAGTGTTCGTCTAATCTTTTCTTTACGTTTTCAAGCATTTACTTTTAACTTGTCAATCTAGTTTAATCTTTAAAAGCTTTAATTTTACTCTTCGACACTCACTTATTTGTTATTAGTTTAAAATAGATAAACAAACCAACACCTTTTTGTTAACCAAGAACAAATCATTCCACTTAGAGCCGTGATCAATTCGAGGAGATTCCGAGAACTATCTAGAACCCCATAGCTAAAACATTAATATAAAATGGCGCCGCTGCCGGCTCTTCTCGTTAAGATCAACAGTTTTTTGTGAGAACTTGGATTTTGGGATCCGTTCCCCGTGAACGTTACTTTTTCATAAAAAATTTCAAAAATCCTAAAAAAAATATAAAATTTTCAAAAATACAAAAAAAAATAATTAAAAAAACCATAAAAACCAAAAATATTTTTGCTTTGTTTTTGCCTTGTTAGTTCTTTTGCAGGTGCATGCGTACACGATCAACGTCTTATCAAGAGCCCGAGCCTCTCGAAGACTTAGACATGGCCGGTGTACAAAACAACAACAATAACCCACCTCAAAACAATAATAATAACAATAACAATCCACCTTTCAACAACAATAATAACAACAACAATGAGCCTCTACCGGATAATCGCCCGATGATTGAACTTCTGCAAGCACATGTAGATGGTAACAATGATCCAATTGTCATACCAGCGATTGCAGCCAACAACTTTGAGCTCAAATCCGGTTTTATCCAGATGGTCTCTGCTCAACCATTCTTGGGGCGTACCATTGATGATCCACATGACCACATCAAAAGATTCCTGCAACTCATGAATACGGTCAAATTCAATGGTGTTCCACAAGAGGTAATCCGTTTACAACTTTTTCCCTTTTCTTTAGAGGGACAAGCCCGGCATTGGCTTGTTAAGGAACCGCCACAAAGTATTCTAACATGGACGGATTTGGAGACCAAATTTATCAACTACTTTTTCCCACCCTCTCGTACTACCGCTTTGCGGAATGAAATTATCAATTTTGAACAAAAGTACGATGAGTCTTTTAGTGAATCTTGGGATCGTTTCAAAGATCTTTTAAGAAAATGCCCACAACATGGTTTTACCAAAGTGCACCAAATTAATACTTTTTATAATGATTTAAGCATGAATGACCAAGATTCACTAAACAGTGCCTCGGGGGGGTAATATTTTGGCTAAGACTTCCAATGCCGCTTGGTATATTATTGAAAATAAGTCTCGTGTGCAAACCAAGAGTGTGCGGACCAATGCCGCTAGTGCTAGTACTAGTGATAGCGACAAGCGACTTGACAAAATCACTGCGCTTCTTGAATCGCTTGCTACCCAAACCGCCAGCAACACCAACAGCATCAATGCTAAAAACGCTCAAGTCAATGCTGTTAGCCAACCATGTGAGATATGCGGGGGTCCTCACTCTTATACCACTTGTACCGCCACCCAAGACTACCCTTCTGAGAATGTGAATGCAGCATACGGTACCTATCCTCAATCCGCTTATCAAGATCGTCCTCAAGGTGACCGTAACTTGCTTAGCTACCGCTCTAACAACTATCTCTCACCACCCGCTTTTACTCCTAACAACCCAAACCAACAACAAAACCTCAACCGCCCTCCTCAACAACAACAACAATCTCGTGGACCATACATACCACCTCACAAACAACAACATCCACCTCAAAGAAACAACCAAGTTTACCAGCAACCTGCTTATCAACCACCCGCATACAATGCTCCTCCCAACCAACCCCCCACATTACACCAAGACATTGGAACCTACATGAGGACTAACGATGTGATCGTGGACAATCTCCAACGGGAAGTGCTCAACTTGAAAGCAGACCTGGTGAAACAAGGGAACGATCTGAGAGCTGATATGAGAAACACTTTGGATAGTCAAACGAATGACTTGAGGAACATGATGGCTAGTTTCTTCCAAGGTAATCAACCCTCTTCTTCGGGTACTCTCCCGAGTAACGCCGTTGCGAATCCAAGAGGGGAGATGAAAGCAATCACCACTCGTAGTGGCAAAGGTACCAAGGAACTCGAGCTTCCTATACCTCCACTGGTGTTTGTGACTAAGGAAAACGAGTCCCCTGCTCCTATTCCTCCTCCTTCTACTTCCCCAATTTGTCCACCTCTTACTTCTACCCCTCCTCCACCCAAGGATGTGAGTGATCCTTGGATCCCAAAGCCTTCCCCTTCTTCCGATATACCTTATCCCTCTAGGTTGAGGAAAGAGAAGCTCAAAAGCAAGGATGATATTCAGGTTTCGAACTTTCTTAAAATGTTTAAACAATTGAATTTCAACATCTCCTTCGCTGAGGCTCTCGCTCACATGCCTAAGTACGCGAAAATGTTCAAAGATCTTCTTAGCGACAAGGAGAAGCTTCTTGATATTGCTAACACCCAACTTAATGAGAATTGCTCTGCAGTGCTCTTAAAGAAATTGCCAACCAAGCTTGGTGATCCGGGTCGTTTCTTAATCCCTTGTAACTTCCCGGGAGTAGAGAATTGCATGGCCCTAGCCGATCTAGGTGCCAGTATTAACTTAATGCCCTTAAGCGTTTGGAAGCAACTATCTCTCCCTGAGCTAGTCCCCGCCAAAATGACTTTGGAATTAGCCAACCGTACGGTTGCTTATCCAGTGGGGATAGCCGAAGACGTCTTTGTAGGAGTCGACAAATTCACTTTTCCTGCCGATTTCGTTGTCGTTGACTACGACATGGACCCTCGTGTGCCATTGATCGTTGGTCGTCCATTCCTGAGGACCGGTCGCACCCTCATCGATGTTGAAGCCGGTGAGCTTATCATGAGAGTGGGTGACGATAAAATCGTTTTCAACATGGGAAAGTTGTCTAAATAGCCTTATTCTAACGAGAGTGTTAATTTTATTGACGTTCTCGATGAGGCTTGTGAAGAACACTTCAAAGATGCTTGCAAAAGTATTCCTACCTCTCTTCCCAATGTTGAGACCGTTTCCTCTATTGACTCATCACTATCTCTATTTGGAGAAAGTGATTTCCTTTGGAAAGATTTGGAAGCCACCATGGGAGATGTGAACTTAGCTAATGACGATTCTACCACCAATTGGGATGAAGATCTCCGCCTCATTGAGAACCTTCTTAAAGAAGACAATCTTTCTCCACCATCTCCCACGGTTATTGCTATCGATGCTCCGACCTTGAAGACGCCTCCCATCGAAAATCCTCCGGATTTAGAACTTAAGGAGTTGCCGCCCCATCTCGAGTACGTGTTCCTTGAAGAAAACAAGAAGTCGCCTGTCATCATTGCAAAGGACTTGAAAGAAGACGAAAAATCTCGCCTCATTGTCGTGCTTAAAGATCATAAGAAGGCAACTGCTTGGAAAATTTCTGATATCCGCGGAATTGATCCGAACTTTTGTACTCACAAGATTCTCATGGAAGATGACTTTAAACCCGCAATCCAGAGCCAGAGACGGGTTAATCCTCGAATTCATGACGTCATCAAACAAGAGGTTATCAAACTTCTTGATGCCGGCTTGATTTACCCTATTTCGGATTCTCCGTGGGTAAGTCCCGTCCATTGTGTGCCCAAGAAGGGCGGAATAACCGTTGTTTCCAATGAACACAACGAGTTGATTCCCACTCGTCTCGTTACTGGGTGGAGAGTTTGTATTGATTATCGCAAACTCAATGATGCCACGAGAAAAGATCACTTTCCTCTTCCTTTCATGGATCAAATGCTCGAGCGTCTTGCGGGTAATGATTAATACTGCTTTTTAGACGGTTTCTCCGGGTATTTTCAAACTCCCATCGATCCCAAAGACCAAGAAAAGACCATATTCACTTGTCCCTATGGAACATTTGCTTACAAACGTATGCCTTTTGGTTTATGTAATGCTCCTGGGACGTTCCAAAGGTGTATGATGGCTATCTTCCATGACATGGTGGAAGACACTATGGAAGTATTCATGGATGATTTCTCGGTTTATGGCGATTCTTTCTCTGCTTGCCTTGCCAATTTAGAACGTATGCTAAAACGGTGTGAAGACACTCGCCTTGTTCTTAATTGGGAAAAATGCCATTTCATGGTAAAAGAGGGCATTGTGCTAGGACACAAGATCTCCAAAGCCAGTCTTGAAGTAGACCGTGCTAAAGTCGATGTTATCGCTAAGTTGCCTCCACCTTCCACCGTGAAGGGTGTGAGAAATTTCCTCGGTCATGCGGGCTTCTACCGTCGATTCATCAAAGATTTTTCTCAAATCGCTCGCCCGATGACCCACCTCTTGGAAAAAGATACTCCTTTTATCTTTTCTAAAGAATGCCTTGAAGCCTTCAACTTGCTTAAGGATAAGCTAACTAAGGGACCCGTCTTGGTTAGCCCTAATTGGGAGCTTCCCTTTGAGTTGATGTGCGATGCTAGTGACTTTTCTATTGGAGCGGTTCTGGGCCAAAGAGTGAACAAACACTTCCAACCGATCCATTACGCTAGCAAGACAATGACGGGGGCTCAATTGCATTACACGACAACCGAAAAAGAGCTTTTAGCTGTTGTCTATGCCTTTGAAAAGTTCTGCCCCTATCTTGTCCTTTCTACCACAATCGTGTATACAGACCATTCCGCGTTGAAGTACTTGTTGACTAAGCAAGATTCCAAACCAAGACTTCTTCGCTGGGTTTTGCTACTCCAAGAATTTAAAATCAAATTTCGTGATAAAAAAGGAGCTGAAAATCTAGCCGCGGATCATCTCAGTATACTTGAGGATCCTTACCAAGGGGATCATCCGAACAAAGAAATCAATGATTCTTTTCCTTGGAGACCTTAATGTCTATCAACTCGACTTCTGATGAAACCCCGTGGTTTGCGGACATTGCAAACTACTTGGCGGGTGGAATTCTCGTTGACGGGTTAACATCCCAGAAAAAGAAGAAGTTCTTTAACGACATTAAGACTTACTTTTGGGATGACCCGTATCTATTCAAGCAATGTGCTGACTTGATTATTCGCCGATGTGTTGATGGACCGGCAGCTTTAGAAATCCTTGACGCTTGCCACAAAGGACCCACCGGTGGTCACTTTGGTCCCAACTACACCGCCAAAAAAGTGTTTGAATCGGGATTTTATTGGCCCACCATTTACCGTGATGCTCACAAGATGGTTAAACATTGTGATGCTTGCCAAAAACAAGGCAAGATCACACATAAAGACGAGATGCCTTAGAATTTCATACAAGAATGTGAAATCTTTGATGTTTGGGGTATCGACTTTATGAGGCCATTCCCTTCATCTAAAAGAAACAAATACATCCTTGTAGCCGTTGACTACGTCTCCAAATGGGTTGAAGCCAAAGCTTTACCTACTAATGACGCAAGGGTGGTTTGTAACTTTTTGAAATCGTTGTTTGCTAGATACGGTGTGCCTCGTGCCATTATTAGTGATCGCGGGACTCATTTTTGCAATGACCAATTTGCTAGAGTCATGGCTAAGCATGGTGTAAATCATCGTCTTTCCACCGCCTACCACCCACAAACTAATGGCCAGGCTGAAATATCCAACCGACGGTTAAAGCGAATTCTCGAAAGAAACGTGGGAGAGCATCGTGCCGCATGGGCTGATAAACTTGATGATGCTTTGTGGGCTTTTCGTACCGCTTACAAGACTCCGATTGGTTGTACACCATATCGTCTCGTGTACGGGAAAGCGTGCCACCTCCCCATTGAGTTGGAGCACAAGGCTTACTGGGCCTTGAAGTGGGTTAATTTTGATATCAACAAAACCGGTGACATACGCAAGATCCAACTCAATGAGATGAATGAACTCCGGAATGAGGCTTATGAAAATTCTTTGATCTATAAGGAAAAGACTAAGCTCATTCACGACTCTAAGATTAAGAACCGAGAGTTCCAAGTTGGAGACAAAGTTTTACTCTTTAACTCTCGGTTGAAAATCTTTTCGGGCAAGCTGAAATCTCGTTGGTCCGACCCATTCACCATTGCCAAAAATTTTCCATATAGTACTCTCGAGCTCGCTCAACCTAATGGACCGAATTTTAAGGTGAATGGCCAACGAGTGAAGTTGTACTTTGGTGAGGACATCTCTCATGAGATGATTCCATCCCTCACCACGTTCTCCATGAACTAATTTTGGGTGGAGTCAGGCTCGTGACTCGGTTATCAAAAACAAGCGCTCCTCGGGAGGCAGCCCGAGTATCTATCATTTTCTGTTTTAACCTCCTAAGTGTAGGGGGACCTATATAGGTGTTTGTATTTGTGTGGTGATGTGATTACAGGGATGAATTCAGTTTTAGAACCTTTGAAGAACCGTGCTCCCGTGTTATCCGAAATCCGGTTCTATCTCTCAACTATCGTGATTCAATTTTCTTCATACTCACATTTGAAATTGATCACGTTAGTCGTCTCTTCCTTAACTTGAGTTAACCAACGTGCACAATGTCATAAGTGTAGGGGAGACTTTTCCCACATGCTTAAACATTGAGGACAATGTTTATCTTAAGTGTAGGGGGACTTCTATCGAAGTTTTAAGTGTACTTTTCCATGAAAATGCCTTCATTTAACCGGAAAATCATCTTTTTCAACATTTTTCAAATTTTTAATTAACTTTGGCCATTTAGTCGTGATTTTTAAATTTTTATCGTTGCTTTCATATGTATATATCCCACAATAAAGTCAAAAATATTAATAAAGTGGTGTAGCTAGTTTTGAAATCTTTGACATATTAGGCCCGTTGCGATTATTTTGACTCAACCCGAATAGACTTGTCCAAGTTTGTTCTAGCTAGTATCCTTAACCATGTAGACCTTAATTGGTTTATTAGGCTAAGTATCCACGAGTCTTATTACTTGAGATTTTAAATTGTGGAGAACGAGAAATGATAGAGTCAATTATAAGTCGGTATTCTTGCACAAGCTCACTTGGTGTAATTATTTGCCTATTCTCCCATCACTTGCTAATAATTTATCTGCAATAAGTAAGGTCGTACGATTTGAAAAGTTACTTAGCTTCTAGCCCAAGATCGTTTAAAAGTTGCTCGGTAATGATACAAGTTCATAGCCAAGGCATAACTTATGAAGCGGGGCGCGAAGATTGGCGAGTCCGAAAAGGCCCTAACAAGGCATGAGGATTCCATTTTATTGTTGAAGATCCAAAGTGATGTGAAAAGCATTATTCCCAAAATCAATATGAAGGATCAAGACTCACGACGAAAAGCAATCAACTCCCGTAAAGATCATGGAGAAGTCTACCCGAAAAGACCCTAACAAGGTATGAGGATAAATAGATCCAAGTCCGAAAAGGAGGCGGATCGTTGTATCTCAAAATCCCAATTAGAGATTGAAGAAATAATCATGAAGTCGTGGTCAACAGAGTTGGAGTACCCCTCAAAAGTCTCCAAGTGAAGAAACTCTATTAACGATGAGAAGACCATTATCTCAAGCACGTCTCTCAAGATATGAAGTATGAAGTACATGCCAAAAATCGGCCCGAGAAAGGTCTCAAATCGTGAACCGAGTTATGCCAAGATATGAACTTTTTGATATCCCGAGAAGCAGTTTTAAGAGATTTTGTCCTTTAGCTAACTATTGATCAAATCGTCCTACTTTGCTTTCAGCCTAAATAAACTATCGAAATAAGTCCAAAAATGCATCTTCATGATCATTCTAAGACAAAAATAAAATATAAGAGATACACCTAGGAATAGGGAGTTTAAGCATTTAATTAAGCCATGTGTGTAAGTGTTTGATTTACTAACTTATAATTACAATGATCTCGTTTTTAAGCTTAGTTTGGGGAACGTGAAACTTGAGGGTGATGAATCGTCGCAGCGCCGAAGCCCTAATGTAAATCTTAGATCTCTTTGCAAGTTATTTCCACGTAGCTATTTTCTATCCTTTGTTTGCTTTAAAGTTTTAATTTCTCTTAGTACTTTAATTTTTGTTCAGTAATATTTTAATAAGGCCAAGGTTGATTGATTATGAGAAAAGTGTAAATTTGCTTTGTCACTAAGCATTGCATGAGGGCATGGCAATGGTTAAGTGTAGGGGATTTGATAGGTGTGAAAACACCCATCCTTTTACCACTTACTTCTTGCTAAAACAAGACCAAAACACGTATTTAATATCATTTGTTTGGAATTATGCGTGGTTTTTGTTTTTATTGTGTTTTCAGAGTCAACCGGATGAATATTAAAGAAAACATGGGATTGCACGGGTTTTATAGAGGAAAAAGACTCAAGACGAAGTCTATTGTCCAAGAGATGCAAAAGATTTGAAGTCATTGTGCCTATTTGAAGATTTATCGAAGAATAGAGCCAAAGATGGAGGATGCATATATGTCGAAGAACTCGAATCTATTATACAAAAGATTATAAGACGAGTTGGAATTATTCACCGACACTTTTCAAATCCAAAGTCGGAAACGTTTATTTAAAGAAACGTGAAGACTAAAGAAGAAAGAAGAAAAGAAGCCCAACCCAAAGCCCATTCACAAGCCCACCATCACACGCCTATAAATAGGACTTTACTTCACAAAATTTGAAGGAGTTAGTCTTTAGCTTAGTTTTTAGTTTTCATTTTCTCTAGTTTAGAGAGAGAAAGTTCCCAACTTTCTCTCACTAAATTTTTCCTTGTTTTCATCCTTCAAATTTTAAGCTTTTCATTAATCTTTGTATTTTAAGTTTCTTAATTAAAAGTTTAAGTTTAAGTTTGTGTTCTTTAATCTCTTCCTACATTTCTTGGTTTCAATTTGCCTTTAATCCGAAAGCTACAATCCTTACGGTTTGGTTTTATTTCATGTTCAAGTAGTTAAAAGATCAATCTATTTACCACTTTTTAAGCTTTTGATTGGTTTAGGTTATAAGCTCTTTATGCTTATTAGCTTATTTCATGCTTTAGCTTTTTACTGTTCGGATTACTAAAAAGGTGTAGTCTTTCACAAATTTTGTTTATAAAGTTTATGATTTGTAGTTTTCAAAAGTTGTCTAAATCGACCTTTTTGAAGTGTTTAAGTCCCGGTTAAAATAGCTTATTGTATGTGCTTATCGAAGTTTCAGCTTATTATCATTCTCGGATTGATTTGGTTTCCATCGCAATATAAGGGTTTATACATATTCCGACGGTTTCCTGATTTGTATCGCAATAACCCAAGTGTGGGTTCTACTTTGCGATCGGTTAGTAATTCCCCCTTATTCCGATCTGGGTTGCGATCGCTTATTGCGATCGCATATTCCGACGGGACTAAGGTTCCTTTTTAAATCGAAACTCTGGCCAATTTTAATTTACCACATTCTGATCTAGAACTTTCCGATAGCTACATTCCGACCGACTTCATTCCGATAGCCATCATTGCGACAGCTTTGTTTTTTAGTATTCCGATGGTGACTAACATGGACATTCCGATGGACTTTACCTTGACATTCTGATGGATCATTTTAGTTATATTCCGATGCTTAGGTCTTTGATGCATTCCGATAGAAATAATTTTCAATATTCCGATAGAACAAGTTTTTAAGTATTAGTTCAATTAAGTTTTCAAAGTATTCGTCTAATCTTTTTTTTACGTTTTCAAGCATTTACTTTTAACTTGTCAATCTAGTTTAATCTTTCAAAGCTTTAATTTTACTCTTCGACACTCACTTATTTGTTATTAGTTTAAAATAGATAAACAAACCAACACCTTTTTGTTAACCAAGAACAAATCATTCCACTTAGAGCCGTGATCAATTCAAGGAGATTCCGAGAACTATCTAGAACCCCATAGCTAAAACATTAATATCAAAAATGTGTAAGTATAAGGACCTGCTGCTGTTGGAGTGTCCAACATTTTTACTGTAATTATCATTACCGCCACGCCTATCTGTAGCAGAACGGTCGTGAGTCTGGCCGTTTCCCTTGGGCTGATTAGGCTGTTGCTGAGTAGCCGGATGAGACCGGTCCCCAGTCTTCTGCCTGGAAGATACAATTTAAAGAGATGAAATATTGACATATACTGAAAGAATACGGATTGGTCACCGTTGAATACGAATGTTTACCTCTTATCGGGTCCCTCTGCTTCCCTGAACTCATCTCTTTCCTGCAGCATCTCCAGCTTACGTGTTGCATCGGCCACTTGTGCTACCATGTTGAACGTATCACCTCCTAAGTTATTGGAAATCATTGGAGAAAGAGCCCAACGAAAATGTTGTGCTTGCTCTTCAGTAGTGCCCGCGGTTGCTCTCAGGACACCAGTGAACCGAAGGAAACACTGCATGAAATCATTTGCTATTTTCCTCAGGTCGCTGGCTAATAGTGTAGTATTCACTCATGAGCCTATTCCTTCCTTCCGTGGGAAAGATGCGAGGTGGGGGAGGATAGTCCTGCAAGTCTGCATTGGCAGCTGCAACCATCTCCCAGATATTGTGTGTGTTTACCATCTGACAGTATAACATAAAATACATGATTAAACTGATCAAAACATAAACTATATACATGAAAAAAAATTATACCAATAAATCATGAGAAAAAATTTATGCAGGAAAAACTAGTACATGAATGCATGATGCAGTTTTATGAAAACTTTTGTATGCACGAGAGTGAACGCCTATGGTCAGTTCACTCAAAGCAAAAGACATGATGAGGGGACGCCAATGGGTCGGTCCCAAATTTAAAAGTTTCGATAAAACACATGCGACTAAATAGGGCGAGTCTTGTACCAACCATTACTTAGTCATAAACCTGCGACAATGACATATATATGTATGCATGAAAATGATGAATGCATGAAAACCGACAGTCAGTTCTAGGAAGACCATAGTGACTACCCACTAATCACAGGTCGTGTTTTGAGAGCCTGCAGGTCAAAGCCTTGGCTCTGATACCATAACTATAACACCCCATTTTGATAAATGTAATGTCACGCGTGATTATGGCGTGTCATCAAAGCATACAAAGATAAATATATAAAACATTACATGACCATAAAGGAAATACCAGAATCAAACATCGGTACCCCAAAAGTAAAACTCATCACACAAATACATAAGTACTGTAAATGAAAAGGACTAAACAATGTCCATGGAAATGAGTATCAAGTATAAAGAAATGCATAAAGTAAAGAAGGCTAGGAAGCTTCCAATCCATATACACGTACGCTTAAAGTCTACGAGCGTTAGTACCTGCCGTTTTGGGAACATGAAAAGGAAAACGGCTGAGCATAACGCTCAGTGCACAGATATACAAGTAAAGCATGAATAATATAAGCATATAAGCATGAAGCAGCAAAAAAGACTAAGTCCTGGATAACCTGGTTATATCTTATTAAAACGGGTTTTATAGTTTGAAAAGCCTTATGTTTATCTTGTAAAAACTGTTTAACATATTTACCATTAGCCAATATAGGTCATGAATTATCAACGTGCATGAATACTTGGAGGGGTGACCTCATCATGCAAATTAGAGGGGTTGCCTCTAATTTAATATACTGGTTTGGGTAGGAGGGATCAGCTCCTTGTGAAGGATGCAAGGCATACACCACATTCACCTGAATAATCTGATGAAAAACATGTAACTAGGATGCACCCATACGCCCCACCTGATAATAATAATATGGCCAAAAGCTGAAGGGACGCCACGAGCTATCACTCCGTCGTGGTGGAATCATAACACTGGTGCCTCCAGCGTTATGGTTATGGTACCTCCATAACTAGGTGAAACTGGTCATGCATGTATATGCTTTAGGTATCTAATTAAACATAAGCAATTCAAAACATATAAAACATATACTGGGGAAAACAGTTGGCTGCATACGGGGAAATCCTAATAAGGAAGAATGTCCATACTGAAAGGACGGAGAATCCGTACCTTGTGCCCAGTGAACGAAGAAGACGAACGGAAGAGAGTCCTACTTCGGTATCACTAATGCTACATAAGTACATACGTGTATAAGTATCTGATTATTGAGTACATAACTGGTTTTATATCATGTCTTAGCTTGTTTTATATGTTCATGTCACGTTTTACTGATTAAAGCTTTATATAGTGTTTATCAAGTATTATGTCTATTTTGATTAAGTATTTCTTGTACTTCTTGTATTATTATACTAGTTGTGTAATAATAAGTAACTTTCTAAAAATAGCAGGTTTCCTAAAATAGAAAGTTCCCAAAAATAGAAAGTTTCCAAAAATAGAAAGTTTCCAAAAATAGAAAGTTTCTAAAAATATAAAGTTTCCAAAAATAGATTTTCTGCTTAGAATAGACATGTTTCTAAAAATAGGAAGTTTCCATAAATAGATTAGCTGCCTTATTAAATAAGTTTCTAAAAATAGAAAGTTTCCATAAATAGAAATAAGCTGGATTATTAAGCTAATTATATAAGCTTAAGTGTTTACTGATTAATATTCTAAGTCATGTAATTATATAGTATAGTTTATTAATTATTTCACGTGAATTAAATAAACTATAGGTTAAAGTATTTAATTAAATATAACATGATTTAATTATATAATGGTAAAAGTACTTAGGTTAAAACATGTATTATTATCTATTAATAATATAACCTAAGTCATGTAAATTAATTTATTATAAGTCATGATTTATAATAAATAATTAATTATATAGTCTAAATAAAATGATAATTTCTTAGGTTAAAATTCATGTATTAATAATTACATTCATAACCTAAGTCATGTATAAATTAAATTAATCATGTGCATGTTTTAATTAATTTAATTTAATCTTGTAAAAATAATTACCCTTGTAAAATAATTACTTGCAAAATAACCCATGAACTGAACCCGTGTTTTGATCTAAACATGTCATGAACCGTATTTGTGAACCCCGTGAACCGGACCCATGAACCGGTCACAAACGCACCCTTAGTCAAGACTAGCCGCCGGCTAGCAAAAGTTCCCATCGGCTAGCCGGTGGTTCCCCTTGCTGTCGCGGCTAGGGGTTCCTCCTGCTTTCCTTATTTAGCCATCGGCATAAGCCTGTGGTGGTTCTTGTTCTAGCCGAGACCCACCCGAGCAACAAACATACCCGACCGAGGTCGGGGTTCCCTTTTCTCCTGCTGCCGAGACATACGACACCACACCGAGACCTTGAGGTCTCGGTTGGTGCGAAACATAACAAGCCGAGACCCCCCTTGGGGCTCGGTTCCTTACGTCTGCCAAAACAAACACCCCTTAACCATGATTTATTTTACCCCTCATGTTTAATTACATGATTATTAACTTGTTTTTAACCCATTCATGATTTCATGTGATCAATTAATCAAAACATAAAAAGAAAAGGGTTTTAGGGTTTCCCGATTACGTGAATAAAAGGAGAACGAACACACTAACACCCTTGCAATAATTCAATCACCAAAAATCAACCAAACACACCCTTGGTGTGTGTTCTACCCGGCGGACAAAGGAGACAAGAAGGAGAGAAAAGATTTTTAGGGTTTTTTTGTTTTCTAATTTTTGTTATAATGAAACATATCTTTTCCCAAATCCTTGTTTTAGTAAAATTGCATGGGCTTGGCCCTTTTTCTTGTCTTGTCCGCGGGTAAGGGGGCCCACATGGGGTAACCCGAATTGTTTCCGTGTCTAATATTATGTGTGTTCTCGTGTTCGTGTTTTACATGATTTAATTAGTTATCGTTCGTGTCTTATTATATTTATTCATGATCTTAATAAATATACATAAATACGTAATACTAAGCTCATGATTATTTACGTTCATGATCTCATGTTCGTATGTTCGTGATTATAATTATTATCGAAATAATTATCATGTCTTAATACGTATTAAATACTTATCGTGATATAACACGTACGTAATACTTGTAAATCATGTTCGTGAAACGTAAACATGCTAAAAAAGGAAAGTTCTAATCATGTACGTACGATCATAAGGGTACTATTCATGGTAAAAGCATGCGGATTTTACATTAGCTCACAACGGGAATTAATTTTCTCGGGCATGGTTTACTTTAAAACCTTATAAGGGATCAAGTTTACTTTATAACTTGGTCTAACACAAATCTGTGTACGCTTCAGTGCACTTATTTTGTTAAAATAAGAGAAATCTTATTGCCACCAGAATCGTTTCAAAAATCACTTTATGAAAATGTCTTCATCGGTGTTTGACTCCTTAAAAAATGACTACAGCTCTTTAACTAGAACACGGGTCTGAGTTTAAGGGGGAGAAAATACCTTTTCATCTTGGTTTTTCAAATTGGTCTTCAAATGGATTTTCACAAAATTTGTTCTTTGTGTGCCTTATGTGCAATGTGTGCCCTATGTATGAAATTTTATTTTGGCCTTAGGTGTTTTAAGTGCGTTAGTTTCGTGACCGTGTTATTATGAAAGATAAGTGATTACGGGGTAATGTCTGTGTTTTTAACTTGTTTTTTACAAGTTTACACATACTTGAAAAATGGGGGGACCAATCTACATTTTCTGCAAACTTGGTTTTTAGATTGACCTAGTCAAACTCCCACCCCCTACCTTGTTTATCTCTTTCGTCTCAAACACACACACACACATCTATACCTTTGCCGCCATTAACAAAGCTCTTCCAACCTTCATTATTGTGCTACATCTGTTGTGATATCATCTAGGTATTCGTCAAACATACGTGTCTTTTATGATTATCAACTATTTAACATTACAAATGAACCTCTATATCTCGTATTAATTAGATTACGGTTTGAAGTTTTGTGTGATGAAAGTTGTGATTGATAGAGGGGTTTTGTTCGTATAGCATGTATAAACATAGGTCTTGAATCGTTTTGCTTCAAACATTGCCTAAGTCCCGTAATCGAATGATCAAAACTTGCATCGAAATGTATGTCCCAGATTAAGATGAATATCCCGCTCAATTATTTCGATGAATATATTGCGATGACCACATTGCGATGACTATATTGCGATGACCATATTGCGATGACTATATTGCGATGACTTCTTTGCGATGAGTTATTCCGATGACTTCATTACGATGAGTTATTCCGATGACTTCATTGCGATGAGTTATTCCAATGACTTCATTGCGATGAGTTATTCCGATGACTTCATTGTGATGAGTTATTCCGATGAATTCATTGCGATGAGTTATTCTGATGACTTCATTGCGATGAGTTATTTCGATGACTTCATTGCGATGAGTTATTCCAATGGAACATTGCGATGCATATTCCGATGGAACATTGCGATGCATATTCCGATGGAACATTGCGATGAAAATTGCGATGGACTTTAGGATTGCGATGGACTTTAGGATTGCGATGGACTTTAGGATTGCGATGGACTTAGTATTCCGACGGATAGTTTCTTAATATTACGATAGGTGGAACTTAAAGAAACATTGCAAGATTAAGAGTTGTGAAACATAAAAAATGCTAAGTGTAGTTTCTTCTCAATGTGTTACGATAACAAATACAACACTAATGCATTTGACTTAAACAATCAGGGTTTTTAGGCATTAAAAAAATTAGGGCCATTGATAGGTGTGAAAACACCCATCCTTTTACCACTTAATTCTGGCTAAAACAAGACCAAAACACGTATTTAATATCATTTGTTTGGAATTATGCGTGGTTTTTGTGTTTATTGTGTTTTCAGAGTCAACCAAATGAATATTGAAGAAAACATGGGATTGCACGGGTTTTATCAAGGAAAAAGACTCAAGACGAAGTCTATTGTCCAAGAGATGCAAAAGAATTGAAGTCACTGTGCCTATTTGAAGATTTATCAAAGAATAGAGCCAAAGATGGAAGGTTCATATATGTCGAAGAACTCGAGTCTATTAAACAAAAGATTATAAGACGAATTGGAATTATTCACCGACACTTCTCAAAATCCAAAGTCGGAAACGTTTATTTAAAGAGACGAGAAGACTAAAGAAGGAAGAAGAAAAGAAGCCCAAAACCAAGCCCATTCACAAAGCCCACAAGACTTGCCTATAAATAGGACTCTACTTCACAAAATTTGCACTTAGTTTTACACTTAGTCTTTTAAGTAGTTTTTAGTTTTAGAGAGAGAAAGTTCTAAACTTTCTCTCACTAGATTTCATCTTTTTCTCTTTCAAGATCAAACATTTGTATTATCTTTCATTAATCAAGTTCAAGTTTTTAGCTTTTAATCTTTAATCTCATCCTTCCTTTCTTTGATTTTGATTGATTTTGGTACAAATCTCGTATGATCCGTGTTGTTCATCAATGATTTTGTGCTTAAAAAGTTAATCTTTTTTATGTTTCCTTAAGTTTCTACACAAATAAGCTTTGAGATCCTTGTGCTTATTGGCTTATTTGTTGATTTTGCTTATTTACTTTTTTAAGTTTTTTATGAAAAAATCATCTTTTTATTGATTCGATTTATAAGTTTGCTTATTGAAATTTAGAAAAGTTGTTTTTAGTGCTTATTTAATCAGCTTAATTTTGGATTCGAGCTAGCTTTGGGTTTTAGCTTATTCTAATAGCTTATTTCCCTTGAATAGTTTCGGATTTGCATCATTTTCGGAAAGGGCAAAGCCCTTTTCCGACCTGTTATTCCGACCAGGGACACCCCTTCATTCCGATCGTATGATCGGAAAAGGGTTTAGTGGTTTCCGATTGTTGCATTGTTTAACCATATTCAGATCGCATCAAGCTTTTTAGACATTCCTATTTGCCCTATTTCTACATATTCCTGTTGAGCCTATTTCCAAGTATTCCGATTGCTTCATTTTGCACAACATTCCGATCAGCTGTTTTAGAACATTCCGATTGGGGTCATTTCCCACATTCCGACCGTGAGCTTGCCATATTCCGATCATTCGATCGGAATACATTCCGATTGCATTCTTTAGTGATATTCCGATTTAACTTGTTTTGCTATACTCCGATCTTACTTTCTTTTAGTACTTTTCAACTAAGTTCATATTTTTCACAAAGTTTTCCAAGTGTTAGTTTTTATTGAATGTTCATTTATTTTTATAGTAAAATCTTTAAGTTTTCAAACATATATTTTTAAACTCGTTTCTTTACTTTAATCTTTTAAAGCTTTAAGTTTACTCTTCGACACTTAATTAATTTGTATTAGTTTAAAATAGATAAACAAACCAACATCTTTTTATTAACCAAGAACAAATCATTCCACTTAGAGCCGAGATCAATTCGAGAGGATATCGAGAACATAATTGAACCTAGCAAAATCCTTGTATCAAATGGCGCCGCTGCCGGATCTTCTCGTTAAGATCAAAAGTTTTTTGTGAGAACTTGGATTTTGGGATCCGTTCCCCGTGAACGTTACTTTTTCATAAAAAAATTTCAAAAACACAAAAAAATATAAAATTTTCAAAAATCCTAAAAATTAAAAAACATAAAAACCAAAATTATTTTTGCTTTGTTTTTGCCTTGTTAGTTCTTTTGCAGGTGTATGCGCACTCGATCAACGTCTTATCAAGAGCCCGAGCCTCTCGATAACTTAGACATGGCCGGTGTACAAAACAACAACATACCACCTCCAAACAACAATAATAACAACAACAACCCACCTTTCAACAACATGAATAATAACAACAACAATGAGCCTCTACCGGATAATCGCCCAATGATTGAATTGTTGCAAGCCCATGTAGATGGCAACACTGATCCAATTGTTATACCCACGTTTGCAGCCAACAACTTTGAACTCAAATCAGGCTTTATCCAGATGGTCTCTGCTCAACCATTCTTGGGGCGTACCATTGATGATCCACATGACCACATCAAGAGATTTTTGCAACTCACTAATACGGTCAAATTCAATGGTGTTCCACAAGAGGTAATCTGGTTACAACTTTTTCCCTTTTCTTTAGAGGGACAAGCCCGGCATTGGCTTGCTAAGGAACCGCCACAGAGTATTCTTTCGTGGACGGATTTGGAGACCAAGTTTTTCAACTACTTTTTCCCACCCTCTCGTACTACCGCTTTGCGGAATGAAATCATTAATTTTGAACAAAAGTACGATGAGTCGTTTAGTGAATCTTGGGATCGTTTCAAAGATCTTTTGAGAAAATGCCCACAACATGGTTTTACCAAAGTGCACCAAATTAATACTTTTTATAATGGTTTAAGCATGAATGACCAAGATTCACTAAACAGTGCCTCGGGGGGTAATCTTTTGGCTAAGACTTCCAATGCTGCTTGGGATATCATTGAGAATAAGTCTCGTGTGCAAACCAAGAGTGTTCGGACCAATGTTGCTAGTGCTCGTACTAGTGACAGCGATACGCGACTTGACAAAATCACTACGCTTCTTGAATCGCTTGCTACCCAAACCGCCAGCAACACCAACAGCATCAACGCTAGAGACGCTAAAGACGCTCAAGTCAATGCTGTTAGCCAACCATGCGAGATCTGCGGGGGTCCTCATTCTTACACCACGTGTACTGCCACCCAAAACTACCATTCTGAGAACGTTAATGCAGCATACGGTACCTATCCTCAACCTGCTTATCAAGCCCGTCCTCAAGGTGACCGCACTTTGCTTAGCTACCGTAATAACAACTACCTCTCACCACCCGGTTTTCCTCCTAACAACCCAAACCAGCAACAAAAGCTCAATCGCCCTCCTCAACAACAACAACCTCGTACACCATACATACCACCTCACAAACAGCAACAACCACCTCAAAGAAACAACCAAGTTTACCAGCAACCTGCTTATCAACCACCCGCATACAATGCTCCTCCCAACCAACCCACCGCTTTACACCAAGAAGTGCAGACCTACATGAGAACTAACGATGTGATCGTGGAAAATCTTCAACAGGAAGTGCGCAACTTGAAAGCAGACCTGATGAAACAAGGGAACGATCTGAGAGCTGATATGAGAACCACTATGGATAGTCAAACGAATGACTTAAGAAACATGATGGCTAGTTTTTTCCAAGGTAATCAACCCTCTTCTTCGGGTACTCTTCCGAGTAACACCGTTGCGAATCCAAGAGGGGAGATGAAAGCAATCACCACTCGCAGTGGCAAAGGTACGAAGGAACCCGAGCTTCCTATACCTCCACCGGTGGTTGTGACTAAGGAGAACGAGTCACCTGCTCCTATTCCTCATCCTTCGACTTCCCCAATTTCTCCACCTCTTACTGCTACCCCTCCTCAACCCAAGGTTGTGAGTGTTCCTTCGATCCCAAAGCCTTCCTCTTCTTCCAATATACCTTATCCATCTAGGTTGAGGAAAGAGAAGCTCAAAAGCAAGGATGATATTCAGGTTTCGAACTTTCTTAAAATGTTCAAACAATTGAATTTCAACATCTCCTTCGCTGAGGCTCTCGCTCACATGCCTAAGTACGCAAAAATGTTTAAAGATCTTCTGAGCGACAAGGAAAAGCTTCTGGATATTGCCAACACCCAACTTAATGAGAATTGCTCTGCAGTGCTCTTAAGGAAATTGCCAACCAATCTTGGTGATCCGGGTCGTTTCTTAATCCCTTGCAATTTCCCGGGAGTAGAGAATTGCATTGCCCTAGCCGATCTAGGTGCCAGTATTAATCTAATACCTCTAAGAGTTTGGAAGCAATTATCTCTCCCCGAGCTAGTCCCCACCAAAATGACTCTGGAATTAGCTAACCGTACGGTTGCTTATCCAGTGGGGATTGCCGAAGACGTCTTTGTAGGAGTCGACAAATTCACTTTTCCTGCCGATTTCATCGTCGTCGACTACGAGATGGACCCTCGTGTTCCCTTGATCGTGGGTCGTCTATTCCTGAGGACCGGTCGCACTCTTATCGATGTTGAAGCCGGTGAGCTTATCATGAGAGTGGGTGACGATAAAATCGTCTTCAACATGGGAAAGTTGTCTAAACAACCTTATTCATACGAGAGTGTTAATTGTATTGACGTTCTGGATGAGGCTTGTGAAGAACACTTTAATGATGCTTGTAAAAATATTCCTACCTCTCTTCCCAATGTTGAAACCGTTTCCTCTATTGATTCATCACTGTCTCTATTTGGAAAAAGTGATTTCTTTTGGAACGATCTTGAAGCCACCATGGGAGATGTGAACTTAGCTACTGATGATTCTCCCACCGATGGGGATGAAGACATGCATTTCTTTGAAAATCTTCTCAACGAAGACAATCTTTCTCCACCATCTCCCACAGTTATTGCTATCGATGCTCCGACTTTGAAAACGCCTCCCATCGAAAATCCTCCGGATTTAGAACTTAAGGAGTTGCCGCCTCATCTCGAGTACGTGTTCCTTGAAGAAGAGAAGAAGTCACCCGTCATTATCGCAAAGGACTTGAAAGATGAAGAGAAAACTCGCCTCATCGCCGTGCTTAAAGATCATAAGAAGGCAATTGCTTGGGAAATTTCCGACATCCGCGGAATTGATCCGAACTTTTGTACTCATAAGATTCTCATGGAAGATGACTTCAAACCCACAATCCAGAGCCAAAGAAGGGTTAATCCTAAAATTCATGACGTCATCAAACAAGAGGTTATCAAACTTCTATATGCCGGCTTGATCTACCCTATTTCGGATTCACCGTGGGTAAGTCCCGTCCATTGTGTGCCCAAGAAGGGCGGAATACCGTTGTTCCCAATGAACACAACGAGTTGATTCCCACTCGTCTCGTTACTGGGTGGAGAGTTTGTATTTATTATCGCAAGCTCAATGATGCCACGAGAAAAGACCACTTTCCTCTTCCTTTCATGGATCAAATGCTCGAGCGTCTAGCTGGTAATGACTATTATTGCTTTTTAGACGGTTTCTCCGGGTATTTTCAAATTCCCATCGATCCCAAGGACCAAGAAAAGACCACATTCACTTGTCCCTATGGAACATTTGCTTACAAACGCATGCCTTTTGGTTTATGTAATGCTCCTGGGACGTTCCAAAGGTGTATGATGGCTATATTCCATGACATGGTGGAAGACACTATGGAAGTATTCATGGATGATTTCTCGGTTTATGGCGATTCTTTCTCTGCGTGCCTTGCCAATTTAGAACGTATGCTTAAGTGGTGCGAAGACACTCGCCTTGTTCTGAATTGGGAAAAATGCCATTTCATGGTAAAAGAAGGCATCGTGCTAGGACACAAAATTTCCAAAGCCGGTCTCAAAGTAGACCGTGCTAAAGTCGATGTTATCGCTAAGTTGCCTCCACCTTCAACTGTGAAGGGTGTGAGAAGTTTTCTGGGTCATGCGGGCTTCTACCGTCGATTCATCAAAGATTTTTCTCAAATCGCTCGCCCGATGACCCACCTCTTGGAAAAAGATACTCCTTTTATCTTTTCCAAAGAGTGTCTTGAAGCCTTAAACTCGCTTAAGGATAAGCTAACTAAGGCACCCGTCTTGGTTACCCCTAATTGGGAGCTTCCCTTTGAGTTGATGTGCGATGCTAGTGACTTTGCTATTGGAGCGGTTTTGGGCCAAAGAGTGAATAAACACTTCCAACCAATCCATTACGCTAGCAAGACAATGACTGGGGCCCAATTGCATTATACGACAACCGAAAAAGAGCTTTTAGCAGTTGTCTATGCCTTTGAAAAATTCCGCCCCTATCTTGTCCTTTCCACCACTATCGTTTACACCGATCATTCCGCGCTGAAGTACTTGTTGACAAAGCAAGATTCCAAACCAAGACTTCTTCGCTGGGTTTTGCTACTCCAAGAATTTAAAATCGAAATTCGCGATAAAAAAGGAGCTGAAAACCTAGCCGCGGATCATCTCAGTAGACTTGAGGATCCTTACCAGGGGGATCATCCGAACAAAGAAATCAATGATTCTTTTCCCCTGGAGACCTTAATGTCTATCAACTCGACTTCTGATGAAACCCCGTGGTTTGCGGACATTGCAAACTACTTAGCGGGTGGAATTCTCGTTGACGGGTTAACATCCCAGAAAAAGAAGAAGTTCTTTAACGACATTAAGACTTACTTTTGGGATGACCCGTATCTTTTCAAACAATGTGCTGACTTGATTATTCGCCGATGTGTTGATGGACCGGCAGCTTTAGAAATCCTTGACGCTTGCCACAAAGGACCCACCGGTGGTCACTTTGGTCCCAACTACACCGCCAAAAAAGTGTTTGACTCGGGATTTTATTGGCCCACCATCTATCGTGATGCTCACGAGATGGTTAAACGATGTGATGCTTGCCAAAAACAAGGCACGATCACACATAAAGACGAGATGCCTCAGAATTTCATTCAAGAATGTGAAATCTTTGATGTTTGGGGTATCGACTTTATGGGGCCATTCCCTTCATCTAAAGGAAACAAATACATCCTTGTAGCCGTTCACTACGTTTCAAAGTGGGTTGAAGACAAAGCTTTACCTACTAATGACGCAAGGGTGGTTTGTAACTTTTTGAAATCATTGTTCGCTAGATTCGGCATTCCTCGTGCTATTATCAGTGACCGCGGGACTCATTTTTGCAACGATCAATTTGCAAGAGTCATGGCTAAGTATGGTGTCAATCACCGTCTTTCCACCGCCTATGATCCCCAAACCAATGGGCAGGCTGAGATATCCAACCGTGGATTGAAGCAAATTTTGGAGCGTACTGTGGGAGAGCATCGTGCCGCGTGGGCCGATAAGTTAGATGATGCTCTGTGGGCTTTCCATACTGCTTATAAGACCCCGATCGGTTGTACACCTTATCGTCTTGTGTACGGGAAAGCATGCCACCTTCCCATCGAGCTGGAGCATAAGGCGCACTGGGCCTTGAAGTGGGCTAACTTCGACATCAACAAAGCCGGTGATCATCGCAAGATTCAACTCAACGAGCTCAACGAACTGAGGAATGAAGCTTATGAGAACTCGCTGATCTACAAAGAGAAGACGAAGATACTTCATGACGCAAAAATCAAGAACCGAGAGTTCCACGTTGGTGATCAAGTCTTACTTTTTAACTCTCGGTTGAAGATCTTATCTGGCAAGTTGAAGAGCCGCCGGTCTGGTCCATTCACCGTCGCCAAAGTCTTTCCATATGGGACCATTGAGCTTTCTCAGCCAAATGGGCCCAATTTCAAGGTGAATGGCCAGCGCCTGAAGCTGTACTTTGGTGAGGACATCTCTCAGGAGATGATTCCATCCCTCATCACGTTTCCCATGAACTAATTTTGGGTCGAGTCAGGCTCGTGACTCGGTTATCAAAAACAAGCGCTCCTCGGGAGGCAACCCGAGTATATATCCTTTTATGTTTTAACCTTCTAAGTGTAGGGGGACCTGTATAGGTGTTTGTATTTGTGTGGTGATGTGATTACAGGGATGAATGCACTCTTGGAACCTTTGAAGAACCTTGCTCCCGTGTTATCCGAAATCTGGTTCTATCTCTCAACTATCGTGATTCAATTTTCTTCATACTCACATTTGAAATTGATTTCTTTAGTCGTCTCTTCCTTAACTTGATTTAACCAACGTGCACAATGTCATAAGTGTAGGGGAGACTTTTCCCATATGCTTAAACATTGAGGACAATGTTTATCTTAAGTGTAGGGGGACTTGTATCGAAGTTTTAAATGGACTTTTCCATGAAAATGCCTTCATTTAACCGGAAAATCATCTTTTTCAACATTTTTCAAATTTTTAATTAACTTTGGCCATTTAGTCGTAATTTTTAAATTTTTATCGTTGCTTTCATATGTATATATCCCGCAATAAAGTCAAAAATATTAATAAAGTGGTGTAGCTAGTTTAGAAGTCTTTGACATATTAGGCCCGTTGCGATTATTTTGACTCAACCCGAATAGACTTATCTAAGTTTATTCTAGCTAGTATCCTTAACCATGTAGACCTTAATTGGTTTATTAGGCTAAGTATCAACGAGTCTCATTACTTGAGATTTTAAATTGTGGAGGACGAGAAATGATAGAGTCAAATATAAGTCGGTATTCTTGCGCAAGCTCACTTGGTGTAATTATTTGCCTATTCTCCCATGACTTGCTAATAAATTATCTGCAATAAGAAAGGTCGTACGATTTGAAAAGTTACTTAGCTTCTAGCCCAAGATCGTTTAAAAGTTGCTCGGTAATGATAATAGTTCATAGCCAAGGCATAACTTATGAAGCGGGGCGCGAAGATTGGCGAGTCCGAAAAGGCCCTAACAAGGCATGAGGATTCCATTTTATTGCTGAAGATCCAAAAGTGATGTGAAAAGCATTATTCCCAAAATCAATATGAAGGATCAAGACTCACGACGAAAAGCAATCAACTCCTATAAAGATCATGGAGAAGTCTATCCGAAAAGACCCTAACAAGGTATGAGGATAAATAGATCCAAGTCCGAAAAGGAGGCGGATCGTTGTATCTTAAAATCCCAATTAGAGATTGAAGAATAATCATGAAGTCGTGGTCAACCAAGTTGGAGTACCCCTCAAAAGTCTCCAAGTGAAGAAACTCAATTACGATGAGAAGACCATTATCTCAAGAACGTCTCTCAAGATATGAAGTATGAAGTACATGCCAAATATCGGCCCGAGAAAGGTCTCAAATCGCAAACCAAGTTATGCCAAGATATGAACTTTTTGATATCCCGAGAAGCAGTTTTAAGAGATTTTGTCCTTTAGCTAACTATTGATCAAATCGTCCTACTTTGCTTTCAGCCTAAATAACTATCGAAATAAGTCCAAAACTGCATCTTCATGATCATTCTAAGACAAAAATAAAATATAAGAGATACACCTAGGAATAAGGGAGTTTAAGCATCTAATTAAGCCATGTGTGTAAGTGTTTGATTTGCTAACTTATAATAACAATGATCTCGTTTTTAAGCTTAGTTTGGGGAACGTGAAACTTGAGGGTGATAAATCTTCGCAGCACCAAAGCCCTAATGTAAGTTCTTGATCTCTTTGCAAGTTATTTCCATCCTTTTGTTTACTTTAAAGTTTTAATTTATCTTAGTACTTTCATTTTTGTTTAGTAGTATATTAATAAGGCCAAGGTTGATTGATTATGAGAAAAGTGTAAATGTGATTTGTCACTAAGCATTGCATGAGGGCATGGCAATGGTTAAGTGTAGGGGAATTGATAGGTGTGAAAACACCCATCCTTTTAGCACTTAATTCTGGCTAAAACAAGACCAAAACACGTATTTAATATCATTTGTTTGGAATTATGCGTGGTTTTTGTGTTTATTGTGTTTTCAGAGTCAACCGGATGAATATTGAAGAAAACATGGGATTGCACGAGTTTTATCAAGGAAAAAGACTCAAGACGAAGTCTATTGTCCAAGAGATGCAAAAGAATTGAAGTCACTGTGCCTATTTGAAGATTTATCAAAGAATAGAGCCAAAGATGGAAGGTTCATATATGTCGAAGAACTCGAGTCTATTAAACAAAAGATTATAAGACGAGTTGGAATTATTCACCAAAACTTCTCAAAATCCAAAGTCGGAAACGTTTATTTAAAGAGACGAGAAGACTAAAGAAGGAAGAAGAAAAGAACCCAAAACCAAGCCCATTCACAAAGCCCACAAGACTTGCCTATAAATAGGACTCTACTTCACAAAATTTGCACTTAGTTTTACACTTAGTCTTTTAGGTAGTTTTTAGTTTTAGAGAGAGAAAGTTCTAAACTTTCTCTCACTAGATTTCATCTTTTTCTCTTTCAAGATCAAACATTTGTATTATCTTTCATTAATCAAGTTCAAGTTTTTAGCTTTTAATCTTTAATCTCATCCTTCCTTTCTTTGATTTTGATTGATTTTGGTACAAATCTCGTATGATCCGTGTTGTTCATCAATGATTTTGTGCTTAAAAAGTTAATCTTTTTTTATGTTTCCTTAAGTTTCTACACAAATGAGCTTTGAGATCCTTGTGCTTATTGGCTTATTTGTTGATTTTGCTTATTTACTTTTTAAAGTTTTTTATGAAAAATTCATCTTTTTATTGATTCGATTTATAAGTTTGCTTATTAAAAGTTAGAAAAGTTGTTTTTAGTGCTTATTTAATCAGCTTAATTATGGATTCGAGCTAGCTTTGGGTTTTAGCTTATTCTAATAGCTTATTTCCCTTGAATAGTTTCGGATTTGCATCATTTTCGGAAAGGGCAAAGCCCTTTTCCGACCTGTTATTCCGACCAGGGACACCCCTTCATTCCGATCGTATGATCGGAAAAGGGTTTAGTGGTTTCCGATTGTTGCATTGTTTAACCATATTCCGATCGCAGCAAGCTTTTCAGACATTCCGATTTGCCCTATTTCTACATATTCCGATTGAGCCTATTTCCAAGTATTCCGATTGCTTCATTTTGCACAACATTCCGATCAGCTGTTTTAGAACATTCCGATTGGGGTCATTTCCCACATTCCGACCGTGAGCTTGCCATATTCCGATCATTCGATCGGAATACATTCCGATTGCAATCTTTAGTGATATTCCGATTTAACTTGTTTTGCTATACTCCGATCTTACTTTCTTTTAGTACTTTTCAACTAAGTTCATATTTTTCACAAAGTTTTCCAAGTGTTAGTTTTTATTGAATGTTCATTTATTTTTATAGTAAAATCTTTAAGTTTTCAAACATATATTTTTAAACTCGTTTCTTTACTTTAATCTTTTAAAGCTTTAAGTTTACTCTTCGACACTTAATTAATTGGTATTAGTTTAAAACAGATAAACAAACCAACATCTTTTTATTAACCAAGAACAAATCATTCCACTTAGAGCCGAGATCAATTCGAGAGGATATCGAGAACATAATTGAACCTAGCAAAATCCTTGTATCAGCCATTAAAATGAAATCAAGCTTTATTGGATAATTAACTTTTTTTCTCATAAGAATACTTGAACGGTTTATTATTACAAAAATTCATCTTATTTTATAAGTTGATATTTCCGTAAACAAAAGAGATAAAATTACTTATTCCATGTCTTGTGTTTTGCATTCAGGCCATGGAAGACACTGCATCATCTTTGTCTGACCCTGAGTTCAAACCCACTGAGTTTTTGGTTCTCTCAACACCTACTGTGGTTGAGGTTTTGCCTACACCTACTGAGGTTTTGGTTACACTAACACCTACGGAGGTAGAAGTTATACCCAGGAAACTGAGGTGGTGGTTGAATTTCATCGTCATTTTTCCACTAGCTCTCCCACAGAAGTAGTGGTAATGACTACAAGGAAACCTAAATCCTCAAGGAAGTAAAGTTAGGTCGTTATGTCATTCGAATAAAATGTATGTGGTATATTGTCATGTATTTAGGTGATAATCTGAATGTCTGATTGTATTTTCTATGAACTATGTTTGTAATATTGTGTCACATTTAATAATATGTGGTGACATTTGTTGTGTTATTTACATGGATTATGAGATATATATGTGTGTGCATATATCAATTATGCATGTGCTATCTAAGCAGGAATATGTCGATCATCGAAGAACAACAACTACAACTTAATCTTACACTTGTTCCACTCAGTGCTCGGCTACCACCTGCAGAGAACAATTCTCGTTTGAAAGACGATTTTGATCCATCTCTTGCAGCCTTCAAAGTCGCAATTGATATCCTGGACATGTCACTGATAAAGGATGCCTTACGAGCTACCGCATCAGTTCCTGAAGTCTATATGCACGAGTTTTGGGCAACTGCGTCAATCTCATAGGACATACAAATCTCAAAGAAGAATATCACCTTTATGCTCAACAACAATAAAATAATGCTTGATTTGAGTCACTTTCGACAATTGTTCAAGTTTCCTAGGTTAGCAAAAGGAGAAAAGTATGTGCCTAACCCAGAGACAGACGAAATGCTTAGAGTAATTAAAGCTCTGAAATATGAGGGTGAAATTCTTAATATCTCAGTTTAACACTTCACACATTGGGCAACTGTGGAAAGAAATTGTCACTATCATCGTCAAGTGCCTCACTTCAAAGGCTCGTGAATCAGACGTAATGAGACCCCCCTCAGGCTCATGTATTTTGGGGACTTTACAATGGAGCTAAAGTGGATTACGCACTATTACTTTGGGAAGAATTCTGCTATCAATTCACAGGCACCAAGAAGAAGTCTTCGCATCTTCCATTTCCATGGTTCAAAAAGCTCATAATCAATCATTTCATGAAGAGTGACCTATCCATTGCTACTCGTGGGAATTTTTTCTACCATACCCAAGATAGAGACTATGTGATGGACCATATGACTGCTGATAATCATTCTACAAAGTACTCACTACGTCCAGCTCTCGTGCCAGATGTACTGATCAATGAAGGGATTAAGGACAGTGAACCATACAAAAGGATGCTCAGGGACATTGAAGCACAAATGAAAAGAGCAAACGTCGTTCCTTCTGATCAGCAAACCGGTAAACGGAAGAAACGGATAGCCAAGCATCAAAAGACTTCCTCATCTAAAGTTAAAAGCAAAGGGAAAGAGCAACTTTATGATGAAGATGACGAAGAAGAAGATGAGATCATCAGAACTGATGAAGAAGAGCAAGAGCATAGAAAAAAGGCAAAGAAGCCAAAGAAAAACAAAGGTAAAGAAAAACGTGTTGATGAAGATGAACCAATTCAAGAAACTATCTCTCAAGACAAACAGCTGCGTCTCACCCTTAGGCGGAGCTGAGAGGAGGCTTTCGTAAAATCCAAGGGTTCAGGCTCCACACCAGCTGATGACTAAGATGAATTTGGCGAACCTGATGAAGACACTAATCTTTATGAAGACCCTAATGATGAGGAAGTTGGTACATTCAACTTTGAAAGTCTTGAGCATAGTGAGGAGGGTGGTGGCAGTGACAACACAAAAATAGAAGCACTGTACCATGATGTTAATATCAACATATCATTACCGGAAGCAACTTGCACGTTGATTTTAGAAGATGCTCATACGACTCTCATTCAAGCAACTCAAATCCAAAGTAAGTCTACTTCTGGCTCTGATGATGTAATGAAATATCTTAATCTTGAAGGGGAAGGCGTTGAAGTCACGAATACTGATCCCTCGATGAATGAGAATATGGTGGATGTTCCTATAACCTCAATTACAACAACTACCATTCCACCATTTAGCCCCTCGGTAATCACCAATGTCATCACTCCAACTCCCACACCTGAACTCGTGGAACAATCAGTACCAACTACCGCCCAACTGACTGTTCCTACACCGCCACCGATCATCCCACAACAAGTACCAACCATCGCCCAAGTGACTACACCAACACCGCCACCAATCCTCGAACAATTTGTATCATCCACAACCCCTCTAACACTTGTGGTTACACCTCCTCCATCAACTACAGTACAACAAGTACCATCTACCTCCAATCCATTTCTTTCGGTCAATGATCCACTGATTCAGCATCTCCAAAAACAATTTGAGGATCAGGCAAAATAGATTGAAATGCTGAATGGAAGGATAACTAATCCTGATACACAAGCCCTCAGAGAACAGCAAAGTGACGAGTCTAAACTCAAGGAGATATCCGACACCGTCTCAAAACTAGACAACATAAAAAGTTTCTTAAAGAAAAGTATGCACGTGACAAAGAAAATGTTGCTTTTATCAATTCCATTGATGAACACATGACCAACATCATTCAACGTGAAGTGAAGTCATATGTCGATCAAGAGCTACCAACTCTATTCACCACAGGTTTATCTGATCTTCAATTAATGCAATTGTTGGAAACCCGATTGATCAGTATGGGCGTTGAGACAACGAAGAGAAAACGTAAACTTCTGCATTATCTCAAAAAGGCAATCATTGAAGATACACCTGAAGATGATGAAGAGTCTGAGAATGAAGATGTAGACGATGTCGAGAACGCAGACTATGAGGGTAACAGTAATGAGGATAAAGATGGAGATGATGGTAAAAATGATGATAATGAGGATAAAAATAAGGACGATGGGGATGAGGATGATAAAGATGATAATAGTGACGGGAATCGTATTAGAAAGGGTGATAAGGGCGAGAATACGGGTAAAACTGGCAACGGGTCAAAGCAGGGTGAAGATGATAAGGAATCCGAGAAAGGTGATGAGGAAGAAGAAGAAAGTGTTACTGGAACCAGAGCAAAGGATGTGGATGCAGAACCAACAGAGAGTGAACAAGAAGAAGACGAAAGAGATGATGAAACCACTGACAGCAGCAAGGAGGATTCACCATGCATATCACTAACTAGTGATGATGGAAATAGAGAAAATCGTCAAAAGAACCTCCATGGTACATTCATCTCCAGAGAATCTCAATCTAAAGAAAGAGGTATGTCCACTGAACTGGTTAATACTACTGTTTCTCCTATAGAACATGTAGAACCTATGCATGAAGACGAACCTCCAATGTCTATGCATGAAGACGAACCCCTAGTGTCTATGCATGAAGACGAACCCATAGTGTCTATGCATGAAGACGATTCTACTATACCCCACTCCCCACCTCCTACAACGGATCAGCATTACTCTGACATGGAAGTCGAAGACCTAAATATACCAGAACCGACTTTTGCTGAATCTCTTGTCATAGACGAGACTATACATGAGCAACAATGGATTACCAATGCAGCACCACAACATCCTTTCTCAACGGCAACAGATATCGAGCTTACTCAATTCCTCAAGAATCCAATCGACTTTTCGGCTTTCCTTATGTATACTCACGGGAAACCCACTATGACTCCAGATCTTCTCAAAATGTCAGTCGTAGATGTGGATTTCTTTGATATCATGAATATCAACAACAATGAGGCTGAATATCACATCAATGAGCTTGCGAAGGCCATGAAAGCGACGACTTCCGAAATTCAGACTCCAGTGTTACAGCCTCTCACACCTACAGTCATTGCCGGTTTTACAGCTATTCCAATGGAATATTTTGTCTGTCATGATCTCGAGTATCTAGAAAATGGCGCGAACAAATATGCTACATCACTCACCATGGTCAAGGCAATAAACCTTGAGAATGTACCTTGGATTGAAGACAAAGTACCTGATGCTTTATAGCAAAGAAAGTTACTCAAATTTAACGACCCCTTCGTAGAGCTTGGAATTTATCATTGGAATCCAAAGAAGAGATTAGCTTGCAGCCACTTCAATCGTAAGAAATCCGATTCTCTGATTATCTCTGATCGTCGTATTAAAAGCATACAAGGAGCCACCACTATGACGGTATTCGGTTATGATTACTTAAATTTAATCCTGATCAAACGCTCTGACAAAAAAGAATACAAAATCGATGAAAGTGACCTCCAGTACCTTAGTCTTGAAGACATTGAAGATCTTCTACTTATATTGGCTCAAGAAAAGGTCGCTCATTTACTTCCTGAAATCTTCATTGCATTGAGTTCAAACATTCGTCAATTTACTCGAAAGGTCGTCATCAAAAGTCGAGTTGAAGACTTCCAACTTGGTGTGGATAGTTACCAACAGAAGCTAAACTTGCAACGTCCTCACACAACTCCGCTCAGTCAATATCACAGAAACAAATTTCCATACATAGGGACTAAGCAACCGGAAGCAGGAATATTCTATCAGAACGAAACAGGAGTCATGCAATTCATGAGATTTTCCGAACGTCACAAATTCAGTGATGGTACACTCAAACACGTTCGTGATGATCTGCTTGTTCTCAATGCCGAATAATGAATTCTAGCAGTAACGTACACATGGACAGCCCAATGCAAGAAAAATGCTAGGTACGCGATTAAGAAGATCGAGGAAACGTTACGGAAGCGCCGGTTGATAAGAAGCTTGGAACGACTCGTAGGTGGAAGACCATATGGAGCTCACCACATGCAAACAGAACGATTTATTTAATATGGATCGTATTCTCTCAGGTCAACTCCATATGTATTCTATTGTGAATATGTTAATATATGTATAATAGGCTTTTGTGGCATAGTGTAGTGCAAGAGTATGAAATTTTTCAAGAATTTCTCACGAGATTCCAAATCTTTCAAACATATCATACTTAAGCACTACAACTAACCCTCATTGATTTGAGGGGGAGCATTAATATGTTCTATGGCCAGCATACGATTTCATTTTTAACCCAAAGACCGGTTAATCCATTAATATCCAAAAGATTAATGGTTAACATTTTGGAGAAGGGGAGAAAATGGGATTAAGGAGACTTGTAAAATATATGTGGCTAAAAATGAAAAAGGGCTGAATAGAAAATCCAACTTGATATGTGCTACGCATATGTTAAGGGGGAGCATTTTTGTTGTCAAAAACGCTGAAGGTACAAAAACTCTTGATATTTATATCACAAGTACCTCAGTGATTTTAAGGAATTTTTCATGAATACGAAGACTTATCCAAAACACACTTAACTCACGATGAATGTGGTGACAAAAGGGTGGTAGGATTAGGTACTAGTCCAATGATTCTTCCTGAACTAGAGGAATCTTCCCAAGGACAATTCCATAGTTAGAAAATAGAAGTCCTTAGGAAAGATGGGGAATGGATTGTGAACAAAGCTGAATAACAACCATGTACTGATGCTAGTACTGGAAAAATCACAACAAGGTGCTAGTGATGATGTATTGGTAAGCATTGAAGGGGTTGAAGAATGAAAAAGAAATGTAAAGATAAAAGGTGTAAAGAAAGAAGCCCTCCTTACAACTTAGGCAGAAACCGGGTCAGCTCATCTTGAAGACAAAAGTATCATGGACCTAGTGATGCGATGCACAACCCCTCCCAGCCAACTTTAATATCTCTCAAAAGATATTTGTTTTAATGTCACTAATAACTAGATTTTGCCAAGTATAAAAATATCGTTGTTCCAAGTCTTTTTGAATTGATTACCGTTAATTAGTGCGACTCAGTCGTTCTTGGTGAAAAAATAAGAAAGGTTTGGTTATCTAAAACTAATTAAAAGAAAAGACGTCGTTGAGTAATTAAAATAAAAATAAAGCGAGAAAAGATTAAACTAAAATTAAATGACTTAAAAATTAAATGACGCTAAGTTAAAACGTAAAGAAATGAAAACTATAAAATAAAACACTTTTTAAAAAGAAATTAAGAAAAGACAAATTAAAATAAAGTTTACGAAAAATAAAATAAATAAGTAAAATGAAACTTAAAGAATTTAGCGGGAAAATTAAATTTAAAAATTAAATTTAAAAATTAAATTTAAATAAAAACTAATTAATTTCGCAATACTAAAAAATTAAAATAAATTCGCAATTAAAAACAAGATTTCGCAATTATGTCAAAATTGACATAACTGCGCAATAAAGAAAAGATTAAGATTCTGCAATGTTAAAAACATTAATTCCGCAATACTAGGTTTAGTCACAATTCCGCAATGCTGGAAATAATTCAATTTCGCAATTATGCGAAATGCAAAGATTTCGCAATTACTGAATACAAATCCACAATTCTCAACATACAAATCCGCAATTACTGAATTAAGATTTCGCAATTGACAAGGGTGAAGATTTCGCAATATTTGAAGCTGATGATTTCGCAATATTTGAAGCTGATGATTTCGCAACTTAAAATAAGGCACAATTTCGCAATACTAGAAAGTATTGCAAAATCAAATCAGAAGGTCCTAAAAACTAGGAACTAGAAAAAGGACGATTTTAAGCAACTTTTTAACAACTTCTTGAGGACAATAAGCACAAAAGAACACCAATAAGCTACCAATAAGCTAGGGAAATGATAAAACTTATAAATCTTCAACACACAAATCAAGAAACACGTAAAGTAAGAAACTTTATGTGACAAAATTGAAAAGTAGATGAAAGAGATGATGAACACAAGATTGTAACTAATAAGAAAGATTAAAAAGATGAAGATTAAGACAAGATAAAGCTAAAAAAAGTAAGGGTTTGATTAAAACAAGAAAGATAAAAGATGAAGTGTTTCTAGTGAGAGAAAGTAAAGCACTTTCTATCTCTAAAAATTAAACTACAAAAATGAAAATAAACTAGTTAACTAACTAACACCCTCCTAATGTGTTATTAGGAGGGTATTTATAGGAGGAGGGAAGGTGCATGTGTTGCTTCCTTCTTTCTTTCTTCTCGACTCGATTTAAATGCTTTGTCTTTCTCGACGTCGTCTCGGGATTTGTCGATTCAATTTGAACTTGTCTTATAATTTTCTTCTTCTATTGGACTTGAGTTCTTCGACTTCATTAAACTTCCGTCTTTAGACTTTTTCTTCGATAAATCTTCAGAATAGGCCTTGGACTTCCGTTCTTTTTTCACTCTTGATCTTTTGACTTCGTCTTTTCTCGTTTTCTTCGATAAAATCCCGTGATAGCCCATGTTTTCTTCCTTTTTCATCTCTTGGTCCTAAATCACAATATAAACACAAACCACGCATAGTTACCTTGATAAACGACTCTCTAGGATCAATTATAGGAACTTGCGAAAAGTTCTTGTTCTTAACTCGTGAGAGTTAAGACTTTCGCGTTTTAAAGTTCCCTATATAAAAGCCTAGCAAAACTTGACTTAAACACATTAAGGATACTAGCTAGAGTAAACTTAGATAAGTAAACTCGGGTTGAGTCAAAATATTCACGACTTTGAAAAACTTAAAACCACTTTATTAAACTTTATTTTAGCAAAGAAAGTAAATAACGCTAACAAAGGAAAAACTACTAGGCCAAAATAGATTAAAAATTTTGAAAAATGTCGAAAAATCAAGTTTTCCGGTTAAAATGAGGGCAAATTCACGGAAAAGACCACTTACTTCGATAGAAGCCCCCCTACACTTGATATAAACATTGTCCTCAATGTTTAAGCATGTGGGAGTAAACTCCCCTACACTTAGGACATTGTGCACTTTGGTTAAATCTTGCTAAGGAAAGGACAACTATAGTGATTTCAATGTGAACATATAAGATATGGAATATTGAATCACGACAGTTTAGGATAGAACCGGGAAGACGGGTACACGGGATCATGGTTCGTCAAATGCCATCAAGAGTGGATCTTTGAAGCTTTAATCCCTGCATAGGACAAGAAACAAGACAACAAGCACATACGGGGCTCCCCCTACACTTATTATGAAAACGGTAAAGGATAGATCAACGGGTTGCCTCCCGAGAAGCGCTTGTTTTTGTTAACCGAGTCACGAGCCTGACTCGACCCAGAACTTAATTCAAGGAAACATGGTGAGGGATGGAATCATCTCATGAGAGATGTCCTCACCAAAGTACAGCTTTACGCGCTGGCCATTCACTTTAAAATTGGGCCCATTTGGCTGAGAAAGCTCAATGGTGCCATATGGGAAGACTTTGGCGACGGTGAATGGACCAGACCAACGGCTCTTCAGCTTGCCCGAGAAGATCTTCAACCGAAAGTTAAAGAGTAAAACTTGATCACCAACGTGGAACTCTCGGTTCTTAATCCTTGAGTCATGAATGATCTTGGTCTTCTCCTTGTAAATCAAAGAATTCTCGTAGGCTTCATTCCTCAGTTCGTTGAGCTCATTGAGTTGAATCTTCCGAAGATCGCCGGCTTTGTTGATGTCGAAGTTAGCCCACTTCAAGGCCTAGTACCCCTTATGTTCCAGCTCAATAGGGAGGTGGCATGCTTTCCCGTACACAAGACGATAAGGTGTACAACCAATCGGGGTCTTAAAAGCAGTACGGAAAGCCCACAAAGCATCATATAACTTATCGGCCCACGAGGCACGATGCTCTCCCAAAGTACGCTCAAGAATTCGCTTCAATCCACGGTTAGATATCTCGGCTTGACCATTTGTTTGGGGATGATAAGCGGTGGAAAGACGGTGATTGACACCATACTTAGCCATGACTCTTGCGAATTGATCATTGAAAAAATGAGTCCCGCGGTCACTAATGATAGCACGAGGAACACCGAATCGAGCAAAAAGTTGCTTCAAAAAGTTCACAACCACCCTCGCATCGTTCTTGGGGAGAGCCTTAGCTTCAACCCATTTGGAAACGTAGTCAACGGCTACGAGGATGTCCTTGTTCCCTTTAGATGATGGAAACGGCCCCATAAAGTCGATGCCCCATACATCAAAGATTTCACATTCTTGTATGAAATTTTGGGCATCTCATCTTTATGTGTGATCTTGCCTTGGCATTGGCAAGCATCATAATTTTTAACCATCTCGTGAGTGTTACGTTAAATGGTGGGCCAATAGAATCCCGAGTCAAAAACTTTCTTCGCGGTGTAATTAGGACCAAAGTGACCACCGGTGGGTCCTTTATGGCAAGCTTCGAGAATGTCTAAAGTTGCGGGTCCAACAACACACCGACGAATAATCAGATTAGCACATTGTTTGAAGAGATAAGGGTCATCCAAAAAGTAAGTCTTAACATCTTTAAAGAACTTCTTCTTTTGTTGGGATGTTAACCCTTCGATGAGAATATCACCCGCTAAGTAGTTTGCAATGTCCGCAAACCATGGGGTGTCATCAAGATTGGAGTTGATAGACATTAAGGCCTCAAGGGGAAAAGAGTCATTGATCTCTTGGTTCGGATGATCCCCTTGATAAGGATCCTCAAGTCTACTTAGATGATCCGCGGCTAGGTTTTCGGCTCCCTTCTTGTCACGAATTTCAATGTTGAATTCTTGAAGGAGCAAAACCCAACGAAGAAGTCTTGGCTTAGAATCTTGCTTAGTCAACAAGTACTTCAACGCGGAATGATCGGTGTACACGATGGTGGTGGAAAGAACAAGATAGGGGCGGAATTTTTCAAAAGCATACACTACAGCTAAAAGCTCTTTTCGGTAGTGGTATAATGCAATTGAGCCCCCGTCATAGTCTTGCTAGCGTAATAGATTGGTTGGAAGTGTTTGTTCACTCTTTGGCCCAAAACCGCTCCAATAGCAAAGTCGTTAGCATCACACATCAACTCAAAAGGTAGCTCCCAATTAGGGGTAACCAAGACTGGTGCCTTAGTTAGCTTATCCTTAAGAAGATTGAAGGATTGAAGACACTCTTTGGAAAAGATGAAAGAAGTATCTTTTTCCAAGAGGTGGGTCATCGGGCGAATGATTTTAGAGAAATCTTGAATGAATCGGCGATAGAAGCCCGCATGACCAAGGAAACTTCTCACACCCTTCACGGTTGAAGGTGGAGGTAATTTGGCTATGACATCCACTTTAGCACGGTCCATTTCAAGACCGGCTTTTGAGATTTTATGTCCAAGCACAATGCCTTCTTTTACCATGAAATGGCATTTTTCCCAATTTAGAACAAGGCGAGTGTCTTCACACCGCTTAAGCATGCGTTCCAAATTGGCAAGGCAAGAAGAGAAAGAATTACCATAGACCGAGAAATCATCCATGAAGACTTCCATAGTTTTTTCAACCATGTCATGGAAGATAGCCATCATACACCTTTGGAATGTCCCAGGAGCATTGCATAAGCCGAAAGGCATTCTTTTATAAGCAAATGTTCCATAAGGACAAGGGAATGTGGTTTTATCTTGGTCTTTAGGATCGATGGGAATTTGAAAATACCTGGAGAAACCGTCTAAAAAGCAGTAATAGTCATTACCCGCTAGACGTTCAAGCATTTGGTCCATAAAAGGAAGGGGAAAATGATCCTTTCTCGTAGCATCATTGAGTTTGTGATAGTCTATACAAACTCTCCACCCTGTAACAAGGCGAGTAGGAATCAACTCATTGTTTTCATTGGGCAGAACGGTGATTCCGCCTTTCTTAGGCACACAATGGATGGGACTAACCCATGGTGAATCCGAGATAGGGTAGATCATTCCCGCATCAAGAAGTTTGATAACCTCTTTTTTGATAACGTCATGGATCTTGGGATTCACCTTTCTTTGGCTTTGAATAGTGGGTTTAAAGTCGTTCTCCATGAGAATTTTATGTGTGCAAAAGTGAGGATCAATTCCACGAATATCGGATATTTTCCAAGCAATCGCTTTCTTATGATTTTTTAGCACGGCGATAAGGCGAGATTTTTCTTCTTCTTTCAAGTCCTTTGCGATGATGACGGGTGACTTCTTGTTGTCTTCAAGGAAAACGTACTCGAGATGAGACGAAAGATCATTAAGCTCTAAATCCGGAGGATTTTCGATGGAAGGCGTAGTCAAATTCGGATCATCGATAGAGATTTCCTTATGAGATTGTGGGGAAATATGGTCCTCATTGAGAAGTTTCTCAATGGTGCGAATGTCTTCATCCCAATTGGAGGGAGAATCATCATATTGCAAGTCCACATCTCCCAAAGTTGCTTCAAATTCTTTCAAGATGAAATCACTTTCTCCAAATGGAGTTAGTGATGGAGCAATAGAGGCAACGTTCTCAACAATGGGTAGAAAAGAAGAACCACTTTTACAAGCGTCTTTGAAATGTTCTTCACAAGCCTCATCAAGAACGTCAATGAAACTAACAATCTCGTTTTCAGAAGGTTGCTTAGAAAGTTGTCCCATGTTGAAGACGATTTTATTGTCACCAACTCTCATGATTAATTCTCCCGCGGCTATATCAATGAGAGTGCGACCGGTCCTCAAGAATGGACGTCCAACGATTAATGGAACACGGGGGTCCATCTCGTAGTCAACGACAACAACATCCGCCGGAAAAGTGAATTTGTCGACACCGACGAAGACATCTTCAGCTATCCCTACCGGATAAGCAACCGTACGGTTAGCTAATTCCAAAGTCATTCGTGTGGGGACTAGCTCAGGTAGAGATATATGTTTCCAAACGCTTAGTGGCATTAAGTTGATACTAGCACCTAGATCGGCTATGGTCATACAATTCTCTACCCCGGGGAAATTGCAAGGAATGAGAAAATGACCCGGATCACCAAGTTTGGTGGGTAATTTCCTTAAGAGCACTGTAGAGCAATTCTCATTAAGTTGGGTCCGAGCGATGTCAAGAAGTTTCTCCTTATCACTGAGAAGATCCTTAAACATTTTAGCATATTTAGGTATGTGAGCGAGAGCCTCGGCAAAGGAGATATTGAAATTCAGTTGTTTAAACATTTTGAGAAAG
This sequence comes from Glebionis coronaria, assembly GCA_025667525.1. Taxonomy (NCBI): domain Eukaryota; kingdom Viridiplantae; phylum Streptophyta; class Magnoliopsida; order Asterales; family Asteraceae; genus Glebionis; species Glebionis coronaria. The sequence continues at coordinate 145,674,597 of CM046882.1, forward strand.
TTAAAAACCTGTATATCATCCTTGTTCTTCAATTTCTCTTTCCTCAACCTTGAGGGATAAGGTATATTGGGTTGAGATGAAGGCTTTGGGATAGAATTCTCACTCACATCCTTGGGTGGTGGAGGGGTGGAAGTAGAAGGTGGAGGAATTGGAGAAGTAGAAGGTGGAGGAGTAGAAGTTGGAGGAATTGGAGAAGGGGACTCGTTTTCCTTTGTCACAATCACCGGTGTAGGTGTAGGAAGCTCGGGTTCCTTTAAACCTTTTCCACTGCGAGTGGTGATTGCTTTCATCTCCCCTCTTGGATTAGCAACGGTGTTACTCGGAAGAGAACCCGAACCAGAGGCTTGATTACTTGGGAAGAAACTAGCCATCGTGTTCCTTAAGTCATTCGTTTGACTTGCCAAAGAGTTGCGCATATCGGCTCAAAGATCATTACCTTGTTTCACCATATCTGCTTTCATGTTGGCCATTTCCCGCTAAAGATTTTGCACTATCACATCATTAGTCCTCATGTAAGTGTCAACCTCTTGATTAAATGTGGTGGGTTGGGTAGGAGGAAGAGCATGGTAGGCAGGTGGTTGACATGCGGGTGGTTGGTGAACTTGATTGTTTCTTTGAGGTGGATATAGGTTTCTTTGGGTTTGGTATTGATTTGGAGCTCGAGGTTGATTTTGATTGTTGCGATTGAGGTTGTTTGGGTTTTGTGGTGGGAAACCAGGTGGTGAAAGAAAATTGTTTGAGCGATATCGTAGCAAATTGCGGTCACCTTGAGGACGTGCTTGATAACCTCCCGTAGAAAAAATACCGTTGGCGGCATACACATTTTCCGAATTGTCATGAGTCGAAGGACAATCGGTGTATGAATGAGATCCCCCGCATATTTCACATGACTGACTCATAGCATTAACTTGTGCATTGATAGCTTTAGTATTGTTAGCGGTTTGTAGAGCAATTGATTCAACAAGCGAAGTTTGCTTATCAATTCTCTTGCCGCTCTCATTAGTGCTAGCACTAGCCACATTAGTCCGAACACTCTTGGTTTGCACTCTAGACTTGTTCTCAATAATATCCCAAGCGGCATTAGAAGACTTAACCAAAATATTACCCCCCGAGGCACTATTTAGTGAATCTTGGTCATTCAGGCTTAACCCATTGTAAAACGTATTTATTTGATGTACTTTTGTGAAACCATGTTGTGGACACTTTCTTAAGAGTTCCTTAAAACGGTCGCAAGATTCACTAAATGTCTCACCGTACTTTTGTTCAAAGGTAATGATTTCATTCCGCAAAGCGGTAGTACGTGAGGGTGGGAAAAAGTAGTTGATGAATTTAGTCTCTAAATCCGTCCATGTAAGAATACTTTGTGGCGGTTCCTTATCAAGCCAATTCCGGGCTTGTCCCTCTAAGGAAAAAGGAAAAAGTTGCAAGCGAATCACTTCTTGTGAAACCCTATTATACTTAACCGTATTGGTGAGTTGAAGAAACCTTTTTATATGGTCATGAGGATCATCAAGCGAACGCCCCAAGAAAGGTTGAGCAGAGACCATTTGAATGAAGCCGGACTTGAGTTCGAAATTGTTGGCTCCAATCTCGGGTATGACAATAGAATCGGTGTTGCCCTCTACGTGCGATTGCAAAAGCTCGATCATTGGTTGATTGTCCATGGTGACTGATTGTAGTAAAATACGACTCTTGTTTAGGAAAACAAAAGAACGTATAAGAGCGGAAAGTATTAAGTACGACGGTTTAGGAAAACTGTGCACAAATGACCCACAATCAAATAAAAAGAGAGAAAAGATTCGTTTCCCAAGGAGGTATGGTGTTGTGAATTAACTTGTATTTTTTTTTTTTGAGATTAATATTGAGAAGAATGGGGATGAGAAGGTGAAAGACGGTTACGTTAAAATTAAACTACGACGAAAACGTAAAGCCGTGAAAAACTACTCAAATTAAAAATTAAATACTAAGACCAAAAACAAAATCAATAATTAAAAAGACTAAAAAGAAGTCTAAAATAATATAAATAAAGATAAAAATCCAACAAAGATATTTTAAAACCTTTTATTAATTAAATAATTAATTTTAAATGCTAATTAAAGCTCTAAAATTAAATTTAACTAATTCAAATGTCTAAAATATGATTTTATTGAATAATCACTTAACTTATATTATTAGAAGACTAGAAAGTAATTTTCTAAAAATTAAAACCTATTAAAACTATTTTTAAAACTCTAAAAATGATTAAAACCTAATTAAACTTAAAATAATTATAAAAATAAATCTAAAAGTTATAAAAATATTCTAAAAATGGAAATAGTCCTAATTAATGACAAAGAACCTAGGAAAAATGAAAAAGAAGGAGAAAGAAAATTTTGAAAATTAAATAATAAAATAATATTAAAATAATGCTAAAAATAAAAAGTTTCTAAAATTTAAAATAAAAATTTCTAAAAATCCTAAATAATATAATTAAGAGAAAAACACTAATTAGAGCTTCTAAACCTTCTTTAATAATTTTATAAAAATCTTTAAAGTTTATAAAAAACAAAAAAATATTATAAAATTAAAAATAAATGTTTTTGAAACCAAAATTAGATGTAAACCTCAAAAATATATTTTAAAAACTAAAAACTATTTTTTCTAGAAATAAAAACTCTTTTTGGTATTTTTTATTGATTTATAAAAAAACGGGTAATAATTAATTCCTAGAAAATAATAAATAAACGGAAAAATATGAAACCAATTTTGGAAAGTCAACTAACCTATAACCTTCCTAGGAAAATAAAAAGAATGAAATAAGCTAACGAAATAAGCTAGAAAATTAAGAAAAAGCTACGGCTTATTATATAAAAGACAAAAGAAAAATAGGTTAAGTAAATTAACCTTGCACCCTTGGTCAGTAAAAGACCCAAGGGCGCAACGGTTAAGTGTTTGGTGTGTGGGAGTGGAGACGGGGGTTCGAATCTTAGCAACCCTTTTTATTTCTTTTTTTTATTATTTTTTTTTTGCTTTTTACTTTTTACCAACCAATGTGACAACTAGTAAGCTTATACTCCAATCCTGTTTCCCTGATTAATGCCAACTACTTGAACAAAAACGTGGACAGAATGAAACTTTAACACAAGCAGATAGCTTATGTGTTTACTTTTTTGAATCAGCCAAGAGGTCTTAAGTTGTGGGTTATTTGGATGTTATTATTGGAGCAATGGGGCACTCTTGTGCTCTTTTGAGCACAAGAAGTCAAATCAAGCAGCAAGTAAGCAATTAGCACACCACAATAGATCAAAACAAGCACCAAAGCACACCAATGACCAATGATGAGTTGCTGTGATGAATAGCCTAAGTCTGGTGGTTTTAGGAACCAAAATCTAGCACCCTAGTGAGTCTCAATGGCCAATAATTTGAATACACACTCACCAAATATCACTTAACAAACATACAACCCTGTATAACACTAGATCTCAACAGAATTAAAGTATTAAGCAGCAAATTCTTATGAAATTTCAACAGAAAGTGACTATGCAGATTTTAGATACTCTTATACCTTTTCCAAGCACACAATCAACTCAAAACTTGTTCCAAACTTACTAATAACTCACAAGCAACTTATCTTAATCTTTATCAATCCTTTTAACACCTTTTAAAATCAAAATCTAAGCTTAGTGCCCTGCTAAAACCTATTGCCAAACACCCTTGTAAATTCTGAAAACCAATTTTTTCAACTCAAATCCTTATAAATCCTATTCTAACTGATTCCCTTAACATCTAGCATGCATATAACATAACATAAACACAAATCAAGCAACTTAAACACTCTTAATCAATCAATCAAGCAAATCACTTAAGTTGCTATTTCTGAAATTTTTAAGAAGGTAAAAGAAAGTTACCTTAGGGTTTTTACATCCTAAACCCTAGAGGATGTAAATCCTCCTCCAATCCAACTCGGGTTGGAGCTGAACTAAATCAACAACTCCCTTGACACCTGTTTAAGAACAATCAAAAAGAAACAAACCAATAACAAGCTATATGATACTGTTTTCTTTGCTTCTTACTTAAACCTTCCAAAAACTTTCAAAACTTAGAAAACACGTTTTCTATTATACCCTAACACCAATAACATTGATTTCTTAACCACCAAATCCTAAAACGGATTTCTTCCAAAAATTCTTTGATTTTCAGAAACTTGTGAATAACTTTGAAAAACAAAGTTACTCAACCAAATTCAAATAAATGGAACTCAGTTTTCCTTTTCAAATTAACACCAACTTTAAACAAACAAAAATGAATTATATTGTTTAAAACAAAAACACAACTTTTATTTCAATTTAAAAGGGATTACAAAATTATAAAAGGAAAACTGGAACAAAGGGTCACCCACAGGTTGGGGCCTCTTTTATACTAAGCTAAGAAGGATCTAGAATCCAAAAAACTAAACCCTAATACATAGAAAATCTCAAAAATACCCCTTGGACGTTTTTGGTGTATTCTGCTCAAACTTGATCTAAACCGTTCATATTTGCGTTGTGAGGAAGCATTTCATCTTGGTGGTTGATATTGGACACGTCATGTGACTTGGGGCCAAAGGAATGATATGATTGGTGGATTGGGGAATTGGGGATTTGGTACACACGCGTGGGATTGGGATTTTTAGGAGTGGGTTGAGTTTGGGTACGTGTGAATTAAACGTGGGAGGGTTTAATTAGTTTTTACCCAGGAAAAAGTGAAGGTAAGTTCTGGGCTGTAAGAATGATGAACAGTAAGTTCTTTGATCCGAAATTAGGGGAAAAACATGTTAGGCGCGTTTTTAGGATTTGAAAGTTTCACTTGGCACTTCTGGTCCTTGTGTTTTGTTATTTTTGTCTTTTAAGGTTTTCCAGCCCTAAACTTGGTTTTGCTTTGTTAATATCTTTCCATACTTGACACTTTTGGCACAAAGCTTTCCAAAACTCTTTCAAAGGATTAATTTTGCCATTTCTTGATTTTTAAAGGGCTGATCTTGGACTATTTGATCTTCAAAGGTCTTCCTTGCATCTTATTCTTCATGAGGGACCATAAATGGCAACTTGAAATTGTTGAGGGACTATTCTTGCCATTTCTTCAAAGTTGAAGGACCTTTTTGCAATTTTGACAAACTTAAGGGACCAAACTTGTAATTATTAATATACAAGGGTTTTAAGTGTCATTTCTTCATAGAATAAGGATCAATCTTGTTTTGTCTTCAAGTCTTCAAGGGTATTTGATGAAAATTCCATGATTAGGGCCCGGTTCTTTGTACGGCTTCGTTTCTCGTGTCCGTTTTTCCTTGTATCTTGTAATCTTTTGTCTTTTTCACGATATCCATACCTAAAATACACAAGTAAACAAACACAAGCATATATATGGTATTTTATGACATTTTAGTGCATTTAAAGCCCAAAAAGAACGATGAGATCATGTATAAATGCCATCTCATCAGTGACAATAGGTGGAGTAATGACTTCGGCTTGAGCTACTTTCTTCTTACGAGCACGAGTACGCATACACACCTACAAAAGGAAAAGAAAAATAGACAAGAAATATTTTTGGTTTTTATGTTTTTCTATTTTTTTGGATTTTAGAAAATTTTTAATTTTTATGGATTTTTGAAAATTTTTGCCAAGAAAAATAACGTTCAAAAGTGAACGGATCTCAAAATCTAACGCGTCTCTCACTTAAAACCGTTAATCTTAACGAAAAGAGCCAGCAGCGGCGCCATTTAATAACTAGATTTTGCCAAGTATAAAAATATCGTTGTTCCAAGTCTTTTCGAATTGATTACCGTTAATTAGTGCGACTCAGTCGTTCTTGGTGGAAAAATAAGAAAGGTTTGGTTATCTAAAACTAATTAAAAGAAAAGGCGCCGTTGAGTAATAAAAATAAAAATAAAGCAATAAAAGATTAAACTAAAATTAAATGACTTAAAAATTAAATGACGCTAAGTTAAAACGTAAAGAAATGAAAACTATAAAATAAAACACTTTTTAAAAAGAAATTAAGAAAAGACAAATTAAAATAAAGTTTACGAAAAGTAAAACAAATAAGTAAAATGAAACTTAAAGAAATTGGCGGGAAAATTAAATTTAAAAATTAAATTTAAATAAAAACTAATTAATTTCGCAATACTAAAAAATTGAAATAAATTCACAATTAAAAAAAAGATTTCGCAATTATGTCAAAATTGACATAATTCCGCAATAAAGAAAAGATGAAGATTCCGCAATGTTAAAAACATTAATTCCGCAATACTAGGTTTAGTCACAATTCCACAATGCTGGAAATAATTCAATTTCGCAATTATGCGAAATGCAAAGATTTCGCAATTACTGAATACAAATCCGCAATTCTCAACATACAAATCCGCAATTACTGAATTAAGATTTCACAATTGACAAGGGTGAAGATTTCGCAATATTTGAAGCTGATGATTTCGCAACTTAAAATAAGGCACAATTTCGCAATACTAGAAAGTATTGCAAAATCGAATCAGAAGGTCCTAAAAACTAGGAACTAGAAAAAGGACGATTTTAAGCAACTTTTTAACAACTTCTTGAGGACAATAAGCACAAAAGAACACCAATAAGCTACCAATAAGCTAGGGAAATGATAAAACTTATAAATCTTCAACACACAAATCAAGAAACAGGTAAAGTAAGAAACTTTATGTGACGAAATTGAAAAGTAGATGAAAGAGATGATGAACACAAGATTGTAACTAATAAGAAAGATTAAAAAGATGAAGATTAAGACAAGATAAAGCTTAAAAAGTAAGGATTTGATTAAAACAAGAAAGATAAAATATGAAGTTTTTCTAGTAAGAGAATGTAAAGCACTTTCTCTCCTAAAAATTAAACTACAAAAATGAAAATAAACTAGTTAACTAACTAACACCCTCCTAATGTGTTATTAGGAGTGTATTTATAAGAGGAGGGAAGGTGCATGTGTTGCTTCCTTCTTTCTTTCTTCTCGACTCGATTTAAATGCTTTGTCTTTCTCTACGTCGTCTCGGGATTTGTCGATTCAATTTGAACTTGTCTTATAATTTTCTTCTTCTATTAGACTTGAGTTCTTCGACTTCATTAAACTTCCGTCTTTAGACATTTTCTTCGATAAATCTTCAGAATAGGCCTTGGACTTCCGTTCTTTTTGCACTCTTGATCTTTTGACTTCGTCTTTTTCGTTTTCTTCGATAAAAATAGCCCATGTTTTCTTCCTTTTTCATCTCTTGGTCCTAAATCACAATAAAAACACAAACCACGCATAATTCCGACTTTGACGACATAAAATACACGTTTTGGTCTTGTTATTATTGGAAATAAGTGGTAAAAGGATAAGTGTTTTCACACTTATTAGTCACGAAGCTCAACACGTTATCTATTGGTTTATTCACTCTGAATAAATTGATATTGAAAAGGTGGCAATCCTCTATAGCCTCCGATCACCAAAACAAAAGGCACTATTAAGTATAGAGCCACGAGACCGTCAAAAATCTCATTATGACACAATTTTAAAACAAGAAAGAACTTTATGAGTCCTACGTAGTATTCTTGCAATATTGCCAGAACATCTGAGTGATGCGAAAGTATTACAATGAAGATGGAAATCCTGCTTGAGCTAACATCTAACAAGCTCATGGTAGGTGACACATGCGGTTCTTTAAGAACTAATCTTGTGATAACTGGAAAGAAACGATGGTTTGACTCTTAATTGAGATTAAACTTGTTCCAGGGCCTCTACGCAAAATCTAAGTGATCTTGCCAGAACACTCAGAGTGACACTCTTTAGTATTCACAGTGAAGAGTGGAAATCCTTTCAGTGTCAACCTCAAACATCACTACGGTAGGTGACAAGCAAGATTCTATCAGAATCAAGCTCGTGACAACTGGAAAGAAACGATGGTGAATATCTTAATGGAAATTCACTTGTTCCAGGATCATGAATTGACGGCTTCAATCGTAAGGATATTTCTTATCCAAATGATTCACTCTTTATGTTCGCAGTCAGTTTTGGACGGTCGAATAAAGAGAACAGTTTTACCCGCGAAATCTTGTCAAGGAGATCTATAATTAGAGCTACCTGTCACAAGTACAATATTTATTATCGTCCAACAGTCTTCACCAATCGGAGGTAAAATGCTACCGAATCAGACTAAAATGTCAAAGCCATTTTATTCGTGTCTTATAATGTTGCTGCATTTGAAGACGGTGACGTTACGGTGTACCAGCTGAAGTCGTCCTCACATACTTATTCCTTCTGCATCAAACATTTCAGCAAATTCAAGAAAGTCTGACCTAAAAGTCTTCCGTTGTAACAACTCTCAAACTTTCAAGAATTCAACAAAGGATAGGTATGTGGGACATGAAGTCACGAAGAGGCGAACATCACAAGAAGGTAAAGACTGCACATGAAAGGCCAAAAGAACATGTTTTAAGCCAAAGCCTGATGATAATCAACACATATTCACAAGAATGAAGAAAAGTAAAAGAAGAAAAGAGAAAGTGGACTACGAGCACGAGAACGAAGATCTAACATGCTAGATTAGGACTTTGTAATTTGGAGTGACCTCCCTTTGATGGAGATTGGTGGAAATAAGTTTTTTGTATTTAGTAAGTCTCGCTCACTCCAACGATATAGTTAAGGGCTCGTAGTATAAGTTTAATTATATTTTATGTAAGCCCGGCCCATGAGCATGTTCATGGGCCGGAGGCCCAAGTCTACTAAGGGACTTGGGTATATAAACCCCTTTCCACCATAGAAAGGGGTGTTGGTTGTTTCATTTATCAAATAACACATATAACATTTTCTCTCATCTCTCTCTCTACTTTCTCTCTCTAGAAACAACAACCCTCTTGATAAATCATAGATTGCCATCTTTCTATAGAACAAAGAGGAATGGTGTGCAAAATTACTAATGATTGATGTTTTGTTTGATCAATTATAAGGAGGAGTAAGAAAATTAATTAATGACAATTATGTAATTGTTGAAGAAAGAGGAATGGTGTGCAAAATTCTTTGGGTATCAATTTTGGATTGGAGTTAGTGTAAATTCTGGAATGTGTGATTTATAGCCGAAGTATTCATGAAAATCTTGCCAAGATTGAAGCGATTAAGGATTTGTCGACACCGACGAAGCTGACTGAAGCTTGTTAATTCCTTTGTCTAAGATGAGTATTATCGGAGGTTTATCAAAAGATTTTCACTGATTGTTAAACCATTGATTAAGTTGACTAAGAAGAACGGAATGTGTGAACCCCACTCATGCATCTAAGTTGTAGTTGTGAGATCTGATATTTGTTAGATGAGGAAGTTGTTTGCGAATGATAAGGATAGGTTGTGTTAGTTGCCAGTATTGTCGTTGTCGGAAGAATCTGAAGAGTTTGTAGAATTATGGTGATGCTACCTCAACATTATCAAATAGTAGGAGAAGGTGATAGGTGGTGTGTTAAATTAACTAGAGAAGTACAAGGGGAACTATATAACTTTAAGTTCCAATAGTTGTGGTGCTTATTTTGGAACTATGGAATGTTACTTGTATGGAATTAAGTATGTGATAATTAAGAATAATAAGGGTTTACTCATATTTAACATCTGGGAATTTCAAGAGAGATGAGTAAAAGATTACTTAGTATTGGATGAAAGGTGGTAATCATTAATTATAGTCGTGAGTGATTATGATCACGGGATTCTCTACAATTCTGGAAGGCGAGTGTGGTAGCTAATGCACTTAGTAGGACGGAGAAGGAAAAAAAAGCCTCTGAAGTTTTGAGTTTTGAGTTTTGAATTTTGAGTCTTGAAGTTTTGAGTCTTGGTAATAACGAGGAGCGTTGATTTGATGGAATATAAGTTAAAGTTTGAATTAATAATTTGATGGAGAAGAATGTCAAGGAAAGTAGCTCAAAATGTTCTCAAAATTATGAAACAGATTTGTATTAAGGATGATTGAGATGAGGTGTTTTGGAGAATCGGATTTGATTATTGTATTATCTATCTGAAGAGGATGTGTTAGGAATGCGAGAGTTGATGGTGAATGAATTTCACAGATCAAAAAGTTCAATTTTTCAAAATGTGTTGAGAGTGCTATAACTAATACTGAAGGAATTTCACGAGTTTAAGTATTGATACATTCTGGTTTAGGGTAAGACGTGTTATGACGTGAAGAAGATGTATTGATGGTTAGATTTGAATATAGGAAATCAATTTAGTTAATTAAATAGATGTTGATGTAATATGAATGGTTCAGTGGTTCAGTATGTTAGTAAGTGTTTGATTTGGATAAAGGTGGAAGATGAGTATAGGAAATTATCTAGGTAATTGGTACGAAATGAAATCTTTGAAGGGAAAATGAGGAAATCACTATGGATTTAAGTGATGGAATTGTCGAGAGTTTCTAGTAAACCTGACATCACGACCTAAAGATATCAGTTTACTTTGGAATTTTTAGAAATCATTGTAGAAAGGAATGAGAATGTAATAAAGTTTGAGTATAATATATGAACCAGAGACTGAAGTTTATTTTTGAGTTTTGGAGATCTTTATAGAAAGCGAGAGGAATCGAGTTAGGTATGAATATCGCGTATTCTTCAGAAACTAATTGACAGAGTGAAAGGATGATTTGAACAATGAAATTGTACTTGTGTAGATGCGCTTAAAACTTGGAATGATATTATTTTCAACTATTTTACTACGAACCCAAATGAAATCAACTATTTATGAAATCTTTATACAATGATAGTTGTCATATCAGTAATTAGGATGTACTGTTTGAGGCTTTAACTGGATATAAGTTAGGTTTTCTATGTATTGAAGTAAGGAAGAGAACTGAGGAGATGATGTAGAAGGGTTATGGATAATGAAAGATTGGAATTATTCGAATGTGAAAATTAAGAGGTTGAAGTATAGTAGAATTCTTTGTTATGGTGATATTATGGGAATTGACCCGAACCGGTGTGATAAACGTGAGGGCTTCTTAGGGAAAAAAGATCTCATTTATTCTAGTGGTGCAAAATGCGAGTATGAGACGGTTCTAGCGCCGGGACGTCGCTCTTTTTAAGGAGGGTAGGATGTGATAAGAGGTCATTATTTAATTATATTTTACGTATATTTTTGAAATTTTTGATGAGATTGGATGTTGTGATATTTGGTGACTTGAGTTGAACGAATGTTGAAAGTTTTATTTTTATGTTTTGACAAATTACGAGGATTATTAGTGATTGTAATATCAACGGATGCCCGAAATTTTATGTTTTATTTTTAATCATATCGATGTTTGATGTTTTGACGTTTTTATTTTTAATTGCGTACTAAGTCGTGCCGGGACTATATTATATCATATTTTGTGTGCATTTTAAATTTTGAGAAGTATTTTTATGAAACCCGAGACCCGTAAATATTTTTAAAATTGACTAATAGTCATTTCCGATCTTTAAACAAGTAGTTGCACTTTGGCCCAAAAGAATCGACAATTGGCAAAAACTACCCTAACTTTCCACCATATAAAAGGAATTTTAAAACACAAAAACACGTACAAATCACCACTCACCAAAAATTATCTCTGCCCTCCCTCTCCCTCATTATTTATGTCCACCCTCATCACCATAAAACCATCATCAACTCAATTTTGAGCTTGAATCTCACAAAACTAAAGTAAGACCCATCTTTGTTTTGTTATTCTCATCATTTAGGTAAAAAAAATTTCAACATGCATGAACTTTTGCTTAAACATCATTTTTCTTGAAAGATTTCTTATTTTGATCTATTTTATAGATGTAAATTGGTGTTATTAATATTGTATTTGAAGTGGTGTTGGTTGCAAGTAAGATTTTTGATATGGGTTTTGTGAAATTTGAACATGTAAGTAAAATTAGGGATGTAGGAGATGAAAATGATGATAGTAGGATGATTATAGGAGTATAGATGTTGATAAAATAGGTTAAAATTATGATCTAGTGTGATTTTTAAAACTATAATTTAGACCAGCAGGTTTAAGGCTAATTTTGGGAAAATTAAGGTTGAAAATAAGTTGAGATGATTAGAAATTGTTGTAGATAATTTCATGAGCTTAGATTTGATATAAGATAGAGCTTCTAACTCAAAACGAGGAAGAAGTTATGATAGATTGATTATTCGTGTGCCGGGAGGCGAGTATTGACACAATACGAAATTGTTGTCGATATTTGGATCAAATCTCGGGGACTATAAAATGAGTTTTTGGAAATGATTGAAGGTTGTTCTTGAGTTCTAAACCTAGACTGTTGATTCTATTTTTAAACCCAAGTGTCGGTTTTATAAATGGAATAGTTTATAAAGGTCAAAATGGTGTTGTAAGTTAAAGACGTAAAACTTTCTGGATTTTATAATTCAAAGATGTGTTGGGCAGAAGGTCTTAGAAGTAAAAACTTTTGATAAAATTTATGGAGGACTTTCTATATATAGTAAGTGAGTTGCTCAAGTATTTTCATAAGCTATTGATATTTCTATGTAGGGGAAAACAGTTCGGACATTTGGTATGTATCGGCAAATTATTATTGGAAGTATTATATAATAAAGTAAAAGTGTAGAAGTTATAATAGTATCACTTGTATGGGTAATTGTGTGAGTTTATTTCTTTTGGTTTTGAATTATTAATTTGATTTTATTAAGTATATAATTATACTTGAATATATTATTAAAAGTGCGCGTCTTATTTGGTAGATTGTGGTTTTCTGTTCGCCAGACATCGTCTATCGTTGAAGATCGTCTTACTATTGCTATTATTCAAGGTGAGTCTATAACCTCGCTTTATACTTGTTTTTAATGATTTTAAAACCCGCGAGGGGGATACATGCTATTTGAAATAAAATGAACACATGTCATGAATGATTGTTGGACCTGAATGTAGCCTGATGTTGCCTTGAATTGTAAAAGTATCTAAGTTGCAGAAGTCTCTAAATTCATGTACCGTTAACTATTTTCTAACCCTTGTGTGGGAGAGAAATAGCCGCTTGTTCAAATGATAGTACTATTGGGTTGACGACCCTATCTGAGACCAGTGCTTTACGTTGAGTAACCTCTAGGAAGGATAAATTACGAGAATAAGAATTAGTGGTATATAAATTGCAACTAATACCCAAGTAGGGGTAGTGGAATTCATATAGTCATGATGGCTTTAGGCGTGGGTGACTAAGTTAAGGGGTCGGTGTCATGAGCTTAATATAATTTTATAGCTATTGCTATAAGACAAAATACCTGATTAATAGATTGTATGGCCACAATGTTATTATAATGATTATGATTGATTTTTCTTGTGTGTTCAAATGTGTTTTATTAAACCTATAGACTCTCTCAACATTGTTTGTTGATTTGTTTAAGCATGTATTTCAGGTAATCTAAAGTGTTGATGATGGAGCTTGCTTGGGAAGGTTGCGGTGTCGCTTTTATAATTGTGTAGTCTAAAACGGATTTCTTTCCCTAATGTCATAAAATATTATCTTTTGACATTGTATTAATATAAAATTATTTTTGCTTGATCTTATGAACTGGTAAAGGATTTTGTTGGTTGGTTGTGTTAGAAGTATTTAAAGTGATGGTCATATAATATACCGTCGTGAAGCTCTTGGAAAATGCTACATAATGGTGTTGAGAGTTCTAGTATAATGTTATGTATGTAACGCGAAATAGTCCTGAACACACAAATGAGGAAGGCCTTCTATACATTACACTTGTAGTATAAAAGGCCCCTAGTACCTCATTTGTGTGTGTGTGTGTTTTCCATATTTCATAGTTAGTAGAAAGTGAAACCACATGTCTTTCTCTCACTAGGAAATCACAACCCTTTTGTTTTCTCTTTTCTTCATCTTAATCTAATCTTTCTTTTTGGTTTAATCCATGATGTTATTCATATTTGGTTAGTCGAGTGTAAACATCCTACAAGTGGTATCATTCGCCAAGGGATTCGTGGATAGCTCTTTGGTGTTTTCCTTGTTTTTTTGAAATTTGTGAGATTTAGATCAAATATATACCAAGATTCAATTTTTTTTGTGTTCTTGTTCTTTCAAGTGTTCCTTATTTCTTCTACATAGGTATAGTAGAGATTTGGGTGCGTTGGGTTGCTTAACATCACGGTTTTTCTTAGCAGAATCTCATATTTCAGAACTGCCTCTCGTATTGCGACGGACCTGGTTTACTTTTCATCGGAATAGCTTGGGGTTTCATATTCTTATCCATTTTTCTGATAGGTAGTGCGATAAGGGTTTTCATATTCCGATCCAGATTCCGATCGGTATTGTGATCCCTCATCTTTGTGACATTCTAATCCGCATTCTGATCGGTATTCTGGTAGGCTTTGCGATCGAACATTTTGGTATATTGCGATCGTATTCCGATCCAGATTGCGATTGTATTCCGATCCAGATTCCGATCGTATTCGATCCAGATTGCGATAGTATTCCGATCCGGATTGTGATCGTATTCCTATCCTCATTTCGATCGTATTCCGACCCACCATCTGATCGTATTCCGATCCTCATTCCGATCGTATTCCGATCCTCATTCTGATCGTATTCCGATACACATTCTGATCGTATTCTGATAGTCATTCCGATCGAACTGGGGTATTGCGATTGGACTCTTGGATTGCGATTGCATCATTTGAGACATTGTGACAAATATTTTTGTTGGCTTTGAAGAATTTTGGTTTCTTGAGCTCACATTCTTAGGGGATTTAATCTTTTTAAGGGTTTTTACTACAGCACTTTTAATCCTACTTTCTACGAATTGAGATTCTGTTTTACACACAACTTCTACGATGACATCTCAACAAGATATTTATGTTGCGGGTACTGAGAATCTTCCACCAATGCTTACCAAGGAGAATTACACTACATGGGCTAGTCACCTCCTTCGTTATGCAAAATGTAAACCTTTGGGAAAGTTGATTGTCAACTCGATTCAAAAAGGTCTGTATGTTAGAAGAACAACTCTTGTGCATGGGGACCCTACGAATGCTAACCCAGTGGCTGACTCTAGTCATGAGCAAACGGATGAAGAATTAACTGAAGCTGAATCCAAAAAACTCGACGCCGATGATCAAGCAATTCAAGTCATTCTCTTGGGACTTCCTGAAGATGTTTATGCTGTTGTCGATAGTTGTGAAACTGCACACGAGATGTGGCTTAGGATCCAGAAAATGATGAAGGGGAGTGAAATAGGTTTACAAGAAAAGGAAACTAAGTTGCTTCGTGAATGGGAGAAATTTACGTCTATTGAAGGAGAACAAATTGAACCTTACTATCATCGGTTTTCAACCCTCATGAATCATCTTAGAAGAAACAAACATGAACCTGCACAAATTGCTGCCAACATCAAATTTCTTGATAATCTTCCTTCTGAATGGTCACGATATGTCACTCTTGTCAATCAAACCAAGGATCTTCATGTCGTGGACTACACTCAAGTATATGATTATTTAAAGATGAATCAAGATGAAGCTAACGAAGTTAGGGCTGAAAGACGTGCCAAAACCCAAGATCCATTGGCTTTTATGGCAAACTCTCCATCATCTATGTCATATCCCATGGTACCCTACCATCAACCCTCATCAAGTAACTTCATGACACAACAACAACAACTCACCTCTTATGGATATCAACTTCCTGCTGTTGTGAACTACTTACAACAACCCATTGCATGTTTTGATGATATCACCGATCCTACTCATGCGATTAATACTGGTCTTGCACTTCTTGCAAAGGCATTCAAATTCACCATTAAACCCACCAACAACAATCATAGAATCTCCTCGAACACTAGAAATAGGCAGATTGCTCAACCTTTCATGAATGCGAATCAAGATCGCCAATTGGTAGTTGCTGGGAACACGGGGACACAGTTTCAACAATATAGTCAAAATGCTGGGCAGACTGTTGGAAATGCAGGAAATCAGTATAGTCAAAATCATGGTCAAAATCCGAGTGTTCCGAATGTGGGTAATCAGAATGGGTTAATTGTTGTGCCAGCGGTTAGTAATCAGATGGGAAATATTGTGGCTGCAAGGCTGAGAATACTGGTACGGGAAATGGAAACAACAATCGTCAGGTTCAGTGCTAAAACTGCAGGGGATTTGGTCATTATGCTCGAGATTGTACAGCTAAAAAGAAGAGGGATGCTGCTTATCTTCAGACTCAGCTTCTTATAGCACAAAAGGAAGAAGCAGGGATTCCACTTCAAGCTGAGGAATTTGATCTTATGGCTTCTACAGCTGAATATGACGAGGAAGAGGAAGTGAATGCTAACAAAATCTTGATGGCAAACTTATAGCAAGCATCTATCTTAGGAATGCATGATGACTTCGCTCCCGTCTATGATTCAGACAGTCCCTCTGAGGTACACCCACGTTTCGATGATAATGATATATATAGTACATCTAATAAGGAGGAGGAGTATAATGAGATGCTTGAGCCCTACATTGAGACACACGGGGATCAAACAAATAATAGTAATATTATTTTGAATGATCCCAGTGTGGACCTTAGTGTGGATCAAGTTGCCCATCCTACAACCCTTCCTAATGCGACACATGCGTATTATAAATATTTACTTGATAAGCTTGCTAAGGATGTTGACCATGCTACGATGGTTAATAATAAGTTTAGAGAAACTAATGTCAAATTGACCACTAAGCTTGTGGGATATAAGGAATGGGAGAAATGTTTTGAAATTCATCAGGCTAATATTAAAGAACTTGAACAAGCTCATGCTACATCGGTTTATCAAGAAAAATGCACAACTAAGAAATTAAATGCCTTACACTTAAGTAGTGCTAAAAAGATAAGCGAATTGAATGATGAAATCACCTCTCTTAATAAACATCTTTCAACTGAAACATCTATTATTTTGGATTTAAAAGAAGAACAGAAAAAGCTGAAACATGATTTTAAAATTCAAGAAGATGGGATTCTTGAGGATTTTTTCAACGCTCAGGACAGGATCAGGGAATTAGACAACCTTTTGGTAAAACGTGGCCAATCTATGCAAATGATAAACATGCTCGCACTAAAAGTGAATGAGATTAATTACACCCGTTACAAAATGGATTTAGGTTGTCCTCTTCCTCCTAATCCCGAATATATTAAGCATGCTCAGACCACCCATCAAAGTTTATATAATGGTAATGTGTTGCTAGATAAGCATGATCCTCCTGTTATGAGTGATTCAGAAGAAACTCTTGAACTGGCCGAAGAGAGTCGTTTACGATTGCAAAAGCTTAATAGAGAAGTCACACCCGTTTATTATCCGAAAGTTAATCCTCCAACAGTTTTTGTTCTGTCTAAAACGAGTAATGAAATGCTTTTTCTACCAAGTGAGGAATTGTCTGATGACCCTCCTAAACAGAGTATCACACGCTGATTTCTAAACGAGCTAAAAGATAACTTTGTCATACTTAAACGTGTTGTTAATTCCAAAATCACTAGAGGAAATTTTACATCACCAGTTCAGATTGAGGTCCAGAAAATTCTTCAAAACGATATTAATCCGATTATTAATCAAGTTGATGCTAAGATAAGAAATTTGGAAAACGCGTTTCTAAAAGAATTAGCCAACTTTGTTGAAGACTTTAAATCTTTGGCGAAGGAGGCTGGTGAATCTCTTGATAAAATCAAAGTTTTGGAAAACGATATTGAACGCCTCTCTAAAGCTCGTGATAATGTTGATAGTAGCCCCGTTGCATTAGATACCTCCGTGTCGAATCAAGAAACCCTCCAAACTGAGCTTGAACATACGAAAGAGAAAATGAAATATGTTGTTATTAAAAAGGACAAAGAATTTACCGATCTTTGGAATAAATTATCAAAAAATGTGATGAATGCAAATATGACAAAATTTCGTATGATAAAGCCTACAATGAAATGCAACAAACTATTAGATGGTTGCAGGCTCAGTTAGGAGGGGTTAAGGAAAAGAATTTGGCCTCTTCAGGGTTAGAGAATGCCAGAGATGGAAACGTTCAGAAGCTTAAGGCTAAGATTGCAGATTTAGAATCTGTTGTTGTTTCATATAGGCGGGCTGTTGAACAATGTAAGTCCGTCTATCAGAAACTTATTGATCAAATCTATGAGAACTGTAAGTTAAAAGCCTTATTAAAAGATAAGACTTCTGACCCTCCTAAACCGAGTATCACACGCCGATTTCTAAACGAGCTAAAAGATAACTTTGTCATACTTAAACGCGTTGTTAATTCCAAAATCACTGGAGGAAATTTTACATCACCAGTTTAGATTGAGGTCCAGAAAATTCTTCAAAACGATGTTAATCCGATTATTAATCAAGTTGATGTTCGGATAAGCAATTTGGAAAACGCGTTTCTAAAAGAATTAGCCAACTTTGTTGAAGACTTTAAATCTTTGGCGAAGGAGGCTGATGAATCTCTTGACAAAATCAAAGTTTTGGAAAACGATCTTGAACGCCTCTCTAAAGCTCGTGATAATGTTGATAGTAGCCCCTTGCGTTAGATACCTCTGTGTCGAATTAAGAAACCCTCCAAACTGAGCTTGAACGTACGAAAGAGAAAATGAAATATGTTGTTATTAAAAAGGACAAAGAATTTACAGATCTTTGGAATAAATTTGTCAAAAAATGTGATGAATGCAAATATGACAAAATTTCGTATGATAAAGCCTACAATGAAATGCAACAAACTATCGCACGGTTGTAGGCTCAGTTAGGAGGGGTTAAGGAAAAGAATTTAGCCTCTTCAGGGGTAGAGAATGCCAGTGATGGAAACGTTCAGAAGCTTAAGGCTAAGATTGCAGATTTAGAATCTGTTGTCGTTTCATATAAGCGGGCTGTTGAACAAAGTAAGTCTGGCTATCAGAAACTTATTGATAAAATCTGTGAGAACTGTACGTTAAAAGCCTTATTAAAAGATAAGACTTCTTAGCCTAGTATGATTTGGATGGTATGATTCAGACACCGGCAACCTCAGGACCCACTCGTATTGCTGTAACACCTTTTCCCAAGGTTTTTGGAATGAAAAATGTTGTGATTTCCCCATGAATGTTTCGTGTTAGTTCTTCCTCTGTGCCTAGCAAACAAAGTAAAGCAAGCGTTAGGGCAAAACCGACTACTATATCTCAACCACAAGTCATTGATTTAAAAAGTGCTAATTCTAATAGACGTGTGTCTTCTTCTACAGGAATAAACAACTACACTAAGAGCAGAAGGCCACACCTTACGAGCAATACAAGGAATGATAGGGTCCCTTTTGCCTCTAGAACTAGTCGCCCAAAGATCAATAATGTGGAAATAGAAGAATACCCTAGGAATTTACTGCTTTTTAATCATAATCAGAAACTTAATTCATCTGAATGTAATGACTTTAAGCTTGCTATTCTAAATGAAAAATCTGAAGTCGTTTGTGTTAAACGTAATAAATGTTTCTGTACTATTAGTCATGATGCTTGTGGCATGACTATGAATAGGTTGAATTATGGTGGTTACACTCGAATTGACAAGATGTCAATCAGTAAAAAACATAGCACTCCTAAGGCTAAGGTGTATGTTCCAAAAAGTACGCACGTAGGGTCCACAGAAAGTCTTGCTAAGCCTAGTAGTCCTAGATTCACCTCTAAATGGTTACCTACTGGTAGAAATTTTGACTGAGTGGAAAAATTATCGACACTAGTAGATCTCATACTAACGGTGAAGTGTCGGTATGTGATAAGGCTTAACTATCATCTAACCCTACATGAACCTATTTCATCAGTTGCCAAAATATTTTCTTCTCTTATCATTGGCAGGCTGTTAAAATTTGTCTCTGGTGTGTGGACTCGGGCTGTTCCAAACATATGACTGGGAATCGAAGCCTTCTCAAGAACTTTGTATGGAGATTCATGGGAACTGTTCGATTTGGAAATGATCATGTTGCTGCAATTCTAGGCTATGGTGATCTTCATTGGAATCATCACCAGATTCTCTTTTGTTGATGGCTTGGGACACAATTTGTTCTCGGTTGGGCAATTTTGTGATTCAGACTTAGAGGTCGCTTTCAGAAGTCATACATGTTTTGTAAGAGATCTTGAAGGAATTGATTTGTTGAAAGGAAATCGTACCACCAACCTCTACACCACTGATCTTTTTCAAATGTCTGTTGCTTCTCCAATTTGTCTCATGTCCCGAGCCACATCAACAAAGTCATGGTTATGGCATCAAAGGTTATCTCATCGCAATTTCGATGCCATCACCCAACTCGTGAAAGATGATCTCGTTACTGGTCTTCCAAAGTTAAAATATACAAAAGACCATATTTGTCCTTCCTGTGAGCAAGGTAACAGTAAGAGGAAGCCTCACAAACCCAAACATGTTCTCAACTCAACGAATAGGTTACATCTCTTACATATGGATTTGTGTGGCCCAATGAGAATCAAAAGCATTAATGGAAAGCGGTATGTCCTTGTGATTGTGGATGATTATTCTCGTTACACATGGGTTCATTTTCTTGCTTCAAAAGATGAAGCCCCTGGTGTAATTATTAATTTCTTGAAGAAAACATTAGTGCTACTTCAAGCCCCTGTCATCATTGTAAGAACGGATAACGGCACAGAATTCACCAATCAGCAAGCTTATTTTGACAAAGTTGGGATTTCTCATGAAACTTTAGTTGTAAGAACTCCAGAGCATAATGGAGTTATGGAACGGAGGAATCGTACGTTAGTTGAAGCTGCTCGGACGATGCTTCTCTCCTCCAATGCACCGTTATTTCTTTGGCCCGACGCTATAGCAACTGCATGTTATACTCAAAACTGCTCCATTATTCACACCTGATTCAACAAAACACCTTATGAGATCACTAATGCAAGAAAACCAGATATTTCATTTCTACATGTCTTCGGTGCGGTAAACTTGAACCTAAAGGTGATATTGGCTTTTTCATTGGTTATTCTTCAACTGCTTGTGCTTACAGAATTTATAATGGAGGACAAGAAAGGTAATGGAGACTATGAATGTTACCTTTGATGAACTCTCGGGAATGGCATCTCAACATAGAAGTTCACATCCCGAGCTTCAAAGCCAGACTTCTAGACACGTAAGTTCAGGACTCGCGCTTCAATTTGCACCGTCAACAATCTCATCGTTCAACCTTAAGAACATGACTTGGAAGTTTTATTTGGGCCAATTTATGATGAATATATGGAGGGTCCTTCGTCATTTTGTGTTCCTCAAAATTCCCCGGCTGCACCTGCAACGGTAGTTCCAGAACCTCTAATTGCATCTACACCAACGGCATCCGTTTTTGCACCATCTACGTCAACCTCAACCATATTGCCTCTAAACATTCCAACCACCTCTCAGACTACTGACGCGACTCAACAACATCTTCAGCAAATCCCTAATCATGTTCATCTTCCGGATGAAATCGTTGGTGAAAATGCGAACAATGCGATGCTAAACGAACATGAGTTTGTTAACCCATTTGCGGCTTCCACAAGTACCACTCAGCCTTCAACACCATATGTGGATCCGTCAAGCTCGCATCAAGTTTCTCATACACTTCCACATGAAAACAAATGGACTAAGGATCATCCCTTGGTTCAAGTGATTGGCAATCTCTCACGAACAGTCTCAACACGAAATCAGCTGCGTACCGATGGTGATATGTGTATCTATGCACTATAAGTCAGCACAATGGAACCAGCAAGTGTTAAAGAAGCAATGACCGGCGCTTCATGGATTGAGTCTATGCAAGAAGAGCTCAATCAATTCACCCGGCTTGATGTATGGGCGTTATTACCACGCCCGAACAATATTGATCCCCTTACCCTGAAATGGTTATTCAAAAATAAGATGGATGAAGAGCAAACAGTCATTAGGAATAAGATTCGGTTATTTGTGAGAGGTTATAAACAGAAGGTGGGAATTGATTTCACAGAATCCTTCGCCCCGGTTGCTCGAATGGAAGCTATCAAGATTTTCTTGGCATACGCTGCTCACAAATCGTTCACTGTGTATCAAATGGACGTGAAGACGGCTTTCTTGCATGGGTCGTTAAAATAACATGTGTACGTATGTTAACCTGAAGGTTTCATCAACACCGAACACCCAAGCCATGTCTACAAGTTTAAAAGGAAATTTATGGTTCGAAACAAGCACCAAGGGCATGTACGACGAATTATCATCATTTCTTCTCCAATATCACTTCAGCAAAGGAACCATTTGTAACACCCCCACAAATGCTATGCGCAGCGGAACTACAACATTTGGGTGCTACACAGTTATCATCGCACACAAGATATATCAAACGACTCAAAAGACGTAAAAGTCTTGACATTATTTAAACATAGTTAAAATGTACATGTCTACTGTTTTCCAAACCCCAAAAGAATACAATACAGAGTTTGCGTTTAGGTCCCCACTGAATCTCAACCCAAAAATACATTTTCATTCACATGACATAGTATAAAATTTTTAAGTGCAAAAAAAGGAGGAAAACAAAGTAGACCGCCAAGCCACCACAACTTCCATCCTCGCATGCTCCGCTGCTATCAATCTTGGTTACCTGAAACACATGCTTAAAATCGTCAACACAAAGGTTGAGCGAATCTATAGGTTTATCAAATCATAAGTTGAACATAAGTATTAAAAACCAATCATGATCATTCAATAGCATTGTCATACTCACAATCTATTACTCAAGGATATGACAATTGTGTTTAAGCTCATGACACTAATCCGTTAACTCAATCACCCGCGTACATATTTACCGGCGTGATTCAGATGAAACCAGTGCCCCTTCTAAAGGCATCAGTTGCAATTATACCTTATCTCTCATACAAGATAATCTACCGCAGAACTTACTCAACGTACAGCTTCTCGGCTAGCATTGGGTCGTTAGCCCCGTAGTACTACAAATTGTATAAGCGGCTATTTCCCCCTACTCGAGGGCAGGACAATAGTTAATAGTTCATGAATTTAGGGACTTTTGCAACTAGGTACTCAACACAATTTCGAGGAAACATTCGGGTCCAACAATCAATCAAGACTTATGTTCATTTTCATTTAAATTAGCATGTGTCCCCCTCGCGGGTTAAAAACATTTGAATAAAGTAAAGAGCGAGGCTATAGACTCACCTTGCGTAGTAGTAGTGGTTCTAGCGAAGACGTAACGAGAAATGTCACCGACGACGTGGATGCCCGGGAAAATCAAACACTTGACCTAAAAATCAAGGTACGTAAACCAAATCAATACTCCGCGTACATTATTGTACTAAACACACGCAAATGCAAACACACTCAATGCTTATGAAAAATCACGCCAAAATCAAACAAGTAGTTGTTACTAGACCTATACCATTTACCTACGTAATTAAAGTTACTATCCATTTCACGACTTCGCCGATACTTACCAAAAGTATGGGTTGTTTTACTAGACTTTACCCTTGTTATAAAAATTTAGAAAATTCTCAAAAATACCTTAAGACCTGTAGAAAACCCATTTTTAATCCCATTAAAAGTTTTCGCTTCTACGACCCGTTACTCAACGCTTTTCAAAAACTACATTTTCCGGGCTGAAATTGTACTTCGACCAACTTGGACCTCTTTGACCTATATGAAATGCACCTTTGACTTCTTTGACTCCTAAGTCCAATTATAGACTCAATTACACAGGTTTGTGACCAAAATTTGACCCTTGACCATTTACCAATTCATACTTGTGGTCCTCGGGATTTGACTAAAACTATACATAAATTCGGATTATGAAAGTTCTCGTCTCCCGGTACTCGATCTTTAAAACCTCATAACTTTTAGCTCGTTTTGAGTCACGGGCTCTACCTTATACCAAATTAAAGCTAAGAAGACCCTCTATGACTACATTTAGTTATCTAGACCTGTAGGAAAAATTATTTTTACGAAAAGGTCTCAAAGTTTCTGCCTAAATTTATCCATATCAAAATCACACTTAAGCTCGATTCCAAACCTATCAATCACTACTAGGTTTCATCCTAAGCATTCCCAAACATATCCAAACACAAATTTCAGTCCCTACCCCTATTGATCAATCAACCTCATAGAATCAAAATCCTAAAAACAAGCATGCAATGTGTTTAACCCATTCAAACACACCCAAAACACCCTTAAAAAACACAAACCCATGACATTTCATCAAACACCTTGAACACACCCAAAACCCCAAAAATTTCGTGCCTTTTAGGGGCTGTGGAAGACACAAATCATAACCCCCATCTTGTTTTATAGGTGAATTAACATTATATACACATGAATTAAACATGTGTATGGTTTAATTTGATCAAAACCCGTTTTTGAAAAATCACAAATTTTTGGAAGAAAATAAATGGATGCATGCATGTAAATGTTGGTGGGATTTACATACAATGATGTTAGAAAGTTGGGACTTTGATTGGATTCTTCAAAAACCAAGTTTTGGTGGTGGATTGGTGGTTTTTGGTGGGTGGCCGTCGGCCTAAGAACACAAGGGAGGGGTGTTTGATCTTTTTTTTTCTAAAATGTGTTGTGTGTGTGTGTTTGTCCCCATTTTGTGAAATGGGAGGGGCCTTGGTGAAATTTTTGCATTCTTTTGGCCTTAAGCCAAAAACGACCTCAAATGTTTACGGGATTGACTAGTAGTCGGTTTAAAAACTTTACGGGAGTCGGGGGTCGTCCCGAACACTCGAAAATACTTTTAGATGGTTCAAACGCACACAAAACGAATATACACATGGTTCCGACTCGACTTAACACGTAATAAAAATGAAATCTCGAAAAATTCAAATATCGATCAATCGATAATAAAATGTAAGTTTTGGGCATCCGTCGGTATCGTAGTCGTTATCGGTTCTTCTTAAATCGTCAAACGTTAAAATTACGACCGTAAACGTTGGTTTCAACTTAAACCATCAAATAAATCCACGATAAAAATTCTTAAAAATTTCAAAAATATACGTAAAATAGGATTAAATAAATGACGTTGGGCTCGGGATATCACATCCACAAGTGAGCCACAACTTAAGAGAGCTGCTCATACTGAAGAGCTCTTGAGACAATAACTTAGCATCATACGGCACTTTCACGGGTGTTACATCCTCCCCTCCTTAAAGGGAGCGACGTCCCGGCGCTCTCCGGTTCTTATACTCGCATTTCGTACTACTGGGAAGATAAGGGTACTCCTTCCTAAAGAGGTCTCCACATTCCGACGTGGACTTCGGTTCATGTCTCGGGTTCTATCACACCTTCACCATGGGTATTATGCCTTGCTTCAATCTCTTACCATCTTGATCCATGATCTCCACTTCAATTTCCCTAAATTCTTCCCACGGGTATCAACACATCTCTTTCCACAGCTTCTCGCGGTTAGCATATAATTCTTAATCTACACCATTTCTTCCGTAGCCTCTCGAATCATTTCAAGTCCATTCAACTGACTTTTTCCCGCTTCATTCTATCCAACTGGTGATCTACCTTTTCATCCCATAATCCTTCAAATTCGACACATGAAGAGTATTGTCATTTCCACGGAGTTCATCCAGCAGTTCCAACTAGTAGGCAACTGGTCCAACATACCTTTGGACCCACCTTTCTTATTCTCCAAAACGAATCACGCCCTTCCACGATCTCAACTTCCACCAAAATCAAACACATACGCTCGGAGCACGTCTTCCAACTTTCGAATCGTCCTTTCACTTGGTTCATCGTCTCATAAAAACAATTAATCATAGAGAAAATCACACGGGTCACACATAACCCCATCGGAAAACGTTCAAAATATAAAAGACGAAGTAATCAATACTAGTCGTACCAAATCACCTTATTACGATATTACGTACATACAACCTTACTTCGTCAAAAACGAATTCATCGATACGAAATCATTCGGCGTATACATAACTCTCTCGAAGACATCACAATCCAAACAAACACAAAAGCCATTATGAAACACATACAACCATATTACGACATGTTTGCAACATAGCCAAACCATGCTAAACCAATCAGTTCAATCAGTTAACCCACGCTTGCTAATCAGCCAAGCCAAGATAAAACAAGAATATTTACATAATTCTCGGATGAGTCCAGTCAAAAGAAAATTGCAATATTACGAAGATTCACGAGCTTGCTAGCTATGGATGCATATCCAAAAAGAAATAAAATACATACATATGTCATCGCAGGGTGCTCACACACGGATCCATACCCAAAAGATATTACAAGAACACCATCTCACTTCTGTCCCAAACGTGGTCAAAATCTTAATAAATATCATCGTTCACAGTTAAAAAAAAAATACATTACATGGCACGTGTTCTCCATGATCGGACTTCATTGGACAATGTCGTCTCAAGTTCTCACAACTTACGATCACTCGACCAGATTACTTACCACACAAATACATAAAAGGCAAGGGTTTACCACAAAAGCATCAACTAGGGATATCTATCGTTCAACCATCGATAATCAAGGATGGTTGAGTCAAGCAAAGAGGATTCCTCACTTAAATAAACGAAGACGACAATTGGAATGGTCTTCCAATTACCGATGCACAGTTGGTAAACTTCAACAATTTATCATGTGTCGTTGTCATATCAAAAGAACAAGAAAAGAATAATAAATAAAGTACGATACATTCGACGTAGGAGAAGTCTTCGTCCTTTCCCTTAGAGTTATTCAAACTCGGTTTTCCTCTACTTCGGAAGTCTTCTATTTTTGTTAAAAACTCTTCTCAGTGTCGATTCGCGCCCCTTTGGTATTTCATCAACACCCTCGTGATTCCGATAATCTCCACACATTACACACAACTCATAAAAACATTTTCCAAAAACTACTCGGTCACAGTGACTTACCAAGTCAACACCAAACGAAAGAAAAGATTTCAAGGAATACAAGAAAAAAAATTCAAAAATTGTCTTTAGGAATCAAAGAAAATGCGATTACTTGCATAAGGATCCACCATTTTTTTAAAACGTTCTCATCCAAACATTTATCAAAACACTACAAGTTTCAAGATGACCAATTTGTTTGACACGATAGTGCCCTTCCTAAACTATGCATAATTAGCTAGATCATGCATACTTGAGGATCAAGCAACAACAACCAACAAAACAGGACTCTTCCCGAATTATGCATAGTTAGCTAAGCTGTGCATAATTGAGGATCGAGTGACAACACAAACATTATTATTACATACCAAACACGACTATGGAAGTTTTCGACCTAGCCTTCAAAATAATTAAATCATTTGAAATGAAATTTGAAATGGGAAAATATTGCTACCATCGTTTTAAGAAACACATCAAACATTTTTCGTCCACTTTGGAAACATACTTTTACTTTGCCTTTTTGTGAGGAAAATAAATAAGTAATTAAATAAAGAAATCGACACCATTTGCATTTAGTTCACCAAAACATTTGACACACCCATACCTATTTTCACAATAGATTATTCAAAAAATAACGGTAAGGTGGTTCATGATTAAAGATCATTGCAAGCACAACCAGTAATAAAATTAAGATCAATGAGATCGAACGAGGTAAACGAGCAATATATTTGCCAACGGAAATTAACTACATTAGAAATGAAAATACTTCAAATATATGACAAAAGTCTCGGGATAACAACAGCGATCTACGAATACATGGAGAAAAAAAAATTGAATATCATCACAAGCGCCAAAAATAAAACAACAATCATAATTCCCATCGTCTCGAGTTGCACACACATTCCACCAAGGGTATACGGGGAGAGAAGAATAACCACTTGGTTAAATAGAAACAATTTCACCAGAAAGATCGAGTTCTTTCACCTCTACAATTCGGTAAAGCGGCTTCGCCTCCTCGCTTTTGTTCGATATAAATAAATAACCAATTTAATGAAGATTTATAGCATCATTCAAGTAAATACAGAATTTTAGGTTCCGTTAACCGAAAGAAGAAAAGTTTCGGCGTCCATGAACATGACAAAAATACAGCGGGTGACATACCCTCATTATCCAGTACAAGCGAAGTAGCAATCCAAAAATAAATATAATAATAATGGCTTCATATCATGGGAAATATTAAAATGAGCAGTCATATGACGACTCAAGTTTAGATACAGACTCACAAAATCAAAGAAGGGATGTCGGACGATCGAACCATCGTGACTCAAAACGTTATATATACATCTTTATTAAATAATATACAAGTAGGCGTGTGTTGTGTAATCCAGTTGCGTATAATAATTAGTGTTACCTTGTACATTGTAAAACCGAACATTTACACATTTTTAATTTGTGTTACACCATTAAAGAATTTATACCTTTCATTTTCCAATCTTTACAACGCTTTCATTTCTGGAAAAATTTCAATCTCTCGGAAATTATTAACATTAGTAGATGCGGTGACTCGGTTATCATAATTGACAAATCATTAGGTTTGAAAATCTCCATACTTGTGTCAAAACCTCATTAATGTTCATATCTTAAGTACCAAAAACATACGTAGTAAGAATTTTCCAAGTTTTACGTTTTTATTATTACGACTTATATTATCACAAATATACACGTATCCAACATGACTCAAACTAGTCCAATTAACTCTTAAAATCAACCTTTGACTTTTATTACACACATGTTTTCCCCAAAACTGTTTTGTTAAATCATATTCGCGTAATTCGACTCAAATGATAAAGAGGTTTCACGTGGTATTATCTCGGATACTTACTGATTTTAGTCGAGACTTAAATCTCAATAGTAATAATATAATAAACAATCAAAATGCTTATCTCAATAATTTTAAAATATATAAAATTCAACTTTTTAATCCTTAGCCCATTATCAAATGATTTTAAAATTAACACATCTCGTCGCGGAATAAAACAAAATATTTTTCAAACGATTTTAAACAAGCATCATCAAATTACACATATTGATTCTCTATAACGACAACTAAACAAACAAATGATTTCCAATGACGTTCCATCAATGTTTAAAATTTTATTTCAAGCATTATAATTTCATACTTAAAGTGTATATTCCGATTTTATCCCAGTTTATTCGCTACAACAAGTAACGCGTTCTAGTTTACACCAATGCATACGTAAACACAGCCTTATATTTTAAAATAAAACCAATTTTACAAAGTTTCTACCTCCAAAATATATGACCAATTTTTCTACTCTATATTACAAATTATGCCAAAAGTTTGCTACATTGACCCGAAAATTAATTCATACTAAATCCGAAGCTACATATACTCAATAGTCATCTCGCAAATTTTATTATAACTCCTTTCTCGAACTAATTTAAACAAATTCTTAACAAGTCCATCACAATCTTTTAGTATCAAATTTTAATATATGAAAACAAGGATTTTACGAGTAATAATAATTACTTATTACGATTTACCAACCAAGGTTGAGGGAAAATAATTTCACAATGTCCGTTTATTCTCTACACGAATTTTACTTGTTACAAAACACATCATACGTCATTTTTATCCGAAAGTTTCATTCACCAAATATTAAATATATAAAACACTTTATGTTTAAATCATTCAATCAACAAAGTTCGATGCTTACTTAACTTGCACAAATGCCGGACCTCGTCATGTAAAATATTAACTTCAAAATAATGAATCAACAAAACAAAATGAAATAAATGGAACGAGAATACGTATGTCAACTAAATGTTGTTATCGGCCTCGGATGAGTCTCGAAATCGTACTCCACAAAATTAACACAAAAACCAACCAAGTTCCAAGTTATCGCGCTTGATCACAACGCCAGTCTATTTTAAAACACATCTTTAAAATTCAAGTAGAATAGTAAACAAGGATTTAATGGCAACACGCCTCAACCACGTTTCATAATATACACACATGATTCGCCGCCCCAATGTACGCATCGTCGATTATACTTCGTCTATGTTATAGTTACGTGAACTAACATATCAAACCCATTAGGAATAAAGGAAATAAAGTAATACGTAAGTAAATTACGTTTCAAAAGAAAATGTCCAAAATGACACATCACGGTGCGATAACGACAATCGAGATCGACCTAGTCGATATAAAATATGTTACGAAGCATCATTTACCTATCTAGGATATCAAACGAGGTTCATATTCGGTTATTCGAACAATAAATTAATTATCAAGATTGATAATTTGCGGTGATGCCGAATTCTCAACAAAACCGCATTATAACATATACGATAATTACCCAAGGACCATTGCTTCGCGCGCAATGCCTTTAAATACCATAGTATATACATACTTATACATACTACCATTTCCACATACACGTAGGATTACAACGCGGTGTTGCCATGTAATGCAATGTAGCCCGTTATGCCAATTACATGCAACATATAAGATAATCTTACAAGAATTTGCAAATTACGATGATAGGTACTCAACGTACAAAACAATGTATCTCAATATATATCTCAAAGTATTTACTTACTAAATACTTAGGGAATTCATATCAATTTCGAGGGATACATCTAAAATATAAAGCAATGCTAAAGAATTCTTACCGGAGCCATGCAGGATAGTTGTGTGCTTGGAGAATTTCTTACGACACCAAAAGTTATAGTTTAGGATTTTTCAAAACGACCTAGTTCTCTATAACTCATGGCTCTGATTACCAATCTGTAACACCCCCACAAATGCTATGCGCAGCGGAACTACAACATTTGGGTGCTACACAGTTATCATCGCACACAAGATATATCAAACGACTCAAAAGACGTAAAAGTCTTGACATTATTTAAACATAGTTAAAATGTACATGTCTACTGTTTTCCAAACCCCAAAAGAATACAATACAGAGTTTGCGTTTAGGTCCCCACTGAATCTCAACCCAAAAATACATTTTCATTCACATGACATAGTATAAAATTTTTAAGTGCAAAAAAAGGAGGAAAACAAAGTAGACCGCCAAGCCACCACAACTTCCATCCTCGCATGCTCCGCTGCTATCAATCTTGGTTACCTGAAACACATGCTTAAAATCGTCAACACAAAGGTTGAGCGAATCTATAGGTTTATCAAATCATAAGTTGAACATAAGTATTAAAAACCAATCATGATCATTCAATAGCATTGTCGTACTCACAATCTATTACTCAAGGATATGACAATTGTGTTTAAGCTCATGACACTAATCCGTTAACTCAATCACCCGCGTACATATTTACCGGCGTGATTCAGATGAAACCAGTGCCCCTTCTAAAGGCATCAGTTGCAATTATACCTTATCTCTCATACAAGATAATCTACCGCAGAACTTACTCAACGTACAGCTTCTCGGCTAGCATTGGGTCGTTAGCCCCGTAGTACTACAAATTGTATAAGCGGCTATTTCCCCCTACTCGAGGGCAGGACAATAGTTAATAGTTCATGAATTTAGGGACTTTTGCAACTAGGTACTCAACACAATTTCGAGGAAACATTCGGGTCCAACAATCAATCAAGACTTATGTTCATTTTCATTTAAATTAGCATGTATCCCCCTCGCGGGTTAAAAACATTTGAATAAAGTAAAGAGCGAGGCTATAGACTCACCTTGCGTAGTAGTAGTGGTTCTAGCGAAGACGTAACGAGAAATGTCACCGACGACGTGGATGCCCGGGAAAATCAAACACTTGACCTAAAAATCAAGGTACGTAAACCAAATCAATACTCCGCGTACATTATTGTACTAAACACACGCAAATGCAAACACACTCAATGCTTATGAAAAATCACGCCAAAATCAAACAAGTAGTTGTTACTAGACCTATACCATTTACCTACGTAATTAAAGTTACTATCCATTTCACGACTTCGCCGATACTTACCAAAAGTATGGGTTGTTTTACTAGACTTTACCCTTGTTATAAAAATTTAGAAAATTCTCAAAAATACCTTAAGACCTGTAGAAAACCCATTTTTAATCCCATTAAAAGTTTTCGCTTCTACGACCCGTTACTCAACGCTTTTCAAAAACTACATTTTCCGGGCTGAAATTGTACTTCGACCAACTTGGACCTCTTTGACCTATATGAAATGCACCTTTGACTTCTTTGACTCCTAAGTCCAATTATAGACTCAATTACACAGGTTTGTGACCAAAATTTGACCCTTGACCATTTACCAATTCATACTTGTGGTCCTCGGGATTTGACTAAAACTATACATAAATTCGGATTATGAAAGTTCTCGTCTCCCGGTACTCGATCTTTAAAACCTCATAACTTTTAGCTCGTTTTGAGTCACGGGCTCTACCTTATACCAAATTAAAGCTAAGAAGACCCTCTATGACTACATTTAGTTATCTAGACCTGTAGGAAAAATTATTTTTACGAAAAGGTCTCAAAGTTTCTGCCTAAATTTATCCATATCAAAATCACACTTAAGCTCGATTCCAAACCTATCAATCACTACTAGGTTTCATCCTAAGCATTTCCAAACATATCCAAACACAAATTTCAGTCCCTACCCCTATTGATCAATCAACCTCATAGAATCAAAATCCTAAAAACAAGCATGCAATGTGTTTAACTCATTCAAACACACCCAAAACACCCTTAAAAAACACAAACCCATGACATTTCATCAAACACCTTGAACACACCCAAAACCCCAAAAATTTCGTGCCTTTTAGGGGCTGTGGAAGACACAAATCATAACCCCCATCTTGTTTTATAGGTGAATTAACATTATATACACATGAATTAAACATGTGTATGGTTTAATTTGATCAAAACCCGTTTTTGAAAAATCACAAATTTTTGGAAGAAAATAAATGGATGCATGCATGTAAATGTTGGTGGGATTTACATACAATGATGTTAGAAAGGTGGGACTTTGATTGGATTCTTCAAAAACCAAGTTTTGGTGGTGGATTGGTGGTTTTTGGTGGGTGGCCGTCGGCCTAAGAACACAAGGGAGGGGTGTTTGATCTTTTTTTTTCTAAAATGTGTTGTGTGTGTGTGTTTGTCCCCATTTTGTGAAATGGGAGGGGCCTTGGTGAAATTTTTGCATTCTTTTGGCCTTAAGCCAAAAACGACCTCAAATGTTTACGGGATTGACTAGTAGTCGGTTTAAAAACTTTACGGGAGTCGGGGGTCGTCCCGAACACTCGAAAATACTTTTAGATGGTTCAAACGCACACAAAACGAATATACACATGGTTCCGACTCGACTTAACACGTAATAAAAATGAAATCTCGAAAAATTCAAATATCGATCAATCGATAATAAAATGTAAGTTTTGGGCATCCGTCGGTATCGTAGTCGTTATCGGTTCTTCTTAAATCGTCAAACGTTAAAATTACGACCGTAAACGTTGGTTTCAACTTAAACCATCAAATAAATCCACGATAAAAATTCTTAAAAATTTCAAAAATATACGTAAAATAGGATTAAATAAATGACGTTGGGCTCGGGATATCACATCCACAAGTGAGCCACAACTTAAGAGAGCTGCTCATACTGAAGAGCTCTTGAGACAATAACTTAGCATCATACGGCACTTTCACGGGTGTTACACCATTGATCCAACGTTGCTCATCAAGCACTACGGAAACGACATCTTGGTGGCTCAGGTCTATGTCGATGATATAATTTTTGGTTCTACAAACCTAAAATACTCCATATTATTTTCCGACCTTATGAAAAGCCGATTTGAAATGTCCATGATGGGGGAAATGACGTTTTTTCTTGGTCTCCAAGTTCACCAATCCCCCGTGGTATTTTCATAAATCAGTCCAAATATGTGCTCGAGATTCTAACGAAATTTGGGATGGAAAACTATGATCCAATTGGTACTCCAATGGACACTAAACACAAGCTCGACTTGGATAAGAAAGGGAAATTTGTAGATGCTACAAAATACCGAAGTATGATCGGGTCCCTTATGTACTTAACCTCAAAGCAGACCGGACATTGTGCATGCTACTTGTCTATGTGCTCGGTACCAGGCTAAGCCAACCGCGAAGCACCTCAAGGAGGTTAAAAGTATCTTTCGTTATCTCTGGGGAACCATTCACATGGGTCTCTGGTATACGAAGGATTCTAGTTTTAATCTAACTAGTTTTTTAGATGCCGACCATGCAGGGTGTCATGATACATTCAAGAGCACTTCTGGTGGTGCAAAATTCTTAGGCGAGAAGCTAGTAAGCTGGTCCTCAAGAAAGAAAGATTGTACGACGTTGTCTATTGCGAAGCATAATATGTTTCTCTATCCCCGTGTAGTGCTCAAGTCCTTTGGATGAGAACACAACTCACGGATTATGGCTTTCACTTTAACAAGGTTCCTATTTATTGTGATTCATAATTAGCCATAGCCATATCCTACAACCCGGTCCAACACTTCAAGACCAAGCACATTGCTGTCCGATTCCATTTCATAAAGGAGTACGTGGAAAGAGGAATGATCGAACTGTATTTTGTCAAGACGGACTACCAACTAGCCGACATCTTCACCAAATCTCTTTCTCAAGACAGATTTGAATTCTTGGTTCGTCGACTTGGTATGCGTAGTTTCACTCTAGATGAACTTGAACGTCTTGCACATTCGCAGTAACCTTGTATATATCTATCAGAAAATCAAAATACAAAAATATAAAACCTATAAAAACAAAATAAAAAAGAGAAATTCTTTCAAAAATACCAAAAATATTCTTCTCCGACATGTCTCTCAGCATCGATAATATGGACGTACTTAGAAATGTCGTTCAATAATGACACGGGTACATACATAAAGTTCGAATGAGAGTTCAAATGTTTTCAAAACATGTCTTTTCTACTTTCTTCTCATAATGTCTTATAGTCACATGTCAGACTATAACCCGGTCCCCAAAGAAAGGAAAGTCTTTGACTTATCCTCAACAACGAGAAATTAATTTTTCTCGGTCATGGGCTTATATCAAAACATTCAAAGTTTTAAGCTCATGAACACTAGGAAAATGTTCATTTATGTACATTATTCCTTAACAACGGAAAATTACGTTTTCTCGGGTTTTTGAGCACAATTTTTCAAAGTATTTCAAAACTATGTGCTCATATACTCCCCTATTTTAATTAGAATCTCTTTTCGAGGGGGAGTATAATGATTTCATAAACATTTGTTCTAAATTTTCATGACACATTATTCTCTCCATGTTTTATCACTAGTTACACAAAAATTTCAATTTCATGCATTTTTTGATATGGATAAGAGTGATTAAAATGTGATCAAAATGTTTTATTTTGGATAAGATCTTTGAGATAAGTGCTTTCTCGTCCTAACATGTGCAAAATGTTTACTTAAATTCTTTCGCATTTTGATGCACATGTGTAGGGGGAGCGATTTTGGTGATTTATAAAGTTTTTCTGGTTACGATATCTATACCTTCAATACAATTATTCACGACGATATTGGTGTCAAAAGGTGGTTAGGTATTCGTCCTATGATCCAACCAGAACCGGAGGGATCTTCCCCGGGATAATCCATTATAACTTAGAAGTCCTTAGGAAAGATGGAGTAGTTGAGTGTACGGGAATAATGCCGAGTAATGACTTAAACTAGCACTAGAACAATCACAACAAGGTGCTAGTTATGACGTCTTGGTAAGCATTGAAGGGGTTGAAGAATGAAAAAGAAATATAAGGATAAAGGGTGCAAAGAAATCAGCCCTCCATACAAATTAGGCAGAAACCGGGTCAATACATCTATTATCAGAATCACTTTGATGATTTCTGATACTGAATACAAAGCATCATGGACCCAGTGATGCAATGCACAACCCTTCCCAGCCTACTCAAGCTTCTCTCAAAAGAAGTTTGTTTTATTGTCACCGAGTTCAACTCATTTCTATCAACTTTCTCACTCCGAGATAGTAGATATTGAAAAGGTGGCTGTCTGCTCCAGCCTCCGATCACCAAATAAACGTGCACT
The DNA here is from genome assembly GCA_025667525.1 of Glebionis coronaria. Classification (NCBI taxonomy): domain Eukaryota; kingdom Viridiplantae; phylum Streptophyta; class Magnoliopsida; order Asterales; family Asteraceae; genus Glebionis; species Glebionis coronaria. The sequence goes on from CM046882.1 coordinate 145,710,496, forward strand.
TATAGAGTCTAGAGCCAACGAGATTCATCAACAAATCTCATTAGGACACTTATTCCATATATATATATTGTTGTTCTTCATTAGATACAGAGTCCTACGCTCTATCCTTGTGATATTGCCAGAACATTTAGAGTGATACTCTTTAGTATTCACAGTGATGAATGGAAATCCTTCCAGTGTTAACATCAAACAGCACAGCGGTAGGTCATATGTAAGATTCACTTGAATTAAACATATGTTAACTAGAAAGCAACAGTAGTTTGATTCTTTCTTGATTCAAACTCGTTCCAGGTCTCGACGCCATATCTTTATGATCTTGCCAGAACATTCAGAGTAATACTTCTTAGTATTTACTTTGACGAATGGAAATCCTTAGGTAACTTGTGAGATTCTATATGAATCAAACTTGTGTCAAATGGAAAGCAACAATGGTTTGGTTCTTAATTTATTCAAACTTGTTCCAGGAAATGAATTGACGACTTAATCAGCAGAATGAAACCGCATGATTCACTCTTTACTGTGAACTATCTTTCGAGATACTCAAGTAATGAGAACGGCTACCACAGCCGGAAACCCTGTCAAGGAAGTTCTTTGAACTTACCTAAACACAAGTATAGTACTTTTACTGTATAACGGGAAACCAGAAGAATCCAAACGGTGGCGTTATCTCAAGAGTCGCAATTCGAGGCCACATACTCATGTAAATGAAGAAAGATCAAGAACATCTAAAGCCAAAGACTTCTGCTACTCTGATGGTCAAGGGAGATTGTTAACAAGCTTTCATCTAAAATCAAAGTTTGAATATGTGGGGAAAGACACAAGAACATAAGATGGCAAAAGTTTAAGATCAAGTCAAGGCAGAGATCAACGATCCAAGATCACAAGTCATGAAAGGAACTATGAAGGAACTCTCAAGACAGCGAGCTTCAAAGTCAACAACACCAAAGAAGTGAAGTCACATATTACATGACCACCCCTTAGGGGGAGATTGTTAGAAGTATTTAAAGTGATGGTCATATAATCTACCGTTGCGAAGCTCGTGGAAAATGCTACATAATGGTGTTGAGAGTTCTAGTATAATGTTATGTATGTAACGAGAATTAGTCCCGAACACACAAATGAGGAAGGCCTTCAATACATTACACTTGTAGTATAAAAGGCCCCTAGCACCGCATTTGTGTGTGTGTGTGTTTTCCATATTTAATAGTTAGTAGAAAGAGAAACCACATGTCTTTCTCTCACTAGGAAATCACAACCCTTTTGTTTTCTCTTTTCTTCATCTTAATCTAATCTTTCTTTTTGGTTTAATCCATGATGTTATTCATATTGGTTAGTCGTGTGTATACATCCTACAGGTTGAAATCTTTGGGGGACCGAAACGCTACTCTGATATTTATAAAATCATTTTATTAGGATTGAAGGTTTTAGACAAAAGGTAGGGTTATTTTATCTTATATTTTAAACGTCTCATTTTGAGGTCGTTCGATGTACCTTGTGTGATGATTCTTGTGTTTAACACCCAATTGTGTATTTTCGCTGCGCAATGTAATTTAGGGGGTGTTAAATATAAGATGGAATATTGTGATCCTGTGGATACTCCAATGGTGGAAAGAACTAAGCTAGATGCAGATCCAGATGGGATTGCTATTGATCTGACACTTTATCGTGGAATGATCGGTACCCATCTGTATATTACAGCTAGTCGACCCGAAATTCAATTTGCTATATGTATGTGTACTCGGTATCAAACTAGGCCTACTGAATTACATGTAGCTGCCGTTAAAAAGACCTTTCGTTATCTCAAAGGAACCATTAATCGGGGAATATGATATTCGAATGACTCCTTCATTGCACTCATAGCATATGCGGATGCGGATCACTCGGGATGTCAAGATACAGAGCGTAGCAAAGTGGAAGTTTGCAACTACTAGGAGAACGATTAATCAGTTGGGCATCGAAAAGGCAGAAAAGCGATGCAATTTCAAGTATGGAGGCAGAATACATAGTTATGTCAGGTTGTTGTGCTCAAATTCTTTGGATGAGATCGCAATTAACCGACTATGGTCTAGGTTTCAACAAAATTCCGATCTACTGCGACAACAAAAGTGCTATTGCCTTATGCTGCAACAACGTTCAATTCTCCCAGTCGAAGCATATTGACATTCGCTACCACTTTATCAAGGAGCAAGTGGAAAATGGAATGATCGAGCTTTACTTTGTCAAATCGGAGTATCAATTGGCGGATATTTTCACGAATGCTTTAGATCGCGCTCAGATTAAATTTTTGGCCGACAAGCTAGGAATGAGAACTTTCTCGCCGGCGACTATAAAGGCATTGGCAGATGAAGCGAAAGAATAGTGGTGGTAAACTATTCTTAGTATCCTTTGTGATCATGTGTATATATTGTTTATATTCTTATCCACAAAAGAAAAGTATAAAACCATATAAAACCATATAAAACCTATAAAAATTATAAAACCATACAAAAGACCTAAAAATTGAAAAATTAGAAAAATCCAAAAATAGTTTTACTTTATTTTTTCAAAGGCATGTCTTTTGGGACGATAATATTTACGGCCTTAGAAATGTCGATTAGTATTGATACGGAACCATAAATAGACTGCATACAAAAGTTGTAAATATTTCATAAAACATGCCTATATGACTTGCTATTATTTCAGATAGTAACCCGCTTTTCATATTCAAGTCAAGTATTTCTTATGAAAGCTTTGGCTCAACAACGGGAATTAATTTTCTCGGGCATTGTTTACTTTATAACCATGTAAGGGATTGTGTTTACGTTATAACACAATCTAACACGATATATGTACGCATCTGTGTATTTATTTGTTAAAACGAGAGAAATCTTGTTTTTATGAAGTTATCATCTCTACAATCGAAGATCTTTACGATTTGGTATCAACATACTCGACGATGCGACTACTCAAACGGCGACTACAACTCTTTAGATAGAACACATGTCAACACTTGAGGGGGAGCAATTGTCTATCTACCAATCGTACGCGTGGTGTCAAGAGATAACTTCATACGTGAAGTGACAAGAACCACGTGATTCTATCATATGATGTTCTCATCAATCAGGTCAAACCTTGTCATAATTTTTTCTAAATATGGTGAATATGTGATCTATTTCAACAAATATGGTATCTTTTTACAAATTGGTATCATTACAAATCGGTATCATGAAGATAAAATGGACTTGCATTTTCTTCCCGCAACCTTTGTTAAAACTGCATTAAATCAATTGATATAAAAAATATCGGTTGGGTTAATATTTTTAATGTGGGGGATAAAATGTGATTTAATATGAGAAATGGTGTATCACAAATGATTTGACTTAACGTGATGGCTCGTCCCTACATATGCTAAATGTTTTCGAATATCGTGGCATATGTTAAGGGGGAGCAAAATGCATTTTATGACAACCCATAAAATTCACAAGTATGATATATGTTATGTTTGAATGGAAGTGGAAAATCCATTAGAAATTTTTGCTTTTTATGTATTGCTTGGTAAGATGAACTTCCTCTCACAACTTAAACTACCATATCAACATATTCCTATATGTTATAAATACAATGTATATAACAAGTATAAGTTTATAAGTAACTTAACAAGTACATTATGAATAAGAACATTTCAAGAAATATAATGATACCCTAAATTCCCTTAGAAACCTTAGAATCCCTATAAATAAATGATGAACTCAAGGATTGTAAAAGTATGAACACATAATACCTATGAAAAATGAATGAAACTAGAATTATACTATCACATTGAAGTTTAAAGTTATCCAAGAATAAGTAAATATAACCCATACAAAGCTAAAGTACAAATAATTGTACATAATAGTCTAGATCATCACCTATAAACCTTTAATAAATAATATTTCAAGCAATGTAATTATACAACAACTATGTATCTATAATCAATACAATATATTAGTTGTAATCTACTATATAAAGAAGAGATTGGCAATCACAAACTACTAATATTCACTAATCAAAAGCTAATTACAAATTAAGACCGAATAACCAAGATTAGCATATAAAATCCATTCTATAATGAATTAGAGTCTAATATTTTGCAAAACATTATAAAACTCAAATAAGTATCATACTAAGGTAATAAATTTGTATCAAGCTAAGTTACAAGTTCATAGAGCATAAAGTACAAGTTATCAAAGCATAGGATCTTAAGCTCCCATAATTAATCTTAGTTTATGATTTCCCTATATAAACCCTTAAACTAAGAATGTAGAAACCCTAGAAGTCATAGACACACTATATAAGACGTAGAATAAGCTTACATTAAGATATAAACCCTAATCACCCAAAATTGAAAGTCATTAGGATTAGTAACCTAGAAACCCTTATATTAAGAAATCTACATAGAATCATTATCTAATCTTTTAGGACAAGTTTACAAACACCCATAGCACTTCATTAAGGTTTTAAGATTATGTTAATATAATGTAAAAGTAACCAAATGCACAAGGTACTAGATTTCAATGCATGACTTGTAAATTAGGTCAAAATAGGTATTTTCACTCTTTAGACATGTTTGCCTAAACTAAGCTATCAAACCAAGTATGATAACTCACTGGAAACTTAAAACACGATGTCTAGGACCTAAATTAAGTTTACATCAGTAGCTAATTGAAGGATAAATACTTTTACTAAGATTTGAACCTAAATCATTAGAAACCCTAACCTACATAAGTATACTTCCCATTTTCACCTCAAACCTTTGTTAAACTTCAAACTAAGGACCCAAATCTTCTAAATAGATGTCTAAACCATAATTAAGCCTTAATCATTCGCTTCTTCATTGGCCTGGGAACAAACATAGCTTTCTTGAGTTCCATTTCTTCTGCAAGTTCCTCCTTTCTTTCATCTGAAAGAAGTCTGAGAGTGTTTGCTTCCTGCACTCTCACCCAAATGAGATAAGCCCTGTTTTCCAACTCATCAAATGTCAAAGCCCTCAACTTCTGATATGTCCATCCAACTCCATGATATCTGAGCAACATAAAGTATAGCTCCCTTCTATCCCTTTTCAATTCTGAGAGAATGTTACTTGCCTTGTGTTTCAAAATTACCTGGCAATCCTTCTGAACTCTAAGAAGAATCTCCAAACCCCATATTTGATCTGAAATGGTCAAGTCTGGATTCTCCATGCATCTTTCTTCCCAAGCATTGTACATTTGAACCACCTCTGGCATGTCAAAGTCAACCTGCAATTTCAACTCTCTCAGCTTCTCCTTAGCCAACTCATCCCCATACTCAAGCCTTTCTGGTTCTATAATCATCACACTTGAGTCTGAGCTAGCTCCATCACTTCCTTCTTCTGAAGTCACAACAAATGGTGACTCTTTCACCTCCTTTCTATCCTGTTCCATAATTTGTGCAGCTAATCTTCTATCAAACTCAACTTGAGCTGCATCCTTTGGAACAATCTTTTCTACCAATATACCCTTACCCTTATCTGTTGGTGTAATGGTTGGTAAGGTAGATGGTGATACCTGTGTAGAAACCTCCTTGATGATAGATGATGACTGGGATACATCACCTTCATGTGCAGGTCTGTCAACGCCCAATTTTGTCCTATCAGCGCCCAAAATATTTCTGTCAGCGTTCAACTTTTCCTTGTTAACGCCCAAATATCTTCCCTCAGCGCCTTGTGTAACCTCTCTCAACATAGCTGTAAATGATAAATTTAAGTTGGTAGGAGAGACTAAGGACGTATCAAAACCTGTTTGTTTCTTCAAAGTTGTAAGGGCCTCAGCAACATCCATTGATTGACCATCATGACTGCCCTTATCACTTAGATTTATTGGATCTTCCTCCCCTTTGGAAGATTCCTCCATACCCCTCCTTGCACTAGCACTCTCCAAAACAACAATCCTCTCCCTCAATTGCTTGAGTTCAAGGCCTTGTGAGCTGACAACTTGTACTAAGTCTGCATTTTGCTTTTGCAAGCTCATGCAGACTGCCGTCACTTCCATAAGAGTCATTGGTACTAGTCTGCCCTCTTCTGAAATGGGGATTTGACCTCCCAAGTCAGATTCATTGGGCAAGGATGAGGACTTAATGATGGTGGGACTGCCTTGGCCAGCATCTAAGCCAGAACCAATAGTCCCAGCCTCATCCAGGTCACCAGCCACACTTGTGGTGGTGGTTCTCTCTGCTACATGGCTAGGACCACCAGAGGAGAACACTCCAGTAGTCCTTTGGCGTTTCATCAACCTATATTCAGGGGGTGTGGAAGATGGTGTGGAAGAATGGGTGGATGTGGGTTGGTTAAGGGGTGTTTGGGTTTGTGAAGGTTGTGTGTCAGCGTTGGAAATAGGCACATCAACGCCAACATTTAATGTGTCAGCGTTGAAGGAAATTTGGTCAAGTTGCATATGTTCAGGTGTAGGTATGGGTTCAGGTATTGGGTCAAGTTGTGGTTGGGGGACAATTTGTGGTTGGGGGTCTGGTTGGGGTTGTGATGCTGCAATAACAGCAAGCATATGTTGGGTTAAAGGTAGGTCACGATGGGGTGGGGAGTTCATCTTCATAAAATAGCTTTCGTTTGCTCAGGGATCTTATAAAAATCATTATGATCCCTTGTGCAGTAACCTTGGACATCAAAAACCATTTGGAGAAAACGGGGATAAGCTAAAGTCATTATGTTCCCCTTGTTTTTACACATGCCCTCAAAAATCATTTTAGAATAATTAAATTTTTGCCCTGTTGCAATGCACACAATAGCACTGGCAATAGATCTATTGATCTCATTGTGTGCAGTGCATTTGGGACTCAAACATTGAAGGAGGACATGTATGAGGTACTTCTAGGCTGGGGGAAATTCCTGCTTATGATACTTGTTTAAGGTACCTTCATCAGGAAAAGGATATCCCAAAGCCCTAAGCCCTTGTTCTATTTCATTAATGGGAAGGGTGGCTATACCATCAGCATCATCAAGATGCAAGGCTTGGCGTACCAAAGCCTCAGTAACCACCCAAGGTCTCCCATGAACAATAGAAGTCAATGTAGTCACTCTATTAACTGTTGAGGAACTAACAGTGTTCCAAAACTGTTTAATATGTGTGACTGGAATGAGTGGTGCATGAGAAATAGCATACCTTAATGGGGATGCGTTCAAATACGCCACCATTTGTGTGTATTGGGGAAACAGAGCATCATCAGCTTCAAGATACGCAATCATGTTGTGTTGAGTTCTGAACCCCAATTCCAATTCTGATGGTTTAAACTTGGGTGCCATTGATGAAAGTTGTTAATTTTAAGTGAAGAAGATGAAGTTGATAAGAGAAAATTGTGTTAGACAAGAATTATAGATACCCTGTTTAAAATAGGAGCCAAATTTATAGGAGAAGAAAATGCATGTGATAGGTCCAAAAATAGGCAAGTATTTTCAAAAATCAATCATGAAAATATTGAAAAATTATAAGTTTATCTCATGCATTAAATGTAAAGTAACAACTCCCAAAATTACGGCCTAAAAATATGTCAAAAAGTAACAACTGGGTAGGTCCCATTGAGTGTCAACGGTCAAAAATAACCTATCAACGCCCAACGGCTATAATCTTGTCAACGTTTGCCTATAGCCATGTCAGCGTCTAATTTGGTCACAACAACGCTTGGAAAATTCTTGTCAGCGTCCAAAAATAAAAATGTTTTAAAAATGAAAAATGACCTAAACAAGTAATTTATCCTAGAGAAGATAACCAAAAGCTGATAATTATTATAGGGCGGAAAGCACTGTCCAGTTATGCACACTTGCTTAAGCAAGATAGACACAACAGTCCTCTAGTGTCCCTTGCTAACCAAAACTCTTAACAACCAAGTTACCTTACAAAAATCCTTGTTACTCCAGGTAAATCCCATAACAAAATTATTTCCAAGTCTCCCAACAGACCACAACCAATTCTAGGCCAAAAATGGTCTTGGCAGCATGCATAGTATATCAACTTTACATGCTGCAGTGCCTCATGATTTAGTAAAACTAACTCATACTCACCTGTGGACACAATCTAGAATTGTGATAAGAGTATCATATGGATACCCAAACATCCTAAAGGTTCCTAAAACCTCCCCTTAAACTATGATACAAAAGTTTGCCAAAATATGCATGAACATAAAAAATTTATGTCAAGATAGGAATGAAACATTCCAACCATCATCCATAAATAAAAACTTGTCCAAATGCTTCTCTATTGATCCATAAGCAACTCTGTATCCAATGGTATACTGCTAACACCATCTGCACATTTAGATTGAAAACCACGAAACTAACATTGTTGCTGACAACGCCCCGATAACACATGACATCGTTGAGGGAAGCTTTGTCAGTGTTAGACAATTATATTGCTGACAACGTTGCAAGAACACTTATCAGCGTTCAAGCAACCTTTGTCAGTGTTAGAAAAATATAGTGGAAAATCTAAAACATCAATAACACCAATAACAATGCATCATCCTGTACATACTTTTACAAAAATACTCCAAAACACATATTATGTGAGATTGACCATTCCAATACTGGTTACCAAGTATTGAAATCTCCCAGCATCAAAAGGTTTAGTTAATAAATCTGACACATTTTCCTCAGTGTCAACCCTGTCTGGTTGTATTAAACCTTTCTCAAAGCAATCTCTTATAAAATGGTGTCTAATTTCTATGTGTTTAGTTTTAGAATGATGTACAGGATTCTTAATGAAGCATAAAGTACTGTTATTGTCAACAAATATCTTGGTATGCATGAGATTATACCCATAGTCCAACAGCTGGTTCTGAATCCACAAAACTTGGCCACAATAAGCAGATGCAGCCATATACTCAGCTTTAGTTGTAGAATTAGCCACCACTGTTTGTTTCTTGCATTGCCAAGAGATCAACCTGCTCCCAAGAAACTGACATCCACCAGTTGTGGATTTCCTGTCAAATTTATCACCTCCATAATCACTATCTGAATATGCAATCAGCTCCAATGGTGAATCCTTTGGGTACCACAAACCAAGACCAGGATAGCATCTTAGGTACCTAAAGATCCTCTTCACAGCATAAAGGTGACATTCTTTGGGAGTCACTTGATGGCGTGCACAAGCACACACAGCAAACATGATGTCAAGTCTGGAGGCAGTAAGATACATCAAGGATCCAATCATGGATCTATAGTGCCTGACATCAACATCTTTCCCATCTCCAATCTTTCCCCAAGGGTGTTCTCTATCCATAGGAGTAGTAGCCCTCTTTTCATGTGGAGAAAAGCCAAACTTCTTCAAGATCTCAGCAACATATTTATCCTGGGAGATGAAGATACCATCTTATTTCTGTTGAACTTGTAGACCAAGAAAGAAGTTCATCTCCCCCATAGCACTCATCTTGAATTTGTCTGTCATAAGCTTGGAGAAATCCTCACTCATCTTTGGATCAGTAGACCCAAAAATGATATCATCAACATAGACCTGCACAAGCAACACATCCTTGCCTTTCTTCTTTGTAAACAGTGTCTGATCTATGGTGCCCCTCTTGAATCCATTGTCCACCAAATAGGTAGACAAAGTACCATACCATGCTCTAGGGGCTTGATGAAGGCCATACATAGCCTTTTTGACTCTATACACTTTATCTAGATGCTCTGGATCCTCAAAACCAGGAGGCTGCATTACATATACTTCCTCAACAATAGTTCCATAGAGGAAAGCACTCTTGACATCCATTTGATAGACTGTGAAGCCCATGCATGATGCATAGGCTAGAAAAATCCTAATAGCTTCAATCCTTGCAACTGGTGCAAAGACCTCCTCATAGTCTATCCCCTCCTCTTGTGTATATCCCTGAGCCACTAACCTTGCCTTGTTTCTGACCACAATGCCTCTTTCATCTCTTTTGTTCCTTAGAACCCATCTTGTCCCTATAGGTCTGACATACCTGGGACAATCAACCAGCTCCCAAACATCCTGAATTGCAAATTGGTGAAGCTTATCCTGCATTGCTTCCACCCAACTTGGTTCTTTGAGAGCATCAAATATTTTCTTGGGTTCCTGTTGTGACAGAAAACAGGCAAACAAACATGCTTGCACAAGAGGGGTATCAACCTTCTTGTGTATATTGGCAATAAACCCACCAAGACCTTGATGAGATCTTCTAGTCTGAACTAGAGTCATAATATCACCAATGATCTGGGAAGTGGGGTGATTTTTCATTGTGGAAGTAAGAACCCCTCCTTCAAAAAGTCTGGTGTCCTCAACCTCATGCTCCAAGTTGCCAATATCTTCTTCATCAGACTCTCTTATATCAACATAAGGATGACCTTCTTCATATGAATTGGAAGGTTCACCTTGCTCAAAAGTGGAAGAGAAAAGATGTGCAAAGGTGTTGTCAACGTCTGAACCTTGTTTGTCAGCGCCTGGGCTAACAACGCTTGAACTGTTGTTGTCAACGTCTGAGCCATCAACGTCTGAATTGGTCTTGTCAGCGCTAGATTTGCCTTTGTCAGCGCCTGAAGAACCATGCATGTTTGTATCTGGTGGTGCTTGGAAACCACCATTATCTTGTCCAGCAGCAGCAGCAGCAGCAAAAGCATCTGTCCAAATGGGAATGGTAACATATTCTTGGATAGGAGATGTCTTTTCTGCTTGTGATCCAACCTTTTCATGAACCTGAGTACCTGAAACATCAACAACTTGTTCCTCCATAACATTTGAAGTTACCTTCACAATGTCTGGATTAGTGACAGGAATATAATTTAAAGTTCTAGATAAAGGTTCCAAGTCAAACAACCAATTAGGACCACTTTCAGGATCACTAGGTTTATTTTCTAAAAACCTAACATGTACTCTTTCAAGTATACGTTTATCCTCTTTAAGATAAACCCTATATCCCTTGCTCTGCACTGAATACCCCATGAAGTAACCCTCATCACCTTTTGCACTAAATTTCCCTAAGGCATCACTAGTATCCAACACTACTACATGACAACCAAAAGGTCTGAGAAAAACAATATTAGGTTTTCTACCCCAAAGTAACTCATAAGGTGTTTTGTTCTGAATTTTGTTAACCAATGCTCTATTTTGCACATAACAAGCTGTATTAACAGCCTCAGCCCAAAAGGTTGTAGGAAAGTGAGCATCTGCCAACATTGTTCTGGCTGCTTCAATTAGGGTTCTACTTTTCCTCTCAGCAACCCCATTTTGTTGTGGGGTTCTAGCAATACTAAATTGCCTTGTAATTCCTTTCCTGGCATAGAAATCATCTAGCTTCTTATTCCTAAATTCTCCACCATTATCACTCCTAAGCATTTTAACCTCATTGCCAGACCTCTTCTCAATCTGAGTGATAAAATTAATTAGAATATCAGCTGTGTCACTCTTCATAGCTAGAAAGAATGTCCAAGTAAACCTAGAAAAATCATCTGTGATGACAAAGCAATATGACTTACCATTCAAACTTTCTATATTGGTTGGACCAAAGAGGTCCATGTGTAGCATATGAAGAGGTCTAGAACTAGTGTGCACCTGTTTGGACTTGAATGAGACCTTGTGCTGCTTGCCTTTAAGACATGCAACACAAGAGTGGTCACTGTGGAAGGCCTTCTCAGGCAAACCATCAACTAAACCAAGCCTCACAAGTCTATTTATATTTTTAAAATTTATGTGCCCTAGTATCTTGTGCCACAAATTACTCTCATCTACTGAGGCCTTAGCATAAAAACAAGACATATTATTATTCATTTTAATCCCATTCAAATTAACATTATATATGTCCTTATGCCTAGGTGTTCTATACTCAATATATTTCTCATCAGGGATCTTAAAATCCTTGCTTAACACCAAACACTCAGTATCAGTAAACAGAACTTTATTTTTGTTATCACAGACTTGTGATACACTGAAAAGGTTATAATCAAGTTCTTTTACCAGGAAGACGTTCTCAAAACGCAAATTCTTGGTGAGAAGGGTTCCTTTGCCTGTGATAGTACCATATCCGCCTCCAAAGTAAACCTTATCACCATCTTTAATGGGAGTGAAGTTCGTCAAATAGTCTTCCTTCCCTGTCATGTGCCTTGAGCATCCACTATCCCAATATCCATAATCATTGAACTGTCTTTGAATGCCCTGCACATAAAGAAAACAAATTAGTTTTCTTTGGGAACCCAAGTCTTAAAAGACTTGGATTCATCTGGTTGTTCAATAAGAACAGACTTAGTTCTCACAACAACCCAATTCTCATCCTTCTCAGGATGAAATACCCAGTTAACCCCAATAGGTTTTGTAATGACCTTTGAAATGTAATTAAATCTGTTGCAGGTCATTGAAATCCCATTATCATTAGGGATATGATCTTTCTTGGGTCTCCATGTTAAGCTTGAAGAAGCTTTAGACCCCTTACCTTGTGGTTGAAAATATTTAGGTCTGATCACGTTTCTGTCAGCGTTAGAATTTGTCCTGTCAACGCTGAAATTACCCTTGTCAACGTTGAACCTAGGGTTTGCTACAGAAACCCATTGCCTATTTGACCAGGTGTTTGTCTTTTAAAATGGTCTTTGTCCATGAGTGTTAGACCCTCTAGTAAAGAATGAGGCAGGTCTAATCACTTGTGGACTTTGCTGCACACAAGGTTTGGGTCTGACAACGTTTGACTTCCTAACAACGTTGACTTTGTTCCTGCCAGTGCTGAAATTGTTCCTGTCAGCGCTAGCTGTGGGAGCGTTGACACACTTGTATGCCAAGTGTGAAAAGCTACCATAAGTGTAACAAGCTTTTCTAGACACAACCTTAGGTCTAGAAGAGAAGAAGCCTGTTCCATGATTGCTAACTTAGCTCTTGGGTGACCTAGTATTCCTATACATCTCTACATATTTAATGCTAGGTTTTCTATCAGTGTTTGAGCCTAGGTTAATAACTTTACCAGTGAGTGGGTTAGTAACCTTGATGGGTGTTGACTCATTGGGACTTTCACATAGTAAGCCACCCTTAACAAATAAAGTAGGGTTAGCTTTCTTCCATTCATTCAGGTCAGTCAACTTTTGTTGATACTCTTCAACTGGAGTGACAACTCTTGGTGGAGGAATGAATTCCTCCTCTTTGAGCTCTGGCAAACCAGTCCAAGATAGGTCCTTTTGTTGGACACCATAGAAGTCACCAGCTGGTGGTGGAACCAAAGAGTAATCATTCATCCCAATCCCAGTCATGTCCTTAGGATCCCTTCGTTTACCCACACACTCTCCTAGGGTTTGGGTGGCTCTATCAAATCTTTGAATTTTAAGGCCAACATTATCTTTATTCTTAATAGCCTCATCTAACTTAGCCTGTATCTCACCATTAACCCTTTCCATGATGTTTCTAATATCCATACTAGCATCTAACTCATGTTTTAAGATATTGATTTTATCTTTTAAGTCAAATTCCATTATCTTATATTCAGAAACTGTTTTCTCAGTTTCAGTAAGAGCTAGTTGGTAATTAGACAGTTTACATCTTTCAGTACTCACATCCTCTAATAATCTTAACACTTCTTTGTTAAGTCTTTCAGTATTTAACCTACAACCTTTGCTACAAAAAGCATCATCATATACCTCATTATCAGATGAAGAGGAGGAGTGTGCCATGAGAGCATATTCAACATGCTCTTCTTCTTCAATATCAGCAACCAAAGCTTTATCCTCTTCAACATTCTTAGCCAGATAGCTCCAATCCCATCCCATACCATCAATTCCTTGAACTGCAACCATGGCTTTGAAATCCTGAGCTTTAACAACCTGACTTGAGGGTTTACCAGCATCAGATCTTCTAGGAGATCTGCATTCCCTCATGAAGTGCCCCATACGATGACAGTTGTAGCATTCAACTTTGGATTTATCAAATCCAGCTGTGTCTTTAGCATTGAAGGTCATCTTCTTTTTAAACCTTCTGTTCCACCTATTTGCTCTTATACTAGCAAGAGCCATGTTCCACTTAATGTCCATCTCTTCCAAGTGCTCATCACTTATCTGCTCAAGGTCCTCATATGTAATCACTTAACCATTGGGCAAAGAAGCAATGTAAGCACAAACAGTATCCAAATCCAAACCAGCAAGTTTAACTCTTGGGGAGTCATTCTTGAATGTGTCAGCGTCTGAAAAGGAGACGTTGATAGGACTTGTTCCAGCGCTGACATATGATGATCCAGTAACTGGATTCATGTAAGAGTCCTTATGATTGAATTGACCTTCACTATGAGAGAAGAAGGCCATGTTGCTGTTGGTAGATTTACTTCCATGTTCTAAAAGAGTTTCATCTTCCAACAGCCTTAGTTTGTTGTAGATGTCATCAAACGAGGAGCTCTTGTAAGTATTGTTGGCAAGAATGGATCTTGCCTCAATCTTCCATACCTCACCAAGACTTTTAAGAAAGGTAGCATTAATGTCAACATCACCAACTTGTGTCCCCATGAAGGACAACTTGCTTGTAATGTCAAGCAGTCTGCTTCTCACACTACTCAGTTTCTCATTGGGTTGAGCTTTGAAGACAGCATAATCATGCATGAGTTGCTTTTTCTTTTCTTCCTTAGTGTCTGCATTGCCACCATATGCAACTTCAAGAGCTGCCCAAAGATCCCTAGCAAATTCATAGCCTCTATATTTATGCTGGTTTTCTTGTCCCAAAGAGACTTTCAGAATATTTAGGGCTTTCATGTCAACCCTTTTCTTTGCTATGTCATCAGCAGCCACAGCTCTACCATCTCCAGGTTTTTCTCTCTTATCCTCTTCAGAACATCCAGTAACAGCTGCTCTTTGAGCAATAACATTAGCAATCTTTTGAGCCTTATTGAATGTGTTTCCATATTCAATAATCTCCCAGAATGTGTAGTCATAGATCCCTAGATATTGTTCAAAGTTGAACTTCCACAAGTCAAAGTTGGTTGCATCAAGCATGGGAATCTTGATGTTTGGTAAGGCTGAGGAGGAGGAGGTTATTGCTTCAGACATGATGTTGTTTAGGGTTTCTGAGAAAATTAGGGTTTTGGTGATTTTTAGGGTTCTGGTGTTCTTTAAGATCAAAAGTTCCTCAACAAGCTCTGATACCACTTGTTGATCCCAAACTTAGATCGATTTAGCTTTATGTATACGAGATTAGATCAAGTAATACACTTAGAGAAACCTTTGTATATGCTTATGAATTTAAGTGTTATGCGGAATTTAACACTTAAACAAGAACACACACAATGATATAAACAAACTTTCACTTTGATTATCAATATCAAACTTGCTTACAATGAAAGTAGTTTACGAATGAAAACTTATATGAAACTTTAACCTAAAGGTCTTCTTTTATAGACATAAGAAGCCTTCTACAATAATCTACGTATCAGCTATTCTAGATAAAGATAAATATAGAAAATACAATGTTGTTCCTATCTTTACTAGAACTATTCTAGAATACAATAAACGCGTAGAGTATATCTTCCTATCAGTGCTTGTCTTCAATGTGTCAACGCTTGACTTTATCTTGTCAACGCTTGAGCTGTCAGCGCTTGTTTTGTTCTTGTCAACGCTTGTATTACTCTTGTCAGCGCCCAAGTGATCTGGCCTTAATTTATTCCCGACACTTTCTAATTGAGGATGAGTTTTCCTATAATTCTGATGATTTATTTATCTCTTCATTGAGTTTGGATGAGGACGACTCTCCTACCTTGGACTTAGATGATGACTTTTCCCCTCATTTAGACCTTAATGAAAAATTTTCAAAAGGAAAAGACAAGGAAAACCTGAAGGTTCATATTACTTATGTTTTAACACCTCCTTTTCAACCTTTAGTGTCTAATGATATGAATTTTTATAAGGGGAGTCTTCTAAGAGAAACACTTCTTTGACTTGTCATTTTCCTCTAAAGGAAAAGGTTTTTGATCCTAGTATAAACATTTTTGAGCTATCTTAGTATCCATCTGATGCTATAAAAGAAAAATTCTTTAGAAAAATGGGATCATTACTTTCTTATTATACCTTTCATTGTGACCATCGTTTTCTTAAGGGAACCTCGACTATTTTACCCTAGTTTGTGATTTCCACCTTGACGTTGTGCTATTACTGGTGGACTTTCTTCGAGGTTTCTCTTTATGGGCATGACTTTTCACCATTAGCATTGAATAACTAGGTTAGATCATCTAGAGTAGATTTTGGTAGGTTAGGTTTAATCAGAGGGTGTTATGGTAGAGTTGAAGTGGAGGGGTGGCCTTTCTTCGTCTTTTGGTGTTTGTTTCTAGGGTTGCTCTGTCTCATTTCATTCATGGAGCTTATGGAGGAGGCCCGTGTATCCGGTTCACTTCGATAAGTTATGTAACACCCCCAAATTTATACAACTCAATACAGCGGAAAACTCGTTGGTGTTACGGGATAACACATTACTCACATCATAGACAACGCATACAAATCGCGTCGTTTAATAATAAAAGCATTTCCATTCATAAATATCAAAGTTACATAGGTCCCAAGTCATTGTATTTTATACAGGTTTTACAAAGCATTTGAATGGAAATTAATATTTAAGTGCGGGCCATGAATTCTTGATGTCTTCCCGAGAATTACCTTCAAGTACCTGAGATAAAACATGTTAAAAGAAAAGGTCAGCGATAACGCCGAGTGAATTCATAGAGTTTAATAAAATCCATCAATATAACATCGGTATAAAATTATTACCGAAAATCATTTTGTACAAATCCATGTAGTAGGCCATAAAATAGCCAAAATCATTTTATACAAATCCTTGTCAAAATCATAATATAGACATTTGCCTTAGAAATCATTATACGAGCCATTGTCATAAAAACATCATACAATACGTTTTATAACGTTGTATAGATTAAATAAAAATCGTTATATGAATATGGTTATATAAAACCAAAACACGAACATAATATCAATAGTATGACCCCGTATTGCTAGTCAGGCAATACATTGTAATTCGTATAGTAGTATTTCATTAATAGGATTATTACAAGCCGCATGACATTGTTACCTTACTAAACCAAAAAACGGGTAGCTAGCCCGAAACTCAATTTGCCCATCTAAATTAGCGTGTCGTCACAAAGGTCACGCTATGGAAATCTTCTCATACATAAATTCGCTTACCAATCAATGTGGCACGACGGGGATCAACCGTCAAGGCGCGAACTGGGGTGATCGTCCCCAAATAGTACTATTATATGCATAAGCGTCTACCAAATCCCGGTAGTTCACAATTCATGCTAATGGGACTTTTAGTGACATAACCTAACTTTAATAATCCATTTTATTTCATCTATCGGGTCATTTAATCATTCATAGGGTCATACAATCATCAGGGTCCAAATCAATAAACAAACAATCGGGACAAATGGTGTCCTATTTCATAAAAACTAACATGTTATCTCCCTCGCGGGTTTATCAAATATTTCATAAAAACATTTTAAAAGAGTGCGAGGCTATGAAATCACGTTGATGTGGGAAAGCGGGTTATCGACAATTCGGACGTACGGTACGTGCTTCAATCACGGAAACCTAGACAAATAATACTCGTCTTAGACTCATGTACAATGACTTTATAAAAATAACAATTATGTATACATATGATGATTATATATATATGATGATCAAGTAGGTTTACATATTCTCATTTACTCATTTTAGTGTTATGTGTCGATAACTTTTATACTAGTTTACTAGTTTTACCTATTTACATATTTTAAGTCCAATAAACTTATTATAAGTTCTTTAACTTGTATTAATCCATTTTATACTTGTATTATCAGTATTTATACTTTACACGTTGGGCCCAAATGGGTTAAGCCCAATAAATAAGTTTATAAGTGTGTTAGCCCATTTTGTTGTATTATTAGTCCAATAATGTTAACTTAGTCCGTTAATGTCCGTATGTTATATAGTTCGGGTTTTATCGGTTTTTACTTGTTATATATGTTTATATATCAGTATATGAGTTTATAAAAGTTTACATTAGACGGGTTTGATCGTCTAAGTTTTAATTGGCGAAAAACGTTAATTTTACGGTAATAGCCGAAAAAGTCGTAAAAATCATGTTTATAGTTTTATAACTTATAAAACTTATCAAACTACCATTTTTATAAAATGTCCGTTTATTTATCCTTATACATATTTATATAAATGTATTATATAAGTTAGTGGGTTTTAATTCACATTTTATACTATTTTTATTTGAGTGCTTATATAATACTATTATACTTTAATTTCCAAAATCTGATTTTTACTTTCATGTTCACCAAAACAGCCATATCTAGAGTTCTATATGGAGATAGAAGCTCAAATTTTTATGACATAAACTACATGATATGTGCTCCATTTAACTCTACTATAGCTACTGTTGAATCAGCCTCTAAGTATTTTCTAAAAATCGTCCAAAACAGTGAACTCAGATTTGTACTCTAAACTTGTTTTGATCATATCTCACTCATCCTAATGATTCCATTGCATGGCCAACTCTCACATGTGTACAAGACATATTACTTACTGTATATCCATTAATCTCTGCCATTTTATCAGTTCATGACATGGTTCTTTACTGTTTTATACAGCTGATATGAGTGTAAACACACATCTTTTCTACCACTTAATTACAATAATGACCGGACCAAAACGTGTATTTTATGTCTTTTATGTCGGAATTATGCGTGGTTTGTGTTTTTGTTGTGATTTAGGACGAAAAGGTGAAAAGTGGAGAAAACACGGACATTCACAAGCATTTACGGACTTTTATTGAAGAAAAAGATGAAAGACGAAGTCAAGAAGTCAATAGTGCAAAAAGAACGGAAGTCCACGACCAATTCTGAAGAATTATCGAAGAAAAAGTCAAAAGACGAAAGTTTATCAAAAGCCGAAGAATTCAAGTCTATTTTATTGAAGAATTTAAAGACGAGTTCAAAGAAATCCCAAAGCCAAAAGTCCTTTAAGTCCAAGTTTAAAGAAGATTAGAAGAAAAGGACTAAGCATGCAATTAATGAAGATTAAAGAAAGAAGGACTTAAGCTTGTAATTAAGAGAAAAGGAAAGAGGGGAGGAAGCTTCCTAATCCTCCCCTATATATAGTTAGGACTAGATTAATTATTTTCTTGTTGGCTAAATTGACAAATTAGCTCTTCCACCATTTACTTACCTTGCACCTTTAATTTCCTTGTCATTTAAATACTTGTCAATTTAATTACCTTGTCTTGCACATTAAATTTCTTTAATTTCAAGTAAGTTTTCATTTAATCTTTGTCAATCTTTACTTTATCTTGTTAATCTCTCATCTACCTTTCTTAATCTTTGATTTTTATGTTTATGTTTGTGTTCATGTTCATGTTCTTTATTTTGATCAAATGGGTTTTTGATTATTGTGGTTAAATTTGTTTGTTTTGTTGATATAAATTGTTTGTTTATGTTTAACTGTTGATTTGTTATTAGTTAAATTAAATCGTTTGTTTGATTCTGTTTAATCTGTGTTATATTCGTTGTTATTTTGATCCCTTGTTCTTCGGGGGAGTTTGTTTCTGTTTCTTTGTTCCCAGGAAAAGTTCTGACTCAAGGGAAGGAGTTCTTTCATTCGAAACTTCAAAGTTCAGGATCAAGGGCTTCATCCGGAAGTCTTCTGAATCTAGAGTTGTTCATTCGGAACTCCAAAAGTTCCGAACCAAGCTAGCTTCATCCGGAAGTCCAAAAGTTCCGGATCAGAAAGGTTTCATTCGGAACTCAAAGTTCCGGATCAAGCAATTCATCTGGAACATTAAAAGTTCCGGGTCAAGAGGTTCATCCGGAAGTTTAAAAGTTCCGGATCAGCAGGGCTTCATTCGGAAGTCTCAAAAGTTCCGAATCAACCAAAACTTCCGAACCAAGGGCAATCTTCCGACTCAAGAGTGTTCATTCAGAAGTCTGAAAGTTCCGGATCAAGAAGGCTTCATCCGGAAGTCTTTCGAATCAAGGAGTTCCGACTCAAGAGTGTTCATTCGGAAGAGTTCCGAATCAACAAGTTCCGGATCAAGACCAAAACTTCCGAGTCAAGCTTCATCCGGAAGTTCATTCGGAAGTTTTGAACTTCCGAATCAAGGTTTCTTTCAGTTCTTTCATTTTAGTCTTTCTTTTTAAATTTCTTATCTTTATTTTCAAGCTTTATTTTTCCCGCCTTTTTATTAAATTGCACTTTAAGATTATTTGCCTTAGCTTTATTTTAGCCTTGCTTTAGCTTAAGTTTTAGTTGCGTTTTAATATTCCCTTAGGTAGATTTAAGTTTACGTCATTTACTTTAGCGCCTTTTAATTTCAGTCACGTTCTTAAATACTCGCACTTACTTTTAATTAGACTTAGATTTACTTTAAGAGCACCTTTACCTTAATTGTTTTGCACATTTATTTAAAAACAACCAAAAAATATTTGTTTCACCAAAAACAATAGAGTCACATAGAGAACCTAGATCAATTCGATTAGATACCGAGAATACGAACTTTAATCTTTTTAACCTGAGTAAAACCTTGTTATCAACAGCCATCATTTTAAGCATGATTTTAACCTTTTTACATATAGTTTTTCATCTTTTTACCCATGATTATCAACACCAAATCCCCACACAATATTTTTATCATCATATATTCATCATATACATATACAATAGGAAAGAAAATACATGATTACATAATCAAAATAACAAGAGGATGAGGAGAACAATCTTTATACCAATCAAGACATGGATTTTGATGGAGAAACTTGTGGTAAACCAAGACCATCTTCAAGACCACCAATCTTCATGAACTCCTTGTGGAAAATCAGCCCCAATACTCCATAGAAACTCCTCCTTGGATGTTATAATCACCACCAATCAATAGGGCTTCAAAAGGGCTTCAACTTATGTGTAAATAACATAAGATTTCATGGTAAATTTTGATCAAAAGTGGTGTTTATGGTGTAGGTTGGGACAACAATGGTGGAGGTTAGAGAGAGAGATGAGAGTGTTTGCATGTATGAAAATGGGAGCTAGCTTAGTGTTAGTGATTTTGTGTAAGGTTTGCTTACTTTGTAAGCATGAAGTAACAAGTGTACTACTTGTTTATGAGGTTTTGACACCTCATGGTGTTGGTAGCATAATATATCCGGTAATGAGTGGGGGTGGGACAAGTGTCCCACTTGTCTCATCCCCATTTATTTACGGGTACTCCTCGATTCTAGTTTCCTCGATTTGCGTGCCCTCGGGTCGTTTCACGAAAAACGTTTTTATAAATTATGAATCAACGGCACAAAACGAATCTAATAAAAATTGTCTCATCAAAAACGGAGTTCGAAAACGTAAATACGTAATCCTAAGGTTTCCGGTTTAGTCGTAAAGGACGTTAAAATAAAATCGTAAGTCCTAATCTCTTCTCGTAAATTTGTGAGTTTATGAACCAACACAAATTTAAAACTCCAAAATAATATTCACGAATAATTTATTTTCTGAAATGTCGGACTGTCACCAAAGACGGTGTATGTAAACGTAAGCACGTAACGTTGAATCCTCCGGTTTAGACGTAGTCGACGCTACTTCAAGACGTAAATCCAAATTACTTCCCAAAAATAAGTGAGTTCATAATATAACATTAAAAATAATATTTTCAAATAAATATTGAGAATAAAATATCAATCATAAATTGACGGATTACCACAGTATTTAACCCCTAAACAGGATCTTTGTCCTCAAAGATCATCTTACTACTCGCTTCTTATAGAGTTTAAGCCATGTGGGTATTTCCTCCACATTCGGTCTTTTCTCACAAGTGTAATTCATTACAATACGCGAGTTTCATCAAACATAACTACGGGAATAAGATCAGGCTTAATGTTGACTTACTTTCTCTATCCATGATGTTCACGGATTTTTGATGAATGCAACTTTTCACCGATCTAAACTTTACTAAGAAATAATTAGATTATCACTTGATAGACATTTCATCAAGTTCGATATATGAAACATATTTCACGCAGCTCTTGAAGTCCTAAGGTAGATCCAGCTTATATGCCTTTCAAACCAATCTTTTACATCATCTCATTGGTCCCATACAACGGGGACTTATATCCCATGATCTTCCAGATCATCAGTTCAGTTTTCCATAGTTAAATTTTTTGGCATAACTTCGCTACCCATCTGGCACTTCAAGATCTACATTTCATATTCACATAACCTCCTGCCCACTACCGGTAATCAGATCCTAATTTCAACAATCATTTCAGGTCTCGAGGGTCGAGTATTTTGTAAGGTTAGGTTCGCCATCATAGGAAACCTTAAACCTAAAAGACATGTCCAACTCACAATGGGTGTATGTCGGGTGTCTTTATCCCAACTCCTGCTTACAGATGCTCTAATATTTAAATCTTATCAAGATTCGATCTCGATCCTACTCGATCCTAACACGATAATTATCAATGATAATCTCTCCAAAGGAAAATGATTTTACAGTCTATTACCGAAGGTCAATCATTCAAGCATAAAACAACATTTATAGTATTTTGTATCGTTACTTTACCTCATCCCTTCGATTGGGGTGGTACACAGTACTCTCATCAAGATTCGTTCTCAATGACTTCTGAGCAAATCTCTAGAAATTCGATGCGAAGCGAGGATCTTGATAGAGATGATCGATACAGGCACACCATGTTTACATAACTCCTTTAAATACAAAAGAGTCAATTTCTTCATCAAGAATCTATCATTAACAGGAATGATATTAGCAGATTTGGTCAGTCTGTCGACGATGACCCAAATCAAATCAAATTCAGATGATGACCTTTGCAATAGTTGGACGTTTACTAATGTATGAGGCGATGTCTGCCTTCATAATTTGCAATCAGTACAACTTCTTCTGATAATGATACATTAAATCAGAAATGACAAGAATAGAATACTTATACTTACAAGATTCCAATATAACTACATCTCACAATCCTTCATATTAGGCAACCATAAACGGCCTTTTAATCCTTTTACACTATCGGCTTCTCAATTTTAATGGTTCACATAAGCCGTGAACTCTCTTTTATTATTATCTATATTATCCTTCTTACAAATATTAGTTATTTTTAAATTGTTCGGCAATTTATTTTGCACCTTCATTATTAAGGAACATATCCTAATTGGTTCTTTATCCTTTTCTACATAAGGTGTCAGTATTTACATTCATTAAAAATTTCTTTCTTCACATTTTCTAAGTTTTAGTTTCTTCTCAACTATCATTTTTATCCGTTTCACTCAATCCGACGTCTAAAGCATCGATAATTATTACGACTAATTAAATAAAAAATATTTAATTTTTATGAAACGTAAACGTAAAGATTTTAAATTTCTTAGTCCGTCCAATTATATGAAAATGTTCAAAATAATTTTTAATTTAATTAACACGATTTTTGTTGATTTATCAAAAATAATTAATAGGATTCGTAAATGTTCGAAAATCTTTGTTTAGATTTTGGTCAAAATTTTCTTTCTTGAAAAGTAAAAATTGTCATTTCAAATTTTTAAGTCATGGTTTAAAAGGTTTCCTCAATCCCTCTTAGGTTGTCTTGAGGTATACACGAACATTTACCCCTAAACAGGAGTTTAGTTAAATGATTTGTGTATAAGGGAATAATCCCTTAAAAATCCTTTGTTAAAACATTTGTCAAAACATATTTCCATTTTCTTTTTGATAAAACCCAAAGTCTTAAATGACTTCTAATTTTTGAAGAGTCAATATATATATATATATATATATATATATATATATATATATATATATATATATATATATATATATATATATATATATATATATATATATATATATATATATATATATATATATATATATATATATATATATATATATATATATATATATATATATATATATATATATATATATATATATATATATATATATATATATATATATATATATATATATATATATATATATATATATATATATATATATATATATATCTTACCATCATTAATCAAACGGTCATTTTATGTAAAGGATTAAGCCTTAATTCACATGTTAAATATTCAAGGTACAGATTTTCATTGTTCGGCCAATTCAGGGCAATCTATAAATAATTATTAACTCATTCTTATTCTTATAAACAAATAAATGGTCCTTAATGATCGCAAGCATGAATTTATCAATTTTCGGCCTACACACGTGATTCACCAAATTTATGAATACTACATGTGTATTAGTCAATCCAAACGACATCACGTGAGACTCATAATGTTCATTACAAGTACCGGATGTAGTGATTGGAATACATAATCTTTTTCGCGGACGCGAAGTTGATGATAACCATGCCATGGATCAAATCTTTAAAACATACGCTAGAACCTTGTAAATGATCAAACAAATCTTCCATTTCGAGTCATGGATATCGTTTTCTATTGTCAATTTACTCAGTTCACAGTAATCTATAAATATAAGGAATGATAACACCATAGCTCTTCATGATGACGAGCTTGGTAGAATAAAAGCTTTCTCCGACAACTCTCTCAGTCGTACGGTAATTCCTTTAATTCATATGGTGCTGACGTATAGTGCACAAGCCACAGCTGCAACACCGGGAATATAATCAATACCAATTTCAACTTGCCTTATTGGCGAAAGTCTAGGTAATTCATCAACAAATACTTACTAAAGTTTCAGATAACAGAAACATCTTTTTAATAAATTCATATTAGGTCCTTCTAGATTATAATATCTATAACTAGTTCACAATCATTCACAATATAATTTCAAGTCTAGATGCAGGATATCGTCATCCACCAAGAATTATTTAGATCACTTTTGATAATCAACATCTTATCCTTTAGGGTAATTCTACTCGAGTTCCCATCAATTAAGACAATGTCGTCATGTCATAATCAATCAATTCATTCTACCAGCACTATCAACTTTTCAGTTTCATTGCCGTCGATAAGATGTGAACTTCTCAAAAGACTAATAATAACTCATAATCCTTCACAATTCAAGGATATCTGGAGACATAACTAACCTTTAAAAGAGTAAGGTCAACGCATAATCTACGCGAGAGAATTTTAAATTAGATACAGACGAAAACATTTAATGAATATGAATATATCCCATGTTTTCATAATTTGAGTACGCATTCGAAAGCTCCTCGGATCGTTACCCAGGTCATTCAAATGAAATCAAATCAAAAGAAATGATAGGAACGTCGATACATCCAGTCGGGTATCAACACTCGGTATTCAGATACTTTTCCTAAGAATCTCACCACGGGAGAATTGGACAAGAAAGAAATTTCAATTGTCAAATAAGACAATTTCCACAGATGAGTAAATTCGACTCAGAAGAATAGATGCTACAGGCACATATGTAGGTGTCCCTAACACTATGTCCCTATTTTTCACTTCTTGCAGATCTCATAAAATTTAATCTTTCACAATCTTCAAAGAAAATGTAGTGTTTATTCATTAGTTTTATGGTGACTACTAATCAGTCTTGCATGGTCCATTCCAAATTGTATGTAGGCGCGCAACTATATACAATTTCAAGATTAACGATGCAATACTCAGTTCGTCAAAATTTTATCATCATGTTTATAGTAAAAACATTTTCATGCTTAATTCTTAAATTTACAAAGATTTTCTTTGTTATGGAAACAGTTAAGTTTTCCAAGGTACTTTATAAACAACTTCATTTCAATAACAATCATTTATAATCTCACTTTGAATAATCCTTATAGTGACGAAAATTGAATTTTCTCAAAGGATACTATTTTATCTTATAAAAACAATGAGTGATCTGCAAAAGAGTGATGAAAAAGTTGTTCATCAAGAACTAACTACAATATGATAGGAAATGAGCTTAGCCAAATAATCATGAGGTTCATGACCTTGATGGCACTCAGGAAGAATAATTCACAACGTAACTCAAATCAAGATGAGTACTTGTTCAATGGTTGCATCACTAATGCGAACATTAGGATGAAGCAATAAAGGATAGATAACATCGATACATGTAGGATTTAGCAATCAATGGTAGTCTTTTCATCAATCACAAACAAGTCAAAATTGTACCGTAACACATTATGTGTCACTATGTCATACAATTTCATGAACTCATCCTACCAACTGATGTCTCAGTTAAGTTATAGATTATTTTTAAAAGATACCACAGTGAATACTAATCTACAAGAGTCATTAGGTGTTCCACATGTCCCGAGAGATCCATCGGTCCCAATTTAGAAGAAGATTTCTTCAATTTATTTCTTGGACACTAGGCATCCTCATTAGTGGACAATGGCCTAGGAACAACCCTTAACACGAATCAACAATCAATTAAAACCTTATAATTCAATCACAAGACTTAACAGATTCCTCTTAACAATCTCATATTCCATACGAGTTAAATTTTACTTCATTCAAGTTTCAACCAACTTATACTCAATGCGATATCCTACCTCATTCTTCAATACTTTCAACCTTATTCATAAACCTTAATAGGGCAATAAAGGCTCGATATGATCAACACTTAATTTCCGATTCTATAACTTCTTTATCACTAGTTATCAAATGAGTCACTAGTATGAGATGACTCATACATTCAATTAGACTTCTCGGAAAGGTATTAGTGGCATGAGGCTTTTGGGTAATGGTTCCAATGACAGCCTCAAGTGCAACATTCACCCTTTCGATTTCAAATTTAAGAATTGGATGACAACGAATCAGATGACATCTTTCTAGGTGGTAACATTTTTTCAAACTCCACTCTATAGAGAAAGATCGTCATGACATCGATATCAGATATAATCTCGCCAATTCTTTTTCAATATCACAATCAACTAATATCTACATTTCTATGAATATCAACCATTTGCTGGGATCATGAATATCCACAACTTGGTTTAGATCTAGGATAGCTAGAATTCCTACGAGAATAGCTTCGATTAATTTACTAGGGGATTTAGGGTTCCTTGTGACAATCTACGTCGTATAAATACCTCGTATAAATATCAAAATAATCATCAAACAATCATGTGATAAAATTACATCATATATATATATATATAATCCAAGTTATATATATATATTAAAATAACACTTCTCAGTCTGGCCTTGTCGGTAACTCGGGAATTCTTCGGCACCGTTATAGTCAAAAGATTTTTAGACATTTTTAGAAAAATGTTTATAGTTAAAAGATTTTGAAATGTTTTATTCAAAACCTTAGTTTTAAAAATCTTTCGTTCTTTATAACGAGAGCTCTGGTACCAAACTGTAACACCCCCAAATTTATACAACTCAATACAGCGGAAGACTCGTTGGTGTTACGGGATAGCACAATACTCACATCATAGACAACGCATAAAAATCGCGTCGTTTAATAATAAAAGCATTTCCATTCATAAATATCAAAGTTACATAGGTCCCAAGTCATTGTATTTTATACAGGTTTTACAAAGCATTTGAATGGAAATTAGTATTTGAGTGCGGGCCATGAATTCTTGATGTCTTCCCGAGAATTACCTTAAAGTACCTGAGATAAAACATGTTAAAAGAAAAGATAAGCGATAACGCCGAGTGAATTCATAGAGTTTAATAAAATCCATCAATAAAACATCGGTATAAAATTATTACCGAAAATCATTTTGTACAAATCCATGTAGTAGGCCATAAAATAGCCAAAATCATTTTATACAAATCCTTGTCAAAATCATAATATAGACATTTGCCTTAGAAATCATTATACGAGCCATTGTCGTAAAAAGATCATACAATACGTTTTATAACGTTGTATAGATTAAATAAAAACCGTTATATGAATATGGTTATATAAAACCAAAACACGAACATAATATCAATAGTATGAACCCGTATTGCTAGTCAGGCAATACATCGTAATTCGTATAGTAGTATTTCGTTAATTGGATTATTACAAGCCGCATGACATTGTTACTTACTAAACCAAACAACGGGTAGCTAGCCCGAAACTCAATTTGCCCATCTAAATTAGCGTGTCGTCACAAAGATCACGCTATGGAAATCTTCTCATACATAAATTCGCTTACCAATCAATGTGGCACGACGGGGATCAACCGTCAAGGCGCGAACTGGGGTGATCGTCCCCAAATAGTACTATTATATGCATAAGCGTCTACCAAATCTCGGTAGTTCACAATTCATGCTAATGGGACTTTTAGTGACATAACCTAACTTTAAGAATCCATTTTATTTCATCTATCGGGTCATTTAATCATTCATAGTGTCATACAATCATCCGGGTCCAAATCAATAAACAAACAATAAGGACAAATGGTGTCCTATTTCATAAATACTAACATGTTATCTCCCTCGCGGGTTTATCAAATATTTCATAAAAACATTTAAAAAGAGTGCGAGGCTATGAACTCACGTTGATGTGGGAAAGCGGGTTATCGGCAATTCGGACGTACGGTACGTGCTTTAATCACGGAAACCTAGACAAATAATACTCGTCTTAGACTCATGTCCAATGACTTTATAAAAATAACAATTATGTATACATATGATGATTATATATATATGATGATCAAGTGGGTTTACATATTCTCATTTACTCATTTTAGTGTTATGTGTCGATTACTTTTATACTAGTTTACTAGTTTTACCTATTTACATATTTTAAGTCCAATAAACTAATTATAAGTTCTTTAACTTGTATTAATCCATTTTATACTTGTATTATCAGTATTTATACTTTACACGTTGGGCCCAAATGGGTTAAGCCCAATAAATTAGTTTATAAGTGTTTTAGCCCATTTTGTTGTATTATTAGTCCAATAATGTTAACTTAGTCCGTTAATGTCCGTATGTTATATAGTTCGGGTTTTATCGGTTTTTACTTGTTATATATGTTTATATATCAGTATATGAGTTTATAAAAGTTAACATTAATCGTCTAAGTTTTAATTTGCGAAAAACGTTAATTTTACGGTAATAGCCGAAAAAGTCGTAAAAATCATGTTTATAGTTTTATAACTTATAAAACTTATCAAACTACCATTTTTATAAAATGTCCATTTATTTATCCTTATACATATTTATGTAAATGTATTATATAAGTTAGTGGGTTTTAATTCACATTTTATACTATTTTTATTTGAGTGCTTATATAATACTATTATACTTTAATTTCCAAAATCTGATTTTTACTTTCATCTTCACCAAAACAGCCATATCTAGAGTTCTATATGGAGATAGAAGCTCAAATTTTTATGACATAAACTACATGATATGTGCTCCATTTAACTCTTCTATAATAGCTACTGTTGAATCAGCTTCTAAGTATTTTCTAAAAATCGTCCAAAACAGTGAACTCATATTTGTACTCTAAACTTGTTTTGATCATATCTCACTCATCCTAATGATTTCATTGCATGGCCAACTCTCACATGTGTACAAGACATATTACTTACTGTATATCTGTTAATCTATGCCATTTTATCAGTTCATGACATGGTTCTTTACTGTTTTATACAGCCATCATTTTAATCATGATTTTAACCTTTTTACATATAGTTTTTCATCTTTTTACCCATGATTATCAACACCAAATCCCCACACAATATTTTTATCATCATATATTCATCATATACATATACAATAGGAAAGAAAATACATGATTACATAATCAAAATAACAAGAGGATGAGGAGAACAATCTTTATACCACCATGATGATGTAGGTTATGATCAAGACATGGATTTTGATGGAGAAACTTGTGGTAAACCAAGACCATCTTCAAGATCACCAATCTTCATGAACTCTTTGTGTAAAATCAGCCCCAAGACTCCATAGAAACTCCTCCTTGGATGTTATAATCACCACCAATCAATAGGGATTCAAAAGGGCTTCAACTTATGTGTAAATAACATAAGATTTCATGGTAAATTTTGATCAAAAGTGGTGTTTATGGTGTAGGTTGGGACGGAAATGGTGGAGGTTAGAGAGAGAGATGAAAGTGTTTGCATGTATGAAAATGGGAGCTAGCTTAGTGTTAGTGATTTTGTGTAAGGTTTGCTTACTTTGTAAGCATGAAGTAAAAAGTGTACTACTTGTTTATGAGGTTTTGACACCTCATGGTGTTGGAAGCTTAATATATCCGGTTATGGGTGGGGGTGGGACAAGTGTTCCACTTGTCTCATCCCCATTTATTTACGGGTACTCCTCGATTCTAGTTTCCTCGATTTGCGTGCCCTCGGGTCGTTTTACGAAAAACGTTTTTATAAATTATGAATCAACGGCACAAAACGAATCTAATAAAAATTGTCTCATCAAAAACGGAGTTCGAAAACGTAAATACGTAATCCTAAGGTTTCCGGTTTAGTCGTAAAGGACGTTAAAATAAAATCGTAAGTCCTAATCTCTTCTCGTAAATTTGTGAGTTTATGAACTAACACAAATTTAAAACTCCAAAATAATATTCACGAATAATTTATTTTCTGAAATTTCAGACTGTCACCAAAGACGGTGTATGTAAACGTAAGCACGTAACGTTGAATCCTCCGGTTTAGA
Organism: Glebionis coronaria; assembly: GCA_025667525.1. Taxonomy (NCBI): domain Eukaryota; kingdom Viridiplantae; phylum Streptophyta; class Magnoliopsida; order Asterales; family Asteraceae; genus Glebionis; species Glebionis coronaria. Next base: position 145,741,061 of record CM046882.1, read on the forward strand.
CGTAGTCGACGCTAGTTCAAGACGTAAATCCAAATTACTTCCCAAAAATAAGTGAGTTCATAATATAACATTAAAAATAATATTTTCAAATAAATATTGAGAATAAAATATCAATCATAAATTGACGGATTGCCACAAGTTATTGCTATTGTGATATTCAACACTTGTGGTTAAAATGAATTCACTTTAGTTGTCTCTTCCTTAGCTCGAGTTAAGCAAAGTTATCAATGCCATAAGTGTAGGGGAGTTTACTCCAATACTCTTAAACATTGAGGACAATGTTTATCTTAAGTGCAGGGGAGACTTCTATCGAAATGACCTTGCCTAGACCATTGTCTTAGTTTCATGATAATTAGGAAAACTAATTTTTTCAAACATTTTTCAAATTTTTTATCTACTTTGGCCACCAAAAATATGCATTCATGATTTTTGCATTAATCATTTTTCATTTGCATAACACATTTGCATTGTATATATTTCTTCTTTTATGTTTCATCAAAAACATATGAAAAGGAAATAAATATAATAAAGGATATGGTTTAACAAGTTTAGGAGTATTTGACATATTAGGACCGCCATGAATATTTTGACTCAACCCGAGTTTGCTTATCTAAGCTTACTCTAGCTAGTATCCTTAACCATGTATACCTTATTTGGTTTATTAGGCTAAGCATCCACTAGTCTCATTATTTGAGATTTTAAACTATGGAGAACGAGAGATGATAGAGTTTGAAGTAAGTGTAAAGGGCTAGATAAACCTCATATTAATTAATTGTGGCTTTTATATCCCCTTTCGTAACCTTTACTTTCTCGTCAACGCATGTATATATTGTTAATAAATAATCAAGAACGGGGTTAATCGGTTTGTAGTATCTTATGCATTTTTAACTAATCATTCGTGGTTGGCATAAGTACGTCTTAAGATTTTAAGTTAGAATGTTTTATGTGTACTAGACTTATGTCATGCTTAATACTTAGCGGATGTTTTTCCTTTTATTCTTTTCAACTTTCTTTGTGAGGAATAAAGAAAAATAAGAGCGGCTCATGAAAAAATGAGTAGCTAGAAAAAAAAAGAGAAAAAAGAAAAAGAAAAATAATAATTATACAAGACTCCTAAGAGAGGCAGTGAAGTGTTAATTATAGTATCTATTGAGTTCCAATATTACTCTCAGAAGGGTTGCGGGGATTTGATAGTTGCTTCAATCCAATATTACCTTGACAGGTTGCGGGATTGAAGATCCAAGGTCTCAAAAAGGCGGCGGATATAAATTATTGTGTGAGTTTTATTTTTCTTTTCTTGGCGGGTGTGTAGCTAATTAGTAATGCATGACACAAGGATCTTACACATAAGTCGAATGAATTATTATTTTGGGTTGGACTTATATTAATTGTGGGCGTTTTTTCGAGTAATGGATAAGATGGTTACTGAGGATTAAAAGCGTGCCTCCTTATTTTCAGATTTTACATTTCTTATATTTCACGTTTTAAATAAAGACAAATTTGCTTCCAAGCAGTTTGCTCAAATAATAACCGGTCTTAGAGGCACAATAAGTGGGGGTATAATAATAACACAATTAAGTTTTATGAATAAGTCGACGCACTTTCACTTTTGGATGACAATGATCTTGTTTTTAAGCTTGGTATGGGAAAGTGAAACTTGAGGATGATAAGTGTTCATTGTAACAAAGCCCTAATTAAACTATTTGATTTCTTTATGAGTTATTTCCATTAAATTATTTTAATAAAATACAAAAATAAATAAATAGAATTGATTTCCTTGCATTGCATTCTTAAAAATTAAAAATCATGCATCATATAGCATAGTATAGTATATTAAATCATAAAATGGCCAAGGTAGATTAATTATGCGAAAAATGTAATTTAGAGCTTTAAAATACTACATTGCATGAGGCCATGGCAATGGTCAAGTGGAGGGGAGTTAATGAGTGTGAAAACACTCATCGGTTATAACCCAAAAACCACTTAAAACATGGACAAATACATTATATTGAACTGTAAATTATTAGAATTACGCGTGTATTTGGTGTTTGTGTATTCTCAGGTAAAACATATACATTTTGAGACAATCACGAGCTTTCGCGGGTTTTATTCGAAGAAAAGACGAATAAAAGATTGAAACAATACTCCAAGGACTACTTTTGCTATATTAATGAAGATTGAGGGTTCGAAGTGATAAAGAATCAAGTTTCAAAAGACTAATATTACCATTTTGCAAAGTTATAATGAAGAAAACTGAATCTGCCAAAAATAAGAGACTACAAGGACTGTTATTGCAAGATTGAAAAGCTGTTAGCAAAGGTGACAAGTGGACGAATCAAATGGGGTTATAACATGTCACATGGATTGCCATCTAAGCATTTTCTTACCATTCATCTTGGATAAACAATGAATTGATGAGATGTTGATCCTGGTTCTCTCATTGTAGCCAATAACTACACGCCAAGTCATCTTTTCTTCTACAAAAGATTGAGAACGAATTAAAGATTTTCAAAAGGAATGTATAACATCAAAGTTGCTCATTTTCATGTCATAAACAAATCCCAGCAACTTAAGTACACTGAAATCAACTCCAACCAAAACCCCTAAATTCTGGAAACGTGATGAACTCCCAATCAGCCACGTGTTGGATTATTACTGGAGGGAGCACGTCAGCTACTTCACCAGCTTGTTTTCTCCTCACTCCTATATAATGTCCTATTTCTCTCATTTGTAAAATGTAATCTGTAGGCGTGTTTTACACATAGTAGAACTAGTTATAGAGTCTACGTAATACTTTCTCTCTTTTTCTTCCATCAATACTTAGTTAGTTAGATAATCAGATACAGTTAGTTGATTCGGTTGTAACATATTTCCACTCATCATCAATAAAATTACATACAGTTTTCATTATCTTTCTAAATTCCTTCATGCTTAGAAACACATGTCAATATGATTTTTGAAGTTCTTCATACCTGATATGGAGCTATTGTTCTAGTACTGTTCGTGTGAAATTACTGTTCTTCAAGATCGACGGTTGCTGTTATGGAAGTTGCGAGTTGAGAAGTCTTCAAGTTCGAGATGAATTTGTGTAATATGTTGTTTTGGTTTGTTACGGTTTTTGGGTGATGCTAATTTTTAAGCTGTAGTCCTGGTTCAACTTGATCCGAGTTCAATTTTGGTGGATTTGATATCAGTGTCGAGATAGCATCTGGTCCGGTTTTAGTTCTTTTGCAAGTGACTGCTGATATTCTGATCTTTGTGACTAGCGTAGTGATGATTTCTGGTTTATGAAGCTGTGATATTGCTGGATTGTTTCTGTGACGGTTTTTGGTGAATGAATCGAGTTCTGCTAGATTTAGTGCGAATAGTAGGTTAATTCTTCTGATGAACAGTTCATAGTAGTGATTTTCGGATGGATTTGCAGTAGGATTATGATCAGTTGGTAGACTCATAGATTTCGATTCGAGATCAGTTTGACGAAGAGATTTCAAGATATTCAGTTTTGCGAAGTGTCATTAATTGTAGCAAAGTTAAGTAAATAGTGATGTAGAACTTGACGCTTTTTGGTGACTGATCTGCTGTAGTGGAGTATTAAGGGAACTTAGGCTAGGATTCTTGTTCGATCATTCAAGAGCTGTGAATGAGTTCTGCAATTGGTTTTTTTTAAGTAGCAGATTGTTAAACATTGATGCAGAAAGTTGTAGAGATGAGGTTTGATGTCAGTAGCTGTTGAGAAGGTTTTTAGTACTAGTTTTGGTGGAGATCAAATCCTTTACAACAAGTTTTCAACCTCAACGGACAGGCCTGGAGGAAAGGTCTATTCTTGTTTTTTCATTTTATTTTTCATAATCTGCTCATTTGATAGAACTGTTATTAGATGTGAATTTTTACTTGATTAATTTCTAGCATAGAGTAGTAAGATGTTAAAGATAATATTCAGTTTAGGTTGTATCATTTTAAGTATTTTTGAGCTAGTAATTGAAGTTTTAGATCAGTTAAGGTGCGTTTGAAATTAGTTCATAAAGCTTAGTCTTTTAATTGTTAAAAGTTGTACTGGTTTGATTTAGATTCCCAGTTAGTAGAGAATTTTGTCTCGGGTCATTGAGTTGTTTATGTCAATAGTTAGCCTAAAATTCAATCACTACAAACCTGTATTAGGAAAAGTGTTCATCATCTTGTTAACTGTATGAATGGATCTTTCATAGTCAAAGTTGAATTGTTTGCTTTTTGACTTTCGTTGGTTTAAGTGTCAGAATTGAGAAGATAGTTTACTGATTTGATTTAGTTAAGTTTTTAGAAGTTAAGAATTAAAAAAATAGTTAAACAAGATTCAGTGGTAATATGAATTTTTGTTTCAATTTGTCGCAAATTTGGAGTTTACACTACTTGTCCATGCCATTAAGTTTAGTAGTCATAATTACTAAGACTTGTAATCTCATTGTTGGGCCTTTGTACTAATATGACGTTTTGCTTGAATTTTAGATCAACTCTGTTTTTTTTATTTTGAACAAAATTGTAGAATAAGTTTTTGTATAAAATGGCTCTATAAAAATAGATTTAGTTTAATATTTTGCGTTTTGAATTTGTAGTTTAAATTTGTATTTTACATTTTTATATTTCGTGCGTTTAGTTGTGGAATTTGCAAATTGTTTTTAGAATAATACATATATATATAGTATAAATAATATTTTTACCTTTTTACGTGCTAACTGCCATTTAGAAGTAGAATCCAAATCTCACGACTATAACCAAAAACAATAAACGTACTAGCTTGTTAATTGTTGATCAATTCGAATAGATACCGAGAGAAACGATGTACTAAAAAGACAAATATTACATTACTAAATGCTTTCACATTTCACTTCAGTAGACAATACTCTCGATAACATTCTACCGGAACATACCAAATGTCCAAGCTATTTTCCCATACCTAGACACCTTCAATTTTTATGAAACTTACTGGATAACTCACTAACAACATATAAAAAGCCCTCAAAATTTTCATCAAAAGATTTGACCTCTAAGACTTTCTGCTCAACACATCTTTAACTTACAAAATTTGGATAGTTTTACGTCTTCGACTCATAATACCATTTTAACCTTTCTAAGCAATTCCGTTTACAAAACCGAAACTTGAGTTCAAAAATAGACTCCAAAACCTAAGTTTAGAGCCTGAGAACAGCCCTTGAACATTTTTAAAACTCATTTTATACTCCCTGATATTCGATCTAAATATCGACAACAATTTCGTATTGTGTCAATACTCGTCTCCCGGTACACGAATAATCAAACTAGCATAACTTCCTCCTCGTTTTGAGTTAGAAGCTCTACCATATATCGAATCGAAGCTTAGTAAAATCTCTACAACAAAATCAAATCATCTAAACCTCAACTTAGACTTAAGGTTCCCAAAAATGCCTCTAAATTTTCTAACCTAAAATACATTTTTAAAAACTACATTAAACCAATCTTTTGACCCATTTTAACAAAATCCATACTTCTAACATCAACTAACCATCATCCTAATCAACTCTTATCAACCTAAATCACTTGCATGTTCCATCTTCAAATGATCCACCCAAAAATTTATACATGCAATAATTAAAAATGAATTATAATAACAATAAACACCACATGAAGTCATAAAATAGATCAAACACCTTGTTCTTCATCAAATAATCTGAAAGAAATAAAAGTTTATGCGTGTGGAATATTTTATACCAAAATGATCACCATTAGATTTGCAACATGGGACTTTGTTTTGATTATCATGAATCAAAATCAAAATCAAAAATTTGGGGTCTTTGTGGTGTTGAAACTCACGGCCAAAGAAGAAAAAAAAGAAAGAAGTTGGTGAGAAAACTTTTAAATGATTTTTTATTAAGAAATTGCTAGTTGAAAATACTTATATAGTGGTGGTGGTGGTGGGTAGTTTTTGCCAATTATGAATTCTTTTAGGGCTAAATTGCAAAATACTAGTTATAAATCGGGAAATGACTAATAGTCAATTTTAAAAATATTTACGGGATTCAAGTTTCATAAAAATACTTTTCTAAAGTTAAAAACGCACACAAAATATAATAATATAGTTCCCGACACGACTTAATACGCAATTAAAAATGAAAACGTCAAAAGTATTAACATCAAACAACAAATAATAAAACGTAAAATTTCGGGCATCCGTCGATATCGCAATCAGTAGTAGTCCTCGTGACTAGTTAAAATGTAAAAATAAGACTTCCAACATCGCTTTCAAATTAAACCACCAAACGTCATAGCATTCAAGCTCATAAAAAATTTCAAAAATATTCGTAAAATAGGATTAAATAATGACCTCGGGTTCGCGTTATCACATCCCACCCTCCTTAAAAAGAGCGACGTCCCGGCTCCCGGCCTTTCTATTACTCACATTCCGTACTTCTAAAACAAAAGAGAACTCTTTTTCTTAAAGAAATCCTCACGCTTCCTTCACGAACTCAAGTCAATTCCTAGAATTCTTGTATCTTCACAATAGAAACCCTACTACGCTTCAACCTCTTAATCTCATTATTATAGATTGGGAAATTACTATAAATATCACGGTTTCCTCTCTATGAAATGCAACTTATCCTCCATATGAATATCCTCTAATGGGATCACCAAATCCCTTTCTACCAAACGCTCCTTCAGATTCAACACTTGAAAAGTGTTATGGATGACTTGAAGTCCATCCAGCGGCTAGCTCATCATAAATTAGAAACTCTAAGTCTATCCAGCAATTCTAACTTATAAGTAACCGGTCCAACTCTTTGAATAACCTTGAAAGATCCAAAATACCTCGGACTCAACTTTCCTCGTTTTCCCAAAACGAATTACTAAACACAACTTCTTAATACCATGGAAAAGTGTGATCCTTAATCTATAGAATCATCTTAGTAGTCTCCAAAATCATTTGACCTCCCTACATCACTCCAACACACAGGAAACCTAACTTACGTCCGCACAAAGCCTCAAATGATATGCAGCCTTATCACTACGTTCCCAACAATTCCTAAGTCAATCACATGCTCACAAGTATATCGTCCAATGTTTGAATCGTCCTTTCACTCTGTCCATCAGTCTCTGGATAATACGCAGTACTCAACTCAACTTAGTTCCTATCCAACATTTGTTACAGCGCAGAGATTTCCAAACTCATAAGTAAACCTCCGTCTCTGAATCGTGATATCAGGTTTACTTGAAATTCTCGACAAATCTGTCACTAAATCCATAATGATTCCTCCTACCTCCATTCAGAAATTTCATATTGCACCAATAACTTGGATGATTTTCTATACTCAACTTTCACCTTTACCCAAGTCAAACACTTATTAACACACCGATTAATCTATGCTTTCATGTTTGGTCACCAATCATTCCTTATGTCGTGATACATCTTACCCAAACCAGAATGTATCAAATACTTTGACTTGTGAGATTTCTTCATCACTAAATCTCGCACTCCCAACACACCTTTCTTAGATAGACATAACGGTAATACACTGAGAAATCGAATTTGGTTACCTGATTCTCAATCGACCTTACCACAAATCCTTTCCATAAGTTTGACATAATATTGTAACAGATTTCCTTGACATTCTCCTCCTTAAAACCATTTGCTTGAGCCTTTAATATCCTTTCTGTCAAGTCCATATTTCTTGTCATCACCAAAGCTCAAAGGCTCGAGTTAGAGCTTTTTCCTTTTCCTTCCTACTAACTGCATTAGCTACCACATTAACCTTTCCAGGATGGTAGCGAATCTCGTAGTCATAATCACTCACAGTCATAATCACTCACAGTCATAATCACTCACAGTCATAATCACTCACAGTCATAATCACCAACATACTCAAGTACTCGAAATTAAAAACTAGTGATTTTCTACTCATCTCCTTTCTCTTCCCAAGAATATGAGACAAACTCTTATGATCCTTGATTACTACATACTTGATTCCATACAAGTAATGTTTCCACAATCTCACAACAGTTACCACAACTTCATAATCCTTAATAAACGCATCACGATAAACTATAAATTCTTCATATCCTTTCGACAATGACAATATCAGCGAAGAACACGACTTATCCCTCGGTGTTCAGAAAATAGCTTCCTCATCTGATCCTCATCAAATCTTGAAAATTATAAATTTAGATGTATGTGTGGAAATCATACATCCATTTCTTCTTTGTTAGCTTAGACTAAGGAATTAATAGATTTCCATCAATGTCGTTGGTACCGACCAATCCTTAATCGCTTCAATTTTGGCAAGATCTTCAAGAATACCTTTGTTGTCAATCACTTGCCCCAGAAATTGCACTAACTCCAACCAAAACTCACACTTAGAGAACTTTTCATACAACTTCTCTTTCTTCAGCAATTCCAAAATTGTTCTCAAATGCTTCTCATACTCCTCCTTTTCTTGGAATAAAAGAGAATATTGTCAATGAACACGATGACTAACTCATCCAAATACGACTTATACACATGATTTCTCAAGTCCATGAATACAGCGGGCACATTCGTCAATCCAAAAATGCATCACTTGAAAATTAAAATACCCATATCGAGTACAGAAAATAGTTATAGGAATATCTTCTTCCCTAACTCTCAGTTGATGATAACCAGATCTCAAAGCGATCTTCGAGTATACACTAGATCCTTGCAACTGGTCAAATAAGTCAATACGCCTAGGATTGATGACTTATTGTTAAGCTCACGATAGTCGATACACATCCGAAACAATCCATTCTTCTTGACAAACAACACAGGCGATCCCCACGACAACGAACTTGGTCTAATACATCCCTTATCCATCAATCCTCGCAATTGATCGGATAACTCCTTCAGCTCTGACGATGTCAAACGATAAGACGCATGAACAACAGATGTAACTTCCAGCACAATATCGATACGAAACTCCACTTCATGAGACGACGATAAACTCGGCAAATATTCAGGAAAACTTCAAAATACTTTCGAATCACTGGCACATATTCCAATTTTTCTCAACTACACCATCACTAGTCATCTGAACTAGAAATATATCACTGCCTTCTTCCATATACTTCCTCATCTTCAACTAAGACATAATTCTCAAACGGAAGCTCACTCATCACCTTTCACAGTCAACACTCAGCTTCTCAACAAAATCTAAACCAATCCTCTCCACAAACCATTACTACACCACGCACAACTAACCAATCCATACTAACCATATACATCCAAAGATCCCAACTCTATGAGCATCAAGTCGATATCAAACACCTAATTCCCTAAATTCAAGGAACACCCTTTTAGTATAGAACTAATACTAACAACCTTTCCATCGGTTAACTCCACATCATAACTAGTTGCTAATCTTACTGGTTCTCTATCCTTAAGGCAACTAATATCTACAAAACTCCTATCGAATCTAAAATCAACCAATACACTATCTTAACGAGCATCAAAATTGGTATGTCCTCACTTGATGCTCGAGACTTGTCAGCATCACCCAAAACACAGGTTGGTATAACAGCAACATTGCTTTCTTGTCTATCCTTAGTCCTTTGAAAATTTCCCTGCTCGTGTCCTATTTCACCATAACGAAAACAAATACTAACTCTAATGGTACTAACTCTAGTAATCACTCCCCTTCTCCTACACTTAGCATCTTTGTGACTAAATTGTCCACATGGTACAAAATACGGCGCTTACACACTTGGGGTTTATATTGTTACCTTGGTGCACAGTAGTAGTACAACACCATTATTCCTTTTCTTAAACTGCTGATTTTGATTCTATCCTTGGTTATTGTTATTACGATAACTACCATAATTCTGACTTTAACTAGACTGTGCAGACTTCAATTTCCTTTTGTTATCATCAACAATGATGTCCTTCTTGTCTCGCACCTTATTCACTTCCGAATAATCATCGACCTCAAAAGTATTCTCCATCTTATCCATCCATTTACATATTTCCAAAACACCACCAGTATCATGAGATACTTGTCATAACATTCATACTCAATCTCATGAAATTAACATACGAACATTCCCTACGAACTTGTGGAATAGCAGTAGCATTTCCAACTAGAATAGCAGCATCGTCATTCCTGACACCTTGATTTCTTGCAGCACGATCAGCTTCAAGCGCCCTAGCAATCACTTTCTCAATCATAGTGTTCACCCTAGAAGTTGTTAGTTCTAGAGATATATTTCAAGAAACTTAGTTACGTGGTGATGCACAAATTTGATAGAAAATGTATCACTTAATTCTTTTCACCGTCATCACAGATGAAAGAAACATGACAAGTATACACATCAAGATAAAAGAAGGATTTCTTTATCAGGATATCTCATGGATACTACATGCACAAACAACACAACTACACAGATTCATCAACTAAACCACAAAAGAGCTAATAAAGACACATCATAGATCATAAAGGTAAATTTAGATTACCTTGAGGATTCAACAAAATTGTGACAATGTATGTCACTACAATTATTCACCAAACAAACTTAAAAGATAATAAGTGTTGATCCCTTTGATTAGATCTATATTCTGTTAAGAACTAGTATACTAGTTTGTAATCAAACTAAAACACTTTGAGAACTCTTACTCACACTAAATAAGTTATGCGGAATCTAACTTATAAACATAGAAGAACAGAATTACTTTTAACTATTCGATTCTCTTATTAATCGACTTGAATGAGGTACATGAATGACATTGTACCTATGTTCCTTTTATAGAATAAGGAACCCTAGAAACCTTAGAATATTCTATAAGGATAACTATATCACAGACGATATATTATCAATATTCTAACTATTTAAGTATATCACATAAGATATACTCTAACTATAACTATGACATATCTTATACAAAGATATATTCGTCCTAATCACTATAGCAATACTTAATTTTTAAGTAGTAGTACTTACTATGTACCGCGTTAACACTAACGGTACTTGCATAATACTAACAGTACTTAAATTACATTGACGGTACTTGAAACTTAACAAATAATTCCCAACAATCCTCCCCTAAACAAGAATGATAACTTGTTGTCTTCTTGTTTCTCTTGTACTGGATGTATTTAAAATACATGTCTTCAGTCTTTCCTTCATCATTGGATTGAACTTGGTAATTTGTATTTGTATCCAACTAAATGTAGCCAAACACTTCAAATGTAGATCTTCTTCTGATAAGATAATCTTCAAACATCATGGACATCATCTTTGTCTTCAACTTATGATCTTCTTGTGTCTTGTAACATTCAATTCTCTTTGCAGCAACAGTAATTGTCTTCTTGAGTTAAATCTATGAACTCTGAATCATGAACTTCAGTCTTGATTTGATGAGACAAAACCTTCTAAGTATTTTCTTCTTTGAATACTTCTTTGCTTGCAATCTTCATACCTGAAATAAAACAGTTAACAACAAAAACCAATCTGTATTGGCTTCATGATTTTTAGCAAATCACCAGCTATCAACGGATTTGATGAATTCTTTACAAGTTAGACGTACACTCTGGAATAGCCAATACTTTATTCATAAAGAATAAGGTGTACCGATAACCTTACAATTTTTGGTAAATTGTCAACCATCAACGGATTTGATGAAGTCTTTACCTAGTACCGTTTGTCTAGGACTAGCCAACTCTTTGTCTCGAAACAAGGTGAGTTAGAACCATATAATTTTTAGCAAACTATCAACTTTCAACGAATTTGAGAAGTCTTTACCACAAACCGTTTGCTTATGGACTAGCCAGTTCTTATGTGTGTTAGACATGGTGAACTGAGAACCATTTATGAAATGTGACTTAAAGTCAAACACTTAAGGCTCTTTCTCAGCTTCTTCCTCATCTTTCAAATCCTTGATTTGTTGTTTAACCATTCTGATAAACTCCAAAGCATCAACAAATTCTTCTGTAACTTCCAATTGTTGTTCTAACATCCTTTCCAACAATCTTCTTTTTAATGGGTAAGTCTTCTCTTGCAGCATATAGTATGTAACATCATCTATATCTAAAATATGCAATCCACATGACCTATAATATCTCTAGTAACTAGGAACCTGATTCTCTAATTCTTTCAACATTTCTTGATCACGGTTGTGTGGCTCATACATAAAGAGAAATTCCCTATATAATAATGATACTTCAGTTTTACCTGCACTGGCTTCTTGAACTAACCTGAAAAGATCCTGAATATCTTGTCTGTCAAGAATGTGAAGAATATCCTCCAAAAGTCTGAATATCCTTGTTGTGCCATCAGTTCTTTGAATTCCATGAGCTTCAAGTCGTTGATCCATAAAGTAAATCCATCTAGCAATAGATGCTCTCTTTCCAAAAATCTCTGTATCAATACATTGATCTTCAAATTTTACAATCTTCAAGTACTTCTTCAAGCTCTCATCATCATCACTATCTTTTGCTGTTGATTTAGCCCTCTTGGCTTTCTTCTTTATCTTTGTTGACCTTTTCCTTTTAACACCCTTGGAAGTTCCCTCAAGTTCTGTTGAACCCTCTTCCAAGTTTGTATGTACCGTCTCTTCAGTATGTACTTTTGTATGTACTATTGACTGTGTATGTACTGCTTGTACATTTTCAGTCTGAGAAATATCTTGAGCTTCTTCTCCTTCATTCATTCTTTGAGCAGTATCTTCCTCCCTTGAACTTACCTTCTCCTTTCTATTCTTCCTCACATAAGTGGTCTTGATAGGTGGAGATGTATTTGTAGGTTCTGTAGTACTTGGCTCAATTCTAGGAGTACTTCTAAATTGCCTTTGTTGTTGCAGATGTATTTTAAGCTCTTCAACGGCCATTCTATCTGCTTCAGATCCAATCTCAACAAAATTCGATTTAGTTTTCTTATTTTGCTCATACAAAGTCTCGATTTCTTCAAAAAATTTATTGACCAGCTGAATATGAGTAAAACCCTTAACTCTCTTAAGAAAATTCATCATTTGATTCCTAATCTACATAGTAGTTGGAGGCTTAATCTTTTCTCTTCTTCTCTTTTCAACAAAGAATCTTTGTTGCTCCCTTACTAGATCATCAATAAACTTTGATTTCTCTTCTTCATCATAAGCATCTCTCTCTTCAGCTATCAATGAGTCTGCAAGAAGCTCACTTGCATGTAATTCTGCTTGAATCCTATCATACTCTTGTATGTTCCATTCTTGCTGTATTCTCTTAGCTTCTAGCAAATGCTGCTTTGCTGCAAGTGCTTCTTGTAATTCATCTTCACGAATTTGTGCTTTCACTCTGAAAGCATATTCCTCATCATGGTCCAATTGATTAAATCTGTACATGACTTTGCTTATATCATCATCTGAATCACTTTCATTCTCAGATTCTGACAATATTTGCTTCTTCCCCTTATCCTTTGGATTAATTTTAGGTAGCTTCTTCTTCAGCTTGGAAGGTCTTTCCTCATTAGCTTGCTGTTGAATAACTATACCTTTAGTAGGGTGTGAAGCTTGAACTTTCTTACCTTGAATTTGATCCTTTTTGGCAAGAACTTCTTGTTGTGTCTTTTTCTCTTCCTCTGCTTGTTTAGTCTTCTGAACTGAATTCTTCTTTCTTAAGTCAAACAGTAATTGGGCTAAAGTCTCATCCTCTCCAAAAGGAGTTTGACTTTCTAGTGAAGGATGATCACCAACAGTACTTGCAATCGGCTTAGTTGGCTTAGCAGTACTTGGGTCTTCAACAATGTCAGCAGTACTTGCAGTCGGCTTAGTTGGCTTAGCAGTACTTGGATCTTAAACAATGTTGACTTCACTAGTATTAGACACACTTGTTTTTTCAATCACTTGTGTATCCCCAAATACTCTTTCTTCCATAGAAGCCATCATTTCAACTTGTACCTCTTCAGTCTTGTCTGATCCATTGCTCATTCTTGATCTAGACAGTACTTGCAAAGTCTGTTTCCTTTGAAACCATACTTGTCTTTGTGGTGGTGGAGTTGAAGATACAGGAAATTGAATGTTAATTTCCTCCAAATTCTCATAGAAAGTACTCCAATTCACTTGAAGTGGTGATTGAGGTGTTGGTGCTGGCTGAGTTACCATCATTTCTTCAACTTGTGGCTCCTCATGAGTAGGATGTGGTTCTTCCTGTTGAATCTCCATATTTGAAGGTCCATCCACACCAGTCTCTAAACCAGTTCCATCTTCATAAGTCCCAATGACATCTTCATTTAGTTCAAAATTGATGTCATTTCTAGAGATCCTTGTCTGATTATCAGAAGAAGGTGGTTGTTCTTCATAATTCCTCCCCTGTTTGGTTGCATTCAGTTTCCTTTTCTTGTGGTTCCTGAATCTTTGCTTCTTGAGTGCAACCTTCTGAATAGATCTATGTTTCCTCATCCAAAGTGATACTTTGTTCCTCAACTTGATTAGGCTAGCTTCCAATTCAGCAATTTTCTTGTCTTGAACAAGCTTTTCTTTCTGCAACACCTGTACCTGTTGGGACAAACTAGTACACAAAGCGGTTAAATTTGCAACATCCACCACCTCTGGTGATTGTGCTTGTGGTGAACCACTAGCAGCAATAGAAGCAGCAAGTGTGTGGATCATCTTATCATTGTTTGGTGGAGCACCAACATTGTGAGAAGAAGATTGTGAATCTTCTAGGGAATGGGAACTTTGGTGAGAAGGAGTTTGCTGAGAAGCACTAGCATTTCTAGGTTCCTCACCTTCTTGATTGGCAGGTTGGGCTAACATATGATCAAACAATGGTGTAACTGTTCCTGTAAAGGCATTGCCTTGTTTGGTCAAGAAAGAGAAAGTTCTCTTTATGAATGTAGGAACATCCCATGTATCAGTTAACTCTGGTAGGTTAGGAATTTGGTCACTAACTAAAGTCTGAATGAATCTAGGATACATCAAAAACTTTTTAGTTCCTTCTAAATTCCTAGTCATGCCTTCAAAAATTAATTATGAAAAATTAAAAACTCTGTTATTTGCTAGACAAATACCAGTTGATGCCAATGCAGCCGGAATTTGATCAAAAGATGTACTTTTAGAGCTTAAACAGTGAATAATAGCGTGAAAAAGCAATTTCCATTGAGGTGAAAATAAAGCTTTAAAGAAAGTAAGACTTTCCCTACCACCTCCATAGCCCATGGCTGCAAGGCCATCATGAATCTCTGTATTATTAAGCATACTAAGTCCATTTTAATCATTTAATCTCAAACTTGCCCTTAGCAGTACCTCAGTTACATATATATTTCTATGATTCACCCTAGCCTTAATGCAAGGTTGATTAAACCAAGTACCTAACACAGCAGTATTCCAAAATTGTTCAACAATGGAAATAGAGACAACTGGACTTACAGTGAGTGCAAAACGAACATGACTTCGAGATAAGAAACCATGAATCTCATGGTAACCAAGAGAGTCATCATTCGTAGCAAGATTCGCAACCAAATTATGCTTAGAGATCACTTGTAAAGCAGCCATTAGTATTTTTGATGATCGAAAAATTAGAGAGAAGGTTATATAATCAAGAGATAAAAATAAAAAATTAGGTGAATCAATTGTATAATTGGAGTAAGTATTTAAGTAAATAACAAACCCAAGCGCGAAGAAACCGCCAAATTTACAAAAGAGACCGTTAACGGTACAACGGACATGTAGCGGTACATGGAACATAAGCGGTACTTGAATTTTTGCTAGCGGTACTTGGAGTTATAATGGCACCTCACAATTTTGACCAGTTCATGCTTTCCACTATCATTGTAACCTCTTTTATCTTTTTCTATTAACCTGCAATTACATCAAAAACACCAAACATAGAGTATACAATAAAAATTATAAAAATTTGTACAACTATTACCTCCCCTCAACATATGCAGCAGTCTATTGGTTGAGCATACCAATATGTGTCACCAAGAATTCAAATATCTTTGCATCAAATGCCTTGGTCAACAAATCAACTACATTGTTGTCTGTATGAATCTTCAAGACTTGAATAAGCTTCTTGTCATAAACATCTCTTATAAAGTGATGTCTTATTTCAATATGCTTGGTATTGGAGTGAAATATTGGATTCTTGACAATGCATATAGTACTTTCATTATCAATGTAAATCTTGGTATTCGTGAAGTTAAACCCATAATCTAACAATTGATTTTGAATCCAGAGTACTTGTCCACAGCAATGAGCAGCAGCTACATATTCAGTTTCAGTTGTAGAAGTAGCAACAATGGTTTGCTTCTTACACTGCCATGATATGAGTCTTCTGCCTAGGAATTGACAACCTCCTGTTGTGGATTTCCTATCATGATTAGCTCCAGCATAATCACTGTCTGAGTAAGCTTCCAATTCAAAGGTGGAATCTCTAGGATACCATAATCCTAAATTAGGTTGATTTTTAAGATAGTTAAAAATCTTCTTCACAACATGTAGATGTGACACCTTTGGATGAACTTGGAATCTTGAACAGGAACACACAGCAAACATAATATCTGGTCTTGAAGCAGTAAGATACATCAATGAACCAATCATTGATCTGTATAGATGAATATCAACATTTTCTCCATGTTCATCTTTTGATAAAGACTTCTTAGCTTCAAAAGGTGTGCTTGTACTCCTTGTATCCATACATGAAAATTTCTTCAAGATTTCAGCAACATATTTATCTTGGCTGATAAATATTCCATCTTTCTTTTGTTTGACTTACAGTCCCAAAAAGAAAGTTAGTTCTCCCATAGAACTTATTTGAAATCTTCCTTTCATCAAAACTTCAAACTCTTCACACCATGTCTTCTTGGTAGAACCAAAAATGATGTCATCAACATAAACTTGAACGAGAATGATATCCTTAGCATTCTTATTGATGAACAGAGTTTTGTCAATGGTTCTTCTCCTATATCCATGCTCTCGCAGAAAATTGGATAAAGTTGCACACCATGCTCTTGGATCTTGATGCAAACCATAAAGTGCTTTGATAACCTTGTAGACTCTATTGGGGAATTTAGGATCTACAAAACCTGGAGGTTGTGAGACATATACCTCCTCTGAAATAATACCATATAGAAAGGCACTTTTCACATCCATTTGATAGATTATAAAATCCATATATGATGCAAAGGCCAAAAATAACCTAATGGCTTCTATCCTTGCCATAGGTGCAAAAACCTCATCATAGTCTATCCCTTCTTCCTGTCTATAACCTTGAGCAACAAGTCTTGCCTTGTTCCTCACAACAACTCCTCTTTCATCCTTCTTGTTCCTGAAAACCCTTATTGTAACACTCTCAAATCGGGTCACATTAGCGGAAGGGTCCTTGAGTGTAACTAACATGATACAATCACACAATTATAGAAAAACGGCTCAAAAATAGTCATTTTTGATAAAAAGATCCATTCATTCATTCAATAGACATAAAATTCAAACACGGTCCCAGATAATTCAAAATGTTTACAAAACATTACAAAAGATGAAAATTTCTTGAATGGATATGTTTTATAAAAGCGGGCAAAATCATTTTAAAATATGCAAGCTTCATGAAACCACCTTCCTTGAGTACATTCTTTATGGACCTGAGATAAAACATGCTATAAAATCAACAAAATTTGTTGAGTGAATCTATAGAGTTTAAAGTAAATAAAAAGAACACAATTATTCTGAATACACTTCCATGGTTAATAATTCATCGAAAGACAATTATGTTGTACGGACATAATTATCGGTGTTATTACATAAGCCTCATGACATTGAACGTTAACATATATTATTTCAGCCCAACACACCTAGCCAAGTGCGTATATTTCTCTTATACGTATGCATCTGATGTTTCATTACTAATGCTTCGCTACACCACGCGATAGCTAGTCGCGACCGGACTGGGCGTCACCCCGATAGATCTATCCATAGTATTAGCGTTCTTTCGATTAACAATTCACGATTCAATGGGTCTTTTAAGGCTAAAGCTAACTTATGTAATAACTTTCATCTAAGCATACAATCGGGTCCCTTGTGTTCTATTTTAAAATAAATAGGGTTTACCACAACTTCTGGTTGCACCCATTCGTGGGTTTACAGCAACTCTTGTTGTACCCTTCATTTTCAATAAATACTTTCAAGTAAATAGAGCTTCCACAACTACTAGTTGCACCATTCAATTGGTTTACCACAACTTATAATTATACTCTTTATTTTTAATAAATAAGCATGTTATCCCCTCGCAAGTTTTTAAAACAATTAAAGAATTTAAAAAGCGAAGCTATAAACTCACCTTAGCGATACCGGTATTAAACGAGGATAACGATCGAGATAATAGTGACAGGAGTGAAACGACGAAATAAGATAAGCCGAGAAACCAAGAGCTTCTAACGACAACCTAAAATAAAGTGGCGCGTCTTAGAGATATAAGCAAAAACGTATAAAACTAAAATGATATTTATTAACACAATTACTTTATTAAATAAGTAACTAAATTTTAAATTTTATGACAAGTTTTAAAAAGAATAAAATCTAATAAGGATCAAAAGTATTATTTTAAAACTCCATGATACATATTTGTATCTAGGTTAACTCAAGAACTAAGAGTGTAAATATGAAATTATTTCCATAAAAATTATGTGAAGATAAATTCTTCATTCTAATTTCCAAATTGCAAGTCATGATTTTTCATTTTAAATATTTCATACGAATAGTAAACCAATAGCAAATTGTAATATTGGGTTGTACCTTAGATCTACATGAAATATGAGTCATTTAGAGTCGTGGTGCACAAGTATATATACCGACGCGAACACGAGTACTAACAAGGATAAATCTGCCCGAGACTCAAAGCAAAATTGGAATTCAAACCCGCAACTCTTACGCATATACATGATCGGGAAACGTTCAAGCGTACTTGCGGTGTACTCAATATTCCGAATCTAAATTTTGTAAGAAATGGGGCTGAGTTAGACTATACTTGAGCGTATAATCTTGTCAAGTTTCTATAATAACAAGGAAAACTCAACATCTTTAATATTGTTTATAGCCAAATGCTAAATGTGTGTTAGATATAATTACTAAATATGATAGCTTCGTATATATGTTGTATATGAACCGACTTTAATATCCGGTGCGGTACAAATTCAACATAGAAAGGTACGTGTCCATTAACAACAATGAAATGCTAAGAATGGTACACGTGTGGAATGTTAGCATACTAAGTTATTATAAAAAAATATATACTAGTATCACTAGTTAAAAAAAAGAGAAGAGAAACGGAGTTACGACTCTTTACAAGTTGGTATATTTGCAAGTTAAAGCATCAAACAATGAATTTAATTTAAACGGGTATTATCGGAACCCGATATTTTAAAAGTTACGCGATTTAAAAATTACACGTAAAATACGAAAAATAAACGCTAAATATAAAATAAAAACATCGACATTTGAAGGACATTTATATTTTAATAATAAATGACTTAAAATAAATTAATATGTCGAATGAACGAATGACACGTAAAGGCTTAACGTAAATTACGAAAAATACTATTAAAACAAAAAATAATAATAATAAAATAAAAAAAATTAAACGACAACAATAGAAAATATTTCTATGTCATAATGAGAATATAAATATCGATACCTAACGTATTCCTTGCCGTTATAATCTGAACGATAATCTTACGTTAAGTTTCAAGCCTAACCTTCTCGGTTAGCCGATAATTTAAATTTCTCAATAAAGTAAATACAAAATATATAATAATTGAGATTATAATAACGACCAGAAATATCAAGATTGTCACATCATCACCACCTAACAGGGATCTTTGCCCCTGAAGATCAATTTACCTTATTGCCTGCCTTCTTGTTGAAGTCATACAAATGAGCATATTTCTTCGACATATAATCATCCCTTTCCCAAGTGTATTCTGGTCCTCGTCTCGAGTTTCATCGAACATTGACAATAGGAATTCGAGTTTGATTCAGTTGCTGAACTTCTTTGTCCATAATTTCGACAAGTTCTTCGATGAAATTTATCTTATCGTCGAATCTTACTTCGTCAAGAGGGATACTAAGATTTCCGTCGGATAGTGTTGGGAATAAATTAAGGCCAGATCACTTGAGCGCTGACAAGAGCAAAACAAGCGTTGACAAGAGCAAAACAAGCGCTGACAACTCAAGCGTTGACAAGATAAAGTCAAGCGTTGATACATTGAAGACAAGCACTGATGGGAAGATATACTCTACGCGTTTATTATATTCTAGATTACTTCTAGTAAAGATAGGAACAACAATGTATTTTCTATATTTATCTTTACCTAGAATAGCTGATACGTAGATTATTGTACAAGGCTTCTTATGTCTATAAAAGAAGACCTTTAGGTTAATGTTTCATATTAGTTTTCATTCGTAAACTACTTTCATTGTAAGCAAGTTTGATATCATTAATCAAAGTGAAAGTTTGTTTATATCATTGTGTGTTCTTATTTAAGTGTTAATTCCGCATAACACTTAGATTTTCATAAGCATATACAAAGGTTTCTCTAAGTGTATTAGTTGATCTAATCTCGTATACATAAAGCTAAATCGATCTAAGTTTGGGATCAACAAGTGGTATCAGAGCTTGTTGAGGAACTTTTGATCTTAAAGAACACAAGAACCCTAAAAATCACCAAAACCCTAATTTTCTCAAAAACCCTAACAACATCATGTCTGAAGCAATAACCTCCTCCTCCTCATCTTTACCAAACATCAAGATTCCCATGCTTGATGCAACCAACTTGATTTGTGGAAATTCAACTTTGAGCAATATCTGGGGATCTATGACTACACACTCTGGGAGATCATTGAATATGGAAACACATTCGATAAAGCCCAAAAGATTGCTGATGCTATCACTCAAGGATCAGCTGTTGCTGGATGTTCTGAAGAAGATAAGAAAGAAAAACCTGGAGATGGTAGAGCTGTGTCTGCTGATGACATAGCAAAGAAAAGGGTCGACATGAAAGCCCTAAATATTCTAAAAGTCTCTTTGGGACAAGAGAAGCAGCATAAATATAGAGGCTATGAATCTGCTAAAAACCTTTGGGAAGCTCTTGAAGTTGCATATGGTGGCAATGCAGACACTAAGGAAGAGAAGAAAAAGCAACTCATGCATGATTATGTTGTCTTCAAGGCTCAACCCAATGAGAAACTGAGTAGTGTGAGAAGCAGATTGCTTGACATTACAAGCAAGTTGTCCTTCATGGGGACACAACTTGGTGATGTTGACATTAATGCTACCTTTCTTAAAAGTCTTGGTGAGGCATGGTAGATTGAGGCAAGATCTATTCTTGCCAATAATACCTACAAAAGTTCTACGTTTGATGACATCTACAACAAACTAAGGCTGTTGGAAGATGAAACTCTTTTAGAGCATGGAAGCAAGTCTACCACCAGTAACATGGCCTTCTTCTCTCATAGTGAAGGTCAATTCAATCAGAAGGACTCTTACATGCATCCAGTTACTGGATCATCATATGTCAGCGCTGGAACAAGTCCTGTCAACGTCTCCTTTTCAGACGCTAACACATTCAAGAGTGACTCCCCAAGAGTTAAACATGTTGGTTTAGATTTGGATATTGTATGTGCTTATATTGCTTCTTTGCCCAATGGCTCAGTGATTACATATGAGGACCTTGAGCAGATAAGTGATGAGAACTTGGAAGAGATGGACATTAAGTGGAACATGGCTCTTGCTAGTATAAGAGTAAATAGGTGGAACAGAAGGTTTAAGAAGAAGATGACCTTCAATGCAAAAGACACAGCTGGATTTGATAAATCCAAAGTTGAATGCTACAACTGTCATCGTATGGGGCACTTCATGAGGGAATGCAGATCTCCTAGAAGATCTGATGCTGGTAAACCCTCAAGTCAGGTTGTTAAAGCTCAGGATTCCAAAGCCATGGTTGCAGTTCAAGGAATTGATGGTATGGGATGGGATTGGAGCTATCTGGCTAAGAATGTTGAAGAGGATAAAGCTTTGGTTGCTGAGGTTGAAGAAGAAGAGCATGTTGAATATGCTCTCATGGCACACTCCTCCTCTTCATCTGATAATGAGGTATACAATGATGCTTTTTGTAGTAAAGGTTGTAGGTTAAACACTGAGAAACTTAACAAAGAGGTGTTAAGATTATTAAGTGATGTGAGTACTGAAAAGTGCAAACTGTCTAATTACCAAGTACCTCTCACTCAAACTGAGAAAACCGTTTCTGAATACAAGAAAATGGAATTTGACTTAAAACATAAAATAAATATCTTAAAACATGAGTTAAATGCTAGTATGGATATTAGAAACATCATGGAAAGGGTTAATGGTGAGTTACAGGCTAAGTTAGATGAGGCCATTAAGAATAAAGATAATGTTGGCCTTAAAATTCAAAGATTTGATAGAGCCACTCAAACCCTAGGAGACTGTGTGGGTAAACAAAGGGATCCTAAGGACATGATTGGGATTGGGATGAATGATTACTCTTTGGTTCCCCCACCAGCTGGTGACTTCTATGGTGTCCAGCAAAAGGACCTATCTTGGACTGCTTTGCCAGAATTCCAAGAGGAGGAATTCATTCCTCCACCAAGAGTTGTCACTCCAGTTGAAGAGTACCAACAAAAGTTGACTGATCTAAATGAATGGAAGAAAGCTAACCCTACTTTGTTTGTTAAGGGTGGCTTGCTATGTGAAAGTCCCAATGAGTCAACTCCCATTAAGGTTACCAACCTAATCACTGGTAAAGCTGTTGACCTAGGCTCAAACACTGATAGAAAACCTAGCATTAAATATGCAGAGATGTATAGGAATACTAGGTCACCCAAGAGCCAAGTTAGCAACACTGGAACAGGATTCTTCTCTTCTAGACCTAAAGTTGTGTCTAGAAAAGCTTGTTACACTTGTGGTAGCTTTTCACACTTGGCATACAAGTGTGTAAACGCTCCCAAAGCCAGCGCTGACAGGAACAAATTCAGCGTTGACAGGAACAAAGTCAACGTTGTTAGGAAGTCAAACGTTGTCAGACCCAAACCTTGTGTGCAGCAAAGTCCACAAGTGATTAGACCTGCCCCATTCTTCACTAGAGGGTCTAACACTCATGGACAAAGACCATTTCAAAAGACAAACACCTGGTCAAATAGACAATGGGTTTCTGTAGCAAACCCTAGGTTCAACGCTGACAAGGGTAATCTCAGCGTCGACAAGACCAATTCCAACGCTGATAGAAACGTGACCAGACCTAAATATTTGCAACCACAGGGTAAGGGGTCCAAAGCTTCTTCAAGCTTAACATGGAGACCCAAGAAAGATCAAAACCCTAATGAAAATGGGATTTCAATGACCTGCAAAAGATTTAGTTACATTTCAAAGGTCATTACAAAACCTATTGGGGTTAACTGGGTATTTCATCCTAAGAAGGATGAGAATGGGGTTGTTGTGAGAACTAAGTCTGTTCTTATTGAACAACCAGATGAATCCAAGTCTTTTAAGACTTGGGTTCCCAAAGAAAACTAATTTGTTTTCTTTATGTGCAGGGCATTCAAAGACAGGTCAATGACTATGGATATTGGGATAGTGGATGCTCAAGGCACATGACAGGGAAGGAAGACTATTTGACCAACTTCACTCCCATTAAGGATGGTGATAAGGTTTACATTGGAGGCGGATATGGTACTATCACAGGCAAAGGAACCCTTCTCACCAAGAATTTGCGTTTTGAAAATGTATTTCTGGTAAAAGAACTTGATTACAATCTTTTTAGTGTATCACAAGTGTGTGATAAAAAAAATAAAGTTTTGTTTACTGATACTGAGCGTTTGGTGTTAAGCAAGGATTATAAGATCCCTGATGAGAAATATATTGAGTATAGAACACCTAGGCATAAAGACATATATAATGTGAATCTAAATGGGATTAGAATGAATAATAATATATCTTGTTTTTATGCTAAATCCTTAGTAGATGAGAGTAATTTGTGGCACAGGAGACTAGGGCACATAAATTTTAAAAATATAAATAGGCTTGTGAGACTTGGCTTGGTTGATGGTTTGCCTGAGAAGGCCTTCCACAATGACCACTCTTGTGTTGCATGTCTTAAAGGCAAGCAACACAAGGTCTCATTCAAGTCCAAACAGGTGCATACTAGTTCTAGACCTCTTCATATGCTACAGATGGACCTCTTTGGTCCAACCAATATAGAAAGTTTGAATGGTAAGTCATATTGCTTTGTCATCACGGATGACTTTTCTAGGTTTACTTGGACATTCTTTCTAGCTATGAAGAGTGACACAACTGATATTCTAATTGATTTTATCACTCAGATTGAGAAGAGTCTGGCAATGAAGTTAAAATGCTTAGGAGTGATAATGGTGGTGAATTTAGGAATAAGAAGCTAGATGATTTCTGTGCCAGGAAAGGAATTACTAGGCAATTTAGTATTGCTAGAACCCCACAGCAAAATGGGGTTGCTGAGAGGAAAAATAGAACCCTAATTGAAGCAGCCAGAACAATGTTAGCTGATGCTCATTTTCCTATAGCCTTTTGGGCTGAAGCTATTAATACAGCTTGTTATGTTCAAAATAGAGCATTAGTTAACAAAATTCAGAACAAAACATCTTATGAGTTACTTTGGGGAAGAAAACCTAATATTGGTTCTCTCAGACCTTTTGGATGTCATGTAGTAGTTTTAGATACTAGTGATGCCTTAGGGAAATTTAGTGCAAAAGGTGATGAGGGCTACTTCATGGGGTATTCAGTGCAGAGCAAGGGATATAGGGTTTATCTTAAAGAAGAAAAACGTATACTTGAAAGAGTACATGTTAGGTTTTTAGAAAATAAACCTAGTGATCCTGAAAGTGGTCCTAATTGGTTATTTGACTTGGAACCTTTGTCTAGAACTTTAAATTATATGCTTGTCACTAATCCAGACATTGTGAAGGTAGCTTCAAATGTTGTGGAAGAACAAGTTTTTGATGTTTCAGGTACACAGGTTCATGAAAAGGTTGGATCACAAGCAGAAAAGACATCTCTTATACAAGAATATGTTACAATTCCCATTTGGACAGAGGCTTTTGCTGCTGCTGTTGCTGCTGGTAAAGATAATGGTGGTCTCCAAGCACCACCAGATACAAACATGCATGGTCCTTCAGGCGCTGACAAAGGCAAATCTAGCACTGACAAGACCAATTCAGACGTTGATGGTTCAGACGTTGACAACAACAGTTCAAGCGTTGTCAGCCCAAGCGCTGACAAACAAGGTTCAGGCGTTGACAACACTTCTGCACATCTTTTCTCTTCCATTTTTGAACAAGGTGAACCTTCTAATATATATGAAGAGGTTCATCCTCATGTTGATGTAAGAGAGTCTGATGAAGAAGATATTGGCAACATGGAGAATGAGGTTGAGGACACCAGACTTTTTGAAGGAGGAGTTCTCACTTCAACTATGAATAATCACCCCACTTCTCAAATCATTGGTGATATTATAACTCCAGTTCAGACTAGAAGATCTCATCAAGGTCTTGGTGGGTTTATTGCCAATATACACAAGAAGGTTGATACCCCTCTTGTGCAAGCATGTTTGTTTGCCTGTTTTCTGTCACAACAGGAACCCAAGAAAATATTTGATGCTCTCAAAGAACCAAGTTGGGTGGAAGCAATACAGGATGAGCTTCACCAATTTGCAATTCAGGATGTTTGGGAGCTGGTTGATTGTCCCAGATATGTCAGACCTATAGGGACAAGATGGGTTCTAAGGAACAAGAGAGATGAAAGAGGCATTGTGGTCAGAAACAAGGCAAGGTTAGTGGCTCAGGGATATACACAAGAGGAGGGGATAGACTATGAGGAAGTCTTTGCACCAGTTGCAAGGATTGAAGCTATAAGGATTTTTCTAGCCTAGGCATCCTGCATGGGCTTCACTGTCTATCAAATGGATGTCAAGAGTGCCTTCCTCTATGGAACTATTATTGAGGAAGTATATGTGATGCAGCCTCCTGGTTTTGAGGATCCAAAGAATCCAGATAAAGTGTATAGAGTCAAAAAGACTATGTATAGCCTTCATCTAGCCCCTAGAGCATGGTATGGTACTTTGTCTACCTATTTAGTGGACAATGGATTCAAGAGGGGCACCATAGATCAGACACTGTTTACAAAGAAGAAAGGCAAGGATGTGTTGCTTGTCCAGGTCTATGTTGATGATATCATTTTTGGGTCTACTGATCCAAAGATGAGTGAGGATTTCTCCAAGCTTATGACAGACAAATTCAAGATGAGTGATATGGGGGAGATGAACTTCTTTCTTGGTTTACAAGTTCAGCAGAAAGAAGATGGTATCTTCATCTCCCAGGATAAATATGTGGCTGAGATCTTGAAGAAGTTTGGCTTTTCTCCACATGAAAAAAGGGCAACTACTCCTATGGATAGAGAACACACTTGGGGAAAGATTGGAGATGGGAAAGATGTTGATGTCAGACACTATAGATCCATGATTGGATCCTTGATGTATCTTACTGCCTCCAGACCTAACATCATGTTTGCTGTGTGTGCTTATGCACGCCATCAAGTGACTCCCAAAGAATGTCACCTTTATGCTGTGAAGAGGATCTTTAGGTACCTAAGATGCTATCCTGGTCTTGGTTTGTGGTACCCAAAGGATTCACCATTGGAGCTGATTGCATATTCAGATAGTGATTATGGGGGTGATAAATTTGATAGGAAATCCACAACTGGTGGATGTGAGTTTCTTGGGAGCAGGTTGATCTCTTGGCATTGCAAGAAACAAACAGTGGTGGCTAACTCTACAATTGAAGCTGAGTATGTGGCTGCAGCTGCTTGTTGTGGCCAAGTTTTGTGGATTCAGAACCAGCTGTTGGACTATGGGTATAATTTCATGCATACCAAGATATTTGTTGACAATAACAGCACTTTAAGCATCATTAAGAATCCTGTACATCATTCTAAAACTAAACACATAGAAATTAGACAGCATTTTATAAGAGATTGCTTTGAAAAAGGTTTAATACAACCAGATAGGGTTGACACTGAGGAAAATGTGTCAGATTTACTAACTAAACCTTTTGATGCTGGGAGATTTCAATACTTGGTAACAAGTATTGGAATGGTCAATCTCACATAATATATGTTTTAGAGTCTTTTTGTAAAAGTATGTACAGGATGATGCATTGTTATTGGTCTTATTGATGATTTAGATTTTCCACTATATTTTTCTAACACTGACAAAGGTTGCTTGAACGCTGATAAGTGTTTTTGTAACGTTGTCAGCAATATAATTGTCTAACGCTGACAAAGCTTCCCTCAACGCTGTCATGTGTTATCGGGGCGTTGTCAACAACAATGATAGTTTTGTGGTTTTCAATCTAAATGTGCAGATGGTGTTAGCAGTATACCATTGGATACAGAGTTGCTTATGGATCAATGGAGAAGCATTTGGACAAGTTTTTATTTTTGGATGATGGTTGGAATTTTAAATTCCTATCTTGACATAAATTTTTATGTTCATGCATATTTTTTTTGGCAAACTTATGTATCATAGTTTAAGGGGAGGTTTTAGGAACCTTTAGGATGTTTGGGTATCCATATGATACTCTTATCACAATTCTAGATTGTGTCCACAGGTGAGTATGAGTTAGTTTTACTAAATCATGAGGCACTGTAGCATGCAAAGTTGATATACTATGCATGCTGCCAAGACATTTTTGGCCTAGAATTGGTTGTGGTCTGTTGGGAGACTTGGGAATCATTTTGTTATTGGATTTACCTGGGAGTAACAAGGAATTTTATAAGGTAACTTGGTTGTTAAGAGTTTTGGTTAGCAAGGGACACTAGAGGACTGTTATGTCTATCTTGCTTAAGTAAGTGTGCATAACTGAACAGTGCTTGCCGCCCTATAATAATTATCAGCTTTTTGGTTATCTTCTCTAGGATAAATTACTTTGTTAAGGTCATTTTTCATTTTTAAACATTTTTATTTTTGGACGCTGACAAGAATTTTCCAAGCGTTGTTGTGACCAATTTAGACGCTGACATGGCTATAGGCAAACGTTGACAAGATTATAGCCGTGGGCGTTGATAGGTTATTTTTTACCGTTGACACTCAATGGGACCTACCCAATTGTTACTTTTTGACATATTTTTAGGCCGTAATTTTGGGAGTTGTTACTTTTCATTTAATGCATGAGATAAACTTATAATTTTTCAATATTTTCATGATTACTTTTTGAAAATACTTGCCTATTTTTGGGCCTATCACATGCATTTTCTTCTCCTATAAATTTGGCTCCTATTTTTAAACAGGGTATCTATAATTCTTGTCTAACACAATTTTCTCTTATCAACTTCATCTTCATCAAACTATTTTAACAGCTTTCAACAATGGCACCAAAGTTTAAACCATCAGAATTGGAATTGGGGTTTAGAAGCCAACACAACATGATTGCATATCTTGAAGCTGATGATGCTCTGTTTCCCCAATACACACAAATGGTGGCGTATTTGAACGCATCTCCACTTAGGTATGCTCTTTCTCATGCACCACTCATTCCAGTCACACATATTAAACAGTTTTGGAACACTGTTAGTTCCTCAACAGTTAATAGAGTGACTACATTGACTTCTATTGTTCATGGGAGACCTTGGGTGGTTACTGAGGCTTTGGTACGCCAAGCCTTGCATCTTGATGATGCTGATGGTATAGCCACCCTTCCCATAAATGAAATAGAACAAGGACTTAGGGCTTTGGGATATCCTTTTCCTGATGAAGGTACTCTAAACAAGTATCATAAGCAGGAATTTCCCCCAGCCTGGAAGTACCTCATACATGTCCTCCTTCAATGTTTGAGTCCCAAATGCACTGCACACAATGAGATCAATAGATCTATTGCTAGTGCTATTGTGTGTATTGCAACTGGGCAAAAATTTAATTATTCTAAAATGATTTTTGAGGGCATGTGTAAAAATAAGGGGAACAAAATGACTTTAGCTTATCCCCGATTTTTGCAAATGGTTTTTGATGTTCAAGGATACTGCACAAGGGATCATAATGATTTTTATGAGATCCCTCTGCAAAAGAAAGCTATTTTTATGAAGATGAACTCACCACCCCATCGTGACCTACCCTTAACCCAAGCTATGCTTGCTGTCATAGCAGCAGATCAACCCCAGCCAGACCCCAACCACAAATTGACCCAATACCTGAACCATTACCTTCACCTGAACATCTGCAAATTGACCAAGATCCCTTCAATGCTGACACATTAAATGTTGGCGTTGATGTGCCTATTTCTAACGTTGACACACAACCTTCACAAACCCAAACACCCCTTAACCAACCCACATCCACCCATTCTTCCACACCATCTTCCACACCCCCTGAATATAGGTTGATGAAACGCCAAAGGACTACTGGAGTGTTCTCCTCTGGTGGTCCTAGCCATGTAGCAGAGAGAACCACCACCACAAGTGTGGCTGGTGATATGGACGAGGCTGGGACTATTGGTTCTGGCTTAGATGCTGGCCAAGGCAGTCCCACCATCATTAAGTCCTCATCCATGCCCAATGAATCTGACTTGGGAGGTCAAATCCCTATTTTAGAAGAGGTCAGACTGGAACCAATGACTCTTATGGAATTGACGGCAATCTACATGAGCTTGCAAAAGCAAAATGCAGACTTAGTACAAGTTGTCAGCTCACAAGGCCTTGAACTCAAGCAATTGAGGGAGAGGATTGTTGTTTTGGAAACTGCAAGTGCAAGGAGAGGTATGGAGGAATCTTCCAAAGGGGAGGAAGATCCAATAAATCTGAGTGATAAGGGCAGCCATGATGGTCAATCTTTGGATGTTGCTGAGGCCCTTACAACATTGAAGAACAAACAGGTTTTGATACGTCCTTAGTTTCTCCTACCAACTTGAATTTATCATTTACAGCCATGATGGAGGAGATTGCAAAAGGCCCTGAGACAGGAAATTTGGGCGTTGACAAGGAGAATTTGGACGCTGACAGAAATATTTTGGGCGCTGATAGAACAAAATTGGGCGTTGACAGACCTGCACATGAGGGTGATGTATCCCAGTCATCATCCATCATCAAGGAGGTTTCTTCACAGGTATCACCATCTACCTTACCAACAATTGCACCATCAGATAAGGGTAAGGGAATTATGGTAGAAGAGATTGTTCCAAAGGATGCAACTCAAGTTGAGTTTGATAGAAGATTGGCTGCACAAATCATGGAACAAGATATAAAGAAGGTGAAAGAGTCACCATTTGTTGTTACTTTAGAGGAAGGAAGTGATGGAGCTAGCTCAGAATCAAGTGTGATGTTTATAGAACCAGAAAGACTTGAGTATGGAGATGAGTTGGCTGAGGAGAAATTGAGAGAGTTGAAATTGCAGGTTGACTTTGACATGCCAGAGGTGGTTCAAATGTATAATGCTTGGGAAGAAAGATGTATGGAGAATCCACACTTGACTGTTTCAGATCAAATATGGGGTTTGGAGATTCTCCTTAGAGTTCAGAAGGATTGCCAGGTAATTTTGAAACATAAGGCAAGCAATATTCTCTCAGAATTTAAAAGGGATAGAAGGGAGCTATACTGCATGTTGCTCAGATGTCATGGAGTAGGATGGACTTATCAGAAATTGATGGCATTGACATTTGATGAGTTGGAATGCAAGGCTTATCCCATTTGGGTGAGAGTGTAGGAAGCGAACACTCTCAGACTTCTTTCTGATGAAAGAAAGGAAGAACTTGCAGAAGAAATGGAGCTCAAGAAAGCTATGTTTGTTCCCAGACCAGTGAAAAAGGGAATTTCTCTTGAGTTTCCCAAAGATATGGATCTACTATATCCAAGTGAAGCTGTCATAAGAAAAAGCCTCAAGCTCTCACCATTAGAAGCTTCAGATATGGTACAAGTGTTACCATTAGATTCCAGAAACCTAATTGTGAGCTATGAAGAAGATGAATGTGGGTTTTGGAAAATTGGCAGGTATGGTAAAGAGGTACACACTTTTACCACTCTCATATCTTTGTTTGCAAGTTGTGATAGAGAAGACTTGGTTGATCTATGGAGGTTGCTAGAGACCAAGTATGAGGATGAAGCACCAACTTCAGCTAATGGAATAAAACTGTGGTCCACATTCAAAAGAATGTGTGGACCAAAAGATGAGGATCCTGCTATTTGGAAGGATCTTGAAGATGACCTCAGTGGTCTTTAATGGAGATTATATTCAGCTGCTGGTGTTTACCATTTGAGTTATACAAAGTTTGCTGAGTATCTACTTGTGGATGGTCAGTATTTCATATCCAAGGCTATTTTGGAGAAGATGAAGGACACTCAGCTGGAAATTGATTATTCAAGTGACGTGGCAAAAGATTTGATCAGATTTATTCATTACCAATATGAGAAGGTTTGTAAGATTCCTCCTAGTCCTTAATGCTTATTCAGAAACTTGATCATAAGAGTGGATATCAAGTTTAGGGGAGGATTGTTGGGAATAAATTAAGGCCAGATCACTTGAGCGCTGACAAGAGAAAAACAAGCGTTGACAAGAGCAAAACAAGCGTTGACAGCTCAAGCGTTGACAAGATAAAGTCAAGCGTTGATACATTGAAGACAAGCACTGATGGGAAGATATACTCTACGCGTTTATTATATTCTAGATTACTTCTAGTAAAGATAAGAACAACAATGTATTTTCTATATTTATCTTTACCTAGAATAGCTGATACGTAGATTATTGTACAAGGCTTCTTATGTCTATAAAAGAAGACCTTTAGGTTAATGTTTCATATAAGTTTTCATTCGTAAACTACTTTCATTGTAAGCAAGTTTGATATCATTAATCAAAGTGAAAGTTTGTTTATATCATTGTGTGTTCTTGTTTAAGTGTTAATTCCGCATAACACTTAGATTTTCATAAGCATATACAAAGGTTTCTCTAAGTGTATTACTTGATCTAATCTCGTATACATAAAGCTAAATCGATCTAAGTTTGGGATCAACAGATAGACGTTGATTTAGGTTCACACATGAAAAGTAATGTGAATTCCTTGTAGCTCTCGAGGAAATTCATGTTTGTATGTCACCGAGCCAACTCTTGATATTATTTAGAGTGTCCCAACATAACGGGGAGTTAACTTCCCACGTTTTCCTAAACGTATAACACCTTTTCATGGTGATACTTTCGGCATAACTTTTCCACCTAGCTCGAACTTCAAAGGTTTTCGCTTTACATCATCATAACTTTTATGTCTACTATGAGCAACTAATAAGCGATTCCTAGTTTGCACGATCATGTTATTATTGGAGGGAAATTATAAGATTTAGTTAATCGGGCGATAATGATCCAAACTAAATCAAATCCAAAAAGAGTTTTTTGAAACTTTGCAATGAAATCCATTGTAATTAGCTCCCACTTCCTGATAGGATTATTCTTTTTTTAATCCGAGATCGACGTAAAATCCACTGCTATCAATCACATGGCTAAGAAATTACATGTAATTAAGCCAAAAATCACATTTTGAAAATTTTGCGTACAACCTTTCACTTCTTAGCAAGTTCAAGATAGTCTCCAAATGGTCACCATGCTCTTCTTTATTTTTACAATAAATCAGAACAATATCAATGAACATGATCACAAATTTATCAAGATACGGCTTGCACACGCGATTCATGAATCCATGTATACTGCTGGTGCATTGGTCAATCCGTACGGCATTACTTAGAACTCATAATTGTCCATAATGATTGCTAAACGTAGTAATTGGAATATCTTCCTCGCGGATGCGAAGTTGATGATAACCAAACCGTAGATCAACATGAGAACAGACACTAGAAACTTACAGCAGATCAAATATGTCATCAATCCTAGGCAAAGGATACCGGTTCTTGATCAACAATTTATTTAGTTCTCGATTAAACTATCCATATTTCTTCTTACGAATAATATCAGAGCTCTCCATGGTGAGGAGCTCGGTCGAATAAAATCTTTATTAGATAACTCTTGCAATTGAACATATAATTCCTTCAATTTAGATGGTACTAAACGATATGGCTCACGGGTCATGGGTGCAGCACCAGGAATTACATCGATTGGAATTCTTGTACCATCGCTTGAATGAAAACACCCGATCGGCTACAGGAACGTGTGCCCCATAGAAAGATTAGATGCTGTTACCGAATGGCTTCGTGCTAACCTTCTCAAGGAAGCAATCAACCAGTTAAGGGCGAGCTAGTTTTGATTCCTCTATCTAGGCCAACATTCATTCTAAGACTTTCACCAGCAAGGGCTGAAAGAGAAGAGCAGGGGGTGGTAGGCTTAGTAGGGCTCGAACCTACAATATCATGAAAGCATATCTCCTTAGGAGAGTCTTTTATGAGTTGACGGTAACCCGAAGGCTTCTCGATCTAGTAGGTAAAAAAGAAGATCTTCGTATAGTTAATGAATGAAAGCAAAACCACTAGGGATTCATCATCTGTTACATCTACTCATCCCACGATTCTGAATCAACAGACCCCATTACCAAGATATGGCAACTCTTTTTGAAAGTCATAGTAATAAGAAATGTGTCGTCTAACTTCAGGCTTTCCCTCTGTAGAAGACTTCTTCTGAATGGCATAATTGGAAGATTGATTCCTCGATCTTCAAAGAAAACTAACTCCTCCTACTCCTTCTTCTCCTTTAGGATAGGATCGTCGTTGGTCCTTCTTTCACTAATGATCTAATGATCCCAACATAATTGTCTTTCGATGAAGGTTTATCCAGATACTTGTGTTCTATTTACATACGTAAACTATATGGATTCACTCAACAATTCTTGTTGATTTTATAGCATGTTTTATCTCAAGTCCATAAAGAAGGGACTCAAGGAAGGTGGTTTCATGAAGCTTGCTTAATTTTGGTGACTCTGGCCCACTTTTATAAAATATATCCATTCTAAACAACTTTTATCTTTTGATGTGTACTATAAATATTTTAAAATTATCTGGGACCGTATAAGGATTATTATCTTTTGAATGAATAAATGGATGTTATTATCAAAATCGACTCGTTTTGAGCCATTTTCTCTAATTGTGTGATTGTATCATGTAAGTAACACTCAAGGACCCTTCCGCTTATGTGACCCGATTTGAGAGTGTTACAGATTGCTCCGGGTTATTCAAATAAGTCGTGTTTTTCGTGGTTTTCCCATGTTACAACTTCCGTACCAATTCGGCCGATCCGGAATGGATCGGTTAAACATTCCATTAGGGAGCTTTTGATGTGACAATATTGATATTTCTGGTCGTTATTATAATCTCAATTATTATATATTTTGTATTTACTTTATTGAGAAATTTAAATTATCGGCTAACCGAGAAGGTTAGGCTTGAAACTTAGCGTAAGATTATCGTTCAGATTATAACGGCAAGGAATACGTTAGGTATCGATATTTATATTCTCATTATGACATAGAAATATCTTCTATTGTTTTCGTTTAATTTTTTTTATTTTATTATTATTATTTTTCGTTTTAATAGTATATTTCGTAATTTACGTTAAGCCTTTATGTGTCATTCGTTCATTCGACATATTAATGTATTTTAAGTCATTTATTATTAAAATATAAATGTCCTTCAAATGTCGATGTTTTTATTTTATATTTAGCGTATATTTTACGTGTTTTACGTGTAATTTTTAAATCGCGTAACTTTTAAAATATCGGGTTCCGATAATACCCTTTTAAATTAAATTCATTGTTTGATGCTTTAACTTGCAAATATACCAACTTGTAAAGAGTCGTAACTCCATTTCTCTTCTCTTTTTTTTAACTAGTGATACTAGTATATATTTTTTTATAATAACTTAGTATGCTAACATTCCACACGTGTACCATTCTTAGCATTTCATTGTTGTTAATGGACATGTACCTTTCTATGTTGAATTTGTACCGCACCGGATATTGAAGTCGGTTCATATACAACGTATATACGAAGCTATCATATTTAGTAATTATATCTAACACACATTTAGCATTTGGCTATAAAAAATATTAAAGATGTCGAGTTTTCCTTGTTATTATAGAAACTTGACAAGATTATACGCTCAAGTATAGTCTAACTCAGCCCCATTTCTTACAAAATTTAGATTCGGAATATTGAGTACACCCCAAGTACGCTTGAACGTTTCACGATCATGTATATGCGTAAGAGTTGCAGGTTTGAATTCCAGTTTTGCTTTGAGTCTCGGGCAGATTTATCCTTGTTAGTACTCGTGTTCGCGTCGGTATATATACTTGTGCACCACGACTCCAAATGACTCATATTTCCATGTAGATCTAAGGTACAACCCAATATTACAATTTGCTATTGGTTTACTATTCGTATGAAATATTTAAAATGAAAAACCATGACTTGCAATTTGGAAATTAGAATGAAGAATTTATCTTCACATAATTTTTATGGAAATAATTTCATAATGCCAGTCTTGGTTCATGAGTTAACCTAGATACAAATATGTATCATAGAGTTTTAAAATAATACTTTTGATCCTTATTAAAGTTTATTCTTTTTAAAACTTGTCATAAAATTTAAAATTTAGTTATTTATTTAATAAAGTAATTGTGTTAATAAATATCATTTTAGTTTTATACGTTTTTGCTTATATCTCTAAGACGCGGCACTTTATTTTAGATTGTCGTTAGAAGCTCTTGGTTTCTCGGCTTATCTTATTTCGTCGTTTCACTCCTGTCACTATTATCTCGATCGTTATCCTCGTTTAATACCGGTATCGCTAAGGTGAGTCTATAGCCTCGCTTTTAAATTCTTTAATTGTTTTAAAAACTTGCGAGGGGATAACATGCTTATTTATTAAAAATAAAGAGTACAACTATAAGTTGCGGTAAACCAATTGAATGGTGCAACTAGTAGTTGTGGAAGCTCTATTTACTTGAAAAGTATTTATTGAAAATGAAGGGTACAACAAGAGTTGTTGTAAACCCACGAATGGGTGCAACCAGAAGTTGTGGTAAACCTATTTATTTTAAAATAGAACATAAGGGACCCGATTGTATGCTTAGATTAAAGTTATTACATAAGTTAGTTTTAGCCTTAAAAGACCCATTGAATCGTGAATTGTTAATCGAA
The DNA here is from genome assembly GCA_025667525.1 of Glebionis coronaria. Classification (NCBI taxonomy): domain Eukaryota; kingdom Viridiplantae; phylum Streptophyta; class Magnoliopsida; order Asterales; family Asteraceae; genus Glebionis; species Glebionis coronaria. The sequence continues at coordinate 145,777,192 of CM046882.1, forward strand.
AGAACGCTAATACTATGAACAGATCTATCTGGGTGACGCCCAGTCCGGTCGCGACTAGCTATCGCGTGGTGTAGTGAAGCATTAGGAATGAAACATAGGATGCATACGTATAAGAGAAATATACGCACTTTGCTAGGTGTGTTGGGATGAAATAATATATGTTAACGTTCAATGTCATGAGGCTTATGTAATAACACCGATAATTATGTCCGTAGAACATAATTGTCTTTCGATGATTTATTAACCATGGAAGGTTATTCAAAATAATTGTGTTCTTTTTATTTATTTTAAACTCTATAGATTCACTCAACAAGTTTTGTTGATTTTATAGCATGTTTTATCTCAGGTCCATAAAGAAGGTACTCAAGGAAGGTGGTTTCATGAAGCTTGCATATTTTAAAATGATTTGGCTCGCTTTTATAAAACATATCCATTCAAGAAATTTTCATCTTTTGTAATGTTTTGTAAACATTTTGAATTATCTGGGACCGTGTTTGAATTTTATGTCTATTGAATGAATGAATGGATCTATTTATCAAAAATGACTCTTTTTGAGCCGTTTTTCTATAATTGTGTGATTGTATCATGTAAGTTACACTCAAGGACCCTTCCGCTAATGTGACCCGATTTGAGAGTGTTACAGATTGGTATCAGAGCTCAAGTAATAGAGAACGAAAAGATTTTCCAAAAATGAATTTTTGAAATCTTTTAACTATAACACTTGCAAGCAAAACCTCCGAGTTGCCAATGGACGAGAATAAGAATATTTCTATATGTATATGAGATTATATATATATGTTGTAATCTTTATCGATTATTTGTACTTGTGAATTACAAGGTATGTTTTCATTTATTTAATTATAAATGATAATTTTATACTTATACGAGATATTTATACGACGTAGCTTGCCAAATCAAAAAAATTAAACGACAACAATAGAAAATATTTCTATGTCATAATGAGAATATAAATATCGATACCTAACGTATTCCTTGCCGTTATAATCTGAACGATAATCTTACGCTAAGTTTCAAGCCTAACCTTCTCGGTTAGCCGATAATTTAAATTTCTCAATAAAGTAAATACAAAATATATAATAATTGAGATTATAATAACGACCAGAAATATCAAGATTGTCACACTTATAGTACCAATTACTCTCTTACTCGAGGGAAGATCCACAAGAATCCAAACTTTTTGTAGCTCAAATTGTGTTAATTCTTCTTGCATGGAATCTACCCATCTTTCTTCATCAAGAGCCTGAGAAATGTTTTTGGGCTCTACTTGTGATAAGAAACAGGCAAACAAACAATGTTGAGTATCTTTATGATTTGTTCTCTGCTGTTGTTTGACATAACTCACAAGTGCATGAGTTTCAATATTAGTTAGAAGTTGTCTTCTGGTTTGTACAACAGATTTGGGATCTCCAATGATCTGTGTAGTAGGATGGTTGTTGTTGACTTTATGAGTGGGAATAGAACTGACTGGAATTTCCGTTTCCAAATTGTTGAAATCAGTTACTGCACCCTGCTCATCATAGGAAGCTTTGGAGAATATTCCTTCAGTTGGACTAGCATATAAGTCTTCATCGTCCATAGCTTGTAAAATCTCTTCTAGTGAGTCAACAGATTTAGCGGATTTTGACTTAGTAGTACTTGCAGATGACGTACCGCTAGGTGTAGTATGTACTGCTGAGTGTTGTGACTCAAAAGATTCTTATCCTGAATGCTTATTAGCAGATGTAGCATTCTTTTCTTGATCTTGAAGCCTCTAAAGCTCTTGGGAGGCTTAATCATCTTTTGATGGCATGGTTTGCTTCTTGGGAGTAGTAGACATGGGAGTAACAGTAGGCATATTGGGCACATAGATATGAACAACATCATCTGATGAAGAAACATCTTCTTGATTAACTGCATTAGTTTCACTTGACTCCTCACCTGCATTGTTAGTTTGACAATCCTTTTGCAAAGAATAGTTTTCCATGGAGTTAGTTAGATAGTCTAAATCAAACATCAAATCATAACCTATTCCTGGGACATTGGGTTTATTTTCTAAGAAATTAACATGGTCATTTTCTTCAACCTTTTTAGATGCCAAATTATAAACCCTATATGCTTTACTTTGCACTGAATATCCTACAAGATATCCTGGATCAGACTTTCCATCAAACTTTCCCAAATAATCAAGATTATTTAGTATAGACACATGACACCCAAAAGGTCTTAAATAACTTATGGTAGGCTTTACACCATTCAAAAGTTCATAAGGTGTTTTGTTTTGAGGCTTGGTCACTAATACTCTATTTAACACATAACATGCAGTGTTGATTGCTTCTGCCCAAAAGGTATTTGGCAAAAGAGAATCAGCCAGCATAGTTCTAGCAGCCTCAATCAGTGTCGTATTCTTCCTTTCAGCTACTCCATTTTGTTGTGGAGTCCTAGGATTACTAAATTGTCTCTTAATTCCTTTAGACCTACAGAATTCATCAAATTCAGCATTCTTGAATTCTGTCCCATTATCAGTCCTAATGATTAAAACCTGTTTAGTGAACTGGTTTTCAACTAAAGTGATAAAATCCTTAAGTAATTCATTTGTTTCACTTATAAGAGCTAAAAAGAAAAACCAACTAAATCTACTATAATCATCAGTTATGACTAGACAAAAGGTCTTATGACTAATGCTTCTTATAGAAATTGGACTAAACAAATCCATATGCAAAAGCTGCAAAGGTTTTGTCACAGTGTTGACAGTCTTGGTCGTACAAGAGGCTCTATCTTGTTTACCTTTTTGACAGGCAGCACATGTGAAATCATTTTGAAAAGATTTGTTAGGTAAACCTCTAACCAAATACCTATTCACTAACCTGTTAAGATTCTTGAAATTCACATGACCTAACCTTCTATGCCATAAATTAGACTCATCAAAAGAAGCCTTAGCTAGCAAACATGTAATACCATGTTAGAAATACGTTTTACGTATATTAGAAGTATCGGTCACTCCACAATATTATTTATGTTGTAATAGCTCGTAGTTAACAAATAGTTACTAGTTGCTTATTAAGTTAAGTAAGAACCGGTCCATGGGCTTGTCATGGACCGGCCCAAGCCCATTGTAAGCTTGGAGTATAAATACCCCTTTCCACCATGGAAAGGGGTTGGTGGTTGTCACTTTTCTAGTTTCATTTATTGAAATAACACATAGTTTCTCTCACTTTGTCTCTCTAACTTTCTCTCTCTAGAAATCAACAAACCCCTTCATAGATTCATAGGTTATCAATATTCTACATTTGGTATCAAGAGCTATGGGGTGATTTAAGGTAGTGATTTGTGTGGTTTTTAGTTTTTGATTGTATTAGTGTTCTTTAAGAAAAACCATCTTGATTCTTGGTGTTTTTGGTGTTTTTGTGATTGGGATTAGTGGATAAGTATTAGTTTTTACTTATTATTGTTGAAATCACAAAACTTTTTGGGTCATTTGGTCAAAATCTGGGTTTAATCTCTTGTTTTGTGGTCGACTGTTCATCGTATCAAAGTTTCTGATTACCCAGCAAAAGTTCCGAACCAACAAGTTCCGGATCAAGAAGTTCCGGATCAAGAAGTTCCGGATCAAGAAGTTCCGGATCAAGAAGTTCCGGATCAAGAAGTTCCGGATCAAGAAGTTCCGAACCAAGAACTTCCGAACCAAGAAGTTCCGGATCAAGCCAAAAGTTCCGAACCAAGATCTTCCGAACCAAGAAGTTCCGGATCAAGCCAAAGTTCCGAACCAAGAACTTCCGAATCAAGAAGTTCCGGATCAAGCCAAAAGTTCCGAATCAAGGTAATTCCAAGCCAAATCTTCCGAATCAAACTTCCGAATCAACAAAAAGTTCCGAATCAAGGGTTATTTTGCTTGTTTTTTTGACGATTTTTTAGAGGATTTAATCTTGGTTTCTTACAACAAAAACACAACACAATTCACAAGCTTTACTTCACTGCTCGATCAACCGATAATCTTTGTCTCTTTGAAGTTAACAAAATGAATCCGAATTCAGTAATGCCTCAGATGACATCACTTACGGATATTTCCGTCATTACGGGTACGGATAATCGCCCGCCAATGCTCATCAAAGAAGTTTTTGAAGCATGGCAAGGCCGGATGATGTCTTATCTTAAGGGAAAACCGGTCTATGGGAGGCTTATGGTTAAGTCAATCTTAAATGGTCCACTTGACTATGGTACCATCGTGGCTAACAATGTGTCTCGACCAAGAGAATTTGAAGAACTTACACCAGCCCAACAACTTGTTGCCGATGCAGACGAGAAAGCTCTTCAAACAATTCTCCAAGCTCTTCCCCATGACATCTATAGGATGGTAAGTCAGTATACCGTGGCAAAGAATTTATGGGAACGTCTTAAGGTGTTGCTACAAGGTACGTCTCTCACCAAACAGGAAAGGGAATGTCAGTTGTATGACCTGTTTGACAGATTCACTTACAACCCAGGGGAAACGCTTCACGATTATTACTTCAGATTCACCACACTCATGAATGATCTGAATGTATACAATCTGGTGATTGATCCATTCCAGGTTAACACCAAATTCTTGAATACTCTACCTCAAGCTGAATGGGGTGAGTACATTACCGATGTTAAGTTAACCAGGGATTTGCATAAGTGCAATTTGGATCAACTATATGCTTTTCTTCAGCAGCATGAAAAACATGTGATCATGCACCGTTCTCCACGAGGTATGTACCCTGATTCATTAGCTTTAATGGCGAATCAACCAAGCTTGTCTCACAACAACACTCCTTATATTTTGGGACATCAAGCCTATCATCCATCACCTTACATGACACCAGCCTTTCCTCAATACTCGATTTTACCACAACCACCCACCTCACATCAGCAACAATATCGGTTCAGTGCACCTTCATCACAATATGCTATACAACCTCACCCAGCAAGTACTGCACCTTATGCTCAATCTTCATATTCATCTTATCAAGAGAATGCAGCATATCCAACAAGCTACCCTGATCAAATGAGTATTCCTTCTAGTGATTATGCAGCTCACCAAGATCAAGTAATGTACTGTGATGATGAGGAAGTCCCCGTTCCTGTATTCAAACAAGGTGTTGATCCAGTTGAAGTGTTAACCACTATGTCTGCTTATCTCACAAGGACTTTAAGCAAACGAGGATTTAGGGGATCAGCTCCTACCAACAATCAGTTGAGGAATACATCTAATTCTCGCCAACAAGCTACAATTGAGAATGGCAGGGTAATGGTTCAGCCAATTCAACCATATCAGGGGAGACCTTCCACATCAACTACCAATGCTCGCACGATCAATGCTGCTCCTGCTCCAATGGTCAACAATCCTCCACGGGCTAATACAGGCAAGTTGAGAATGATTACATGCTACAACTGCAAGGAAGAGGGTCATATGTCCAGGGAGAAACCCAAGAGGAGAAGGGATGGACAATGGTTTGCAGAAAAGATCTATCTGGTGAATGCTCAAGCACAAGGAAGGGAACTTGATGAAGAGGAGCTTGCATTTCTTGCTGATCCAGGGATTGCTGAACAAGACACGGTCACCACACAGAATGCAGCATACCAAGCAGATGATCTCGATGCGTATGACTCAGACTGTGATGACTTTCAATCTGCAAAGGCTGCTCTCATGGCAACTATCTCCAGCTTAGGGCCAGAAAAGAGATCTGAGGTACTTATTAATACCACCGATAATACCACTGATGCTAGTATTCAACCACATCAAGTTGTGCAAGAGAGTGCTGATTCGAATGAATCTTCGGTGGTGAGTCTTTCAAACGAGGAGACAAACAATGATAGCAATATCAATGTGAGTCCCCAGACTTTGAGTGAATCACAACCGGGACCCATTTCGCATACGCCTACTCCTGCTCAACAAGATTTGGTCATGGTTCCTGCTACATTACTTAGCCAAATGAATACTGCACTCTTAGAAACCTTAGCTAAGAATAAGAATTTGTCTGATGAGCTTGCCTTAAGCAATGAGAAAGTTCAAACCTTGGAACTAGTGCCTTCGTCTAGTGTTCTAACTAATCCCGAATATGATCACTTTAGAAACAAACAAATGGGTCACTTGCAAGAAATAGAAAACTTAAGAGCAAATCTGTCTAATGAACTTCAAGAAAAAGAGTTAGTGGTCACTAATTTTCAAAAACTTCAAACGGATTTTGAATCACTCGAGTCTAAGAAGAATGAAATGGAGATTAATGCTACTAACAAGATTAGAAGTCTAGATTACTTGCTGTTAAGACAATACGCTGTTTCTCAACTAGTTCACTTATTTGATGCTTCGTTTAGAGAGTTTAACTTATCACGTCTAAAAGGCCTTCCCCCTAATCTACGGTATGCAAAACAAGCTTTAAGACATAGTCCTAGACTTTATAATGCAACTCAATTAGGATTGGCTTTAGACCCGATTGTTTTTCCCGATGATCGAACAAGTAAGGATCTAGTTGATGAGGATCGGTCATACAATTCTGCAAAATATCCCGAGTGTGATTATTTTAAATTGAATAAGGAGCTTGCAAAAACGGATTTTAGAATTCGCTTCCATATGGACAAAGATCTCATAACAGCACCGACCTACATATTAGATGAAGAAAACCCTAGTACTTTTCCTACACTTGTCAATATGGAAGGTCCTAAGGAAATTCCAAAGGATCTTCCACCTGTTAGCACTGTATGGTTAAACTTGCAAGAGATTAATCAATACTTTACTAATTTTGACAAGGTCATTTTGGAACGTACGACTTCAAATGGCCTAAACGCCGGAGAATGGGCTTTCGAACATATGAACGAGGTGTTTAAAAATGAGATCAATCCGTTTGTCGAAAGTCTAAAAGGAATTTTTGCATCTCTTAAGGAAAATCTTGTGTTTGAAATTGGTGAAGTTCAAAAAGTGTTTTATGAAATGGACACCGCTTACGAACTACAACTAATTGAAAAAGAAAAGATTTTAACCGAATATGACCGATTCTTGTCTGCAGTAATCTCGTGTGATGTGCTTACTACTGTAAATGTTAATTATTCGAATGAGCTTACATCCGCTATGATTAATTGTGATGCTGTGAATATTTGTGAGGATATTTGTGATGATGTTTGTAATATTTCTGTAAATGTTGCTGATACTGTAAATGAGGTAGATAATCATTCTTGTCACGAATCTAACGCTGAGTTTTTAAAGCTACAAGATTCCTACAATTTACTTTCAAAACGCTTTAATCAACTAGAACAACATTGTATATCTTTAGAATTAAAACAACAAACTCAAAATGAGAATCTTTTGATATCAAATGTTTGTGAAAACGGTGTTGAGACGAGTGACAAGATGATTGCAATTGTTAAGACATTAGAGGAAGAAATCATGAGATTGAAGAGAGAGGTATCATCAAAGGAAACATTAAAATTGGAACTAGAGGCTGCAGAGTCTAAAAACCAGGTCTTAGAAATTAGACTTTTGTCTGTTCTAGGGGAGATGGATCGGACAAGACAGGGACTATCCGCTCTTTATGGTTCACTAGAAGAACGCTTCGCTTTTAATGCGGCACAGCAACAATCTTTTGTTGAACAACTGAACCAAAAGTGCGAGGAAATCTCTGACTTGAACATCCTGCTCATTGACAAAAATATGGTTTTGGCTGAGTTAAAGGAGACACTTCTTCTCACCCGACAAGAAGTTGTTGATAACTTAGCTACCGACTCTGCACCGTCCACTAGTGCTCCAACAACCAAGTCAGTAGTGCTTTATAAGAATCCGCTTCATAAGAGAAACCCGGTTACCTATGATGATTATATGAGGAATGCCATTAAGCATGTCGATCTTCTTAGGGATATTTTAGACGATCTTTATGCCTTAGATCCCTCAAGTAGCGACTATTATTCGGCTCATGAATATATTAAGCGAGTTCAATATTGCTTGGCATATTTGCAATACATAGGTACACCAGGTTCGACACTACTTAATAATAGGCCCATTGCTGTCACTCCATTTAATAAGACTCCAGGAGCGAAACCGTCATTGGCACAATCAAGTAAGACACCTTTAAAATCTTTTGCTAATGTTCCCACTTTGCCTTCTACAGGATTAAAAGAGACTACTAAGGCTAAAGGATCGCCACTCAAGAAAGATAAGATCAAGCCCTCCACTAGTAGTGCCACAAAGAAGAAAGTAGAAGTCCACAATAGGAATGCTAGTTCAGTTTTAAATAAAAAGAATCATGTTAAGACTAAAAGCTCTGCGCCTGTGCAGAAGCCAAAACCATTCGTGAATTCTGATTTAAATTGTTGGAATTGTAATGAATGTATGTTTTCCCAACGTCATGATTTGTGTCTGATTGATCACGTTAATGAAATGAATGCTATTAAGAATGGTCTTGAATGGAAGCCAACGGGTAGAACTCGTGCCCTAATTGGCTGGCAATGGCGTCCCACTGGTAGGACCTTTACATGAGATGGAAAAATGTGCCCTTTAACTAGGAATGCATCCATTGAGGTTAGGTCCGAGCGTCCTTTAGTTAGGAACACTCGCACTCAAGTATGGAAACAGCGCCCTTTAATTAGGTCAGCCCCCACTATAGTGCCTATCAGTGAAGAAATACCTCAGGATTTAAGCCAACTAGAATCTACACCACTTATTAAGAAAAAGAAGGCTAGGAAATCTAAGAAACCTAGAGTTAGCAAATCTAAGATTATTAAATCTGTACCTGCTAATAACAAGGAACACTCAGATTCCGATACCTCTACATTGTCTTCGTGTGGTGATATTTTCAGGTGGTCCAAATCATCCTGTGGTATTTGGACTCCGGTTGTTCAAAACATATGACCAGAAATCGCTCGATGCTCCGAAATTTCGTCAGCAAGTTTCTTGGTACGGTTAAATTCGGGAATGATCATATAGCAAAGATAATGGGGTATGGTGAATATCAGATTGGAAACGTGACGATTTCAAGGGTATACTATGTAGAAGGTCTTGGTCATAATTTATTCTCAGTAGGACAGTTTTGTGATTCCAACCTTGAGGTTGCTTTTCGACAACACACTTGTTTCATCCGCAACTTGGAAGGAAAAGATTTGTTGAAGGGATCTCGTGGTGCAAATCTATATACCTTGTCCTTACAAGACATGATGGCCGCCTCTCCAGTATGTCTTCTCTCTAAAGCATCTAAGACCAAGTCATGGTTATGGCATCGCAGATTATCTCATCTTAACTTTGATGCTATTAATCATCTGGCTAAAAACGATTTAGTTCGTGGTCTTCCAAAGCTTAAATTTCACAAGGATCATTTATGTTCTGCGTGTTCAAGGGGGAAAAGTACCAAGAAATCTTACAAGCCCAAAGCTGAAGACACCAATCAAGAAAAACTTCATCTTTTGCATATGGATCTTTGTGGGCCAATGAGAACTGAAAGTGTGAGCGGTAAGAAATTCATTCTGGTAATCGTGGATGATTTCTCCAGGTTTACATGGGTTAGATTTCTACGTACAAAGGATGAAGCACCGAAGGCTATCATCACTTTTCTGAAATTCATTCAGGTACGTTTGAATACTACTGTCCGCCGTATTCGTACAGACAATGGTACAGAGTTCGTCAACCAGACTCTCCGTGATTACTATGAGGGAGTTGGTATCTCACATGAAACATCCGCTGCACGCACTCCACAACAAAACGGTGTCGTTGAAAGACGGAATCGTACTCTTATGGAAGCTGCTAGGACCATGCTTATTCATGCGAACGCTCCATTGTTCTTGTGGGCATAGGCTATTTCTACTGCATGTTTCACCCAAAACCGTTCTATCATTCGGAAACGCCATGGAAAAACACCTTATGAGCTTCTACATGACCGCAAACCCGATGTTTCATTTTTTCATGTGTTTGGTGCTCTTTGTTATCCAAACATTAATAGTGAGAACTTGGGTAAGCTTCAACCGAAAGCCGATATAGGTATTTTCATTGGTTACTCACCGTCCAATAAAGCATACCGAATCTATAACCGTCGTCTTGGCAAGATTGTAGAAACTATGGACGCAGATTTCGACGAGCTGACAGCGATGGCTTCTGAGCAACACAGCTCTGAACCCGCGCTTCATGAGATGGGAACCGGTGCTATTAGTTCCGGATTAGTTCCCAATAATCCTACTTCTACATCATTTTTACCACCAACAAGGCCCGAGTGGGATAAACTGTTTCAACCGTTGTTTGATGAATTCTTCGATCCCCCGACTGATGAAGTTCTAGCACCTGTAGTAATTGCTCCAATACCTGAAGTGGTTTCTCAAGCTAATGAACCTTTATCTAATGCATCTACAATTCACATTGAACCGGATGCACCTTCACCAAGTGATTCTCAAACTACACCTGAATCATCACCCCTACTTGTGCCTAATGATGTGGAAGAGGATTCTACTGATCACGACTTGGAATATGCTCACTTGCAAGAGCTTCCTTTCTTTGGTGTAGCGATCCCTGAAAACCCTTCAGCCGCGTCTACCTCAGAAGAAGCTCCTTCTATTGTTCACTCCAGACCACCTAGGATTGAAAACCATAGCACTAAATGGACAAAAGATCACCCAATTAGGAATGTTATTGGAGATCTAGATCGACCAGTCTCTACACGCCATCAATTACAAGAGAGTGCACTTTATTGCTACTTTGATGCATTTCTCTCTGAAGTTGAACCTAAAAATTGGCAGCAGGCTATGACACAATCATCTTGGATTGAAGCTATGCAGGAGGAACTAAATGAATTCCAACGAATTGAAGTATGGGATTTGGTTCCTCTCCCTGACAAGGTTAACATCCTTACTTTGTTATGGGTTTATAAGGTTAAACTTGATGAGATGGGTGTGGTATTGAAGAATAAGGCTAGATTGGTCGCTAGAGGATATAAACAAGCCTTGGGTATAGACTTTGAAGAATCTTTTGCTCCTGTGGCTAGATTGGAGGCTATTAGACTATTCCTTGCGTATGCTGCTCATATGAATATGATCGTCTATCAAATGGATGTGAAGACGACATTTTTGAACGGTGAACTAAGGGAAGAAGTCTATGTTAGTCAGCCGGATGGGTGCGTCAGTACAGAGTTTCCTAATCATGTGTACAAGCTTAAGAAGGCTCTCTACGGGTTGAAACAAGCTCCACGCGCGTGGTATGATCTCCTGTCAACATATCTCATCTCGGAAGGCTTATCCAAAGGCAAGGTGGACCCCACTCTATTCACTCTCAAGGAAGGCAACGACATGATTCTGGTACAAATTTATGTTGATGATATAATATTTGCTGCCACTAACATAGAATTGTCAAATCGATTTGAGAAGATAATGTCCACACGCTTTCAGATGTCGATGATGGGAAAAATTTCATTTTTCTTAGGATTACAGTTTCTCAGAATCCCAGAGGCATCTTTATTAATCAATCCAAATATGCTCTAGAATCTCTTAAGAAATATAACTTTGAAAATTGTGACCTCGTGGACACTCCAATGGTGGAGAAATCCAAGTTAGATGAAGATAGGAATGGGACTATTGTCGATCCAAAACTTTACCGTGGGATGATCGGCACCCTTCTATATCTGACTGCTAGCAGGCCTGATTTGCAATTTGCTGTATGCATGTGTGACCGGTATCAGGCTCGGCCTACCGAAAAGCACCTACATGTTGTGAAAAGGATCTTTCGGTATCTAAAAGGAACACTTCATCGTGGTCTATGGTATCCGAAAGATTCCTCTATTGCTTTAATATCATACGCAGATGCCGATCATGCTGGATGTCAAGACACGAGGCGTAGCACTTCTGGATCTGTGCAACTCCTTGGAGATAGATTGATCAGTTGGTCTTCAAAAAGGCAGAAAAGCGCTGCAATATCAAGCACGGAGGCAGAATGCATCGCCATGTCCGGTTGTTGTGCTCAAGTCCTTTGGATGAGATCACAATTAACTGACTACGGTTTGGGATTCAACAAAATCCCGATGTATTGTGACAACAAGAGCGCCATTGCCCTTTGCTGCAACTATGTTCAACACTCCCGGGCCAAGCACATAGACATTCGCTACCATTTCATTAAGGAGCAGGTGGAGAACGGAGTGATCGAGCTGTATTTTGTCACTACTGAGTACCAGCTGGCGGATATGTTCACCAAAGCATTAGATCGAGGACGAATTGAGTTTTTGATCGACAAGCTTGGCATGAAATCATTCACTCCAGCGACTCTCAAAGAGTTGGCAGAAGAATCAGCTGAATAGTCGTGGTAAACTATTCAGAGTATCCTTTGTTCGTGATCATGTATATCATCGTAAATATATAAACAACAAAAAGAAAATACAAAAATATAAAACCAAGAAAAACTATAAAAAATATAAAACCTAGAAAAACCATAAAAATTATAAAATCAAGAAAAACCAAAAATATTTTTCGTTTTAAATCGGGCATGTCTTTTAGTACGGTAATATTTACGGCCTTAGAAATGTCGATCAATATTGACACGGTGCCATAAATAGAGTCCGTATAAAAGTTGTACATTTTTAAAACATGCCCATTATGGCTTGTAGTTATTTCAGACTGCAACCCGGTTTTCATATTAAAGTCACGTATTTCCTTGGAAAACGTTGGCTCAGAACGGGAATTAATTTTCTCGGGCGTGATTTACAAGCCAAATCATGCAAAGGGATCAAGTTTACTTTATAACTTGGTCTAACACGAATTTGTGTACGTCTCAGTGCATTAATTTGTTAAAATAAGAGAAATCTTATTGGCACCACGAATCAAACTTTTTCAAGAAATAAATTGGAAATGCTTTCATCAATATTTGACTCTTTAAACAATGACTACAGCTCTTTAAATAGAAAACGGGTCATCGTTTAAGGGGGAGAAAATATTAAAATCATCTTCGTCATTAAAATTGATTTTCAAAAGTGATTGTGAAAATTAAGAGCTACATGGTAATTGAGTGGTTTTGCTTTAGTACACGACGTGTGATAGGAATGGCTTTAAGATCTTAGAGTTTTGCTTATAGATAGATACTTAAGTTGTGTGAGATTGTCGAGTTTAGTTTAACTAAGCAAAATTAAGTCGACTAAACTTATCAATGGAAAGGTAAAGTGAAATGAAAAAAGTTAGAAACAAAAAGGAAAAGAATAGATAAATAGAGGGACTAAAGGTGATATTTATTGGAACTAGTCAAAAACTTGATCTAAGTCAGAAAACAAAACCCCCCGCCCCTCACTATTCCTGTTCACTGTTTATATTTAACCTTGCCGCCATTGTTGAATCACACACACAAGCTCTAAAAATCATTCGCTTATTCATCCATCCTGTTCTTTCGCTTAATAAGGTATATACATCAATATTTAAACTCATTATTCGTCTAATTCTTCACTATCTCCTACTAAATGATTCGCTTAATTTAGATTAAGTCCTAATTAGGGTTTTGCATCTAATTGAACAGTAATTGCTTAAGATTTGTGGTGGGTTTTGTGCGGATTAGCTTTAGATAATGAGGTATTGCCTTAGATTACCTTAGAAATCACAAATGCGCTTAGAATTAACCTTATAGGCTGCGTTTTTGATGTTCCGGATGAACAAGGATAAGAACTTCCGAATGAAGGATTTTTTCTGAAAAACTTCCGAATGAGGAAGTTCCGAATGAAGGACTTCCGAATGAAGGAAGTTCCGAATGAAGAACTTCCGAATAAAGGAAGTTCCGAATGAAGAACTTCCGAATGAAGAAGTTCCGAATGAAGAACTTCCGAATGAAGGAAGTTCCGAATGAAGAACTTCCGAATGAAGGAAGTTCCGAATGAAGAACTTCCGGATGAAGGAAGTTCCGGATGAAGGAATGTTCCGGATGAAGGAAGTTCCGAATAAAGAACTTCCGAATGAAGGAAGTTCCGAATGAAGAACTTCCGGATGAAGGAAGTTCCGAATAAAGGAATGTTCCGGATGAAGAACTTCCGAATGAAGAACTTTCGGATGAATAACTTCCGGATGAAGGAAGTTCCGAATGAAGAACTTCCGGATGAAGAACTTCCAGATGAAGGAAGTTCCGGATGAAGGAATGTTCCGAATGAAGAAGTTCCGAATGAGGAAAAGTTCCGGATGAAGAGTTGTTTGATTAGTATTGTTTGCATGTTATATGTACTTGTTGTATTATGTTATGAAATGTGTTATGCTTAGAAGTAAGAATGATATATATCTATATGTTTTTGTGCATCAACCTTTCATGTCTTATCTTAAGCAGATACAATGACTAATCCAACAGTACAAGCAATCCAAGACTCTAGAGAAGCTGATATTGCTAAAGCACGAACCCTTAAGTTTATACCCAACAACTACCGGCTGAAGCAAATCTCAAAATCCACTCACCATGGATTTAAAGTAGCCATTGCGATCCTTGATCAATTCCATTTTAAGAATGCTTTAAGAAGTAGTGCCTCGGTGCCTTATGATTATATGTATGAATTTTGGGCTACCAAGGAAATCACTTCAAACAAGATCACCTTCACCATCGACAACAAGCAGCAGACACTCACAGTTTCAGACTTCCGTAAGATTCTTGGTATACGGGATACACCCAAAGGCATGTCATTCTCGAGGGATCCTACTAAAGATGAACTCATGGAGTTATTTGACGCTCTTGGATGTCCGGAAATACGAGTTGCGTCTGAGTTTACCACTGCTAAAGTAGGACAACCTTGGAGAGCATTGATGGGTATTCTCAGTAGATGTCTTACACCAAAAATAAGTGGCCATGATGCTCTGCGCAGTCCTATAATAAACCTGTTCTATGGCATGTACAAAGCTGCAAATGCAGATTATGCATTGTTGATATGGGAAGAATTCACCTTTCAACTCTTCCAAAACAAGAAGCTGAAGACTAACTTCTTTCCTTATCCAAGGTTTATCAAGCTTATCATAAATTATTTTATGAAAAATGATGCTACTATTGATAGGCGAGCAGCAAGTCGTTATCACACTAAAGAAGCTGATGATACTGTGGATCTGAGGCATGAAGGACCGTCTATTGGTGTGATTCCTGGTCACATTCCCGATTATCTTCTGACGGAGAAAATCAAAGGTTCTGCTGATTACAAGCTACTGCAGCTAGAAATCAAGAAGCTGAAAGCAAACCTTCAGACTGGAGAAGACTCGTCTACAACGGTTAAGAGTAAAGGTAAACGCAAACAACCAGCTGCGTTACCTGAACCCGAAACCAAGAAGAAGAAGACAGAGGGTAAGAAGGGAAAGGGTAAGGCTGATGAGATGCGTCTACGTGATGAAGAAGATGTTGTTGATCCTGCTCTTGACAAGACAGAGAGAAAAATGATGAAGATAGCAATTCAAAGGAGTAGGAAAGATACAGGCGGTAGTGGTTCAGGTGCAAGGGTAGATGTTGAGGATGAGTACGTGGAACCAGATGATGTTGATGAGTTTGGGTCACCTGAACATTATTCCACTTCGAAGGAGCCATCAATCCCTATTTCAGCAAGTGTGGAAAAGGAGTCTGTTGCTCCTACGATCATGATGTCAACTCAACCTTTAGCAACTCAACCTCCACAAATCCAACCCTTACCAACCAGACCGGCGTCAACACCATTTCTTCCACCACCGACAATTCCCATCCTTAGTACCGCAGTAACAACCGAGCCTCTCCAATCAACCCAGAGCAGCTCTGCAACATCTACCATGGCTGCATTGGTGATGGGCGATATGTTGGATAAACATGTGGATAATCACAAACGAGAAATGGATGAACTTCGCCAAGAGTTACAAAGACGAGCTCAAAGTGAAGAAGCATTTAGGAGAGCCCAAGAGGAGATGATTGCTAGGTTCGCTGCAGATATGGAGGCGACTCGAAAAGCAGATGCAGAAGAACTAGCTCGGGTTAAGCAGGCTGAGGCTGATAAGCATGCTGCACGTATCACCAGACTTCAAGCGATGAGGGATAAATACAAAGAGCAAAAAGAAGCACTTGAAGCCTCTGTTGAAGAAAGAGTGCAAGAATCTGTTGAATCCATTATGCCTAAACTGCGTGATGAGTTGAAGACGCTAGCAGCTGATAACTTGTTGATCAAGTCATCCAATCCTTCAGAATCCGCCTACAAGATTGCTTATGATTTGACGGATTTTGAATTGAAGAAGATCCTTAAGGCTCGTATGGTGGAACTTGGATCATTTGATAAGTCTAGGATTCAACGGGCTCTATACAAATCCCTGAATGATGCTATCATGGAGGATGATAGGTTATTCAAAACGTTTGGAAGTGTGGTACCTTATCACATTCTACCTGAAGAAGAAAGGGAAGAAAGTGAGCAGGAAGAGGGTACTGGTGAAGAGGAAGAGGAAGAAGAAGGAGAAGAAGAGGAAAAGGATGACGATGATGGTGATGATGAGGATAAGGATGAGGATGATGATGACGAGGATGAGGATGATGATGATGGCGATGATGGTGGTGATGGGAATGAGGAGAGTGCTAGGGGTAGTAACGGGGATGACAATCAGGATGATGATGGGGGTGAACAGCCTAAAGAGGGAGACAAGGTTACCAGCTCCAAGAAAACTGCTAAGACTGGAACCAAGTCCAAGAAAGATGCAGCACAGAAGGACAAATCAACATCATCGGAATCAAGACGAACTAAGTGGCGCCACGATGTGAATGCCACTACAGCGTCATCGGTTCCCGGTACCTCTATCGCTGTATCTTTACCTATTACCACTAACCCCATTAGTTCTGTTGTTGTTGCTCCTGTGATTGCAGAATCAGTAACGGAACCCGAAGCTGCACAACACTCACCAGTTCACGACACTGCCGAAATGCCTGAAACTGAACCAACAGATGTTCGCACTTCTACTCCTCTACAATAAGCACAACAATCTACGATTCCTGAACCAAGCACACGAGACTGGGCAGACACGTTGGAAATAGACGAGACTGCACCACCACAGGCTTGAATCACGGCAGCAGCACAATATGATCCGATCACAGACACTGACAAAGATGTGTTGTATCTCCGTATCCGAAGTCCAATTGACTTATGTGCATTTTTTGCTCATGAGTATAAGACTTCGGTTACTCCATCCTTGGTGAAGAAAGCGCTGAAAGATAAGAGACTTCGTGCCAAAACCCGGCTAACCCGAATGGAGTTCGAGTATTATGCCGATGAGATCCTGAAGGCTCTGAATACCGTTCAACGGCCAGGACTTCATGAATCGGAAAGAGCTCCACCTCCAATGGATCCTTCTCAAGATAATCAGATTGCTCTTGACTTCTTCGTCACCAATGATCTTGTGTATCTACTGAAGGGGTCATCAAAGTACGCAACCTCCCTGACCTTGCTGAAAGCTGCCAACTGGGGGACAATACCCTTTATCGAGGAAAAGGTAAACCGACTCTGGGTCCCAAAGATAAATCGTAATTATGATATGTATGCTGTCATAGGTGCATCTCATTGGGACGAACGAGTCCGAAGGGCGTACAGGGGTTGCTGCCTAGTCAATTCTGGAAGTATCGTTAGATCCGATATCCGCATCTCCAGCATTTTAGGGTTGAAAACTGAAGCCAAGAACGGCTATTATCATGTGACGGAGATTCGCTTGAAAAGGGAGGATGACAGGGAATACAAAATCCAGCAGGGAGATTTTTCCATCATTCGCCTTGAGGATATCGAAGATATGCTGCTTCTGATGACCCGAGATCAACTCACACATATTCCTCGTGAAGACCTCATTGCTTTGAATACAGCACTTCGTATGTTCACACGAAGCGTTGTCATCAAGTCACGAGTTGAAGATCTTCAGTTGGGAGTCGAAAGCTATCAAAGGAAGCTTAACCTAACCCGTCCAGTGAATCAAGTGCTACCTCAACATGTAGAAAGATGTCCCTATACCGGCATTTCTGTCCCGAATTACGACATCTTCTACTTGAACAGTCGAGGTTTAATGAAGTTTATGAGGGTGGGTGAGCTCCATAAGTACAGTGATGGGACTCTTCTACAAGTCAGAGGAAAGCTGTAGCATCTGAACTCGGGTGGGACTTTGCCAGAGATGACGGAGGATTGGCATCCGGGTTACCGGCAGATGGCGAAGTACGTGATCAAGAAGATTGATCAAAAGCTCCATCTAATGGGTCGTACACTTCAGGTCCACTTTATATTGGTTTTCAATTGTGAATATGTATATTTGTGAATATTGTGCTTGTACGGCTTGATGTAGTGTTAAGGTATGATAATTTTTCAAGAATTTCTCACGAGATTCTAAATCTTTCAAAATATATCATACTAAAGCACTACAACTATCCCTTATTAACTTAAGGGGGAGCAATAACTTGTTCTATGGCCAAACATTAATTTCATTTTTACCCAAAGACCGGTTAATCCATTCAATATCCCAAATATTAATGGTTAACATTTTGGATAAGGGGAGAAAATGGGATTAAGGAGACGTAAGTGATACTTGGCTAAAAGATGAAAAAGACTTAACGATTATCCAACTTAATATGTGTAAAGCACGTGTTAAGGGGGAGCGTTTTTGATGAACAAAACACCTAAGGTACAAAACTTTTGATTTCAATATCACAAGTACTTTAGGTGATTTTCAATGATTTTTCATGGTGGCAATTCCTTCCTAAAACACGCTTAATTCACGACGGATGTGGTGACAAAAGGGTGGTAGGAATAGGTTTAGTCCAATGATTCATCAGAGCCGATGAAATCTTCCTAAGGACAATTCCCTAGATAGAATTAGAAGTCCTAGGAAAGTTGGAGAAAGAATGTGAACGTAGCTGAATGCCGACCAAGTACTTAAGCTAGCACTGGAACAATCACAACAAGGTGCTAGTGATGACGTATTGGTAAGCATTGAAGGGGTTGAAGAATGAAAAAGAAATGTAAAGATAAAGGGTGTAAAGAAAGAAGCCCTCCTTACAACTTTAGGCAGAAACCGGGTCAATACATATGCTATTGAGGTCATTTTTGCTAATGATTCTCGGTATTGAAGAAAGAAATCATGGACCCAGTGATGCAATGCACAACCCTTCCCAGCTAACTCAAATATCTCTCAAAAGGTATTTGTTTTAATCACACGGAGATCAACACGTTATCTATTGGTTTATTCACTCCGAATAGACTGGTATTGAAAAGGTGGCACTCCTCTCCAGCCATCGCTCACTAAATCAAAACGCACAATCGAGTCTAGAGCCAAGAGATCATCAAAAGTCTCATTAGGACACTTTCCATTTATTCCTTGCTTTCTCACACACTGTGAAAAGTAAGAGATTTTCATGAGTCCTACGCAGTATTCCTGTAATATTGCCAGAACATCCGAGTAATACGTAAGTATTACAATGAAGATGGAAATCCTGCTTGAGCCAACATCAAACAAGCTCATGGTAGGTTACACGTGCGGTTCTTTTAGAACCAATCTTGTAAAAAACTGGAAGGTAACAGTGGTTTAATTCTTAATTGAACTTAAACTCGTTCCAGGCCTCTTCGCATTATCATATGATCTTACCAGAACACTCAGAGTGACTCTTTATTGATCACAGTGACGAGTGGAAATCCTTCTAGTGTCAACATCAAACAGCACTTGGTAGGTGACGTGCAAGATTCTTTATGAATTGAGCTAGTGACAACTGGAAAGCAACGATGGTGAAAATCTTAATTGAAATTCACTTGTTCCAGGTTTCATGAATTGACGGCTTCAAATCACAAGGATAATTTATCCAAGTGATTCACTCTTTATGTTCGCAGTCAGCTTTGGACGGTCGAATAAAGAGAACGGGTTTACCCGCGAAATCCTGTCAGGAAGTTACTTAATTGAAACTATCCGTCACGGGTACGATATCTAATATCGTCCAACGGTCTTCACCGACCGGAGGTAAAATGCTACCGAATTAGAATAAAATGTTCAAAGCCATTTTATTCGTGTCGTTGCTGTGTACCTGTTAAAGACGGTGGCGTTGCTGTGTACCTGTTGAAGACGGTGGCGTTGCTGTGTACCAGTGAAGACGGTGGTGTTGCGGTGTACCTGTAGAAGTCGTTCCCACATGCTTATGTTTTTCTGCATCAAAGTTTAGCAAAAATTCAAGAAAGTACAAGATAAAGTCTTCCGCTGTACCAAACTCTGAAACTTTCGAGAATTCAACAAAAAGACATAAGTGTGTGGAACATGGAGTCACGAGAAGGCAAATCACAAGAGAGGCAAAGATCGCACGTGAAAGGCCAAAGAAAAATGCTCTCAAGCCAAAGCCAAAAAGATCAAACCAACATATTCACAACAAAAGAAAGAAAAGAAGAAAAGACTACGAGCTAAAGAACGAAGACTTAGTATAGTATGCTAGGTTTAGAATTTTGTAACGTGGAGTGACCTCCCTTAGGGGGAGATTGTTAGAAATACGTTTTACGTATATTAGAAGTATCGGTCACTCCATAATATTATTTATGTTGTAATAGCTCGTAGTTAACAAATAGTTACTAGTTGCTTATTAAGTTAAGTAAGAACCGGTCCATGGGCTTGTCATGGACCGGCCCAAGCCCATTGTAAGCTTGGAGTATAAATACCCCTTTCCACCATGGAAAGGGGTTGGTTGTTGTCACTTTTCTAGTTTCACTTAATAAAATAACACATAGTTTCTCTCACTTTCTCTCTCTAACTTTCTCTCTCTAGAAATCAACAAACCCCTTCATAGATTCATAGGTTATCAATATTCTACATACCACCTGTTGGAGTAATAGTTTGAAGATTAAAGGTGTACATATTTTCAGGCATGTGTACTTTAAGCAGTATTTGAGATTCCTTAGGCATCTCAAAGTCTTTAGACAACACCAAGTAGTCTTTGTCTGTGAATAGCACCTTGTTCTTATTATCACACATTTGTGATACAGAAAAGAGATTGAACTCATTCAATTCCTTCACAAAGAACACATCTTCAAATTCCAACTTCCTGTGTTGATTTTCCCTTTGCTAGTGATTCTACCTTTGCTACCTCCAAAGGCTACTGGTCCTCCTCTGAATTCTTCAAATTCAACAAAAAAATCTTTGTTTCCTGTCATGTGTCTTTAGCATCCACTATCTACTATACCTTTATCCTTCAATTCATCAATTAGATGCCCCTGCACACAAATAAAACTCATTAGTTTTAACAGGGACTTAAGCCACATTTGGCTCGGATCTTGTGGGACCTACATACTTAAGAGTCTGTTCTGAAGCATTACCAGTATTGCTACTTTTGCTCTTATACTTCATGGTTTCAGTTATGTATTCAAAGACATAGGGTGACTCTATGTGTTCAGACTTCTTTTCCTTAAGTACTGCTTTAGCGGTACTTGCTTTAACACATGATTTATCTCTTTTAGAACCCACATTTGCACTGGTTTGTCATTATCCTTACTTCTAGATGTTTTAGCTTTTTCAACAACCTTCTTAGAAGTCTTAGAGAACTTTGGTTTGACAGACTTTAAACCAACAATACTTAAGTTTGGTCTAGCAGTACTTGCAGGTCTAGACTTGCCGGTACATGGTTTACCAGACT
Organism: Glebionis coronaria; assembly: GCA_025667525.1. Lineage (NCBI taxonomy): Eukaryota > Viridiplantae > Streptophyta > Magnoliopsida > Asterales > Asteraceae > Glebionis > Glebionis coronaria. The sequence continues at coordinate 145,798,745 of CM046882.1, forward strand.
TCAAAGGTACTAGACCTTGTTTCAAAAGTACTGCTCTAGGAACAAAACTTTTGACAAGGACATTTTATCCTGTTTGGCTACTCTTGAGTGATCAAACTTAGGTTTGTCATTCTTAAGTTTCTGATTCCTATTAACTTGTGCATTTTTCCCATTACTGTTTTTCATGACCCTTTGTGCAGCCTTTTGTTTCACAATCTTATCTTCATGTAGAGTACAATCTTTGATAAAATGACTTAGACTACCACAAACATAACATCCTTTTCTTCTTAAAGAAGACCCAAAAGGTTGTTTTGACTTAACTTTCTCAAAACCTAGCCCACCCGTTTTGGCTTTGTTATGTTTTACATTGTTTTCCAATATCTTGCTAGGAGTTTTTACCTGCTTGGGAGTAGAACTAGTCTTAGATTCTTCAGAAACAAAGTTGTTCATTAAAGGTGGATAAACAATGTTTTTGGTCACAACAGTCTTTTCTTGGGACAAAGTACTAGAGTTTGAGGCATTTTTAACCTTTGGTTCTTCTAACTCTATACTTGTATCATTACTAGGGGGCATGAAAATTCCTGATAGTGGTGGAGGAACTGCCTTCATTCCTTCAGCATATCTATCATTTTCAGGTGTATCATCTACCTCACTAGAACTATCAAAATTCCCTTTTGATAAGTCTTTGTCAGTTAAAGTTATCCCAGGTTGGTCCTCAATATATCCTAGGCCTGATTTATCATAATACCCCATTTGTGAATTAATCAATTTTCCCAATCCTTTAGAGGATTTTTGCCAATGATTAATCACTTCCCTTTCATTATAAAGACTGGCTTTTCAAGCTTCATTTTCTGTTGACACTTTTAAAAGTTGTCTTTCAAAAGCTTTAATTTCCACATCTTTTTCCCTCATTTGAAGAGTTAAAATTCTTATTTTCTCTTTATAGTTTTGTTGAGCCTTTTTATACAAAACTATATTGTCTTCTAATTTAACAACACCCTGTTTAAAAGCATTTAGTTCTACAGTGCATGTGTTAACCTTTTGATACTGTTCCTCTAGTTCTACTTTTAAGCTATTAAATTTAAGAACACAGTCTTTAGAACAAGGATGTACCTCAGTATCTTCATGTGAGAGAGCCATTAGACCAATCTCTTCTTCTTCAGCCCAATTCACCATTCCATCTACAGTTACCAATGCTTTGGTTCCTTTAGGACTCCTGCTGTTTCCTTTTGGAAAGCTTTCAGTTATTCTTGGACTGGTCCTATAGCTGTGCTTGGACTTCTGACTGCTACTCTCAGCTTTGTCTCTAGAGCATTCTCTTGCAAAGTGTCAATTCCTTCCACAGTTATAGCATTCGACTTTGGACTTGTCATATCCTAATGGCTTATTAGGATCAACAATCATCTTTCTTCCAGTCTTCTTGAAGAACCTATTAGATCTTACTAAAACCATAGCAGCTTGCCATTTAAGATCCATCTCTTCAACATCAACATCATCCATTTGGAACAAGTCATTGAGTGTTAATCCTGGCCTGTTGTCTTGTCCCGCGAAGAATGAGAAGGCATCATTGTCACTAAACATTGGTGAAGACCTACCATGTGAATTTTGAGAGACTATGGGGCTGATTTCAATACTTTGTGGGTAAGTACTGCTTGTAAGTCATCCATCGGTATTTGTGAAGTATGTACCGCTGCTAGATCCACTAGCGGTATTATGAAAATAAGTACCGCTATTTCCATCTTACACAAAAGCCAACTTAGACTTTGTAGTAGTCGTTGCCTTAGTTACTTCAGTGCCTTTCACATCCATCTCGTATGATCTAAGATCGTTGTAGAGATGATCAAAAGGATATGTTTCCAGATTGTAACACCCCCAAATTTTATACAATTCAATACAACGGAAGACTCGTTGGTGTTACGGGATAGCACATTACTCACATCATAGACAACGCTTAAAAATAACGTCGTTTAATAATAAATCATTTCCATTTATAAATATCAAATTTACATAGGTCCCAAGTCATTGTATTTTATACAGGTTTTACAAAGCATTTGAATGGAAATTATTATTTAAGTGCGGGCCATGAATTCTTGTTGTCTTCCCGAGAATTACCTTCAAGTACCTGAGATAAAACATGTTAAAAGAAAAGGTCAGCGATAACGCCGAGTGAATTCATAGAGTTTAATAAAATCCATCAATATAACATCGGTATAAAATTATTACCAAAAATCATTTGTACAAATCTTTGTAATAGGCCATAAAATAGCCAAAGTCATTTTATACAAATCCTTATCAAAAAATCATAATATAGGCATTTGCCTTAAAAATCATTATACGAACCATTGTCGTTAAAAACATCATACAATAAGTCTTATAACGTTGTATAGATTAAATAAAACCTTATATGAAAATGGTTATGAAAAAACAAAACAAGAACATAATATCAATAGTAAGACCTCGTATTGCTAGTCAGGCAATATATCGTATTCAATGCATAAAGCAGTATATTCGCTATTGGGTTATTATAAGCCACATGACATTGTTACCTTACTATACCAAACAACGGGTAGCTAGCCCGAAACTCAATTTGCCCATCTAAATTAGCGTGTCGTCACAATAATCACGCTTGTGTAAATCTTCTCATACATAAATTCGCTTACCAATCAATGTGGCACGACGGGGATCAACCCTCAAGGCGCGAACTGGGGTGATCGTCCCCAAATAGTACTATTATATGCATAAGCGTCTACCAAATCCCGGTAGTTCACAATTCATGCTAATGGGACTTTTAGTGACATAACCTAACTTTAATAATCCATTTCTTTTCATCTATCGGGTCATATAATCATACATCGTGTCATACAATAATTCGGGTCCAAATCAATAAACAAAAAATTCGGGACAAATGGTGTCCTATTTTATCAAAACTAACATGTTATCTCCCTCGCGGGTTTATAAAACATTTCATAAAAACATTTAAAAGAGTGTGAGGCTATGAACTCACGTTGATGTAGGAAGGCGGTTATCGGCGATTCGGATGTACGGTACGTGCTTCAATCACGGAAACCTAGACAAATAATACTCGTCTTAGACTCTTTTCCAATGACTTTATAAAAATAACAAATATACATATGATGATTTTGTACATATGATGATGATCAAGTGGGTTTATATATTCTTATTTACTCATTTTAGTGTGTATGTATTGGTAACTTTTTACTATTTTACTAGTTTTACCTATTTACCTGTTTTAGGTCCAATAAGCCTATTATAAGTTCATTAACTTGTATTAATCTATTTTATACTTATATTATCAGTATTTATACTTTACATGTTGAGCCCAAATGGGTTAAGCCCAATAAGTAAATTTTATAAGTGTTTAACTTATTTAGTTAAATTATTAGTCCAAATATGCTAACTTAGCTCGTTAATGTCCGTATGTCATATAGTTCGGGTTTTATCGGTTTTTACTTGTATTAGGTACTTATACATCAGTATATGACTTTTAAAAAGTTTACATTAGACGGGTTTGATCGTCTAAGTTTTAATTGGTGAAAAACGTTAATTTTACGGTAATAGCCAAAAAGTCGTAAAAATCATGTTTATAGTTTTTATAACTTATAAATCTTATTCAACTAGCATTTATAAAGTGCCCATTTATTTAACCTTATACATATTTATATAAATGAAATTTATAAGTTAGTGGGTTTTAATTCACATTTTATACTATATTAGTTTGAGTGCTTATATAATACTATTAAACATTAATTCTTCAAAATCTGATTTTTAGTTTCATCTTCACCATTTTTATCATATCTTGAGTTTTATAAGGAGATAGAAGCTCATTTTTGGATGACATAAACTTCATATTATGTGCTACAAATAAGTTAGTAATCGCTACTGCTCATTCCATGTCTAACTATCCTTAACAGTCCCTACAAAACAGACTATTCAGATTGGTACACTCATCTTGTTTTGATCATACCTCACTCATTTTGATGATTCTATTGCATGGACAACTCTCACATGTGTATGACATCTAACACTTACTGTAAATGGATTCCACCATTCAATTTTATCAGTTTATGACTTGGTTACTTACTGTTTTTATACAGCCAACAATTTAAGCAATATTTTAGCCTTGTTTCTTATGGTTTTTCATCTTTTTAACCATATTTATCAACACTTGATCCCCACACAACATTTTTATCATCATATATTCATCATATACATATACAATAAGAAAGAAAATACATGATTACATAATCAAAATAACAAGAGGATGGGAAGAACAATCTTTATACCACCAAGATTGTGTAGGTATTCATCAAGGCTTGGATTTTTGATGGAAGAACTTGTGATAGATCAACACCAATTATTCATGGCCACCAATACTTGTAAACTTTATGTAGAAATCAGCCCTTGAACATCACCAAATCTTCTCATTGGATGTTAAAATCACCTCCAATCAACAAGTCTTCAACTAAGCTTCAACATATGTTGATCATAGCTTAAGTTCATGGTTAAATTTTGAGGATGATGGTGATTTATGGTGGGGATGGGACGACATATAGAGAGAGAAAGGAGAGAGTTGTGTGTTTTTTAGAGTGGTTTGCATGTTATGAAATGAAGTTGCTAGTTTAACTTGGTGGTTTTTCTAAGTGTTTAGCTTATTTTGTAAGCTTTAGGAAAAGTGTAAGTAACTTGTTTACAACTTGACACCAAATTGGTGTGGTGTAGCATTTGTGCCGTCCCATGTGTATAGGGGTGGGATAAACTTGTTTTGTCCCATCCCGCTAATTTACGGGTATTCCTCGATTCTAGGTTCCTCGATTTGCGTGCCCTCGGGTCGTTTTACGAAAAACGTTTTTATAAATTATGAATCAACGGCACAAAACAAATCTAATAAAAATTATTTCATCAAAAACGGAGTTCAAAAACGTAAATACGTAATCCTAGGGTTTCCGGTTTAATCATAAAGGACGTTAAATTATAATCGTAAGTCCTAATCTCTTATCGTAAATTTGTGAGTTTATGAACCAACACAAATTTAAAATCCCAAAATAATATTCACGGTTAAATTTATTTCCTGAAATGTCGGACTGTCACCCAAAAACGGTGTATGTAAATGTAAGCACGTAACATAGAATCCTCCGGTTTAGACGTAGTCGATGCTACTTCAAGACGTAAATCCAAATTTCTTCTCAAAAATAAGTGAGTTCATAATATAACATTAAAATAATGTTTTTAAATAATATTTGAGAATAAAATATGAACCATAAATTGACGGATTGTCACAGCATTTACCCTTAAACAGGATCTTTGTCCTCAAAGATCATCTTATCTTACTACTCGCTTCTTATAGAGTTGAAGCCATGTGGGTATTTCCTCCACATTCGGTCTTTTCTCACCAGTGTAATTCATTACAATACGCGAGTTTCATCAAACATAACTACGGGAATAAGATCAGGCTTAATGTTGACTTACTTTCTCTATCCATGATGTTCACGAGTTTTTGATGAATGCAACTTTTCGCCGATTTAAACTTTATCAAGAAGTGATCAGATTCTTACTTTATAGACATTTTATCAAGTTTGATATACGAAACATAATTCACGCAGCTCTTGAAGTCCTAGGGTAGATCCAGCTTATATGCCTTTCAAACCAATCTTTTACATCATCTCAATGGTCCCATACAACGGGGACTTATATCACATGATCTTCCAGATCATCAATTCATTTTTCCATGGTTAAAAGTTTTGGCATAACTTCGCTATCCATCTGGCACTTCAAGATCTACATTTCATATTCACATAACCTCCTGCCCACTACTGGCAGTAATTAATCAAATCCTAATTTTAACAATCATTTCAGGTCTCGCGGATCGGGGATTTTGTAAGGTTAGGTTTTCCATCATAGGAAACCTTAAACCTAAAAGACATGCCCAACTCGCAATGGGTGTATGACCGGTGTCCTCATCCCAACTCCTGCTTACAGATGCTCTAATATATATCCTCACAAGATTCGATCTTGATCCTAATACGATAATTATCAAGGATAATCTCTCCAAAGGAAAACGATTTTACAGTTTATTACCAAAGGTCAATCATTCAAACATAAAACATCACTTATAGTATTTTGTATCGTTACTTTACCTCGTCCCTTAGATTGGGGTGGTACACAGTACTCTCATCAAGATTCGTTCTCAATGACTTCTGAGCAAATCTCTAGAAATTAGATGCGAAGCGAGGATCTTGATAGAGATGATCGATACAGGAACACCATGTTTACACAACTCCTTTAAATACAAAAGAGTCAATTTCTTCATCAATAATCTATCATTAACAGGAATGATATTAGCAGATTTGGTCAGTCTGTCGACGATGACCCAAATCGAATCAAATTCAGATGATGACCTTTGCAATAGCTAGACGTTTACTAATGTATGAGGCAATGTCTGCCTTCATAATTTGCCATTAGTACAACTTCTTCAGACAAAGATACATTTAGTCAGAAATGACATGAATGGAATACTTATACTTACGAGATTTCAATATGACTAAATCTCAAAATCCTCTATATTCAGGCAACCACAAGCAGCCTTTAAAATATTTAACGCCATAGTCTTCTCAAATCTAATGGTTCACATTAGCCGCGAACCCCCTTTTATTATCTATATTATCCTTTTTACAATCATCAGCTATTTTAAATTGTTCGACAATTTATTTTGCACAGTCATTATTAAGGAAAACATCCTATTTGATTCTTTATCTTTTCTACATAATGCGTCAGTAATTACTTTCACCTTCCCTGATGAAATAAATATCATGACCGTATTCATTCAAAATTTCTTTCTTCACATTTTCTAAGTCTTAGTTCTATCTCAACCATTGTTTTTATCGGTTTTGCTCAATCCTACGTTTAAAGCGTCGATAATTACTACAAGGAATTAAATAATAAATATTTAATTTTTATGAAACGTAAACGCAAAAAGTTTTTAAATTTTCTCAGGTTGTCCAATTATATAAAAATGTTCAAAATAAATTTGAATTTAATTAACATAATTTTTGTTGATTTATCGGAAATAATTAGTAAGATCCGTAAATGTTCGAAAAACCTTCGTTTATTCTTGGGTAAAAATTTTCTTAGTTGAAAAGCAAAAATCGTCGTTTAAAATTCCAAGTCATGGTTTGAATGGTTTCCTCAATCCCTCTTAGGTTGTCTTGAGGTATACACAAACATTTACCCCTAATCAGGAGTTTAGTTAAATGTTCTTGGTATAAGAGAATAGTCCCTCAAAAGTTCTTTTGATAAAACATTTGTCAAAACACATTTGCACTTTCTTTTTGGTAAAACCCAAAGTCTTAAATGACTTCTATCTTTTGAAGAGTCAATATATATATATATATATATATCTTACCATCATTAATCAAACGGTCATTTTATGTAAAGGATTAAGCATTAAATTTCATGTTTAAATATTCAAGGTACAGGTTTTCATTGTTCGGCCAATTCTGGGCAATCTATAAATAATTATTAACTCATTCTTATTCTTATAAACAAATAAACGGTCCTTAATGATCACAAGCATGAATTTATAAAATTACAACCTACACACGTGATTCAACAAATTTATGAATACTACATGTGCATTGATCAATCCAAACGACATCACGTGAAACTCATAATGTTCATTACAAGTTCTGGATATAGTGATTGGAATAGATAATCTTTTTCGCGGACGCGAAATTGATGATAACCATGCCGTGGATCAAATTCCTGAATATACGCTAGAACCTTGTAAATGATCGAACAATCTATCATCTTGGGTAGTGGATATAGATTTTTATCGTAATTTACCTAGTTCACGGTAATCCAATAAATATAAGGAATAATAACACCATAGCTCTTCATAATGACGAGCTCGGTAGAATAAAATCTTTCTCCGACAACTCTCTCAGTTGTACGGTAATTCTTTTAATTCAGGTGGTGTTGACGTACAGTGCACAAGCCACAGGTGCAGCACCGGGAATATAATCAATACCAATTTCAACTTGCCTTAATGGCAAACGTCTAGGTAATTTACCAATAAATACCTCCTAAAGTTTCAGATAACGGAAACATCTTTTAATAAATTCATATTAGGTTCTTTCTAGATTATAATATCTATGACTATTTCACAACCATTCAAGGTATAATTTCAAGTCTAAATGCAGGATATGGTCATCCATCAAGAATTATTTAGATCACTTTTTATAATCAACTTCTTATCATTTAGAGGAATTCTACTCGAGTTCCCATCAATTAAAACAATGTCGTCATGCCATATTCAATCGATCCATTCTACTGGCACTATCAACTTTCCAGTTTCATTATCGTTGATAAGATGTGAACTTCTTAAAAGACTAATAATAACTCATAATCCTTCACAAATTCAAGGATATATGGAGACATAAGTACCCTTAAAAAGAGTAAGGTTAACGCATAATCTATGCGAGAGAATTTCAAATCAGATGAAGATGAAAACATCTACGAATATGAGTCTATCCCATGTTTTCATAATTTGAGTACGCATTCGAAAGCTCCTCGGATCATTACCCAGGTCATTCAAATGAAATCTAATCAAAAGAAATGATAGGAACGTCGATACATCCAATCGGGTATCAACACTCGGTAATCATATAGTTTTCCTAAGAATCTCACTACAGGAGAATTGGACAAGAATGAATTATCAACTGTCATATAAGACAATATCCACAGATGAGTAAATTCGACTCACAAGAATAGATGCTACAGGCACATATGTAGGTGTCCCTAACACTATGTCCCCATCTTTCACTTCTTGCAGATCTCATAAAATTTAATCTTTCACAATCTTCAAGAAAATGTAGTGTTTATTATTCAGTTTTATGGTGACTACTAATCAGCCTTGCATGGTCACTTTCAAATTGCATGTAGGCGCGCAACTATATACAATTTCAAGATTAACGATGCAATACTCAGTTCGTCAAAATTTCATCATCATGTTTATAATAAAAAAACATTTTCATGCTTAATTCTTAAATAAGAATCAAAAATAAATTGACAAAGATTTTCTTTGTTATGAAAACAATTAAGCTTTCCAAGGTGTTTTATAAACAACTTCATTTCGATAATAATCACTTATAAATCTTACTTTGGATAATCCCTATAGTGATGAAAATTCAACTTTTCTCAAGGGATAGTGTTTTATCTTATAAAAACAATGAGTGATCTGCAAAAGAGTGATGAAAAGTTGTTCACCAAGAACTAACTACAATATGATAGGAAATGAGCTTTAGCCAAATAATCATGAGGTTCATGACCTCGATGGCACTCAAAAAGAATAATCCACAACGTAACTCAAATCGAGATGAGTACTTATTCAATGGTTGCATCACTAATGCGAACATTAGGATGAAGCAATAAAAGATAGATAACATCGATATATGTAGAATTTAGCAATAAAAGGTAGTCTTTTCATTAATCACAAACAAGTCAAATTGTACCGTAACACATTACGTGTCACTATGTCATACAATTCCAAGAACTCGTCCTACCAACTGATGTCTCAGTTTAGTTAGGGATTTTTTTTAAAAGATACCACAATGAATACTAATCTACAAGAGTCATTAGGTGTCCTACCTGTCCTGGAGGATCCATCGGTCCCAATTTAGAAGAAGATTTCTTCAATTTATTTCTTTGGACACTAGGCATCCTCATCATTGGACAATGGCCTAGGAACAACACTTAACACGAATCAATAGTCAATTAAAACCTTATAGTTCAATCACATAACTTAACGACTTCCTCTTAACAATCTCATATTCCATAAAAGTTATATTTTACTTCATTCAAGTTTCAATCAACTTATACTCAATGCAATATCCTACCTCATTTCCCAATACTTTCAACCTTATTTTAGACCTTAATAGGGCAATAAAAGTTCAATATGAACAACACTTAATTTCCAATCCTATATCTCTTACAACAACAATTATCAAATGAGTCACTAGTATGAAATGACTCGCACATTCAATTAGACTTCTCGGAAAGGTACTAGTGGCATGAGGCTTTTGGGTAATGGTTCTAATGACAGCCTCAAGTGCAACATTCACCCTTTCGATTTCAAATTTAAGAATTGGGTGACAACGAATCAGATGACATCTTTCTAGGTGGTAACGTTTTGTCAAACTCCACTCTATAAGGAAAGATCGTCATGATATCGATATCATATATAATCTCGCCAATTCTTCTTTAATATCACAATCAACTAATATCAACATTTCTACGAATATTAACCATTTTGTTGGGATCATAAATATCCGCAACTTGGTTTAGATCTGGAATGGCTAGAATTCCTGCGGGAGTAGCTTAGATTAATTTTCTAGGGGATATAGGGTTCTTTGTGACAATCTACGTCGTATAAATACCTCGTATAAATATCGAAATAATCATCAAACAATCATGTAATCAAATTACATCATATATATATATATATATATATATATATATATATATATATATATATATATATATATATATATATATATATATATATATATATATATATATATATATATATATATATATATATATATATATATTAAAATAACACTTCTCAGTCTGGCCTTTTTGGTAACTCGGGAATTCTTCGGCACCGTTATAGTCAAAATATTTTTACACATTTTAAGAAAAATGTTTATAGTTAAAAAATTTTGGAATGTTTTATTCAAAACCTTGGTTTTAAAAAATCTTTCGTTCTCTATAGCGAGAGCTCTGATACCAAACTGTAACACCCCCAAATTTTATACAATTCAATACAGCGGAAGACTCGTTGGTGTTACGGGATAGCACATTACTCACATCATAGACAACGCTTAAAAATCTCGTCGTTTAATAATAAAGCATTTCCATTCATAAATATCAAATTTACATAGGTCCCAAGTCATTGTATTTTATACAGGTTTTACAAAGCATTTGAATGGAAATTATTATTTAAGTGCGGGCCATGAATTCTTGTTGTCTTCCCGAGAATTACCTTCAAGTACCTGAGATAAAACATGTTAAAAAGAAAAGGTCAGCGATAACGCCGAGTGAATTCATAGAGTTTAATAAAATCCATCAATATAACATCGGTATAAAATTATTACCGAAAATCATTTTGTACAAATCTTTGTAATAGGCCATAAAATAGCCAAAGTCATTTTATACAAATCCTTATCAAAAAATCATAATATAGGCATTTGCCTTAAAAATCATTATACGAACCATTGTCGTTAAAAACATCATACAATAAGTCTTATAACGTTGTATAGATTAAATAAAACCTTATATGAATATGGTTATGAAAAACCAAAACACGAACATAATATCAATAGTAAGACCTCGTATTGCTAGTCAGGCAATATATCGTATTCAATGCATAAAGTAGTATTTTCGCTATTGGATTATTATAAGCCGCATGACATTGTTACCTTACTATACCAAACAACGGGTAGCTAGCCCGAAACTCAATTTGCCCATCTAAATTATCGTGTCGTCACAATAATCACGCTTGTGTAAATCTTCTCATACATAAATTCGCTTACAATCAATGTGGCACGACGGGGAACAACCCTCAAGGCGCGAACTGGGGTGATCGTCCCCAAATAGTACTATTATATGCATAAGCGTCTACCAAATCCCGGTAGTTCACAATTCATGCTAATGGGACTTTTAGTGACATAACCTAACTTTAATAATCCATTTATTTTCATCTATCGGGTCATATAATCATACATCAGGTCATACAATCATTCGGGTCCAAATCAATAAACAAACAATTCGGGACAAATGGTGTCCTATTTTATCAAAACTAACATGTTATCTCCCTCGCGGGTTTATAAAACATTTCATAAAAATATTTAAAAGAGTGCGAGGCTATGAACTCACGTTGATGTAGGAAGGCGGTTATCGGCGATTCGGATGTACGGTACGTGCTTCAATCACGGAAACCTAGACAAATAATACCCGTCTTAGACTCTTGTCCAATGACTTTATAAAAATAACAAATATACATATGATGATTTTGTACATATGATGATGATCAAGTGGGTTTATATATTCTTATTTACTCATTTTAGTGTGTATGTATTGGTAACTTTTTACTATTTTACTAGTTTTACCTATTTACCTGTTTTAGGTCCAATAAGCCTATTATAAGTTCATTAACTTGTATTAATACATTTTATACTTATATTATCAGTATTAATACTTTACATGTTGAGCCCAAATGGGTTAAGCCCAATAAGTAGTTTTTATAAGTGTTTAACTTATTTAGTTAAATTATTAGTCCAAATATGCTAACTTAGCTCGTTAATGTCCGTATGTCATATAGTTCGGGTTTTATCGGTTTTTACTTTATTAGGTACTTATACATCAGTATATGACTTTTAAAAACTTTACATTAGACGGGTTTGATCGTCTAAGTTTTAATTGGCGAAAAACGTTAATTTTACGGTAATACCCGAAAAAGTCGTAAAAATCATGTTTATAGTTTTTATAACTTATAAATCTTATTCAACTACCATTTTTATAAAGTGTCCATTTATTTAACCTTATACATATTTATATAAATGAAATTTATAAGTTAGTGGGTTTTAATTCACATTTTATACTATATTAGTTTGAGTGCTTATATAATACTATTAAACATTAATTCTTCAAAATCTGATTTTTAGTTTCATCTTCACCATTTTTATCATATCTTGAGTTCTATAAGAAGATAGAAGCTCATTTTTGGATGGCATAAACTTCATATTATGTGCTACAAATAAGTTAGTTATAGCTACTGCTCATTCCATGTCTAACTATCCTTAACAGTCTCTACAAAACAGACTATTCAGATTGGTACACTCATCTTGTTTTGATCATATCTCACTCATTTTGATGATTCCATTGCATGGCCAACTCTCACATGTGTATGACATCTAAAACTTACTGTAAATGGATTACACCATGAAATTTTATCAGTTTATGACTTGGTTACTTACTGTTTTTATACAGCCAACAATTTAATCAAGATTTTAGCCTTGTTTCTTATGGTTTTTCATCTTTTTAACCATATTTATCAATACTTGATCCCCACACAACATTTTTATCATCATATATTCATCATATAAATATACAATAAGAAAGAAAATACATGATTACATAATCAAAATAACAAGAGGATGAGAAGAACAATCTTTATACCACCAAGATTGTGTAGGTATTCATCAAGGCTTGGATTTTTGATGGAAGAACTTGTGATAGATCAACACCAATATTCATGGCCACCAATACTTGTAAAATTCATTTAGAAATCAGCCCTTGAACATCACCAAATCTTCTCCTTGGATGTTAAAATCACCTCCACTCAACAAGTCTTCAACTAAGCTTCAACATATGTTGATCATAGCTTAAGTTCATGGTTAAATTTTGAGGATGATGGTGATTTATGGTGGGGATGGGACGGCATATAGAGAGAGAAAGGAGAGAGTTGTGTGTTTTTTAGAGTGGTTTGCATGTTATGAAATGAAGTTTCTAGTTTAACTTGGTGGTTTTGCTAAGTGTTTAGCTTATTTTGTAAGATTTAGGACAAGTGTAAGTAACTTGTTTACAACTTGACACCAAGTTGGCGTGGTGTAGAATTTGTGCCGTCCCATGTGTATAGGGGTGGGACAAACTTGTTTTGTCCCATCCCGCTAATTTACGGGTATTCCTCGATTCTAGTTTCCTCGATTTACGTGCCCTCGGGTCGTTTTACGAAAAACATTTTTATAAATTATGAATCAACGGCACAGAACGAATCTAATAAAAATTGTTTCATCACAAACGGAGTTCAAAAACGTAAATACGTAATCCTAGGGTTTCCGGTTTAATCGTAAAGGACGTTAAATTATAATCGTAATTCCTAATCTCTTCTCGTAAATTTGTGAGTTTATGAACCAACACAAATTTAAAATCCCAAAATAATATTCACGGTTAAATTTATTTCCTGAAATGTCGGACTGTCACCAAAAACGGTGTATGTAAACGTAAGCACGTAACGTAGAATCCTCCGGTTTAGACGTAGTCGATGCTACTTCAAGACGTAAATCCAAATTTCTTCCCAAAAATAAGTGAGTTCATAATATAACATTAAAATAATGTTTTTAAATAATATTTGAGAATAAAATATAAATCATAAATTGACGGATAGCCAAAGCAGTTCTGGCTTTTCTCTCTCTGATCTCTGCTTGTACCTCCTCAGCAGTCACGGGAGGTAGATCATAGCATATACCATCTGGCAACCAGTGTAGCTTCTTTAGTGTGTTCCCATTCTTGATAAATTGCCACACAGTATGATCTGTGTGATTCAAGTAATGTTCCATCTGCATAGCCCATTGTTGGAAATACGTTTTTACGTATTTAGAAAGGATCGGTCACTCCAAAGATATATCCAAGTAATGGGCTCGTGATCCTATATGTAATCCATATAGCCCATATAGCCAACATGTAGGGTGGGCTATATATACCCTCTCCTAGCATGTTAGGAGGGGTTGGTCACTTTGTGTTTCACACATTTCATTCAATAAACCTTCTTTCTCTCTTCCTCTCCTTTCTCTCTCTACCTTCCTCTCTCTAAGTTCTTCATTTCCCATCCATCTCAATAGATTAATCATAACATGCTTAATCCTTAGAAAACGTATACCTACAATTGGTATCAAGAGCTATGGTTGAATCTTAGGATTGAGTGTGTTCTTATCTATTGTTTTACTTGGTCAAAAAAAATTTCTCTTTTCTTTTGTCCCGAATCTGATACAACATTTGGAGTTGCCTGTTTTTTTCATCATTCTTTCTATCATCAGTTTCGCATAACTTTTGTGGGAATCCATTTTTTTTTCTATCATCAGTTTTGTATAATTTTTGTGGGAATCCAAATGAACTATTGGTGGGATAATCTTATTCACAAAAATATCAGTTTTTTTTGTATTCACAAAAGTATCAGTTCTTTTGGTCTCAAAAGTCTTCAAAAGTATCTGTTTTTTTTATATTTTTTGTATCACCTTTGTCACTTTCTTTGTATCTATCTTGTCACTTTCTTTGTACTCTGTGTTATAGTCAAGTTTCTGTCTCGGAAAAGGGTTTACAGTTTCAGGCAGTTATTTATTCCGATGCATAATTTCTTTCTTGTCATATTCCGATAAATTTTTTCCTTATTCCGATCCGTTTTCCGATCGTAACGTCACCAGGTTTGTACATCGATCGCAATAACCATAAGGTTGTACTTTGCAATCAAATTATTCCGACACCCTTATTCTGACGTGGGTTGCGATTGCACTTTGCGATCGTGATTGCGACGGGATTAAGGTTCATTGGAGACGAAACTCTGCCGAATTTTTTTCGTGACATTCCGATGGTGAGTTTTTAAACATTGCGATGGTGAGCTTTTTTTGACATTACGATGGAAAAGTCTTTTTGAATATTGCGATGGAAGAGTATGTATATAGCGATGCATGTTTGAAAGATTTTGCGATGGAAATATAACTCGACTCAACTCATTTTCACCAAACTCACAAGACCAAAACTAGACACACAAACACTCTCGTCTCACACAACAAACTCACCCCTCACCTCAACAAACCATTTTGACTCAAACCCACCCTCTACTCGACCCACAAATCTGACCCTCGAATCCCTCATACTCTCGACCAACATCTCTCGGTCAACACAACACCCTCACCCTATTGCCCTCGACCCAAACAGACTAAACAGAACAGACTAATCAAACCAAAATCAAACCACACAGCCTCGTATCAAAACCACACAGTCTCGTCTAACAAGAACACGACTAAAACAACTCGACTTCCACTCAGCATCGACACTCAAACCTCAACCCAACACCCACCCTAGACTCCGACAAGACTCTCGACATCAACACCACCCTCACAGACTCGAAACACCCACAAACCTAACCCCATCTTCAAACTCGAAATAAACAGAAAACTCAAATGAGATAGCAAATCTCAGATTCGTTCTATATACGGTAGATCTTTATAGATCTTATTTTTTTTTGAACGAAAATCATCACTGATCCGTGTATGGTTTTACCATATCATAATTTTTCGAAATCAGATTATGAATAAGAACATGCATGTTCATTTCTTTCATTGATTTCGATTATAAACTCAAGACTTAAAACGAAAATCATAACATCACATGTGATACCTACCCGAGACCAAATGAATGATCTTGAAGACATGACCTTCTTGTTCTTTTATGGTTAGAAATCTTCCGAGGACAAATAATATAAAGATCTTAGGTACTTTGTGGTGATTCATTTCGTGGGTTTGAGATTCTGACCCGAAGGTTAATAGATTGATGTGTTTGTGTGATGATTAGTATGTAATTGCTACGTGACATAGATCTAAGATAGATGAGATTTGGTTTGATTATGAAGGTTCAGGAGGAGTTTTAGATGAGGCGGAGATTTAGATATGGGGGAGAAATAGTTGGTAGCGGCTGATCATTTTATGATTAGGGTTTGATAACTACGAGATATTAGGGATTTAGTTGTTACTTATATCATTTGTTGAGTGAAGCCATGTTTCTTGCTACACTGGGCCACGTTAACTTCTCTATATACACGTGATTTTTATTCAAATCACACACGTAATTTTGGGAAGGATTGTTTTTGTTTTATTTTATAGACTTTATAAAAGTTGTATCCAAATTTTTCATCATTTCAATTTTTATTCAAATTTTCTTTATATTATTTTTATTTTGAAATTTTTTGTGATATTAAGTTATAGTCAGGACAAAGTGACGTGACAACGTGATAAAGTAACAAGGTTTATTTTGCTGACGGATTTTTCATCGGGTATTACTATTTGAAATTGACGACGGATTTTTCATCGATCAGTAATCCTTAACGTCATTGTTCATCGAATTTCAATGGATTCATTGGATTTGACATTTCAAGAGGGAGAACTGCAACACATGCAACTCAAAGAGATCAAATTGCGTCAAAAAACATTGGAAATCTTTCACGAGCTCAAGACACATCTTGCAATTCTCTATCCGTACAACATGACCGAACTTCCAGCCATAGTTCAAATGTTCTTTGGAAAAGTGGATAATTTCAAAGAGAATATTTTCAGTAATTTGGATGAATTACAGTTGCAATTTGAAAAGCAGAATCTTCATGAGGTTAAAGCAAAGATATGTCTAGAAATCCTTCGCACACAATTTTAGGATTTCTTTGCCTCAACAATGGAACCTCCTTTTGATTATTCGACTCCAATCCTTCACCAGATTTTCAACTTGCATACGGGTTGCCAGACTGAAACCTTTAGAAGTGGTTTACTCAATCATATCAATATACTTGAGAAGTGTATTGAGGTCAGGTTAGTTAATTACAACGAGATACGGTTGAAAAAGGGTCAGATTCAAAGAATCAAGGAGTCGTCTAAGTCATTGAATGCAGCAATACCTCATGAACGTGAGAGAGAGACATGCTTCAAGTTGTCGTCAAAAGATGATCACATCTGCCCCGTACAAGAAATAGGTGCCAGTTTGGTCGTCAAGGTAAGCAATGGCAAGGAATCAGGAGGAACGCATGAAACGAGCAGCAAGTCACAAGCACCAACTGTTCAGGTGCCAAGTTTCAACAATATACAGCATGTTGAGCATTCTGAACCTAATTATGCCAAACATGGGATGGAAAAGACTGATAGCGATACCACTTCTGATTCATCCAATGTGAGTCATAATGGGGGAGAAAGTGTTCAAAATTCTAAACATCATGATAAATGCTTTATGACTGCTTTATTAACTGAATCCGATTCCAAGATTAAAGAGCTCGAAACGATTTTAGCTCAGCAATCAAAAGATCTTGAGGATGCCAAAATTGAATTTTCAAATAAAACGGAAAAGTTTGAAACGTATTTTGAAAAACTTGAAAAGTCAAACGTTGTTCTTGAACAAAAATTGGATCAAACTGTTCTAGATTCTAAATCTGAAAAGGATAATCTTTTGAAACAAATTAAGTTGCTTGAATCTAAATCGGCATCCCAAGATAAATTGCTCAAAGAGAATGAGACTATAAAATCTCAAGTTCAGGAAAAGGTTTTTGCTATAGCTGCTTTGAGAAATGAATTAAGGAAAACTAAAGGAACTAGTATGGACATTAAGCTTGAAAAACCATCAATTTTGGGAAACCGCCTACAAATCAGTTCGTTAGACAACCGACTGCATTTAGATCCGAGCGACCAAAATCCTCGAGACCGCGGTTTGCCTCCCAAGTTGATATGGTTCATCTTTCTAGACCAGTCACTCCACTATCTAGGCCCAATGTGACTAAAACAGATTTAGCAAGACCTAATCACATGATTGCCTCTAGTTTCCCTAAAAATATCAAGACCACGTCCAGAACTAGTTCAAATGACGTTTGCCATAAATCTGGTCTAAGGGAAGCTAAGCAAAAGACACATGTAAGAGATAGCAATGTCAAACCTAGTCAGATGCATTCTAGATTATCCAACACTGCTAACCGTAGCATGTCATCTCCTAGGAGCATCGATCAATCATCTAGGAATTACTCGGACATTAAATATGGTACTTGTAAAACATGTAGAAAATGTGTCTTTACGGCAAATCATGACTCTTGTGTCAAGAAATTACTTAATGAGGTGAACTCCCGTGCTAGACTTAAATCCCAGTGGATAGCTAAAATCAAACCCATTGGTAAAGTTTGGCGCCCCACTGGTAGAACTTTCACTCTTGTAGGAAACGAGTGCCCTTTAACTAGGATAGTCTCCGACTCTACTAAGACTACTAGGGAGGAAATCGATAAAGATGATGCATCACTTAAGCCTCAACTTAAGGTTTTATATAAAGGGAAACGTTTGCCAAATAAGATAAGTGAATCATCTCCTCAGGTCACCTTTGGCACAAGAAAAGACAACTGTGAACCCCTACGTGCTTCTAAAATTGATATCGCTAACCCATGTCAAAGCATGCAAATTCCTAATGAGAATGCAGGTCCCACAGTTGATGTTCCAAAAGAACGAAGCGGTCCAATCGTTGTATACCGTTCAACTAAGGACAATCTTAGAGTTTGGTTGCTGAAGAAGCAGATATCGGAGAAACAAGTGTCTCAGGGGATTCATGGTTAAGCTTACCATAAAGGACTTACAGTCACATAACAGTCTGTAACTCGATCTCAAAAGACAGGAAAGTTCATTCCGAAGATGACTTATCCTCAAAAAGAGAAATTAAATGTTCTCGGACACGAGCTTACATTAAAACTATTCCAAGGTTTTAAGCTCGTGTATAAGGACTTACAGTCACATTACAGTCTGTAACTCGATCTCAAACGACAGAAAAGTTCATCCCGATGATGACTTATCCTCAAAACGAGAAATTAAATTTTCTCGGACACGAGCTTACATTAAAACTATTCCAAGGTTTTAAGCTCGTGTATAGGACTTATAGTCACATCACAGACTATAACTCATTCATCAAAGAAAGGAAAGTTTATCGCCGATGATAAACTTATCCTTACAACGAGAAATTAATTTTTCTCGGGCATGAGCTTATATAAAAAACATTCAAAGTTTTTAAGCTTATGCACAATGGCTCACATTTAAATCACAGTCTGTGACCCGAACTTTAGAGAAAGGGAAGTTTATCTCGTCAACGATAACTTACCCTCAAAACGAGAAATTAATTTTTCTCGGACACGAGCTTAAATTAAAACCATTCAAAGGTTTTTAGCTCGTGTATAAGGCTCATCATTAAATATCAGATGATGACCCGATCTTCAAATAAAGGAAAGTTTATCGCCGATGATAAACTTATCCTCATTAACGAGAAATTAAATTTTCTCGGACGCGAGCTTACATTAAAACTATTCAAAAGTTTTAAGCTCGTGTAAATGGTGTATAATTATATTTCAGATTATGCCCCGGACTTCAAAGAAAGGAAAGTTTATCGCCGATGATAAACTTATCCTTACAATGAGAAATTAATTTTTCTCGGGCATGAGCTAATATTAAAAACATTCGAAGTTTTTAAGCTCATGCACAATGACTTACAGTTAAATATCAGACTGTAACTCGGACTTTAATTTTAGGAAAGCTTATCTTTAATGATAACTTATCCTCGTAACGATAAATTAATTTTTCTCGGTCATGAGCTTGTATTAAAACATTCCAAGTTTTAAGCTCATAAAGAAAAGTGTATCTTTTAAATAAGAGAACTTTTCTTCATAACGAGAAATTCATCTTTCTCGGTCATGAGCTTTACGTTAAAACATTCAAAGTTTTTCAAGCTCATGAAAATGACTTCTAAGTAAATGTTAACTTAGGACTCGTTCTTTAGTTAAAAGGAAAGTTTATCGCCGATGATAAACTTATCCACACAACGGAAAGTTTACAACTTCTTGGACTGGAGCTCGTTTTGTAAGATATTCAACATCTTAAGCTCAAGTAATTAGTTTTCAAAACAATGAACACAATTTTTCGAGAATTTCTCAAAAGGTTTTTCTAAATTTTTTTCAAAATTGTGTGTTCAAAATGTTTTGACAAAAAGAGCATGTCTTCTGGAATCGTTAATATTTACGATACCAGAAATGTCATTCAATAATTACACGGGGTTGTAAATAAAGTTCGAGCAGAAGTTCAAATGTTTTAAAACATGCTCAAAATGGTTTGCTATTATTTCAGATAGTAACCCGCTTTTCATACTCAAGTCAAGCATTTCACTGGAAAGCTTTGACTCAACAACGGGAATTAATTTTCTCGGGCATGGTTTACTTTATAACCATGTAAGGGATTGTGTTTATGGAATAACACAATCTAACACGAATATATGTACGTGTTAGTGCATTTATTTGTTAAAACAAGAGAAATCTTGTTTTTATGAAGTTATCATCTCCACCAACCGTAGCAATTTACAATTGATGTCTTCATACTCGACGATGCGACTATTCAAACGGCGACTACAACTCTTTCTATAGAACACGGGTCAACAATTGAGGGGGAGCAATTGTCCAGCACTCATAATCTTTGACGCCGAAAGTGCCAAGTCCACATGTTGGTGTCAAGACAACGATATCAATCGTACACATGGAGTCAAGAGATAACTTCAGACGTGATGAGGCGACCAACATTCGTGAACAAGAACCATGTGCTTCTTTCATATGATGTTCTCCATCATTCAGTTCCAACCTCATAAATCGCTAATCTTGTGAGTACATTATTATATATGATCTTTGCACGTGATAAATACCTTACACTTGTGTTTAAAAGGTATTTAATTTATGTTTCAAGTACACCCTCATTAATTTGAGGGGGAGCTTGTGTAAATCATGAAGATAATTGGATTTACATTTTTCTTCCCAAATTTTCTTAAACTGCTATTAAATCAATTGATATTAAAAACATCGATTGGGTTAATATTTTTAATATGGGGGAGAAAATGTGATTTAATATGGGAAATGATTAATCACAAATGGTTTGACTTAACGTGATAGCTCATCCCAACATGTGTGAAATGTTTTCGAATATCGTGGCATATGTTTAGGGGGAGCAAAATGGATTTGTACTTCAAAATGGATTTCATGGTGATTTATACTTACCCGCAACCCATTTATTTCACGAAGATGAAGATTGTGGTGACATAAGGATGGTAGGATAGGTTAAAGTCCAACGATTCCTCTAGAACCGGAGGAATCTTCCCAAGGACATTCCATAGCTAGAAATAGTAGTCCTTAGGAAAGATGGAGAAAGATTGTGAACGTGGTTGAATGCCGACCAAGTACTTAAGTTAACACTGGAACAATCACAACAAGGTGCTAGTGGTGACGTATTGGTAAGCATTGAAGGGGTTGAAGAATGAAAAAGAATTGTAAAGATAAGGGTGTAAAGAAAGAAGCCCTCCTTACAGCTTAGGCAGAAACCGGGTCGATACATATGCTATTAAGATCATTGTTTAATGATTCTTGATATTGAAGACAGACATCATGGACCCAGTGATGCAAGGCACAACCCATCCCAGCTAACTCAGATATCTCTTAAAAGATATTTGTTTTAATCACACAGAGACAACACATTATCTATTGATTTATTCACTCCGAATAAATTAGTATTGAAATGGTGGCACTCCTCTCCAGCCTCCGATTACTAAAATTCTAAAATGCACGATCGAGTCTAGAGCCATTTGAGATCATCAAATATCTCATTAGGACACACTTTCATAATTCCTTGCTTCTTCACACACTGTGAAAAGTAAGAAAGATCTTAAGAGTCCTACGCTAAATCTTCATGATCTTGCCTGAACATCCGAGTAATACGAAAGTATTTACATTGAAGATGGAAATCCTTCTTGAGCGAATATAAAAAAGCTCATGGTAGGTGACTTGTGCGAGTCTTTATGAATCAAACTTGTGATAACTGGAAAGCAATAGTGGTTTAATTCTTAAATGAATTTAAACACGTTCCAGGCCTCTACGCAATATCTTAGTGATCTTGCCAGAACACTCAAAGTGATACCTTAGTGTTCACAGTGATGAGTGGAAATCCTTCTAATGTTAACCTCAAACAACACTTGGTAGGTAACTTGCAAGATTCTATACGAATCAAGCTCGTGACAACTGGAAAGCAACGATGGTGCGGTTCTTAATTGAATTTCACTTGTTCCAGGAACATGAATTGACGGCTTCAAATCATGCGGATATTATTATCCAAATGATTCACTCTTTATGTACGCAGTTAGCTTTCGACGGTCGAATAAAGAGAACGGGTTTACCCGCGAAATCTTGTCAAGGAGGTTCTTATTTGAAACTACCTGCCACAAGTACGATAGTTAATATCGTCTAACGGTCTTCACTGACCGGAGGTAAAAATGCTACCGAATTAGAATGAAATGTTCAAGGCCATTTCATCCGTGTATATGTTTTGTTGCTAACTGTCTTATGCAGCGTAACAAGAAGGTGGCATTGCGGTGTACAATCCAGAAGAAGTCGTCACCACATGCTTATACTATCTACACTTAATACTTCAACAAATTCAAGAAAGTATAGAAGTCAAGCCTTCCGCTGTATCAAACTCTGAAGCTTTCAAGAATTTATAAAATTGTAAGTATGTGAAACATGAAGTCACGAAGAGGCAAATATCACAAGTGATGAATGCACAAGGTCAAAGCAAGGACACATGCTCAAGACCAAAGTCAAAGATCTCATCAGCATATTCACAAGAACAAGATCGAAGACTCAAGCATTGTATGCTAGGTTTAAGATTTTGTAAAATGGTGTGACCTCCCTTTGGGGGAGATTGTTGGAAATACGTTTTTCTAGGGAAAGTCTCGGTCACATCATTATTAGCATAGATCACGAGCTTTAGACTATTTAGGACATTGTAACTTGGAGTGACCTCCCTTAGGGGGAGATTATTGGAAATACGTTTTTACGTATTTAGAAAGGATCGGTCACTCCAAAGACATATCCAAGTAATGGGCTCGTGATCCTATATGTAATCCATATAGCCCATAAGCCCACATGTAGGGTGGGCTATATATACCCCCTCCTAGCATGTTGGGAGGGGTTGGTCACTTTGTGTATCACAAATTTCATTTAATAAACCTTCTTTCTCTCTTCCTCTCCTTTCTCTCTCTACCTTTCTCTCTCTAAGTTCTTCATTTCCCATCCATCTCAATAGATTAATCATAACATGCTTAATCCTTAGAAAATGTAGACCTACACCCATGTCTCATAATTTTCACCTTTGAGAACTGGGAGTTTAACAGCAGATAGAGTATGAGAAGGTGTTGTTGTAGAGGTAGCTACGGTATTCACGCCTTGAACACCTTGTACTGGTGCAGGATGCACAACTTGTGGTTGTCCCTGTGGTATAGGATCAGGGTTCTGAACATCATCCAAGTGAGCATCATCACCTTCTGGTTGAGACATTGAGTTTTGGTGTGTGTGGAGTGTTTGGGGTTGTGTTCTTCTTTTTCAGAGTTTCTCAACAAGCTCTAATACCACTTGTTGATCCCTTTGATTGGATCTATATTCTGTTAAGAACTAGTATAGTAGTTTGTAATCAAACTAAAACACTTTGATAACTCTTACTCACACTAAATAAGTTATGCGAAATCTAACTTATAAAGCACAGAAGAACATAATTACTTTTAACTATTCGATTCTCTTATTAATCGACTTGAATGAGGTACATGAATGACATTGTACCTATGTTCCTTTTATAGAGTAAGGAACCCTAGAAACCTTAGAATAATCTATAAAGATAACTATATCACAGACGATATATTATCAATATTCTAACTATTTAAGTATATCACATAAGATATACTCTAATTATAACTATGACATATATTATACAAAGATATATTCGTCCTAATCAGTATAGCAGTACTTACTTTATAAGTAGCAGTACTTACTATGTACCGCGTTAACACTAACGGTATTTGCATTATACTAACAGTACTTAAATTACACTGACGGTACTTGACACTTAACAAATAATTCCCAACAATAAGTTTCATCATAATGCTACAACACAAAGTCTAAATAAGTTCGATCACATTAAGAAAATAAAATACAAGGACATTTATCACATGATTAGTTTCTTAGACACCGGTTCCTCATCCTCCTTACCATTGCTGCCAGCTTCATCACACTCGTCTACCTCCTCTTCGCACCTCAAAGTCAAATTCATAACATGATGGTAGCCTACTTCCAAAGTTTAAATACTCACCCCTACACGGCAGATTAATCATAAAATAAGTCTCAGCAAGACTCTCATCATTCCTAAACTTCCAACCTTGACTCAGAAATGATCTCACATGAGACTCCCATTCATTCATCCTCTCATACCTTACATACTCCTCTTTAAACCTTTCAATTCGAGCACTCAAATTCATCACCATCAACCTAAGACTATCATTCTCATCCATCTTCCGAGCCCTATCAAACTCCGATCTCCTCACACCAGATACAACCTTTGAAACATCTTTTCATTCTCCTCAAACCTCCTAATCACACAAGTTTAAACCAGATATCCCTCCTACATCAACCAATCAAACTTCCTTAAAATTAGACGAAAAGTTTATCATAAGCTCGCTATTCACATCCTCTTATCGCTTGCCCTGAACCGAGAGCTTATATAAGGTCATTATTCAAAATTATAAATGCATTCTCATGAAATGCAAAAAGAAAATTATGATGACAAGTACTCAGCGCACTTTCAACAATACCAATACATTATCACAGTATTTACTTAATAAATAGTTGGGAATTCATAACAGTTTTAAGGGATACATCTAAGTTACAACAACAAGAACTAAAATAATCTTACCGGAGCCTTGCGGAAAAGTTGTATGCTTTGTAAAAAATTTTCGACACCAAAGTTATAGTTTAGGACTTTTCAAAACCAACCTAATTCTCTATAACTTATGGCTCTGATACCAATCTTTAACACCCCCAAATATATTACGAAACAGAAATACACATTTGGGTGCTAAACACAAGCATCATTACACAAGATACATTGAACGACCTCAAAATGAGATGTTTGAAATATAAGATGAAAGAAATCTAACAATTTGTCTAAAACATTCAATCCCAAATAAACAAGTTTAGAAATATCAGAGTAACGTTTTGGTCCCCCAAAGATCTCAATCAACCAAACTGTTTTATCACAAGACAAGACCATAAGATAAATAATTTATAACAAGAGGGAAAGAACGTAAGTTTTAGACCAAACAACCATAAAAGTAACTCGCAACCTTCCCCAGTAAGCTCTGCCATCAATCAACTTCAATTACCTGAAATACATGCTTAAAATAATCAACACAACTGTTGTGCGAGTCTATAGGTTTATCAAATCAACATTTGAACATAAGAAAAAAATCAATCATAATCATTTAATAGCGTTGTGGCCATACAATCTATTAATCAGGTATTCCATCTTATAGCTACAGCTACAGAATTGTATTAAGCTCATGACACGGACCCTTTAACTTAGTCACCTACGCTAAATTCCAGCATGACTAGATAAAACCACTGCCCCTACTTGGGTATTAGTTACTAATTTTATACCATTGACTCTCATTCTCGAAAAATATCCTTCCCAAAGGTTACTCAACGTAAAGCCCTGGTCTCGGAAAGGGTCGTCAAGCCAATAGTACTATCATTTGAACGAGCGTCTATTCCTAAATTGCAACATCAAGCTAGAAGATAGTTAATGGTTCATGAAATTAGGGTCTTCTGTAACAAGGTACTTATACAATTCAAGGAAACAGCATGCAACATTTGGGTCCAAACAATCATTCATGACTTGTGTTCATTTTATTTCAAATAGCATGTATCCCTCTCGCGGTTTTAAAAACATTTAACAACTTTTATAAAAGCGAGGCTATAGACTCACCTTGAGTAATAGACATAGCAAGACGATCTTCGACGATAGATGATGCCCGGAACACGAAAACCGCAACCTACCAATAAGGCGCGCACTCTAACAACAATGTACTCAAGTATGATTCATACATAGTAAAATCAAATCAATAATTCAAAACCACAATAAACTCCAAAAATAACCCATGCAAGTGACGTTACTAAATGCTTTCACATTTTACTTCACTAGACAATACTCTTGATAACATTCTGCCGGAACATACCAAATGTCCAAGCTATTTTACCATACCTAGACACCTCCAATTTTTATGAAACTTGCTGGATAACTCACTCACATCATATAGAAAGCCCTAAAAAATTTTCATCAAAAGATTTGACCTCTAAGACCGTATGCTCAACATATCTTTAGCTTACAAAATTCGGACAATTTTACGTCTTCGACTCATAAAACCATTTTAACCTTTCTAACCAATTCCATTTACAAAATCGTCACTTGAGTTCAAAAATAGACTCAAAACCCTAAGTTTAGAGCCTGAGAAAAGCCCTTGACTGTTTTTAAAACTCGTTTTATAGTCCCCGAGATTTGATTCAAATATGGACAGCAATTTCGTATTGTGTCAATTCTCGTCTCCCGGTATACGAATAATCAAACTAGCATAACTTCCTACACGTTTTTAGTTAGAAGCTCTACCTTATATTGAATCGAAGCTTAGGAATATATCTACAACATAATTCTATCATCTCGACCTCAACTTAGACTTAAGGTTCCCAAAAATGCCTCTAAAGTTTCTGATCTAAAATACATTTTTAAAAACTACATTAAACCAATCTTGACCCATTTTAACAAAATCCATACTTCTAACATCAACTAACCATCATCCTAATCAACTCTTATCAACCTAAATCACTTGCATGTTCCATCTTCAAATGATCCACCTAAAAATTTATACATGCAATATTTAAAAATGAATTATAATAACAATAAACACCACATGAAATCATAAAAATAGATCAAACACCTTGTTCTTTTTCAAATAATTTGAAAGAAATAAAAGTTTATGCATGTGGAAGATTTTTATACCAAAATGATCACCATTAGATTCGCAACATGAGACTTTGTTTAGATTATCATGAATCAAAATCAAAATCAAAATCTAAAATTTGGGGTGTTTGTGGTGTTGAAACTCACGGCCAAAGAAAAAAAAAAGAAAGAAGTTGGTGAGAAAATTTTTAAATGAATTTTTATTAAGAAATTGCTAGTGGAAAATACTTATATAGTGGTGGTGGTAGGTAGTTTTTTCCAATTGTGTATTCTTTTGGGCTAAATTGCAAAATACTAGTTAAAAAGTAGAAAATGACTAATAGCCAATTTTAAAAATATTTACGGGATTCGGGTTTCGTAAAAATACCTTTTTAAAGTTAAAAACCCACACAAAATATAATAATATAGTTCCCCACATGACTTAATACGCAATTAAAAATGAAAACGTCAAAAGTATTAACATCGAAACAACAAATAATAAAACGTTAAATTTCGGGCATCCGTCGATATCGCAATCACTAGTAGTCCTAGTGACTATTTAAAATGTAAAAATAAGACTTCCAACATCGGTTTCAAATTAAACCACCAAACGGTATAGCATTCAAGCTCATCAAAAATTTCAAAAATATTCATAAAATAGGATTAAATAATGACTTCGGGTTCGGGTTATCACATATAATTATGGTAAAATGTTGTTATTATGATTATAAATGTGTTTTGAAACTTTGTTTTAAAATTCTAGATCATTTGGTCCATTTTTGAAGAAGTTATGTGATTTTTACAAGTATAGGGACTAAAACTATCATTTTTGAAACTATTTAACATTTTGGGCCAAAAGTGTCATTTTGTGAAAGTTAAAGCTGTAATAATAAATGTTTAAAAAGTTTAAGATCCTAAGATTAAATATTGAGGGTTGAAATTATAAATATTAAAACTATATACTTAAAGGGGTTAAAAGTATAAATATGCTAAATTTTTGAAATTTGTGTTAAAAAGGTAAATATTCCAAAATTATAAACTTTAAGGATCATTTTGGTCATTTATGAAACTATATGGATAGTGTTGATCCCAAACTTAGATCGATTTAGCTTTATGTATACGAGATTAGATCAAGTAATACACTTAGAGAAACCTTTGTATATGCTTATGAATTTAAGTGTTATGCGGAATTTAACACTTAAGCAAGAACACACAATGATATAAGCAAACTTTCACTTTGATTATCAATATCAAACTTGCTTACAATGAAAGTAGTTTACGAATGAAAACTTATATCAAACATTAACCTAAAGGTCTTCTTTTATAGACATAAGAAGCCTTGTACAATAATCTACGTATCAGCTATTCTAGGTAAAGATAAATATAGAAAATACAATGTTGTTCCTATCTTTACTAGAAGTAATCTAGAATACAATAAAAGCGTAGAGTATATCTTCCCATCAGTGCTTGTCTTCAATGTGTCAACGCTTGACATTATCTTGTCAACGCTTGAGCTGTCAGCGTTTGTTTTGTTCTTGTCAACGCTTGTATTACTCTTGT
Source organism: Glebionis coronaria (assembly GCA_025667525.1). Taxonomy (NCBI): domain Eukaryota; kingdom Viridiplantae; phylum Streptophyta; class Magnoliopsida; order Asterales; family Asteraceae; genus Glebionis; species Glebionis coronaria. Next base: position 145,827,760 of record CM046882.1, read on the forward strand.
CAGCGCTCAAGTGATCTGGCCTTAATTTATTCCCAACAATCCTCCCCTAAACTTGATATCCACTCTTATGATGAAGTTTCTGAATAAGCATTAAGGACTAGGAGGAATCTTACAAACCTTCTCATACTGATAATGAATAAATCTAATCAAATCTTTTGCCACGTCACTTGAATAATCTATTTCCAGCTGAGTTTGCTTCATCTTCTCCAAAATAGCTTTGGATATGAAATACTGACCATCCACAAGTAGATACTCAGCAAACTTTGTGGAACTCAAATGGTAAACACCAGCAGCTGAATATAACCTCCATTGAAGACCACTGAGGTCATCTTCAAGATCCTTCCAAATAGCAGGATCCTCATCTTTTGGTCCACATATTCGTTTGAATGTGGACCAAAGTTTTATTCCATTAGCTGAAGTTGGTGCTTCAGTCTCATACTTGGTCTCCAGCAACCTCCAAAGGTCCACCAAGTCTTCTCTATCACAACTTGCAAACAAAGATATGAGAGTGGTAAAAGTGTGTACCTCTTTGCCATATCTGCCAATCTTCCAAAACCCACATTCATCTTCTTCATAGCTCACAATTGGGTTCCTGGAATTTAATGGTAACACTTGCACCATATCTGAAGCTTCTAAAGGTGAGAGCTTGAGGCTCTTTCTGATGACAGCTTCACTTGGATATAGTGGATCCATATCTTTGGGAAACTCAAGAGAAATTCCCTTCTTCACTGGCCTGGGAAAAAACATAGCTTTCTTGAGCTCCATCTCTTCTGCAAGTTCCTCCTTTCTTTCATCTGAAAGAAGTCTGAGAGTGTTTGCTTCCTGCACTCTCACCCAAATGGGATAAGCCCTGTTTTCCAACTCATCAAATGTCAAAGCCCTCAACTTCTGATATGTCCATCCAACTCCTTGACATCTGAGCAACATAAAGTATAGCTACCTTCTATCCCTTTTCAGTTTTGAGAGAATGTTGCTTGCCTTGTGTTTCAAAATTACCTGGAAATCCTTCTGAACTCTAAGAAGAATCTCCAAACCCCATATTTGATCTGAAATGTTCAAGTCTGGATTCTCCATACATCTTTCTTCCCAAGCATTGTACATTTGAACCACCTCTAGCATGTCAAAGTTAACCTGCAATTTCAATTCTCTCAACTTCTCCTTAGCCAACTCATCACTATACTCAAGTCTTTTTGGTTCTATAATCATCACACTTGAGTCTGAGCTAGCTCCATCACTTCCTTCTTCTGAAGTCACAACAAATGGTGACTCCTTTTTATCTTGTTCCATGATTTGTGCAGCTAATCTTTTATCAAACTCAACTTGAGCTGCATCCTTTGGAACAATCTCTTCTACCATTATACCCTTACCCTTATCTGTTGGTGCAATGGTTGGTAAGGTAGATGGTGATACCTGTGTAGAAACCTCCTTGATGATAGATGATGACTGGGATACATCACCTTCATGTGCAGGTCTGTCAACGCCCAAATTTGTCCTATCAGCGCCCAAAATATTTCTGTCAGCGTCTAAATTCTCCTTGCCAACGCCCAAATATCTTCCCTCAGCGCCTTATGTAACCTCTCTCAACATAGCTGTAAATGATAAATTTAATTTGGTAGGAGAGACTAAGGACATATCAAAACCTGTTTGTTTCTTCAAAGTTATAAGGGCCTCAGCAACATCCATTGATTGACCATCATGACTGCCCTTATCACTTAGATTTATTGGATCTTCCTCCCCGTTGGAAGATTCCTCCATACCCCTCCTTGCACTAGCACTCTACAAAACAACAATCCTCTCCCTAAATTGCTTGAGTTCAAGGCCTTGTGAGCTGACAACTTGTACTAAGTCTGCATTTTGCTTTTGCAAGCTCATGCAGACTGCCGTTAATTCCATAAGAGTCATTGGTTCCAGTCTGCCCTCTTCTGAAATGGGGATTTGACCTCCCAAGTCAGATTCATTGGGCATGGATGAGGACTTAATAATGGTGGGACTGCCTTGGCCAGCTCCTAAGCCAGAACCAATAGTCCCAGCCTCATCCAGGTCACCAGCCACACTTGTGGTGGCGGTTCTCTCTGCAACATGGCTAGGACCACCAGAGGAGAACACTCCAGTAGTCCTTTGGCGTTTCATCAACCTATATTCAGGGGGTGTGGAAGATGGTGTGGAAGAATGGGTGGATGTGGGTTGGTTAAGGGGTGTTTGGGTTTGTGAAGGTTGTGTGTCAGCGTTGGAAATAGGCACATCAACGCCAACAATGAATGTGTCAGCGTTGAAAGAAACTTGGTCAAGTTGCATATGTTCAGGTGAAGGTAATGGATCAGGAATTGGGTCAAGTTGTGGTTGGGGGTCAATTTGTGATTGGGGGTCTGGTTGGGGTTGTGCTGCTGCAATAACAGCAAGCATAGCTGGGGTTAAAGGTAGGTCACGATGGGGTGGTGAGTTCATCTTCATAAAAATAGCTTTCTTTTGCTCAGGGATCTTATAAAAATCATTATGATCCCTTGTGCAGTAATCTTGGACATCAAAAACCATTTGGAGAAAACGGGGATAAGCTAAAGTCATTTTGTTCCCCTTGTTTTTACACATGCCCTCAAAAATCATTTTAGAATAATTAAATTTTTGCCCTGTTGCAATGCACACAATAGCACTGGCAATGGATCTATTGATCTTATTGTGTGCAGTGCATTTGGGACTCAAACATTGAAGGAGGACATGTATGAGGTACTTCCAGGCTGGGGGAAATTCCTGGTTATGATACTTGTTTAAGGTACCTTCATCAGGAAAAGGATATCCCAAAGCCCTAAGCCCTTGTTCTATTTCATTAATGGGAAGGGTGGCTATACCATCAGCATCATCAAGATGTAAGGCTTGGCGTACCAAAGCCTCAGTAACCACCCAAGGTCTCCCATGAACAATAGAAGTCAATGTAGTCACTCTATTAACTATTGAGGAACTGACAGTGTTCCAAAACTGCTTAATATGTGTGACTGGAATGAGTGGTGCATGAGAAAGATCATACCTTAATGGGGATGCGTTCAAATACGCCACCATTTGTGTGTATTGGGGAAACAGAGCATCATCAGCTTCAAGATACGCAATCATGTTGTGTTGAGATCTGAACCCCAATTCCAATTCTGATGGTTTAAACATGGGTGCCATTGATGAAAGCTGTCAATTTTAAGTGAAGAAGATGAAGTTGATAAGAGAAAATTGTGTTAGACAAGAATTATAGATACCCTGTTTAAAAATAGGAGCCAAATTTATAGGAGGAGAAAATGCATGTGATAGGCCCAAAAATAGGCAAGTATTTTCAAAAATCAATCATGAAAATATTGAAAAATTATAAGTTTATCTCATGCATTAAATGTAAAGTAACAACTCCCAAAATTACGGCCTAAAAATATGTCAAAAATAACAACCGGGTAGGTCCCATTGAGTGTCAACGGTCAAAAATAACCTATCAACGCCCAACGGCTATAATCTTGTCAACGTTTGCCTATAGTCATGTCAGCGTCTAATTTTGTCACAACCACGCTTGGAAAATTCTTGTCAGCGTCCAAAAATAAAAATGTTTTAAAAATGAAAAATGACCTAAACAAGTAATTTATCCTAGAGAAGATAACCAAAAGCTGATAATTATTATAGGGCGGCAAGCACTGCCCAGTTATGCACACTTGCTTAAGCAAGATAGACATAACAGTCCTCTAGTGTCCCTTGCTAACCAAAACTCTTAACAACCAAGTTACCTTACAAAATTCCTTGTTACTCCCAGGTAAATTCCATAACAAAATTATTCCCAAGTCTCCCATCAGACCACAACCAATTCTAGGCCAAAAATGTCTTGGCAGCATGCATAGTATATCAACGTTGCATGCTACAGTGCCTCATGATTTAGTAAAACTAACTCATACTCACCTGTGGACACAATCTAGAATTATGATAAGAGTATCATATGGATACCCAAACATCCTAAAGGTTCCTAAAACCTCCCCTTAAACTATGATATAAAAGTTTGCCAAAATATGCATGAACATAAAAATTTATGTCAAGATAGGAATTTGAAATTCCAACCATCATCCATAAATAAAAACTTGTCCAAATGCTTCTCCATTGATCCATAAGCAACTATGTACCCAATGGTATACTGCTAACACCATCTGCACATTTAGATTAAAAACCACAAAACTAACATTGTTGCTGACAACGCCCCGATAACACATGACATCGTTGAGGGAAGCTTTGTCAGTGTTAGACAATTATATTGCTGACAACGTTGCAAAAACACTTATCAGCATTCAAGCAACCTTTGTCAGTGTTAGAAAAATATAGTGGAAAATCTAAATCATCAATAAGACCAATAATAATGCATCATCCTGTACATACTTTTACAAAATAGATTCCAAAACACATATTATGTGAGATTGACCATTCAAATACTTGTTACTAAGTATTGAAATCTCCCAGCATCAAAAGGTTTAGTTAATAAATCTGACACATTTTCCTCAGTGTCAACCCTATCTGGTTGTATTAAACCTTTTTCAAAGCAATGTCTTATAAAATGGTGTCTAATTTCTATGTGTTTAGTTTTAGAATGATGTACAGGATTCTTAATGATGCATAAAGTGCTGTTATTGTCAACAAATATCTTGGTATGCATGAAATTATACCCATAGTCCAACAGCTGGTTCTGAATCCACAAAACTTGGCCACAACAAGCAGCTGCAGCCACATACTCAGCTTCAATTGTAGAGTTAGCCACCACTGTTTGTTTCTTGCAATGCCAAGAGATCAACCTGCTCCCAAGAAACTCACATCCACCAGTTGTGGATTTCCTATCAAATTTATCACCCCCATAATCACTATCTGAATATGCAATCAGCTCCAATGGTGAATCCTTTGGGTACCACAAACCAAGACCAGGATAGCATCTTAGGTACCTAAAGATCCTCTTCACAGCATAAAGGTGACATTCTTTGGGAGTCACTTGATGGCGTGCACAAGCACACACATCAAACATGATGTCAGGTCTGGAGGCAGTAAGATACATCAAGGATCCAATCATGGATCTATAGTGCCTGACATCAACATCTTTCCCATCTCCAATCTTTCCCCAAGGGTGTTCTCTATCCATAGGAGTAGTAGCCCTCTTTTCATGTGGAGAAAAGCCAAACTTCTTCAAGATCTCAGCAACATATTTATCCTGGGAAATGAAGATACCATCTTCTTTCTGCTGAACTTGTAAACCAAGAAAGAAATTCATCTCCCCCATAGCACTCATCTTGAATTTGTCTGTCATAAGCTTGGAGAAATCCTCACTCATCTTTGGATCAGTAGACCCAAAAGTGATATCATCAACATAGACCTGCACAAGCAACACATCCTTGCCTTTCTTCTTTGTAAATAGTGTCTGATCTATGGTGCCCCTTTTGAATCCATTTTCCACCAAATAGGTAGACAAAGTACCATACCATGCTCTAGGGGCTTGATGCAGGCCATACATAGCCTTTTGACTCTATACACTTTATCTGGATGCTCTAGATCCTCAAAACCAGGAGGCTGCATCACATATACTTCCTCAACAATAGTTCCATAGAGGAAAGCACTCTTGACATCCATTTGATAGACTGTGAAGCCCATGCAAGATGCATAGGCTAGAAAAATCCTAATAGCTTCAATCCTTGCAACTGGTGCAAAGACCTCCTCATAATCTATCCCCTCCTCTTGTGTATATCCCTGAGCCACTAACGTTGCCTTGTTTCTAACCACAATGCCTCTTTCATCTCTTTTGTTCCTTAGAACCCATCTTGTCCCTATAGGTCTGACATATCTGGGACAATCAACCAGCTCCCAAACATCCTGAATTGCAAATTAGTGAAGCTCATCCTGCATTGCTTCCACCCAACTTGGTTCTTTGAGAGCATCAAATATTTTCTTGGGTTCCTGTTGTGACAGAAAACAGGCAAACAAACATGCTTGCACAAGAGGGGTATCAACCTTCTTGTGTATATTGGAAATAAACCCACCAAGACCTTGATGAGATCTTCTAGTCTGAACTGGAGTATTAACATTACCAATGATTTGAGAAGGAGGATGGTTCTTCGTGACTGAAGTAAGTATTCCTCCCTCAAAAAGTCTGGTATCTTCAACTTCTTTCTCCATGTTGCCAATATCTTCTTCATCAGACTCTCTTATATCAACATAAGGATGACCTTCTTCATATGAATTGGAAGGTTCACCTTGTTCAAAAGTGGAAGAGAAAAGATGTGCAAAGGTGTTGTCAACGTCTGAACCTTGTTTGTCAGCGCTTGGGCTAACAACGCTTGAACTGTTGTTCTCAACGTCTGAGCCATCAACGTCTGAATTGGTCTTGTCAGCGCTAGATTTGCCTTTGTCAGCGCCTGAAGGACCATGCATGTTTGTATCTGGTGGTACTTGGAAACCACCATTATCTTTTCCAGCAGCAGCAGCAGCAACAAAAGCATCTGTCCAAATGGGAATGGTAACATATTCTTGGATAAGAGATGTCTTTTCTGCTTGTGATCCAACCTGTTCATGAACCTGAGTACCTGAAACATCAACAACTTGTTCTTCCATAACATTTGAAGTTACCTTCACAATGTTTAGATTAGTGACAGGCATATAATTTAAAGTTCTAGATAAAGGTTCCAAGTCAAACAACCAATTAGGACCACTTTCAGGATCACTAGGTTTATTTTCTAAAAACCTAACATGTACTCTTTCAAGTATACGTTTATCCTCTTTAAGATAAACCTTATATCCCTTGCACTACACTGAATACCCCATGAAGTAACCCTCATCACCTTTTGCACTAAATTTCCCTAAGGCATCACTAGTATCCAACACTACTACATGACAACCAAAAGGTCTGAGAAAACCAATATTAGGTTTTCTACCCCAAAGTAACTCATAAGGTGTTTTGTTCTGAATTTTGTTAACCAAAGCTCTATTTTGCACATAACAAGCTGTATTAACAGCCTCAGCCCAAAAGGCTATAGGAAAATGAGCATCAGCCAACATTGTTCTGGCTGCTTCAATTAGGGTTCTATTTTTCCTCTTAGCAACCCCATTTTGTTGTGGGGTTCTAGCAATACTAAATTGCCTAGTAATTCCTTTCCTGGCACAGAAATCATCTAGCTTTTTATTCCTAAATTCTCCACCATTATCACTCCTAAGCATTTTAACCTCATTGCCAGACCTCTTCTCAATCCGAGTGATAAAGTCAATTAGAATATCAGCTGTGTCCCTCTTCATAGCTAGAAAGAATGTCCAAGTAAACCTAGAAAAGTCATCTGTGATGACAAAACAATATGACTTACCATTCAAACTTTCTATATTGGTTGGACCAAAGAGGTCCATGTGAAGCATATGAAGAGGTCTAGAACTAGTATGCACCTGTTTGGACTTGAATGAGACCTTGTGCTGCTTGCCTTTAAGACATGCAACACAAGAGTGGTCATTGTGGAATGCCTTCTCAGGCAAACCATCAACTAAACCAAGCCTCACAAGTCTATTTATATTTTTAAAATTTATGTGCCCTAGTCTCCTGTGCCACAAATTACTCGCATCTACTGAGGCCTTAGCATAAAAACAAGACATATTATTATTCATTTTAATCCCGTTTAAATTCACATTATATATGTCCTTATGCCTAGGTGTTCTATACTCAATATATTTCTCATCAGGGATCTTAAAATCCTTGCTTAACACCAAACACTCAGTATCAGTAAACAGAACTTTATTTTGGTTATCACAAACTTGTGATACACTAAAAAGGTTATAATCAAGTTCTTTTACCAAGAAGACGTTCTCAAAATGCAAATTCTTGGTGAGAAGGGTTCCTTTGCCTGTGATAGTACCATATCCGCCTCCAAAGTATACCCTATCACCATCCTTAATGGGAGAGAAGTTGGTTAAGTAGTCTTCCTTCCCTGTCATGTGCCTTGAGCATCCACTATCCCAATATCCATAATCATTGACCTGACTTTGAATGCCCTGCACATAAATAAAACAAATTAGTTTTCTTTGGGAACCCAAGTCTTAAAAGACTTGGATTCATCTGGTTTTTCAATAAGAACAGACTTAGTTCTCACAACAACCCCATTCTCATCCTTCTTAGGATGAAATACCCAGTTAACCCCAATAGGTTTGGTAATGACCTTTGAAATGTAATTAAATCTATTGCAAGTCATTGAAATCCCATTATCATTAGGGTTTTGATCTTTCTTGGGTCTCCATGTTAAGCTTGAAGAAGCTTTAGACCCCTTACCTTGTGGTTGCAGATATTTAGGTCTGGTCACGTTTCTGTCAGCGTTAGAATTTGTCCTGTCAACGCTAAAATTACCCTAGTCAGTGTTGAACCTAGGGTTTGCTACAGAAACCCATTGCCTATTTGACCAGGTGTTTGTCTTTTGAAATGGTCTTTGTCCATGAGTGTTAGACCCTCTAGTAAATAATGGGGCAGGTCTAATCACTTGTGGACTTTGCTGCACACAAGGTTTGGGTCTGACAACGTTTGACTTTCTAACAACGTTGACTTTGTTCCTGTCAGCACTGAAATTGTTCCTGTCAGCGCTGGCTTTGGGAGCGTTGACACACTTGTATGCCAAGTGCGAAAAGCTACCACAAGTGTAACAAGCTTTTCTAGACACAACCTTGGGTCTAGAAGAGAAGAAGCATGTTCCATGATTGCTAACTTGGCTCCTGGGTGACCTAGTATTTCTATACATCTCTGCATATTTAATGCTAGGTTTTCTATCAGTGTTTGAGCCTAGGTTAACAATTTTACCAGTGAGTGGGTTAGTAACCTTAATGGGTGTTGACTCATTGGGACTTTCACATAGTAAGCCACCCTGAACAAATAAAGTAGGGTTAGCTTTCTTCCATTCATTCAGGTCAGTCAACTTTTGTTGATACTCTTCAACTGGAGTGACAACTCTTGGTGGAGGAATGAATTCCTCCTCTTGGAGCTCTGGCAAACCAATCCAAGATAGGTCCTTTTGTTGGACACCATAGAAGTCACCAGCTGGTGGTGGAACCAAAGAGTAATCATTCATCCTAATCACAGTCATGTCCTTAGGATCCCTTTGTTTACCCACACATTCTCCTAGGGTTTGGGTGGCTCTATCAAATCTTTGATTTTTAAGGCCAACATTATCTTTATTCTTAATAGCCTCATCTAACTTAGCCTGTATCTCACCATTAACCCTTTCCATGATGTTTCTAATATCCATACTAGCATCTAACTCATGTTTTAAGATATTGATTTTATCTTTTAAGTCAAATTCCATTTTCTTATATCCAGAAACGGTTTTCTCAGTTTCAGTAAGAGCTAGTTGGTAATTAGACAGTTTACATCTTTCAGTACTCACATCCTCTAATAATCTTAACACTTCTTTGTTAAGTATTTCAGTATTTAACCTACAACCTTTGCTACAAAAAGCGTCATCATATACCTCATTATCAGATGAAGAGGAGGAGTGTGCCATGAGAGCATATTCAACATGCTCTTCTTCTTCAATATCAGCAACCAAAGCTTTATCCTCTTCAACATTCTTAGCCAGATAGCTCCAATCCCATCCCATACCATCAATTCCTTGAACTACAACCATGGCTTTGGAATCCTGAGCTTTAACAACCTGACTTGAGGGTTTACCAGCATCAGATCTTCTAGGAGATCTGCATTCCCTCATGAAGTGCCCCATACGATGACAGTTGTAGCATTCAACTTTGGATTTATCAAATCCAGCTGTGTCTTTAGCATTGAAGGTCATCTTCTTTTTAAACCTTCTGTTCCACCTATTTGCTCTTATACTAGCAAGAGCCATGTTCCACTTAATGTCCATCTCTTCCAAGTGCTCATCACTTATCTGCTCAAGGTCCTCATATGTAATCACTGAACCATTGGGCAAAGAAGCAATGTAAGCACAAACAGTATCCAAATCCAAACCAGTATGTTTAACTCTTGGGGAGTCATTCTTGAATGTGTCAGCTTCTGAAAAGGAGACGTTGACAGGACTTGTTCCAGCGCTGACATATGATGATCCAATAACTGGATGCATGTAAGAGTCCTTGTGATTGAATTGACCTTCACTATGAGAGAAGAAGGCCATGTTGCTGTTGGTAGATTTGCTTCCATGTTCTAAAAGAGTTTCATCTTCCAACAACCTTAGTTTGTTGTAGATGTCATCAAACGAGGAGCTCGTGTAAGACTTTTAAGAAAGGTAGCATTAATGTCAACATCACCAAATTGTGTCCCCATGAAGGACAACTTGCTTGTAATGTCAAGCAGTCTGCTTCTCACACTACTCAGTTTCTCATTGGGTTGAGCTTTGAAGACAGCATAATCATGCATGAGTTGCTTTTTCTTTTCTTCCTTAGTGTCTGCATTGCCACCGTATGCAACTTCAAGAGCTGCCCAAAGATCCCTAGCAGATTCATAGCCTCTATATTTATGCTGGTTTTCTTGTCCCAAGGAGACTTTCAGAATATTTAGGGCTTTTATGTCAACCCTTTTCTTTGCTATGTCATCAGCAGCCACAACTCTACCATCTCTAGGTTTTTCTCTCTTATCCTCTTCAGAACATCCAACAACAGCTGCTCTTTGAGCAATAACATTAGCAATCTTTTGAGCCTTATTGAATGTGTTTCCATATTCAATAATCTCCCAAAGTGTATAGTCATAGATCCCAAGATATTGTTCAAAGTTGAACTTCCACAAGTCAAAGTTGGTTGCATCAAGCATGGGAATCTTGATGTTTGGTAAGGCTGAGGAGGAGGAGGTTATTGCTTCAGACATGATGTTGTTAGGGTTTCTGAGAAAATTAGGGTTTTGGTGATTTTTAGGGTTCTAGTGTTCTTTAAGATCAAAAGTTCCTCAACATGCTCTGATACCACTTGTTGATCCCAAACTTAGATCGATTTAGCTTTATGTATACGAGATTAGATCAAGTAATACACTTAGAGAAACCTTTGTATATGCTTATGAATTTAAGTGTTATGCGGAATTTAACACTTAAGCAAGAACACACAATGATATAAACAAACTTTCACTTTGATTATCAATATCAAACTTGCTTACAATGAAAGTAGTTTACGAATGAAAACTTATATCAAACATTAACCTAAAGGTCTTCTTTTATAGACATAAGAAGCCTTGTACAATAATCTACGTATCAGCTATTCTAGGTAAAGATAAATATAGAAAATACAATGTTGTTCCTAACTTTACTAGAAGTAATCTAGAATACAATAAACGCGTAGAGTATATCTTCCCATCAGTGCTTGTCTTCAATGTGTCAACGCTTGACATTATCTTGTCAACGCTTGAGCTGTCAGCGCTTGTTTTGTTCTTGTCAACGCTTGTATTACTCTTGTCAGCGCTCAAGTGATCTGGCCTTAATTTATTCCCAACAGATAGAAACTATATAATGAAACATATTTTCTAAATTATTATAAAGTATAAGGACTATTTTTCCCAATTACGAAACTAAAGGATGAAAGATATAAATATTAAATTTTGAAGAAATTTCTAAAAATATATAAGGACTATTTTTTCCAATTACGAAACTAAAGGACTATTTTTGTCATGTTAGTAGGGAACTTTGTACAAAGATGTTTCATCTCGATATTATGTTTTAACTGAGTGGTTGGGTTTACGATTTAAAGTGTCCTCGCTCCTCAAAGGTTTATAAAATGGCTTGTGAGTATGATGGCCCGAACAATGATACAATATTATCACAATTAAAGAATACATAGTAATATACAAGAATGTTGAACTCAAAATCAAAGACTTAATACAATACCAAATATGTTAAAACAGGTTGGTGTGAGACCAAGTTTTTGTTTGTTAGCTCAAGTTATTCTGTGTGATATAAGCCTGACAAGATTAATGGACCTAAGGTGAGTTCATAGCCTCACTAAAGTATACTGCTTTTAAATTATTTGAAAACCCGCGAGGGAATATATGCTAAAATGGAATACAAGTATTTTTGGTATGCTTCCCAGATATGATTATTGACACTATGTTTACTGCTGCCTTAAAATCCATTTTTAATTGTGAACCGCTAATCATTTCTTGAAAATGAGCGCTAATATTGTAAATAGTACTATTTGGGGACTGACATCCCCTGTCTGGGCAAATCGCACTTGCTAGCACCTTAGTGGTCAAACAGGCATACTTTGTTTTGCTAAACATGATAGTTTGGAAGACTTCCTCATAAGGTCAATTGTCGGTTTCTGATATGTCTAGCCGCGGTATCATAGGATTAGTGCGTTAATTCATTAATTATTTAAACGAGCGAATAATAACGTAGCTCAGGAAAAAGAATCTTATATTCAAAATGATTTTAAACCTATGAAATCACTCAACCTTTGTGTTGACCTTAAGCATATATTTCTGGTGTTGATAACTAAAATGGAGCAGCATAATGATGACATGGAGAGATATAGACTTGGGAATTTTTATCATTCAAACCTATTTTCTAGATCTCGGGAACCTGTGATGTATAGATTATGTACAAGTTGTTATATTGAAAGTCTCTGATTTTGAATGATAATGGTAAATGATAATTTATAAAGAATAAATGAAGTTTATTTAAACACTCTTTTGAGTTGTTTTCTATTACTGTGCTTTCATATCATGAAGTAATAACCCAAAAATATTATTCCGCTACGTCAAGGTAAAAATGGGGGGTTATAGATTTGTACTTCAAAATGGATTACATGGTGATTTATACTTACCCACAACGTATTTATTTCACGACAATGAAGATTATGGTGACATAAGGATGGTAGGATAGGTTAAGTCGAATGATTCTTCCAGAACCGGAGGGATCTTCCCAAAGACATTCCACAGCTAGAAATAGTAGTGCTTAGGAAAGATGGAAAAAGATTGTGACGTAGCTGAATGCCGACTAAGTACTTAAGTTAGCACCGAAACAATCACAACAAGGTGCTAGTTATGACGTATTGGTAAGCATTGAAGGGGCGGAAGAATGAAAAAGAATTGTAAAGATAACGGGTGTAAAGAAAGAAGCCCTCCTTACAACTTAGTTAGAAACCAGGTTGTTAGCCTGAAAATACTGAGTCAAACAAGAATGTTACGTCATAGGTTTATGTTATATTTATTAGAACGTCGTAATAGTTAGTTAAAATAGTCGTGACATTACGGGCTTGATGATTAGCTTAAAAGGCCTCTTTCAAGGTACTAAGCATTTATTCAAGCCCGACCCAAACAATATAGTCCATTAGAGAGCCCGCATGTGGGTGGACTATATAAGCACCCTCCTAGCATGTTAGGAGGGTGTATGATCTCATAATTCTTAATCTAATTTCACAAGTTAATCATCTCTCTCTCTACTTTCTCTCACAGCTTTCTATCTCTAAAATTCATATCTTTTCCATCTCATTTCTTTAATCTATCATCATATTTTTAGGGACAACAATTGGTATCAATCGCCATGGGGTAGAATCGTGTTTAGTTTGTGGTTATCATTTTTTATTTCGTGTGATTTTTATCTTAAAATCATCTCGTTTCAAAAAATTTTGTGTTTTTGAGCTCAAAATCATCATACAAATTGCCTACAAAGTTGTGGTAGGAATTTGTTTTCCTCATTTTGGTGATTTCCACGAAAATTTTGGAAGTTTTGGCTTGATTTTTGGGTAAAAAATTCGTCATTTGTAGTTTATGGTTAAACAGTAAGGAATTTGAAGATTTTATAAGTCGGGTTACTAGGGTTTAGGATTATTCCGAATTAGGTAGGAAAGTGGGGTATTCCAAACTAGGTTAAGGATTGAGTTTCTTCACATTCCAAATAAGGTTCAGATTTTGTTTCCCGAACTAGGTGAGCAACTTGTATTCCGAATAGGGTGAGAAACGTGTGTTGATCCGAATTAGGTGGGAAGCAGTATATTCCGAATTAGGTGGGAAAGAGGAGTATTCTGAACTAGGTCAGTGATCACATTTTCGGAACTATGTGAGAACTCGTTTTCCGAACTACGTGAGAACTCGTTTTCCAAACTACGTGTGATCACGTTTTCTGAACTACGTGAGAACTCGTTTTCCGAACTACGTGAGAATTTGTATTCCGAACTAGGTGTGGATCTTGGATTCCGAATTACGTGTTGACTACATATTCCGAACTAGCTCAAAATTCCATCATGTCCGAGTTAGATCATAATTTCACTAATTTCGAATTAGATCAGGCTCACAGATTCCAAATTAGGTCATGGTTTAACAATTCCGAACTAGGTCTGATATTCACAAATTCCGAACTAGGTCTTTGATTCACATTCCAAATTACATCAAGTATTCCGAATTACTTCAAGATCAGTCATTTCGAATTATATATAGGTTCATTGGATTCCGAATTGCTTTTTGAAGATTTATTCCGAGTTAGGTTGGAATCGTGTGATTTTTCACTTAAGAATTTTTTGGTTTCCTACGAAGACAATGTTTGGGGTTTTCACACTATTTCTTGAAGTTTCAACCACAATCTACTCACAACAACATCTACTTAAGATCTTATTCACTTCACTTCATTCTTGAGATGGATTCTACTGTTGAATATCGTGTTACTAATAACAACATCATGGTGGCGGGTAACAAAGAGAGACCACCAATGCTTGTGACTGGTAGATATGCACAATGGCAATCACGATTCCTTAGATATCTTGACACCAAACCCAATGGTGATGTTCTTCGACGTTGCATCAAAGAAGGACCTTATACTCCCACTACAATCACCATTCCTGCAATTTCAGCAACCGAATCGACGACCGGTTCCGATGAGCAAACAATTGAGGAAACATATGAGAACACTTCGAAAGAGAAACGTGCTTGGATTGATGCAGAAAAAGAGGCAATCTATTTGATTTTAAGTGGGATTGGGGATGATATTTACTCAACGGTTGATGCATGCTATACTGCTAAAGATATGTGGTTTGCCATTGAACGCTTGCAACAAGGTGAATCACTTAACAAGCAAGATGTCAAAACTAACTTGTTCTGGAACTTTGGTAAGTTTACTTCATTGGATGGGTAATCAATTGATTCATATTACTCAAGGTTCTACAAGATGATGAATGACATGACAAGAAACAATTTACAAGTCTCCACCATGCAAGTCAATGTGCAATTTCTACAGCAACTTCAACCTGAGTGGACACGATTTGTAACTTTGGTGAAACAACAAAGTAAGTTAGACGAGGTCAACTATCACACGCTCTTTGACATTTTGAAACAATTTCACAATGAGGCATATGAACTTCGAGCTAAAAGGATAGCAAAGACTGCTAATCCAGATGCTTTGGTGTCTACCACTCAACACACTCAAGATCATCACTCTCGTGCTCCAAAATCGTACTCCACTACATCCTCCTCACCAAGATACTCCACTTCATCTAAGTATTATACTCCCACATGATCACAAGACAAAGAACCAAGAGCACCATCACCATCACCTGAGCCATCATCTGAAGAGGACAGTGATGAAGCACTAGCTCAGAAGGATAGGGAGATGAAGCAACAATATGCTTTCATTATGAAGACCTACAAGAAAATCTTCAAACCCACCAACAACAATCTTCGAACATCATCAAATACAAGGAACCAATATGTTGAGAGTCCTAGAAGGTATGATACACGTCAACATGATGAAAGTCCTCCAAGGCATGATCGACGTAATCCAACACATGTTGAGAGTTCTACACGGTATGACCGACAAAATGCTAAGTATGATGCTCAGAGGATTGCTACTGCTGCTGGGAATAGGGAGACTGTTGGTACTCAAGTGGTTCAGCAAAGTGGGATTCAGTGCTTTAATTGTCAAGGCTATGGGCATATGGCAAAGGAATGTAGGAATCCGAAACGGGTTAGGGACTCTGGCTATCATAAGGAAAAGATGCTACTTTACAAGAAGATGGAAGCTGGGGTTAAATTGTCGGCTGAGGAAGGAGCCATGCTTGATGACACTGGTGATGAAGCCTCTGATCAAGAACTTGAAGCACATTACTCGTACATGGCCAACGTTGAAGAAGTTCTCAATGTCACTAAAGATGACAATGGTCATATCTTTGATACTAAGCCAATCAATAAGGTACACACTGAAGAGGAATATAATGTGTTTGGTAATATTCATGAGCATTCTGAGATACCCAAAGCCATTAATGACACATGTATGATGGAAACGATTGATAGCAATACCACACCCGATTCATCAGACATGTGCAATAATGAGTCTTAGGATGATCAACATGCAAATGAGTATGATGATGACGCGGAGCGTGTTGCGCTTGCTAACTTAATTGCTTCTTTACAAAAATATGTCAAAGAAACTAGAAAGAGTCAAAAGCAATTAAAGAAGGCAAATGCTACGCTCACTCAAAATTTTGAAGAATGCAAAGCTGCTCTAATTAAATCTAGTGAGACCATTGATAGCTATAGAGCTCAGCTTCTTCAAAAGAACAATGAGGTAGAGGGATACAAAGGGTGTTTAATTAATGTTAAAAAGGACGATTTTCAAGAGAAATATAACGAAACTCTTAAGCTTCTTGAACAAGAGAAACGTAATTATAACACCTCTTTGAGTACTGAACGTCACAAAACGTATCTTGCTACCACTAAAGTCAATGATCTAACTCAAGTAAATGGTTTTCTTCAAGAGGATAAAACTAAACTTGTTAATGAAAAGAAAGCAGTGGTTGAAAAGATGGAAAAGGATTTCAAAACTAAACAAGCGAATGACATCGATAAAATGGTGGAACTTGAAACTCAACTTGATTTTTACAAGAAAATTGTTTACAAAACTAATCAATAAATTTAAACCATGAGAATGTTGGCACCTCGTTCGTTTTTCAAGGATAGACCTAGTTTTGCAAATCCTAAGTACCTTGAGCATGCTCAATCTGAGAATCAGCACTTATATCTTGACGAGTCCCAATGGACCGATCTTGATTGTCTTGTTGTTAGGCCCGATAGTCAAGAGATAAATGATTTGGAAGAAGAGAGTAGACCAAAAGTTAATAAAGAATTCGTTAAACCATATAATAATGCTTATGAAAACAGTCTTTGTGGTCTTTTCACACCGCAAACATAGAAAACTCGTGAGCAAATATTTTTCGAATGTGAACAAATAAGAATTAAATGGAGACAAGCTTTTTCCACTAAGAAAACTAATGTTTCAAAATTTATTGACTATTTGCCATATAAAGCTTCTGTAAGCAAGAGTAAGCAAGCACTTAGTATTCTCAAGAGTAACATTGAAAACTTCAAAAAGGTGGTTGATGATGACTGAAAAAACGTGAACTTTCGATAGGAGACAAAAAAATTCCTTACGATATAACTGTGCTTGTAAAAAGTATTTTGATTCCGCTTGCGGAAAGAACGCAAAAACATATTTTGGAATTTAAAACATTAATTAAGCAAGAAATGTTTGATGATTTGAAATATGTGGAATCTCTTGAACAAGAAGTGAACGACCATCAACCTGAAAGAGACGAGTTTTCTACAGCTTATGATCTACTCTTACATGAATGTCTCTCAAAAGATATTATGTGTGCTTATGTTACATCATTTGCTGATATTGATGAATATTCTAATGTTGCATGCAAATATCTTGATCAAGTTATAGAATGTGAACGTCTTGAAACTGAGCTTTCGAATAAAGTTGACCAAAAAGAATTTTCGTTACTTCAACATAGATATGATTATCTTCAAAAACATTGTCACTCACTTGAACTTGCTTTGCAAAAGAAAGTTGGCAGCTTTTCAAATGATACAACTTTAGAAGTAAAATTATCTGAGTCATGTCGATTATTAAACGAAAAAAGTCTTGATAATTCGGATTTGAAAGCTCAGTTTCAATAAAAAGACATTGCAATAGCAGAGTTGAAGAAACTCGTTGCTAAGATGGGTGGGAAAGTTATGAAACCTAGTGTCAAGCAACCTGTTGTTAAACAACCCAATGCCTCTAGAGTGAATAGATCCTCTATCTTGGGAAAACCATCTGCTTTCTCAAATTCTTCGTTTACAAAACCTATGTTTGCCCCCAAGATGGATGGAAAGGAAAGGAAAGGTTACCACATACTCAACCCATAAGGAATGGTATAGCACCAAGCGTTAAGCACAATAATGTGATTAAACCAAGGATGTATAGAATGACCACTAAACCCACAAACAAAGTTAGTCACTCACCTCAGACTTCTAGAAACACTAATATTCGTGTGTCTTCTACTACAGGAGTAGTCTCCACTGCTGGTGCTAGCCGGCCTCAGCTTAAGAGCACTCAAGTGAACGATAAGGCCTGGAAACACAAGAGTCAAGGGAAGATGAAGGAAGTAGAAGAACACCCTAGTAATTTGAATGTTTTTAAGAATAAAAAGTCTTTAAGTACATGTAATGACGATTTGAATGATTTGAATGATTTCAATGCTATGAATGTGAAATTTGTTTGTGTCAAATGTGGAAAGTGTGATAATGTTAATCATTCTATGTGTGCTATGAATAATGTCAAAGGCGTAAAAACTAGAACTAAGAAGCAAGTTGCGATGCCTATTAGTGCTAGTAAACCTAAACACAAAGTGAACCATTCTGGTGCAACCCCCACTAAGAAAAGTAATGCATCAGACTCCACCACTAAGAACCCTAGAAGCAGAATTAAGGAATTATATGAGTCTGCTAGCAAGTCTTGGAAATGGTGGTTTGCTAATCAATGTCCTCCAGGATATAAATGGATGCCTAAAGTTAGGACAGAAAATGTGACAACGAGTGTTAGTATGCCTTTAAATATTTCAAAGGACACTAATGATTCTACAATCACAACTATTGTGGTATCCAATCGTGTTCTAACTCTTCTGTAGGTGATACAAATAGTTCTCTTCATACTGGACTCCGGATGCACGAAGCACATGACGGGGAATCTCAAGCTTCTAATTAACATCGTGGAGAAGTTCCTGGGTACGGTCTGATTCGGAAATGATCAATTTGCACCGATCCTAGGATATGGAGATTTGGTTCAGGGGAATATTACGATCAAAAGGGTATACTACATCGAAGGGCTCAATCACAATCTTTTCTCGGTTGGTCAATTCTGTGATGCGGATTTGGAGGTTGCTTTTAGAAAAAAGACATGTTTTGTTCGTGATTATGATGGGAATGACTTACTTACCGGTACACGGGGTACTGATCTTTACACAATTTCACTTCAAGACACAACTTCATCAACTCTAATTTGCTTCATGGCTAAAGCTTCAACGACTCAGGCATGGTTATGGCATCAACGTTCATCTCATCTTAATTTTGATACCATCAACTTGCTTTCCAAGAAAGATATTGTGAGAGGCCTTCCAAGCTTGAAATTCATCAAAGATCATCTTTGTTCTTCTTGTAAGCTTTGTAAAGCTAAACGAAGTAGCTTCAAAACAAAGACTACACCAAGCTCTAAAGGACGGTTAGATCTTCTTCATATGGATATGTGTGGTCCCATGCGTGTTCATAGTATCAATGGGAAGAAATATATTCTCGTAATTGTCGATGATTACTCAAGGTACACATGGACTCATTTCTTGAGGTCCAAGGATGAAACACCCGAAGTTCTCATCAGATTTCTTAAACTAATACAACGTGGTCTTCAAGCTCAAGTTAAAGTGGTTCGTACTGACAGAGGTACAGAATTTTGAATTCAAATCTGAGAAACTATTTTGAAGCCGAAGGAATTGAACATGAAACATCTATTGCTCGAACACCCGAACAAAACGGCGTTGTTGAAAGACGAAACCGTACCTTAGTTGAGGCTGCTCGAACATTACTATCCGCTTCAAAACTTCCACTATACTTTTGGGCCGAAGCCGTGTCAACCGCATGCTACACACAAAACCGCTCCTTAATTATCCTAAGACACGAAAAGACACCATATCACATAATTCATGATCGAAAACCTTCACTCAAACACCTTCACGTTTTTGGATGTACTTGTTACATAATACGAGATGGTGAAAATTTGGATAAGATGAAAGAGAAAGGTGATGCATGTATTCTTGTGGGATATGCAACTCAGTCTAAGGGGTATAGAGTATACAACAAGAGAACAAAATTGATAGTCGAGACTATTCACATCCGATTTGATGAATTACAAGAAATGACACTTGAACAAAACAGTTTATGTCCCGAACCACAACGACAAACGACTTCCGTTCACAACCGCACGGAACTCGGAACTCAAGACCACAGCAATGAACCGTCAAGTTCAACGCTGGTTCAAGGAAATGTTCCAAGAGCAGATATGACAGTTAACACGACAATTGAAGAGTTGGAAATGTTATATGGACCTATGTATGATGAATATTTCACGGGGGAAAAACAAGTTGTATCGAAGTCTTCCGCTGTCAATGATGATACCGATCATCGTCAACAAAAGGATACACCTTCATCTACTTCAACACCGGTTGCTGCAGAGTTACTTCCTCAGAATATCACATCAACAATCACTCCTACAACATCCACAACTACTGTCATTGCTCCAGAGAACACAAATCAAGCAGACAATGCATTATTTGACGAAGACGAATTTATCAACCCATTCGGTACACCGGTACACGAAACTCGAGAGTCTTCCACTCGCCATGTTGATCCGTCAAGTATGCATACGTTCTATCAACGACATCCTTCAACACATCATTGGACCCGAGATCATCATTTGGTTCAATTAATAGGAAACCCTTCACAGCCTGCTCGCACAAGACGACAGCTTAACACCGATGGCGATGTTTGTATGTTCGCACTCGCCGTGAGTTTAGCTGAACCGAAAAACATCAAAGAAGCCATGGCTGATCATGATTGGATTAAATCAATGACGGATGAACTTCAACAATTTGAAAGACTTAAAGTCTGGGAACTTGTTGACAGATCATACGATGTAATACCATTAAATCTTCGATGGATCTGGAAAAACAAGATGGATGAAGAGAACACGATTATCAAGAATAAATCTAGGCTTGTGTCTAAAGGGTATGGACAACAAGAGGGTGTTGATTTTGAAGAATCATTTGCACTAGTAGCTCGAATGGAAGCGGTCAGGATTTTTCTTGCTTATGTTGTACATAAGGGATTCATTGTCTATCAAATGGACGTAAAGACAGCGTTTCTTAACAGTCCTTTGAAGGAAGAAGTCTATGTCACACAACCGGAAGGATTCGTCAATCCTCATCATCCTGACAAGGTGTATCGTCTCCACAAAGCACTTTATGGACTCAAGCAAGCTCCAAGGGCGTGGTACGACGAGCTCTCGAAATTTCTGGTCTCCAAAGGTTTCTCAAAAGGTTCCATTGATCTAACTTTGTTCACTTATAAATAAGGGGATGACATTTTGCTTGTGCAGATTTATGTTGATGATATTATTTTCGGGTCTACAAACCCAAAACTTTCAAAATGGTTTGAAAAAGTAATCCACAACAAATTTGAAATGTCTATGATGGGCGAACTAAAATTCTTTCTAGGAATTCAAGTTCACCAATCCCCAAGTGGTATCTTTATAAACCAAGTTAAGTATTGTCAAGAGATAATCAAAAAACATGGTATAACCTCATGTGACCCAGTTGGGACACCATTATCAACCACATCCCTAGATGCTGATTTGGAGGGAGATGCTATAGATCAAACGAGATATCATTCCATGATCGGCTCCCTCATGTACTTAACAGCAAGCCGACCAGATATATCACATGCTACGTGTTATTGTGCACGATATCAAGCACGACCCACTGAAAAGCACCTTAAGGAGGTTAAACGGATCTTTCGGTACCTTAAGAACACCATTCACATGGGACTCTGGTATCCGAGGGAAACCGGTTTGTTTCTAACGGACTATTCAGATTCTGATCATGCAGGGTGTCTTGATACATGAAAAAGTACTTCTGGTGGTGCACAATTTCTAGGTCAAGATAAACTAGTGGGATGGTCTTCCAAGAAGCAGGATTGCACATCATTGTCATCAGCCGAAGCAGAGTATGTGTCTCTATCTGCGTGTTGTGCTCAAGTTCTATGGATGAGAACACAACTCACGGATTATGGCTTCCACCTTAATAAAGTACCTATGTACTGTGACTCAAAGTCCGCCATAGCCATCTCCTGCAATCCGGTACAGCATTCCCGCATGAAGCACATTGATGTCAGATATCACTTCATTAAGGAACAAGTTGAAAGGGGTATTGTTGAACTTTACTTTGTTAGAACTGATTACCAATTAGCTGACTTGTTTACAAAAGCTCTTTCGAAAGAGAGGTTTGCGAATCTAGTTAGGCAAATTGGTATGAGATGTTTGACTCCAGCCGAACTGGAGATTCTGGCAAAGAAGCCTGCTTGATTCATCTATCAAACATCTACCTGTAAATATTTATGAAAAAGCAAAATACAAAATTAAAAAATCTTTCAAAATACCAAAAAGATTCTTCTCGACATGTCTTTCAGTATCGATAATATGGACGTACCTAGAAATGTCGCTCAATAACGACACGGGTGTGTACATAAAGCTCGAATGAAAGTTGTAAATATTTTTCAAAACATGTCATTTCTATTTTTAATAAATGAAAATGTCTATTTTGGACAATTTTTCCAACAACGGGTAGAGCAATCTATCTTGGGTTGAGCTTGTCACAAAACATTCAACGTTTTGAGCTCAACACAATGGCTTGAAATCACTTTCAGATTGCAACCCGGATCTAAATTCAAGGGGGGAGTGTACGATTTCGTGCCCTTACCTTTAGCAAAAGAAGTTAAATCTTCTTACACTTGACTAGATTCGTCAAGACATTCAAACTATATGAACTCAAGTTTATGCTTTAGAAAAACCTTTACGCCAGAAAGAATTGATTTTTGAAAAAGCGTTGAACACAATTTTTTCAAGAATTTCTCAATGATAATCAAGATCTTTCAAAAATTGTGTGTTCAACAACTCATATCCTCAAAAGTTTAATGTGGATCATATCCTCGTAATGACAATTCCATTGGATCAACTTTTGAGGGGGAGCATTCCATATTCATGCTATGGTTGACACATTTTTCTCCCGAAAGTTTTTCAAGGCTACTTTTTACAATATATTTTAATCAAATTTGGTATCTCTAATATCAATCGATTTTATATATTAGAGATAGGGGAGAAAGTGTAATTAAAATGTGATCTAAAGACTCAAGCACTCATGGTTACGATCAAATACCCACAACATCTTTAATTCACGACGATATTGGTGTCAAAAGGGTGGTTAGGTTTAAGTCCTATGATCCAACTAGAACCGGAGGGATCTTCCCACGGACAATCCAATAGATTATTAGAAGTCCTTAGGAAAGATGGATTAGAATGTGAACGAAGCTGAATGCAGACTAAGTACTGATGATAGCACTGGAAAAATCACAACAAGGTGCTATTAATGATGTCTTGATAAGCATTGAAGGGGTTGAAGAATGAAAAAGAAATGTAAGGATAAAGGGTGTAAATAAATTAGCCCTCCATACAACTTAGGCAGAAACCGGGTCAACACATCATGAAAACAACGCATCATGGACCCAGTGATGTATTGCACAACCCCTCCCCAGCTAACTCAGGCTTCTCTTAAAAGAAGTTTGTTTTATTGTCACGGAGATCAACACGATTTCTATTGACTTTATCACTCCGAGACAGTTGATATTGAATAGGTGGCATTTGCTCCATCCTCCGACCACTAAAAGTGCACAAATGGAGTCTAGAGCCAATAGATCAATCAAATCTCGTTAGGACACACAGATGAAGATCAAGAGAGCCCTACGCTATATCCTTGTGATATTGCTAGAACACTCAGAGTGATACTACTTAGTATTCACAATGATGAGTGGAAATCCTTCCAGTGTTAACATCAAACAGCACTGCGGTAGGTCATGTGTAAGATTCTTTATGAATTGAACACATGTAAAACTGAAAAGCAACAGTTGTTTGTTTCTTAATCGATTCAAACTTGTTTCAGGTTTCTACGCAATATCTTTATGGTCTTGCCAGAACATTCAGAGTGATATTAATTAATATTCACAGTGATGAATGACAATCCTTCTAGCGTCAACATCAAACAACGCAACGGTAGGTAACTTGCGAGATTCTTATGAATCAAGCTTGTGGCAGCTGGAAAGCAACAATGGTAAGATTCTTAATGAATCAAACTTGTTCCAGGAATTTGAATTGACGACTTTAATCAAGCGGATATTTATCCAATTGATTCACTCTTTACGTTTGCAGTCTTACTTTGAGACGATCGAGTAAAGAGAACAGCTAGTACAGCCGCGAAACCCTGTCAAGGAGGTTCTTAATTGAATATACCTAATCACAGGTACGATATTTGATATCGTGTAACGGTCTTCACCGACCGGAGGTGAAACACTACTGATTTAGGACGAATGTCAAAGCCACTCAGTCCGTGTCTATGTTTTGTCTCAAGAGGTGACGTTACGGTGTACTCAGCAAAGTCAAAGATTCAAAACCACATACTCATGCCCAAAGACATTCAACAATCAAGAAAGCTAAAGACTTCCGCAACTCTGATGATCAAAATCTTCCTTATCAATTAATGTAGAGGAATGACCTCTATTCAGAGGAGATTGTTAGCAAACTTTCAAGATGGTGCAAAGTATGAGCATGTGGATAAAGACACAAGATTGCAAGATGGCAAAGACAAGTCAAGAATGATTTGAAGATCTCAAGTTTAAAGACAAAGTCGAAAGACAACGACAAAGGCTTAAAGATCACAGCATGAAGGAACAAGACGACTATTACACGTTCAAGACTCATTTATGACGAAATTCATAAATCTCCATTGGACTCCAAATATGGAAGAGGAATGACCTCACATTGGGGGAGATTGTTAGCCTCAAAATATTGAGTCAAACAAGAATGTTCGGTCATAGGTTTATGTTGTAATATTTATTAGAACGTTGTAATAGTTAGTTAAAATAGTCGTGACATTGCGGGCTTGATGGTTAGCTTAAAAGGCCTCTTTCAAGGTACTAAGAATTTATTCAAGCCCGGCCCAAAACAATATAGTCTATTAGATAGCTCGCATGTGGGTGGACTATATAAGCACCCTCCTAGCATGTTAGGAGGGTGGATGATCTCATAATTCTTAATCTAATTTCACAAGTTAATCATATCTCTCTCTACTTTCTCTCACTACTTTCTCTCTCTAAAATTCATATCTTTTCCATCTCATTTCTTTAATCTATCATCATATTTTTAGGGACAACACAGGTCAACACATATGTTACTGAAGATAGACATCATGGACCTAGTGATGTAATGCACAACCCATCTCAGCTAACTCAGATATCTCTCAAAAGGTATTTGTTTTAATCACACAGAGATCAACACGGTATCTATCGGTTTATTCACTCCGATAAATTGGTATTGAAATGGTGGCAATCCTCTCCAGCCTCCGTGATAACTATGATTTTCCCAGTTAAAATTTATCGTTCTAGTGTTCTCTTCGAATTGAAAAACTTGATGTTTAATGTGTGACTCAGTTGAACTTTGGTGGAACAAAGATGTGTCGTTGTAGTTTTTAAAATAAAAGGTGCAAAACAATTAAAGTAAAGTGCAATTAAAGTAAATCTAAATCTAATTAAAATAAAGTGCAAGTATTTAAAGCGCGACTAAAACTAAAGGGCAATAAAGTAAATAACGCAAACTTAAATCTAACTAAGGCAAACTTAAAACGCAACTAAAACTAAAACTTAAACTAAGGCAAATAAACTTAAAGTGCGAGTAAGGAAAAAGGCGGGAAAAATAAAGCTTAAAATGAGAAGGCAGAAAACTAAAAACTAAGATTTCCCTATCCGGAATAAACTCCTATTCGGAATAAATGCTATTCGGAATATCTGTCACCTATTCGGAAAGATTAGCCCTATTCGGAATAAATGTCTACTCGGAAAGATTGACCCTATGCGGAATAAACCTCCTATGCGGAATAATTCTCTATTCGGAATAGCTGTCCCTATTCGGAATAAAGTCCTACTCGGAATATTGGGCCTATTCGGAAAGTCAAGCCTATGCGGAATATCAAGACCTATTCGGAAAGTCAAGCCTATGCGGAAAACCTCTCCTATTCGGAATATAGGATATTCCGAATAGCAATTTCTTTAAAACCCCTATGCAGAATAATTAAATATTCCGAATAAAATTTTTTTACAAAACTGTTACACGGAATAAAACCTCTGTTCGGAATATGAAATATTCCGTATAGGGCACACTAATCCACACCTATTCGGAATGTTTCTGGGCTCGATCTAGGAAATATCAGAAACAGTAAAACGAAGAACAAGGAAAAGAAATAGCACGAATTAAATAAAAACTTAACCAAATCAACAAAAAGATTAAACCAAACTAATAATAAAACATCTAATAAACATAAACAATCAATCCAAAACAACAAATCAAACAATAAAGATCACAATAATCAAAACCCACTTGAATAAATCAATAAAAACTAAGAACATGAACATAAAGCAATCAACACAAAGATCAAAGAAAGGTAGAATGAGATTAACAAGATAAAGATAAAGGTGCAAGAAATTAAAGAAACACTTACTTGAAAATTAAAGGTAATTAAAGGTGCAAGACAAGTAATTAAAGGTGCAAGTAATTAAATGTGCATAAAATAAAGGTGGAAGAACTAGTTTGTCAATCTAGCCAACCAAAAGAAATGATTAACAAATCCTAACTATATATAGGGGAGGATTAGGAAGCTTCCTCCCCTTCTTCCTTTTCTCTTAATTGCGTCATTAGGTCCTTAAGCATATAGTCTTCATTAATTGCACCATTAGTCCTTTTTCCTTCTAATCTTTCTTTTAAATTTGGACTTTAAGGACTTGTGGCTCGGGATATCTTTTGAACTCGTCTTTAATTTCTTCAATAAAATAGACTTGAGTTTCTCGACTTTTGATAAACTTCCGTCTTTTGACTTTTTCTTCGATAAATCTTCAGAATTGGTCTTGGACTTCCGTTCTTTTTCCACTTTTGACTTCTCGACTCCGTCTTTCATCTTTTTCTTCAATAAAAGCCGTGAATGCCCGTGAATTCTCGTGTTTTCTCCACTTTTCACAATTTCATCCTAAATCACAACAAAAACACAAACCACGCATAATTCCGACATAAAAGACATAAAATACACGTTTTGGTCCGGTTATTATTGTAATTAAGTGGTAGAAAAGATGGGTGTTTACACACCTATCAAATCCCCTACACTTGACCATTGCAATGTCCTCATGCAATGCATTAGTTACAAAGCATGTTTACACTTTTCATCATAATCAATCCACATTGGCCTTTATTAAAGAGATAGAAAATTATAAAATGCAAAGCAAAGAAATTAAAAGCATACCTTGGGTTTTGAAAATGTCATGAATAATCATCATCCTCAACTTTTCACTTTCTCCAAACCAAGCTTAAAAACGAGATCATTGTTATTATAAGTTAGTAAACTAACACGAACTCATGTGGGCCAATTATTCACTTAGACTCCCTTATTCCTATGGGTATCTCTTATATTTTATTATTTGTCTTGAATGATCACGAAGATGCATTGTTTGACTTATTTCGATAATTATTAAGTCTGAAAACAAAGTGCACGATTTAATCAATAGTTAGCTAAAGGACCAAATCTTTTAAAACTGCTTCTCGGGTTATCAAAAAGTTCATATCTTGGCATAACTTGGTTCGCGATTTGAGACCTTTCTCGGGCCGATATTTGGCAGCGAATTCATACTTCAAATCTTTGAGAGACGTTCATGAAATAATGGTCTTCTCTTCATAATTGGAATTTCTTCACTTGGAATTTTTGAGAGATTCTTCATATATGGACCACGACTTCTTCATTTTTCTCCAATATTTATTTTGGATTTTGATATACAACGATCCGCCTCCTTTATTGACTTGGATCTATTTATCCTCATACCTTGTTAGGGTCTTTTCGGATACACTTCTCCATGACTTTTTGGGAGTTATTGCTTTTCGTCGTGTGTCTCGATCCTTTATATTGATTTTCGATAAATGATTCTTCACATCACTTTTGGATCTTTAGCAAAAAAACATAGCCCTCATGCCTTGTTAGGGCCTTTTCGGACTCGCCAATCTTCGCGCCCCGCTTCATAAGTTATGCCTTGGCTATGAACTCTCGTCATTACCGAGCAACTTTTAAACGATCTGGGGCTAGAAGCTAAGTAACTTTTCAAATCGTACAACCTTATTTATTAGCAGATAATTTATTAAGCAAGCGATGGGAGAATAGGCTTATAATTAACTCACATAAATTCACGAAAGAGTACCGGACTTATAATTGGCTCTATCATCTCTCGTTCTCCACAGTTTAAAATCTCAAGTAATGAGACTCGTGGATACTTAGCCTATTAAATCAAAGTTTTGGGTTTTCGAGTCGCCTATAGGATCTTGAAAATTCTTAGACTTTTTCAAGTTTAGAAATCGCATCTTAAAGTTCCCTTGATAAACGACTCTCTAGGATCAATTATAGGAACTTGCGAAAAGTTCTTGTTCTTAACCCGTGAGAGTTAAGACTTTCGCGTTTTATAGCTCCCTATATAAAAGCCTAGCAAAACTTGACTTAAACACGTTAAGGATACTAGCTAGAGTAAACTCGGGTTGAGTCAAAAGATTCACAACGCTTGAAAACTAAAACCACTTATTCAAAGATTTATTCTAGCAAAGGAAGAAAATAACTATACAAAGATAACAACTAATAGGCCAAAATAGATCAAAAATTTTGAAAAATGTCGAAAAATTGATTTTCCGGTTAAAATGAGGACAAATACAAGGAAAAGACCACTTAACTTCGATAGAAGTCCCCCCTACACTTAAGATAAACATTGTCCTCAATGTTTAAGCATGTGGGAGTAAACTCCCCTACACTTAGGACATTGTGCACGTTGTTTAAATCTCGCTAAAGAAAAGACAACTAAAGAGATTCCTATTTTAATATTGAGAAAATATAAAATAGTGAATCAAAAAGAGTTTAGGATAGAACCGGGAAGAAGTAAAACACGGAATCACGGGTCGTCAAGAATCATCAAGAGTGGATCATTGAAGCTCGAATCCCTGAGTAAGAAGTGAGGAGAGGAAATAGCAATCCAAAGGGTCCCCCCTACACTTATGGTAAATAAAGCAAAAAGATAGATGCATGGGGTGCCTCCCAAGAAGCGCTTGGTTTTTGTTTACCGAGTCGTGAGCCTGACTCGACCTTGATCATCAATGGAAGAAGCATGAAACAAATCCACCAGGATCAAAGACATAGTTTTCATCCATCAAATAACACAAGCTTAAGGCGAACAAGGCAAGCCAAAAGAGAAGTGGCAAGGTTCCCTTAAGCAGTGATGGAGCACGGTAGAAGCAAGTAGGAAGCGGTGCGAGCATGTCTTCAATAATTCCAAAGATTTTTCCTTTTATTTCATCAGGTGGATACTGAGATGGCTCTAAGATTGCAATACCGGGGTCGAACACCTTTTCCTTTAAGGGAAAATAGCACTCAGGCTCAACCGAGTGTGAAGAAGATCCACAAAGAAGCACAACCTCGTCCTCAGAAGGGGGACAAAGAGGTGTTAAATCATACGTGCAACGGATTTCGGTGTCAACCGGTTTCTTCTCCTTAGACAAAATTTTCTTCAAATCCAAAGTAGGATCAAGACGATAAGATTCAAAGTCCAGAGGAGGTGCATCACTCTCATGGGGGAAGTATGTATTGAGAAACATAGAGAAGTCTTCCTCGAATGAGTAATCGTCCAAAGTAGGATCGAGTGATGGCGGAGCATCTTCATCATGTGAAGAATCGCTCGAAAGAGTATCGGCCTCATCAAAATCATCGAATGTGGGCAGCTCGGGATACTCAGAAGTACAATCAAAATCATCCGAATCTGAGCTAGAATCATCATCATCATAAGCATCAAAGACCGGTGGTGAATCATAAATGGGAGAAGCTTCCAAATTGGGGCGAGAATCATCCACATCATCTTTAAAAAGTGGATTATCAATGCAAGAGTCGAATAGAGGATTGTCGTAGATGACAAAGTCATCGAGCACATTAATCATATTGACTGATTCTCGTCCAAAAGATTTGCCTGTAAGCTGCCCCATTTTGAAAATTTGTGAATCTTTCCCGAATCTTAAGATTAACTCACCTTCGGCTACATCCACTAAAGCACGTCCGGATCTCAAGAATGGTCGACCAAGTATTAAAGGAATACGAGGGTCCATTTCATAATCAACTACGACAAAATCGACCGGGAAAGTAAATGCGCCAACTTTAATAAACACGTCTTCGGCTATACCGACAGGGTAAGCGAGAGTGCGATTTGCAAGTTCAAGAGTTATCTTTGTTGGAATGAGGTCGGGTAAAGATAGTGTTTTCCAAACACTCAGTGGCATAAGATTAATACTAGCCCCATGATCGGCAAGGGCAGTAAATTCTTCAGTTTTGTTGAACACGCAAGGCAACACAAAACGACCGGGATCCCCAAGTTTTTCCGGAAGTTCTTTAAGAATAACTGCAGAGCAGTTTTCATTTAATCGTGTGTTGGCGAGTTCAAGCAGCTTCTCCTTCTTGTTAAGCAATTCCTTAAATGCTTTAACAAATTTGGGCATGTGGACAAGTGCTTCAAGGAAACTAATGCTGAATCCCATTTGAGAAATCATATTGATATATTTGGTTATTTGCGAGTCCTCCTTTGTTAGATCATTGGTCTTGCCTATACGAGAAGGGTATGGGATTCTAGGTTGATAAGGGTTAGGTGAAGGTTGTGATGTTGAAGGGTGTGATGTTGAAGGGTCCTTCCGAGATACATCGTCATGACGAGGCGGAGACGGTAATGGTGCACTATTACTAGGTGTAGGAGGAGTAGGGATACATGGTGGTGGGGTAGATGTATTGACAATGGTAATTCCACTATGCGTAGTTATAGCACTCACATTAGCTCGCGGATTAGTGACGGTGTTTGAAGGTAGAGAACCCGAAGAAGAAGAAGGTTGAGCTTCGGGTAAGAAACTAGCCAACAGATTCTTCAATTTAGTTGTTTGAGTGATGAAAGAGGATTGAAGATTATCACGAACCTCGGTTCTGATGTCATTACCCTGCTTCAAGATATCTCCTTTCAAATTGATTATTTGGCTCTGTAGATTCTTGATTTGCTCACCTTGAGTTCTCATGATTGTGTCAACATTGGGATTAATGGGTGGGTGTTGTTAGGTGGGTGGTTGATAAGGGTTAGAAGCACGAGGTGGGATTTGGTGGCTTCTATTGTAGTTGTTGGCGGGGGTTTGGTTTTGAGGAGAAAAACCGGGTGAAAGGTAGTTGTTGGAACGATAGCTCAGCAGATTTCTATCCCCTTGTTGTCTAGCTTGGTAATTTTCCGGTGAATAATTATCGTAAGCTGCATACACATTTTCCGGATTTCCTTGTGTCGAAGGACAATCGGTGTATGAGTGAGGACCGCCACATGTTTCACAAGGATTAGCAACCGCTTTAACTTGTTGTTGTTGTTGGTTTGAAGCGAGAAGCGTAATACTTTTGCTCATTTCAGCCATCATGCGGGTGAGTTCGGTCATCTCAGGGTTTGCTGAGGTAGAAGAAACATTGAATCTCGTGTTGTTTCTAGAAGAAACAGAGGAATCCCAGTTCTTATGATGAGTAGTCATGTTTTCAATTAACTCTCTACACTCCTCGGGTCTCCTTTCATTGAATGTGCCACCGGCGGCTGCATTGATCGTATCACGATCTCGAAAAGTCAATCCGTTGTAGAAAGTATCGATCAAGGTGACCGGAAGCATGTTGTGGTTTGGACAACAGTCGATCAAGACATTATATCTCTCCCATGCATCAAAAAGAGATTCATCGGGATCTTGCATGAAACCGCTGATCTGATTGCGAAGGCTTGTGACCATGGATGGTGGAAAGTAGCGCGACAAAAAGCGTTGAGTCATGTCATCCCAAGTGTGAATAGAATTCTTCGGGAGACGATCAAACCATTTCTCGGCATGATGTAATAGAGTGTGTGGAAAGAGTTGTAGGCGAAGCTCATCCATAGTGGCACCAACCAACTTCATGCTCTGGGTGATTGTAATGAACTTGTCGAGGTGTTTGTTGGCATCATCATCAGGCAATCCTCTAAATGGGTTTGTTTGTACTTGCTGAATCATGTGGTGCTTCAACGAAAACTCAGGAGCGTTGATTTGCATCGGCGCAATCGGTCCTCCTCGTCCAAACATTGTTGGTTGACAAAGTTCCTCCATGGTCCGAAGATCGGGCTGTGGAAGAGCATTGTTGTTATTATTGAGGTGCGGTAGTTGATTATTGTTGTTAACACCTGCCATATCTAAATCTTCTTGAGGCTCGGGCTCTTGATAATTAGAAGATCTAGTACGCATACACCTGAAAATGCAAAAGAAAACAAAACCAAACACAAAAACAATATATATACACAATAAAGATAAAATCTTTTTGGATTTTTGAAATTTTTAATTTTTATGGTTTTTGTGAATTTTTTAATTTTTATGATTTTGGAATTTTTAATGCAAGAAAAATAACGTTCACAAGTGAACGGATCCCAAAAAGCAACGTGTCTCTCACAAAAAACTGTTGATCTTTACGAAAAGAGCCGGCAGCGGCGCCATTTGATAACTATGATTTTCCCAGTTAAAATTTATCGTTCTAGTGTTCTCTTCGAATTGAAAAACTTGATGTTTAATGTGTGACTCAGTTGAACTTTGGTGGAACAAAGATGTGTCGTTGTAGTTTTTAAAATAAAAGGTGCAAAACAATTAAAGTAAAGTGCAATTAAAGTAAATCTAAATCTAATTAAAATAAAGTGCAAGTATTTAAAGCGCGACTAAAACTAAAGGGCAATAAAGTAAATAACGCAAACTTAAATCTAACTAAGGCAAACTTAAAACGCAACTAAAACTAAAACTTAAACTAAGGCAAATAAACTTAAAGTGCGAGTAAGGAAAAAGGCGGGAAAAATAAAGCTTAAAATGAGAAGGCAGAAAACTAAAAACTAAGATTCCCCTATCCGAAATAAACTCCTATTCGGAATAAATGCTATTCGGAATATCTGTCACCTATTCGGAAAGATTAGCCCTATTCGGAATAAATGTCTACTCGGAAAGATTGACCCTATGCGGAATAAACCTCCTATGCGGAATAATTCTCTATTCGGAATAGCTGTCCCTATTCGGAATAAAGTCCTACTCGGAATATTGGGCCTATTCGGAAAGTCAAGCCTATGCGGAATATCAAGACCTATTCGGAAAGTCAAGCCTATGCGGAAAACCTCTCCTATTCGGAATATAGGATATTATGAATAGCAATTTCTTTAAAACCCCTATGCGGAATAATTAAATATTCCGAATAAGAAAATTTTACAAAACTGTTACACGGAATAAAACCTCTGTTCGGAATATGAAATATTCCGTATAGGGCACACTGATCCACACCTATTCGGAATGTTTCTGGGCTCGATCTGGGAAATATCAGAAACATTAAAACGAAGAACAAGGAAAAGAAATAGCACGAATTAAATAAAAACTTAACCAAATCAACAAAAAGATTAAACCAAACTAATAATAAAACATCTAATAAACATAAACAATCAATCCAAAACAACAAATCAAACAATAAAGATCACAATAATCAAAACCCACTTGAATAAATCAATAAAAACTAAGAACATGAACATAAAGCAATCAACACAAAGATCAAAGAAAGGTAGAATGAGATTAACAAGATAAAGATAAAGGTGCAAGAAATTAAAGAAACACTTACTTGAAAATTAAAGGTAATTAAAGGTGCAAGACAAGTAATTAAATGTGCAAGTAATTAAATGTGCATAAAATAAAGGTGGAAGAACTAGTTTGTCAATCTAGCGAACCAAAAGAAATGATTAACAAATCCTAACTATATATAGGGGAGGATTAGGAAGCTTCCTCCCCTTCTTCCTTTTCTCTTAATTGCGTCATTAGGTCCTTAAGCATATAGTCTTCATTAATTGCACCATTAGTCCTTTTTCCTTCTAATCTTTCTTTTAAATTTGGACTTTAAGGACTTGTGGCTCGGGATATCTTTTGAACTCGTCTTTAATTTCTTCAATAAAATAGACTTGAGTTTCTCGACTTTTGATAAACTTCCGTCTTTTGACTTTTTCTTCGATAAATCTTCAGAATTGGTCTTGGACTTCCGTTCTTTTTCCACTTTTGACTTGTCGACTCCGTCTTTCATCTTTTTCTTCAATAAAAGCCGTGAATGCCCGTGAATTCTCGTGTTTTATCCACTTTTCACAATTTCATCCTAAATCACAACAAAAACACAAACCACGCATAATTCCGACATAAAAGACATAAAATACACGTTTTGGTCCGGTTATTATTGTAATTAAGTGGTAGAAAAGATGGGTGTTTACACACCTATCACTCCGATCACTAAAATCCAAAATGCACGATCGAGTCTAGAGCCATTTGAGATCATCAAATATATCATTTGGACACAATTCCATAATTCCTTACTTCTTTACACTTTGTGAAATGTATTAAGAGTCCTACGCAAAATCTTCATGATCTTGCCTGAACATTCGAGTAATACGCAAGTATTTACAATGAAGATGGAAATCCTTCTTGAGCGAACATCAAAAAGCTCATGGTAGGTGACTTGTGCGATTCTTTATGAATCAAACTTATGATATCTGGAAAGAAACAATTGTTTAATTTTTAATTGAATTTAAACACGTTCCAGTCCTCTACGCAATATCTCAGTGATCTTGCCAGAACACTCAGAGTGACACCTTAGTGTTCATAGTGATGAGTGGAAATCCTTCTAGTGTTAACCTCAAACAACACTTGGTAGGTAACTTGCAAGATTCTATATGAATCAAGCTCGTGCAACTGGAAAGCAACGATGGTGCGATTCTTTAATGAATTAAACTTGTTCCAGGAATCGAAATTGACGGCTTCAATCATGCGGATAATTTTATCCAAATGATTCACTCTTTACGTTCGTAGTCATCTTTGACGGTTGAGTAAAGAGAACGGTTTTACCCGCGAAATCTTGTCAAGGAGGTTCTTAATTGAAACTACCTGCCACAAGTATGATATTTTATATTGTCCAACGGTCTTCAACGACTATAGGTAAAATGCTAGCGAATTAGAATGAAATGTTCAAAGCCATTTCGTACGTGTCTACTTATGTTGCGGCATTCGAAGTCGGTGGCGTTGCGTTGTCCGAGAAGAAGTCGTTCCCACATGCTTATATTTTCTGCATTGTATACTTCAATAAATTCAAGAAAGCCTAAAAGTCAAGTCTTCCGCTGTATCAAAATCTGAAGCTTTCAAGAATTACAAAGGTATAAGTATGTGGGACATGAAGTCACAGGCAAATATCACAAGTGATGGATGCACAAGATGAAGGCAAGAGAAACGTGCTCAAGATTAAAGATAAAGATCACATAATACTCACCAAGAAAAAGAAAAAGAAAGAAAGACAAAGACTACGAGATCAAGACAAGCATAGTACGCTAGGTTTATTTTATCATTGTAACTCGGGTAACGCCCTTGTTTGGAGTGACCTCCCTTAGGGGAAGATTGTTGGAATTACGTTTTTACGTATTTAAGAAGATTCGGTCACTCTGACAATATATTTGTTAGTAGCTCGTAGTCAATGTATTAAGATAAAGAAACAAGGCAAAGCCCATCTATTTAAATATAGGTGGCAGTTCAACATGTAAGACCAAGCCCATCACAAGGATTGGGTATATAAACCCTCTCCTTGGTTGGATAGGGTGTGGTTCACTCATAATTTCACATAGTAAAAGCATGTTTTACACATATTTTCTCTCATTTTGTGTGTGTGTTCTCACCATCTCTCTCTCTCTAATCTATCTCTAGATAAGCAAGATTTACATAATCTAAAAGCATATAATGGAGGTAATGTCACATTCATAGTAAACTACGTGGTAACATCATTGGCAAAGGTACGATTTCTCTTGACTCCATGACCATTGAAAATGTTGAGCACCTAGATAACTTAGGTTTTAATTTACTTAGTATAGGTCAAATTTGTGACAATAAGTGTAAGGTCGTCTTTTCCGAATAGGATAGTGAAATCGTAAAAGACGGAAAGATCATTGGAAAAGGTGTTAAAAATCATGGGCTTTATGTCATGAAGGTCAATAGGAAGTCTAAAGACAACTTATGTCTAGCGACTTTAGATGACAGTTCTACTCTTTAGCATAGGAGATTAGGTCACACTAATATGCGTTTAATTAAATCTTTAGTCTCTAAGGAGTTGGTAAGACATCTACCCAAGATGAAGTTTGATAGTCACTTTTGTGATGCTTGCAAAGTTTGGAAGCAAGTTCACTCAAGTCACAAGGCAAAGAATTTGGTATCGACCTCTCGGTGCCTAGAGCTCCTACATATGGATCTCCTTGGACCTTCTACCATACGGAGTTATGAAGGTAACCTTTATACCCTAGTTATAGCTGATGACTATTATAGATTAATTTAGACCAGATTTTTGGCTAATAAGAATGAAGCTTTCGATCATTTCAAAATCTTTAGTCGAAATATCCAAAATAAATTGGGATGTCTAATTATCTCTATTAGGACGGATCATGGTAGGGAATTTGATAATAAAGTGAAATTTGGTTCCTTTTATGAAGCTCATGGTATTACCCATAACTTCTCGGCTCCTCGCACTCCACAATGAAATGGGGTAGTTAAAAGGAATAATAAGTGTTAACATCATAAGATTCAAGCTAACAAGAGGTGATCCGGAGGTCGGGGAGGATAAAAGAAGTATTTAGACATTTTTAGAGAGAGAGAGTAAAGCTTGAATGTAGTGTGTGTATTTAGAGAGAGAAAGGGAAATACACAAATAAGAGAAAATCCTCACCCCTCCATGGAAGTATGGAGGGGTATATATAGGCTAGACAAGAGGTCACTTTGACAACATGTCAATAGTAGTCCTTCCACGTTTTGCCTATTTGAATAAAATGTAATTCCGTAAATGGCGCTCACATTTTAGGGCTAACAATCTTCCCCCAATGTGGAGACATACGAAATTACTTACAATGTTCCTAACAAGTAAAAATACAACAAAATAAAGTCTTCCAAGGCGCTTCCAATGCTGAGGATGTCTTTTAATTCTTCTGGTCTTTATAACTTGTACCTCAGCTTGAATCCTCTTTGTCTTTTCTTGTTGTGGAACAATTGTAATATGCATGATTTGGATTAACTTCCCCCCAATTCATGCAGCATGTATTTAAAAAACTTTCTTCATAGACTTCTTTTTGACGATGTTTCTGAATCAGCTTCCCCCCAAACCAATATCTGTATCTTAAGCAGATTTTGACACTTTGATGTAGTTTAAACAATCTTCTAGCTCATCGGTTTAAGTGCACAGCGGAAATTTGTAGAAGAACCACACCAAATAACACTGCTTCTATACTGTTTCATGTCGTTTAGGTTTTGGTGATAATCCGTTTGGGGTAACATGCAGGAAATCAGCAACAATTCTTCTCACGCCTGCATAATACTTCATAAAAATCATATAAAGTGAAGTAGATACCATTCCATGTACACTACTTCCCCCTGGAAGTTGATCCGATTACTTCAAAGTACACGATCTTCCCCCATGATGATTTCGAACTCTCGGAAGCATCATTATCGTGGACGTCCATATACTCGAAAAGTTCTTAGTCTTAAGCAAATGTCTTGAAAAGTTTTGAAAGTCATTGAGAAACTTTGAAAAATTTTGCTTAGACTATGAAGTACCATTGTCGTTGTGAAGCTCATAAATATCCCGTGAGAATTGATTGCTGATTCTATCTCTCTCTGTCTAATTTACCAACCTCGAATTCATTCGGCTATTTGTTGTGACCACATGTGAAGTAAACCCGATATTCCAAATTTGAAACTGAAGTACAATCCCCCAAATTTGTTACTTAAGTTTGCACTTATGTCGATTGAAGAACGGTACAGAAACAAGTCTCTTATACCTCTTGAAGTTATCCACACGAGCAACTGCGTGTGACACCCAAAATGATAGTAATCCATGTCGTCGACCATCCACCCCATTGACAGTGGAAACTAGATAATTCAAGTCTCAATCATAAATTTTATCGCCCAAGCAAGTCATCAATCGATAGACTGGGTTTGAAGAAAAGGGGTAGAAAAATAGAAGGAAGGCTCGATGATGAAATAAGTAGACGCCTTCATGAAATCCCACTTCAACTTCAAATCAAGAATACCAAATCCACTTCGTGATCACTTGTCTTTGTAGAATCAAAACTAGCCTTGTCGTTAAAGTGAATCTTATATCGGATCATTTTAGCGTTAAGTGTTTTGTTTGCTTTGGTGTTGTGTTTGTGAATGTCGTTAACTAGAACAAATCATGAAATGAATCGTCTTTGAGGAACAAAATTTGTCTAGATAACTTGTCATTTAAGACCAACGTCAGTCACATGCCCAACTGATGCGCGGATCGACCTAAAATCTTCTTTGTCGTTGAAGCACTTTCGATCGAAACATAGCAAATATCCGGTTTCGAAATAAAGTCATCATAGCCCGATAAATGAACCCGGTTCACTATTAATATCTCGGTCCAACCAAACTTATCATACATAACCCATGAATCAAAATGCATCAGCCCAATATTAGCTTATATCCATTAGCAAATCTCTAAGCCAACAACCTAAGATGCTACTACTAGACTCGAGTATTGTCCCATAAATAAAACTCGGCCCAGTATTTGCATTGGCCCATCACTTGCCCGGTCAGTTTAAAGGCCCCAACCTAAATCTAACTAAATACCCGATCCAATGACCAGATATATTAGACCCCAACCCTAGGAAACAGGAAACCTAATCACTTCATTCCTCACACAGTTTTAGTCCGCCCCCATCTCTTCCAACGTACTCACCGCCCCCCATCTTCTCTCATATCAAAAACAGAAAAAAATCCTAATCACATCCCATCCATCATCTATGATTCTCAGCTCATACATATTTCTCATCTCTCATTCAAAATCCAATTCATGAGCACCTATATCTTCATTGGTACAAATCAAACCAAAACCCCACACCCTTTTAGTCTTTTAATTCGAGATGTAACAAACCCTCAAGATCAAGAAAATGGCGTCATCAAGATCTCTAAGAGAGGTCTCGGGTAGGTGTTGATTTCCGTGCATGTTGATTTTTTTCATTGAATAAACGAATCGAAGAAAAACAAAAACATAATTGTTATTTGTTTTCTTTCTTATTCGAATATGAACGAGATGATTTTATATCATCAACATACAGATCAATGATGAGATTTGCTTTTGTGTTTTTGGATCTAAATAGATCTCGGCATGCATGTCAAATCACGAAATGATTCTGAGATCACCATGATTTTTTTTTTTACTTTTGAGTCTAGTTAGATGAAGTAGGATGGTGGATGTCTGTCGATGGGTTAAGGTTAAAAAAGATAGAGTCGGGTTTAGATTTTGTTGATTTTGACTGTTATTGAGTTTGGTTGTAGGGATTAGTCGGAGTTGGGATTGGTTGTTGGGATAGTGTTGACCTTTGACTAAGTTGAGTTAACCTGGTCAACTCGGTCAATACCGAGTTGACTCGGTGTAAAGTTATGTTTGAGTCAACTGAGTTTTTTAGATCCATCGGAATATTGATATAGAGTCCATCGGAATGTTAAATTAGAGTCCATCAGAATATCAAAATTGATTCCATCGGAATATCAATATAGAGTCCATCGGAAAATCAAAATAGAGTCCATCAGAATGACTATCTAAACCCATCGGAATGACAATCTGAAAACCCATCGGAATGCTTTATCGGAAAACCCATCGGAATAAGCTGTCGGAAAAGGGTTTTGACCTTTTTTTTTTCTTTGGTGGTTCCGAAAATACTGGATCTGTTCCATAATTTTTCATATCTTAACCCACAAATAAAAAACCAGATCTTATGCATTGGGAAAAGAGAATAACAATAGTATATTCGATCAAAAAGAAAATGGATGCGACATAAACCAGTGACCAATCGTACAGCTTTTCTGAAAAGCTGATATACCAAAAAAAATACATCACAAAGAAGGAAAGAGAGAAAAATGGGACTTTGACTGAATTTATGACTGATAATCAGAATGGGACAGAATATGTGACTGATAATCAAGAACAAAAGCTAGCTGACTAAACAGCTTAAAGAATAAGCATAAATGAGCTGCTAAAAACCACGAACACCAAAAAATAAGCAAACACAAACACAAAACACCCCCGGTTAGCTCTGATACCAAATGTTTTCCCATGTATTTGTGATGATTAAGCAATGAAGAAAGAAAGAAAATAGATGAAGAAGAGATGAATTCCTAGAGAGAGAAAGTAGTGAGAGAAAGTAGAGAGGAGATGATTAACTTGGTGAGATTAGATTAAGAAAAGAAGTTGTTACAAATGACCATCCACCCTCCTAACATGCTAGGAGGGTAGTATATATAGTCCACCCACATGCGGGCTTTAATGGACTATATATTGGGCCGGGCTTGTCTTTTGGACTTTAATTAGTTTAAATCCAAGCCCGTGAACCACGACTAAATAACTACTTATTACAACGTTCTAATAAATATTCTAATAGAAACCTATGATCGAACATTCTTGTTTGACTCAATATTTTGAGGCTAACAATCTCCCCCAATGTGAGGTCATTCCTCTTTGATATTTGGATTCCAATGGAGATTTATGAATTTCGTCATAAATGAGTCTTGAACGTGTAACAGTAGTTTTGTTCCTTCATGCTGTGATCTTTGAGCCTTTGTCGTTGTCTTTCGACTTTGTCTTTAAGTCTTGAGATCTTCAAATCATTCTTGACTTGTCTTTGCCATCTTGTGATCTTGTGTCTTTATCCACATGCTCACACTATCAATTGTTGGATAAGTCTTTGGGCATGAATATGTGGTTGTGAATCTTTGACTTTACTGAGTACACCGTGACGCCACCTTCTCGAGACAAAACATAGACACGGACTGAATGGCTTTGACATTCGTCCTAAATCGGTAGCGTTTTACCTCCGGTCGGTGAAGACCGTTATACGATATTAAATATCGTACCTGTGATCAGGTAGATTCAATTAAGAATCTCCTTGACAGGGTTTCGCGGCAGTACTAGCCGTTCTCTTTATTCGACCGTCTCAAAGCAAGACTGCAAACATAAAGAGTGAATCAATTGGATAAATATCCGCTTGATTAAAGTCGTCAATTCAAATTCCTGGAACAAGTTTGATTCATTAAGAATCTTACCATTGTTGCTTTCCAGTTGACACAAGTTTGATTCATAAGAATCTCACAAGTTACCTACCGTAGCACTGTTTGATGTTGACGCTAGAAGGATTTCCATTCGTCACTGTGAATATTAATAAATATCACTCTGAATGTTCTGGCAAGACCATAAAGATATTGCGTAGAAACCTGAAACGAGTTTGAATCAATTCAGAATCAAACCACTGTTGCTTTTCAGTTTTACATATGTTCAATTCATAAAGAATCTTGCATATGACCTACCGCAGTGCTGTTTGATGTTAACACTGGAAGGATTTCCACTCATCATTGTGAATACTAAGTAGTATCACTCTAAGTGTTCTAGCAATATCACAAGGATATAGCGTAGGACTCTCTTGATCTTC
The DNA here is from genome assembly GCA_025667525.1 of Glebionis coronaria. Classification (NCBI taxonomy): domain Eukaryota; kingdom Viridiplantae; phylum Streptophyta; class Magnoliopsida; order Asterales; family Asteraceae; genus Glebionis; species Glebionis coronaria. The sequence goes on from CM046882.1 coordinate 145,869,500, forward strand.
ATCCGTGTGTCCTAACGAGATTTGATTGATCTCTTGGATCTAGACTCGATTTGTGCACTTTTAGTGGTCAGAGGCTGGAGCAGATGCCACCTATTCAATATCAACTATCTCGGAGTGAGAAAGTCAATAGAACTCGTGTTGATCTCCGTGACAATAAAACAAACTTCTTTTGAGAGAAGCCTGAGTCGCTAGGAAAGGGTTGTGCTTCACATCACTGGGTCCATGATGAGTTTGTCTTCATGATGGGTTGACCCGGTTTCTGCCTAAGTTGTATGGAGGGCTTCTTTCTTTAGACCCTTTATCCTTACATTTCTTTTTCATTCTTCAACCCCTTCAATGCTTACCAAGACATCATTACTAGCACCTTGTTGTGATTGTTCCAGTGCTAGCATCAGTACTTAGTCGGCATTCTGCTACGTTCACATTCTACTCCATCTTTCCTAAGGACTTCTAATAATCTATTGGATTGTCCCTGGGAAGATCCCTCCGGTTCTGGTTGGATCATAGGACTTAAACCTAACCACCCTTTTGACACCAATAATGTCGTGAATTAAAGATGTTGTAGGTATTTGATCGTAACCATAAAAACCACTTTAAATTCTAACAAAGTGTTTGAAAAACATTTAACACCTTGCTAGTTTTGTCGTTTCAGAAATGCTCCCCCTTCACATGTGCATCAAAAATCGAAAGTGTTTCGCACATGTGGGTAAGAGTTAAGGTGCTTGAGTCTTATAGATCACATTTTAATCACATTTTCTCCCCCTATCTCTAATATATAAAATCTTTTGATATTAGAGATACCAAATTTGATTAAAATATATTTTGAAAAATAGTCTTGAAAATCTTCGGGAGAAAGATGTGTAAATCTTATGCATGAAGTTGAATTGCTCCCCCTCAAAAATTGATTCAATGGAATTGTCATTACGAGGATTTGATCCACATTAAACTTTTGAGGATAGGAGTTGTTGAACACACAATTTTTGAAAGATTTTGAATATCATTGAGAAATTCTTAAAAAAATTGTGTTCAACGCTTTTTGAAAAATCAATTCTTTTTGACGAAAAGGTTTTTCTAAAGCATAAACTTGAGTTCATAGACTTTGAATGTCTTGACGAATCCACTCAAGTGTAAGAAGATTTAACTTCTTTTGCTAAGGGTAAGAGTACAAAAGCGTACACTCCCCCGTGAATTTAGATCCGGGTTGCAATCTGAAAGTGATTACAAGCCATTGTGTTGAGCGCAAAACGTTGAATGTTTTGTGACTAGCTCAACCCGTGATAGATTGCTCTACCCGTTTGTTAGGATATGGTATCTTTAAAGATACACTTTCCTTTATTTGAGGTTCGAGTTACAGTCTGACATTTAACTGTAAGTCGTTTACATGAGCTTAAAAACTTTGAATGTTTTTATCGATAGCTCATGACCGAGAAATTTTATTTTTTCCGTTGTTGAGGATAAGTAATCATCGTGATCAACTTTCCTTTCTTTGAAGTACGAGTCACAATCTGAGGTAATTGTAAATCATTGAAATGACATGTTTTGAAAAATATTTACAACTTTCATTCGAGATTTATGTACACACCCGTGTCGTTATTGAGCGACATTTCTAGGTACGTCCATATTATCGATACTGAAAGACATGTCGATAAAAATATTTTTGGTATTTTGAAAGTTTTTCCATTTTTTATTTTGTTTTTCTATGGATATTTACGTTTTATTATATTATTTTTTTTAAGTTTTTCGAAAATAATCCAAAATAGACTTTTGTACAGCAGAAGAAGGTGATATCGAATGTACAGAATTGGAACCCTTTGAAGAAGGAGAAGTGGGTTCAGAATCTGCTGTTGTACCTGCAATCATAGAAGAAGAGTTTGCACAAATACTAGAATTAGGAGTAAGAAATTCCTTTTCAGCGTATAGAACAGTAGCATTAGTGCTGGTGCAGGTGTCATCACTCTTCTCTATTGGAATCCACTTAAGACCAACTTCCGTGAAGATTCGACCCGTTGGTTTCCACTGAACACTAGATTTAGGAGTAGCTTTCTCTTGCACAACGGAAGACTTCTTTGGAGAGAAACTATGTCCTTTTTTAATCCATGTTTCAGATTTGTTGTGGTTGCTTTTCTTTGCGACGGGTTTGTATCTCCTTGTTGTCTTATGGGATTCTGTATTCGATCTCCGTTCAAAGGAACGAGATTTGACCTCATAGAGGTATTGCAAAATGCAATGGTCATGATTTCCATTGTGAATACCCTTTTTGAAAGTGGGACATACAGGGAATTTTGGTTTCACGAAAGTACTTGTATTCCTTTGTTTTCCAAATCGTTCAGGCGTAGTGTTTGAAACACGACTATTCATGGATGGTTTCCAATTCCTAGATTGCTGAAGAGGGATCCTAGGTTTTGGTTGACTACCATTAGGAGTGTGTAGAACTCTAGCAAGATTTGGTGAACTAGGTTTTTCATACACTGGTTTGTCTTTCTGAATCTTCCCTTTTTGTTTCGCATCCTCTAGGTTGTGGGTATGAACGAGGTCATTTGAACCTACAGATTCCTTTGTGGACGTGAATGTCACACATTTTGGAGGAGTCCTAGAAGTGCTAGGTGCATTCACATGGTTGGATTTAGCAGCAGTGTGCTTTCTAAATGGAGGAACATAGGGTGATATGAATGGTTTTGGAACACTTGGTTGCACATCAGTCTTAGGGGGTAACCTAGACTTCATATGAGAAGAATTAGAGAACGGAGTCGGTTTTCCTAAGATAGACAGATTTGGATCCTTGTAGGCATTGGGTTGTCGAACAACAGGTTTCTTAATGCTAGGTTCCACGATTTTCCCACCCATTTTAGCAACGAGTTTCTGCAACTCTGCTATTTCTCTGTCCCTGTCTTGTAATTGAGCTTTCAACCCTTTAATTTCCAAATTCTGTTCATTCATTTCTCGAAATGTTTGGGAAAGTTTTTCTTGCAATTTATTATCATGTGGAAAACTACCAACTTCTTTTTGCAGAGCAAGTTCAAGTGAATGACAATGTTTTTGAAGGAAATCAGTTTTGTGTTGAAGTAACTCAAAAGCCTTTTTGTCAACATTTTCTTTACGTTTCGAAAGCTCAATTTCAAGACGTTCACATTCTTTGATCTTATCAAGATATTGGCATGCAACTTCAGAATATTCATCAATATCAGCACAAGATGTAAAATAAGCACACATAACATCTTTAGAAACGCATTCTTGCAAGAGTAAATCATATTCATCTGAGAAATCAGACTTCTCCATTTGAAGATCATAAATGTGTTTCTCAAGAGATTGAACGTATTTTAAATCATCATACATTTCAGTCCGAATGAACTCCTCAAGTTGAAGAATAGTTTCTTTAATCAACGCCGTGTTTGGAATTAAGAGTTCTTTCACAAGAAAGGTAATATCTAGAGGAATCGGACGTGTCCATTCAGCATTTTCACGTTTTGCCCAGTCTCTTTCAACAATAGATTTAACATTATCTATGTGGTGTTTATGAATACCTAATGTTTTCCTACTCTTGCTTTTAGATTCATCTAGAGGGAGGTAGTTGATGTATTTGTAAACATTAGATTTCTTAGGGGCAAATGCTTTCTTCCATTGAATTCTCTTTTGTTTGCATTCTAGAAACACTTCCTCACGAGTTTTCTGAGTTTGTTTGTTGAAAAGACCATAAAGACTATTCTCATAAGCATAATTATATGGTTTCACAAACTCCTTATTAACAAGTGGTTGACTATCAGCATCCCAAAGGGCAGTCTCTTCACTATTGACACGAACAGGCATGCAAGCAAGATCTGTCCTTTCAGTCTCATCAAGATAGAGACACGGGTTCGCAGCTTGAGCTTTGGCAAGGTACTCAGGACTTGCAAAGCTAGCTTGACCCTTAAACATCGATGGAGGTGCTAGCATTCTTACGGATTGAATAGAATCATGCGTTTTATAAACAACGTTCTTCAAAAAGTCGACTTGTGCTTCTAGTTTCGTAACTTTTTCGGTTTCTTTATCATATCTACTTTTGAAGTCTTGTTTTAACGCATCTACCTCTTGTTTCTTATCCTCTAGAATTTTAGCAGAATCAGTAGTGGTCATAGAGAGCTTTTGTTCAAGTTCGTTAACTTTGGTATTAGCAAGGTACGTTTTTTGACGTTCATCCATTAAGAAAACATTATATTGACGCTTCTCTTTGGCTAATAACTCAAGAGTTGTATTATATTTGTTTTCGAAATCGTCCTTTTGACTTTTTAACGCACTACCCTTGTACCCCTCAAGCTCTTTGGTCTTTTGAAGAAGCTCAGCCCTATTACTTTCAAGGGTCTCATTAGATTTATTTAGAGCGGCTTTGCATTCTTCAAAGTTTTGAGTGAGCGCTGCGTTTGCCTTCTTTAATTGCTTTTGACTCTTTCTAGTTTCATTGACATCTTTTTGTAAACTAGCAATTAAATTAGCAAGCGCGACACGCTCCTCATCATCATACTCATTTGCATGTTGGTCATCCTCAAACTCATTATTGCACATGTCTGATGAATTGGGTGTGGTATTGCTATCAACCTTTTCCGTCATACATGTGTCAATAAGGTTTGTTGTTTGATCACAATGCTCATGCGTATTGGCATTGGCAAACACATTAAATTCTGCATTGAGTACCTCTTCCAATGGCTCAGAATCGTAAACAGGACCATTATCATAGGAAGGTGTATTGCTGATGACATTCTCATAGTCGATGTGTTGTTTGCCAGAGCTGCTGTTGTCTTTCCCAGAAATGTTGTCATCATTCCCTGAACTCTGCGTTGGAGTCTCATATCTGCAGCTTATATTCTCAATATCTGATGCGATACCAAAACTGGTATGAAGTCTGTCATCAATGGTTTGTTGCATCTGTATTGTGTGATTCACATAGGTTACAATGAAGTCGATGTTGCGGGTTATCCGATCTTTGTATGATAAAGCATCCATTCCATGATATCGCTTGAAGCACTCGTTGGTAAGCGAAGACTTGATGAAGTCATAAGAAAACATCGTTTCAAGTGATGTCTTGAGATCAGTGAAAGTGATCTTGCATTCACTAGCAATGATTCTTTCGTTGACAAGTTGTGTTTGAAGTTTATCCATGGCATGAGTGAATGTTTTGCTGAATGTGCCAGTGGATTCACGTAAGTCGAACAAGACTTTTGAAAGGTTCTGAAAAGAATCTTGAAGTACTCTAAAACCGTCCATGGCATTTTTTTTAAGAAACATATCTGTTGTTGTAGTCGTTCCATTTCAAGGTCTTTCACGTCTGAACTTTCAGTAACCGCATTACTCGTTGGCATGATGATCGTCTCTCTCTGTGGATGAAGTGGCTTTGGATCTTAAGTAGATATGCTGTGATTGTGTTGTTGTTGAAATTTCGAAAATTTGAAATTTTTCCTCAGTCCGACAATAAATTCCTCAGTCCGACTAAAACGGTAAACCGAAAATTTTTGAATAACCAAATTTTGAAAACGAGTTAGAAATAGCCAATAACTAGTAGGGAAAAAATTTGAAAAATGAAATTTTTAACGAAAAATAAAACCTAAAAATGGCCTAAAAATTTGAATTTTGGTCCGAAAATTTGAATTTTTGGTCGAAAATTTTTTCGCATCGCCAAAATTTGAAATTGAAGCTTAAATGACCTAAATATGGTCTAGGAAAAAATAAATTTTACATGAGATTGAAGCTTAAATAAATTTTTTTTTTTTTTTTTTTGATCTTCGTGGAAACGATATTCCGAAACTAGTCTAGATGGTGGCTAAGTCTAAAAAATACTCAAACAAAATTTAGCAAAACACATCATCGGAATCACTTATCGGAATGTCCCCTAATCGGAATGATGTCATCGGAATGTACTAATCGGAATCCTTGTCGGAATGATCTAATCGGAATAAGCTTGTCGGAATGTGCAATCGGAATGATGATCGGAAAGCTGATCGGAATGCCAATCGGAATATTTTAGTCCAATCGGAATGATTCGAAGTCCAATCGGAATGTTGATCGGAAAAGCTGATCGGAATGCCAATCGGAATATTTTAGTCCAATCGGAATGATTCGAAGTCCAATCGGAATGTTGATCGGAAAAGCTGATCGGAATATTAAAACCCTTTTCCGATTACACCAATCGGAATACTAGAACAGTTACGAGATTTTGGGGTAAAAAAATGAATTTTTCGACAAGAAATTCGCGATTTTAACCAACCAAATGCGACTAAATCCCTACCACATCAATGTAGAAGAATTATATCAAGATTTAGAGCATAGAAACACAAAAAGAATCTTGAATTCGAGATGATTATAAGAGAAAATCACACGAACCAAGTAAAATCAACAACTAATCACAAAACTACCCCATGGAGATTGATACCAATTGTTAACATCATAAGATTCAAGCTAACAAGAGGTGATCCGGAGGTCGGGGAGGATAAAAGAAGTATATAGACATTTTTAGAGAGAGAGAGTAAAGCTTGAATGTAGTGTGTGTATTTAGAGAGAGAAAGGGAAATACACAAATAAGAGAAAATCCTCACCCCTCCATGGAAGTATGGAGGGGTATATATAGGCTAGACAAGAGGTCACTTTGACAACATGTCAATAGTAGTCCTTCCACGTTTTGCCTGTATGAATAAAATGTAATTCCGTAAATGGCGCTCACATTTTAGGGCTAACAATAAGACTATCCAAGAGATGAGTAGGACCATGCTAAACGAACAATCATTGTCTCAAAATTTTAGTGCAATGGCGTTAACACATCGACCTATATTCTCAACCAAATTCTTATTCAACCTTTTCTAGGTAAGACCCCCTATGATATTCTTAAAGGTAAGAAACCCTCATTAGAATACTTTAAGGTGTTTGGAAGCAAGTGCTTCATTCTCAACACCAAAGATTAGCTTACTAAGTTCAACCCAAAGTCGTATGAATGTATCTTTTTAGGTTATTCCCAAACTAGTAAAACCTACATAGTCCTAAATAGAACCTCGGGTGTAATCGAAGAATCACTCAAGGTGACATTCAATGAAACTCCACCTTTATCTAAGACACAACCTGACAAGCATCAAAAAGGCACCTAGATCGGGGGGTCGGGGATGATCAAAGAACATGATAGACATGATATAGTTCTAGTGAGAGAAAGTTAGTGAGAGGTGAAGGAAAGTGTTTGTTTTATTTCAAGTGAAATGAAAACAAAGGAAATATGACACTAAACTTCTACACCCCCATGGAGAGTCATGGGGGTATTTATAGGCCTAGCTAAACTAGACTATCCATCCTTTACATATTAAGTCCCTGTGTATAGCAATGGATGTATATTTAGTCCAACTCACGTGAAAGGCTCCAGCTTACCAAAAAGTAAGTCTAACAATCTCCCTCCAAGATGGTGACTCACGTGAGTTGGTTACAATGATTCCTACAAGAAAAAATAAAGAAAAATAATAAACGTGAATTCCAGCATTCCTTGAGACATTCTTCAACGACCTTCATATTCTTGAATACTCCAGCTCTATTTCCTCAGCTTGTAGAATCTAGTTGAGTTTTACTCCCTCCCAACTAGAAGGCCTTTCATTAGACTAGCAGTAAAGACTGTTCCCTCCCAAACAAACACGTCTGAGGAAATCTGTGGGAGGTGATAACGTCATCAACGTTTTCTCACAATTTGAAGCAATCTCAGTCTTGATTCTATGAGAGATTACCAGAAGTACACACTCTATCCCGAACATGAAGTCAAACTGCAGCACCAGAGTCAATTAATTCTCGGAAATGCTCATTTCTCCTGATAGGACAGTGATGATATAAAATTGCCACATCAAAGTCAATTAAGTCCTGAATGTAGACAACTTATCCCTTTATGTAGAAACGGTAACACCAAAGTCAAGTGACCCCGCATGTACACATTTCTCCCTCCAGGATGATACCTATTAAGGGAATCATCCTTCATGTGTGTATGTGGTATGCCAACTCGAATCGCTTACTTAGTAACCAATACTATGTGAGAAGATGTGACGATCCGTCAATTTCAGGTCGTTATTTTATTCTCCACTATTACATAGTATGTATTTACTTCATGAGAATTGTGAATTATAGGTTAACCGGGAAGGTTATGGCTTGAAACTTAGCGTAAGAATGTCGTATAGATGAAACTTAGCTTAAGTATCGATATTTTATTCTCAAATTATCATAGGAATGATTTTATTGTATTTATCTTTATTTTTCGTGCTTTACATTTAACGAATGACGAGAACTACTTGTGATCGCAATACCGACGGATGCCCGCAAATTTATGTTTCATTATCGATTGTTTCGATATTTAATATTTTCTACATTTTCGATTTAATTACGTTTTTAGTCGTGTCGAAACTATATTAATATATTTATGAAGCGTGTTAACTTTTGAAAAATATTTTTACGAAACCCGAGTCCCGTAAATATTTTCTATTGTCGTCATTTATTTTTTCGTTTTATTAGTATATTACGTAATTTACGTTAAGCCTTTACGTGTCATTCTTTCATTCGATATATTAATTTATTTTAAGTTATTTATTTATTTAAAATAAAAATGTCCTCCAAATATCGATGTTTTCATTTAATATTGAGCGTTTATTTATTTGTGTTTTACGTGTAACTTTCAAATCGCGTAACTTTTAAAATATCGAATTTCGATAATACACGTTTTGAAAAATTACGAGGCATGATTTAATAATATCTAGCCCCACTCTCCCACGTCACTCATCATAAGATAACTATGCATTCTATATCTAAGTCATTTACACTATCCTAAAAAGAAAAGAAATGAGTAGACAACAGGTGCGTGTCAAAAGCGAAATATACGTGTTCGATGCTTTGACAATTTGTTAAAATAATAACAATAAAGAATTTAGAGGTTATAAACAATTATTGATATATACTCCATTCTCTTAGAAAAATTGAATTTGCACCGTGTGAAAGAAAAGAAACAAAGAAGATATATATCTTCTAAAATTTATCAAGATTTGTAACGTGTTTATCTTGGCATAAAACGAAACGTCCGAATTTAGATAAAGAATACAATTAAGGTATGATTTTTATTTAAATTTTAGATATGATTATGTCCATAACTTCATTTTCGTATGTATCTAATATGATGAATCCGCTAATTTATGTCAACTGTAAGATTTTAAGTCTAATTTATGAAGTTTATGTATCTATATATGTTGTGAACATTTATAAAATAAACTATTTTTACAAATCATTTTTTTTAATTGAAGTATAAAGTCATGACAAAGTTGTTTCAAAAGTGGTAAATACATCAAATATATTTGATAGTGCTCGGCTATTTTAAAGTTCGTAACTATTTTGAGTCATACCATAACTATTATTATTTATCATCTTACGATAATATTTAATAAAAAGAATGATATATCAGTAAGATAATTCTTAAATCTATGGATGTATAATTATTAGTTTGAGATTTATTTTGATGCCTTTTTATATTGATTTAAAGGCTTAAGTTTTTACCAAAATGTTTGAATAAATAATGGACTACTGATATCAGACGGATCAGGAGACATAAAATGAAGCTAATCGACAAGTATTATGAGATTTATTTATAATAAGGAATCACAAACTATGTAGGTTGATTCCAAGATTTTACATTTTATTTTTGGCGATGCTTCACCAAGGTTGCTTTTAGAATTTTCTCAACTTTCTGACGCCTTAATTCTTGTCGTTGGTAATCGCTTTGCATAAGGTGAGTTCATAGCCTCGCTTTTATTTATTTACTTGTTTTATAAAACCCGCGAGGGGGATAACGTGCTTGTTTTTAAAATAGAACACAAGGGACCCGATTGTATGCTTAGATGAAAGTTATTACATAAGTTAGCTTACAGCCTTAAAAAGACCCACATCTCATCATGAATTGTTAATCGAAAGAACGCTGATACTATGGATAGATCTATCGGGGTGACGCCCAGTCGGATGCGATTAGATATCGCAATGTGTAGTGAAGCACATGTGTATTGGAGCACATCGGATGCATTATTATAAGAGAAATATACGCACTTGGCTGGTGTGTTGGTGGGCTGAAATAAATATATGTTAACGTTCAATGTCATGAGGCTTATTTAATAACACCGATAATTATGTCCGTACAACATAATTGTCTTTCGATGAATTTTTAACCATGAAAGGTTATTCAGAATACTTGTGTTCTCTTCATTTAATTTAAACTATATGGATTCACTCAACAATTTTTGTTGACATTATAGCATGTTTTATCTCTGGTCTATTTGAAGGCACTCAAGGAAGGTGGTTTCACGAAACTTGCATATTTTGAAATGATTTGGCTTGCTTTTATAAATCATATCCATTCATGCAACTTTCATCTTTTATAATGTTTTATAAACATTTTAAATTATCTGGGACCGTGTTTGGATTATATATCTTTTGAAAGAAGGAATGAATGGATGAATGTTTTATCAAAAATGACTATTTTTGAGTCGTTTTCTATATTTGTGCAATTGTATCATGTAAGTAACACTCAAGGACCCATCCGCTAATGTGACCCGAATTTAAGAGTGTTAAAGATTGGTATCAAGAGCTCAAGTTATAGTGAACGAAAAGATTTTCCAAAAATAAACTTTTGAAATCTTTTGGCTATAACAATTGCAAGCGAAACCTCCGAGTTGCCAATGGACGAGAATGGGAAAATTATATATATGAGATTATATATATTTATGCTGTAATCCATATTGATTATTTGTACTTGTGAATTACAATGTATGTGTTCCTTTATTTAATTATAAATGATAATTTTATACTTATACGAGATATTTATACGACGTAGATTGTCACGAAGCAATCCTAATCATTCTAAAGCTAACACCCAAGCTACTCCTAAAGTTAATATTGTTATTCCCGAGACTAACTAAGTTGTGGATATCCATGATCCCAACGAAATGGTTAATATTCTCGATGATATTTATTTGGTTACAAGGATTTTGATTCCTTGGTTATGATTCTTGATTTATCAATCTATTCATTTCGTTTAGCAAATTTAATCCCCATTTTTCATTAATCTTCGACATTATACTGTTTTGATAGAAACAAGTTTGTTTGAGGTGGTACTATTGGTTTCTAGGACTTGAGATTGATTGGTATGGGATTCACATGCCAACCAGGATTCCATATCATATCACCGATCTTTTTTTGTTAAATCAGTTTTTCGTTTGTTTCGATCTTGATCTCCTGCGTTGAGCTGGCGATGCTTAAATAAGGTGATTTATAATCGTCTTGTGGAAATAAATTGGCCATTTATTTGAACAAGGAAATTATAAATTCTTAAACCATTACTTTCTAAATCTTATTTGGATGGATTTGATCAGTCCATGGAAATAATGATTTATAAATGTGTGGGCTTAAGCATATAGCATCCGCACAAATAAACTCTTATTGACTCATAATTTGTTTTCTTGACTCATTATTTGATCTTGATCCTTTAATTCCTTCATCGTGTGATGGTTGTATTGGGTATGTTCTAAAACCGCCAATTAAGGAGGACATCAATCGTTTTAGAAAGACATTGAAGAAATCTTCTTCTAGTGGGACCAATGAGCCTTCTTAGCCACAAGAATCACCTAGTAATTCAGAGTGGATTAGCTTATCAATTATAGTATCTTTTATATATCACTAAGTAAACTGTGACATTGGTTAGTAGGACTAGTCTTTTAAGTTGTATAGCATTAGACGATGACAATCTATAATGCTTAACAATACAACTTATACTAGTTTGTGATTAATGTAGTAACTATCTTTTGATTCCTAATTCTACATCATTCTATTATTATCTTTCTTTTCTTTTCTCTTTTAAATTCATGTGGTATAACGCAACCATTGAATGAATACTCATTATGATTTGATTTGCGTTGCACAAGAATCATGCAGTCAATGAAAGCTATGACTAAAGCACGAATGCGCCAAGTTGTTAGTGATTAAGTTGTTGTATCTTTAACTGAATTCATGGCCAACCTGAATGGTGAAACCTGAACTGTCAAGGTCAAGTAGTATATTCACGGCCTGAGCAAGAATATAAGTGGTGATGTGACTTCTTCTAAGTCATTTGCTATTTGTGAAGCTGTATGCATAGCTTATTAGCTCCTGAGACACATAATTCAAGACAAGGCTGATGAGGTCACTGAGTGAGAAAAATAATTCCAAACTAAAAATCGTTTTGTACATTAGAGATCGTATGTATATCGAAAAAGTTTGTGAATTATTCTTACCTTAAGTATCGTAGAAAGAATCGTAAGAAAAGTAAGCAGAATTACTCTAGTCATTCGTGACTATTTCGAACTGTTCCGGGAAGATTTTCCAGGGCTTCCGCCTCCAAGGCAAATAGAATTCCTAATTGATCTAATCTCTGGTGTTGTAACTGTGGCACGTGCGCCAATAGGATTAGCACCATCCGAGCTGAAGTAATTATTTGTACAGTTGCAAGAACTATCTGATAGAGGTTTCATTCGATGGAGCTTGTCATTTTGGAGAGTTCCTATTCTATTCATTAAGAAGAAGGATGACTCGTTCAGTATGTGCATCGTTTACCGAGAACTGAATAAGCTAACGATCAAGAATAGTTATCCGCATCCAAGAATTTATAATCTACCTGATCAACTTCTAGATTCTCGTGTTTTCTCCAAGATTGATCTTCGTTTTGGTTACATCAACTTCGCATACGCGAGGAAGATATTCCTATTACGACAGTTAGAACTCGTGATGATCATTATGAGCTTCGTGTTATGCCTTTGGATTGACCAATGCACCTGCTGTATTCATTGACTTAATGAATCATAGGTGTAAGCCGTATCTTGATAAATTCGTGAACGTCTTCATTGATGATATTATAATCCGCTCTAAGAGCAAGAAGAAAATGTCGAACACTTAAAGACTATCTTGAACTTGTTAAAGAACAAAAAGTTGTACGCGAAATTCTCAGAGTGTGATCTTTGGCTTAGTTCTGTGCAATTTCTCTGACATGTGATTGATAAAAGTGGGGTCATGTCGATCCTGCGAAGATCGAAGCCATATAAGATTTGAGTGCTCCAACTACCCCAACTGAAGTACGACAATTTCTAGGTTGGTTGGTTACTACTGAAGGTTTATCGAAGGATTATCTTTGATATTAAAACCATTAACTAAGCTAACTCAGAGAATGAACTGTATGCGTGGGGCGATGATGAACATAGTGCTTCTCAAACCCTGAAAAGGAAACTCTGCAGTACGCTTATCTTATCGTTACCCGATGGAAGTAAAAATTTTATTGTTTATTGTGATTCATCTCTTAAAGGATTTAGAGCTGTTTGATTTGGGTATACTTCTAGGAAACTCAGGAAGACTGAGGAAACTACACAACCCATGACTTGTAATTGGGTGTGGTGATTTTTACTCTTTGTCTATGGAAACATTAAATGTATGGCACTAGATAAATAAACCTTTAAGTGATTACGATTGTGTTATTAGTTATCATTTGGGAGGTAAGAGCAAATTACAATGGATTGATTGTTAAGCTCTTGGAAACTCAGTCTAAATATGATTCAATTTGTTTGAATGTTGATTGATCGACTCTGCTCATTTTATTCCGATAAATAAGTTGATCGTGCGAACTAAGGATCGTTTGTTAACCACTCGTAGTAGACATAGAAGTTATGATGATGTGAAGCGAAAACCATGAAAATTCGAGGTAGGTGGAAACGTTATGCCAAGGTTATCACCATGGAAAAGGTGTTATATATATTTTGAAAAAAGTGGGAAGTTAAGTCCCCGTCAGTTTGGACCATTCGAGATGATATCGAAAGTGAGTCCGGTGGCATGAATACTTTCAATTACCTCGAGAACTACAAGGAATTCATAATACTGTTTCATGTGTCGAACCTAAAGAAATTTCTTTCCGACAAAGATCTTATTATCCCTTTTGATGAGGTATGAATCGACGGTAAGTTGCATTTCAACAAAGTACTTGTTGATATTATCGATAAGGAAGTTAAGCAACTAAAATAAAGTCGAATTCCTTTTGTGAAAGTCTGATGGAACTCAAGACGAGGACCAAAATACATTTAACTCTTTGATTTCAACGAGCGATCGAGGAAGAACGCAAGTTGATCTTCGGGACGAAGATCCCAATTTGGTGGGGATGATGTGACAATCCGTCAATTTCAGGTCGTTATTTTAATCTCGACTATTACATATTATGTATTTACTTCATGAGAAATGTGAACTATAGGTTAATCGGGAAGGTTATGGCTTGAAACTTACCGTAAGAATGTCGTATAGATGAAAACCGACAATGAATACGTTAGGTGTCGATATTTTATTCTCAAATTATCATAGGAATAATTTTATTCTATTTATCTTTATTTTTCGTTCTTTACATTTTAACGAATGACGAGAACTACTAGTGATCACGATACCGACGGATGCCCGCAAATTTATGTTTCATTATCGATTGTTTCGATATTTAATATTTTCGACGTTTTCGATTTAATTACGTTTTAAGTCGTGTCGAAACTATATTAATATATTTATGAAGCGTTTTAACTTTTGAAAAGTATTTTTACGAAACCCGAGTCCCGTAAATATTTTCTATTGTCGTCATTTATTTTTTCGTTTTATTAGTATATTACGTAATTTACGTTAAGCCTTTACGTGTCATTCTTTCATTCGACATATTAATTTATTTTAAGTTATTTATTTATTTAAAATTAAAATGTCCTCCAAATATAGATGTTTTTATTTTATATTGAGCGTTTATTTTTTGTGTTTTACGTGTATCTTTCAAATCGCGTAACTTTTAAAATATCGAATTTCGATAATACACGTTTTGAAAAATTATGAGGCATGATTTAATAATATCTAGCCCCACTCTCCCACGTCACTCATCACAAGATAACTATACATTCTATATCTAAGTCATTTACACTATCCTAAAAAGAAAAGAAATGAGTAGACAAAAGGTGCGTGTCAAAAGCGAAATATACGTGTTCGATGCTTTGACAATTTGTTAAAATAATAACAATAATGAATTTAGAGGTTATAAACTATTATGTATATATACTCCATTCTCTTAGAAAAATTGAACTTGCACCGTGTGAAAGAAAAGAAACAAAGAAGATACATATCTTCTAAAATTTATCAAGATTTGTAACGTGTTTATCTTGGCATAAAACGAAACGTCCGAATTTAGATAAAGAATACAATTAAGGTATGATTTTTATTTAAATTTTAGATATGATTATGTTCATAGCTTCATTTTCGTATGTATCTAATATGATGAATCCGCTAATTTATGTCAATGGTAAGATTTTAAGTCTAATTTATGAAGTTTATGTATCTGTGTATGTTGTGAACATTTATAAAATAAACTATTTTTACAAATCAATTTTTTTAATTGAAGTATAATGTAACACCCCCAAATTTATACAACTCAGTACAGCGGAAGACTCGTTGGTGTTACGGGATAGCACATTACTCACACCATAGACAACGCCTAAAAATCGCGTCGTTTATTTATAAAGCATTCCATTCAATAATATCAAAGTTACATCGGTCCCAAGTCATTATATTTCATACAAAGTTTTACAAAGTATTTGAATGGAAAAATATTGTTTAAGTGCGGGCCATGAATTCTTGTCGTCTTCCCGAGAATTACCTTCAAGTACCTGAGATAAAACATGTTAAAAGAAAAGGTCAGCGATAACGCCGAGTGAATTCATAGAGTTTAATAAATTCCATCAATATAATAACAGTATAAAAGTATTACTGAAATCATTTTGTACAAATCGTTTTGATAGGCCATGAAATAGCCAAAATCATTTTATACAAATCCTTATCGAAAATCATAATAAAGGCTTTTGCCTTAAAATCATTATACGAGCCAATGTCGTAAAAACATCATACAACATGTCTTATGACATTGTATAAAATCAAATAAAAACCGTTATATGAATATGGTTATGAAAACCAAAATACAAACATAATATCAATAGTATGACCCTGTATTGCTAGTCAGGCAATACATCGTAATTCGGAGCGTCTATTAGTATTTCGTTAATTCAGATTATTATAAGCCGCATGACATTGTTACCTTACTAAACCAACAACGGGTAGCTAACCCGATACCAATTTTGCCCATCTAAAGTAGCGTGTCGTCACAAAGGTCACGCTATTGGAAATCTTCTCATACATAAATTCGCTTACCAATCAATGTGGCACGACGGGGATCAACCGTCAAGGCGCGAACTGGGGTGATCGTCCCCAAATAGTACTATTAAATGCATAAGCGTCTACCAACTCCCGGTAGTTCACAATTCATGCTAATGGGACTTTTAGTGACATAACCTAACTTTAATAATCCATTTAGTTTCATCTATCGGGTCCTTTAATCATTTATCGGGTCATACAATCGGGTCATTCAATCATTCGGGTCCAAAAATCAATAAACAAACAATCGGGACAAATGGTGTCCTATTTTATAAAAACTAACATGTTATCTCCCTCGCGGGTTTATAAAGCATTTATAAAACATTTAAAAGAGTGCGAGGCTATGAACTCACGTTGATATGGGAAGGCGGGTCATCGGCAATTCGGACGTACGGTACGTGCTTCAATCACGGAAACCTAGACAAATAATACTCGGTCTTAGACGTTTGTCCAATGACTTTATAAAAATATCAATTATGTATACATATGATGATTATATATATATGATGATCAAGTGGGTTTACATATTCTCTTTTACTCATTTTAGAGTTTACGTTTTAGTATCGTCTTACTAGTTCACTAGTTTTACCGATTTTACCTATTTTAAGTTCATTAAGTCTTTTATAAGTTCTTTAACTTGTTTTTATCCATTTTATACCTATATGCTCAGTATATATATCTTTCATGTTGGGCCCAAATGGGTTAAGCCCAATAATTTCTTTTTACAAGTTTATATCTTATTTAGTCCAATTATTAGTCCAAGTATTAGTCCAATACGTTTATTTAGCTCGTAAATGTCCGTAATTCTTATAGTTCGGGTTTTATTGGTTTTTACTTGTCTTAGTTACTTATACATCAGTATACAACTTTTATAAACTTTACATTAGACGGGTTTGGTCGTCTAAGTTTTATTTGATGAAAAACGTTAATTTCACGGCAATAGCCGAAAAAGTCGTAAAAATCATGTTTATAGTTTTATAACTTATAAAACTTAACAAGTTTCCATTTTTATCATTTATACACTTATTACATCTTTTATATATTTATATAAATAAGTTTTATAAGTTAGTGGGTTTTTATTTTACATTTTATATTATTAAATTTTGAGTGCTTATATAATAGTATTATTATTTATTTTCCAAAAATCTGATTTTTAACTTCATCTTCACCAAAACTGCCATATCTTGAGTTCTACATGGAGATAGAAGCTCAAATTTTTATCACATAAACTACATGATATGTGCTACATTTAACTATTCTATAGCTACTGTTGAATCACCCTTTAAGTATTTTCTATAAATCGTCCAAAACAGTAACTTCAGATTTATACCCTAAACTTGTTTTGATCATATCTCACTCATTATTTTGATTCCATTGCATGGCCAACTCTCACATGTGTACAAGACCCATAGCTTACTGTAAATGGGTTCTACTTCATCATATTATCAGTTCATAACATGTTTACTTACTGTTTTATACAGCCATGTAAATTAATCAAGATTTTAACCTTGTTTCTTATAGTTTTTCACCTTTTTATCCATGATTATCAACAACAAATCCCCACATAACATTTTTATCATTATATAATCATCATAAATATATACAATAGGAAATAAAATACAAGTTTACATAATCAAAATAATAAGAAGTTGAGGAGGACAATCTTTATACCACCATGATGATGTAAGTTGTGATCAAAACATGGTTTTTGATGGAGAAACTTGTGGATATCCATGACCATCTTCAAGACCACCATGCTCCATGGACTCTTTGTGGAAAATCAGCCTCATGACACCATGAAAACTCCTCCATGGATGTTATAAGTACCACCAATCAATAGGGTTTTGAAAGGGCTTCATCTTATGCAAGAATAACATAAGATTTGTGGTTAAATTTAGATCAAATGGGTGTTTCTTCATGTTTTTGGGACGGCATCAATGGAGAGTAGAGAGGAAATTGAGAGTGGTTTGCATGTGAGAAGTGATGGTATGAGATGTAGTAACTAGTTTTGAGTTAGTGGTAAGTAAAGTGGCTTGAAATGGAAGCTACATTGGACAAGTGTGTATTTGGTTATGAGGTTGTGACACCTCATGGTTTGGTGAGTTTTTGGCCGCCCCATGTAAGCTAGTGGGGTGGGACAATGTATTTTGTCCCATCTCACTAGTTTACGGGTATTCCTCGATTCTAGTTTCCTCGATTTGCGTGCCCTCGGGTCGTTTTACGAAAAACGTTTTTATAAATTATGAATCGACGTTAAAAACGAATCCAATAAAAATTGTCTCATCAAAAACGGAGTTCGAAAACGTAAATACGAAATCCTAAGGTTTCCGGTTTAGTCGTAAAGGACGTTAAATTAAAATCGTAAGTCCTAGTCTTTTCTCGTAAATTTGTGAGTTTATGAACCAACACAAATTTAAAACTCCAAAATAATATTCTCAGATAAATTTATTTTCTGAAACGTCGGACTGTCACCAAAGACGGTGTATGTAAACGTAAGCACGTAACGTTGAATCCTCCGGTTTAGACGTAGTCGATGCTACTCCAAGACGTAATTCCAAATTTCTTCCCAAAAATAAGTGAGTTCATATTGTAAATTGTTTTTAAATAATATTCAAGAATAAAATATCAACCATAAATTGACGGATTGTCACAACATTTACCCCTAAACAGGATCTTTGTCCTCAAAGATCATCTTACCTTACTACTCGCTTCTTATAGAGTTAAAGCCATGTGGGTATTTCCTCCACATTCGGTCTTTTCTCACAAGTGCAATTCATTATAATACGCGAGTTTCATCAAACATAACTACGGGAATAAGATCAGGCTAAATGTTGACTTACTTTCTCTATCCATGATGTTCACGGGTTTTTGATGAATGCAACTTTTCGCCGATCTAAGCTCTACTAAGAATAATCAGATTCTCACTTGATAGATATTCCATCAAGTTCGATATACGAAACATAATTCACGCAGTCTTTGAAGTCCTAGGGTAGATCCAGCTTATATGCCTTTCAAATCAATCTTTCACATCATCTCAATGGTCCCAAACAACGGGGACTTATATCCCATGATTTGTCAGATCATGAATTCATTTTTCCAAAGTTAAAAATTATGGCATAACTTCGCTACCCATTTGGCACTTCAAGATCTACATTTCACTTTCACATAACCTCCTGCCCGCTATCGGAAGTCAATAATCAAATCCTAATTTCAACAATCATTTCAGATCTTGCGGGTCGGGTATTTTGCAAGGATAGGTTTGCCATCATAGGAAACCTTAAACCTAAAAGACATGTCCAACTCACAATGGGTGTATGTCGGGTGTCTTTATCTCAACTCTTGCTTACAAATGCTCTAAGATTCAGATCCTAACAAGATTCGATCTCAATCCTAATACAATGATTATCAATGATAATCTCTCCAAAGGAAAACGATTATACGGTCTATTACCAAAGGTCAATCATTCAAACATAAAACAACACTTATATTACTCTATATCGTTACTTTACCTCGTCCCTTCGATTTGGGATGGTACATAGTACTCTCATCAAGGTTCGTTCTCAATGACTTCCGAGCAAATCTCTAGAAATTCGATGCGAAGCGAGGATCTTGATATAGATGATCGATACAGGCACACTATGTTTACATAATTCTTTTGTATTTATCATTAACGGGAATGATATTAGCAGATTTGGTCAGTCTGTCGGTGATGACCCAAATCGAATCAAATTTAGATGATGACCTTTGCAATAGCTAAACGTTACTAATGTATGAGGCGATGTCTGCCTTCATAATTGCCATCAGTACATCTTCTTCAGACAAGGATACTTTTAGTCAAAAATGACATACATATAATACTTATACTTACAAATTCTAACATAACTATATCTCATAATTCTCCATATTTAGACAATCACAAGTGATCTTTAAAATATTTAATGCCATTGGCTTCTCAAATCTATTGGTTCACACTATCCGTGAAACCTTTCACTATTTATATTATCCTTTTTTTTTACAAACATTATTTATTTTTATATTGTTCGGCAATTTATTCTGCACCTTCATTATTAAGGAACACGTCCTAACTGGTTCTTTATCTTTTATACATAATGCATCGGTATCTATATTCACTTCACATGATGATATAAGTATCATGTACACTATTTACTCAGATATTCTTTCTATATTAAGTGTCAGTAATTACGTTCACTTTCTCCTGATGAAATAAATATCACAACCGTATTTATTCAAAATTCTTTCTTCATAATTTCTAAGTTTCAGTTTCGTCTCATCTATCATTTTTATCCGTTTTACTCAATCTGTCGTCTAAAGCGTCGATAATTATCATAATTAATTAAATAATTATTAGTTAGTTTTTATGAAGCGTAAAAGTTTTAAATTTCTTAGTTCGACCAATTATATAAAATGTTCAAAAATAAACTTGAATTTAATTAACAAGATTTTTGGTTGATTTATCGAAAATAATTAATAAGATTCGTAAATGTTTGAAAAATCTTTGTTTATACTTTGGTCAAAGTTTCTTTAGTTTGAAAAGCGTAAATTATTGTTTCAAATTTCAAGTCATGTTTTATATATAGTTTCCTCAATTCCTCTTAAGTTGTCTAGAAGTATACACAAACATTTACCCCTAAACAGAAGTTTAGTTAAATGGTTTGTGTATAAGGGAATAATCCCTTGAAATCCTTTGTTAAAAACATTCGTCAAAACATATTTCTATTTCTTTTTGGTAAAATCCAAAGTCTTAAAAGGGCTCTTAATTTTTGAAGAGTCTATATACATACATCTTACCATTATTAATCCAACGGTCATTTTATGTAAAGGATTAAGTCCTTAATCACGTGTTAGTTATTCAAGGTTCAGGTTTTCATTGTTTAGCCAATTCAGGGCATTCTTATTAATAATTATTAACTCATCCTTATTCTTATATACAAACAAATAGTCCTTAATGATCACGAGCATGAATTTATCAAATTACAGCCTACACACGTGATTCACCAAATTTATGAATGCTACATGTGCATTGGTCGATCCATACGACATCACGTGAAACTCATAATGTTCATTACAAGCACCGGATGTAGTGATTCTAATAGATAATCTCTTTCGCAGATGCGAAGTTGATGATAACCATGCTATGGATCAAATTTGCTAGAACCTTGTAAATGATCGAACAATTCTTCCATTTCGAGTTATGGATATCGTTTTCGATTGTCAATTTACTCAGTCACAGTAATCTATACATGTAAGGAAAGATAACACCATAGCTCTTCAGGATGACAGGCTTGGTATAATAAAATCTTTCTCCGACAACTTTCTCAGTTGTACGGTAATTCCTTAAATTCAGATGGTGCTGACGCACAGTGCACAAGCCACAGGTGCAGCACCGGAAATATAATAAATTTCAACTTGCCTTAATAGCGAAAGTCTAGGTAATTCACCAACAAATACTTACTAAAGCTTCAGATAACATTATCATCTTTTAATAAATTCATATTAGGTTCTTCTAGATTACAATATCTATAACTAGTTCACAACAACTCATGGTAATATTTCAAGTCTTAACACAGGATATGGTCATCCATCAAGAATTATTTAGATCACTTTTGATAATCAGCATCTTATCATTTAGGGGGAATTCTACTCGAGTTCCCATCAATTAAGACAATGTCGTCGTGTCATAATCAATCAATCCACTCTACGGGCACTTATCAACTTTCCAGTTTTTATTGCCGTTGATAAGATGTGAACTTCTCAAAAGGCTAATAATAATTCATAATCCTTCACAAATTCAAGGATATATGGAGACACAACTACTATTAAAAGAGTAAGGTCAACGCATAATCTATGCGAGAGAATTTCAAATCAGATACAGACGAAAACATTTAAC
Organism: Glebionis coronaria; assembly: GCA_025667525.1. Lineage (NCBI taxonomy): Eukaryota > Viridiplantae > Streptophyta > Magnoliopsida > Asterales > Asteraceae > Glebionis > Glebionis coronaria. The sequence goes on from CM046882.1 coordinate 145,891,662, forward strand.
GAATATGAATATATCCCATGTTTTCATAATTTGAGTACGCATTCGAAAGCTCCTCGGATCGTTACCCAGGTCATTCAAATGAAATCAAATCATTAGAAATTATAAGAACGTCAATACATCCAGTCGGGTATCAACACTCGATAATCAAATACTTTTCCTAAGAATCTCACTACGGGAGAATTGGACAAGAAAGAATTGTCAATTGTCAAATAAGACAATTTCCACAGATGAGTAAATTCGACTCAGAAGAATAGATGCACAGGCACATATGTAGATGTCTCTAACATTATGTCCCTATTTTACACTTCTTGTAGATCTCATGAATTTTTAATCTTTCACAATCTTCAAAGAAACTTGGGTGTTTATTAATAAGTTTTGTGGTGACTACTAATCAGTCTTGCATAGTCCATTCCAAATTGTATGTAGGCGCGCAACTATATACAATTTCAAGATTAACGATGCAATACTCAGTTCGTCAAAACTTTATCATCCTGTTTATAATAAGAACATTTACATGCTTAATTCTTAAATAAGAATCAAAATAAATTTACAAAGATTTTCCTTGTTATGAAAACAATTAAGTTTTCCAAGGTGTTTTATAAACAACTTCATTTCGATAACAATCACTTATAAATCTCACTTTGAATAATCCTTATAGTGATGAAAATTAAATTTTCTCAAAGGATACCGTTTTAACTTTATAAAAACAATGAGTGATCTGCAAAAGAGTGATGAAAGCTTGTTCACCAAGAATTAACTATGATATGATAGGAAATGAGCTTAGCCAAATAATCATGGGGTTCATGATCTCGATGGCACTCAGGAATACAAAGAGAATAATTCACAACGTAACTCAAACCAAGATGAGTACTTGTTCAATGGTTGCATCACTAATGCGAACACTAGGATGAAGCAATAAGAGATAGATAACATCGATACATGTAGAATTTAGCAATCAAAGGTAGTCTTTTCTTTAATCACAAACAAGTCAAAATTATACCGTAACACATTACGTGTCACTATGTCATACAATTCTCAGAACTCATCCTACCAACTAATATCTCAGTTAAGTTAGGGATATTTAAAAGATACCACAATGAATACTAATCTACAAGAGTCATTAGGTGTTCTACATGTCCCAGAAGATCCATCGGTCTCAATTCAGAAGAAGATTTCTTCAATTAATTTCTTGGACACTGGGCATCCTCATTAGTGGACAATGGCCTAGGAACAACCCTTAACACGAACCTACAATCATTTAAAACCTCATAATTCAATCAAATAACTTAACGACTTATATTAACAATCTCATATTCCAATACAAGTTAAATTTTACTTTATTCAAGTTTCATCAAATTTTATACTCAATGCGATATTCTACCTCATTCTCCAATACTTACAACCTTATTATTCGGCCTTGTAAAGGCAATACAATCTCAATATGAATCAACACTTAATTCCAATCCTATAGCTCTTACAACAACAATTATCAAATGAGTCACTAGTATTAAATGACTCACTCATTCAATTAGACTTCTCGGAAAGGTATTAGTGGCATGAGGCATTTGGGTAATGGTTCCAATAACAGCCTCAAGTGCAACATTCACCCTTTCGATTTCAAATTTAAGAATTGGATGACAACGAATCAGATGACATCTTTCTAGGTGGTAACGTTTTGTCAAACTCCACTCTATAAGAAAAGATCGTCATGACATCGATATCAGATTTAATCTCGCCAATTCTTCTTCAATATCACAATCAACTAATATCTACATTCTACGAGTATCAACCATTTGTTGGGATCATAAATATCCACAACTTGGTTTAGGTCTAGGATAGCTAGAATTCCTACGAGAATAGCTTTGATTAATTTACTAGGGGATTTAGGGTTACTTGTGACAATCGACGTCGTATAAATACCTCGTATAAAAATCAAAATAATCATCAAACAATCATGTAATAAAATTACATCATATATATATAATCCAAGTTATATATATATATATATATATATATATATATATATATATATATATATATATATATATATATTAAAATAACACTTCTCAGTCTTGGCCTTGTCGGTAACTCGGGAATTCTTCGGCACCGTTATAGTCAAAAGATTTTTAGACATTTTTAGAAAAATGTTTTTAGTAAAAAGATTTTGAAATGTTTTATTCAAAACCTTGGTTTTAAAAATCTTTCGTTCTCTATAACGAGAGCTCTGGTACCAAACTGTAACACCCCCAAATTTATACAACTCAGTACAGCGGAAGACTCGTTGGTGTTACGGGATAGCACATTACTCACATCATAGACAACGCTTAAAAATCGCGTCGTTTATTTATAAAGCATTCCATTCAATAATATCAAAGTTACATCGGTCCCAAGTCATTATATTTCATACAAAGTTTTACAAAGTATTTGAATGGAAAAATATTGTTTAAGTGCGGGCCATGAATTCTTGTCGTCTTCCCGAGAATTACCTTCAAGTACCTGAGATAAAACATGTTAAAAGAAAAGGTCAGCGATAACGCCGAGTGAATTCATAGAGTTTAATAAATTCCATCAATATAATAACAGTATAAAAGTATTACTGAAATCATTTTGTACAAATCGTTTTGATAGGCCATGAAATAGCCAAAATCATTTTATACAAATCCTTATCGAAAATCATAATAAAGGCTTTTGCCTTAAAATCATTATACGAGCCAATGTCGTAAAAACATCATACAACATGTCTTATGACGTTGTATAAAATCAAATAAAAACCGTTATATGAATATGGTTATGAAAACCAAAATACAAACATAATATCAATAGTATGACCCTGTATTGCTAGTCAGGCAATACATCGTAATTCGGAGCGTCTATTAGTATTTCGTTAATTCAGATTATTATAAGCCGCATGACATTGTTACCTTACTAAACCAACAACGGGTAGCTAACCCGATACCAATTTTGCCCATCTAAAGTAGCGTGTCGTCACAAAGGTCACGCTATTGGAAATCTTCTCATACATAAATTCGCTTACCAATCAATGTGGCACGACGGGGATCAACCGTCAAGGCGCGAACTGGGGTGATCGTCCCCAAATAGTACTATTAAATGCATAAGCGTCTACCAACTCCCGGTAGTTCACAATTCATGCTAATGGGACTTTTAGTGACATAACCTAACTTTAATAATCCATTTAGTTTCATCTATCGGGTCCTTTAATCATTTATCGGGTCATACAATCGGGTCATTCAATCATTCGGGTCCAAAAATCAATAAACAAACAATCGGGACAAATGGTGTCCTATTTTATAAAAACTAACATGTTATCTCCCTCGCGGGTTTATAAAGCATTTATAAAGCATTTATAAAACATTTAAAAGAGTGCGAGGCTATGAACTCACGTTGATATGGGAAGGCGGGTCATCGGCAATTCGGACGTACGGTACGTGCTTCAATCACGGAAACCTAGACAAATAATAATCGGTCTTTGACGTTTGTCCAATGACTTTATAAAAATATCAATTATGTATACATATGATGATTATATATATATGATGATCAAGTGGGTTTACATATTCTCGTTTACTCATTTTAGAGTTTACGTTTTAGTATCGTCTTACTAGTTCACTAGTTTTACCGATTTTACCTATTTTAAGTTCATTAAGTCTTTTATAAGTTCTTTAACTTGTTTTTATCCATTTTATACCTATATGCTCAGTATATATATCTTTCATGTTGGGCCCAAATGGGTTAAGCCCAATAATTTCTTTTTACAAGTTTATATCTTATTTAGTCCAATTATTAGTCCAAGTATTAGTCCAATACGTTTATTTAGCTCGTAAATGTCCGTAATTCTTATAGTTCGGGTTTTATTGGTTTTTACTTGTCTTAGTTACTTATACATCAGTATACAACTTTTATAAACTTTACATTAGACGGGTTTGGTCGTCTAAGTTTTATTTGATGAAAAACGTTAATTTCACGGCAATAGCCGAAAAAGTCGTAAAAATCATGTTTATAGTTTTATAACTTATAAAACTTAACAAGTTTCCATTTTTATCATTTATACACTTATTACATCTTTTATATATTTATATAAATAAGTTTTATAAGTTAGTGGGTTTTTATTTTACATTTTATATTATTAAATTTTGAGTGCTTATATAATAGTATTATTATTTATTTTCCAAAAATCTGATTTTTAACTTCATCTTCACCAAAACTGCCATATCTTGAGTTCTACATGGAGATAGAAGCTCAAATTTTTATCACATAAACTACATGATATGTGCTACATTTAACTCTTCTATAGCTACTGTTGAATCATCCTTTAAGTATTTTCTAAAAATCTTCCAAAACAGTAACTTCGGATTTATACCCTAAACTTGTTTTGATCATATCTCACTCATTATTTTGATTCCATTGCATGGCCAACTCTCACATGTGTACAAGACCCATAGCTTACTGTAAATGGGTTCTACTTCATCATATTATCAGTTCATAACATGTTTATTTACTGTTTTATACAGCCATGTAAATTAATCAAGATTTTAACCTTGTTTCTTATAGTTTTTCACCTTTTTATCCATGATTATCAACAACAAATCCCCACATAACATTTTTATCATTATATAATCATCATAAATATATACAATAGGAAATAAAATACAAGTTTACATAATCAAAATAATAAGAAGTTGAGGAGGACAATCTTTATACCACCATGATGATGTAAGTTGTGATCAAAACATGGATTTTGATGGAGAAACTTGTGGATATCCATGACCATATTCAAGACCACCATGCTCCATGGACTCTTTGTGGAAAATCAGCCTCATGACACCATGAAAACTCCTCCATGGATGTTATAAGTACCACCAATCAATAGGGTTTTGAAAGGGCTTCATCTTATGCAAGAATAACATAAGATTTGTGGTTAAATTTAGATCAAATGGGTGTTTATTCATGTTTTTGGGACGGCATCAATGGAGAGTAGAGAGGAAATTGAGAGTGGTTTGCATGTGAGAAGTGATGGTATGAGATGTAGTAACTAGTTTTGAGTTAGTGGTAAGTAAAGTGGCTTGAAATGGAAGCTACATTGGACAAGTGTGTATTTGGTTATGAGGTTGTGACACCTCATGGTTTGGTGAGTTTTTGGCCGCCCCATGTAAGCTAGTGGGGTGGGACAATGTATTTTGTCCCATCTCACTAGTTTACGGGTATTCCTCGATTCTAGTTTCCTCGATTTGCGTGCCCTCGGGTCGTTTTACGAAAAACGTTTTTATAAATTATGAATCGACGTCATAAAACGAATCCAATAAAAATTGTCTCATCAAAAACGGAGTTCGAAAACGTAAATACGAAATCCTAAGGTTTCCGGTTTAGTCGTAAAGGACGTTAAATTAAAATCGTAAGTCCTAGTCTTTTCTCGTAAATTTGTGAGTTTATGAACCAACACAAATTTAAAACTCCAAAATAATATTCTCAGATAAATTTATTTTCTGAAACGTCGGACTGTCACCAAAGACGGTGTATGTAAACGTAAGCACGTAACGTTGAATCCTCCGGTTTAGACGTAGTCGATGCTACTCCAAGACGTAATTCCAAATTTCTTCCCAAAAATAAGTGAGTTCATATTGTAAATTGTTTTTAAATAATATTCGAGAATAAAATATCAACCATAAATTGACGGATTGTCACATATAAAGTCATGACAAAGTTGTTTCAAAAGTGGTAGATAGATCAAATATATTTGATAGTGCTCGGCTATTTTAAAGTTCGCAATTATTTTAAGTCATACCATAACTATTATTAGTTATCATCTTACGATAATATTTACTAAAAAGAATGATATTTCAGTAAGATAATTCTTAAATCTATGGATGTATAATTATTAGTTTGAGATTTATTTTGAGGCTTTTTTATATTGATTTAAAGGCTTAAGTTTTTACCAAAATGTTTGAATAAATAATGGACTATTGATATCAGACGGATCACGAGACATAAAATGAAGCTAATCGACAAGTATTATGAGATTTATTTATAATTAGGAATCACAAACTATGTAGGTTGATTCCAAGATTTTACATTTTATTTTTGGCGATGCTTCACCAAGGTTGCTTTTAGAATTTTCTCAACTTTCTGACGCCTTAATTCTTGTCGTTGGTAATCGCTTTGAACAAGGTGAGTTCATAGCCTCGCTTTTATTTATTTACTTGTTTTATAAAACCTGAGAGGGGGATAACATGCTTGTTTTTAAAATAGAACACAAGGGACCCGATTGTATGCTTAGATGAAAGATATTACATAAGTTAGCTTACAGCCTTAAAAAGACCCACATCCCATCATGAATTGTTAATCGAAAGAACGCTAATACTATGGATAGATCTATCGGGGTGACACCCAGTCCGATGCGATTAGCTATCGCAATGTGCAGTGAAGCACATGTGTATTGGATCACATCGGATGAATTAGTATAAGAGAAATATACGCACTTGGCTGGTGTGTTGGTGGGCTGAAACAAATATATGTTAACGTTCAATATCATGAGGCTTATGTAATAACACCGATAATTATGTCCGTACAACATAATTGTCTTTCGATGAATTTTTAACCATGGAAGGTTACTCAGAATACTTGTGTTCTCTTTATTTAATTTAAACTATATGGATTCACTCAACAATTTTGTTGACTTTATAGCATGTTTTATCTCAGGTCCATATGAAGGAACTCAAGGAAGGTGGTTTCACGAAGCTTGCGTATTTTGAAATGATTTGGTTGCTTTTATAAGTTATATCCATTCATGCAACTTTCGTCTCTTATAATGTTTTGTAAACATTTTATTTTATCTGGGACCGTGTTTGGATTATATATCTTTTGAAAGTATGAATGAATGGATGAATGTTTTTATCAAAAATGACTATTTTTTAGCCGTTTTCTATATTTGTGCAATTGTATCATGTAAGTAACACTCAAGGACCCTTCCGCTAATGTGACCCGAATTTGAGAGTGTTACAGAAGATGTCAACAATATCTCTCTAAAAAAAATCTCTCTTGATCACCCCAAACTGAATCCCCTTATCAATTCTGTTGGCTATTGATAGTGACCACTAATGAAGATAACTTGATAATCCTAACTTGAAACTGAAGTGGAATTCCGCAAACTTGAACTTAAGCTTAAACTATTGTAGAAAGAAGAGCGATGCATAGAAGTCAAAAACGTACCCTATACCAAAAGGGGGTATAAAAAAGGTACAACTTCTCTAAAGTACCCTATACCAAAACAGGCGGTATAAGAAAAGGTACTACCCCTCTTGAAGATATCCACAACAGCAAGTGCGTGAGACACTGAGAACCGCAACGAAGCTCCCAAAAAATGATAGGTATCCATGTCGTCGTCCATCCTCCCCTTGACACTGGAAACTAGATACTTCAAGTCTTATTCATAACTGTATATGCTCGAGCAAGTTATCTTATAAAGTTGTAAGTACTCCTTTAAAGATAAAATAAGAACGCCTCTGAATAATCTCACTTCAACCTCAAATAAGTAGCATCGAATCATCTTCGTAATCACTTAAACCATAATAGCCGTTAGGAATTTAGGTGAATTTCGATAAGGATCGTTTTAGTGTAATGTATCGTGTTTGTTGTGTTTGATGTTCGTGAAGAAGTGTTATGATCGAAAACGGATACCCGGCCTTGAATGTCACAGATTAAACGGCCCGCCAAAGTAATAAAATCCTGTCACATAAGCATTTAACTTGACAAATATTTTACTACTCGGTACTTTCAAAATACCCAACTCAATTCGATAAATCCAACCTGATTAATTTTGCAAGATTCGGAAATATAATCGATCAATCCAAAATCGATTACAAAAACTAAATAGCCCATTAAATGTCTTCACTTAGTGTAGAGATTGGCCCATCAACCAAGTACCAAAGAATAAAAATATTCCCGGCCTTAATGTCTCATAACCAAATGACATTTAAATAAGAAATAAAACATGGCATTTGATTTGGAACATTCAATTTGCAAAGTCTCGTTAACAATGGCCAAGGAATAGAAGACATTCGAATATGGCCAAAAAAATATTATCTCTCCATCCACTTACAAATTATTCCAATGCTGCCCAAATCAAAGTCCATTTAATAGTTGGCCCATGAGACAAAGTAGTAGTAGCCGAATAGAGGAAAACGTTTGGATATATAGCTACTAGAAGTACCCCAATATTTGTCTCACGCCAAACACTAATCACTTATCACATCGTCGTTCAATCTCTTTTTCTCTCGTCCGAGCCTTTCAAACATATACGAATCTCCATCAATCTCATATTATCAAATTCAATTCAATACATAACCCCTCCATTAATCATACATCCTTATACTATATCAAACCCACAAATACATATCCCACAGAATACACGTTGATTAATCGAACCCATATGAAGACATGCACCTAATTCATCTTCATGATCTTATAGAAGATCTAAGGTAGGTTTATTGGTGAAGTGTTTGAGATTTAAACCGAATTGAACACTGTTTATAACAAAGTTGTTATAAATCAGTGAAAAAATTCGAAAATTAAGAAGGGTTTGCCCTCACAAATATCTATGACGAATTGATTAATATTGTGTATGGATCTGTTGATGTCTTAATTGCACAACATGTAACATATCTGAGATCTTTTTGATGTTGCATGTTGATGGTGTTAGTTTAATGATGATGGTTGTAAGATCTGTGGAGGTCTCGGGTAAGTTTGATTGCACATTTATATTAACTGATCAATGATGAATTCATTTCGTGTGAATTAGATCTTTAGAGATCTCGGCTTGCATGTCGATACACGAAATTGAAATCTGATATCTAGTTATTTTTGCATGTCGGTCGGTATGTAAATAGATTGGTGATGTGAAATTGATGGGATTGGTTCATTTCAGTCTTGATCTGAATATTTGATTTTAACTCAGTATATATCACAAAGACACTATCTAGCAATGATTTTTTCTAGTCAACTCGCAATGTTTTTTAGTCTAAGCAAAGTTTTTTAAAAAAATGCATCGCAATGATTCAAACGGAAACCCATCACAATAACCACTCCCCCGTAATGTCATCGCAATGATGCATCAGAATGCGCCATCGCGATGTGCCATCGCAATTAATGCATCACAATGACCCATTGCAATGAGCCATCACAATGAGCCATCGTAATGACCCATCGTAATTACCCGTCGCAATGAGCCATCAGAATTACCCATCGTAATATAGCCATCACAATGATTCAAACACCCATCACAAAAGGGTTTTGACCAAATCTTTGGTAACCCCGAAAAAATGGATCTGGTCCATTTTTGTCCTTTTCCCAAAAATTAGATCTTAGCAATGTTTGAAGGGACAAGAACAAAAAAACGGTACACGAAGATGGACATAAACATTTATGACGAGACATGATCAGACACAAATACTGACAAAAATTAACTTTTTGAGACTTGAATTGATAAAAAATTGATAATAAGGAGACACAAACACCAACCATGAATCATAATAGTACAAACCATGAATCTGATAATGCAACACAAACACCAACGCACACGGATACAAAACACCCCCGGTTAGCTCTGATACCAATTGACAAGCATAAAAAAGGAAAGATCGAGGGTCGGGGATGATCAAAGAACATGATAGACATGATATAGTTCTAGTGAGAGAAAGTTAGAGAGAGTTGAAGGAAAGTGTGTGTTTTATTTCAAGTGAAATGAAAACAAATGAAAAATGACACTAAACTTTCACACCCCCATGAAGATTCATGGGGTGTATTTATAGGCCTAGCTAAACTAGACTATCCATCCTTTACATATTAAGTCCCTGCGTATAAAAATGGAGGTATATCTAGTCCAACTCACGTGAAAGGCGCCAGCTTACCAAGAAGTAAGTCTAACACAACCTATGGTAGATGATGACTTCGATGAAATAAAAATAGTTAAGGCCAAAAAGATTAGAAAACTAGGAGTTAAAGACCTTAATGTTGAAAAGGGAGTAAACATTAAGGAGTCTAAGGATAATGCTCTCAAGAACGCCATAGGCGACCTTAATCAAAGGACCCTTAGATCTCAAGTTCAAAATCAAAGTAACCTCTTTTGTTTCATCTCCTTGATTCAACCAAAGATTTTGAAAGACGCTTTGATAGATGAGAGTTTGGTCATCTCCATGCAATAAGAATTGAATCAATTCATTGCTAATGACGTTTGGAAACTTGTTCCTCCATCTAGAAGTACTACCATTAGAGGAACCTAATGGGTGTATAGGAATAAGTTATATGAGAATGGTGTCGTGTCTCGTAACAAGGCTAGACTTGTAGCTCAAGGCTATAATCAACAAGAAGGGATTGATTATGACGAGACATATGCACCGGTTGCTAGATTAATATCCATTAGAATCCTATAAGCTTATGCGTGTGTCTTAGACTTTAAGCTTCAACAAATGGATGTAAAGAGTGAATTTCCTAACGGTTTGATCAATGATGAGGTATATGTGGCTCAACCTCCAGACTTCATTGATTTTAAGAAACCGGATCATGTTTACAATCTTAAGAAAGCTCTTTATGGTCTTAAACAAGCACTCAAAGCTTAGTATGATAGACTTAAAGCGTTTCTTGTAAAACATGAGTATACCATGGGAATGGTAGACAATACGCTCTTTACAAAGAAGAAAGGTTATCACCTCATAATCGTACAAATATATGTTGATGACATTATATTTGGTTTAACTCGTCAAAGTATGTGTGATGACTTTGCCAAAATCATGCATGATGAGTTTGAAATGAGCATGATGGGTGAACTTAAATTCTTTTTAGGACTCCAAATTAAACAAATGGATGATGGTATTTTCTTTAAGAGAGAATTGCATAAATCGTCCCTGAAGTTTGGTCATTTTGCAGATTTTGTCCCAAATATTTTGAAAGTGCTGATATCGTCCTAAAAGAAAACTATTTTGCTAATTTTCATCCTTAAGGTTTTGTTATCTTGCATGTTTCGTCCCAAATATTTTGGTCATTTTGCATGTTTCGTCCCAAGAATTTTTCCCCACAGGGACGATACTTGCATTAAAGTTTCCAAATGGGGATGATTCTTTCACTTTCATAACATTTAGGACGAAACATGAATTTTAGCCAGACTTTAAGGAAGATTTATGCAATTTACTCTCTCTTTAATCAATGTAAGTATGTTAAAGAAATGCTAAAAAAATTTGGATTAGAAGACTCTACACCTATAAAGACCCCAATGGCCTCGGATACTAAACTCACCGTAGATGATGATAGTGAGTCGCTAGAAAACACCAAATATAGAGGTATGATTGGTAGTTTGTTGTACCTAACGGCAAGTCAACCGGATATCATGTTTAGTGTTTGCCTTTGTGCACGTTTCCAAGAGGCTCCCAAAACCTCTCATCTTGAAGCGGTTAAGCGTATATTCCGATACATTAAAGGCACTATACATTTAGGCTTATGGTATCCTAAAGGTACCGGCGTATAAACCGTAGTATACGCGAACTCGGATCATGCGAGAGACTATGTGGACCGAAAAAGCACTAGCGGAGTTTGTACCTTCATGGGTTGTTTTTTAACTTCTTGGTTCTCTAAGAAACAAACCACTCTTGTTATATCCATCACTGAAGCCGAGTATGTGAGTGCCAGTAAAGCTTGTAAACAAGCTCTATGGATGAAGCAAGCGCTTGTTGATTACTGGATTACACTCAATGATGTTCTCATCATGTGTGATAATAGAATCCCGTGCAACATTCGCGAACTAAGCACATAGAGATTCACCACCATTTCCTTAGGGATAATATTCAAAAGGGGAACATTTCGATTGAGAAGTTACCCTCGGTAGAAAACTTAGCCGACACCTTCACTAAACCACTTAAGAGGGAAACTTTTATTTATTTGCATCTAGGTCTAGGTTTAATGGAACATACCTTAATTGCGCATTTTCTTTAATCGAGTCTTTTCTCTTTTGCATTTTTGGGTCTCACTTGGTTTTGATTATGCCAATATATAAAAACAAGCATTTACGATAATAAAGAAAATCGAATTCTTGAGTTCAAGTATTTTTCATTTCAACCATTATCACTTAAGGTATTAATAAACAAGTTCTTAACCTATCTAAGTGATCAAGGATTTAGTTTTTCTTAAAACTTACTTTTAAGCGACAAAAGTTTTTAAGAAACTTTATTTTTAAGAAAATGTTTTATTAAATTAGAAATTTGAAAATAGCATATTCCATATGGTTTAGATATATCCTTTGAGGATAAAAACTTCACCAGATGTGACTAACCCACTAAAAGACAAAAAGGAGCGGAGACTGTTAGTCCTATATTATATATAGTCGAACAAGAATGTAATAGGTCATCTTAGTCGTTAAAGGTCTTGTTTAGTAATAGATTAGTTGGGTTAACCGGGCTTGGACCTTAAGCTAATATTGTCTAAGGTAGGGGCTTTATGCCCAAGATAGGCCAAGCTCGGCCCAAGGAACAAGCCCATGAGCCCACCAAGCTCATGGGTATATAAACCTTCTTCCATGTGTGGAAGAGGGTGTTGGTTCATTTTACTTTCTCTCTCTAGTAAACATTAACCTTCCACCATTCTCTCTACTTTCTCTCTCTAACTTTCTTCTCTTTCTCTCTCTAAATCTACTCTAAATCTTGTGTTATGGATTGTAGTGGGATTAACATTTGGTATTAAGAGCCTATAGTGGATAGGTGATTGAAGATTTATGGTGTGTTTTCATTGGATTCGTGAGTTTTGATTGATCTATACCCAAGTTTAAAAAAATATTCGTGTTTTTGTCACTCCAAGTGATCCACATGTTTTCTACATACTTGTGGTAGAGATTTGGATGCTTTGGTTTGGTTAAAATCATGGTTTTCTAGGCAAAAATCTCAATTTTTTATCTCAAGTTTCAGAACAGTAACATTATTGCGACATATTGGCTTGATTTTCATCGCAAAGGCCTAGGGTTTCTCTATTGCGACCATTATTGTGACCAATATTACGATAGGATTTCTTATTGCGATACACATTGCGACATAGTCATTTTGTGTGAATTACGACATATATTGTGGTATTGCGATAGATCAATCTTTAGTTACTACGACATATCACTTTGTATTATTGCGACAGAGATATTTGTGTACATTACGACAGATTCTTTGGTATTGCGACAGATTCAGTGTGTGCATTGCGACAGATTATTTGGTATTGCGACATATTATTTGGTATTGCGATAGACTTTGGTATTGCAACAGATTCCTTGGTATTGATACAGACTTTGGTATTTGAAATTTTTCCAAAAAAATACACTTAAAAAATTTCGAACCATGTGTTTCTTGGTCTTGGAGAACTTTTTGGTTTTTCGAGAACATTTTTTAAGGGATTTCACCAATCTTTTCTGAATTGTCAACCACAATCACATCACAACACATCTACTAAGATCCTAATCCATTCACAAGTATTCACGATGTTTAACAAAAACAACAACATTGCGACTACTAATCAAATTCGTTTGGAACAAGGTGGCAACGGCAATCCACATGTGCTAACAGCCGGTTGCTACGTTCAGTGGAGATCTCGTTTCCTGAGATTTCTTGACGGAAAAGAGAACCGAACCGCTCTTTGTCATTGCCTTGAGAATCCACCTCTAGCTTTTGAATTCAGACCAATTACCACACAAGTAGAGGATGGTACTTCATCAACGACACGAGCGATGGAAAATTTTGACACATGTCCTACTGAGAAAAAGAAACTCCTCCAAGTTGAAGCTGATATTGTTAACTACATACTCACTGGGATTGATATTGATGCATGTCCTAATGCTATGGAAATGTGGAATGCAATTCATCGATTGAAGCAAGGTGAGTCGATCAATGTTCAAGATCTCGAGACTAATCTACTTTGTAAGTTTGGAAAATTTACATCCGAAGATGGTGAATCCATTGACTCATATTACTCGAGATTCTACAAAATGATGAATGAGCTTGTCCGAAATCAGTGCACCATCTCCAATCATCATGCCAATGTTTAGTTTCTACTTCAACTCAAACCGGAATGGCAAAGGTTTGTGACTTTTGTTAAACAAAGAGAAGATATCAAGACTATATCTTATCACAAACTTTATGATATCTTGAAACAACATCAGAATGAAGTGAATGAACTAAGGGCTGAAAAGGCAGAACGGTCTGCTAACTCTATTGCTTTTGTCGCTGCTACTTCAAAAAAACTCGTTCACCATCAACAAACACCTTCTCATTCCTCAAGGCCATCCAGCTCATCCACCAAACCTCTAGCTACTGCTAGAAACAAAGCAAAAGCAATTGTCCCCACTCCACCTCTAAAGTATGACACCGAGTCAGATGGAGACAGTGATGATGAACAAACTTCAAGGGACAAGAAGATTGAGGAACTCATGTCTTTACTCACCACAACTTATAAGAAGATCTACAAACCTACCAACAACAACCTCATATCATCATCTGATGCTAGATATAAGGAAGTTGATCATGCACCTAGGTATGATCGTGATGCTAGGTATGATAATTAGAGGATGCCGAATCAAGTTGGGGCTAAAGATACTGTAGGCACTTTGGTTGTGCAGAAGACTGGGATTCAATGCTTCAATTGCAAGGGATTTGGACACATGGCTAGGGAATGTAAGAAGCCAAAACGGGTTAAGGATTCGGGATATCACAAGGAAAAGATGTTGTTGTGTAAGAAAGAAGAAGCAGGGATTCCACTCACAGCAGATGAAGTTGATTGGCGTGATAACACTGATGATGAAGCCGATGGTCAAGAGTTGGAGTCACATTATGTGTACATGGCAAAGATTCAAGAAGTGAATCCAGAGACCGCTGAAAATTCTGGACCTATCTTTGAAACTAAGCCAATTGAAAAGGTACCATCACATGATAACTATAATGTGTTTACTAATGAACGACGACATCCTGAGCAACACAAAAGCATCAATGACACATATGTAATGGACACGGAGGATAGCAATATCTCTACGGATTCACAGCATATGTGTAATGATGACAGCAATGCTGCTCAGGATACTGACTCGGATGAGGACCGTGATTTTCTTGCCTCTACCATTGATTCTTTAAAACATGAAATTAAGGAAAACAAAGAGGCTAATAAATGTTTGAAGCAAGCAAACACATCCTTGACCGAGGAGATAGACAGGCTCAAAGAGTGTGATTATGTGAAAGAAGTTGATCGACGAGTTGCAATAGTTAATGGTTTGGTATATGAACGTAAGGTGCTCAACGAAAAATATTGTTCTGAAGTAACACATGAAATTCATATGTCAAAACAAAAGATATCGGAACTTGAAGAACATATGCTAATGCATAAACTCCAAATTTCTGAGTTAGAGTCGGTTAACAAAGAACAAACTATGCTTTATAAAACTCGTGAAGAATAGGACATTGAAAAAATCCTTGCTTTGGAAAAGAGAGTCGACACGTTAAACAACACTGTTTACAAAACGGGTCAGTCTATTCAAACTATGAATATGCTCAATAGAAATATGAAAACGAGTTTTGTTAAGCCTGACTATCTCAAGAAAGTTCAAAGTATCAAGCCTGCTCTTTATGATATCGGTTGTTATGTTGATAATCTTGCTCTTATGCTTTCCCCTGACTGCGACGAAATCATTCGTTATCATGAAGAAAGTCGATCGAACATAAGTGATTTGATAAACCTTTCTGATTCTAATAATCATATTAAGTTTGTTCCTCAAAAAGAACTTTCAAAAGAACAAAATATGTATACAAATGTTCCACCACCGAGTGATGAAACGGAAAGAAAGTTTCTTTAAAAAGGGTTTTAAGAAAGCAATCAATTTTGTTTGAAAAACAAATTTCGGATGAAAAACGTAAATGGGATGAAAAAAGTAAAAGTGTTCAGCAATTTGAGTTTATAAAACAAGGGGTTTTAAACTTATACAAAGTTGTCGTCCTATTAAAAAGTTTCTAGGGATACCGTTTGGAATATTAAACCTAACCCACAAGTAGAAGTTGTCATTCAACAATGTATTGTTCAAACCATCGAAGATGTTTCAAATAATGTGGAAATGTTTTATAACGCTCTCACTGAGGAAATGTTAACTGGTTTAAGATATGTTAAATCTCTTGAAGATGAAGTTGATTTTCTTCAAACTAAATTAAAGACACAAGAACACCAACTTTCTAACGAAATTGATCGACTTTCGAAGGAATACTTTTATGCTGACCATATGAATGCTATACTTGGTGTGTATACCGATCTTGATCAATATTGTCATGTAGCATGTCTAGTGTCAGAAACAGACGAGAAATGTAAAAATCTTGAAATTGAGCTTTCGAAACAAATTCAGTCATATAACAAACTTTCGAAAAGTTTTTCCCAACTTGAGAAACACTCCATTTCTCTTGAACTTGCTTTACCAAAAGGTGATAAATCTCATAATCATAAAAAGTGTCAAGAACTGGCAGCTTCTTTGGTTCGTCAATTGAATGAAAAAGGTTTCGAAATAAATGATTTGAAAGCTCAGCTACAAGAAAGGGACATAGCCATTAGTGAGTTACAAAAACTCATTGAGAAAATGAAAGGAAAGTCTGTTTTGGGTAAACCATACGGCGTTCGTCAACCGAATGCGGTTAAATGCCCTAAATCATCTGTTTTGGGAAAACCCTCACAGACTTTGCCTAAGATAGGAAATGATAAAAGCACAAATGTGATAGCACCAGGAATGTATAAGATGAACACTAGGCCCACTCAAACTGGAACATCGCGGTTACCTCCGTGTATTAGGAAAACTAATTAATAACTGTTATTTTAGTTAATAAAAAGGTTTTGCTTGCAAGATCTTTCTTTGCGTTGCTCGTACCCAATTGATATATGTCGTTGTTTCGTTCTTGGTATCTTCTCGAATTGATCACGGTCAAAAGTGGAATAGTTGTAATTGGTGACTAAAAAGGGGGAGCTTTGGTCTAAATCTACTAAAATGATAAGATTAACTAAAGATAATTACTAAAAATAAGGATCGAATTTAAGACTAGAACAAAACTGGAATTTTACCTTTACTCGGAAAAAGGATTATCCAGAATATGTTGCCCTACTCGAAATATCAGCTCTTATTCGGAATAATACGGCTATGCGGAATAATTGCCCTTACTCGGAATAAATCTCTACCCGGAATAAATTGTGCTTATGCGGAATGTTAAGCTATCCGGAATAAGTACTCTACTCAGAATGTTCCTGGCCATGCGGAATGTTTTGGAAAGAAGGCCTATGCGGAATAATTAAAAAGAGACCCTAATCGGAATATTTGAAAGAAAGCTATGCGGAATGTTTTGAACAAAAAACCTATGCGGAATAAAAGACTCCTACTCGGAATAATTGGAAAGAAACTCTATTCGGAATAACAAAACCCTATACGGAATATGACCACTACTCGGAATATTTTTAATATTCCGAATAAACAACAAAATCCCACCTTGATCCGGAATAATTGGGTATTCTGAACCAACACAATCCCAGACTCCCTATTCGGAATCTGGGGAAACTCAATAACTAAATAGCGAAGAACAGGGGGTTAAGAAACACGAATTTTTACTCAAAATTCACCAAGTTTTTAATCGAAACTTATACCAATTTCACCACGAATCATTTACCTAAGGTAAATCTTAATCCAAAACAACAAAAACATAAAACCCACTTACTTTTTATGATCAAACCAATAAAATAAAACTTAAGAACTTAGAATCAAAAAGAGATGAAGAACAAGATGATGGAAAGATTAAAAGTAGACTTGTATTAATGATTTAGGATTCAACAAACAAAGTGGAAAGATCAAACTTACAAGATTGGAAGAAATCAAACAAAGATGAAAACCAATCCTTAAGGGAGATGGTTTTCTTCCTACGAAATAGGAAAAAACTGTAACATAAAAGAACTCGTGGAAAGTCTTGAATGGGAGGAGTATTTATAGGCTTCTCCCTTGGTTGGTGAGTGGGCTTTCTTCCTTTATTTTTGTCTTCTCGTCTTTTCAGAAAAGTTGACATTTTCGATTTCGATTCGGGATTTGTCGACGAATAATTTCAACTCGTCTTTTAATTTCTTCATTTGATAGACTTGAGTTTCTTCGTCATAGGAAAATCTTCCGTCTTTGGTCCTTTTCTTCGATAAATCTTCAAATAGGCCCATTGACTTCAAATCTTTTGCATCTCTTGGACTATAGACTTCATCTTTTCGTCTTTTTCCTCGATAAAACCCGTGCAATCCCGTGTTTTCTCCAATATTTATCCGGTTGGCTCTGAAAACATAACAAACACACAAACCACGCATAATTCCAAACAAATGACATTAAATACGTGTTTTGGTCTTGTTTTAGTAAGAAATAAGTGGTAAACGGATGGGTGTTTTCACACGTATCAAATCTCCTACACTTAACCATTGCCATGCCCTCATGCAATGCTTAGTGATAAAGCAAATTTACATTTTTCTCATAATCAATCAACCTTGGCCTTATTAACATACTACTAAACAAAAATTAAAGTACTAAGAGAAATTAAAACTTTAAAATAAACTAAAGGATAGAAAACCATTTTCACTTGAAAATAGCTACATGGAAATAACTTGCAAAGAGATCAAGGACTTACATTAGGGATTTGGTGCTGCGAAGATTTATCACCCTTAAGTTTCACGTTCCCCAAACTAAGCTTAAAAACGAGATCATTGTTATTATAAGTTAGCAATTCAAACACTTACACACATGGCTTAATTATATGCTTAAACTCCCTTATTCCTAGGCGTATCTCTTATATTTTATTTTTGTCTTAGAATGATCATGAAGATGCATTTTTGGACTTATTGCGATAGTTTATTTAGGCTGAAAGCAAAGTAGGACGATTTGATCAATAGTTAGCTAAAGGACAAAATCTCTTAAAACTGCTTCTCGGGATATCAAAAAGTTCATATCTTGGCATAACTCACTTCACGATTTGAGACCTTTCTCGGGCCGATATTTGGCATGTACTTCATACTTCATATCTTCGAGAGACGTTCTTGAGATAATGGTCTTCTCTTCGTTAATAGAGTTTCTTCACTTGGAGACTTTTGAGGGGTACTCCAACTTTGTTGACCATGACTTCATGATTATTTCTTCAATCGCTAATTGGGATTTTGAGATAAAACGATCCGCCTCCTTTTCGGACTTGGATCTATTTATCCTCATACCTTGTTATGGTCTTTTCGGATAGACTTCTCCATGATCTTTATGGGATTTGATTGCTTTTTGTCGTGAGTCTTGATCCTTCATATTGATTTTGGGAATAATGCTTTTCACATCACTTTGGATCTTCAGCAATAAAATGGAATCCTCATGCCTTGTTAGGGCCTTTTCGGACTCGCCAATCTTCGCGCCCCGCTTCATAAGTTATGCCTTGGCTATGAACTCTTATCATTACCGAGCAACTTTTAAACGATCTTGGGCTAGAAGCTAAGTAACCTTTCAAATCGTACGACCTTACTTATTGCAGATAAATTATTAGCAAGTGATGGGAGAATAGGCAGATAATCACACCAAGTGAGCTTGTGCAAGAATACCGACTTATAATTGACTCTATCATTTCTCGTCTTCCACAATTTAAAATCTCAAGTAATGAGACTCGTGGATGCTTAGCCTAATAAACCAATTAAGGTCTACATGGTTAAGGATACTAGATAGAATAAACTTGAATAAGTCTATTCGGATTGAGTCAAAATAATCGCAACGGCCTAATATGTCAAGGATTTCAAAACTAGCCACACCACTTTATTAATATTTTTGACTTTATTGCTGGATATATACATATGAAAGCAACGATAAAAATTTAAAAATTACGACAAAATGGCCAAAGTTAATTAAAAATTTGAAAAATGCTGAAAAAGATGATTTTCCGGTTAATAAAGGCATTTTCATGGAAAAGTCCACTTAAAACTTCGATAGAAGTCCCCCCCTACACTTAATATAAACATTGTCCTCAATGTTTAAGCATGTGGGCAAAATCTCCCCTACACTTATGACATTGTGCACGTTGGTTAACTCAAGTTAAGGAAGAGACGACTAACATGATCAGTTTCAAATGTGAGTATGAAGAAAATTGAATCACGATAGTTGAGAGATAGAACCGGATTTCGGATAACACGGGAGCACGGTTCTTTAAGGATTCCAAGAGTGCATTTATCCCTGTAATCACATCACCATCCAAAAACAAGCAACCTATATAGCTCCCCCTACACTTAAGATGAAAAACGGGAAAGGGGGATAGATACTCGGGTTGCCTCCCGAGGAGCGCTTGTTTTTGTTTACCGAGTCGCGAGCCTGACTCGATCCCAAACTAATTCAAGGGAAACGTGGTGAGGGATGGAATCATCTCTTGAGAGAAGTCCTCACCAAAGTACAATTTCAAACGCTGGCCATTCACCTTGAAGTTGGGCCCATTTGGCTGAGAAAGCTCAATGGTGCCATAGGGAAAGACATTGGCGATGGTGAATGGACCAGACCATTGGCTCTTCAACTTACCTGAGAAGATCTTCAACCGAGAGTTAAACAGTAAGACTTGATCACCAACGTGGAACTCTCGGTTCTTGATTTTAGCATCGTGGATAATCTTGGTCTTCTCCTTGTAGATCAATGAGTTCTCGTAAGCTTGATTCCTCAATTCTTGTAGCTCGTTGAGTTGAATCTTGCGAAAATCACCGGCTTTGTTGATGTCGAAGTTAGCCCACTTCAAGGCCCAGTATGCCTTATGTTCCAGCTCGATAGGGAGGTGGCATGCTTTCCCGTACACAAGACGATAAGGTGTACAACCAATCGGTGTCTTATAGCTGGTACGGAAAGCACACAGAGCATCATCAAGTTTATCGGCCCATGAGGCACGATGCTCTCCTACAGTACGTTCCAAAATTCACTTCAATCCACGGTTGGATATCTCGGCTTGACCGTTGGTTTGAGGATGATAAGCGGTGGAAAGACGGTGATTGACACCATACTTAGCCATGACTCTTGCAAATTGATCATTGCAAAAATGAGTCCCGCGGTCACTGATAATAGCACGAGGAACACTGAATCGAGCAAACAGTTGTTTCAAGAAATTACAAACCACCCTCGTGTCGTTAGTGGGTAAAGCCTTGGATTCAACCCATTTGGAAACGTAGTCAATAGCGACAAGGATGTATTTGTTGCCTTTAGAAGAAGGGAATGGCCCCATAAAGTCGATGCCCCATACATCAAAGATTTCACATTCTTGTATGAAATTTTGAGGCATCTCATCTTTATGTGTGATCTTGCCTTGTTTTTGGCAAGCATCACAATGTTTAACCATCTCGTGAGCATCACGGTAAATGGTGGGCCAATAGAATCCCGAATCAAACACTTTTTTGGCGGTGTAGTTGGGACCAAAGTGACCACCGGTGGGTCCTTTGTGGCAAGCCTGGAGAATGTCAAAAGCTGCCGGTCCATCAACACATCGGCGAATAATCAGATCGACACATTGTTTGAATAGAAAAGGGTCATCCCAAAAGTAAGTCTTAACATCGTTCAAGAACTTCTTCTTTTGTTGGGATGTTAACCCTTTGATGAGAACACCACCTGCTAAGTAGTTTGCAATATCGGCAAACCACGGGGTGCCATCAAGACTGAGATTTATAGACATTAAGGTCTCAAGGGGGAAAGAGTCATTGATCTCTGTGTTCGGATGATCCCCTTGATATGGATCCTCAAGTCTGCTCAGATGATCCGCGGCTAGGTTTTCAGCACCCTTCTTGTCACGAATTTCAATGTTGAATTCTTGAAGGAGTAAAACCCAGCGAAGAAGTCTTGGCTTAGAGTCATGCTTAGTCATCAAGTACTTCAATGCGGAATGGTCCGTGTATACGATGGTGGTGGATAAAACAAGATAGGGGCGAAATTTTTCAAAAGCATAGACAACAGCTAAAAGCTCTTTTTCGGTTGTCGTATAATGCAATTGAGCCCCCGTCATTGTTTTGCTAGCATAGTGGATTGGTTGGAAATGTTTGTTGATCCTTTGTCCCAAAACCGCACCAATAGCAAAGTCGCTAGCATCGCACATCAATTCAAAGGGTAGCTCCCAATTAGGGGTAACCAAGACCGGTTCCTTAGTTAGCTTATCCTTAAGAAGATTGAAGGCTTCGATACACTCTTTAGAAAAGATAGAAGGAGTATCTTTTTCCAAGAGGTGGGTCATCGGGCGAGCGATTTTAGAGAAATCCTGAATGATTCGACGATAGAAGCCCGCATGACCCAGAAAACTTCTCACACCCTTCACGGTTGAAGGTGGAGGTAATTTGGATATGACATCTACTTTAGCACGGTCGACTTCAAGACCGGCATTAGAGATTTTGTGTCCTAGCACAATGCCTTCTTTTACCATAAAATGGCATTTTTCCCAATTCAGAACAAGGCGAGTGTCTTCGCACTGCTTAAGCATACGTTCCAAATTGGCAAGGCAAGAAGAGAAGGAATCCCCGAAGACCGAGAAATCATCCATGAAGACTTCCATGGTTTGTTCAACCATGTCATGGAAGATAGCCAACATGCACCTTTGGAAAGTCCCGGGGGCATTGCATAAGCCAAAAGGCATCCTTTTGTAAGCAAATGTGCCATAGGGACAAGTAAATGTTGTGTTCTCTTGATCTTGGGGATCGATGGGTATTTGGAACTAACCCGAGAAACCATCAAGAAAGCAGTAATATTCATTACCCGCTAAACGTTCAAGCATTTGGTCCATAAAAGGAAGAGGGAAATGATCCTTTCTCGTGGCATCATTGACTTTGCGGTAGTCTATACAAACTCTCCACCCAGTAACGAGACGGGTAGGAATCAACTCGTTGTTTTGATTGGGCACAATGGTAATCCCGCCTTTCTTAGGCACACAATGGACTGGACTAACCCATGGTGAATCCGAAATAGGGTAAATCATACCCACATCAAGAAGTTTGATAACCTCTTTTTTTATGACTTCATGGATTTTAGGATTCACCCTTCGTTGGCTTTGAATTGTGGGCTTAAAGTCGTCCTCCATGAGAATTTTATGTGTGCAGAAGTGAGGATCAATTCCACGGATATCGGAGATTTTCCAAGCGATAGCTCTTTTATGCTTATTCAACACGGCGATGAGTCGGGATTTTTCTTCTTCTTTTAGGTCCTTCGCGATGATAACCGGTAACTTCTCGTTGTCTTCAAGGAAAACGTATTCAAGATGAGGAGGTAGGTCCTTAAGCTCAAGAGTAGGAGGATCCTCAATAGATGGTGAAACTAACGATGGATCATCATTAGTCACCTCTTTAGGAGAAGGAGGAGAAATCGGGTCTTCATTGAGAAGTCTCTCAATAGTACGAATGTCTTCATCCCAATCGGTGGAAGAATTATCTTACTTAATATCGAGAGGACCCAAGCTAGCTTCGAAATCATCCAAGTCACTTTCTCCAAAAGGAGTCAATGCCGGAGCAATTGAGGCAACGGTCTCAACATTGGGTAGAGAAGAAAGAGTACTTTTGCAAGCATCATGAAAATGTTCTTCACAAGCCTCATCGAGAACATCAATAGCATTAACACTCTCATATGAATAAGGCTGCTTAGAAATCTTACCCATGTTGAAGACAATTTTGTCGTCACCAACTCTCATGATTATTTCGCCCGCGGCTACATCAATGAGAGTGCGACCGGTCCTCAGGAATGGACGTCCAACGATTAATGGAACACGAGGATCCATCTCGTAGTCAACGACAACAAAATCCGCCGGGAAGGTGAATTTGTCAACGCCAACAAAGACATCTTCGGCAATCCCCACTGGATAAGCAACCGTACGGTTAGCTAATTCCAAAGTCATTTTGGTGGGGACTAGCTCGGGGAGAGATAATTGCTTCCAAACGCTTAAAGGCATTAAGTTGATACTGGCACCTGGATCGGCTAGGGCCATGCAATTCTCTACTCCCGGGAAGTTGCAAGGAATCAAGAAGCGACCCGGATCACCAAGTTTGGTGGGCAATTTCCATAAGAGCACTGCGGAGCAGTTCTCATTAAGTTGGGTCTGAACAATGTCAAGAAGCTTCTCCTTGTCACTTAGAAGATCTTTAAACATCTTAGCGTATTTGGGCATGTGAGCGAGAGCCTCGGCAAAGGAGATGTTAAAATTCAATTGTTTAAACATTTTTAGAAAGTTTGAAACTTGAATATCATCCTTGCTCTTTTGCTTCTCTTTCCTCAACCTTGAAGGATAAGGTATATTGGATGAAGAATAAGGCTTTAGGGAAGTAGGATCACTCACAACCACGGGTGGTGGGGAAATGGGGATAGAAGGTGAAGGAGGTGAGGAAAGTTGCTCTTGTTCCTTGTTCACAATCACGGGTGGAGGTGTAGGATGCTCGGGTTCCGTATAACCTTTTCCACTATGAGTGGTGATTGCTTTCATCTCCCCTCTTGGATTCGCAACGGTGTTACTCGGAAGAGTACCCGAAGCAGAGGGTTGATTACCTTGGATGAGCGAACCAATCATATCACGAATGTTAAGCGCTTGAGTGCTGAAAGAATCTCTGATGTCGGCACGGATCTCATTGCTCTGTTTTGCCATATCATTCCTAAGCTCGGCTCGAATATCGCTCCCTTGTTACGCCATGTCATTCTTCAAGTTGACAAATTGACTCTGAAGATTCGTCACCATCTCTCGATTAGTCTTCATGAACGTCTCGACGTCTTGATTCACTGCCATCGGTTGATTGAGAGGTGGAGCTTGGTAAGCTTGAGAATTTCCTTGAGTTGGGTATGGGTTTCTTTGGGATTGATATTGATTTTGAGCACGAGGTTGGGATTGGTTGTTTCGGTTATAGCTTTGTTGTTGGTTTTGGTTCTGAGGAGGGAACCCTGGTGGAGCAAGATAATTGTTTGAACGATAACTTAGCAAACTACGGTCTCCTTGAGGACGTGCTTGATAGCCCCCCGTGGGATAAGTACCGTATGCCGCGTTAACGTTTTCAGAGAAATTGCCTTGGGTAGAAGGACAATCATTGTAAGAATGAGGACCACCACATGTGTCACAAGAAATAGCAACGGCTTTAGCTTGTTGAAAGTGGTTTGTGGCCATGGTCATGAAATTCTTGTTCATCTCAGCGAGTTGTCGAGAAATTTCAGTCATCTCAGGATTGGAAGTAGTAGAAGAAACATTGATTCTCGAGTTAGATCTTGAGGATGCGGATGAATCCCAATTCTTTTGGTGAGTAGTCATGTTTTCAATCAACTCTCTACATTCCTCCGGTCTCATTTTCATAAAAGTACCACCGGCGGCGGCGTTGATCGTGTCACGATCATGAAAAGTGAGACCATTGTAGAAAGTATCAATGAGAGTGACGGGGAGCATGTTGTTATTTGGACAGCGGTCAATCAAATCATTGTACCGTTCCCAAGCATCAAAGAGCGATTCATCATTGTCTTGCATGAATCCACTAATTTGGTTACGAAGGCTCGTGACCATGGATGGTGGGAAGTAGCGCGACAAAAAGCGTTGAGTCATGTCGTCCCAAGTATGAATAGAGTTCTTTGGGAGACGGTCAAACCATTTTTTGGCATGGTGAGAAAGCGAGTGGGGAAAGAGTTGAAGGCGAAGGTCATCCATAGAAACACCGGGGGACTTCATGCTTTGGGTAATGGTAATGAATTTGTCGAGGTGTTTGTTGGCATCATCATCCGAAATTCCGCGAAATGGGTTAGTTTGCACTTGTTGGATCATGTGATGCTTGAACGAAAACTCCTGAGCCGTGACATGCATCGGCGCAATCGGGCCTCCACGTCCGTTCATCGTGGGTTGACATAGCTCCTCCATGGTTCGTAGGTCGGGTAAGGGTGGATTATTCATGTTTTGGTGGGGTGGGTTATTATTGTTGTTGTTATTTGGGAGGGGTGGATTATTATAGTTGTTGTTGTGTACACCGGCCATGTCTAAATCTTCGAGAGTCTCCGGCTCTGAATAAGACGTTGATCGAGTACGCATACACTAAAAAGAAAATGCAAGAGAAAATATTTTTGGTTTTATAGGTTTTTTAATGTTTTTGTATTTTTGAAAATTTTTGTGCTTGAAAATAACGTTCCCGAAAGAACGGATCCCAAAATCCAATTTTTCTCACAAAAAACTGTTGATCTTAACGAGAAGAGCCGGCAGCGGCGCCATTTTAATAACTGTTATTTTAGTTAATAAAAAGGTTTTGCTTGCAAGATCTTTCTTTGCGTTGCTCGTACCCAATTGATATATGTCGTTGTTTCGTTCTCGGTGTCTTCTCGAATTGATCACGGTCAAAAGTGGAATAGTTGTAAATGGTGACTAAAAAGGGGGAGCTTTGGTCTAAATCTACTAAAATGATAAGATTAAACTAAAGATAATTACTGAAAATAAGGATCGAATTTAAGACTAGAACAAAACTGGAATTTTACCTTTACTCGGAATAAGGATTATCCGGAATATGTTGCCCTACTCGGAATATCAGCTCTTATTCGGAATAATACGGCTATGCGGAATAATTGCCCTTACTCAGAATAAATCTCTACCCGGAATAAATTGTGCTTATGCGGAATGTTAAGCTATCCGGAATAAGTACTCTACTCGGAATGTTCATGGCCATGCGGAATGTTTTGGAAAGAAGGCCTATGCGGAATAATTAAAAAGAGACCCTATTCGGAATATTTGAAAGAAAGCTATGCGGAATGTTTTGAACAAAAAACCTATGCGGAATAAAAGACTCCTACTCGGAATAATTGGAAAGAAACTCTATTCGGAATAACAAAACCCTATACGAAATATGACCACTACTCGAAATATTTTTTAATATTGCGAATAAACAACAAAATCCCACCTTAATCCGGAATAATTAGGTATTCCAAACCAACACAATCCCAGACTCCCTATTCGGAATCTGGGGAAACTCGGTAACTAAATAGCGAAGAACAGGGGGTTAAGAAACACGAATTTTTACTCAAAATTCACCAAGTTTTTAATCGAAACTTATACCAATTTCACCACGAATCATTTACCTAAGGTAAACCTTAATCCAAAACAACAAAAACATAAACCTACTTACTTTTTATGATCAAACCAATAAAACAAAACTTAAGAACTTAGAATCAAAAAGAGATGAAGAACAAGATGATGGAAAGATTAAACGTAGACTTGTATTAATGATTTAGGATTCAACAAACAATGTGGAAAGATCTAACTTACAAGATTGGAAGAAATCAAACAAAGATGAAAACCACTCCTTAAGGGAGATGGTTTTCTTCCTACGAAATAGGAAAAAACTGTAACAGAAAAGAACTCGTGGAAAGTCTTGAATGGGAGGAGTATTTATAGGCTTCTCCCTTGGTTGGTGAGTGGGCTTTCTTCCTTTCTTTTTGTCTTCTCGTCTTTTCAGAAAAGTTGACGTTTTCGATTTCGATTCGGGATTTGTCGACGAATAATTTCAACTCGTCTTTTAATTTCTTCATTTAATAGACTTGAGTTTCTTCTTCATAGGTAAATCTTCCGTCTTTTGTCCTTTTCTTCGATAAATCTTCAAATAGGCCCATTGACTTCAAATCTTTTGCATCTCTTGGACTATAGACCTCATCTTTTCGTCTTTTTCCTCGATAAAACCCGTGCAATCCCGTGTTTTCTCCAATATTTATCCGGTTGACTCTGAAAACACAACAAACACACAAACCACGCATAATTCCAAACAAATGACATTAAATACGCGTTTTGGTCTTGTTTTAGTAAGAAATAAGTGGTAAAAGGATGGGTGTTTTCACACCTATCACTAATCAACGTGTGTCTTCTTCTATAGGAGAAATTTCCACTACCATCGTTAGCGGACCACATCTTAAGAGCACTAGAATGCAAGATAAGGTCATGCCTAACAATAGTCAAGGAAAGAAGTTGGAAGTAGAAGACTACCGTAGGAATTTTATGTTTTCTAAGAATAAAATGTTTGTAACTGCATGTAATAACGGTTTGAATGCTAAGACCTAGAATGTTGAATTTGCTTGTGTTGAATGTGGAATATGTGTTCGTACTTTCAATCATGATGCTTGTGCTTCTACTCATAATGGCGTGAATGCTAGAACTAGGAAGCCTATTCTTGTGCCCACTAGTACTAGAAAACCCACAAGAACTTTGAACCAATCCACTGCTCAACCACTTAAGAAACTAAGTGCGTTAAAAGTCACTACTCTGCGTAAACAAAACATGTTAAAGAAACTTTATGAGAACATGAGTAGGACATGTAAACGGGGGTACTCGAGATTTACACCACCCAGATACAAATGGATACCTAAGACTACCACTATTGTAATTGGGTCTATGAATGTTAGCTTACCTTTAGGATTTGCATCTAGGCCTACTAATACTTTGGAACCCACTTCTATCATGGGCTCCCATTTGTAAAACTTTACATTGTCTTCTAATTCTTATGCAGCTCATCGAAATAATTCTATTCATAATGGACTCCGGGTGCACAAAGCACGTGACGGGAAATCTCAAGCTTCTCAGTAACTTCGTGGAGAAGTTTCTGGGTACGGTACGGTTTGGAAATGATCAGTTTGCACCGATACTCGGATATGGAGATTTGGTTCAATGGAATATCTGTAACACCCCACTTGGATAAATGGACCGTTACGTGTATTTATGGCGTGTCATCAAAGCATGCAAGGCAATGTATTAAACATTACCTGACCAAACGGAAGTACCGGAATCAAACATCGGTAGTCCAACATAAGCCCAAAATATAAAGATTAAGTACTGAAAGAAAAAGGACGAAACAGTGTCCAAACAACCAAAGTAAAGTAACGTAATGGGTGCATAAAAATAAAGGAGTCTGGATAGCTCCCATCCAAATGCACGTACTCTCATAGAAGTCCTAAGATCGTCCCTATGAACCTGCCGTTTGGAAACATAAATGGAAACTACGGCTGAGCATAACGCTCAGTGGACGGATATAGCATGATAAGAATGTTCTGAAAGTAATGAATTAGAAGACAACAATGAAGCTATAAGACTGATATGTAACATGTGGTAGAACTCTGCATAAACTCTGAAAAACCTGATTCATATATACTGATACTGAAATATAACTATAAATTCTGAAACATGCATTTACTGTATTTTATTTGCCAGAGCTTATATAGGTCACGTGCTGTAACAACCGTGCATGCATAACTGGAGGGGTGACCTCGTCATGCTGTAGAGGGGTGACCTCTAAATAACTGTGCTGGGTGGAGGGATCAGCTCCAATGTGAAGGATGTAGAGCACACACCACATTCACCCTGATAACTTGTAACACATATAAGCCTAGGATGCATCCATACGCCCCACTAAAAATACTGATAAAATGGCCAAGCTGAGCTGAGTGGGACGATGTAGGATATCACTCTCCGGCATGTGAGTCACGACACTGGTGCCTCTAGTGCCGTGGTTACGGTACCTCCGTAACTAGTACATAAACTGGTCGTGCTTGTATATAATGCTCAGGCAATTTATTTAGTTATTAATATGATTACTGATAAACTTAAACATATACTGGGGAAAAACATTTGGCTGAAGACGGGAAATCCTAATCATGCATAGAAAGGAAGTCCTTACTGAAAGGACGAAAAATCCGTACCTCGTGTCCAGTAACTGACTGAATGGAAGACTGAACGAATACTACTCGGGCTTCATGCGTGCTACATGAATAAAGGACGTGAATAAGTTAACTGATATTCGTTTATGGAATTTTACTGATCTTATTGGCTTCTTATTTATTCATTTTATTTGATTCTGAAATTCTGTACGTATACCAACTGATAAATCTGAACTTATATTAATTCATTTTAATGTATTATTTTCTACTATTAATTATGGTACAACGTATTTCTGACGCTATAGTAATACTACCTTAAGTATCCCGCTAAAATAAAAAGTTTCTTAATTTTGAAGTTCCCAAAATAATTTAACTTATTTAATAAAATTATACCCTTTTAAATATTAAGGAACTATATTAAATTAATACATTTAAAATATATTTTAAACGTTGATAAAACAATTTAATTGAAAAAGGTATAATATAAAAATATTTATTTTATTATTTATAATAATGTCCCGAGCCTACCGAGATATCCCATCTCGGTCGCACTAAACAAATCAACAAATAATGATAAATCTACATATATAAATCTGTCCACCAGAATTTGTGACAGAATTATGTGTCACTAAAAACTGTCGCTAAAGTTGTTCTTTTAAAAACTGTATACATATAACAGTTTTCCGACAGAAACACTGTCGCTAAAACTGTCGCTAACATTATTAAACATATCCATTTAATAGTCCCAATTTCCCACTGGTTTTACATATGCTTCCCACTGTTTGGTCATGTTTTCCCACTATTTATATACCCAAACGCACCCTTATTATATCCGCAGCCCCCAAACGCACCCCTTTGGTCGAATCTGGCCCTAGCCGCCCCTGTGTGGGTCACGGCTGGGCCAAGCTGGAGTCACCGAGACATGGTGGTCTTGGTTCACATGAACCAACACACCCGATCATCATAAGCTAAACAAACACCCCTTTGCTTGGGTCTTTTGACCCTCGTCGTCCAACAGTAGGCTACACCGAGACCCACTGTGGTCTCGGTTTGATCATCATCCCAAAACCCGACACCCCTTAACATAGGTTTATGTGTTGGTTTTGATTTGTATAAAAGAAAACATTTTCTCCTTGATTCATCAAATCTAATTCGTGATTTATATAAATTGATAAACGAAAAGGATAAATACCGTAATAGTTTGATAACCGGAAGGTACGTACAAGGATTTCTAGATCAAAACACGACCGGACCTCCTTTTCTTTCTTCTACTACTGGCGGCTACCAAGGGGTTAGGGAAACCCTAATTTTTTTTTTCTCTCGGCTGTTATGGGAAAAAGGAGAACTCCCGTTTGATTTGTGTAACCAAAATGGGCTAAAGCCCATAATCCCTTTTTTTTTATAAAAACCGGCCCCCTCCTTCACTTTAAATTTATATTTATTTATTTATTTTTATTTTTTTTAAATACTTATATATTCTAGTGTTTGTTTTCGTCGATAATTTCCACGTAAATTGTGTAATTAATTAACTGCGTATTTACATCTCCCGATTTAAATACGGGTTTTACAATTCTTCCCCTCTAAAAAGAATAATTCGTCCCCGAATTAAGGATACGACCGTACTGGGTTTTACAATTCTTCCCCTCTAAAAATGAAGAATTCGTCCCCGAATTGTAAGGTATTTAAGCTGACTGGAGTAAAAGCTGAAATGCTAATAAGCTGGAAGACATAAAAGCTGAAAAGACATACCCGAATCAAAACTGAAAGTGAGGATAAGAAGTCCGTATAGACTCCTCTGTTTCCCAAGTGGCCTCCCGCTCGGTATGGTCCCTCCACAGGATTTTGACGAAAGGAATGGTCTTCCTTCTCATGACTTGATCCTGGCGATCTAAAACTGCTTCGGGTTCCTCAATATAAGATAGATCCTCCCGAATCTGATCGAGTGGATAATTTACTTTGTGAAGCTCATGATAGTTGTACCCCCTGAGTAATGATACATGAAACACGTTATGGACGTGTGAAAGCTAAGGTGGTAACGCCAATCGGTATGACACTTCACCGATACGTTCAAGGATTTCGAACGGTCCGATGTAACGAGGGCTGAGCTTTCCTTTGAGGCCAAAACGTCTGACACCGCGTGCGGGTGATACTTTGAGGAACACATGATCCCCAGTCTGAAAAGATAGATCTCTGCGATGCTTGTCGGCGTAACTCTTCTGGCGAGTACGCGCTTCTTGCAGTTTTTCCCTAGCGATGGCGACCTTTTCATTGGTCAGTTCTATCAATTCTGGTCCTTCAATCAAACGTTCTCCCACCTGATCCTAACAAATAGGAGCACGGCATTTCCTGCCGTATAACATCTCGAATGGAGCACGCTTGATACTAGCATGCCAACTGTTGTTGTAGGCAAACTCGACAAAGCAGATATAGTCATCCCAGTATCCTGTCCATTCTAATGCACAGGCGCGTAGCATGTCCTCTAAGGTCTGGATGGTACGCTCTGACTCACCGTCCGTCTGTGGATGGAAAGCTGTGCTGAGCTTGAGCCTAGTTCCCCAAGCTTTATGCAAACCTTCCCAGAAGTGACAAGTGAAACGGGGATCCCTATATGATATAATTTCAGAAGGTGTACCGTGTAATCGTACGATCTCCTCGGTGAATAGTTTCGCTAATTTACTGACTGCGAAATCTTTGCGAATAGGAATGAAATGTGCCGACTTGGTCAAACGATCGACAACAACCCAGATTGCATCATGTCTCCGATGAGTCTGTGGTAGTCCTGTGACAAATTCCATAGAGATCTTGTCCCATTTCCACATTGGAATATCTAATGGCTGGAGAAGACCACTGGAACGCTGGTGCTCTATCTTAACCTGCTGACATGTTAAGCATTTAGACACAAATGTTGCGACATCCTGTTTCATGCCGCTCCACCAGAAATGCTGCTTAAGATCGTGGTACATTTTGGCGGAACCCGGATGGATAGAGAACGGAGAGCTGTGAGCCTCAGTCATTAAGGCTTCTCTGAGAGCAGGGTCTTCTGGAACGCAGAGTTTGGTACCCTGCCATACGATACCATCGTCATCGATGCGAAATTCGGTCTGCTGGTCAATGTTCTTGATAATCGCCCAGATTTCACCATCATCCTTTTGGGCGGCTTTAATCCTAGAGAGTAAATCTGGTTCTACCCTCAAACTAGCCCAGTATCCCCTCTGTCCGCGTACTAAGAGCTCAATATCATACCGCTCTAAATCTCGAATAATTTCTTCCTGAACTTTGATGCCATTTATCATACCTGACTTTCTGTTAAGGGCATCTACTACTACATTAGCTTTGCCTGGGTGATACTGGATATTAGTGTCATCGTCTTTTAGCAGTTCTAACCATCGCCTCTGTCTCATGTTCAGCTCTCGCTGTGTAAATATATACTTGAGACTTTTGTGATCGGTGAAGATATCACACGACTCACCGTATAAATAATGCCTCCAGATTTTAAGGGCGAAAACGACTGCTGCGAGCTCTAGATCATGAGTAGGGTAATTTTTCTCATACGGCTTCAGTTGACGCGAAGCATAAGCAATGACTTTCCCATGCTGCATAAGAACACAGCCTAAGCCCTTTCCTGATGCGTCGCTGTAAATCTGATAACCACCTGTACCGGCTGGAAGAATGAGTATCGGGCTGAGATCAATCGATGCTTGAGTTCCTCAAAACTCTTTTCTCTCTCCTCGGTCCATATAAACTTCTCACCTTTCCGCATAAATTGGGTCAATGGTAACGCCAAACATGAGAAGTTTTCCACAAACCTGCGGTAATAACCCGCCAACCCAAGAAAACTACGTATCTCTGTGACAGACGTCGGTCTTGGCCATTTGGTGATAGCCTCCACCTTCGTAGGATCCATAGTGATTCCTTCCGCAGAAACAATATGACCTAGAAACGCCACTGTATTCAGCCAAAATTTGCACTTCGAAAATTTAGCATATAGTTTTTCTCGTCTGAGAATCTGCAAAACTATACGGAGATGATTCTCATGTTCCTCTTTGGATTTGGAGAAAATAAGGATATCATCGATGAATACAATCACAAACTTGTCTAAGAATTCGTGGAAGACTCTGTTCATCAAGTCTATAAATACTGCAGGCGCATTCGTGAGACCGAATGGCATAACAACAAACTCGTAATGACCGTACCTCGTGCGAAAAGAAGTTTTGGTTATATCCTGCTCTTTTACACGCAACTGATGGTAACCTGATCGTAGATCGATTGTTTAGAAGTGCTTGGCACCCTGAAGCTGATCGAATAAGTCGTCAATACGAGGAAGTGGATAACGATTACGAATAGTGAGCTTATTCAACTCACGGTAGTCAATACACAATCGCATACTACCATCCTTCTTCTTGACAAACAAAACTGGAGCGCCCCAAGGTGACACGCTTGGACGAATGAAACCCCTTTCTAGCAGTTCCTGAAGCTGATCTTTCAGTTCCTTAAGCTCTACAGGAGCCATGCGGTAAGGAGCTTTAGATACTGGTTCTGCACCTGGAATGAGATCGATACCAAATTCTACCTCTCGCATGGGAGGTAAACCTGGAAGTTCCTCTGGAAAGACATCTGGAAAATCTGACACCACTGGGTGATCATGAATTGAAGGTGCCTCTGAAGTCGTGTCATGAACTGTAGCTAGAAAACCCTCACAACCATGGTATAGTAAGGTACGCGCCTGTAAAGCCGAAATGATTTGAACATGTTTTCCTGGTAGGAAGCCGTGGTGAATAAACTCTGGTGTCTGGACATCACCAAAGATAACCCGGTGAGCATGACAGTCTATAGTGGCACGATGAACCGACAACCAATCCATACCTAGAATAACATCGAATTCACACATATCTAAAGGAAGTGCACTGACTGGACGGATATTATCATCAAAATCAAGAGGGAGATCCTTATATACTTGGGTAATGAGTACAGAGTCTCGCATGGGGGTGGATATACTAAGTACATTGTCTAGTGGCGTAGGGGTCATGTTTATTTTAACAGCATATGAAGTAGATATAACTGAGTGGGTGGCGCCTGTATCGAAAAGTACGCAAGCAGCATGTTCGTGTATAAACAAAATGCCAGTAATGGTACCTGTGGTCTTATTTGCTTGTTCACGGGTAGTAGTGTAGACACGACCAGTGGTTGGTGGTATCGGTGGTGGTGGAGGTAAAATCTGAGGAATCTGGCCTGAGGTACCAGCAGTATTCCCACTCTTGTAATCTCTCTTCAGATGGTCCGGCTGGCCACACTGGAAACAACCACTTGTACCACGACAGCACGGTCCCGTGTGTTTCTTTCCACATGTGATGCAAGTGGGATAAGTATACACGGTAGAAGCAACTATGGTTTACTGAGAGCCTGATTTACGATGAAAAACACGTGTCACGATTCTGATATCTTAACCTGAAATAAGGCTGTCTGACTGAAATTAAAATTACCAGAATTTGCCGGTCAGGCAACCTGCTGACCCCTGTTGTTTTGGTCACGCCCCTGTCCAGCATCTCTGTTGGAATTTACAAAAATTTAAGATCTGTTTTACACGATAGTTTAGTATTTCTGGAGCTTAAAGACTCACCTGTAGCTGCCAGATGAGTTGGAGCTGCCGCGGTAATTATCACCGCCGCTCCTCTTATCTGACCGATTACGGTCATATGACTGGCCGTGGTTCCTGTAGTTCTTATGCGGAGTAGCCGATTGGGATCGGTCTCCTCCTCTGTGTCTGTAAGATTATAATTGGATAAGTCATAACATATAAGTTGACAAGCAATAATGGGGCTAAATTGTTTAAGTCTGTTGGGTGAGATGTACCTCTTCTACGGACGCTCTACATTCTCGAGCTCATCCCTCTCGAAAAGCATCTCGACATCCCGAGCTGCATTAGCTACTTGTGACACATTAGTGAATGTGGCACTCATCAGTCTATCTGCAGTCCTAAATTGAAGAGCCCAGCGAAATTGCTTTGCTTGCTCCTCTACGGTACCCGCAGCCTCCCCTAAGAATCCAACCATCCTGAGGTATCGGTGCATGAACTCTATACTGTTCTCGCCATGATTCTGACGAATAACGTGGAAGTCCCTCTTAATCTTAGCTTGCTCCGCATGCGGGAAAAACTGGTCATAGAACATCGTCTTGAAACGTGCCCAGGTCAATGTAAGCTCCCAAGCATCTTCCCCATTGGACAGTTTCTGAGACCTCCACCAATGCAGAGCAGGACCCTCCAGCTTGTAAACTGCAAGCCTAACTTTGAAAACATCACCACAACCCATAGCTCCAAAAATTTTCTCTATATGGTAGATCTAGTCTTTCGCGTCAGTTGGAGCTACAGTCTGCTCAAACAGTCGGGGTTTCGGCTTGTTAAACAGATCCAGCCAAGCGGGTAAAGTGGCAGGTGGTGGAGCAGGAGGGTTGTTATTCTGTTGAGGTCCATTTTGATATTCAGCTCGGATCTCATCACGAATTTGGGGTAACATGGCCTGTATAGCAGCCTGAACAGCAGCAGCAATGGCAGCTGCGTTAGGGTCATTCTCGGTTTCGCGTCTGGGTGGCATCTGAAATAAAAGAGGATAAGTTGATAAAACTGCCAAAATCTGGGTTAATAAATCGGAATATGCATAGTGTAATTCATGAAGGTATAGTCAATAAAATATGACATGAATACTGGTGAACGCCTAGGGTCAGTTCACAAAATGACAATTACTGAAACATAAATCCGACATGAGTAAGGATGAACGCCTATGGTCAGTTCATCCATACAAAATTTAAACTGCAAGGGTGAACGCCTATGGTCAGTTCACCAAAACGAAATTTTCGCTGAAAAGCACATGCGATTAAGTATGGCCAGTCCTGTACCAACTGTTTACTTAATCAAAATTTTGAAATCCGACTGATAAAATTCATGAGTAGCATGGAAAATAACGACGCCAAAATACAAGAAGTTCTTGGTGACTACCCACTAGTCACAGGTCAAGTTTTAGAGCCTACAGGTCGAACCTTGCGCTCTGATACCATAATTGTAACACCCCACTTGGATAAATGGACCGTTACGTGTATTTATGGCGTGTCATCAAAGCATGCAAGGCAATGTATTAAACATTACCTGACCAAACGGAAGTACCGGAATCAAACATCGGTAGTCCAACATAAGCCCAAAATATAAAGATTAAGTACTGAAAGAAAAAGGACGAAACAGTGTCCAAACAACCAAAGTAAAGTAACGTAATGTGTGCATAAAAATAAAGGAGTCTGGATAGCTCCCATCCAAATGCACGTACTCTCTTAGAAGTCCTAAGATCGTCCCTGTGAACCTGCCGTTTGGAAACATGAAAGGAAACTACGGCTGAGCATAACGCTCAGTGGACGGATATAACATGATAAGAATGTTCTGAAAGTAATGAATTAGAAGACAACAATGAAGCTATAAGACTGATATGTAACATGTGGTAGAACTCTGTATAAACTTAGAAAAACCTGATTCATATATACTGATACTGAAATATAACTATAAATTCTGAAACATGCATTTACTGTATTTTATTTGCCAGAGCTTATATAGGTCACGTGCTGTAACAACCGTGCATAAATAACTGGAGGTGTGACCTCGTCATGCTGTAGAGGGGTGACCTCTAAATAACTGTGCTGGGTGGAGGGATCAACTCCAATGTGAAGGATGTAGAGCACACACCACATTCACCCTGATAACTTGTAACACATATAAGCCTAGGATGCATCCATACGCCCCACTAAAAATACTGATAAAATGGCCAAGCTGAGGTGAGTGGGACGATGCAGGATATCACTCTCTTGCATGTGAGTCACGACACCGGTGCCTCTAGTGCCGTGGTTACGGTACCTCCGTAACTAGTACATAAACTGGTCGTGCTTGTATATAATGCTCAGGCAATTTATTTAGTTATTAATATGATTACTGATAAACTTAAACATATACTGGGGAAAAACATTTGGCTGAAGACGGGAAATCCTAATCATGCATAGAAAGGAAGTCCTTACTGAAAGGACGGAAAATCCGTACCTCGTGTCCAGTAACTGACTGAATGGAAGACTGAACGAATACTACTCGGGCTTCACGCGTGCTACATGAATAAAGGACGCGAATAAGTTAATTGATATTCGTTTATGGAATTTTACTGATCTTAATGGCTTCTTATTTATTCATTTTATTTGATTCTGAAATTCTGTACGTATACCAACTGATAAATCTGAACTTATATTAATTCATTTTAATGTATTATTTTCTACTATTAATTATGGTACAACGTATTTCTGACGCTATAGTAATACTACCTTAAGTATCCCGCTAAAATAAAAAGTTTCTTAATTTAGAAGTTCCCAAAATAATTTAATTTATTTAACAAAATTATACCCTTTTAAATATTAAGGAACTATATTAAATTAATACATTCAAAATATATTTTAAACGTTGATAAAAAAATTTAATTTAAAAAGGTATAATATAAAAATATTTATTTTATTATTTATAATAATGTCCCGAGCCTACCGAGATATCCCATCTCGGTCGCACTAAACAAATCAACAAATAATGATAAATCTACATATGTAAATCTGTCCACCAGAATTTGTGACAGAATTCTGTGTCACTAAAAACTGTCGCTAAAGCTGTGCTTTTAAAACTGTATACATATAACAGTTTTGCGACAGAAACACTGTCGCTAAAACTGTCGCTAACGTTATTAAACATATCCATTTAATAGTCCCAATTTCCCACTGGTTTTACATATGGTTCCCACTATTTTGTCATGTTTTCCCACTGTTTATATACCCAAACGCACCCTTATTATATCCGCAGCCCCCAAACGCACCCCTTTGGTCGAATCTGGCCCTAGCCGCCCCTGTGTGGGTCACGGCTGGGACAAGCTGGAGTCACCGAGACATGGTGGTCTCGGTTCACATGAACCAACACACCCGATCATCATAAGCTAAACAAACACCCCTTTGCTTGGGTCTTTTGACCCTCGTCGTCCAACAGTAGGCTACACCGAGACCCACTGTGGTCTCGGTTTGATCATCATCCCAAAACCCGACACCCCTAAACACAGGTTTATGTGTTGGTTTTGATTTGTATAAAAGAAAAGATTTTCTCCTTGATTCATCAAATCTAATTCGTGATTTATATAAATTGATAAACGAAAAGGATAAATACCGTAATAGTTTGATAACCGGAAGGTACGTACAAGGATTTCTAGATCAAAACACGACCGGACCTCCTTTTCTTTCTTCTACTACTGGCGGCTACCAAGGGGTTAGGGAAACCCTAAATTTTATTTGTTTTTCTCTCGGCTGTTATGGGAAAAAGGAGAACTCCCGTTTGATTTGTGTAACCAAAATGGGCTAAAGCCCATAATCCCTTTTTTTTTATAAAAACCGGCCCCCTCCTTCACTTTCCTTTTATATTTATTTATTTTTTTTATTTTTTTAAATACTTATATATTCTAGTGTTTGTTTTCGTCGATAATTTCCACGTAAATTGTGTAATTAACTAACTGCGTATTTACATCTCCCGATTTAAATACGGGTTTTACAACTATCAAACAGGTTTACTACGTCGAGGGACTGAATCACAATTTATTCTCGGTTGGTCAATTTTTTGATTCAGATTTGGAAGTGGCTTTTCGGAAAACTACTTGCTATGTTAGAGACTACGATGGGAATGACCTTCTCACAGGTTCTCGTGGTTCTGATCTCTACGCAGTAACTCTTCAAGACACATATTCAACAAATCCCATTTGCTTAATAGATAAAGCTTCATCATCTCAAGCATGGTTATGGCATCAACGATTGTCACATTTCAACTTTGACACCATCAACTTGCTTTCGAAGAATGATATTCTGACCGGTCTTCCTAAGTTAAAATTCATCAAAGATTATCTTTGTTCTTCTTGTGAGTTGGGGAAATCAAAAAGAATGTCTTTCAAAATGAAGACCACCCCAAGCTCAAAAGGACGATTGGAACTTCTGCACATGGATTTATGTGGTCCCATGCCTGTAGAGAGTATTAACGGGAAAAAGTATATTCTCGTGATTGTTAATGATTTCTCTAGATACACATAGACTTACTTCTTAAGGTCCAAAGATGAAACACCGGAGGTTCTCAAAAACTTTCTAAAGATGATACAACGCAATCTTCAAGCTCAAGTCTTAACGGTAAGAACGGATAGGGTACTGAATTTTTGAACAAGACCTTGCAAACTTACTTTCAAGAAGAAGGCATCGAACATCAAACGTCTATTTCTCGAACTCCTGAACAAAACAGCGTTGTCAAAAGACGGAACCATACTTTGGTTGAGGCAGCTCGAACAATGCTTTCCGCTTCAAAATTACCACTATTCTTCTGGGCTGAAGTACTTGCAACTGCCTGTTATACTCAGAATCGT
Organism: Glebionis coronaria; assembly: GCA_025667525.1. Lineage (NCBI taxonomy): Eukaryota > Viridiplantae > Streptophyta > Magnoliopsida > Asterales > Asteraceae > Glebionis > Glebionis coronaria. The sequence goes on from CM046882.1 coordinate 145,931,790, forward strand.
TCTCTTGTAATCCCTAGGCATGAAAAGACACCTTACCACATCATTAATGAAAGGAAACCTACTGTTAAATTCTTTCACGTATTTGGATCTTTATGCTATATTCTTAAAGACGGTGAGAATCTTGACAAGATGAAAGAAAAAGGTGATGCATGTATTTTTGTGGGGTATGCTACATTGTCGAAATGATATCGAGTTTACAACAAGAGAACAAAGATTATTTTCGAAACAATTCATGTGAACTTTGACGAATTGCCACAAATGGTACTTGATCACAACAGCTCAAGTCCCGCTTCTCAATGTCCAGGAATGGCACCTACACAAAACAGTGTACGTCCTGTGCAAGAACATCAAGAAAGTACTCCTACAGCAGACTCGACGGATACGACGAAAATGAATGAGTTGGTTGATTTATATTATCCAGTGTTTGATGAATATTACTATGGAAACAATAAAGTTGTGTCAAAGCCTTCCGCTATGAATACTGTTGATGCACCCGTACCAAGTCAAAAAGATACAACTGCATCTACTTCAGCAACCGTTGCTCAAGAGACAATTCCATTGGATACTCAACAAACTCAAGAAACCATCATACAACCAACATCACCAACCGTCAATGATGCAGGAGGAAACAACAATCAAGCAGTCGATGCACAATCTGATGAAGAAGAATTTATCAACCCATTCGGTACACCAGTACGCGAAGTCAGAGAGTCTTCTACTCAACATGTTGATCCGTCAAACATGCATACATTCTATCAACGATATCCATCCACTCACCATTGGACTCGTGATCATCCATTTGTTCAAGTAATTAGAAATCCTTCACAACCGGTTCGAACACACAGACAACTCAAAACTAATGGCGATGTATGTATGTATGCACTCACCGTGAGTTTCACTGTACCTACAAACATCAAACAAGCCATGACTGATCACGTGTGGATTGAATCAATGCAAGACGAACTTCATCAATTTAAAAGACTTGAAGTATGGGAACTTGTTGACAGACCATATGGAACATCGGTTCTTCATATTAAATGGATCTGGAAAAAAAATTGGATGAAGAACAAACAAACATCAAAAATAATAAGTGTGAAAACACTTATCCTTTTACCACTTATTTCCAATAATAACAAGACCAAAACGTGTATTTTATGTCGTAAAAGTCGGAGTTATGCATGGTTTGTGTTTTTATTGTGTTTCAGGATAAAAATATGAAAAAGGGAGAAAGCACGGGCTTTCACGGGCTTTTATCGAAGAAAAAGACCAAAGACGAAGTCAAAAGGTCAAAAGTGCAAGAAGAACGGAATTAAAAGGCCTATTCTGAAGATTTATCAAAGAAAAAAGTCTATAAACCGAAGTTTAACGAAGTCGAAGAACCAAGTCTACTAAAAGAAGAAAAATAGAAGACGAGTTCAAGTAATCATTCGACTAATCCCGAGACAAAGTCGAGAAAGCAAGTTATTTAAAAGACGAGAAAGACAAGAAGAAAAGAGGAAGAAACAAGCACCTACTCCTTCTCCTATATATAGTTTAGAAATAGTCATTAAGAGAGAGTTAATTTTTAGTCTTTAATTTTAGTAGGTAATTAAGTGTGTTTTAATTTTTCTTCTCTCTAGTTTCTTTCAAGCTTTTTGATCGTTCACCTTGTAATCTTGGATCTTAATCTTTAATATAATCAAACTTTTTAATAAATTCTCATTCTACCTTTCTTAATCATAATCTATTGTTTGCTTAATTAATCAGGTAGTTGATTTCATTTTTTGATTATGTGACTGGTTTGCATATTGGATTGTGCTTATTGAGTTTGTGTGTTTAAAGTTTTTAGATTATTGTGCTTATTGATTATTTTCTTTATGTTTATTAGTTTTTAAATAAGTTGATTTTGGTAGTTTAATATTTTTATAAAAAGTTGATTTTAAATTTTTGTTTATTTAGTGTTTTTAAAAGTTGTTAAATTGTGTCTTATTAGCTTTTTCTAAAAATTGATTTGGTAAAAGTTTTGGTAAGTGCTTACTTGGTTTTTGCTTATTTTAGTTTAATCCGGATTGTCAAAACCCTCTTTTCCCGAACCTTGAGTCAAAAACCATATTCTCTCGACTTATATACAAACCCCAGTATCCCGAATTAACTACAAATCCTTATCCCGACTTAACCAATTTTTCCCTCCAAAATAATTTTGTTTCCGAATTGAGTGCAAAACACCACTTCTCGAATTACCTGCAAGTGTATTCCGAATTAAATACAAGATTGTGTTTCCCGAATTAAGTGTGATTTTGGATTCCGAATTACATTGGTTATTGATATTCCGAATTACATTTGGGATCTGTTTCCCGAATTAGGTGTAGAACATGTTTTCCGAATTGTGTGCATCATCAACATTCCGAACTAGATTCAGTTCCAACATCCCGAATTAGGTGTTGGACCACCAGATTCCGAACTACTTGTGGAGGTGGACTCCGGATTAAGTGAGGGATTCATTTCCCGAATTAGGTCCACATTCTAGATCCCGAATTAGGTCAACATTCCCGATTCCGTATTAGGTCAGACTCCACTTTCTGAATTGAGTGTAGATTGCTGGATTCCGAATTAGCTGCTGTTTTTGTTTCCCGAATTACATCCCAATCACGGATTCCGAACTAGATCTTGCATCCACTATTCCGAATTAAGTGCTAAGTGTTGTATTGTTATTCCGACTTAGGTCAAATCTTGGCATTCCGACTTATGTTCAGTCTTTGTTTTCCAAATTACTTTCAAACCTTAATTTTTCCCGCCAATTTTAATTAGTTTATTTTTTAAAAGTGTTTGTTCTAATTATTTTTATGTTTACATTTTTAAAAAGTTTAAGTTTTTATAAAGTTTTATGTTTCAAATTTACTTTTAAAGTTTTAATTTTTCGTCATTTATTTTTAAACTCTTTATTTTTAGTGTAACTTTTAAAGCTTTTGTTTTTACTAAACGACATTTACATTTTCACTTTTATTAGTGAATTACCCTTTATTATTTTCACAAAGTTCTACTCTGCAGCATTCACTCTGGATAAGCAATCGAGGTCAGACATTCTTCTTTATTTTTAAAAGCTTTTACGTTTATGTTATTTGTAGACTTAGATAATTAAGCTCCCCCTTTTAGTGACCAATACCAACAATTCCACCATAAACCGTGATCAATTCGATTAGATACCGAGAACAATTGAGTACGCTAAGCAAAATCCACATATTAAATGGCGCCGCTGCCGGCTCTTTTCGTAACGATTAACGGTTTTGGCTAGAAAACATGGATTTTGGGATCCGTTCTTTTGGGAATGTTATTTACAAGCACAAAAATTTTCATAAATCCTAAAAAAATATAAAATTTTCAAAAATCCAAAAAAATAAAAAAAAGATAAAAAAACCAAAAATATTATATTTCATTTTAGTGTATGCGTACTCGATATACGTCTTATTCTGAGCCCGAGACTCTTAGAGACTTAGATATGGCCGGTGTGCACAATAATAATAACAACCCACCTCACCCTAACTTGAATAATAACAACAACAACCATGTCCCTCCACCCGACCTTCGAACGATGGAGGAGCTTTGTCAACCAAGAATGAACGGACGTGGAGGACCGATTGCGTCGATGCAAATCACGGCTCCTGAATTTTCGTTGAAGCATCACATGATCCAACAAGTTCAAAACGCTTGTCCATTTCACGGATTACCGGATGATGATGCCAACAAACATCTCGATAAATTCATAACCGTCACTCAAAGCATGAAATTGCCCGGTGTTTCCATGGATTTTCTTCGCCTTCACCTTTTTCCACACACTTTATCCCACCATGCCGAAAAATGGTTTGATCGTCTTCCCAAAAACTCAATTCATACATGGAATGACATGACTCAAAAAAATTTTGTCGCGCTACTTTCCACCATCCATGGTCACTAGTCCTCGCAATCAAATCAGTGGTTTCACCCAAGAACCTGATGAGTCTCTTTTTGATGCTTGGGAACGTTATAATGTCTTGATCGACCGTTTTCTGAACCATAACATGCTCCCCGTTACTTTGATTGATACTTTCTAGAATGGTTTAACTTTTCGTGATCGTGATACGATTAATGCTGCCACTGGTGGTACTTTCATGAAGAGAAGACCTGAGGAGTGTAGAGAGCTTATAGAGAACATGACCACTCACCACAAAAATTGGGATTCATCCGCATCTTCAAGGAATAACCCGAGGGCCAATGTTTCTTCTACTTCATCAAACCCATAGATAACCGAACTTACCCGTCAAATAGTCGAGATGAACAAAAACTTCTTAACCATGGCTACAAACCAATTTCAACAAGCTAAAGTTGTAGCAACTTCTTGTGAGATTTGAGGGGGTTCTCATTCATACACCGATTGTCCTTCTACTCATGACAATCCGGAAAACGTGTATGCCGCTAACAAAAACTTTTCTACGGGAGGCTATCAAGCTCGTCCTTAAGGTGACCGCAATTTGCTCAGTTATCGTTCAAACAACTTCCTTTCACCACCCGGTTTTCCTCCTCAAAACCAAAACAACTTTAATCGCAACAATCAAAACCAAACTCGAGCTCCTAATCAATATCAAACCCAAAGAAACCCATATCCACCTCAAGGAAATAATCAAGTTTACCAACAAACCGCTTATCAACCACCTGCCTACCATGCTCCTCCTTCCAACCAACCCACAACATTTAATCACGAGGTTGAAACTTACATGAGGACTAATGACGTGCTAGTGAAGAATCTTCAGAGTCAAATCATCAACTTGAAAGGGATATGGCGAAACAAGGGAATGATCTTCGAGCCGATATACGAAACTCTTTAAGCAGTCAAACGAATGACTTAAGGGATATGATGGCTAGTTTCTTCCCAAGTAATCAAACCTCTGGTTTGGGTTCTCTTCCGAGTAACACCGTTGCTAATCCAAGAGGGGAGATGAAAGCAATCACCACCCGAAGTGACAAAGGTTTAAAGGAACCCGAGATTCCTACACCTACACCGGTGATTGTGACAAAGGAAAACGAGTCCCCTTCTCCAATTCCTCCACCTTCTACTTCCACCCCTCCACCACCCAAGGATGTGAGTGAGAATTCCATTCCGAAGACTTCATCTCAACCCGATATACCTTATCCCTCAAGGTTGAGGAAAGAGAAGTTGAAGAACAAGGATGATATTCAAGTTTCTAACTTTCTTAAAATGTTTAAACAATTGAATTTCAACATCTCCTTTGCCGAGGCTCTCGCTAACATGCCGAAATATGCTAAAATGTTTAAGGATCTTCTTAGTGATAAGGAAAAGCTTCTTGATATTGCTCAGACCCAACTTAATGAGAATTACTCCGCGGTTCTCTTATGGAAACTACCAACCAAACTTGGTGATCCAGGTCGCTTTCTCATTCCTTGCAACTTCCCCGGGGTAGAGAATTGTATGGCCCTAGCCGATCTAGGTGCTAGTATTAACTAAATTCCATTAAGTGTTTGGAAACAATTATCTCTACCCGTTCTAGTCCCCACACGAATGACAATGGAATTAGCTAACCGTACGGTTGCTTATCCGGTGGGGATAGCCGAAGATGTCTTCATCGGTGTCGACAAATTCACCTTTCTGGCGGATTTTGTTGTCGTTGACTACGAGATGGACCCCCGTGTTCCAATAATCGTTGGACGTCCATTCTTGAGGATCGGTCGCACTCTCATTGATGTAGCCGCGCGCAAATTAATCATGAGAGTTGGTGATGATAAAATCGTTTTCAACATGTGAAATATTTATAAGCAACCTTATGAACACGAGAGAGTTAATTTCATTGACGTACTTGATGAGGCTTGTGAAGAGAATTTCAAAGACGCTTGTAAAATTGGTTCTTCTTCTCTACCCATTGTTGAGACCGTTGCCTCTATTGCTCCCTCACTAATTCCATTTGGAGAAAGTGATTTCCTTTTGAAAGAATTTGAAGCAACTTTAGGGGATGTGGACTTACAATATGACGCTTCTCCCACTGATTGGGAAGAAGACATTCGTACCATTGAGAAACTTCTCAATGAGGACCATATTTCTCCACCTTCTCCTAAGGAAGTTATAATCGATGATCCGAATTTGACTAAACCTTCCATCGACAATCCTCTGGATTTAGAGCTTAAGGATTTACCGTCTCATCTCGAATACGTTTTACTTGAAGACAATAAGAAGTTACCCGTCATCATTGCAAAGGACTTGAAAGAGGATGAAAAGTCTCGACTTATCGACGTGCTGAAAAATCATAAGAAAGCAATTGCTTGGAAAATTTCCGATATCCGTGGAATTGATCCGAACTTTTGTACTCATAAAATTCTCATGGAAGATGACTTTAAACCCGCAATCCAAAGCCAAAGAAGGGTTAATCCAAAAATTCATGACGTCATCAAGAAAGAAGTTATCAGACTTCTAGATGCCGAAATGATTTACCCTATTTCGTATTTGCCATGGGTTAGTCTCGTCCATTGTGTGCCTAAGAAAGGCGGAATAACTGTTGTTCCTAATGAAAACAACGAGTTGATTCCTACTCGACTTGTCACGGGTTGGCGAGTTTGTATCGATTATCGCAAGCTCAATGATGCCACTCGCAAGGATCATTTCCCTCTTCCTTTCATGGATCAAATGCTCGAGCGTTTAGCGGGTAATGACTACTATTGCTTCTTAGACGGTTTCTCTGGGTATTTTCAAATTCCAATCGATCCTAAAGACCAAGAGAAAACCACATTCACCTGTCCTTATGGAACATTTTCTTACAAAAGAATGCCTTTCGGCTTATGCAATGCTCCCGAGACTTTCCAAAGGTGTATGATGGCTATATTCCATGACATGGTTGAAGAAACTATGGAAGTCTTTATGGATGATTTCTCAGTCTATGGTGATTCTTTCTTTACTTGCCTTGCCAATTTAGAACGCTTGCTCAAACGGTGTAAAGACACTCGTCTCGTTCTTAATTAGGAAAAATGCCATTTCATGGTAAAAGAAGGTATTGTTCTTGGTCTTAAAATTTCCAAAGCCGGTATTGAAGTTGATCGTGCTAAAGTTGATGTGATTGCTAAATTACCTCCTCCTTCAACCGTGAAGGGTATGAGAAGTTTCCTTGGTCATGCGGGCTTCTATCGTCGATTCATTTAAGATTTTTCTAAAATCGCTCGCCCGATGACCCACCTCTTGGAAAAAGATACTCCTTTTATCTTTTCTAAAGAGTGTCTCGAATCTTTCAATCTTCTTAAGGATAAATTAACTAAGGCACCGGTCTTGGTTACCCCTAATTGGGAGTTACCTTTTGAATTGATGTGTGATGCTAGCGACTTTTCTACTGGAGCGGTTTTGGGACAAAGAGTGAACAAACACTTCCAACCAATCCATTATGCTATCAAGACAATGACGGGGGCTCAATTGCATTATACCACTACCAAAAAAGAGCTTTTAGCTGTAGTGTATGCTTTTGAGAAGTTCTGCCCCTATCTTGTTCTTTCCACCACCATTGTGTATACCGATCATTCCGCGTTCAAGTACTTGTTAACTAAACAAGATTCCAAGCCAAGACTTCTTCGTTGGGTTTTGCTCCTACAAGAATTTAAAATCGAAATTCGTGATAAAAAAGGACCTGAAAACCTAGCCGCGGATCATCTTAGTAGACTCGAGGATCCTTATCAATGGGAGCTCCCAAATCAAGAGAGTAATGACTCTTTTCCCCTTGAAGCCTTGATGTCTATTAACTCCAATCTTGATGAAACTCCATGGTTTGTGGACATTGAAAACTATTTGGCGGGTGGAATTCTCATGGAAGGGTTAACGTCCCAACAAAAGAAAAAGTTCTTTAAGGACATTAAGCACTATTTTTGGGACGACCCTTACCTTTTCAAACAGTGTGTGGATCTTGTCATTCGTCGATGTGTTGATGGGCTGGCAGCTTTACTAATCTTGGAAGCTTGCCACAAAGGACCCACCGATGGTCACTTTGGTCCTAACTATACCGCGAAGAAAGTTTTCGACTCTGGATTTTATTGGCCTACCATTTATCATGACGCTCATGAAATGGTTAAACATTGTGATGCTTGCCAAATACAAGGAAAGATCACACATAAAGATGAGATGCCTCAAAATTTCATCCAAGAGTGTGAAATCTTTGTCGTATAGGGTATCGAATTTATGGGGCTATTTCCAGCATCTAAAGGGAACAAGTACATCCTCGTAGCCGTTGACTACGTATCTAAATGGGTGGAGGCCAAGGCTTTACCTACTAACGATGTGAGGGTGGTTGTGAACTTTTTGAAACAACTATTTGCTCGATTCGGTGTTCCTCGTGCTATCATCAGTGACTGTGGGACTCATTTTTGCAATGATCAATTTGCTCGAGTCATGGCTAAGTATGGTGTCAATCACCGTCTTTCCACCGCATATCATCCACAAACAAATGGTCAAGCCAAGATTTCTAACCGTGGATTGAAGAGAATATTAGAGTGAACGGTGGGAGAGCATCGTGCCTCGTGGGCCGATAAGTTAGATGATGCTTTGTGGGCTTTCCGTACCGCATATAAGACACCTATTGGTTACACCCCATATCGTCTTGTGTAGGGGAAGGCATGCCACCTCCCTATTGAGTTGGAACATAAGGCTTATTGGGCCTTGAAGTGGGCTAATTTTGATATCAACAAAGTCGGTGCTCTTAGGAAGATCCAACTCAATGAAATTAATGAACTAAGGAATGAGGCTTATGAGAATTCATTGATCTACAAAGAGAAAACCAAGCTCATTCATGATTCCAAGATCAAAAACTGAGAGTTCAAAATTGGTGATCAAGTTTTACTCTTTAACTCTCGGTTGAAAATCTTTTCGGGCAAGCTTAAGAGCCATTGGTCTGGTCTATTCACCCTCGCCAAAGTCTTCCCTTATGGCACCATTGAGCATTCTCAACCAAATGGGCCTAATTTTAAAGTGAATGGCCAGCGTGTGAAGTTGTACTTTGGTGAGGACAACTCTCATGAGATGATTCCATCCCTCACCACGTTTCCCTTGAATTAGTTCTGGGTGGAGTCAGGCTCGTGACTCGGTTAACAAAAACAAGCGCTTCTCGGGAGGCAACCCGTTGATCTATACTTTTTACCCATTCTCATAATAAGTGTAGGGGGAGCTACATAGGGTTTGTTGTCTTGTTTCTTATCATGTGCAGGGATTTAAAGCTTCACAGAGCACTTTTGATGATATTTGACGACCTGTGATCCCGTGTACCCGTCTTCCCGGTTCTATCCTCAACTGTCGTGATTCAATATTTCATATCTTTATGTTCACATGGACATCACTATAGTCGTCTCTTCCTTAACGAGATGTAAACAACGTGCACAATGTCCTATGTGTAGGGGAGTTTACTCCCACATGCTTAAACATTGAGGACAATGTTTATATCAAGTGTAGGGGGACTTCTATCGAAGTAAGTGGGCTTTTCCATGAATTTGTCCTCATTTTAACCGGAAAATTTGATTTTTCGACATTTTTCAAAATTTTTAATCTATTTTGGCCTAGTAGTATAGTATTTTTTTCCTGTGTTATCGTTATTTACTTTCTTTGCTAGAATAAAATTTTAATAAAGTGGTTTTAATTTTTCAACGTCATGAATCTTTTGACTCAACCCGAGTTTACTTATCTAAGTTTACTCTAGCTAGTATCCTTAACGTGTTTAATTCAAGTTTTGCTAGGCTTTTATACAGGGAACTTTAAAACGTGAAAGTCTTAACTCTTACGGGTTAAGAACAAGAACTTTTCGTAAGTTCCTATAATTGATCCTAGAAAGTCGTTTATCAAGGGAACTTTAAAATGCAAATTCTAAACTTGAAAAAGTCTAAGAAGATGCAAGATCCTATAGATGACGTGAAAACCTAAAACTTTGATTTAATTGGCTAAGCATCCACGAGTCTCATTCCTTGAGATTTTAAATTATGGAGAACGAGAGATGATAGAGTCAATTATAAGTTTGGTAATCTTTCATTAATTTTTGTGACTTAATTATGAGCTTTTTCTCCCATTGTTAATAAATTTAATTACAATAAATAAGGTTGTACGATTTGAAAAGTTACTTAGCTTCTAGCCCAAGATCGTTTAAAAGTTGCTCGGTATTAATTAGAGTTCATAGCCAAGGCATAACTTATTGAAGCGAGATGCGAAGATTGGCGAGTCCGAAAAGGCCCTACCAAGGCATGAGGCCTACATTTTGTTGCTAAAGATCCCAAGTGATGTGAAGAATCATTTATCAAAAATCAATATGAGGATCGAGACTCACGACGAAAAGCAAATACTCCCCTAAAGATCATGGAGAAGTCTATCCTAAAAGACCCTAGCAAGGTATGAGGATAAATAGATCCAAGTCCTAAAAGGAGGCGGATCGTTGTATATCAAAATCCAAACTAAAGATTGGAGAAAAATGAAGAAGTCGTGGTCCAAGTATGAAGAATCTCTCAAAAACTTCAAGTGAAGAAATTCCTATTATGAAGAGAAGACCATAATTTCAAGAACGTCTCTCAAGATTCGAAGTATGAAGTCGCTGCCAAATATCGGTCCGAGAAAGGTCTCAAATCATGAAGCGATTTATGCCAAGATATGAACTTTAAGAGGTCCCGATAAGCAATTTTAAAAGATTTTGTCCTTTAGCTAACTATTGATTAAATCGTCCCACTTTATTTTCGGCCTAAATAAACTTTCGAAATAAGTCCAACAATGCATCCTCGTGATCATTCAAGACAATCATAAAATATAAGAGATACACCTAGGAATAAGGGAGTCTAAGTGAATAATTGGGCCAAATGAGTTTGTGTTAGCTTGCTAACTTATAATAACAATGATCTCGTTTATAAGCTTGGTGTGGGGAACGTGAAACTGAGGGTGATAAACATTCATGACATACCAAAGCCCTAATGTAAGTAGGGGTAAGCATGGTTCAGTTTGGTTTGGTTTTTGTATAAAACTGAAACCGAACCAACAAATTTTGGTTTCTGAATTTTAGGAACCATTCGGTTTCGGTTTTGTGTCGGTTTGGTTTTTCGGTTTTCGATTTACTTTCGGTTTGGTTTTTCGGTTTTTTCGGTTCCTATATGATTTATCGAGCTTCACTTTTACAAGTTGATTTTAAATATACCATAAACCGGCACGTTAAAAGCTTTAACTAAACAATAACAACATTAACAATAAGGAAAAAATATCAAATAAAATCCAAAAATATCATTTATGTGTATAAATCAACAAAATAGCAACGATAAAAACCTAATTAAAAAAATAATCGAGAAGAAAACTTATTATTAGTTATTAAACATGATAGAATTAATCTAGTGTAACATATTCATCGTCCATTAGCTTCGACGTGAACTTATATATCTCATGTTTATAAAGATTGGTTCGGTTTATCTCGGTTTTCTCTAATGCAAAAACCAAACCGAACCATAAGCTTCGGTTTTTTCAAAATGCAAAAACCGAACCATCGGTTTTTCAATCGGTATCGGTTTTTTAGGTTTCGGTTCTTCGGTTCTTTTTGGTTTATGTAACACCCCCAAATTTATACAACTCAATACAGCGGAAGACTCGTTGGTGTTACGGGATAGCACATTACTCACATCATAGACAACGCATAAAAATCGCGTCGTTTAATATTAAAGCATTTCCATTCATAAACATCAATGTTACATAGGTCCCAAGTCATTATATTTCATACAATGTTTTACAAAGTATTTGAATGGAAAATATTGTTTAAGTGTGGGCCATGAATTCTTGTCGTCTTCCCGAGAATTACCTTCAAGTACCTGAGATAAAACATGTTAAAAGAAAAGGTCAGCGATAACGCCGAGCGAATTCATAGAGTTTAATAAATTCCATCAATATAACTTTGGTATAAAATTATTACCAAAAATCATTTCATACAAACCATTTTAATAGGCCATAAAATAGCCATAATCATTTTATACAAATCTTTATCAAAATCATAATATGGGCATTTGCCTTAAAAATCATTATACGAATCATTGTCGTTAAAAACACCATACAATACGTTTTGCAACGTTGTATAGATTAAATAAAAACCGTTATATGAATATGGTTATAAAAACCAAAACACGAACATAATATCAATAGTATGACCCTGTATTGCTAGTCAGGCAATACATCGTAATTCAGAGCGTCTAGTAGTATTTCGTTAGTTTGGATTATTATAAGCCGCATGACATTGTTACCTTACTAAACCAACAACGGGTAGCTAACCCGATACTCAATTTGCCCACCTAAAGTAGTGTGTCGTCACAAAGGTCACGCTATGGAAATCTTCTCATACATAAATTCGCTTACCAATCAATGTGGCACGACGGGGATCAACCGTCAAGGCGCGAACTGGGGTGATCGTCCCCAAATAGTACTATTATATGCATAAGCGTCTACCAACTCCCGGTAGTTCACAATTCATGCTAATGGGACTTGTAGTGACATAACCTAACTTTAATAATCCATTTGATTTCATCTATCGGGTCCTTTAATCATTTATCGGGTCATACATTCGGGTCATACAATCATTCGGGTCCAAATCAATAAACAAGCAATCGGGACAAATGGTGTCCTATTTTATAAAAACTAACATGTTATCTCCCTCGCGGGTTTATAAAACATTTCATAAAAACATTTAAAAGAGTGCGAGGCTATGAACTCACGTTGATATGGGAAGGCGGGTTATCGGCAATTCGGGCGTACGGTACGTGCTTCAATCACGGAAACCTAGACAAATAATACTCGTCTTAGACTCATGTCCAATGACTTTATGAAAATAACAATTATGTATACATATGATGATTTTATATATAAGATGATCAAGTGGGTTTACATATTCTCTTTTACTCATTTTAGTGGTTACGTATTGGTAACTTCTTACTAGTTTACTAGTTTTACCTATTTACGTGTCCTAGGTACAATAAACTTATTATAAGTTCTTTAACTTGTTTTAATCCATTTTATACTTATATTATCAGTATTTAAGCTTTACAAGTTGGGCCCAAATGGGTTAAGCCCAATAAGTTCTTTTTATAAGTGTTTAACTTATTTAGTCCAATTATTAGTCCAATATGTTGACTTAGCTCGTTAATGTCCGTATGTCCTATAGTTCGGGTTTTATCGGTTTTTACTTGTATTAGATACTTATATATCAGTATATGACTTTTAAAAACTTTACATTAGACGGGTTTAATCGTCTAAGTTTTAATTGGCGAAAACGTTAATTTTACGGTAATAGCCGAAAAAGTCGTAAAAATCAAGTTTATAGTTTTTATAACTTATAAATATTATTCCACTACCATTTTTATAAAATGTCCACTTATTTATCCTTATACATATTTATATAAATAAAATCCATAAGTTAGTGGGTTTTTATTTTACATTTTATACAATATAATTTTGAGTGCTTATATAATACTAATAAACATTAATTCTCAAAATCTGATTTTTATTTTCATCTTCACCAAAACTGCCATATCTAGAGTTATATATGGAGATAGAAGCTCAAATTTTTATCACATAAACTACATGATATGTGCTCCATTTAACTCCACATAGCTACTGTTGAATCATCTTCTAAGTATTTTTTAAAAATCGTCCAAAACAGTGAACTCAGATTTGTACTTTAAACTTGTTTTGATCATATCTTACTCATTACAATGATTCCATTGCATGGCCAACTCTCACATGTGTACAAGACCCATAGCTTACTGTATGTCAATCTATTCAAGTCATTTAACCAGTTTACCATATGATTATTTACTGTTTTATACAGCCATCTAAATTAAGCAAGATTTTAACCTTGTTTCTTATAGTTTTTCACCTTTTAATCATATTTATCAACACCAAATCCCCACACAATACTTTTATCATCATATAATCATCATATACATATACAATAGGAAATAAAATACATGTTTACATAATCAAAATAAAAAGAGGATAGGAAGAATAATCTCTATACCACCATTAGTGATGAAAAGATGAGGTTTTTGATGAACAAGACTTGGTTTTGGGTAACCAATCTTATGAGATATCAACACCACTTCTAGGATCACCAAGTATTTGAGATTCCTCCAAAAATCAGCCCTTGTTCTTCATGAAAACTCCTTGAGAAATCAGCCCCAAACTCCCTTGAAAACTCCTTTTTACATGTTAAGATCACCTCCAATCTTCATAACTTCAATGGGTTTTCATCATATGTAGAGATAACATAGGATTTGTGGTTAAATTTGATCAAAATGGGGTGTTTAAGGGTGAAGGTTGGACGAATTTTTAGAGAGAGATGAAGGAGAGAATGGGTGGTATTGCATGTAAGAGTTTTGTGAGAAAAAGGGTTTTGTTGTTGGATGGTTTTAGGAGTGTATACAAGTGTTAAGCTTATTAGCTAAGCTTTGACACCTCATGGGATGAGGTGTTGTCCTCTTAGCCATCCCATGTGTTAGTGGGGTGGGATAAACTTGTTTTGTCCCATCCCACTAATTTACGGGTATTCCTCGATTCTAGTTTCCTCGATTTGCGTGCCCTCGGGTCGTTTTACGAAAAACGTTTTTATAAATTATGAATCAACGACACAAAACGAATCTAATAAAAATTGTCTCATCAAAAACGGAGTTCGAAAACGTAAATACGTAATCCTAAGGTTTCTGGTTTAGTCGTAAAGGACGTTAAATTAAAATCGTAAGTCCTAATCTCTTCTCGTAAATTTGTGAGTTTATGAACCAACACAAATTTAAAATCTCAAAATAATATTCACGGACAAATTTATTTTCTGAAATGTCGGACTGTCACCCAAATCGGTGTATGTAAACGTGAGCACGTAACGTAGAATCCTCCGGTTTAGACGTAGTCGATGCTACTCCAAGACGTAAATCCAAATTACTTCCCAAAAATAAGTGAGTTCATATTGTAACATTAAAATAATGTTTTCAAATAAATATTAAGAATAAAATATCAACCATAAATTGATGGATTGTCACAGTATTTACCCCTAAACAGGATCTTTGTCTTCAAAGATCATCTTACTACTCGCTTCTTATAGAGTTAAAGCCATGTGGGTATTCCCTCCACATTCGGTCTTTTCTCACAAGTATAATCTATTACAATACGCGAGTTTCATCAAACATAACTATGGGAATAAGATCAGGCTAAATGTTGACTTACTTTCTCTATCCATGATGTTCACGGGTTTCTGATGAATGCAACTTTTCGCCGATCTAAGCTTTACTAAGAACAATCAGATTTTCACTTGATAGATATTCCATCAAGTTTGATTTACGAAACATAATTCACGCAGTTCTTGAAGTCCTAGGATAGATCCAGCTTATATGCCTTTTAATCCCAACTTTTACATCATCTCAATGGTCCCATACAACGGGGACTTATATCCCATGATTTGTCAGATCATGAATTCATTTTTTTTCCAAGGTTAAAAATTGTGGCATAACTTCGCTACCCATTTGGCACTTCAAGATCTACATTTCATATTCACATAACCTCTTGCCCACTACCGGCTGTCAATAATCAAATCCTAATTTCAACAATCATTTCAGATCTCGCGGGTCGGGTATTTTGTAAGGTTAGGTTCGCCATCATAGGAAACCTTAAACCTAAAAGACATGTCCAACTCACAATGGGTGTATGTCGGGTGTCTTCATCTCAACTCCTGCTTACAGATGCTCTAATATTTAGATCCTAACAAGATTCGATCTTAATCCTAACACGATGATTATCAATGATAATCCTTCCAAAGGAAAGCGATTATACAGTCTATTACCAAAGGTCAATCATTCAAACATAGAACAACGCTTATAGTATTTTGTATCGTTACTTTACCTCATCCCTTCGATTGGGGTGGTACACAGTACTCTCATCAAGATTCGTCCTCAATGATTTCTAAGCAAATCTCTAGAAATTCGATGCGAAGCGAGGATCTTGATAAAGATGTTCGATACAGGCACACTATGTTTACACAACTCTTTTGCATTTATCATTAACGGGAATGATATTAGCAGATTTGGTCAGTCTGTCGACGATGACCCAAATCGAATCAAATTCAGATGATGACCTTTGCAATAGCTAGATGTTAACTAATGTATGAGGCGATGTCTGCCTTCATAATTTGTCATTAGTACAACTTCTTCAGACAAAGATACTCTTAGTCATAAAATGACATAAATAGAATACTTATACTTACAAATTCCAACATACTATATCTCACAATCTCCATATTTAAACAATCATAAGTGGTCTTTTATACATTTTAACGCCATCGGATTCTCAATTTTTAATGGTTCACATTAGCCGCGAACCCCTTTTTATTATCTATATTATCTCTTTTTACAATCATCGGCTATTTTTAAATTGTTCGGCAATTTATTTCGCACCTTCATTATTAAGGAACATGTCCTAATTGGTTCTTTATCTTTTATACATTATGTGTCAGTAATTACGTTCACCTTCTGGATGAAATAAATATCATAACCGTATTTATTCAAAATTCTTTCTTCATATCTTCTATGTTTTAGTTTCGTCTTTACTATCATTTTTTATCCGTTTTACTCAATCCGTCGTCTAAAGCATCGATAATTATTATAATTAATTAAATAATTATTAGTTAATTTTTATGAAGCGTAAAAGTTTTAAATTTCTTAGTTCGACCAATTATATAAAATGTTCAAAATAAATTTGAATTTAATTAACAATATTTTTGCTGATTTATCGAAAATAATTAATAAGATTCGTAAACGTTTGAAAAATCTTTGGTTATATTTTGGTCAAAGTTTTCTTAGTTGAAAAGCAAAAATTATCATTTCAAATTTTAAGTAATAAGTAATATAGTTTCCTCAATTCCTCTTAGGTTGTCTAAAAGTATACACGAACATTTACCCCTAAACAGAAGTTTAGTTAAATGGTTTGTATATAAGGGAATAATCCCTTAAAATCCTTTGTTAAAACATTTGTCAAAATATATTTGCACTTTCTTTTTAGTATAACTCAAAGTCTTGAATGACTTCTAAATTTTTGAAGAGTCAATTTATATTCCATTATCTATTAATCATATGTTTAAATCATGTAAAGGATTAAGTCTTAAGTCTTATGTTAAATATTCAAGGTACAATTTTTAATTGTTCGGCCAATTCAGGGCAATCTATAATTAATTATTAACCTCATTCTTATACTTATAAACAAACAAATGGTCCTTAATGATCACGAACATGAATTTATCAAATTACAGCCTACACACGTGATTCACCAGTTTTATGAATGTTACATGTGCATTGGTCAATCCAAACGACATCACGTGAAACTCATAATGTTCATTACAAGTACCGGATGTAGTGATTGGAATAGATAATCCTTTTTCGCAGATGCGAAGTTGATGATAACCATGCCATGGATCAAAAACCTTGTAAATGATCGAACAAATCTTCCATTTCGAGTTATGGATATCGTTTTTGATTGTCAATTTACTCAGTTCACAGTAATCTATAAATATAAGGAATGATAACACCGTAGCTCTTCATGATGACAAGCTCGGTAGAATAAGATCTTTCTCCGACAACTCTTTCAGTTGTACGGTAATTCCTTTAATTTAGATGGTGCTGACGTACAGTGCACAAGCCACAAGTGCAATACCGGAAATATAATCAATACCAATTTCAACTTGCCTTAATGGCAAAAGTCTAGGTAATTTATCAATAAATACTTCCTAAAGTTTCAGATAATAAAAACATCTTTTTAATAAATTCATATTAGGTTCTTTCTAAATTATAATATCTATGACTAATTCACAACCATTCATGGTAATATTTCAAGTCTTAATACAGGATATGGTCATCCATCAAGAATTATTTAGATCACTTTTGATAATCAACATCTTATCATTTAGGGGAATTCTACTCGAGTTCCCATCAATTAAGACAATGTCGTCATGTCATAATCAATCAATCCATTCAACTGGAATAATCAACTTTCCAGTTTCATTACCGTCGATAAGATGTGAACTTCTCAAAAGACTAATAACAACTCATAATTCTTTTACAAATTCAAGGATATATGGAGACACGACTACTATTAAAAGAGTAAAGTTAACGCATAATCTATGCGAGAGAATTTCAAATCAGATTCAGACGAAAACATTTAACGAATATGAATATATCCCATGTTTCATAATTTGAGTACGCATTCGAAAGCTCTTCGGATCGTTACCCAGGTCATTCAAATGAAATCAAATCATAAGAAATGATAAGAACGTCAATACATCCAGTCAGGTATCAACATTCGGTAATCAGATGCTTTTCCTAAGAATCTTACTACGGGAGAATTGGACAAGAAAATTTTGTCAATTGTCAAATAAGACAATTTCCACAGATGAGTAAATTCGACTCAGAAGAATAGATGCTACAGGCACATATGTAGGTGTCCCTAACACTATGTCCCTATTTTTCACTTCTTGCAGATCTCATAAAATTTAATCTTTCACAATCTTTAAAGAAAATGTAGTGTATATTAATCAGTTTTATGGTGACTACTAATCAGCCTTGCATAGTCCATTCCAAATTGTATGTAGGCGCGCAACTATATACAATTTCAAGATTAACGATGCAATACTCAGTTCGTCAAAATGTTATCATCATGCTTATAATAAAAACATTTTCCTGCTTAATTCTTAAATAAGAATCAAAAATAAATTTACAACGATTTTCTTTGTTATGAAAACAATTAAGTTTTTCCAAGGTGTTTTATAAACAACTTCATTTCAATAACGATCACTTATAAATCTTACTTTAAATAATCCATATGGTGATGAAAATTCAATTTTTCTCAAGGGATACTGTTTTATCTTATAAAAACAATCAGTGATCTGCAAAAGAGTGATGAAGAGTTGTTCACCAAGAACTAACTAAAATATAATAGGAAATGAGCTTAGCCAATTAATCATGAGGTTCATGACTTCGATGGCACTCAAAAAGAATAATCCACAACGTAACTCAATTCGAGATGAGTACTTGTTCAATGGTTGCATCACTAATGCGAGCGTTAGGATGAAGCAATAAAAGATAGATAACATCGATATATGTAAGATTTAGCAATCAAAGGTAGTCTTTTTCATTAATCACAAACAAGTCAAAATTGTACCGTAACACATTACGTGTCACTATGTCATACAATTCTTAGAACTCATCCTACCAACTGATGTCTCAGTTAAGTTAGGGATCATTTTAAAAGATACCACAATGAATACTAATCTATAAGAGTCATTAGGTGTTCCACATGTCCCAGAAGATCCATAGGTCTCAATTCAGAAGAAGATTTCTTCAATTTATTTCTTGGACACTGGGCATCCTCATTAATGGACAATGGCCTAGGAACAACACTTAACACGAATCAACAATCAATTAAAACCTTATAATTCAATCACAGAACTTAACGACTTCCTCTTAACAATCTCATATTCCATATAGGTTAAGTTTTACTTTATTCAAATTTCAATCAACTAATATCTATATTTCTACGAATATCAACCATTTTTTGGGATCATAAATATCCACAACTTGGTTTAGACCTAGGAATAGCTAGAATTCCTACGAGAATAGCTTCGATTAATTTACTAGGGGATTTAAGGTTTCTTGTGACAATCTACGTCGTATAAATACCTCGTATAAATATCAAAATAATCATCAAACAATCATATAATAAAATTACATCATATGTATATATATAATCCAAGTTATATATATATATTAAAATAACACTTCTCAGTCTGGCCTTGTCGGTAACTCGGGAATTCTTCGGCACCGTTATAGTCAAAAGATTTTTAGACATTTTTAGAAAAATGTTTATAGCTAAAAGATTTTGAAATGTTTTATTCAAAACCTTGGTTTTAAAAATCTTTCGTTCTCTATAACGAGAGCTCTGGTACCAAACTGTAACACCCCCAAATTTATACAACTCAATACAGCGGAATACTCGTTGGTGTTACGGGATAGCACATTACTCACATCATAGACAACGCATAAAAATCGCGTCGTTTAATATTAAAGCATTTCCATTCATAAACATCAATGTTACATAGGTCCCAAGTCATTATATTTCATACAAAGTTTTACAAAGTATTTGAATGGAAAATATTGTTTAAGTGTGGGCCATGAATTCTTGTCATCTTCCTGAGAATTACCTTCAAGTACCTGAGATAAAACATATTAAAAGAAAAGGTCAGCGATAACGTCGAGCGAATTCATAGAGTTTAATAAATTCCATCAATATAACTTTGGTATAAAATTATTACCAAAACTCATTTCATACAAACCATTTTAATAGGCCATAAAATAGCCAAAATCATTTTATACAAATCTTTATCAAAATCATAATATGGGCATTTGCCTTAAAAATCATTATACGAATCATTGTCGTTAAAAACACCATACAATACGTTTTGCAACGTTGTATAGATTAAATAAAAACCGTTATATGAATATGGTTATAAAAACCAAAACACGAACATAATATCAATAGTATGACCCTGTATTGCTAGTCAGGCAATACATCATAATTCGGAGCGTCTAGTAGTATTTCGTTAGTTTGGATTATTATAAGCCGCATGACATTGTTACCTTACTAAACCAACAACGGGTAGCTAACCCGATACTCAATTTGCCCACCTAAAGTAGTGTGTCGTCACAAAGGTCACGCTATGGAAATCTTCTCATACATAAATTCGCTTACCAATCAATGTGGCACGACGGGGATCAACCGTCAAGGCGCGAACTGGGGTGATCGTCCCCAAATAGTACTATTATATGCATAAGCGTCTACCAACTCCCGGTAGTTCACAATTCATGCTAATGGGACTTTTAGTGACATAACCTAACTTTAATAATCCATTTGATTTCATCTATCGGGTCCTTTAATCATTTATCGGGTCATACATTCGGGTCATACAATCATTCGGGTCCAAATCAATAAACAAGCAATCCGGACAAATGGTGTCCTATTTTATAAAAACTAACATGTTATCTCCCTCGCGGGTTTATAAAACATTTCATAAAAACATTTAAAAGAGTGCGAGGCTATGAACTCACGTTGATATGGGAAGGCGGGTTATCGGCAATTCGGGCGTACGGTACGTGCTTCAATCACGGAAACCTAGACAAATAATACTCGTCTTAGACTCATGTCCAATGACTTTATGAAAATAACAATTATGTATACATATGATGATTTTATATATATGATGATCAAGTGGGTTTACATATTCTGTTTTACTCATTTTAGTGGTTACGTATTGGTAACTTCTTACTAGTTTACTAGTTTTACCTATTTACGTGTCCTAGGTCCAATAAACTTATTATAAGTTCTTTAACTTGTTTTAATCCATTTTATACTTATATTATCAGTATTTAAGCTTTACAAGTTGGGCCCAAATGGGTTAAGCCCAATAAGTTCTTTTTATAAGTGTTTAACTTATTTAGTCCAATTATTAGTCCAATATGTTGACTTAGCTCGTTAATGTCCGTATGTCCTATAGTTCGGGTTTTATAGGTTTTTACTTGTATTAGATACTTATATATCAGTATATGACTTTTAAAAACTTTACATTAGACGGGTTTGATCGTCTAAGTTTTAATTGGCGAAAACGTTAATTTTACGGTAATAGCCGAAAAAGTCGTAAAAATCAAGTTTATAGTTTTTATAACTTATAAATATTATTCCACTACCATTTTTATAAAATGTCCACTTATTTATCCTTATACATATTTATATAAATAAAATCCATAAGTTAGTGGGTTTTTATTTTACATTTTATACAATATAATTTTGAGTGCTTATATAATACTAATAAACATTAATTCTCAAAATCTGATTTTTATTTTCATCTTCACCAAACCTGCCATATCTAGAGTTCTATATGGAGATAGAAGCTCAAATTTTTATCACATAAACTACAGGATATGTGCTCCATTTAACTCTTCTATAGCTACTGTTGAATCATCTTCTAAGTATTTTCTAAAAATCGTCCAAAACAGTGAACTCAGATTTGTACTTTAAACTTGTTTTGATCATATCATACTCATTACAATGATTCCATTGCATGGCCAACTCTCACATGTGTACAAGACCCATAGCTTACTGTATATCAATCTATTCAAGTCATTTTACCAGTTTACTATATGATTATTTACTGTTTTATACAACCATCTAAATAAAGCAAGATTTTAACCTTGTTTCTTATAGTTTTTCACCTTTTAATCATATTTATCAACACCAAATCCCCACACAATACTTTTATCATCATATAATCATCATATACATATACAATAGGAAATAAAATACATGTTTACATAATCAAAATAAAAAGAGGATAGGAAGAACAATCTCTATACCACCATTAGTGATGAAAAGATGAGGTTTTTGATGAACAAGACTTGGTTTTGGGTAACCAATCTTATGAGATATCAACACCACTTCTAGGATCACCAAGTATTTGTAGATTCCTCCAAAAATCAGCCCTTGTTCTTCATGAAAACTCCTTGAGATATCAGCCCCAAACTCCCTTGAAAACTCCTTTTTACATGTTAAGATCACCTCCAATCTTCATAACTTCAATGGGTTTTCATCATATGTAGAGATAACATAGGATTTGTGGTTAAATTTGATCAAAATGGGGTGTTTAAGGGTGAAGGTTGGACAAATTTTTAGAGAGAGATGAAGGAGAGAATGGGTGGTATTGCATGTAAGAGTTTTGTGAGAAAAAGGTTTTGTTGTTGGATGGTTTTAGGAGTGTATACAAGTGTTAAGCTTATTAGCTAAGCTTTGACACCTCATGGGATGAGGTGTTGTCCTCTTGGCCATCCCATGTGTTAGTGGGGTGGGATAAACTTGTTTTGTCCCATCCCACTAATTTACGGGTATTCCTCGATTCTAGTTTCCTCGATTTGCGTGCCCTCGGGTCGTTTTACGAAAAACGTTTTTATAAATTATGAATCAACGACACAAAATGAATCTAATAAAAATTGTCTCATCAAAAACGGAGTTCGAAAACGTAAATACGTAATCCTAAGGTTTCCGGTTTAGTCGTAAAGGACGTTAAATTAAAATCGTAAGTCCTAATCTCTTCTCGTAAATTTGTGAGTTTATGAACCAACACAAATTTAAAATCTCAAAATAATATTCACGGACAAATTTATTTTCTGAAATGTCGGACTGTCACCCAAAACAGTGTATGTAAACGTGAGCACGTAACGTAGAATCCTCCGGTTTAGACGTAGTCGATGCTACTCCAAGACGTAAATCCAAATTACTTCCCAAAAATAAGTGAGTTCATATTGTAACATTAAAATAATGTTTTCAAATAAATATTAAGAATAAAATATCAACCATAAATTGACGGATTGTCACAGTTTAGGTTCGGGTTTTCGGTTTCTTGCACACCCCTAAATGTAAGTCTTTAATTTCTTTACTTATATTCTTCCTTCAAATATTTTGTATATATTTCTATCTTTTTAGTTTCCTTAGTGTTTAGTATTTAATAAAGGCCAAGGCAGGTTATTTATGATGAAAAATGTAAACCGTGCTTTGAAATTAATGCATTGCATGAGGGCATTGCAATGGTCAAGTGTAGGGGATTTAATAAGTGTGAAAACACTTATCCTTTTACCAATTATTTCCAATAATAACAAGACCAAAACGTGTATTTTATATCGTAAAAGTCGGAATTATGCGTGGTTTGGGTTTTTATTGTGTTTCAGGATAAAAATATGAAACAGGGAGAAAACACGGGTTTTCACGGGCTTTTATCGAAAAAAAAGACAAAAGACGAAGTCAAAAGGTCAAAAGTGCAAGAAGAACGAAAGTCAAAGGCCTATTCTGAAGATTTATCAAAGAAAAAAGTCTAAAGATGGAAGTTTAACGAAGTCGAAGAACCAAGTCTACTAAAAGAAGAAAAATAGAAGACGAGTTAAAGTAATCATTCGACTAATCCCGAGACAAAGTCGAGAAAGAAAGTTATTTAAAAGACGAGAAAGACAAGAAGAAAAGAGGAAGAAACAAGCACATACTCCTTCCCCTATATATAGTTTAGAAAATTGTCATTAAGAGAGAGTTAATTTTTAGTCTTTAATTTTAGTAGGTAATTAAGTGTGTTTTAATTTTTCTTCTCTCTAGTTACTTTCAACCTTTTTAATCTTTCACCTTGTAATCTTGGATCTTAATCTTTAATATAATCAAGCTTTTTAATAAATTCTCATTCTACCTTTTTTAATCATAATCTATTGTTTGCTTAATTAATCATGTAGTTGATTTCATTTTTTGATTATATGATTGGTTTGCTTATTGGATTGTGCTTATTGAGTTTGTGTGTTTAAAGTTTTTTTATTATTGTGCTTATTGCTTATTTTTTTATGTTTATTAGTTTGTAAATAAGTTGATTTTGGTAGTTTAATATTTTTATAAAAAGTTGATTTTAAATTTTTTTTCTTATTAGTGTTTTTAAAAGTTTTTAAATTGTGTCTTATTAGCTTTTTCTAAAAACTGATTTGGTAAAAGTTTTGGTAAGTGCTTACTTGGTTTTTGCTTATTTTAGTTTAATCCAAATTGTCAAAACCCTCTTTTCCCGAACTGAGTCAAAAACCATATTATCTCGACTTATATATAAACCCCGGTATCCCGAATTAACTACAAATCCTTATCCCGACTTAACCCATTTTTCCCTCCAAAACAATTCTGTTTCCCGAATTGAGTGCAAAACACCACTTCCCGAATTACCTGCAAGTGTATTCCGAATTAAATAGAAGATTGTGTTTCCCGAATTAAGTGTGAGTTTGGATTTCGAATTACGTGGGTTATTGATATTCCGAATTATATTTGGGATCTGTTTCCTGAATTAGGTGTAGAACATGTTTCCCGAATTGTGTGCATCATCAACATTCCGAACTAGATTCTGTTCCAACATCCCGAATTAGGTGTTGGACCACCAGATTCCGAACTACTTGTGGAGGTGGATTCCGGATTAAGTGAGGGATTCGTTTCCCGAATTAGGTCCACATTCTAGATCCCGAATTAGGTCCACATTACAGATTCCGAATTAGGTCAGGACTCCACTTTCCGAATTGAGTGCAGATTGCTGGGTTCCGAATTAGCTGCTGTTTTTGTTTCCCGAATTACATCCCAATCACGGATTCCGAACTAGATCTTGCATCCACTATTCCGAATTAAGTGTTAAGTGTTGTATTGGTATTTCGACTGAAGTCAAATCTTGGCATTCTGACTTATGTTCAGTGTTTGTTTTCCAAATTATTTTCAAACCTTAATTTTTCCCGCCAATTTTAATTAGTTTATTTTTAAAAAATGTTTTGTTTTAATTATTTTTAAGTTTACATTTTAATAAAGTTTTAAGTTTCAAATTTATTTTTAAAGTTTTAATTTTTCGTCATTTATTTTTAAACTCTTTATTTTTAGTTTAACTTTTAAAGCTTTGTTTTTACTAAACGACATTTACATTTTCACTTTAGTTAATTACCCTTTATTATTTTCACTAAGTTCTACTCTGCAGCATTCACTATGGATAAGCAATCGAGGTTAGACATTTTTTCTTTATTTTTAATAGCTTTTACGTTTATGTTATTTGTAGACTTAGATAATTAAGCTCCCCCTTTTAGTGACCAATACCAACAATTCCACCATAAACCGTGATCAATTCGATTAGATACCAAGAACGATTGAGTACGCTAAGCAAAATCCACATATTAAAAAACAAATCTCGTCTTGTGGTTAACGGATATCGTCAACAAGAAGGAATAGATTACGATGAATCATTCTCTCTAGTCGCTCGTTTGGAAGCAGTCAGGATAGTCCTTGCTTATGCTGCACATAAGGGCTTCACGGTTTATCAGATGGACGTTAAAACTGATTTTCTTAACGGTCATTGAAGGAAGAAGTGTTTGTGAATCAGCCGGAAGGATTCGTGGATCCTTATCATCCTGAAAAAGTATACCATCTCAAGAAGGCTGTATATGGACTTAAACAAGCTCCAAGGGAGTGGTACGAAGAACTATCAAACTTCTTGGTTTCCAAAGGATTCTCCAAAGGTCCTATTGATCCTACTCTCTTTATTAACAAATATGGGGATGACATATTGTTGGTGCAAGTTTATGTTGATGACATTATTTTTGGTTCTACGAACCCAAAACTTTTAAAACGTTTTGAAAAACTAATGTACAACAGATTTGAAATGTCAATGATGGGGGATCTAAAACTCTTTTTAGGCCTCCAATTAATCAATCCCCACATGGTATCTTTTTCAACCAAGCTAAGTATGCTCAAGAGATATTTCAAAAGAATGGTATGACCTCATGTGCTCGCGTTGGTACACCTTTGTCGACCTCATACCTAGATGCTGACTTGAACTCACCGCCCATAGATCAAACGCGATATCGCAGTATGATCGGGTCTCTCATGTACCTTACAGCCAGCAGGCATGATATTCATCATGCCACATGTTATTGTGCACGATATCAAGCCAGACCTACTGAAAAGCACCTCAAGGAGGTTAAACGGAGCTTTCTGTACCTTAAGAATACCATTCACATGGGACTCTGGTATCTGAAGGAAACCGGTTTTCATCTAATTTCTTTTTCAGATTCTGATCATGCAGGTTGCCTTGATACTAGAAAGAGCACTTCTGGTGGCGTACAATTTCTAGGGGAAGACAAGCTAGTGAGTTGGTCGTCAAAGAAGCAGGATTGCACCTCGCTGTCATCCGCCAAAGCAGAGTATGTGTCTCTATCTGCGTGTGTGACAACCGCGGTTTTAAGGTTCGTCACTTAGTTTTATTTTGTGCAAGTTACGCGTCTTTACGTGTTTATGTGCTAATTGGTATGTATAGGTTGTGGTTTGGATATCGTTTCGGGTACGAGGTACCTTGTGAGTGAAACGATGTGTGATGATTTCATATTCATGAGCTCACAATGTAGTGACTATGAAATGAGATGGTGTTGTTTAGTGGTTTTACGTATACGTATATGTATTATAGAAAATCGTATTTTTACGGTTTAGGGTTTTGCATTTAGGGGTCTCGGAAGAGGTATTTAGTCACGAGAATAATTTGCGGGATGGTTTTAAATCATTTAGGACTTAGTTATATATTTTCTATTATATTCTAAGAGTTTTTATAAAACTGTATATTTTTACGTCTTTTACGGTATACGCGTAAATTTAACTAGTTTTACGGTTTAGCGGTTTTGGAGGTTTTAGGAGCTGTAATAAATTAAGGTAATATAAGCAAATATTAGTAGTGTATTAATAATTAATAAAAGAAAATAAAAATAAAAAAAGGGGCGTGTAATTGGTTTTGGGTCGGCCGAACAAAAAGAAAAGAGAAAAATAGAAAGTGGACTTTGGTATTGGGTTAGGACTTGTTTAGTTAAAGTATATATGATTTTTATTGATTAAAAACAAACATAAAACCCCTGGTTATAAACTTTAAGTCGACATCTATGAAGGAATTAGGGTTCTTCATTAAAAAAATCTTGTCTTCCATTAATTTTAAGGTAAAACCTTTAATCTTCTTTTCGTATTAATCATTATTAATGTTTTCTTAATCAATATATGATGGATTTAGGTTAGTATTTATAATAAAATCAGTATATTAATAATATGTAATGATTAGAATAATTAGGGCTTGTAATTAGTAAAGTTATGGGTAATTAATTAGGTTAATTTAATTAAATTCATAATTAAAAACTGGGCAGAATTTTTGGGTAATTGTATTGATCATATCTAGAGTTCTACAAACTTTTAAATTGCGATCTTGTAGTCCCTGGAAAGGTAATTGAATTGGCTTTCAAATGCAAGATACGAGAACTGAATTGGAGGTCGAGAAGTGGGTCAAAAACAGGTTACAACAGTCGGAGGTCAAAACAGTTTTGAATTCAGTCGGGTTTAATTTAATGTTTTAAGGTGGTTAGGGTACTTAGGATTACAATTGGACTTTCAAACGAATATGATAGTTAGTTTATATATTATATAAGATATGTGAAAAAGGGGCTAATCAAATGGGTTAGGGTAAGACCCTCTGATCATAACAAACTTTTCATATGTTCAAAATCAGTAAATTCTGGATAGGTAGAAGTATATATATATATATATATATATATATATATATATATATATATATATATATATATATATATATATATATATATATATGGAGGCCTTAACAGTAGATTTAAGGTTGCAACCAAAAGGGAGAGTTAGCTAACACATGTAAGGGCATAGGGTTTCTTTTACAGGGCATGTTATTTTGGTTAAGGGGGTGTTCGACCAATAGTTTTAAGTATGAAAAACGGGACTGTTTTGGGTTAAATGTTAACGGGATAAGTTATGAACTATACTAAGTTAAGGGATTATATAGGGGTGTAATGAGATTCATACGGCATATAAATGGGGTTAAGTTATAGGAGATGGTTAGATATCCATCATAGATTGATGAGCCATTTTGGTATGTGGTTCATGTCTTGATTGTATACGTTTGTGTGTTTAGATTTGTGCTAGACCGCGGGGTACTTAGAGAAGCTTGTTCAGGTGAGTTTCATAGTCCCATGACTTTTTATGATTTGATTTCCAGATGGGATGGAAGAGACACTGTATGGTTTTGTAAAGAATGTTGTGAATGTTTTTATGGTTTGTGATGGACTTGTGTGTACACTTATGTGATTAACTGCTATGTGATTCTTGGTTGTGTTTATGACTTATATCGGGGGACACGTACCATTTCAGTTATTGTGGTTTGACTTGGTACCAAGGGGATGTTGACAAGGCGGGACCTTGGGATTGGTTCATAGGTGTATGGGCGCCTATGGGACCATGGTTATTGGTAAGGCTTGGAGCCTTGGAATTGTGGTTATTGGTAAGGCTTGGAGCCTTGGATTTGTGATGACTAGTTAATCTTGAATGCTAGTTGTTGATACATAATTGTAGCACATTGTCCATAAGTTATTTCATTAATGGTTGTTATTCACAGCTTATAACTGATTTGGCGTTGGATTCTAAACCTATGACTCTCACTAACTTTATGTTGACGTGTTTTAGTGTCTCTTTCAGGTGAGAATGTGGTTAAACGTGAGAATAGGAGTAGCTAGTTGGAAGGCTTAGGATTGCATTTGGAGGAACCCCCTTTCCTCTTAGTATTTATTTATGTTTGAATAAGTGATACTTTGTAGACACCTATATGTTTGTTATTTGTTAGTTGTATGTCTTTGGTAAGAGGTAGAGCTGTTACCTACTTACCTAGACGCCTGCATTGTTGAGATATCTTCATGACATTGTGTCACCATTTATGATATTTCCATTTCATTTAGTTATCTCTATAGACACGCTATTGTTGTGATGATATCCATACGTCGCGCCCCATATTCCGTCATGGTGGGGTGTGACAGCGTGTTGTGCTCAAGTCCTCTGGACGAGTACTCAACTCACGGATTATGGCTTCCACTTTGATAAAATACACATATGTATTGTGACTCAAAGTCGACCATAGCCATCTCTTGCAATCCGGTTCAGCACTCCCGCACCAAGCACATCGATGTAAGATATCACTTCATCAAGGAACAAGTGGAACGCGGCATCGTGGAATTATACTTTGTCAGAACTGAGTACCAGCTGGCAGACTTGTTTACAAAAGATCTATCACCAGATAGGTTTGCGTATCTCGTTGGTCGTCTTGGTATGAAGTATATGACTCCAGATGACTTGGAGGTTCTAGAAAATGAAGCTTCTTGATACTCTCTCATAATGACTTATAAGCGAATCACAGCTTAGGACTCGACCCTCAAATAAGGAAAGTGTATCTCGGACGATAACTTATCTTTCTCAACGAGAAATTAATATTTCTCGGTCATGAGCTTCTCATAAAAACATTCAAAGTTTTTAAGTTCATGAAAAACGATTTCTAAGTAAATGTCAACTTAGAACTCGAACTTTAACTTCAGGAAAGTTTATCACGGATAATAACTTATCCTTCACAACGGGAAATTAATTTTTCTCGGTCATAAGCTAGTCACAAAACATTCAAAGTCTTGAGCTCATGAAAAACGGACGCGAAAGGGAAGTGTACGTTTTAGTGCGCTTTCCCTAAGCAATAGAAGAGAAGTCTTCTATCATGATCATTTTAAAACCGTTGAACACAATTTTTCAAAAATTTCTCAAAAGGTTTTTCTAAATCTTTCAAATTTGTGTGTTCAACACTCCCTTCCTCATAAAATGGGTTTTATATCTCAAAAACGTCATATGTTATTTTGATCAATTTTTGAGGGGAAGCGTTTTAAAATCAAGCCTTTAATGTTGTTGGGTACATCTCAGATTTTGTCATATTTTATGTATCCAACACATTCTGAAAATGGTTTAAAACTATCATATGTAATATACCATATCGGGTAAGGCATCTCAACTCCGTACCTCAACATATTTTGTGGTGTCGTCTTTCCAAAATTTTGTTAATTTTTTGTATCAAGACAGACATATATTGTTGAGGGTGAGCAACTCGACTACAAAAGTTCCATGATTCATGCGTGCACACATGTTTCTCTCCCAATCGGTTTTAGAAATTGTCATATTTTAATCAATTGGTATCTCTAATATTATAATTTTATATTAGAGATAGGGGGAGAAAATGTGATTAAAATGTAATATATCGCATCATGTGATCTTAAAGACTCAAGTGCAACTCTTTCCTTCACATGCTAAACTATTTCGTATATCGATGCATGTGTGTAAGGGGAGTATTTCGGAAATGTAAAACTTTCAAAGTGTTAAAAGTTTTGATTTTTATCAAGCACTCTGAATGGTTTTCAATGGTTACGATCTATACCCAAAACAACCTACTATCCACGACGAAACATTAGAGTCAAAAGGTGGTTTAGGATAGGAAACTAAGTCCTATGATTTAACCAGAACCGGAGGGATCTACCAGAGAACATTCTATAGCTAGAAATAGTTGTCCTTAGGAAAGATGGAGTGGAATAAAGCTGAATGCGGACCAATTACTTAAGTTAGTACTGGAACAATCACAACAAGGTGCTAGTGATGACGTATTGGTAAGCATTAAAGGTGTTGAATATTCTATGCAACTTAGGCAGAAACCAGGTTAACACATCTATTAAAGACAAGTGTCATGGACCCAGTGATGCAATGTACAACCCTTCCCCATCCATTCGATTTCTCTCGAAAGAAACTTGTCTCATTGTCACGGAGATCAACACGTATCTATTGACTTTCTCACTCCAAGTTAGTTAATATTGAAAAAGTGGCAGTCTGCTCCAGCCTCCGATTACCAAAATGCACTTATCGAGTCTAGAGCCAAAAGAGGTCAATCTATTGTCTCATTAGGACACAATCGAGTCCTACGCATTGTCCTTGCGATATTGCCAGAACATCTGAGTGATGCGATTCACAATGAAGATGGAAATCCTACTTGAGCCAGCATCAAACAAGCTCATGGTAGGTAACTTATGCGATTCTACACGAATCAAACTTGTGAGAACTGGAAAGCAACTAAGTTCTTATTCTTAATTGATTCAAACTTGATTCTAGGTTTCTTCGCAAAATCCATGTGATCTTGCCAGAACATTAAGAGTGACACTCTTCAGTGCTCACAGTGACAAATGGAAATCCTTCCAGTCTCAACATCAAACAGCACTGCGGTAGGTGACTCGCAAGATTCTCTATAAATCATGCTTGTGAAAAACTGGAAAGCAACAATGGTGCGACTCTTATAGAATCAAACTTGTTCCAGGAATTCTGAATTGACGACTCTAATCAAACGGATAATTTATCCTTATGATTCACTCTTTACGTTCGCAGTCTGCTTTGAGACGGTCGAGTAAAGAGAACTGGCTTCTACCGTCGGGAAACCCTGTCAAGGAGGTTCTTAATAGAATCTACCTGATCACAGGTACGGTATCTAATACCGTCTAACGGTCTTTACCGACCGGAGGTAAAACGCTACCGAGTTAGGGTGAAATGTTCAAAGCCATTTCGTCCGTGTCTATATATGTTGCTGCATATCAAGATGGTAGCGTAGCTGTGTACTAACCGAAGTCGTCTTCACATGTTCATACTAAAAGATAAAGTCTTCCGCAACTCTGATGAATATTTGAAGGATTAACTACTACTATACTTGTATGGGAAATTGTTAGCCTTTCAAAGTCAACAAAGTGTGAACATGTCGATTCAGAAGTCACAAGAGAACAAGATGGCGACAATCAAGATATCTAAGAATGCAATAGGTCATCTTAGTCACAAGGAGCACAAGATGAAGATCTCAAGCACTCAAAGTCAAATGACAATGGCTCAAGATGAAGATCAAAAAAACATGAAGGAAAAAACTATTACAAACAAGATCAAGACCAAGATGCAAGACCTAAGAAGGAAGATCACCTCCAATTGAATGTATTCACTCAATCATCTTATGCATTTAAAGATGACCGATACATTGTGGGAGATTGTCAGCCCTATATTTTATATAGTCGAACAAGAATGTAATAAGTCATCTTAGTCGTTAAAGGTCTTGTTTAGTAATAGGTTAGTCGGGTTGACCGAGCTTGGACCTTAAGCTAATATTGTCTAAGGTGGGGGCTTTATGCCCAAGATAGGCCAAGCCCGACCCAAGGAAACAAGCCCATGAACCCACCAAGCTCATGGGTATATAAACCTTCTTCCATGTGTGGAAGAGGGTGTTGGTTCATTTTAGTTTCTCTCTCTAGTAAACATTAACCTTCCACCATTTTCTCTACTTTCTCTCTCTAACTTTCTTCTCTTTCTCTCTCTAAATCTACTCTAAATCTTGTCTTATGGATTGAAGTGGGATTAACAGAGTCTAGTCTCGGTGGTTCCTTAAATACCTATGCGGTTCTTTAGTGATATCAAACCGCATAGGCTTTATTGAATCGCACTCAGAAAGAGCCGTTGGAACCTTGTCTTATAAATAGTGAACCATTTCCAGATTATCTTTTCACTTCTTTTGCACACAACTTTCCAGATTCAATCCACCTTCTTAAATCACTCAAATCTTTTGTTATTTGGTTGATTAATACTTGTTTAGAAGTGAATATTTCTCCTCCCTTCTGGTCCTCTTAAGTGCAAAGAGAAGAACACTTTCATCCTTGAAGTGTTGTATCTACCTCAAGATCCATTGAAGATCAAACTTTATTTTCATTCTTGTGTAGTTGTGAAGATCTAAATTGTTGTGTAAATTTGGAAGTTGTGTATGTATTGTGGTTAATACTTAGGCCTTAAAGTATATTGGTGTAGATTGGTCCTAGGTAAGATTTGGGCTCGACTTTTAGCTTAGAGTCGGGAATTGGTTAAGCGACGTGTACGGTTTCTCCACCTTAATGAGCTTGTTGATTAGTGAACTCTCAAGTAAGGAGTACTCGAGGAATGAAGTAGGAACGAGGACTGAGCTTCGTTACCGAACCACTATAAATCCTTGGTGTTTGGTTTGATCTTTCTTTTCCTTATCTCTTTACATTCATTATTCTTTACTTGCATATACCATTGATTATTAGCTTAGATTCACTATCTATTGTTCATATTGTGCATAATAAGATTTCACATAATCACTCAAGTCTAAGTTTTTGAAATAGGATTTTTGAAAACCGATCTTTAATTAAGTAAAGTTAAGAAACTATTCAACCCCTTCTAGTTTCTACAGATCGGCATTATAAAGAATCTACATTTATGGTAAAGTATTGTTATCCTTAGACTTAAGATGAAAGTGGATCTTTGCATGGATGGATAGCATTTCTTGATTTAGAGTAAAGTTGTGCCAGTAAAATGGACAGTTATAAAACCTATTTCAGAAGTATTTTATTACATGTGTAAAAGGTACTTGTAGTCAAACTGAGATTTAGTTCCTCTATGAATGGAGTATGATACATAATGGGCCCCTCGTAAGTTTGATCGGATGTTTTCATGGTCGTGCCCAAACTGTAGTAAAGAAGTTTCTTTTTACATTTCGTAATCTTGGTTAATCCTTGAAACACGAAACATAATCGTTAATACATGAAATGAAATATGATCCATACTCATGATTAGCCGTATCGGCGACGAAAAGGATGTAATATTAATTATACCATAAAGGCCGAGCTTGTTTGCCAGAAACCAAACTCAAATACTTTTGGGAGCATTGATAGTGTTGCTAGACTATGTGTGAATGTTAGCATTGAAGTACACTATTACGGAGACTTTCGCAAGTGAGAGCTGTTGGGTTGTGTATAAGTCATCGTTAATATTTTATACGACCGGGAGTATGTGGGCCTAAGGGGTCACACACTTAGAAATCGATATCATATTTTATTAAGATATATGATATAATATGGCTATACTTATTGTATAATCTTAGTTTGATAAAAATGTATACTTAACGGTAACTAATTAATACATTAAAATGTTTAACAAAGATTAATTAAAAATATCAAGACTATAAGGTAATTAATGTAATGATGTGTCGTGGATAGTATATGTGATAATTTGATATACGTTATAGGGTAAATTAGAAAATTACCTTTAGGAAAAAGTAATAGACTAATAATACCAATGACGAATTCAATTAAACACGTGAGTGAGTCGAGTTCGTTGTACACGAAGATCTTATGAATTTGAGACGTTTTGCTTTGATATGGACAATCGATTTGAATTGGTTTTCGGTTTTTAAACTACAACTAAAGTCTACCAATTTTAAGCTATTAAGTTTTATCCTAAAGTGCATGAATCGTTAACCCCGCTATATTAAAATTTTAATCAATCAATTACTTAAAAATTAACATTATTTAAAAATTAAGCCATTTAATAATCTATAAAAAATTAATTCTATTTAATGAAATAACTTTTACTCTACTTTAAAAAAATCTAATTAAAACTTTTTAAACTAATTTCTTAATTAAAAATTACTTTAAACAAATCTATCTAGAAAATTATTTCTATTTTAATTATTAAAATCTAATTAAAAATTAACTAATTAAACTTTTAAATAAAAACATTTTTTATTATTTTTATTTTTTATATATATTTTTTATATTTAAATTTTTACACAATTAATAATGTTTGAAAACAAAATAAACTAACTATTATAAAATCACTAATTAACTTATTATTAAAACGTAACGAAAATAAAATACGTTACTACTAAAAATCAGACAAACTAGTACACTATATTAATCAAATAACAAGATATAACTCAAAAGGGACTTTAGCCCAGATGGTTAACACCTTATGCCTGTGACCAGGAGGTCACAGGTTCGAGTCCTGCCATGGACAAATTTTTGGAATAAATTCCTTTTTGATAGTTATGATAAAAACCAGTCACAGGAGGTGACTTATGTAAGCTTATATTCTTATAAGCTGTGAGGAAACAACCCTTATGGGCTTATCAGAACGTTGGGAACTGATAAGCAGATAGCATTAACAGTTAATAAGCTAGAAATAAATGAATACATAGATTAAGAGGCTCAGAGACAATCAAGTTCGAAAACAACTCAATCCAGCAAAGATCAGTTAAACCTTAACATTTAAACAGTAAAACAGATCTACAGGTATCAAGTACTCAAAGAATTTTAAAAGCAGCAGTAAGATCAATATAATCACATGAGCAGTTCAGTACCGAAAATCATGTAGCATACACTTTTATATCAGTAACATTTTAATCTCTAAAAATAAAACTAAGACTAACTCAGCAATCCAAACTCTCTTAACAGCAACACAGAACTTTAGTTATGCTACTTGAAAACTCATTATATGGTTAAATCTAAACATCACTGAAACTTTTACATTTCCTAAACAAAACCCCAACCACATGAATTAACCAATTAATACAATCAGTAAGCTTAAATATCACGTAAACAGTCATATCACAGCATACAAAACAATATAAATCTTAAACAGTAGCAATCTCATAAAATTCAACTACAAAATCAATAAACATCACGCAGACAAGAACTTAATCAATGAAACATAACATAAACAGTTAAACATAACATAATATTTTAACTAAAATCATGAAATTAAAAGGAGGTGGAACCTTGTGTAGATACTGATAGGTGTGTAAACACCCATCCTTCTTACCACTTAATTACAATAATAACCAAGCCAAAACGTGTATTTTATGTCTTTTATGTCGGAATTATGCGTGGTTTGTGTTTTTGTTGTGATTTAGGACGAAAAGGTGAAAAGTGGAGAAAACACGGGCATTTATGGGCTTTTATTGAAGAAAAAGATGAAAGATGAAGTCAAGAAGTCAAGAGTGCAAAAAGAACGGAAGTCCAAGACCAATTCTGAAGATTTATCGAAGAAAAAGCCAAAAGACGGAAGTTTACTTAAAGCCGAAGAACTCAAGTCTATTTTATTGAAGAAATAAAAGACGAGTTCAAAGAAATCCCGAGCCAAAAGTCATATAAGTCCAAGATTAAAGAAGATTTAAAGGCTTAAGGACTAATGGTGCAATTAACAAAGAGATTAAGAAGGAGGGACTTAAAGATGCAATTAAGAGGAAATGAAGGAGGGGAGGAAGCTTCCTAATCCTCCCCTATATATACATTAGGCTAGTTAATCATTTTTCTTTGTTGGCTAATAATGACAATTAATTCTTCCATTTATTTACCTTGCACCTTTAAATTCATGTCAATTTAAATACTTGTCAAATTTAATTACCTTGTCTTGCACCTTAAATTCCTTTAATTTCAAGTAAGTTTCCATTTAATTCTTGTCAATCTTTACTTTATCTTGTTAATCTCCTATCTACCTTTCTTGATCTTTGATTTTTATGTTTATGTTTATGTTCATGTTCATGTTCTTATTTTGATCAAAGTGGGTTTTGATTATTGTGGTTAGATTTGTTAGTTTTATTAATTTGGATAGTTTGTTTACGATTATTGGATGTTTTGTTATTAGTTTGGTTTAATCTTTTGTTTGATTTAGTTAAATTGTGATTAGATTCGTGTGTTATTGTGTTCCCTGTTCTTCGGGGGTGTTTGTTCCTGTTACTGTTATTTCCCAGGTAAGTTCAGAACCAAGCCAAGGAAAAGTTCAGAATCAATCCAAGGAAAAGTTCAGAATCAATCCAAGGAAAAGTTCAGAACCAAGCCAAGGAAAAGTTCAGAATCAAGCCAAGGAAAAGTTCAGAATCAATCCAAGGAAAAGTTCAGAACCAAGCCAAGGAAAAGTTCAGAATCAAGCCAAGGAAAAGTTCAGAATCAAGCCAAGGAAAAGTTCAGAATCAATCCAAGGAAAAGTTCGGAATCAATCCAAGGAAAAGTTCAGAACCAAGCCAAGGAAAAGTTCAGAATCAAGCCAAGGAAAAGTTCAGAATCAATCCAAGGAAAAGTTCAGAATCAATCCAAGGAAATGTTCAGAACCAAGCCAAGGAAAAGTTCAGAATCAATCCAAGGAAAAGTTCAGAATCAATCCAAGGAAAAGTTCAGAATCAAGCCAAGGAAAAGTTCAGAATCAAGCCAAAGTTCAGAATCAAGGATTTCTTTCATTCGGAACATTTCATTCAGAAGTATTCCGGGTAAAGAACTTCCGAACCAAGGCTTTGTTCCAGTTGAGTTCCGAATCAGTAAAGTTTCGAACGAAGGATTGTTTTGGATAAGTAACATATTTAGAATAATTTGTTCCGGATCAAGGATTTTGGTAATATTCCGAGCGAAGAAGAATCATTCCAAACGAAGGTGACATTCCGGATGAGTGATTGTTCCGAACGAAGGATTATTCCGAATGAGCTGTATTCAGGTTCTTTTTAGTTTTTGTTTTTGATTTTTAATTTCAAGCTTTACTTTTCTCGCCTTTTTCCTTAGTCGCACTTTAAGTTAATTTTGCCTTAGATTTATTTTAGCCTTGCCTTAGTTTAAGTTTTAGTTGCGTTTTAAATTTACCTTAGATAGTTTTAAGTTTGCGTCATTTACTTTAGTGCTTTTTAATTTCAGTCACGCTTTTAAATACTTGCACCATTACTTTTAATTAGACATTAGATTAATTTTAAGTGCCCTTTTACTTTAAAGTTTTGCACATTTATTTTAATATACTACAACGACACATTTTTGTTTCACCAAAAACAATAGAGTCATACTTTAAGCCGGAAATCAATTCGATTAGACACACATCAAAGAACTTTTTAGCTGAGTAAAAACCAGTTATTAGATACCATTGAGCAGTAGGTATGCGCTGAGCATCCTATGAAACTGACACGAGACCACCATTCGCACCACCAAACGAACCATCAATATCATCACTGCTTCAATTAAATATTTATCCAGTGAGGATAAACATGGATCCAAATCTCTTCTTTTAAATATTAAATTCGAGCTATTAATTAGCTTGAATCTAACATTACAAACATTATTATTGCAAAATAGATATAAGAATTAATTTGTTAAATCAATTTTAGCAGTAAAAGGATCAAAAGACACGAATTAAAATAACTGACTGATTTTTCATTAAACTCAGAAATATTACAAGATTCAATAAAAGAAATACAACATTAACCCTAAACCTATTTTTGCAGAATAACTTTAAAGAAAGAAAAGGATGATTTTTACAAGAGAAATTGTGGGTTTTATAGCCATCCCCAGGGCTTTGGTTGAGCGAATATCCGAATCTCTTAGGAATATTCTTCTCTTCTTCATGGCCCTTGGATCTTTTCTCTCTCTTGATTGTTATCATCTGATGGTTGAGATATCACAACTAGCACACGGATTGCCAACGTGGCATCCGTGTGTGCTAGTTGTGCTTCTTTGAAGCTCTCTGATTGGTGGGATAGGAAGAGTGAGGTGTAGCTTCAAATAAGAATCAGCCACGTAGCACCTTCGTTCCACCCTCTCTTCCTTAAAATTGGGGGGTTTTATTCCCCCACACGTGATTAACACGTGGGATCAAAACCCCCATATTTAATTTACTTTTTACTTGTTTAGGGTTTTTAGAACAGTAACTAGGGTTACTTGTTTTGGGGTAAAATGGCAAAGTGGGGAAGAAGGAACTTAGGTAATATCGAATGTTGTGTGAAATGAGTGGATGAATTTATGGCAGTAAGTGGGTGGGAGAAAGAAAAATGTTTATTTATTTATTGAGAAAACAGTGAGTGGATGAGAGAAAAAAGTGATCGGTTTTATTTAATATGAAAGTGTAAAGTGTGTGTTTAAATATATGTGGACGTGACGTGTTTTCACACGTTTTGATTGATAGAAACGAAGCCCTAAAAGCCCAACAATTTGCACTTCATTCGTTCTTTAATCAGGATTTTGGGCTTGGGCCCTTGATTCCCATCCGTGGCATAATACTTTTCCAATTGGGCCTTTTGGGTTTTTATTTGAAACATTAATCCAAAAGTAAATGATTAATTTCCTTAAATGGGCTTTTAGGCCCATTTACCAAAAATGGGACCCACAAAGCCCAAATCACTTATTTAAATATTAAATCCTCTAAATCGAACTCGATTTTGGCTTCCTCGATCTTTATCTTCAAACTCGTGTCGATATTTGCCAGTTTTTGCGATCTTGGTACCTACACACATTCAAACAAGAAACAAGCATATACAAGGCATATTTGATACATTTCATGCATAATTTCATAGTTTATTGATACAAATGATATGAGTAATTACACTCATATCAAATTCCCCCATGCTAAGCAATTGCCGTGTCCTCACGCAATGATAAAATAAAACTATAACTACACCATTATTCAACTTTAGACATTTTATTTTACAAAGACATAATGTATTGCTTTCATTATTGAAAAATAACTTTAAGGATCATAAAACTCAAATAGATTCATCGTCCTCGACTTTTCACTTTTCCATGCCAAGTGCAAAAACAAGATCATTGTTATTATAAGTTGGTAGACTAACACGAACTCATGTGGGCCAATTATTCACTTAGACTCCCTTATTCCTAGGTGTATCTCTTATATTTTATTGTTGTCTTGAATGATCATGAGGATGCATTGCTGACTTATTTCGATAATTTATTAGGCCGAAAATAAAGCGAATGATTTAATCAATAGTTAGCTAAAGGACAAAATCTTTTAAAACTACTTCTCGGGCTCTCATAAAGTTCATATCTTGGCATAACTTGCTTCGCGATTTGAGACCTTTCTCGGACCGATATTTGGCAGTGACTTTATACTTCAAACCTTGAGAGACGTTCATGAAATAATGGTCTTCTCTTCATATAGGAATTTCTTCACTTGAAGTTTTGAGAGATTCATACTTGGACCACGACTTCTTCATTTTTCTCCAATATTTATTTAGGATTTTGATATACAACGATCCGCCTCCTTTTTGGACTTGGCTTCATTTATCCTCATACCTTATTATGGTCTTTTTAGATAGACTTCTCCATGACTTTTTGGGAGTATTTGCTTTTCGTCGTGTGTCTCGATCCTTCATATTGATTTTCGATAAATGATTCTTCACATCACTTGAGATCTTTAGCAATAAAACATAGCCCTCATGTCTTGTTAGGACCTTTTTGGACTCGCCAATCTTCGCATCCCGCTTCAATAAGTTATGCCTTGGCTATGAACTCTAATCCATACCGAGCAACTTTTAAACGATCTTGGGCTAGAAGCTAAGTAACTTTTCAAATCGTTCAACCTTATTTATTGCAAATAAATTTATTAACAAGCGATGGGAGAATAGGCTCATAATTAACTCACATAAATTCCTGAAAGAATACCAAACTTATAATTGGCTCTATCATCTCTTGTTCTCCATATTGTAAAATTTCAAAAATATGAAATCAATGGATACTTAGCCTATTAAATCAAAGTTTTGGGGTTTCAAGTCATCTATAGGATCTTGCATCTTCTTATACTTTTGCAAGTTTTAGAATTTGCGTTTTAAAGTTCCCTTGATAGACGACTTTCTAGGATCAATTATAGGAGCTTGCGAAAAGTTCTTGTTCTTAACTCGTATGAATTAAGACTTTCGCGTTTTAAAGCTCCCTATATAAAAGCCTAGCAAAGCTTAATTCAAATACGTTAAGGAAAAGCTAAGGTTAAAAACCGGGTCGAGTCAAAAACTATTCTTATTTTCACCAACGGAAAGCCTACAATCGTGTCAAAAGCACTTATTTTATTTATTAAAACTTAAAAATAACACTAAAAATTTAAAATTTTATTGAAAAATGAGAAAACAATACGTTTGGACACGACAAAAGCAATTGCAAGCGATTATATCGATTGACTCCCCCATGCTAAAACCAAACATTATCCTCAATGTTTCTTAGCTCAAGAGTGACACCCCCTTACTAAAACACGAAGAGTCTAATGCAAAATCCTAGCATGGAAAGAGCACGCAAATCTATAAGCCGTTTATTAATTATGCTTCAAGATAAAACGTTAGTCGATAAAAATCAAGGGTAAGAAAGTGTGCCCCTTTTTGGCATTCAAAGAATGGAAGATCAAGTGGACTGGCAAAAAGCGAACACGAGAGTCTTCAAATATTAGGGTCATACCTAAGATTCACAACACAACAAAACACGAGCACGAGCTTGAAAGATCAAGCCTTATTAGTGTTAGAAAATAGAAAGAAGATAGAATGTATGGGACTCCCCCACAAGGCACCTCGTTTTTGTTAACCAAGTCATGAGCTCGACTCGATCCCCGCATTCATTGGTCCTTAGGGAAAGTTTGAAGATCTGGGACAACCTCTGTAGGTATGTCCCCTCCAAAGTAATGTTTCACACGATGACCATTCACCTTAAAGTTAGGCCCGTCTTTTTGAGCTAGCTCAACGGTGCCATACGGGAAAACTTGTGCAATGGTGAATGGTCCGAACCAACGGGATTTAAGCTTGCCCGAGAAAATCTTAAGTCTAGAGTTGAATAAGAGGACTTGATCACCAACATTGAAAATGCGGTTTTTGATCTTAGAGTCATGAATCCTCTTAGTCTTCTCTTTGTAGATCAAAGAATTTTCATAAGCTTGATCCCTTAATTCACTTAGTTCATTCAATTGAACCTTGCGATGATCACCCACGGTCCTCAAATCAAAGTTACAATGCTTAAGAGCCCAATACGCCTTATGTTCAAGTTCAATTGGCAAGTGGCATGCTTTTCCGTAGACCAACCTAAATGGTGTACAACCAATTGGCGTCTTGTAAGCCGTACAGAAAGCCCACAATGCATCGTCCAATTTATCCGACCATGAAGTGCGATTTTCTCCAATAGAACGCTCCAAAATCCTTTTAAGAGCTCGGTTCGAAACCTCCACTTGACCACTCGTTTGAGGGTGATAAGCCGTAGAAAGTCGATGAGTGACACCATATTTCTTTAGAACTTTTTCAAATTGTTCATTACAAAAATGGGTCCCACGATCACTTATAATAGCCCGCGGAGTTCCAAACCTAGCAAAGAGTTGTTTCAAAAATTTCACCACAACTCGAGCATCATTCGTGGGCAAAGCCTTAGCTTCAACCCATTTAGACAAATAGTCCACGGCTACGAGAATGTATTGGTTTCCTTTCGAAGATGGAAACGGCCCCATAAAATCGATCCCTGACATGTCAAAGATTTCACAAACTTGGATAATGTTTTGAGGAATTTCATCCCTTTGTGAGTTCTTTCCTTGACGTTGACAAGCATCACAAGTCTTGATCAAGTCTTGGGCATCACGATATATGGAAGGTGATAAGTGTGAAAACACTCATCAATAATGATCCAAAAACCACTCAAAACACTGTCAGATACATAATATTTAACTTTAAAATAATAGAATTACGCGTGTATTTGTGTTTCATGTGTTTTCAGGTAAGAAGATACATTTTTGGAACAAAGACGCGTTTGCAAGGGATTTATATCACAAAAGATGAAGAAAGAGACGAAAGATGCTTCAAGGACTTTATTTGCCAATCTTTCAAAGATCAAGGGCTGAACTTGCAACTTTTACAATATAAAGGATGAAAAACAAATTACTTAAAAGTTTTTTATCACATTTGATAAAAGAATGAAATTAAAGGACTAAAAGGCAAAACTAGTGGAAAGTTAATATACTTGGTCAATTGACCAAGATCCGGTCAAACACAAACACTTCATACACGCGTCTTCCTCACCAAATCGAAGAGAGAGAAAGAAAGATGAGTCGGTTTCTTATCTTTTCACTACCACAAACCTGCAAGTCTGGTTCAAGAACGATCCACGAAGATTCAATCGAAGATTCAATCGAAGATTATAACTACAAAAATCATCCGCTCCTTCTCCTCTACAAGATGGTATAAGT
Organism: Glebionis coronaria; assembly: GCA_025667525.1. Taxonomy (NCBI): domain Eukaryota; kingdom Viridiplantae; phylum Streptophyta; class Magnoliopsida; order Asterales; family Asteraceae; genus Glebionis; species Glebionis coronaria. The sequence continues at coordinate 145,975,099 of CM046882.1, forward strand.
GAATTAGATCAAAGACGAAGAATGAAGAAACGCCCAAATTAAGTCAAGAGTGATGAATGAAGCTAAACCTCGTATTTAATATGTGGCATTCAATCATTGGCTTAACCACGTCATCTCATCATCTTCTACGGCTATAAATAGAAGACGAAGGCCTCATTTTTCGATGGTTAGCATAGGAGTAGTTTCACCTAGTTAGTTAGATGAGTAGGAGTAGTTAGATATTCTGTTAAGTTTTCAGTTTAATCAGTTTGTTTTCTTGTTAGTCCTGTAACCAATTCGGTTACACTTTCAGTAAAGCTTTTGTAATCGATTACTGTTCTTACCATTAATGGAATTTTAAAGTTTCAGTTTTCTTAATATCTTGCTTTCTCTTCTATCATCTTATCGATTGATTTGAATTCGAGCTAATATAGTCCAAATACACGTTCGATTTACTGTTCATGAATTGAGTAGGCTGATAAACTGGTGATTTCTGAGTTAGTGTTAAAAGCTTTATAGATAAAGATGATGTTATTGAGTTATTGTTCGTTAAATCTTAGAAGTGTATTAAAAGTTCTTTTCATAAGTTCATGATAGAAATTAGTTAGATGGATAGGTAGTTAATGGAATTAGTTAGAAATTGGTTGAGTCAGTTTATAGAAATAGTTCATTAGTTTCAGTTTATTCCAAATTTGTTAGAAATCTGTTAATAGTTCATCATTTTGAGTTCTTGTTTCAGGTCTGTTAAAACATTGAAGCTTTTTCTGTCAAGTCTGTTTGGTTTTCCAGCTTTTGAGATTTGAATTTAAGCCTAATATGGTTCGAGATCAATTTGTAGTATCTAGAATAAGTTTCAGTTAGTTTCGATTTCCTAAGCTGAAGCTTGTGATATTCTTCGAGTTAGAATCAGATTGACCCGTAAAACCAGTAGATAAAGCTTTTACTTGAGTTAGTTAACGGTTCTGCTATATTTTTCTTCGCTTGTTTCAGTTTTATTTTGCAGGATTACTTTCATTTTTTGAAGGTAGCAGATCAGCAGTTAGAGATTAGGGGTGTTTGGTTTATAAGCGAGTTCAGCGCTCCGCTTCACCGTTAACGGACTTGGCTTGGATGTAAAGGTCATTTTTTTCATATTCTGCAAATATTAGCTTAATCTTGTTAGAGGTTATTGTAGTATACATGTTTTAAGTTTGCTATTTGTTTTGGATTCGAGAACTGTTATTACTGTCATAGTTTTCTAGATTTTAGCATAAGCTGTGATTAATAGCGTTTGGGTTTACATGCTAGTGATTTGATTTGGTTGATGGATTAGAGATTATGATTTAAATCCGTTTGATATGACATAAGATTAGTATTAGAGCTCACATATAGGAGTTAGTGCAGTCTTAGCTTGAAATTGTATGAGAAGATTTTAAGCAGTTTATAAAGAAAGTTTATTAAGTGATTTGTTTGATTTTAAGCAGTTTATTATGATTTTAAGCAGTTTATGACGTTTAGAATTTGTATGGAACAAATAGTGGTGAATAAAGTTCTGATATAATTCGAGTTGCAAGTCTGTATCTTCTTTTTTTTGTAGATACTTGAATATCAGTACACTAATAGACCTTTAGATTGTATAAAATTGATTTAGTGCAATTCGTTTGGCAATTTTTTAAGTTCTGTAACCCAATGTTGGTGTTTTGGGCCATTTGTATGATTGTTGGGCCTGGGAATTCTTCTTGGGCCATTTGATATTGTTTTTGAATTTACTAGCATAAAATTGGTTTATGTTTTGTAAGTCATTTTAAATTTGTAGTATAAATGTTGTATTTTTCATTTTAGAATTTCATTAATTTGTAATTTGTATTTTACATTTTGGTATCTTGTGCATTCTAATTGTAATATTTGCAATTTATTTGTAGATAGTACGTATACGTAGTGTATAGATAATATTTTTCCCTTTTTACTTGATTTGTGCCAATTAGACATAAATTCCAAACAAGCTTTTACCACCAAAAACAATTAAGTCGAGCTTAAAAACGTTAGATCTATTCAGATTGAGTCAATAAAAACGAACTAAAAAGACAAATATTAAATGGCGCCGCTGCCGGTTCTTTTCGTGAAGATTAACGGTTTCGAGTGAGACGATTGGAATTTGGGATCCGTTCACTTTGTGAACGTTATATTTACGTATTACAAGTCAAAAAGATAAAAAAAAAATCAAAAAGATAAAAATACAAAAAAATAAAAAACCACAAAATCAATTCTTTTCCTAAAGAATTGAACCAAAAGAATAAAAAATCCAAAAAGTAATCCTTTTTCCTAAAAGATTACACCCAAAAATATATATTATTGGATTTCCTCGGTTTTTATGTACATATAGTATTTTCTTTAAAAAACCCCAATAAATACAAAAAAAATTTCTCTATATTATTATATGTAAATACGTATACGTAGATATGAACAACCAAGTTACCTATTTCCATAAGTATTGCCGAGGCAATACACCGTGTTGAGGGGCGTTCCGGTCCTTGACACGCGTATCGATCAAACTCAATAAAGCAAGAATAGATAAATACTTCCAATAGGAAATAATTAGAAGAATACAAACTACAAAGTGAATAGAAAGGCGATGTGCTATAAAATGCCATCTAAGGGTCAATAGGTACTTTAGTGCTTCGCGCCACCTAACCCCCCGTTCACTAGTGCGTATTCTAAGAAGAAAGGCTTTATTGGGGGTCTTGCACCCAAGTAGTAATTATATATATTATACTTTCTTGTGGATATTTCATATCGAGCCTCGAGGGAGATAATCTCTTCTCCTTCAAAAATCGACCGAGGGCTACTCCCTCATTCCTCGTGTTTACTTACACGTGTACTCGCACACGTGTAAACATACCACCTTTGGTGTATTACTTCCTTCCCCGAGGAAGCTTTTAGACGTCATTTCACTTGTATATACATTCGGCCACCTAGTTACACATGGATACTCGTTCCATGTTGGAGATTTGCAACAACGATCCGTCAACGCTAATTATTCGACTTGTTCGACTTGTGGAGGTCCACACGATACTTATTTATGTGATCAAAACAAGGGCTATTATGGGGAGGGATATGCTTACAATGGAACCGAGAACCCTAATTTTCGACCTAACATTCAAATGGACTATACTTGTAATGACTATATGGGATATTCCGGGTTTTCATCACAAAATCCACCATCATTTCATGATCAAACCTTTAATGAGCCATACCAAAACCAAGGATTTTCCAATTATGAAGGTTTTCAAAACAATGATAATTTTCAAGGCTATAATCAAGCAACCTTTCATAATCAAGGATTTTCAAATAATGAAGGCTTTCAAAATGATGCAAATTTTCCATGCTATAATCAAGACACCTTTCAAAATCAAGGATTTTTACATCATGAGGGTTTTCATAATCAAGGGTATAATCAAGGGTTTAACCAAGAGAATATGCAAAATGAACCTCAAATTCTTGAACTCCTTGCTAAGATGCATCAAGATAATGAGAGGCGATTTCAAGAGAGTGAAAGGAAACTTGACGAAATGCAAGAGGAAACTGATAGGCAATTCTTAATTTTGGAAACAGAACTCTTGCAAAACTTTGCAACTCTTGAGTCGTCTTTGAGAGTTGATGATGAGGATGATACTATTAGTAATGAATATCGTGAATCATGTGAAGACGAATATTTTGCTACTCGTAGGCCTTATCCATTATTTTATGATGATGATGATGACGATCCTCCGATTTGTATGACACTTAATGATGACACACCTTCATCACCTTTACCTCACGTGGAACCCACCGACTCTTTAACCATGGGGGACGAGCCTCTTAGCACTAATACAAATACCGATTTGGATGAATTAACCTCTTCTAGTGTTGAGAACCTTATCCCAATCCAAAGAGAGCTTGAGTGTGTTTCCAATGAACCATGTGACGAGCTTTGTATTGATACATCTTCTCCCCATGATCACATTGAGATTTCATCACATGTTGACTTTCATGCTACTACTCGTGATTTTGGTGATTTTGATCTTGATGAATTGTTCAAAGAAAGGGATAATGAGATTGAGGAAGAGTTTATTCAAGACTTGCCACAAGTAGAGGATGATGATTGTGATTCTAGTGAGGCATCTTATGATCTATCATCCGATGACTTTTCATGTCAAGATGACATTTCTAATTTGGATGAAGATGTTGCTCCTATAGAAGAAGTGGAAGATGTTCATATTCGTGAGGTTTTATCAGACGTGTATCATCTTATCTCCTTGATTGAAGCTTTGAATGAGAACCATAATGATGATTCCATAGAATAAGAACCTTTCATTGATATTTCTTCACCGGTTTTTGAGGTTGCACCTATTGATTTTTATGATGATATCATCCCTTTGAGTGATTCTCTCATTAATACACCTTCTTTTGAGCCTTCTATTTGCACCCTCCCACCCTTGAAGTTGGTTATTGATGAAGATCCTATACTCTTCGAGATTGATCCTTTTTCACCTATGGCACTTTAGAACCCAAAACATTTGATATGGATTCTCATATGGACATTGATGCCACCATAGAGGCTTATCTTGTTGATATTGATATTGAGGTTGATGATAGTGATTCTACTTGGGAAGAGGAGATTCGTCTTAGTGAGAACTTGCTTTTTGGAACATAGAGATTACACCTCCTTCACAAGACACTATTCATCTTGATCCTCCTTTTTCTATGCCTTCTATGGAAGATTACCCACCTTTGGATGATGATGAGGAGCCTAATATGGATATACTTGTCATGAATGTTTTGATACCTACACCTTCATTGTCTCATGATACTTTGATCACTAAGGGGGAATCTTATATGGTTGATATGAGTTCATCTCCTTATTTTCCCATGAAGGGAAAGGTTTTTGATCCTGGGATACGTATATTTGGGAAAAATTGGTTTTCATCTACTCCACTTAAGAGTGTGATTTCTATTGAGATGGAATTCTTGTATGAGCTTGCTTTGGTGATGCTACCTACTTTGGAGTTGTTCACTTGTCGAGATGGAAACTATGTATTTGATCTTGGTGTGCTTCCTATTTGAGAGTTTTCGTATGTTGGACAAACTTGAGACACGTTGGACCATTCCATTTATCGAGGCGGATATTGTAAATCTTATAGTAAATGGCAACGTGCTAAGTTTGAGTGTATCATGTGAGATGTGCTTCAAAGTGGATATCCTTTATTCTCCATGATGTTTCCCCAAGGACAACTTAATTTGGGGTCGAGTCGAGCTAGCAACTTAGGGTTAAAAAAACTCAAGTAATGAATAACTAGGTTAGAAAACGTAGAGTAGATTTTCAATAGGTTAGATTTAATTAAAAGGATGTTATAGTAGAGTTGAAGTGGAGGGGTACCTTTCTTCGTCTTTTCGTGTTTGTTTCAAGGGTTGCTCTCTCACATTTCATGCTTGGAGCTTATGGAGGAGGCCCGTGTATCTGGTTCACTTTGATTAGTTTTTGCTATCGTGATATTCAAAACACTTGTGATTAAAATGAATACCCTTTAGTTGTCTCTTCCTTAGCTTGGGTTAAGCAAAGTCTATTCATTGTCCTAAGTGTAGGGGAGTTCACTCCAACACTCTTAAACATTGAGGACAATGTTTATCTTAAGTGTAGGGGAGACTTCTATCGAAGTGACCTTACCTAGACCATTGCCTTAACTTCATGATAATTGGGAAAATTAATTTTTCAAACATTTTTCAAATTTTTGATCTACTTTGGCCACCAAAAATATGCATACATAATTTTTGCATCAATCATTTTTCATTTGCATATCACATTTGCATTGTATATATTTCTTCTTTTATTTTTCATCAAAAATATATAAAAAGAAAAATATAATAAAAACATGGTTTAACAAATTTAGACTTCTTTGACATATTAGGCCCGCCATGGATATTTTGACTCAACCCGAGTTTGCTTATCTTAGCATTCTCTAGCTAGTATCCTTAACCATGTAGTCCTTCATTGGTCTATTAGGCTAAGCATCCACCAATCTCATTATTTGAGATTTTAAATTTGTGGAGAATGGGAAATGATAGAGTTGAAGCAAGTATAAAAGGGCTAGATAAACTTCATGATAATTACTTGTGGCTAAACCTTTCTCTTCTTAACCTCTATTTTCTTCGCATGTATATATGTTAATAAATAATCAAGAACGGTTTTAATTGGTTTGTAATCTCTTATGCATTTTTGTATAATCATTCATGGTTGATATAAGTACGTTTTAAGATTCTAAGTTAGAACGGTTTATGTGTACTAAACTTATGTCATGCTCAATATTTAGCAGGTGTTTTTCCTTTTATTCTTTTCAACTTTCTTTGTGAGGAATAAAGAAAAATAAGAGCGACTTATCAAAAATGAGTGGCTAGAAAAAAAAAATTAAAAAAAAGAAAAAAAAAATAATTATACAAGACTCCCAAGAGGGGCAGTGAAGTGTTAATTATAGTGACTATTGAGTTCCAATATTACCTTGACGGGTTGCGGGGATTCAATAGATTGCTCCAATCCAATATTACCTTGACGGGTTGCGGGGTTGAAGATCCAAAGTCTCAAAAAGATGGCGGATGTAAATTATTGCGTGAGTTTTATTTTTCTTTCCTTAGCGAGTGTGTAGCTACTTATGAAAGCATGACATGAGGATTTTACACATAAGTCGAATGACTTATTACTCTTGAAACGGACTTATATTAATTGTGAGCGGTTTTTCAAGTAATGGATGAGAGGATTACTTAGGATTAAAACCGTGCTTCCGTATTTTTGGATTTTACATTTCTTATATTTCACGCCTTAAATAATGACAAATTTCCCTTCAAGCAATTTGCTCAAATAATAACCAGTTCCACATTTAATTGTCATGAATAATTTGATGCACTTTTTACTTGTGAATGCAATGATCCCATTTTTAAGCTTGGTATGGGGAAAGTGAAACTTGAGGGTGATAAATGTCCATGGTACCAAAGCCCTAATCCAAGTCATTGATTTCTTTATGAGTTATTTCCATCAAAACCATGTCAAGAAAAATCCAAAAATATATTAATAAAATTGTTTTCCTTGCATTGCATTATAAATATTCAAGATCATTCATCATGTAGTATAGTATAGCTTATTAAATCTTAAAATGGCCAAGGTTGGTTAATTATGAGAAAAGTGCACTTTAGAGCTTTGAAATGCTGCATTGCATGAGGTCATGGCAATAGTCAAGTGGAGGGGAGTTGATAAGTGTGAAAACACTCATCAATAATGATCCAAAAACCACTCAAAACACTGTCAAATACATAATATTTAACTTTAAAATATCATAATTACGCGTGTATTTGCGTTTCATGTGTTTTCAGGTAAGAAGATACATTTTTGGAACAAAGACGCGTTTGCAAGGGATTTATATCACAAAAGACGAAGAAAGAGACGAAAGATGCTTCAAGGAATTTATTTGCCAAGCTTTCAAAGATCAAGGGCTGAACTTGCAACTTTTACAAGATAAAGGATGAAAAACAAATTACTTAAAAGTTTTTTTATCACATTTGATAAAAGAATGAAATTAAAGGACTAAAAGGCAAAACTAGTGGAAAGTTAATATACTTGGTCAATTGACCAAGATCCGGTCAAAACACAAACACTCCATACACGCGTCTTCCTCACCAAATCGAAGAGAGAGAAAGAAAGATGAGTCGGTTTCTTATCTTTTCACTACCACAAACCAGCAAGTCTGGTTCAAGAACGATCCACGAATATTCAATCGAAGATTATAACTACAAAAATCATCCTCTCCTTCTCCTCTACAAGATGGTATAAGTGAATTAGATCAAAGACGAAGAATGAAGAAACGCCCAAATTAAGTCAAGAGTGAAGAACGAAGCTAAACCTCGTATTTAATACGTAGCATTCAATCATTGGCTTAACCACGTCATCTCATCATCTTCTGCGGCTGTAAATAGAAGACGAAGGCCTCATTTTTCGATGGTTAGCATAGGAGTAGTTTCACCTAGTTAGTTAGATGAGTAGGAGTAGTTAGATATTCTGTTAAGTTTTCAGTTTAATCAGTTTGTTTTCTTGTTAGTCCTGTAACCAATTCGGTTACACTTTCAGTAAAGCTTTTGTAATCGATTACTGTTCTCACCATTAATGGAAGTTTAAAGTTTCAGATTTCTTAATATCTTGCTTTCTCTTCTATCCTCTTACCGATTGATTTGAATTCGAGCTAATATAGTCCAAATACACGTTCTATTTACTGTTCATGAATTGAGTAGGCTGATAAACTGGTGATTTCTGAGTTAGTGTTAAAAGCTTTATAGATAAAGATGATGTTATTGAGTTACTGTTCGTTAAATCTTAGAAGTGTATTAAAAGTTCTTTTCATAAGTTCATGATAGAAATTAGTTAGATGGATAGGTAGTTAATGGAGTTAGTTAGAAATTGGTTGAGTCAGTTTATAGAAATAGTTCATTAGTTTCAGTTTATTCCAAATTTGTTAGAAATCTGTTAATAGTTCATCAGTTTGAGTTCTAGTTTCAGGTCTGTTAAAACATTGAAGCTTTTTCTGTCAAGTCTGTTTGGTTTTCCAGCTTTTGAGATTTGAATTTAAGCCTAATATGGTTCGAGATCAATTTGTAGTATCTAGAATAAGTTTCAGTTAGTTTCGATTTCCTAAGCTGAAGCTTGTGATATTCTTCGAGTTAGAATCAGATTGACCCGTAAAACCAGTAGATAAAGCTTTTACTTGAGTTAGTTAAAAGTTCTGATATATTTTTCTTTGCTTGTTTCAGTTTTATTTTGCACGATTACTTTCAGTTTTTGAAGGTAGCAGATCAGCAGTTAGAGATTAGGGGTGTTTGGTTTATAAGCGAGTTCAGCGCTCTGCTTCACCGTCAACGTACTTGGCTTGGATGTAAAGGTCATTTTTTTCATATTCTGCAAATATTAGCTTAATCTTGTTAGAGGTTATTGTAGTATACATGTTTTAATTTTGCTATCTGTTTTGGATTCGAGAACTGTTATTACTGTCATAGTTTTCTAGATTTTAGCATAAGCTGTGATTAATAGCGTTTGGGTTTACCTGCTAGTGATTTGATTTGGTTGATGGATTAGAGATTATGATTTAAATCCGTTTGATATGACATAAGATTAGTATTAGAGCTCACATATAGGAGTTAGTGCAGTCTTAGCTCTGAGAAGATTTTAAGCAGTTTATAAAGAAAGTTTATTAAGTGATTTGTTTGATTTTAAGCAGTTTATTATGATTTTAAGCAGTTCATGACGTTTAGAATTTGTATGGAACAAATAGTGGTAAATAAAGTTCTGATATGATTCGAGTTGCAAGTCTGTATCTTCTTTTTTTTTGTAGATACTTGAATATCAGTACACTAATAGACCTTTAGATTGTATAAATTTGATTTAGTGCAATTCGTTTGGCAATTTTTTAAGTTCTGTAACCCAATGTTGGTGTTTTGGGCCATTGGTATGATTGTTGGGCCTGGGAATTCTTCTTGGGCCATTTGATATTGTTTTTGAATTTACTAGCATAAAATTGGTTTATGTTTTGTAAGTCATTTTAAATTTGTAGTATAAATGTTGTATTTTTCATTTTAGAATTTCATTAATTTGTAATTTGTATTTTACATTTTGGTATCTTGTGCATTCTAATTGTAATATTTGCAATTTGTTTGTAAATAGTACGTATACGTAGTGTATAGATAATATTTTTCCCTTTTTACTTGATTTGTGCAAATTAGACATAAATTTCAAACAAGCTTTTACCACCAAAAACAATTAAGTCGAGCTTAAAAACGTTAGATCAACTTGGATTGAGTCGAGAAAAACGAACTAAAAATACAAATATTAGAAGGCCAAAAGAAGCCGGCATCAAAGACTTTCTTCGCGGTGGCGTTAGCACCATGATGTCTGTGACAATCCGTCAATTTATGGTTGATATTTTATTCTCAATATTTATTTGAAAACATTATTTTAATGTTACAATATGAACTCACATATTTTTGGGAAGTAATTTGGATCTACGTCTAGAAGTAGCGTCGACTACGTCTAAACCGGGGGGGTTCTACGTTACGTGCTTACGTTTACATACACCGTCTTTGGTGACAGTCCGACATTTCAGAAAATAAATTTATCCGTGAATATTATTTTGGAGTTTTAAATTTGAGTTGGTTCATAAACTCACAAATTTACGAGAAGAGATTAGGACTTACGATTTTAATTTAACGTCCTTTACGACTAAACCAGAAACCTTAGGATTACGTATTTACGTTTTCGAACTCCGGTTTTGATGAGACAATTTTTATTAGATTCGTTTTGTGCCGTTGATTCACAATTTATAAAAACGTTTTTCGTAAAACGACCCGAGGGCACGCAAATCAAGGAAACTAGAATCGAGGAGTACCCGTAAATAAATGGGGATGAGACAAGTGGGACACTTGCCCCACCCCCACTATAACCTTCCCACACAACACCACCACACCACATTTGGTGTCAAGTTGTAAGCTAAGCTTACACTTGTCATTCTAGCTTACAAAGTAAGCCATTCTTCCATCAAAACTAGCTACCAAAAACTACTACCTTCATTACATACATGCAAATCAACCAAAACTCTCTCTTCCTCTCTCTATAATTTCGTCCCATATCATCACCACAACACCCCATTCATACAAAATTTAACCACAAACATTTGTTATACTTAAGATATGTTAATCTCCATTCAAAGAGATGAAGATTGGTGCAAGTTTTAACATCCAAGGAGAAGTTTTCAAGGGATTCAAGGGCTGATTTTCCACAAGGTGTTCATGAAAATAGGTGATCTTGAAGATGGTCTTGCTTATTCATAAGTTTCTCCATCAAAATCCATGTCCAAATCACAACCTACATCAACTTGGTGGTATAAAGATTGTCCTCCTCATCCTCTTGTTATTTTTGATTATGTAATTTTGTATTTCTTTCACTTATGTATATGTATATGATGATGAATGATGATTAAAAAAAATATTGTGTCGGGATTTGGTGTTGATAAACATGCTTAAAAAGATGGACAAACTACATGTAAAATGGGTAAATCTTGTTTAAATGGTAGGCTGTATAAAAACAGTAAAGAACCACATGTTAGACTGATAAAATGATGAAGTAGAATCAATTTACAGTAAGCTATGGGTCTTGTACACATGTGAGAGTTGGCCATGCAATGGAATCATTGTAATGAGTGAGATATGATCAAAACAAGTTTAAAGTACAAATCTGAGTTCACTGTGTTGGACGATTTTTAGAAAATACTTAGAGGATGATTCAACAGTAGCTATAGTAGAGTTAAATGGAACACATATCATGTAGTTTATGTGATAAAAATTTGAGCTTTTATCTCCATATAGAACTCTAGATATGGCAGTTTTGGTGAAGATGAAAATAAAAATCAGATTTTGAGTATTAATGTTTATTATTATTATATAAGCACTCAAAATTATATTGTATAAAATGTAAAATAAAAACCCACTAACTTATGGATTTTATTTATATAAATATGTAAAAGGTTAAATAAGTGTATAAATTTTAAAAATGGTAGTGGAATAATACTTATAAGTTATAAAACTATAAACACGATTTTTACGACTTTTTCGGCTATTACCGTAAAATTAACGTTTTTGTTAAATAAAACTTAGACGGTTGGACCCGTCTAATGTAAACTTTTATAAACTCATATACTGATATATAGACATGTATAACAAGTAAAACCGATAAAACCCGAACTATATATAACATACGGACATTAACGGACTAAGTTAACGTTATTGGATTAATAATACAACAAAATGGACTAAGACACATATGAACTTATTACTGGGCTTAACCCATTTGGGCCCAACATATAAAGTATAACTACTGATAATATAAGTATGAAATGGATTAATACAAGTTAAAGAACTTATAATAAGTTTATTGAACCTAAAACACGTAAGTAGGTAAAACTAGTAAACTAGTATAAAAGTTATCGACACATAAAATGAGTAAACGAGAATATGTAAACCCACTTGATCATCATATATATATAATCATCATATTTATACATAATTGTTATTTTTATAAAGTCATTGGACATGAGTCTAAGACGAGTATTATTTGTCTAGGTTTCCGTGATTGAAGCACGTACCGTACGTCCGAATTGCCGATAACCCGCCTTCCCACATCAACGTGAGTTCATAGCCTCGCACTCTTTTAAATGTTTTATAAATGTTTTATAAACCCGCGAGGGAGATAACATGTTAGTTTTTATAAAATAGGACACCATTTCTCCCGATTGTTTGTTTATTGATTTGTACCCGTATGATTGAATGACCCGATTGTATGACCTGATAAATGATTAAAGGACCCGATAGATGTAATACAATGGATTATTAAAGTTAGGTTATGTCACTAAAAGTCCCATTAGCATGAATTGTGAACTACCGGGATTTGGTAGACGCTTATGCATATAATAGTACTATTTGGGGACGATCACCCTAGTTCGCGCCTTGACGGTTGATCCCCGTCGTGCCACATTGTTTGGTAAGCGAATTTATGTATGAGAAGATTTCCATAGCGTGACCTTTGTGACGACACGCTACTTTAGATGGGCAAATTGAGTATCGGGTTAGCTACCCGTTGTTGGTTTAGTAAGGTAACAATGTCATGCGGCTTATAATAATCCAAACTAACGAAATACTACTAGACGCACCGAATTACGATGTATTGCCTGACTAGCAATACAGGGTCATACTATTGATATTATGTTCGTGTTTTGGTTTTGTATAACCATATTCATATAACGGTTTTTATTTTCATACAACGTCGTAAGACGTATTGTATGATGTTTTTACGACATTGGCTCGTATAATGATTTTTAAGGCAAGCGCCTATATTATGATTTGATGAAGATTTGTATAAAATGACTTTGGCTATTTTATGGCCTATTAAAATGATTTGTACAAAATGATTTTCAGTAATAATTTTATACTGATATTATATTGATGGATTTTATTAAACTCTATGAATTCACTCGGCGTTATCGCTGACCTTTTCTTTTAACATGTTTTATCTCAGGTACTTGAAGGTAATTCTCGGGAAGACGACAAGAATTCATGGCCCGCACTTAAACAATGTTTTACATTCAAATATTTTGTAAAACTTTGTATGAAATGTAATGACTTGGGACCGATGTAACTTTGATACTTATGAATGGAAATGCTTTATTATTAAACGACACGAATTTCAAGCGTTGTCTATGATGTGAGTAATGTGCTATCCCGTAACACCAACTAGTCTTCCGCTGTATTGAGTTGTATAAAATTGGGGGTGTTACAGTTTGGTACCAGAGCTCTCGTTATAGAGAACGAAAGATTTTTAAAACCAAGGTTTTGAATAAAACATTTAAAAATCTTTTACCTAAAAACATTTTTCACAAAATGTCTAAAAACCTTTTGACTATAACGGTGCCGAAGAATTCCCGAGTTACCGACAAGGTCAGACTGAGAAGTGTTATTTTAGTATATATATAACTTAGATTATAAATATATATATATATATATATATATATATATATATATATATATATATATATATATATATATATATACTAGTGGCAAAACCCGTCCGATGGACGGGTATGACTTCTGATTGTCATTTAACTTTCTTTATTTGGTAAATGTTGGTTTGAAAATTTACTTTTTAGTATAATTGTCTTTTAATGTATTATCAGTCGGCATGACTTCTATTTGTTGTTTAAGTTTTTTACTTACTAAATAAAAAGGGTCGTAAAATAAGAGTTGATAATGTTGATAATTCATAAAGAAAGGAAGAAAATGATGAGGAGGTGGAGCGACTAAAAAGAGAGGAACATTGATTTCGTCGTTCTCTCCAAAAAGATGAATGTACTCATAGATTTGGATACAAATTTTCTAAGAATGAGAAAGTTTTATTAAATCTAATCTAAAACATTTATATAATGTAATTATATAGTTTAAAAATTATAATATTTTACTCTAATTTGTTGTTAGATATGAGAGCATATATATACATAGTTACACCAAAGTCGCGAAATGTCAAAATAAAGTAAGGTAAACGTACGTTTGGTTTCTTAATTGCTAATGTAGACGAAAAATTTGATAGTTAGAAATACAAGAATCTTTCATATATGAAAACTATATGAAAATTTATATAGCAAATATAAGAAAGTTTAAATGCATAGTTGAAACCTATTGGGTTAGGGGTTCGACTACGAGTCATGAGTTCAATTATCGGGTCACATGTTCGAAAATTAGGTCGCGAGTTCGACCACCGAGTCATCTGTTGGACACCACCGGTTAGAATATCGAGTTAATTAGAATGTTTAACTATCTGTCACAAGACAATTCTCGTTGATATGCATGAATACTCGTCTAGTCTACTTGTAAAAGTTGAGTTAGTTCGAGTTGTATTTTTTCTCACAACGATTAAATATTTTACTTGATGGGTCACAAAAGTGGCACTTTTAAAGAATGTATATTTGTATTTAAGCATTGTATTTTATAATTACATAGGAGTAAAGCATTAAACTTGGAGGACTTTAGATAAAGCATTATGTATGTTCAATACATACATTCTAATCTTTTCATTCTAAAATATTCAACAAACAAATATGTAATTAATCTTCTTCTTTTTCTACATAACTAAGCCTCTGTTAAAGAAAATACATAACTATGCCTTTTGGATAATGTTATAAAACCTGGGTTTTGGATCGACCCCGTTGAGTCATCGGTCAACGATTTAACCGGTTGGACCGTTGGATCGACACGGTCGTCCATAAATTTTCTTATATATATATATATTTGCAATACTACAAAAAACATGTATATATAAAAATCATGAATATTTTATATATTTGACCTAAAAACCATTTACTAACAAATATAACATGTAAAAACAAAGTTACGTTGCAAATATATATAACAAAATCGCGAAAACAACATGAAAAAAATAAAAAAAAACAAAAAAGGTCAAAACCCGACCGTGTCTCATAAGACACAAACCGGGTCAACCCGGGTCGCTTCAAACCCGACGAGTCACACCAGGTTTCTGAAATATAAAACTCGGGTCAATTTTCCCCGTTTTTCGGCTAAAACACGTTCAACCGGTTTAACTGGTCGAGGCGATTCAGGTTTCAAAACATTGCTTTTGGATACCATACTTTCATCTCCTTATTGTTTTAAAATTTATGGTACAAGTCAATAAGGATTATGTCCACCCATTATAACCATTTCGAATACATGACCCACAACTAACGTGTGCATGTATTTTACAAAAATATTGTACCATTTCATAATCATACTAACATACTACTTCGTATTGTGTAAGCCATAACACCCACTGAGCTAATCTTTATACCAACTTATGACCTTTATTAGTTACAACACCTTTTTTTACCAGCTCATGACGCACAATATATAGCTAATAAACTTCACTTACTTCGGTTACATTCTCCATCATATATTAGAATTCTAACAAGATTAATCATCAACCCATTGTTTATAGGTGAAGCGGATGTCAAATCTTTTTGCTAACTGTGAATATGAAGATATGCTATCACGTGCTAAGGTCACGAACCATCTGACAGCATTTCCAATGAATGGAAGCGTAAAAATTTGCACCCGACATGAAAAATTCTAAAGTCGCATTCGTTTATCATTTGCTCGAATATTTTTGCAAAAAACACGGAATAATCATTGTTACTCCATAAAAACTCATACAAACATAATACAATAGAAAAGTAGGAAGAGAAATCACAATCATATTAAGGAGTTGACTTATTTTGATGGCTAAACCCTAAAGGTCTTTATTGATAGTAATCAGACTTGTAGCAGGCAGGATGATATTGATAAGAACTTCGTTTAATGATACAGTTAGTTGTGGCCCTGGCATTTATCCCATGTTGCAATAGTTTTAAAAGCTTGAGTAGCTACTGTTACAGCCAATATAAACAAAGTAAGATGCTTACATCAAAGATTAAGAGGAAGAGTAGCGCAAGCAATATCACATTCAGACATGGAAAGGTGGTGTTTGGCTACGAATCTAAAAGGTGTATCTCATGACTTGAAGTTGAGCCAATTGCATAAATCTGCACATGAACACATATAGTGATTTAAACATACATCTACAAACTCAAAATGAGGCTTAAGTAATTTGACATTACACCTGAATAACTCGTAAAAAACAGAAAACAATAGAAAAGTAGGAAGAGAAATCACAATAATATTAAGGAGTTGGACTATTGTCATGGCTAAAGCCTAAAGGTTTTCAATGAGAGTTACCCGACTTGTACTGGGCATGACGATATTGATCAGAACTTCTTTCAAAGATACAGTTAGTGGTGGCCTAGCATTTATCAACAATTAAAAGCTTGAGTAACAATCAATATAAACAAAGTAAAATGGTTAAAATTTTTGGCAAAAATCTTTCAACGATCTTGGGTAAAAGGGATCCTTTGCAACACCACATGCAGACATCGCGAATTCTTCTTTTGCTCTTTCTAATTTTTGAATCACTCGTTCTCGAGTGTAGACACGAACCGGGTCTGATAAGCGATAGGAAATGAGTTTGTGGTGTTCTGTCACATGAACTGTTTTTCCAAGTGTACAAACTATGAACATCATGGATACATACCGCAGGATCAGAACGGCATCCTGAAGAAAGTACAAAGTGCAAAAGGGGTTCTGTATGATCAATTGCATAACCTTGTGCATCTCGTGTTTTAAACTTCGCTCTTGAAGATAATAGAACCCGAAGCCACTACACATATAACATCTAAGTAAACATTTTTCGAGAATATATCAAAGCGTGGAACTATAGATTTTGAATATAACTGCGCGGGATGAGATTTTGAACATTCAGGATCACATCTGCACATATAACATGACTGCTGACATTATATGCAGCCTGCAACAAACCAAGTCTAAGATTAACACATTCAAAATTAAGTTGACCTATTTCAGCATAAAACCTCTACATATGACAATCACACATGGAAATTTCTAGATAAAGATCGACACTCACCTGGCGATAGTTCTTTTGGTAAAGTATGCGGATTAGTACTCCTTACACAACAACATCATTTAATAACTCATTCTACTTGGTAACTTCATCCCATACGGGTTGTGTAGAAGCTAGTAGGGTATGTTAGAAGCAGAAATCTCCTCAATAACACCAGGATCTGCAGTTTCAGATACAAGCTTTAAAACACCAAACTGATAGGGATATGCTGATGGAGAATGCAGAAGCTTGCACTTTAGGTTGAGCAACCTTAACATGGTCATATATCTGCAACGACTACCATGGCAACAGAATCAGAAACTTTGACCATGTTGACATTATTCGGATATGGGGATTAAGATCTGGATATACCAGTTAACAAATGCTTCACCGGCAGATGACTAATGTAATTATGCCCTGCTTCTTCCTCTCCTTGCAGCTTTTCAGCAAAATGAATATCAGAATGCTCTTGCCTTCCCTCCACAAAGCTGGAAGGTAATTCTACTTTATCATCGCTTATCCTGATACACAACAAATTGATAAAAACCATTAAGCTTACTCGTTTAAATGATTTCATATCTTTATATATATGACCATTTTTGACATTTTCTTTGGGATGGTGTTTGACCATCTAAGGTTAGGTAACCCAAAATCTGACACTCCTATAGCAGATGGTTCACAGTTTATAATGTCTGGTTTTTTACCTTTCTAATGATGTTTAAAAGTTCATTTATACCATGGTCGTACAGTGAGGCTTCATTTAGAAGAAAAAAAGGGTGTCCAACTTATAGATCACCTTTAACTTTCCAGTCCACTTGTGAGTACGATACATCAAAAGAGTTGGTAAAAAGTGATCGATAATCCTTTGATAAACCTGCCATGAAAAATGTCATATTAACATGATGAGCAGTCAACTTGCCGCTAGCAGAACCCAGTATCTTATTTTCTTTAGAGATATAATAATGAACTAACCGGCACATTTTTCTTCAAAAGTACATGTAGTAGGAAATTGTACAATGAAAGCAAAACCTATAACCTCAATCGATGTATCAGTAGAGATGTCATAAAGCAAAACCTACAACCACAATCCAAGTATTACCTTGTCTCTTTCTTGATATCAAATTGCACAGAGATACTCGCTTGTGACAAATCAACCCCAGTTGAACCCAGTGCATGTGTTAGATTATTCAACAGCCTGTGGAACACAAATTAACTCTTTACTTACATACACATTAAATAGCCCAAAGCAGATCAAACAAACAACAAATCTGGTAAAATAGACACTTTGGGTGGCAAAATCATTTACCTATCAAAGAATTAATTTGGGGTATGCTTATGGGTTCTATTAACATAGTGATAGAGAAACTGGTCAAAAAGGCTAGAAGTCCTTCAAAGTGCATATATTTTTTACATATTATAGACATTTACCATATTGTCCAAGCTCAATTCCACATGGAAAAGAATGACATTCATTCCACTTTCTTTATCCATCTTGGCCTATTGGGTTGCAGCAAACAAACAGAGATGGATTAAAGAAATGAAATGTGTATTAAGGAAGACACATAGAGGTCAGTGACTTACTACACATGAGCATATTGTGACACCAACATCTGCTAATGTTTTTGTGATATCCGCAAGCATGCCTGTCAATCAATTATGAACGGTTAATTGTGTTTGAAGCAGAGCCCGTGGTACAACCAAGTGGCCAGTGTAAAAGTGGTGATGTCCAAAAATAATAGTAACATATAATGCAAGAGTTGGCAAAATGGGCGGTTTGGGAAAGATGTCAAAATGAGTAAAATATTACTGGTGATTAGAATATGTGGGGTTGGATTGAGCGGACCTATACACATTCTTTTAAGCCTGCTAGCGAAGGGACCGCCATATGTGATCGTCTACATATTTCCTTAAGTTTAGTCCGCTTCTTAACAATAAGTTCTTTCATTTTGCTTGCTTTTAATTGATTTCAGCCTCTGCCTACAATATTTTTCTTTCTCTTCAGGCTCGTCTCTTTTGTTGAATGGAAAAAATGGTTTCTCGCCACCTAAATCATAGATTAATGTTAAAGTCTTCCTGTTTCGATGTAACCTTTATTTTTAGCATAAAGGGACTGTACCATAAGATATGACTATTACCCTTGGAAACTAAAAAAGAGGACGTAATAAGCTTGCTAGTCTTTTCTTATTCACAAGTAAATAAGAAAAAAAAATCAACACAAATGAAACCAATAACATATAATAAAAGGATTTTCCAATAAAAATTTGTACCTGTTGGGTTTCAAGAACAGTATAGTTGTCGATCCTTTGATCTAAGAACTTAACTCTCTTGCTCCTTCCCGGTTGTGACAGATAGAAGTTCAAGATTTAATGTATAACCGGAGCAACCATGTATTGGCTATCTATCAGATTTGATACTTAACTGTGTGGAATCTTGGAGAGTAACCAAAATTAGGAACCTGTAGAAGAAAAAAACTTAACACTGTTATAAACGGTTAAAATTCTCT
Organism: Glebionis coronaria; assembly: GCA_025667525.1. Taxonomy (NCBI): domain Eukaryota; kingdom Viridiplantae; phylum Streptophyta; class Magnoliopsida; order Asterales; family Asteraceae; genus Glebionis; species Glebionis coronaria. Next base: position 145,994,655 of record CM046882.1, read on the forward strand.
GAAATGCAGCATTATAGTCATTCATATTCATAAATCAAAAGTATAAGACACTCTGCTTCACCTGCTAGTTGTGAGAAAATAAGAATGTGTGGTTCTTATTTTAGGTGTAAGATCAGTGTTGGTAACTTGGTAATCAATACTAAGTTGCTTGTTCCAATGAGAAAAAGCAAAACCGTTTACAGTTCCAATATGGGCTTGTATCTGTGACATTCAAGGTCCATTAAAATGTTACGAAATCGATCCTGTCAAATAAAGGAAATAAAGCAACATAAATTACAGTTAGCCACCTAGCCTATCTGTGGTGAGTTAGCCCATGACCAAGTTCAGAACTATTCCTTTGAGCTGTTATCCGACTGAAAGAACCTTATCAAAGATTTATCATAATAAAGATCAGTGGAGCATATTTGAATGCCAGACCCCTATAATGTGCATTGGTATTCTAACTTACAGATGGGTTGCTGCTTTGATCCCCGTAATAGTATACCATTCATTATCGTTATGTAATCCCAAGCAAATGTCCTAAGAAAGATTCAGAGTATTGGTACCTTTAGCAGGTCAACCCATACCAGACAAAAATCGTTTTAGCCCGTACAAAAAATGACATGTTTCAACCAAAACCCGTTTTGACCGAGTACCCTACCCGATTATTTTGCCACTTAAACTCTGAATGGTGACGCCGTGGGTATTTACATTTAATTAGAAAAACTGAAAATGTAAATAATGATAAGGATCATACAGTTTCAAGCTAAAATCAAACATTCTAAATTAATACAACATCTTACTCAAATTTGATAAGGATCAGTCGACTCGTTCCTCTATCACACTAAACCAAGTAATTTGATTCGGGGTGTTTGGAAACATTGGGCAACTTACTTGAGTATTAACTTATCAAATTCTGAAAAAAGCAGAGAAGTTCACTTTTTTGAGGTAATCAGCTTATCACATTAGGCTTATGGCCTTAATTAAAAACCATAACCTCAACTTCTATAAGATCATAATCCACACAAAAAAGTAACAATGTCAGATTTTCAAACCATAACCTCAACTGAAATAAGCTCATAATCCACACAAAAAAGTAACCATGTCAGATTTTTCAAAGTTTAATAAGCTGATTAGAACACGGGTGTTTGGATTAGCTTATTCTCTGGTCTTAACTGAAAGTTATAAGGTTGATACATGCTCTTTTAAAGGAATATATACCTTCAGGTAGTTTTTATCGAATGTTTTCAAATACAAAATAAAGACGTGATCAAGGGCAAACATATAAGTTCTATGTGATGAAACTATTTTAAGATAATATGATCAAATATCTTTGGAGCATTGAGAAAAGCATATAAGTATATATCATAAAAATCAAATTTAATCCCTATAGATCATTGATATATACCTGGAGAGTTTTTGTCCATGCCGCCACTTGAAGATTTTAATTGACAAACATGCAAAACAAATACATAAGGGTGTTTAGTTATGAACAGTTCCAGTGATTGCTTGGACACAAACACAAATATAAGCAACTGAAACAACAAAAAATGATTTTTAATTCTTGAGCATTAAAACTTATAACCACCTATGGATGGATCTGCGATCCCAAAATAAGCTCCAATATATACTTTCGATATTTATGCACTTGTGCTTATCCTCTACATTACCATGAAAACCCATACTAATTAGTGAACCGCATCTACAAAAAATTCAAAAAAAACTAATCTTTCATTACTATCTCAAACCTGTTCGGCTATATCTAAATGCATATGTATAGAAATCCAAATTATTTATTGATCTTCTAACCTGCAACAGAGTTCCTAAAAATAAAAATCTAGCTTATGAGTCAAAAAATGGTGCTAACATGTGTGTACCTCCTGTTGGAGCTTAGAAAGTGCCTACTCCAGTTTAGTTATAGTAGCAGCTCACAATGCTTTGAGTCCACGTCGCTGCCCCTGATATTATTACATAATTAACACAAAAGACTCTCAATATAAAACAGTTTAAATCTCTAATATATACCACAAACGTAATAGAAAATTACATGGAGTAAACAGATGAAACATCGGGTGGACCTCCTTTAAATGAATTATTGATATCTATAAAATTACCATAGAAGATGTTAATTGTAAAGATAGATTCGATCATGGTGCGATGGAGCTGAAATTATTGGCGATTCCGGATAATATGAATCGAATAGGGATTTGGGTTCTGCAGAATATTCTTTAGGTTATGATGATTTGGGTTATTGATTAAGAAGATTTGATATATTTAAATTTTACATCACGAAAGAGATTTTGCAAGCGGAGTAGGTAATGTTTATGTAACTATATTAAGTTTGTTTTGGATTCTTCATCACAACATCCAGCTTGCTCTAATGGGTGAAGCGTTTGGTGTTAATTTTCAAACCCGAGTTCGAATCTCTATCAAATGATAGTTTTTTTAAATAGTTCCGAAATTTTGTGGAACTAATATTGCTGACGTGGATTTATGCATGCTTATGTGGCATATCCCTCCTCTTATATATAATGTAGATATATATATATATATATATATATATATATATATATATATATATATATATATATATATATATATATATATATATATATATATATATATATATATATATATATATATATATATATGATGTAATTTTATTACATCATTGTTTGATGATTATTTTGATATTTATACGAGGTATTTATACGACGTAGATTGTCACAAGGAACCCTAACTCCCCCTAGCAAATCAATCGAAGCTATTCTCGTAGGAATTCTAGCTATCCTAGATCTAAACCAAGTTGTGGATATTTATGATCCCAACAAATGGTCGATATTCGTAGAAATGTAGATATTAGTTGATTGTGATACTGAAGAAGAATTGGCGAGATTAAAACTGATATCGATGTTATGACGATCTTTTCTTATAGAGTGGAGTTTGACAAAACGTTACCACCTAGAAAGATGTCATTTGATTCGTTGTCATCCAATTCTTAAATTGAAATCGAAAGGGTGAATGTTGCACTTGAGGCTGTCATTGGAACCATTACCCAAAAGCCTCATGCCACTAGTACCTTTCCGAGAAGTCTAATCGAATGATTGAGTCATTTCATACTAGTGACTCATTTGATAATTGTTGTTGAAAGAGCTATAGGATTGGAAATTAAGTGTTGACCATATCGAGCTTTTATTGCTCTCTTAAGGTTTATAAATAATATTGAAAGTATGGGAGAATGAGGTAGGATATTGCATTGAGTATAAGTTGATTGAAACTTGAATAAAGTAAAATTTAACTTTTATGGAATAAGAAATTGTTAAGAGGAAACCGTTAAGTTTTGTGATTGAATTATAAGGTTTTAATTGATTGTTGATTCGTGTTAAGGGTTGTTCCTAGGCCATCGTACAATGATGAGGATGCCCAGTGTCCAATAAATAAAATGAAGAAATCTTCTTCTGAATTGGGACCGATGGATCTTCCGGGACATGTGGAACACCAAATGACTCTTGTAGATTAGTATTCATTGTGGTATCTTTTAAAAATAATCCCTAACTTAAGTGAGACATCAGTTGGTAGGATGAGTTCTGAGAATTGTATAACATAGTGACACGTAATGTGTTACGGTACAATTTGACTTGTTTGTGATTAATGAAAAGACTACCTCTGATTGCTAAATTCTACATGTATCGATGTTATCTATCTCTTATTGCCTCTTTCTAATGATCGCATTAGTGATGCAACCGTTGAACAAGTACTCATCTCGATTTGAGTTACGTTGTGGATTATTCTTTTGAGTACCATCGAGATCATGAACCTCATGATTAATTGGCTAAGCTCATTTCCTATTATATTGAAGTTAGTTCTTGGTGAACAACTTTTCATCACTCTTTTGCAGATCACTCATTGTTTTTATAAATTTAAAACAGTATCCTTTGAGAAAATTAAATTTTCATCATTATAAGGATCATTCAAATTGAGATTTATAAGTGATTGTTATCAAAATGAAGTTGTTTATAAAACGCCTTGGAAAACTTAATTGTTTTCATAACAAAGAAAATCTTTGTAAAGTTATTCTTGATTCTTATTTAAGAATTAAGCATGAGAATGTTTTTTATTATAAACATGATGATAAAATTTTGACGAACTGAGTATTGCATCGTTAATCTTGAAATTGTATATAGTTGCGCGCCTACATACAATTTGGAATGGACCATGCAAGGCTGATTAGTAGTCACTATAAAACTAATGAATAAACGCTACATTTTCTTTGAAGATTGTAAAAGAATGAATTTTATGAGATCTGCAAGAAGTGAAAAATAGGGACATAGTGTTAGGGACACCTACATATGTGCCTGTAGCATCTATTCTTCTGAGTCGAATTTACTCATCTGTGGAAATTTTCTTATTTGACAATTGACAATTCTTTCTTGTCCAATTCTCCTGTAGTGAGATTCTTAGGAAAAGAATCTGATTACCGAGTGTTGATACCCGACTGGATGTATCGACGTTCCTATCATTCTTTTGATTTGATTTCATTTGAATGACCTGGGTAACGATCCGAGGAGCTTTCGAATGCGTACTCAAATTATGAAAACATGGGATATATTCATATTCGTAAATGTTTTCGTTTGTATCTGATTTGAAATTCTCTCGCATATATCATGCGCTGACCTTACTCTTTTAAGGTTAGTTATGTCTTCAGATATCCTTGAATTTGTGAAGGATTATGAGTTATTATTAGTCTTTTGAGAAGTTCACATCTTATCGACGGCAATAAAACTAGAAAGTTAATAGTGCCAGTAGAATGGATTGATTGATTATGACATGACGACATTGTCTTAATTAATGGGAACTCGAGTAGAATTCCCCTAAATGATAAGATGTTGATTATCAAAAGTGATCTAAATAATTCTTGATGGATGACCATATCCTGCATCCAGACTTGAAATTTTACCATGAATGGTTGTGAATTAGTCATAGATATTATAATCTACAAAGAACCTAATATGAATTTATTAAAAGATGTTTATGTTATCTGAAACTTTAGGAGGTATTTATTGGTGAATTACCTAGACTTTTGCCATTAAGGCAGGTTGAAATTGGTATTTATTATATCCCCGGTGCTACACTTGTGACATGTGCACTGTACGTCAGCACCATCTGAAATAAAAGGAATTACCGTACAACTGAGAGAGTTGTCGGAAAAAGATTTTATTCTACCGAGCTCGTCATCATGAAGAGCTATGGTGTTATCATTCCTTATATTTATAGATTACTGTGAACTGAGTAAATTGACAATCGAAAACGATATCCATAACTCGAAATGGAAGATTTGTCCGATCATTTACAAGGTTCTAGCAATTTGATCCACGGCATGGTTATTGTCAACTACGCATCTGCGAAGAAGATTATCTATTCTAATCACTACATCCAGAAATCGTAATGAACATTATGAGTTTCACGTGATGTCGTTTGGATTGACCAATGCGCATGTAGCATTCATAAATTTGGTGAATCACTTGTGTAGGCTGTAATTTGATAAATTCATGCTCGTGATCATTAAGGACCATTTGTTTGTTTATAAGAATAAGAATGAGTTAATAGATACTGATAGATTGCCCTGAATTGACCGAACAATAAAAACCTGTACCTTGAATAATTAACATGTGATTTAAGACTTAATCCTTTACATAAAGTGACCGTTTGATTAATGATGGTAAGATATATATATATATATATATATATATATATATATATATATATATATATATATATATATATATATATATATATATATATATATATATATATATATATATATATATATATATATATATATATATATATATATATATATATATATATATATATATATATATATATATATATATATATATATATATATATATTGACTCTTCAAAAATTAAGAGCAGTTTTAAGACTTTGGATTATTACTAAAAAGAAAGTGCAAATATGTTTTGACAAATATTTTAACAAGGGATTTTTAAGGGATTATTCCCTTATACCAAGAACATTTAACTAAACTCCTGTTTAGGGGTAAATGTTCGTGTATACCTCAAGACAACCTAAGCGGGATTGAGGAAAACATTTAAACCATGACTTAAAAATTGAAACGACAATTTTTGCTTTTCAACTAAGAAAATTTTGACCAAAATATAAACAAAGGTTTTTCGAACATTTACAGATCTTATTAAATATTTTCGATAAATCAACAAAAATCATATCAATTAAATTCAAATTTTATTTTGAACACCTTTATATAATTGGACAAATTGAGAAAATTTAAAAACTTTTTGTGTTTACGTTTCATAAAAATTAAATATTTATTTAATTAGTTGTAATAATTATCGACGCTTTAAAACGTCAGATTAAGCAAAACTGATAAAAATGATAGTCGAGACGAAACTAAAACTTAGAAAATATAAAGAAAGAAATTTTGTATAAATACGGACATGATAATTATATCATCAGGAAAGGATAAAGAATCAATTACGATGTATTTCTTAATAATGAATGTGCAAAATGAATTACCGAACAATTTAAGATATAGCCGATGCTTATAAAAAGGATAATATAGATAATAAAAAGGGGTTCGCGGCTAATGTGAACCATTAGAATTGAGAAGCCGATAGCGTTAAATATTTTAAAGACCACTTGTGATTGTCTAAATATGGAGGACTGTGAGATATAGTTATGTTGGAATCTGTAAGTATACGTATTCTATTCTTGTCATTTCTGAATTAAAGTATCATTATCAGAAGAAGTTGTACTAATGGCAAATTTTGAAGGCAGACATCGCCTCATACATTAGTAAACGTCTAGCTATTTCAAAGGTCATCATCTGAATTTGATTCGATTTGGGTCATCGTCGACAGACTGACCAAATCTGTTAATATCATTCCTGTTAATGATAGAATCTTGATGAAGAAAATGACTCTTTTGTATTTAAAAAGGAGTTGTGTAAACATGGTGTGCCTATATCGATCATCTCTATCAAGATCCTCGCTTCGCATCGAATTTCTAGAGATTTGCTCAGAAGCCATTGAGAACGAATCTTGATGAGAGTACTATGTACCACCCCAATCGAAGGGACGAGGTAAAGTAACGATACAAAATACTATAAGCGCTGTTCTATGTTTGAATGATTGACCTTTGGTAATAGACCGTATAATCGTTTTCCTTTGGAGAGATTATCATTGATAATCATCGTATTAGGATCGATTGAATCTTGTTAGGATCTAAATATTAGAGCATCTGTAAGTAGGAGTTGAGATGAAGACACCCGACATACACCCACTGTGAGTTGGACATGTCTTTTAGGTTTAAGGTTTCCTATGTTGGCGAACCTAACCTTATAAAATACCCGACCCGCGGGATCTGAAATGATTGTTGAAATTAGGATCTGATTATTGACTGCCGGTAGTGGGCAAGAGGTTATGTGAGTATGAAATGTAGATCTTGAAGTGCCAGATGGGTAGCGAAGTTATGCCAAAATTTTTAACCTTGGAAAAATGAATTAATGATCTGACAAATCATGGGATATAAGTCCCCGTTGTATGGGACCATTGAGATGACGTAAAAGATTGGTTTGAAAGGCATATAAGCTGGATCTACCCTAGGACTTCAAAAGCTGCGTGAATTATGTTCCGTAGATCGAACTTGATAAAATATCTATCAAGTGAAAAATCTGATTGTTCCTTAGTAATGTTTAGATCGGCGAAACGTTGCATTCATCAAAAACCCGTGAACATCATGGATAGAGAAAGTAAGTCAACATTAAGCCTGATCTTATTCCCGTAGTTATGTTTGATAGAACTCGCGTATTGTAATGAATTATACTTGTGAGAAAAGACCGAATGTGGAGGAAATACCCACATGGCTTTAACTCTATAAGAAGCGAGTAGTAAGATGATCTTTGAGGACAAAGATCCTGTTTAGGGGTAAATGCTGTGACAATCCGTCAATTTATGGTTGTTATTTTATTCTTAATATTTATTTGAAAACATTATTTTAATGTTACAATATGAACTCACATATTTTTGGGAAGTAATTTGGATCTACGTCTAGAAGTAGCGTCGACTACGTCTAAACCGGGGGGTTCTACATTACGTGCTTACGTTTACATACACCATCTTTGGTGACAGTCCGACATTTCAGAAAATAAATTTATCCATGAATATTATTTTGGAGTTTTAAATTTGAGTTGGTTCATAAACTCACAAATTTACGAGAAGAGATTAGGACTTACGATTTTAATTTAACGTCCTTTACGACTAAACCGGAAACCTTAGGATTACGTATTTACGTTTTCGAACTCCGTTTTTGATGAGACAATTTTTATTAGATTCGTTTTGTGCCGTTGATTAACTATTTATAAAAACGTTTTTCGTAAAACGACCCGAGGGCACGCAAATCGAGGAAACTAGAATCGAGGAGTACCCGTAAATAAATGGGGATGAGACAAGTGGGACACTTGCCCCACCCCCACTATAACCTTCCCACACAACACCACCACACCACATTTGGTGTCAAGTTGTAAGCTAAGCTTACACTTGTCATTCTAGCTTACAAAGTAAGCCATTCTTCCATCAAAACTAGGTACCAAAAACTACTACCTTCATTACATACATGCAAATCAACCAAAACTCTCTCTTCCTCTCTCTATAATTTCGTCCCATATCATCACCACAACACCTCATTCATACAAAATTTAACCACAAACATTTATTATACTTAAGATATGTTAATCTCCATTCAAAGAGATGAAGATTGGTGCAAGTTTTAACATCCAAGGAGAAGTTTTCAAGGGATTCAAGGGCTGATTTTCCACAATGTGTTCATGAAAATAGGTGATCTTGAAGATGGTCTTGCTTATTTAAGTTTCTCCATCAAAATCCATGTCCAAATCACAACCTACATCAACTTGGTGGTATAAAGATTGTCCTCCTCATCCTCTTGTTATTTTTGATTTTGTAATTTTGTATTTCTTTCACTTATGTATATGTATATGATGATGAATGATGATTAAAAAAATATTGTGTGGGGATTTGGTGTTGATAAACATGCTTAAAAAGATGGACAAACTACATGTAAATTGGGTAAATCTTGTTTAAATGGTAGGCTGTATAAAAACAGTAAAGAACCACATGTTAGACTGATAAAATGATGAAGTAGAATCAATTTACAGTAAGCTATGGGTCTTGTACACATGTGAGAGTTGGCCATGCAATGGAATCATTGTAATGAGTGAGAGATATGATCAAAACAAGTTTAAAGTACAAATCTGAGTTCACTGTTTTGGACGATTTTTAGAAAATACTTAGAGGATGATTCAACAGTAGCTATAGAAGAGTTAAATGGAGCACATATCATGTAGTTTATGTGATAAAATTTTGAGCTTCTATCTCCATATAGAACTCTAGATATGGCAGTTTTGGTGAAGATGAAAATAAAAATCAGATTTTGAGTATTAATGTTTATTATTATTATATAAGCACTCAAAATTATATTGTATAAAATGTAAAATAAAAACCCATTAACTTATGGATTTTATTTATATAAATATTTAAAAGGTTAAATAAGTGTATAAATTATAAAAATGGTAGTGGAATAATACTTATAAGTTATAAAACTATAAACACGATTTTTACGACTTTTTCGGCTATTACCATAAAATTAACGTTTTTGTTAAATAAAACTTAGACGGTTGGACCCGTATAATGTAAACTTTTATAAACTCATATAATGATATATAGACATGTATAACAAGTAAAACCGATAAAACCCGAACTATATATAACATACGGACATTAACGGACTAAGTTAACGTTATTGGATTAATAATACAACAAAATGGACTAAGACACATATGAACTTATTATTGGGCTTAACCCATTTGGGCCCAACATATAAAGTATAAATACTGATAATATAAGTATGAAATGGATTAATACAAGTTAAAGAACTTATAATAAGTTTATTGAACCTAAAACACGTAAGTAGGTAAAACAAGTAAACTAGTATAAAAGTTATCGACACATAAAATGAGTAAACGAGAATATGTAAACCCACTTGATCATCATATATATATAATCATCATATGTATACATAATTGTTATTTTTATAAAGTCATTGGACATGAGTCTAAGACGAGTATTATTTGTCTAGGTTTCCTGATTGAAGCACGTACCGTACGTCCGAATTGCCAATAACCCGCCTTCCCACATCAACGTGAGTTCATAGCCTCGCACTCTTTTAAATGTTTTATAAATGTTTTATAAACCCGCGAGGGAGATAACATGTTAGTTTTTATAAAATAGGACACCATTTGTCCCGATTGTTTGTTTATTGATTTGGACCCGTATGATTGAATGACCCGATTGTATGACCCGATAAATGATTAAAGGACCCGATAGATGTAATACAATGGATTATTAAAGTTAGGTTATGTCACTAAAAGTCCCATTAGCATGAATTGTGAACTATCGGGATTTGGTAGACGCTTATGCATATAATAGTACTATTTGGGGACGATCACCCCAGTTCGCGCCTTGACGGTTGATCCCCGTCGTGCCACATTGTTTGGTAAGCGAATTTATGTATGAGAAGATTTCCATAGCGTGACCGTTGTGACGACACGCTACTTTAGATGGGAAAATTGAGTATCGGGTTAGCTACCCGTTGTTGGTTTAGTAAGGTAACAATGTCATGCGGCTTATAATAATCCAAACTAACGAAATACTACTAGACGCACCGAATTACGATGTATTGCCTGACTAGCAATACAGGGTCATACTATTGATATTATGTTCGTGTTTTGGTTTTATATAACCATATTCATATAACGGTTTTTATTTTCATACAACGTCATAAGACGTATTGAATGATGTTTTTACGACATTGGCTCGTATAATGATTTTTAAGGCAAGCGCCTATATTATGATTTGATGAAGATTTGTATAAAATGACTTTGGCTATTTTATGGCCTATTAAAATGATTTGTACAAAATGATTTTCAGTATTAATTTTATACTGATATTATATTGATGGATTTTATTAAACTCTATGAATTCACTCGGCGTTATCGCTGACCTTTTCTTTTAACATGTTTTATCTCAGGTACTTGAAGGTAATTCTCGGGAAGACGACAAGAATTCATGGCCCGCACTTAAACAATGTTTTCCATTCAAATATTTTGTAAAACTTTTTATGAAATGTAATGACTTGGGACCGATGTAACTTTGATACTTATGAATGGAAATGCTTTATTATTAAACGACGCGAATTTCAAGCGTTGTCTATGATGTGAGTAATGTGCTATCCCGTAACACCAACTAGTCTTCCGCTGTATTGAGTTGTATAAAATTGGGGGTGTTACAGTTTGGTACCAGAGCTCTCGTTATAGAGAACGAAAGATTTTTAAAACCAAGGTTTTGAATAAAACATTTCAAAATCTTTTACCTAAAAACATTTTTCACAAAATGTCTAAAAATCTTTTGACTATAACGGTGCCGAAGAATTCCCGAGTTACCGACAAGGTCAGACTGAGAAGTGTTATTTTAGTATATATATAACTTGGATTATATATATATATATATATATATATATATATATATATATATATATATATATATATATATATATATATATATGATGTAATTTTATTACATCATTGTTTGATGATTATTTCTATATTTATACGAGGTATTTATACGACGTAGATTGTCACAAGGAACCCTAACTCCCACTAGCAAATCAATCGAAGCTATTCTCGTAGGAATTCTAGCTATCGTAGATCTAAAACAAGTTGTGGATATTTATGATCCCAACAAATGGTCGATATTCGTAGAAATGTAGATATTAGTTGATTGTGATACTGAAGAAGAATTGGCGAGATTAAAACTGCTATCGATGTTATGACGATCTTTTCTTATAGAGTGGAGTTTGACAAAACGTTACCACCTAGAAAGATGTCATTTGATTCGTTGTCATCCAATTCTTAAATTGAAATCGAAAGGGTGAATGTTGCACTTGAGGCTGTCATTGGAACCATTACCCAAAAGCCTCATGCCACTAGTAACTTTCCGAGAAGTCTAATCGAATGATTGAGTCATTTCATACTAGTGACTCATTTGATAATTGTTGTTGAAAGAGCTATAGGATTGGAAATTAAGTGTTGACCATATCGAGCTTTTATTGCTCTATTAAGGTTTATAAATAATGTTGAAAGTATGGGAGAATGAGGCAGGATATTGCATTGAGTATAAGTTGATTGAAACTTGAATAAAGTAAAATTTAACTTGTATGGAATAAGAAATTGTTAAGAGGAAACCGTTAAGTTTTGTGATTGAATTATAAGGTTTTAATTGATTGTTGATTCGTGTTAAGGGTTGTTCCTAGGCCATCGTCCAATGATGAGGATGCCCAGTGTCCAATAAATAAAATGAAGAAATCTTCTTCTGAATTGGGACCGATGGATCTTCCGGGACATGTGGAACACCAAATGACTCTTGTTGATTAGTATTCATTGTGGTATCTTTTAAAAATAATCCCTAACTTAACTGAGACATCAGTTGGTAGGATGAGTTCTGAGAATTGTATAACATAGTGACACGTAATGTGTTACGGTACAATTTGACTTGTTTGTGATTAATGAAAAGCCTACCTTTGATTTCTAAATTCTACATGTATTGATGTTATCTATCTCTTATTGCCTCTTTCTAATGATCGCATTAGTGATGCAACCGTTGAACAAGTACTCATCTCGATTTGAGTTACGTTGTGGATTATTCTTTTGAGTGCCATCGAGATCATGAACCTCATGATTAATTGGCTAAGCTCATTTCCTATTATATTGAAGTTAGTTCTTGGTGAACAACTTTTCATCACTCTTTTGCAGATCACTCATTGTTTTTATAAAGTTAAAACAGTATCCTTTGAGAAAATTAAATTTTCATCATTATAAGGATCATTCAAATTGAGATTTATAAGTGATTGTTATCAAAATGAAGTTGTTTATAAAACGCCTTGGAAAACTTAATTGTTTTCATAACAAAGAAAATCTTTGTAAAGTTATTCTTGATTCTTATTTAAGAATTAAGCATGAGAATGTTTTTTATTATAAACATGATGATAAAATTTTGACGAACTGAGTATTGCATCGTTAATCTTGAAATTGTATATAGTTGCGCGCCTACATACAATTTGGAATGGACCATGCAAGGCTGATTAGTAGTCACCATAAAACTAATGAATAAACGCTACATTTTCTTTGAAGATTGTAAAAGAATGAATTTTATGAGATCTGCAAGAAGTGAAAAATAGGGACATAGTGTTAGGGACAACTACATATGTGCCTGTAGCATCTATTCTTCTGAGTCGAATTTACTCATCTGTGGAAATTGTCTTATTTGACAATTGACAATTCTTTCTTGTCCAATTCTCCTTTAGTGAGATTCTTAGGAAAAGAATCTGATTACCGAGTGTTGATACCCGACTGGATGTATCGACGTTCCTATCATTCTTTTGATTTGATTTCATTTGAATGACCTGGGTAACGATCCGAGGAGCTTTCGAATGCGTACTCAAATTATGAAAACATGGGATATATTCATATTCGTAAATGTTTTCGTTTGTATCTGATTTGAAATTCTCTCGCATATATCATGCGCTGACCTTACTCTTTTAAGGTTAGTTATGTCTTCAAATATCCTTGAATTTGTGAAGGATTATGAGTTATTATTAGTCTTTTGAGAAGTTCACATCTTATCGACGGCAATAAAACTAGAAAGTTAATAGTGCCAGTAGAATGGATTGATTGATTATGACATGACGACATTGTCTTAATTAATGGGAACTCGAGTAGAATTCCCCTAAATGATAAGATGTTGATTATCAAAAGTGATCTAAATAATTCTTGATGGATGACCATATCCTGCATCCAGACTTGAAATTTTACCATGAATGGTTGTGAATTAGTCATAGATATTATAATCTAGAAAGAACCTAATATGAATTTATTAAAAGATGTTTATGTTATCTGAAACTTTAGGAGGTATTTATTGGTGAATTACCTAGACTTTTGCCATTAAGGCAGGTTGAAATTGGTATTGATTATATTCCCAGTGCTACACTAGTGACATGTGCACTGTACGTCAGCACCATCTGAAATAAAAGGAATTACCGTACAACTGAGAGAGTTGTCGAAAAAAGATTTTATTCTACCGAGCTCGTCATCATGAAGAGCTATGGTGTTATCATTCCTTATATTTATAGATTACAGTGAACTGAGTAAATTGACAATCGAAAACGATATCCATAACTCAAAATGGAAGATTTGTCCGATCATTTACAAGGTTCTAGCAATTTGATCCACGGCATGGTTATTGTCAACTTCGCATCTGCGAAGAAGATTATCTATTCTAATCACTACATCCAGAAATCGTAATGAACATTATGAGTTTCACGTGATGTCGTTTGGATTGACCAATGCGCATGTAGCATTCATAAATTTGGTGAATCACTTGTGTAGGCTATAATTTGATAAATTCATGCTCGTGATCATTAAGGACCATTTGTTTGTTTATAAGAATAAGAATGAGTTAATAGTTACTGATAGATTGCCCTGAATTGACCGAACAACAAAAACCTGTACCTTGAATAATTAACATGTGATTTAAGACTTAATCCTTTACATAAAGTGACCGTTTGATTAATGATGGTAAGATATATATATATATATATATATATATATATATATATATATATATATATATATATATATATATATATATATATATATATATATATATATATATATATATATATATATATATATATATATATATATATTTATATATATATATATATATTGACTCTTCAAAAATTAAGAGCACTTTTAAGACTTTGGATTATTACTAAAAAGAAAGTGCAAATATGTTTTGACAAATATTTTAACAAAGGATTTTTAAGGGATTATTCCCTTATACCAAGAACATTTAACTAAACTCCTGTTTAGGGGTAAATGTTCGTGTATACCTCAAGACAACCTAAGCGGGATTGAGGAAAACATTTAAACCATGACTTAAAAATTGAAACGACAATTTTTGCTTTTCAACTAAGAAAATTTTGACCAAAATATAAACAAAGGTTTTTCGAACATTTACGGATCTTATTAAATATTTTCGATAAATCAACAAAAATCATATCAATTAAATTCAAATTTTATTTTGAACACCTTTATATAATTGGACAAATTGAGAAAATTTAAAAACTTTTTGTGTTTACGTTTCATAAAAATTAAATATTTATTTAATTAGTTGTAATAATTATCGACGCTTTAAAACGTCTGATTAAGCAAAACTGATAAAAATGATTGTCGAGACGAAACTAAAACTTAGAAAATATAAAGAAAGAAATTTTGAATAAATACGGACATGATAATTATATCATCAGGAAAGGATAAAGAATCAATTACGATGTATTTCTTAATAATGAATGTGCAAAATGAATTGCCGAACAATTTAAGATATAGCCGATGCTTATAAAAAGGATAATATAGATAATAAAAAGGGGTTCGCGGCTAATGTGAACCATTAGAATTGAGAAGCCGATAGCGTTAAATATTTTAAAGACCACTTGTGATTGTCTAAATATGGAGGACTGTGAGATATAGTTATGTTGGAATCTGTAAGTATACGTATTCTATTCTTGTCATTTCTGAATTAAAGTATCATTATCAGAAGAAGTTGTACTAATGGCAAATTTTGAAGGCAGACATCGCCTCATACATTAGTAAACGTCTAGCTATTTCAAAGGTCATCATCTGAATTTGATTCGATTTGGGTCATCGTCGACAGACTGACCAAATCTGCTAATATCATTCCTGTTAATGATAGAATCTTGATGAAGAAAATGACTCTTTTGTATTTAAAAAGGAGTTGTGTAAACATGGTGTGCCTATATCGATTATCTCTATCAAGATCCTCGCTTCGCATCGAATTTCTAGAGATTTTCTCAAAAGCCATTGAGAACGAATCTTGATGAGAGTACTATGTACCACCCCAATCGAAGGGACGAGGTGAAGTAACGATACAAAATACTATAAGCGCTGTTCTATGTTTGAATGATTGACCTTTGGTAATAGACCGTATAATCGTTTTCCTTTGGAGAGATTATCATTGATAATCATCGTATTAGGATCGATCGAATCTTGTTAGGATCTAAATATTAGAGCATCTGTAAGTAGGAGTTGAGATGAAGACACCCGACATACACCCACTGTGAGTTGGACATGTCTTTTAGGTTTAAGGTTTCCTATGATGGCGAACCTAACCTTATAAAATACCCGACCCGCGGGATCTGAAATGATTGTTGAAATTAGGATCTGATTATTGACTGCCGGTAGTGGGCAAGAGGTTATGTGAGTATGAAATGTAGATCTTGAAATGACAGATGGGTAGCGAAGTTATGCCAAAAATTTTAACCTTGGAAAAATGAATTAATGATCTGACAAATCATGGGATATAAGTCCCCGTTGTATGGGACCATTGAGATGGCGTAAAAGATTGGTTTGAAAGGCATATAAGCTGGATCTACCCTAGGACTTCAAAAGCTGCGTGAATTAAATTTCGTAGATCGAACTTGATAAAATATCTATCAAGTGAAAAATCTGATTGTTCCTTAGTAATGTTTAGATCGGCGAAAAGTTGCATTCATCAAAAACCCGTGAACATCATGGATAGAGAAAGTAAGTCAACATTAAGCCGGATCTTATTCCCGTAGTTATGTTTGATAGAACTCGCATATTGTAATGAATTATACTTGTGAGAAAAGACCGAATGTGGAGGAAATACCCACATGGCTTTAACTCTATAAGAAGCGAGTAGTAAGATGATCTTTGAGGACAAAGATCCTGTTAAGGGGTAAATGCTGTGACAATCCGTCAATTTATGGTTGATATTTTATTCTCAATATTTATTTGAAAACATTATTTTAATGTTACAATATGAACTCACATATTTTTGGGAAGTAATTTGGATCTACGTCTACAAGTAGCGTCGACTACGTCTAAACCGGGGGGTTCTACGTTACGTGCTTACGTTTACATACACCGTCTTTGGTGACAGTCCGACATTTCAGAAAATAAATTTATCCGTGAATATTATTTTGGAGTTTTAAATTTGAGTTGGTTCATAAACTCACAAATTTACGAGAAGAGATTAGGACTTACGATTTTAATTTAACGTCCTTTACGACTAAACCGGAAACCTTAGGATTACGTATTTACGTTTTCGAACTCCGTTTTTGATGAGACAATTTTTATTAGATTCGTTTTGTGCCGTTGATTAACTATTTATAAAAACGTTTTTCGTAAAACGACCCGGGGGCACGCAAATCGAGGAAACTAGAATCGAGGAGTACCCGTAAATAAATGGGGATGAGACATGTGGGACACTTGCCCCACCCCCACTATAACCTTCCCACACAACACCACCACACCACATTTGGTGTCAAGTTGTAAGCTAAGCTTACACTTGTCATTCTAGCTTACAAAGTAAGCCATTCTTCCATCAAAACTAGCTACCAAAAACTACTACCTTCATTACATACCTGCAAATCAACCAAAACTCTCTCTTCCTCTCTCTATAATTTCGTCCCATATCATCACCACAACACCCCATTCATACAAAATTTAACCACAAACATTTGTTATACTTAAGATATGTTAATCTCCATTCAAAGAGATGAAGATTGGTGCAAGTTTTAACATCCAAGGAGAAGTTTTCAAGGGATTCAAGGGCTGATTTTCCACAATGTGTTCATGAAAATAGGTGATCTTGAAGATGGTCTTGCTTATTCATAAGTTTCTCCATCAAAATCCATGTCCAAATCACAACCTACATCAACTTGGTGGTATAAAGATTGTCCTCCTCATCCTCTTGTTATTTTTGATTATGTAATTTTGTATTTCTTTCACTTATGTATATGTATATGATGATGAATGATGATTAAAAAAATATTGTGTGGGGATTTGGTGTTGATAAACATGCTTAAAAAGATGGACAAACTACATGTAAAATGGGTAAATCTTGTTTAAATGGTAGGCTGTATAAAAACAGTAAAGAACCACATGTTAGACTGATAAAATGATGAAGTAGAATCAATTTACAGTAAGCTATGGGTCTTGTACACATGTGAGAGTTGGCCATGCAATGGAATCATTGTAATGAGTGAGATATGATCAAAACAAGTTTAAAGTACAAATCTGAGTTCACTGTTTTGGATGATTTTTAGAAAATACTTAGAGGATGATTCAACAGTAGCTATAGTAGAGTTAAATGGAGCACATATCATTTAGTTTATGTGATAAACATTTGAGCTTCTATCTCCATATAGAACACTAGATATGGCAGTTTTGGTGAAGATGAAAATAAAAATCAGATTTTGAGTATTAATGTTTATTATTATTATATAAGCACTCAAAATTATATTGTATAAAATGTAAAATAAAAACCCACTAACTTATGGATTTTATTTATATAAATATGTAAAAGGTTAAATAAGTGTATAAATTATAAAAATGGTAGTGGAATAATACTTATAAGTTATAAAACTATAAACACGATTTTTACGACTTTTTCGGCTATTACCGTAAAATTAACGTTTTTGTTAAATAAAACTTATACGGTTGGACCCGTCTAATGTAAACTTTATAAACTCATATACTGATATATAGACATGTATAACAAGTAAAACCGATAAAACCCGAACTATATATAACATACGGACATTAACGGACTAAGTTAACGTTATTGGATTAATAATACAACAAAATGGACTAAGACACATATGAACTTATTATTGGGCTTAACCCATTTGGGCCCAACATATAAAGTATAACTACTGATAATATAAGTATGAAATGGATTAATACAAGTTAAAGAACTTATAATAAGTTTATTGAACCTAAAACACGTAAGTAGGTAAAACTAGTAAACTAGTATAAAAGTTATCGACACATAAAATGAGTAAACGAGAATATGTAAACCCGCTTGATCATCATATATATATAATCATCATATGTATACATAATTGTTATTTTTATAAAGTCATTGGACATGAGTCTAAGACGAGTATTATTTTTCTAGGTTTCCGTGATTGAAGCACGTACCGTACGTTCGAATTGCCGATAACCCGCCTTCCCACATCAACGTGAGTTCATAGCCTCGCCACTCTTTTAAATGTTTTATAAATGTTTTATAACCCGCGAGGGAGATAACATGTTAGTTTTTATAAAATAGGACACCATTTGTCCCGATTGTTTGTTTATTGATTTGGACCCGTATGATTGAATGACCCGATTGTATGACCCGATAAATGATTAAAGGACCCAATAGATGTAATACAATAGATTATTAAAGTTAGGTTATGTCACTAAAAGTCCCATTAGCATGAATTGTGAACTACCGGGATTTGGTAGACGCTTATGCATATAATAGTACTATTTGGGGACGATCACCCCAGTTCGCGCCTTGACGGTTGATCCCCGTCGTGCCACATTGTTTGGTAAGCGAATTTATGTATGAGAAGATTTCCATAGCGTGACCTTTGTGACGACACGCTACTTTAGATGGGCAAATTAAGTATCGGGTTAGCTACCCGTTGTTGGTTTAGTAAGGTAACAATGTCATGCGGCTTATAATAATCCAAACTAACGAAATACTACTAGACGCACCAAATTACGATGTATTGCCTGACTAGCAATACAGGGTCATACTATTGATATTATGTTCGTGTTTTGGTTTTATATAACCATATTCATATAACGGTTTTTATTTTCATACAACGTCATAAGACGTATTGTATGATGTTTTTACCACATTGGCTCGTATAATGATTTTTAAGGCAAGCGCCTATATTATGATTTGATGAAGATTTGTATAAAATGACTTTGGCTATTTTATGGCCTATTAAAATGATTTGTACAAAATGATTTTCAGTAATAATTTTATACTGATATTATATTGATGGATTTTATTAAACTCTATGAATTCACTCGGCGTTATCGCTGACCTTTTCTTTTAACATGTTTTATCTCAGGTACTTGAAGGTAATTCTCGGGAAGACGACAAGAATTCATGGCCCGCACTTAAACAATGTTTTCCATTCAAATATTTTGTAAAAATTTTTATGAAATGTAATGACTTGGGACCGATGTAACTTTGATACTTATGAATGGAAATGCTTTATTATTAAACGACGTGAATTTCAAGCGTTGTCTATGATGTGAGTAATGTGCTATCCCGTAACACCAACTAGTCTTCCGCTGTATTGAGTTGTATAAAAATGGGGGTGTTACAATGTCCCCCAGTGGGTCCCTCATGACAAGATCTAAGGATATCTTGAGCTTCTTTGCCAAACACGCACCTACGAATCACTTGATCCGCGCACACACGAAACAAATAGGGGTCGTCCCAAAAGTAATAGGAAATATCCTTAAAAAACTTTCGTTTTTGTTGGGACGACATACCCTTGATCACAAACTTCCCCGCATGGTAATTTGCGATGTCCGCAAACCATGGGGTACTATCATCACCACGAAAAGCAATCATACCAAGCGTCTCGAGAGGAAATGTTTCATTGATTTCCTTGTTCTCTCGATCGCTTTGGTGAGGATTCTCAAGTCGCGATAAATGATCGGCCGCGAGATTCTCGGCTCCTTTCTTGTCTAGAATTTTGACATTAAATTCTTGAAGGAGGAGAATCCACCGGAGCAACCTCGGCTTAGCATCTTGTTTATTAAGAAGATATTTGATAGCCGAGTGGTCCGTATACACTATGGTTTGAGACAAGACGAGATATGGTCTAAACTTTTAGCATACACAACGGCAAGTAGCTCCTTTTCCGTTGTAGTGTACTTTGTTTGAGCATCCGTCATAGTCTTACTTGCATAATGTATAGGCAAGAAGTGTTTTGACTTACGTTGCCCCAAAACCGCACTTACCGCATAATCACTAGCATCACACATAATTTCAAAAGGTAGATCCCAATCCGGGGCAACCAAGATTGGAGATTCGGTTAACTTCTTTTTAAGCATCTCAAAGGCTTGAATACACTCATCCGAAAAGATGAAAGGGGTCTCTTTTTCCAAAAGATAGTTCATAGGCCGAGCTATCTTAGAGAAGTCTTGTATAAAACAACGATAGAAGCCGGCATGGCCGAGAAAACTCCTTACTCCCTTAACGGTGGTTGGTGGAGGCAATTTGGCAATCACGTCGATTTTAGCCCTATCAACCTCAATACCGGCCTTAGAGATCTTATGTCCTAACACAATTCCCTCTTTGCACATGAAGTGACATTTTTCATAATTAAGCACAAGATTTGTTTCTTCACAACGTTGCAACATTCTTTCAAGGTTAGAGAGACATGAAGTGAAGGATTCCCCAAAAACCGAAAAGTCATCCATGAAGACTTCCATGGTTTTCTCGATCATATCGTGGAAAATGGCCATCATGCACCTTTGGAACGTCCCCGGAGCATTGCATAGTCCAAAAGGCATGCGACGATAGGCAAATGTTCCATAAGGACAAGTGAATGTGGTCTTTTCTTGATCACGAGGGTCAATGGAGATTTGGAAATAGCCGGAAAATCCATCCAAAAAGCAATAGAATTCATTCCCCGCTAGTCTCTCTAACATTTGATCCATAAAAGGTAATGGAAAATGATCCTTCCTAGTGGCATCATTAAGTTTCCTATAGTCAATACAAACACGCCAACCGGTCACAAGTCTAGTAGGAATCAATTCATTATCCTCATTAGTAACAACCGTCATTCCTCCTTTCTTTGGAACACAATGCACGGGGCTAACCCATGGACTATCCGAGATAGGGTAGATCATTCCGGCGTCTAGATGTTTAGTGACTTCCTTTTTGATCACCTCATGAATCTTTGGATTGACCCTTCTTTGATTTTGGATAGCGGGTTTATAATCATCCTCCATTAGAATTTTATGAGTACAAAATTTGGGATCTATACCCTTAATGTCGGAGATTTTCCATGCAATGGCCCGTTTATGTTTCTTAAGCACTTTGATAAGTTCATCCTTTTTATTTTCCTTTAATCCCCTAGCAATAATCACCGGTAACTTATCCGTTCCTTCAAGAAAAGCATACTCCAAATGAGTGGGTAATTCCTTAAGTTCTAATTCGGGTGCTTCCTCAATAGATGTTTTCACTTTAGTCTCATTTTCATTCATAACTTTTAAATCCATAGGTGGTGATTCAAAATGATCCATATTCAACAATTTTTCAATCAACGCAATATCTCCCTCGGGATCAAAATTCTCACTATCAAACTCACTAGGATCAAACGGTGTGCTAAGGTAATCATCAATCTCCTTTTCGATTTTTGAATATCCATTATTCTCAAGCTCTTCAAGAACGAAGTCACCTCCCTCAAATGGAGTGAGTGAAGGCTTAGCCGAAGAGATAATAGGATTCGATGAAGTGGGATTGCCACTTTTAGAGGTATCCGAAAAACCAAACATATCTTGCGAAACCTCTTCGCTAGCAACATCAATCACATCGACTTGATTGATCGATTCCTCGTCGTCTTCGGAAGAAAACTTCGAGATGTTACCAACATTAAGAGTGATACTTTCATCATCAAAACGTAAAGTCAACTTTCCCTCTCTCATGTCAACTAAAGAACTAGCCGTATTTATAAACGATCTTCCCAAAATAAGAGGCACTTAAGAATTTTCCGGATAATCAAAAATTACAAAATCCGCCGGAAAAATGAGCTTTCCTACTTTGACTAATACGTCCTCGGCTATACCTTTTTGAAAGGCGGTCGATCGATCCGCTAGCTCGATAGTCATCTTAGTAGGTGAAAGCTCGGGAAGTGATAACCTTTTCCATACGGAAAGAGGCATCAAGTTAATGCTAGCGCCAAGATCGGCTAATGCTAAGCATTCTTCCATATTAGGGAAATCACATGGTATCAAAAATTGACCGGGGTCTCCAAGCTTTTTGGGAAACTTTTTAGAGAGA
Source organism: Glebionis coronaria (assembly GCA_025667525.1). Classification (NCBI taxonomy): domain Eukaryota; kingdom Viridiplantae; phylum Streptophyta; class Magnoliopsida; order Asterales; family Asteraceae; genus Glebionis; species Glebionis coronaria. The sequence continues at coordinate 146,017,709 of CM046882.1, forward strand.
ACCGCGGAACAACTTTCATTTAAGGATGTAGACACTTCAACTAATTTCTCCTTATCGTTCATCAACCTTTTAATTGTCGAAGAAAACTTAGGCATGCTAAGCAATGCATCCGCGAAACTAAGATTAATATACATTTTCTTAAACACATCTAGAAACGTAGAAACTTGAGCATTGGTCTTTTCGCGGAGCTTCTCTTTGGTAAGTCTCGAAGGGTAGGGTAGTGTGGGTTTAGTCTTCGGAAGCTCGGGTTCCGGAATAGGCAATTGGTCTACCTTTGGTGGAATAGGAATTTCCTTTTCTTTAACCACGTCGGGTTCTTGCTCTACTTCCCTCACCGTAGAGGTACTCACATGTGGAAGCAAAGGTCCGTCTAAAGCTTTCCCACTACGTGTGGTTATGGCTTTCATCTCACCCTTCGGGTTTGGAATGGTATTACTAGGTAAGCCACCCGAAGACGAGGAAGGTTGACTCATAAAAGATTCAAACATCGAAAGCAATTTGTTTTGACCTTGTTCCAAATTTTGTTGCATACGATTTTGGTTTTGCTCTAGCCTTTGTTGATTAAGATCAATCTTATTATTTTGCTCTTTAATCGTATTTTGAAAATCGAGTTTCAAAGTATTAATTTGCCCTTGAATGTTATTTTGAAAAGCTTTCATATTTGCCTCATTTGACTTGATATAGCTTGACAACTCATTTTGATTATTCCCTTGAAAACCTTGATTGTTTTGATTAGCATTAAACCCATTTCCTTGATTATAATTCCCTTGGTTACCACGATTAAAATTATTCCCATTGTTTCCATTGTTGTACCTATTTTGAACCGGTGGAAAACCCGGTGGAGCAACATGATTTTGACGAGGAACTTGACCGTTGGAGCCATAAGTTCCCGTCGCGGCAAAAGCATTAGCTTGATCAAAACCCGTGTTTAAACAAGCATAATTAGGATGTGCTCCACCACATGATACACAAACATTCTCAACCATACTAATCGATCCATGAGGATTCTTCCTAATCTCACTCAATAAAGTCGCAAATCCACTATCAATCTTAGAGTCCAATCTAGCAATCTCGGGATTCACATTGGAAACAACCGGTGTGTTTCGTGAATATTGTGCGCTAGACTTATCCTTAATTATTCTCCACGCGTCTCTCGGAGTTTTTCTTAAAAGGTTACCACCCGCGGCGGCATTTAAAGAATCTTGTTCAATCATATTTAGCCCATTATAGAAAGTATTTATTTGATGCAATTCCGAGAAACCGTGGTGTGGACATTGTCTCAACAAATCTTTAAATCTTTCCCATGCAACCCCAAACGATTCATGCACTTTTTGTTCAAATCTTGTGATCTCATTCTTAAAGTGTGTTGTCTTAGATGGTGGAAAGAAATAATTCATGAACTTAGACACTAAATCATCCCATGTTAAGATTGAACCCGGTGGTTCTTTCTCATACCAAAGCTTAGCATTACCCTCGAGCGAGTACGGAAAAAGCATGAGCTTAATCACGTCATTCGGCACATCCCTAAACTTGAGAGTCGAGGTAATTCGATTAAAATTCCGAATGTGATAATGCGGGCTATCGGTCTCATTGCCACGAAATTGGTCGGCACAAATGAGCGATAATAGACCCGTCTTAATCTAAAAATGATCCGCCAAAATAGCCGGCACAACGATTGCTTCCCCATACCCTTCGGTGGGTACACGGAGCAATTCCTCCATTGTTAAGTTATCGGCCATCTCTACAACAATAGGTGGAAGCTCGGGTCCACTATTCGTTGTTGACGATTTCTATTTCTACGAGGAATATTTTCAAGCCTATTAAAATCAATCACAAGACGAGAAGAACGTAATTGCATAAACTACAAAGACGAGAATTTAGAGGATTTAAGAAAAGAATTTAGACAAGAAGAAGATTATTTTTGGTATTTTATTTTGGTATTGCTCAATCAATAATGATCGATAAAAACAAGGAATAAGGATAACTACTATGGAAGTAAATTACCCTCGGTCGACTTTGAAATGATAGGTGAAAACCTAAATGTCTCGAGGTTCAATAAGTAAACAACGAAAATTAAGATTTATGACTACTTGAGTCGGCAAACCAATAATAGGTTGTCCCTCTCAATATACGCACAAGCAAGCGGGGAAACGAGGTGGCACAAAGCACTTAAAAACTTTTTTCCTTATACGGCCTTTTATAGCACGTCGCCTTATACCCACCTTATAGTTTGTATAAATCGAGTTCAAACTTCTTATTAGTATTTATCTATTTTGCCTTTTATTTTTGTTTTGGATTCGACTACAATAGCTAGGTGATGAAATCCCAACTAAGGCTTATTTGAAAGATATGTAAAATTATTGTTCTACGTAATACAATATATTATTCACAAAAAACTAGAAAAACGATACATACTATATATAATAGAAAAATAACAAACTTTCCGAGGACGGAAAGGGTCTTCAAATCTACGATCAACAAATCTCCACAAAAGACGAATCGTACACAAGATCACCGGCAGCGGCGCCAAAATTTTTGATGTGTTGTGGATAGTATATGTGATAATTTGATATACGTTATAGGGTAAATTTGAAAATTACCTTTAGGAAAAAGTAATAGACTAATAATACCAATGACGAATTCAATTAAACACGTGAGTGAGTCGAGTTCGTTGTACATGAAGATCTTATGAATTTGAGACGTTTTGCTTTGATATGGACAATCGATTTGAATTGGTTTTCGGTTTTTAAACTACAACTAAAGTCTACCAATTTTAAGCTATTAAGTTTTATCCTAAAGTGCATGAATCGTTAACCCCGCTATATTAAAATTTAAATCAATCAATTACTTAAAAATTAACATTATTTAAAAATTAAGCCATTTAATAATCTATAAAAAATTAATTCTATTTAATGAAATAACTTTTACTCTACTTTAAAAAAATCTAATTAAAACTTTTTAAACTAATTTCTTAATTGAAAATTACTTTAAACAAATCTATTTAGAAAATTATTTCTATTTTAATTATTAAAATCTAATTAAAAATTAACTAATTAAACTTTTAAATAAAAACATTTTTTATTATTTTTATTTTTTATATATATTTTTTATATTTAAATTTTTACACTATTAATAATGTTTGAAAACAAAATAAACTAACTATTATAAAATCACTAATTAACTTATTATTAAAACGTAACTAAAATAAAATACGTTACTACTAAAAATCAGACAAACTAGTACACTATATTAATCAAATAACAAGATATAAACTCAAAAAGGACTTTAGCCCAGATGGTTAACACCTTATGCCTGTGACCAGGAGGTCACAGGTTCGAGTCTTGCCATGGACAAATTTTTTGAATAAATTCCTTTTTGACAATTATGATAAAAACCAGTCACAGGAGGTGAGTTATGTAAGCTTATATGCTTATAAGCTGTGAGGACACAACCCTTATGGGCTTATCAGAACGTTGGGAACTGATAAGCAGATAGCATTAGCAGTTAATAAGCTAGAAATAAATGAATACACAGATTAAGAGGCTCAGAGACAATCAAGTTCGAAAACAACTCAATCCAGCAAAGATCAGTTAAACCTTAACATTTAAACAGTAAAACAGATCTACAGGTATCAAGTACTCAAAGAATTTTAAAAGCAGCAGTAAGATCAATATAATCACATGAGCAGTTCAGTACCGAAAATCATGTAGCATACACTTTTATATCAGTAACATTTTAATCTCTAAAAATAAAACTAAGATTAACTCAGCAATCCAAACTCTCTTAACAGCAACACAGAACTTTAGTTATGCTACTTGAAAACTCGTTCTATGGTTAAATCTAAACATCACTGAAACTTTTACATTTCCTAAACAAAACCCCAACCACATGAATTAACCAATTAATACAATCAGTAAGCTTAAATATCACGTAAACAGTCATATCACAGCATACAAAACAATATAAATCTTAAACAGTAGCAATCTCATAACATTCAACTACAAAATCAATAAACATCACGCAGACAAAAACTTAATCAATGAAACATAACATAAACAGTTAAACATAACATAATATTTTAACTAAAATCATGAAATTAAAAGGAGGTGGAACCTTGTGTAGATACCATTGAGCAGTAGGTATGCGCTGAGCATCCTATAAAACTGACACGAGACCACCATTCGCACCACCAAACGAGCCATCAATAATCATCACTGCTTCAATTAAATATTTATCCAGTGGGGATAAACATGGATCCAAATCTCTTCTTTTAAATATTAAATTCGAGCTATTAATTAGCTTGAATCTAACATTACAAACATTATTATTGCAAAATAGATATAAGAATTAATTTGTTAAATCAATTTTAGCAGTAAAAAGATCAAGACACGAATTAAAATAACTGACTGATTTTTCATTAAACTCATAAATATTACAATATTCAATAAAAGAAATACAACATTAACCCTAAACCTATTTTTGCAGAATAACTTTAAAGAAAGAAAAGGATGATTTTTACAAGAGAAATTGGGGGTTTTATAGCCATCCCCAGGGCTTTGCTTGAGCGAATATCCGAATCTCTTAGGAATATTCTTCTCTTCTTCACGGCCCTTGGATCTTTTCTCTCTCTTGATTGTTATCATCTGATGGTTGAGATATCACAACTAGCACACGGATTGCCAACGTGGCATCCGTGTGTGCTAGTTGTGCTTCTTTGAAGCTCTCTGATTGGTGGGATAGGAAGAGTGAGGTGTAGCTTCAAATAAGAATCAGCCACGTAGCACCTTCGTTCCACCCTCTCTTCCTTAAAATTGGGGGTTTTTATTCCCCCACACGTGATTAACACGTGGGATCAAAACCCCCATATTCAATTTACTTTTGTAGAATATTGATAATCAATGAATCTATGAAGGGGTTTGTTGATTTCTAGAGAGAGAAAGTTAGAGAGAGAAAGTGAGAGAAACTATGTGAATTTTATTAAAATGAAACTAAGGAAATGACAACAACCAACCCCTTTCCATGGTGGAAAGGGGTATTTATAGTTCCAAGCATAACATGGGCTTGGGCCGGTCCATGACAAGCCCATGGACCGGTTCTTACTTAAGTTAATAAGTAACTAATGACTATTTTCTAACTACGAGCTATTACAACATAAATATTATTGTGGAGTGACCGATACTTCTAATATACGTAAAAACGTATTTCTAACAATCTCCCCCTAAGGGAGGTCACTCCACGTTTACAAAGTTCTAAACCTAGCATACTATACTAAGTCTTCGTTCTTTAGCTCGTAGTCTTTTCTTCTTTTCTTTCTTTTGTTGTGAATATGTTGGTTTGATCTTTTTGGCTTTGGCTTGAGAGCATTGTTCTTTGGCCTTTCACGTGCGATCTTTGCCTCTCTTGTGAATTTGCCTTCTCGTGACTCCATGTTCCACACACTTATGTCTTTTTGTTGAATTCTCGAAAGTTTCAGAGTTTGGTACAGCGGAAGACTTTATCTTGTACTTTCTTGAATTTTTTGCTAAACTTTGATGCAGAAAGACATAAGCATGTGGGAACGACTTCTACAGGTACACCGTAACACCACCGTCTTTACTGGTACTCAGCAACGCCACCGTCTTCAACAGGTACACAGCAACGCCACCGTCTTTAACAGGTACACAGCAACGACACGAATAAAATGGCTTTGAACATTTTATTCTAATTCGGTAGCATTTTACCTCCGGTCGGTGAAGACCGTTGGACGATATTAGATATCGTACCCGTGACGGATAGTTTCAATTAAGTAACTTCCTGACATGATTTCGCGGGTGAACCCGTTCTCTTTATTCGACCGTCCAAAGCTGACTGCGAACATAAAGAGTGAATCACTTGGATAAATTATCCTTGTGATTAAAAGCCGTCAATTCATGAAACCTGGAACAAGTGAATTTCAATTAAGATTTTCACCATCGTTGCTTTCCAGTTGTCACGAGCTCAATTCATAAAGAATCTTGCACGTTACCTACCAAGTGCTGTTTGATGTTGACACTAGAAGGATTTCCACTCGTCACTGTGGTCAATAAAGAGTCACTCTGAGTGTTCTGGCAAGATCATATGATAATGCGAAGAGGCCTGGAACGAGTTTAAGTTCAATTAAGAATTAAACCACTGTTACCTTCCAGTTTTTCACAAGATTGGTTCTAAAAGAACCGCACGTGTAACCTACCATGAGCTTGTTTGATGTTGGCTCAAGCAGGATTTCCATCTTCATTGTAATACTTACGTATTACTCGGATGTTCTGGCAATATTACAGGAATATTGCGTAGGACTCATGAAAATCTCTTACTTTTCACAGTATGTGAGAAAGCAAGGAATAAATGGAAAGTGTCCTAATGAGACTTTTGATGATCTCTTGGCTCTAGACTCGATTGTGTGTTTTGATTTAGTGAGCGATGGCTGGAGAGGAGTGCCACCTTTTCAATACCAGTCTATTCGGAGTGAATAAACCAATAGATAACGTGTTGATCTCCGTGTGATTAAAACAAATACCTTTTGAGAGATATTTGAGTTAGCTATGAAGGGTTGTGCATTGCATCACTGGGTCCATGATGTCTTTCTTCAATACCGAGAATCATTAGCAAAAATGACCTCAATAGCATATGTATTGACCCGGTTTCTGCCTAAAGTTGTAAGGAGGGCTTCTTTCTTTACACCCTTTATCTTTACATTTCTTTTTCATTCTTCAACCCCTTCAATGCTTACCAATACGTCATCACTAGCACCTTGTTGTGATTGTTCCAGTGCTAGCTTAAGTACTTGGTCGGCATTCAGCTACGTTCACATTCTTTCTCCATCTTTCCTAGGACTTCTAATTCTATCTAGGGAATTGTCCTTGGGAAGATTCCATCGGCTCTGATGAATCATTGGACTAAACCTATTCCTACCACCCTTTTGTCACCACATCCGTCGTGAATTAAGCGTGTTTTGGGAAGGAATTGCCACCATGAAAAATCATTGAAAATCACCTAAGGTACTTGTGATATTAAAATCAAAAGTTTTGTACCTTAGGTGTTTTGTTCATCAAAAACGCTCCCCCTTAACACGTGCTTAACACATATTAAGTTGGATTATCGTTAAGTCTTTTTCATCTTTTAGCCAAGTATCACTTACGTCTCCTTAATCCCATTTTCTCCCCTTATCCAAAATGTTAACCATTAATATTTGGGATATTGAATGGATTAACCGGTCTTTGGGTAAAAATGAAATCAATGTTTGGCCATAGAACAAGTTATTGCTCCCCCTTAAGTTAATAAGGGATAGTTGTAGTGCTTTGGTATGACATATTTTGAAAGATTTAGAATCTCGTGAGAAATTCTTGAAAAATTTTCATACCTTAACACTACAACAAGCCATACAAGCACATTATTCACAAATATACATATTCACAATTGAAAACCAATATAAAGTGACCTGAAATGTACGACCCATTAAATGGATCGTTGCAGTAGCTTGTGGTGCACTAAATACGGTCTTCCACCCACGAATCTTTCCAAGCTCCTCATCAATCTACGTTCACGGAGCTTTTGATCAATCTTCTTGATCACGTACTTTGCCATCTGCCGGTAACCCGGATGCCAATCCTCCGTCATCTCTGGCAAAGTCCCACCCGAGTTCAGATGCTCCAACTTTCCTCTGACTTGTAGAAGAGTTCCATCACTATACTTGTGAAGCTCCCCCACCCTCATAAACTTCATCAAACCTCGACTGTTCAAGTAGAAAATGCCGTAATTCGGGACAGAAATGCCGGTATAGGGACATCTTTCTACATGTTGAGGTAGCACTTGATTCACAGGACGGGTTAAGTTGAGCTTCCTTTGATAGCTTTCGACTCCCAACTGAAGATCTTCAACTCGTGACTTGATGACAACGCTTCGTGTGAACATGCGAAGTGCTGTATTCAAAGCAATCAGGTCTTCACGAGGAATATGTGTGAGTTGATCTCGAGTCATCAGAAGCAGCATATCTTCGATATCCTCAAGGCGAATGATGGAAAAATCTCCTTGCTGGATTTTGTATTCCCTGTCATCCTCCCTTTTCAAGCGAATCTCCGTCACATGATAATAGCCGTTCTTGGCTTCAGTTTTCATTCCTAAGATGCTGGAGATGCGGATGTCGGATCTAACATTGCTTCCAGAATTGACCAAGCAGCAACCCCTGTACGCCCTTCGGACTCGTTCGTCCCAATGAGATGCACCTATAACAGCATACATATCATAATTACGATTCATTTTTGGGACCCAGAGTCGATTTACCTTTTCCTCGATAAAGGGTATTGTCCCCCAGTTGGCAGCTTTCAGTAAGGTCAGGGAGGTTGCGTACTTTGATGACCCCTTCAGTAGATACACAAGATCATTGGTGACGAAGAAGTCAAGAGCAATCTGATTATCTTGAGCAGGATCCATTGGAGGTGGAGCTCTTTCTGATTCATGAAGTCCTGGCCGTTGAACGGTTTTCAAAGCCTTCAGGATCTCATCGGCATAATATTCGAACTCCATTCGGGTTAATCGGGTTTTGGCGCGAAGTCTCCTATCGTTCAGCGCTTTCTTCACCAAGGATGGAGTAACCGAAGTCTTATACTCATGAGCAAGAAATGCACATAAGTCAATAGGACTGCGGATACGGAGATACAGCACATCTTTGTCAGCATCTGTGATCGGATCATATTGTGCTGCTGCCGTGATCCAAGCCTGTGGTGGTGCAGTTTCGTCTATCTCCAATGTGTCTTCCCAAACTCGTGTGCTTGGTTCAGGAACCGTAGATTGTTGTGCTTGTTGTAGAGGAGTTGAAGTGCGAACATCTGTTGGTTCAGTTTCAGGCATTTCGGCAGTGTCGTGAACTGGAGAGTGTTGTGCAGCTTCGGGTTCCGTCACTGATTCTGCAATCACAGGAGCAACAACAACAGAACTAATGGGGTTAGTGGTAATAGGTAAAGATACAGCGATAGAGATACCGGGAACCGATGACGCTGTAGTGGCATTCACATCGTGGCGCCACTTAGTTCGTCTTGATTCCGATGATGTAGATTTGTCCTTCTGCGCTGCATCTTTCTTGGACTTGGTTCCAGTCTTAGCAGTTTTCTTGGAGCTGGTAACCTTGTCTCCCTCTTTCGGCTGTTCACCCCCATCATCATCCTGATTGTCATCCCCGTTACTACCCCTAGCACTCTCCTGATTCTCATCACCACCATCATCGCCATCATCATCATCCTCATCATCCTCATCATCCTCATCATCATCACCACCCTCGTCATCGTCTTTATCCTTTTCTCCTTCTTCTTCTTCTTCTTCCTCTTCTTCACCCGTACCCTCTTCTTCACTTTCTTCCCTTTCTTCCTCAGGTAAGATGTGATATGGTACCACACTTCCAAACGTTTTGAATAATCTATCATCCTCCATGATAGCATCATTCAGGGATTTGTATAGAGCCCGTTGAATTCTAGACTTATCAAATGATCCAAGTTCCACCATACGAGCCTTAAGGATCTTCTTCAATTCAAAATCCGTCAGGTCATAAGCAATCTTGTAGGCGGCTTCTGAAGGATTGGAAGATTTGATCATCAAGTTGTCAGCAGCAAGTGTCTTCAACTCATCACGAAGTTTAGGCATTAGGGATTCAACGGATTCTTGCACTCTTTCTTTCACAGAGGCTTCAAGTGCTTCTTTTTGCTCTTTGTATTTATCCCTCATCGCTTGAAGTCTGGTAATACGTGCAGCATGCTTATCAGCCTCAGCCTGCTTAACCCGAGCAAGTTCTTCTGCATGTGCTTTTCGAGTCAACTCCATATCTGAAGCGAACCTAGCAATCATCTCCTCTTGGGCTTTCCTAGATGCTTCTTCACTTTGAGCTCGTCTTTGCAACTCTTGGCGAAGTTCATCCATTTCGCGTTTGTGAGTATCCACATGTTTGTCAAACATTTCTGCCATCACTAATGCAGCCATTGCAGATGTTGCAGAGCTGCTCTGGGTTGATTGAAGAGGCTCGGTTGTTACTGCGGTGCTAAGGATGGGAATTATAGGTGGTGGAGGAAATGGTGTTGAAGCCGGTCTGGTTGGTAAGGGTTGGATTGGTGGAGGTAGAGTTGCCAAAGGTTGAGTTGACACCATGATCGTAGGAGCAACAGACTCCTTTTCCACACTTGCTGTAATAGGAATTGATGGCTCCTTCGAAGTGGAATAATGTTCAGGTGACCCAAACTCATCAACATCATCTGGTTCGACGTACTCATCCTCAATATCTACCCTTGCACCTGAACCACTACCGCCAGTATCTTTCCTACTCCTTTGAATAGCAATCTTCATCATTTGTTTCTCGGTTTTATCAAGAGCAGGATCAACAATATCTTCTTCATCACGTAAAGCCATCTCATCAGCCTTACCCTTTCCCTTCTTACCCTCTGTCTTCTTCTTCTTGGGTTCGGGTTCAGGTAACGCAGCTGGTTGTTTGCGTTTACCTTTACTCTTAACCGTTGTGGACGAGTCTTCTCCAGTCTGAAGGTTTGCTTTCAGCCTCTTGATTTCTATCTGCAGTAGCTTGTAATCAGCAGAACCTTTGATTTTCTCAGACAGAAGGTAATCAGGAATAGGACCCGGAATCACACCAATAGACGGTCCTTCATGCCTCAGATCCACAGTATCATCAGCTTCTTCAGTGTGATAGCGACCTGCTGCACGCCTATCAATAGTAGCATCAAGCTTCATAAAATAGTTAATGATAAGCTTAATGAACCGAGGATAAGGAAAGAAGTTTGTCTTCAGCTTCTTGTTGTAGAAGAGTTGAAAGGTGAATTCTTCCCATATCAACAAAGCATAATCTGAATTTGCAGCTTTGTACATGCCATAGAAGAGGTTTATTATAGGACTGCGCAGTGCATCATGGCCACTCGTTTTTGGTGTAAGACATTTACTGAGAATACCCATCAATGCTCTCCAAGGTTGTCCTACCTTAGCAGTGGTAAACTCAGATGCAACTCGTATTTCTGGACATCCAAGTGCGTCAAATAACTCCACGAGTTCATCTTTAGTAGGATCCCTCGAGAATGACATGCCTTTGGGTGTATCCCGTATACCAAGAATCTTACGGAAGTCTGAAACTGTGAGTGTCTGCTGCTTGTTGTCGATGGTGAAGGTGATCTTGTTCGAAGTGATTTCCTTGGTAGCCCAAAATTCATACATATACTCATACGGCACCGAGGCTGTACTCCTAAGGGCGTTCTTGAAATGAGAGTTATCGAGGATGGCTATGGCGACCTTAAAACCATGGTGAGTGGATTTTGAGACTTGCTTCAGCCGGTAATTGTTGGGAATAAACTTAAGGGTTCGTGCTTTAGCAATATCGGCTTCTCTAGATTCTTGGATTGCTTGTACTGTTGGATTAGTCATTGTATCTGCTTAAGATAAGACATGAAAGGTTGATGCACAAAAACATATAGATAGATATCATTCTTACTTCTAAGCATAACACATTTCATAATATAATACAACAAATACATATATAGCATGCAAACAATAATAATCAAACTCTTCATCCGGAACTTTTCCTCATTCGGAACATCTTCATCCGGAACATTCTTTCATTCGGAACTTCTTCATCCGGAAGTTCTTCATCCGGAACTTCCTTCATCCGGAAGTTCTTCATTCGGAACTTCCTTCATCCGGAAATTCTTCATTCGGAACTTCCTTCATCCGGAAGTTCTTCATTCGGAACTTCCTTCATCCGGAAGTTCTTCATTCGGAACTCCCTTCATCCGGAAGTTCTTCATTCGGAACTTCCTTCATCCGGAAGTTCTTCATTCGGAACTTCCTTCATCCGGAAGTTCTTCATTCGGAACTTCCTTCATTCGGAAGTTCTTCATTCGGAACTTCCTTCATTCGGAAGTTCTTCATTCGGAACTTCCTTCATTCGGAAGTTCTTCATTCGGAACTTCCTTCATTCGGAAGTTCTTCATTCGGAACTTCCTTCATTCGGAAGTCCTTCATTCGGAACTTCTTCATTCGGAAGTCCTTCATTCGGAACTTCCTCATTCGGAAGTTTTTCAGAAGAAATCCTTCATTCGGAAGTTTTAATCCATGTTCATCCGGAACATTTACAAACGAAACTCAGATGATTATTCTAGCGCGTTTGTGAGTTTCTAAGGCAAACTAAGGCATGTAAACATCATCTAACGCTAAGCCGCATAAAACCCACCACAAATCCTAATCAATTAAGCCTAAATTGGGGCGAAAGAAACCCTAACTAGATTTAAGTTGATTAACTGAAGTAATCAATTGGATTTACATGGTTTAAACAAATTAGAGATTGAACAATTGATGTTATTTACCTTATTTAGCGAATGAACAGGATCAAGATGAATATACGAGATGTTTTTTAAGAGCTTGTGTGTGTTTAATAACAATGGCGGCAAAGTGAATGATAAACAGTGAAAGGAATAGTAGTGAGGGGCGGGTGGATTTGTTTTTGACTTAGGTCAAAAATTTTGACTAGTTTCATTATATATCACCTTTAGTCCCTACATTTTCACTCCTTTTTCTTTTTGTTTCTTACTTTTTCATTTCACTTATCCCTTGTTTAACTTACACACAATTTAGCAAACGCATCTATTAGCATATCTCCAATATCTAAAAGCAATGCCTATCACTTAGAACGAACACAAGTCGTTTTCTAAAGCAAAACCACTCAATTACCATGTAGCCCTTAATTTTCACAATCACTTTTGAAAATCAATTTTAATGACGAAGATGATTTTACTATTTTCTCCCCCTTAAACGATGACCCGTTTTCTATTTAAAGAGCTGTAGTCATTGTTTAAAGAGTCAAATAGTGATGAAAGCATTTCCAATTTATATCTTGAAAAATTTTGATTCGTGGTGTCAATAAGATTTCTCTTATTTTAACAAATTAATGCACTGAGACGTACATCAATTCGTGTCAGACCAAGTTATAAAGTAAACTTGATCCCTTTGCATGATTTGGCTTGTAAATCACGCCCGAGAAAATTAATTCCCGTTCTGAGCCAACGTTTTCCAAGGAAATACGTGACTTTAATATGAGAACCGGGTTGCAGTCAGAAATAACTACAAGCCATAATGGGCATGTTTTAAAAACATTACAACTTTTATACGGACTCTATTTATGGCACCGTGTCAATATTAATCGACATTTCTAAGGCCGTAAATATTACCGTACTAAAAGACATGCCCGTTTTAAACGAAAAATATTTTTGGTTTTTCTTGATTTTATAATTTTTATGGTTTTTCTAGGTTTTATATTTTTTATGGTTTTTCTTGGTTTTATATTTTTGTATTTTCTTTTTGTGGTTTATATATTTACGATAATATACATGATCACGAACAAAAGGATACACTGAATAGTTTACCACGACTATTCAGCTGATTCTTCTGCCAACTCTTTGAGAGTCGCTGGAGTGAATGATTTCATGCCAAGCTTGTCGATCAAAAACTCAATTCGTCCTCGATCTAATGCTTTGGTGAACATATCCGCCAGCTGATACTCAGTAGTGACAAAATACAGCTCGATCACTCCGTTCTCCACCTGCTCCTTAATGAAATGGTAGCGAATGTCTATGTGCTTGGCCCGGGAGTGTTGAACATAGTTGCAGCAAAGGGCAATGGCGCTCTTGTTGTCACAATACATCGGGATTTTGTTGAATCCCAAACCGTAGTCAGTTAATTGTGATCTCATCCAAAGGACTTGAGCACAACAACCGGACATGGCGATGTATTCAGCCTCCGTGCTTGAAATTGCAGCGCTTTTCTACCTTTTTGAAGACCAACTGATCAATCTATCTCCAAGGAGTTGCACAGATCCAGATGTGCTACGCCTCGTGTCTTGACATCCAGCATGATCGGCATCTGCGTATGATATTAAAGCAATAGAGGAATCCTTCGGATACCATAGACCACGATGAAGTGTTCCTTTTAGATACCGAAAGATCCTTTTCACAACATGTAGGTGCTTTTCGGTAGGCCGAGCCTGATACCGGGCACACATGCATACAGCAAATTGCAAATCAGGCCTGCTAGCAGTCAGATATAGAAGGGTGCCGATCATCCCACGGTAAAGTTTTGGATCGACAATAGTCCCATTCCTATCTTCATCTAACTTGGATTTCTCCACCATTGGAGTGTCCACGGGGTCACAATTTTCAAAGTGATATTTCTTAAGAGATTCTAGAGCATATTTGGATTGATTAATAAAGATGCCTCTGGGATTCTGAGAAATCTGTAATCCTAAGAAAAATGAAAATTTTCCCATCATCGACATCTGAAAGCGTGTGGACATTATCTTCTCAAATTGTTTAGACAATTCTATGTTAGTGGCAGCAAATATTATATCATCAACATAAATTTGTACCAGAAGCATGTCGTTGCCGTCCTTGAGAGTGAATAGAGTGGGGTCCACTTTGCCTTTGGAGAAGCCTTCCGACATGAGATATGTTGACAGGAGATCATACCATGTGCGTGGAGCTTGTTTCAACCCATAGAGAGCCTTCTTAAGCTTGTACACATGATTAGGAGACTCCGTACTGACGAACCCATCCGGTTGACTAACATAAACTTCTTCCCTTAGTTCACCGTTCAAAAATGCCGTCTTCACATCCATTTGATAGACGATCATGTTCATATGAGCAGCAAACGCAAGGAATAGTCTAATCGCCTCCAATCTAGCCACAGGAGCAAAAGATTCCTCAAAGTCTATACCCAAGGCTTGTTTATATCCTCTAGCGACCAATCTAGCTTTATTCTTCAATACCGCACCCATCTCATCAAGTTTAACCTTATAAACCCATAACAAAGTAAGGATGTTAACCTTGTCAGGGCGAGGAACCAATTCCCATACTTCTAGTCGTTGGAATTCGTTTAGTTCCTCCTGCATAGCTTCAATCCAAGATGATTGGGTCATAGCCTGCTGCCAATTTTTGGGTTCAACTTCAGAGAGAAATGCATCAAAGTAACAATATAGTGCACTCTCTTGTAATTGATGGCGTGTAGAGACTGGTCGATCTAGATCTCCAATAGCATTCCTAATCGGGTGATCTTTTGTCCATTTAGTGCTATGGTTTTCAATCCTAGGTGGTCTGGAGTGAACAATAGAAGGAGCTTCTTCTGAGGTAGACGCGGCTGACGGGTTTTCAGGGATCGCTACACCAAAGAAAGGAAGCTCTTGCAAGTGAGCATATTCCAAGTCGTGATTAGTAGAATCCTCTTCCACATCATTAGGCACAAGTAGGGGTGATGATTCAGGTGTAGTTTGAGAATCACTTGGTGAAGGTGCATCCGGTTCAATGTGAATTGTAGATGCATTAGATAAAGGTTCATTAACTTGAGCAACCACTTCAGGTATTGGAGCAATTACTACAGGTGCTGGAACTTCATCAGTCGGGGGATCGAAGAATTCATCAAACAACGGTTGAAACAGTTTATCCCACTCGGGCCTTGATGGTGGTAAAAATGATGTAGAAGTAGGATTGTTGGGAACTAATCCGGAACTTATAGCACCGGTTCCCATCTCATGAAGCGCGGGTTCAGAGCTGTGTTGCTCTGATACCAAATGTAGAATATTGATAATCAATGAATCTATGAAGGGGTTTGTTGATTTCTAGAGAGAGAAAGTTAGAGAGAGAAAGTGAGAGAAACTATGTGAATTTTATTAAAATGAAACTAAGGAAATGACAACAACCAACCCCTTTCCATGGTGGAAAGGGGTATTTATAGTTCCAAGCATAACATGGGCTTGGGCCGGTCCATGACAAGCCCATGGACCGGTTCTTACTTAAGTTAATAAGTAACTAATGACTATTTTCTAACTACGAGCTATTACAACATAAATATTATTGTGGAGTGACCGATACTTCTAATATACGTAAAAACGTATTTCTAACAACTTTTTACTTGTTTAGGGTTTTTAGAACAGTAACTAGGGTTACTGGTTTTGGGGTAAAATGGCAAAGTGGGGAAGAAGGAACTTAGGTAATATCGAATGTTGTGTGAAACGAGTGGATGAATTTATGGCAATAAGTGGGTGGGAGAAAGAAAAAACGTTTATTTATTTATTGAGAAAACAGTGAGTTGATTGTAGTAAAATACGACCTTTAGGAAAAGGAAGTAAAAGTGGTAAGCGTTAAGTGTCGGTTTAGGAAAACCGAGCACTAATGACCCAAATGAAGTGAGTTCGTTCTCGAGGAGGCAAGTGCGTTGTGTTAAGAGTTGATTAATGTTTGTGATTATAATGATTGAGAAAAGAAATGGGATTAGAAGGGAAAGACGGTTACAAAGACGAATTAAACTACGACGAAAAAGACGAACACGTAAAATCGTAAATAGTGCCAAAATTAAAATTTTAACCTAAAAATTCCTAAAAATTACTAAAAGTCCCAAATAATATTCTAAGAGTTTACAAAAAATCCAAACTTGCTAAAACCTTTTAATTAATTAATTAATGACTTTTTAATGCTAATTAAAGCCCTAAGAATCACAATTAAATATTAAAAAGCCTTAAACAAGATCTAATAGTTTGTAAACCTCAAAAATGACCTACTTAAGCTAAAAACTATTTTTAAAAATTTTAAACCCAAATTAAACTATTTTTAAACACTTAAAAACTATTAAAATCTATAAAATCTTAAATTAATTCTAGAAATTAATTGAAAAGTCTAAAAAATATTTGGAAAGTGACAAAACTCCTAATTAAGTGTCCTTAACCTAGGAAAAATGTAAAAACTAAAAAAAATAAAACTTCAATTTTTAATAATAAAATAATATTAAAATATTCAAAAAAATAAAAAGTTCACCAAATAATTCTAAAAAATTACCAAAAATCCTAAATAATGTAACTAAAACAAAAATGCAATCCAAATTTTCAGAAACCTATTTAATAATTTATATTGAATTTTAAAGTTGCTTAAAAACCCTAAAATCCTATAAAATCAAAATAAGCTAAATTGAAAACCTAAATAGCTGTAAACCTCAAAAGTATGATTAAAAACCTAAAAATTATTTTTTCAGATTTTTAAATTACTTTTTACTATTTTTAAATGACTTTCTAAAAATTAAACTTAAAATAATCCTAATAAATAAAATAATAATGGGAAAAATCTACTTTTTGCTCAGAAAAGTCAAAAACCTTAGTACAATCCTAGGAAAAATGTTAATCAAGAAAAAGCTACAAGAAATAAGCTAAAAACAGCTTATTTACAAGCTGTTATCTAAATAAGCTCTAAAACAAAAACACCTTAAATAAGTAATGAAATGAACTCTAAACGTAAAAAGCCATCTAGATCACTGGTTAACACGCTAGCCCTTGGAAAGCAAGGTCGCGTGTTCGAGTCCAGGCAGGGTGAGCTTTTTGCAATTCTTTTTTCTTTTTTTTTTTACTTTTAAAACTCAAACCAAGTACTTAATTAACTTCTAAAACGCAAACACAAACCCAAAATAACAAGATTATAGCAAGAATGAATCAAAAACGTGCCCAGGTCTGCTCAACTTTCTGATGAACACACAAGTGTTTATTCACTTGTGCAGTTATGATCAAGAGGGCTTGATCTTGTGATTGTGGATGTTTGATTGGATACAAAGGGCACCCTTATACTCTTTGGAGTATAAGGAGTCAAATCACAAGCAGAAACAAGCAAGTACAATAATCAAATCACACAAAGCAAGCAGATTAAGGTTGTTGAATTAGCATGCACAAGTTTAATGGTGTTTGCTGGTTTAGTGTGCACACAAGTGAGTTTCAAAGACTCAAATTATGCATACAAGTCAATCAACAAGCAAATAGACAATGCACAAACCTAGAACAACCCTACTTCTAGCAGATTTAACAACTTGGAAGCACCAATTTCACACAAATAAGCAGGAATCAAGCAGTGACTGATTATAGCTAAGTTTTCAACAATTTTCACATGCAAATGCTCTAAAACCTTACCAAACTGCAATAAACAACTAGCATACACCTTATCCTACCCTAATAAGTGATTTTAACCAGCTTGCAGGCAAGATTAATAGAAACGATGCAAGTTGAACACTTATCCCAAACACTCCTTAAACTGACTGAAATCAAAATTTAGCAAAGCAAATCAACTCAAATCTAATTCAACTGAATTTAAACAATCCTAACATGCATATAATCATAAATAGAGCACAACCAAACACTTGAACCAACATTTAACAACTCAACATGCAGAATCATATAAAACACAATATTTTTCAGTAAACAAAAAATTGGAATAAGAAGCAAGGAACTACCTTAAGGGTCCCACATCCAGGACCCTTAGTGGTTGAAAAACCACCTCCAAACAAGCCCGGGCTTGTGCTGAACTTTGTTGAGGTTCTGATGAAGTTTGCTTGTCAAAAAATGAACAAGATTGGTTCCTTTTTGAATCTGCTAAGAAAAAAGGGAACAAAGCTTGTGTAAAAGCTTAAGAGCCTACCCCTAGCTTATAGATTAAGCTAGAAGGAAGCCTTAGCTTATAGGTCAGATTATGATAACTTAAAAAAAAGAAATGACCAAACCAATGGCTTGTTTAAACTTGGGTACCCACTACACCAGAACAAGCCATGGTGTTATGGACATACACAAGCTCAAATACCATCATACCAACACAATTAATCACCATTTTAACAGGTTTTGAATGAAATTGAAGATTTGAGAAAAGACTTGAAAAGAAATCAGAAACTTGGAAATTTTAAAAACCTTTGCTGAAACTTAAACCAAACTCAAACAATGAACTTAAATCAACTGAAATGTAAAGGGAACTCAATATTTCTCATCAACAAACTCAATACCATTTATATTACTTCATAAACTGGATTTACAAGGTTTTTGAAAAAAAGAGAAAAATCAAGAACAGATTAATGCTACGTCCTAAGTGCCTTTATATAGAGGCTTACATTGTGATTCTAGAAGTGAATAGAAGCTAAAAACCCTAACAAGTGAACTTCCAGCTTTGCCCTTGGAGAATATTTGAATTTTCAGTCAAAACTAAGCCATGTGAAGATCTTTGGCTTGTAGCTGAGATGCCAGTGATGAAAAAGAAATCTTGGACGTCCATTTAGTCTTTAAGAACAAGAAATTATTGTGGGATGTTGATCTTGCTGCCAAGTTTTGTTTGAGAGTGAATAGTGGGGCAGGGGAGGGTTGCACACACATGTGAGGTGATGGTGATGGGAGTTTAAGGGTGGTTTTGGGTTTAAGAGGTGTTTAATCAATGATCTGGAAATAATTACCCAAAAACCCCTTGTTTTGATCATTGTTCATCCTGGAAAAAATTAGGGTTTAAGGGTGGATTAGGGACGGGTTTAATCCAGTTTGGGGTTAATGATTTTTAAATTAAGTGTTTGGAGGGAGTTTTAAAATAAGTTAATTAAATAAAACGGGGGTGGTGGAATGCAGACGTGGAGGAAAGGGTGAATATGATTGGTGGAAGGGTGTGAGTGGGTGAGGTGGCAGTTTCTGAGTGGAGGGTTTTAGTTTGTTTGTCTGGCAGGTTTGCCCCCTTAGTTTTCAAACTTTGTTCATGTTGTTATAAATGGCTATCAACGCCAAAATAACACATATCAACTTTCAAACATTGGCAGTTTTGGCACAACAAGTTTTGAAACTTGTTTTAAGGACTATAAGTGAAATTTTGGCAATCTTCAAGGGCTGTTTTTGTAATGTCTTCAAACTTCAAGGCCTTGACTTGTTTGTTGACTTCTTGGAGGACCAATATTGACAATTTAGATTTGTTGAGGGACTAAATTTGCCAATTCTTCAAAGTTAAGGGTCCTTTTTGTAATTTTGACAAACTTTAGGGACCAAACTTGTAATTATGAAGATACAAGGGTATAAAGTGTCAATTCTTCAAACTTGGAGGACCAATCTTCAATATTCTTCAAATCTTCAAGGGTTTTCTTTGGAAATTTCTTCATTAGGGCTTGGTTCATCGTGCGGCTTCGTTTCTCGTGTTCGTTTCTGCGTGATTCTTGTGATCTTTTGTCATTTTCTCAATATCCGTACCTAAAATACACAAGCAACAAACACAAGCATATATTTGGGTATTTTGATGATATTTAATGCATTTTAAGCCCAATTTGGATGATGAGACTATGTATAAAAGCAGTCTCATCACTCCCCCATACTAAACCATTGCCGTGCCCTCACGCAATGCTAGAATAAAGTATCTCAGCATCTCCAAAATCCATTTTTATTGACTTTATTAAACGATAAACTAGCTACACTACTACTATTACTACTACTTGCGTTTTAGACATAATGTATGATTTTCATCGCAAAATGGGACGTTTAGGTTCATAGAATAAGAACACGTGAATGCTTCGTTATAAATAATTTCATCGTCCTCGATTTTCACTTCAATTCCATGCTAGGCGTGCAACGAGATCATTGTCATTATAAGTTAGTAATGCTAACACTACTCATATGCCCTAATCACGTACTTATCCTCCCATTATTCCTAAGTTGTATCTCTTATATTTTATTTTGTCTTGAATGTTTCACGAGGATACATTGTTTGACTTATGCGATAATAGAGATTTAGGTCTAAAAATAGAGTCCTAACGGTGTAACTAAGACCATCAAATCAATAACCCCTCCTAATAGACAACGATGTTAAAAAATTAAGTTGACAAGAAGAATCGATAAACACGGTTTTATAACGGTTTTGAACATGAGACTTATTACGAAGACTTTTATACGCCCCCTAACGGAAGGGCCTTATTATCTTTGGTTTACCTCCATCTTTTATTCAACTTCGCCATGAAGCTTTTATTATGACTTCGGTCTTGCCTTGCCTTTTATTATCCGCCTCATCGGTAGTTTTATTAGCCAAAGACGTATATCCTCACGCTAAAGGAATTTTGGATCTTTAAAGCTTCGAAGATTAAGGCTTGATTCACTTTCAATTTTGCATAGATTTTTCGTCTTGTGGGGCTTCAAATTGTTTGCTAGATTTAGGTGAGCACTTGAAATCTTATTATTAGGTGAAGCTTTCGATTATTGGGGTGCCAATACTTCAAAACCGTGACGCTGGCGATACCTTAATGTCTTCCCAATTTAATTACACGGAAGCTACTAGAAAAGATTAGAAACCCAACAATCCTAACTAAACCACTAAGTCAATATTTATTAAGAAAAAAATATTAACATGCGAAGGGAGAATAAGCAAACAACGAGAACACATGAGTTTTTGAAAGAATACGAGTACTCTACGTTTAGCATAGTAACTTATAATTAACTCTATCATTTCTCGTCCTCATTTAAGAGACTTAGCCTAATGTGTAGTTAAGGAATCAAAGCTAAGTGCTCAACACGCACGGTCGAGTCAAAAATTACTCTTATTCTCGCCATCGGAAAACCTACATTCGTGTCTTCAAACACTTATAAAACATGAGAAAAATTTTAAAATTTGGCCATTTTTAGCCTTATTTTGCAACAAAACGATAAACAAAACGATAAACTTTGGAAAGCGTGAAGGTTTGGCAAGGCAAGTATCTATTCACCCCCCCCCCCCCATACTAAAGTTAAACATTGTCCTCGATGTTCGAGTCTAGCGGTGAAAACACCCCCATACTAGAGACGTAGTCGAATGCCTAATCTAGCATGAAAAGGGTGTAACCATTAAATTTAAAGCCGTTTATGAAGTGTGCTAAAAAATCTAAGGTTAGAACATCAAAAGGATATATCATGGATATTGAGAAATGTCTTCAAAGCAAACGATCGAGTGCTCCCATAAAACGAACACGAGAGGCTCCAATCGTGAAGATCATGATCTAAAGTTCACAATTCACAAACAACCACGGAACAAAGGTTGGAAGGGCACAAATCCCCACACATAAGCTACATTAGAAAGCGATAATATGTACATAGGATAAGCATGGGACTCCCCCACGAGGCACCTCGTTTTTGATTACCGAGTCATGAGCTCGACTCGATCCCCTCAATACTAATTATCATTGGGGAAGGTGACTTGGTCGAGGTAATTCAAGGATGGAACTTCCCCGCCAAAATAGTGCTTCAACCTATGTCCATTCACCTTGAAGTTAGGACCATCATCTTGAGCTAGCTCGATGGTCCCATACGGAAACACTTGAGTCACGGTGAATGGACCGGACCAACGGGATTTCAACTTACCGGAAAAGATTTTTGATCTTGAATTAAAAAGCAAAACTTGATCCCCAATGTTAAAAACCCGGTTTTTAATTTTAGAATCATGCAACTTTTTAGTTTTCTCTTTATAAATCAATGAATTTTCATAAGCAATATCCCTCGATTCATCTAATTCATTCAATTGCATTTTCTGGTGTTTTCCCGCGGTCTCCATGTCATCATTACAATGCTTTAGGGCCCAATAAGCCTTGTGTTCTAATACGATAGGCAAATGACAATTCTTTCCATACACAAGCTTATAGGGAGTGCACCCAATGGGTGTCTTATGAGCGGTCCTAAAGGCCCATAAAGCATCGTCTAACTTATCCGACCAAGATTGTCGGTTTTCCCCTACGGATCTCTCCAAGATCCTCTTCAAAGCTCGGTTTGAAACCTCGACTTGCCCACTCGTTTGTGGGTGATAAGCCGTAGAAAGACGGTGTGTAACCCCATATTTCCTTAGAACCCTTTCAAAATGGTCGTTACAAAAATGGGTTCCACGATCGCTTATGATAGCACGAGGGGTTCCAAACCGAGAAAACAATTGCTTCAAAAACTTGACTACCACACGAGCATCATTGGTGGGCAAGGCCTTGGCCTCCACCCACTTAAAAAGGTAGTCAACCGCAACGAGAATGTACTTATTACCACGAGATAATGGGAACGGCCCCATAAAGTCTATACCACAAACGTCAAAGATCTCACACACTTGGATGATATTTTGTGGCATTTCATCTTTTTGTGAGGCTTTTCCTTGTCGTTGGCATGTATCACACGACTTCACAAGATCTTGTGCATCTCGGTAAATAGTAGGCCAAAAGAAGCCGACATCAAACACCTTCTTAGCCGTGAGATTAGCACCGTCGTGACCACCCGTGGGTCCCTCATGGCAAGCTCTAAGGATGTTAGAAGCTTCGGTGCCAAATACACAACGTCGGATGATTTGACCCGCACAAGTTCGAAACAAGTAAGGGTCGTTCCAAAAGTAGAACTTGACGTCACGAAAGAATTTTCGTTTTTCTTGAGTCGTCATACCCTTAATGATGAAGTTACCCGCATGGTAATTTGCAAAATCCGCAAACCATGGGGTGGAAGAATCAAGTTTGGAATTCACTACACCAAGTGTCTCGAGCGGAAATGTTTCGGTGATTTCCTTGGGCTCGTGAACACTTTGGTGAGGATCTTCCAAACGAGAGAGATGATCGGCCGCTAGATTCTCGGCTCCTTTTTTGTCAACGATTTTGTGATCAAATTCTTGAAGGAGGAGAATCCAACGAAGTAATCTCGGCTTAGCATCTTGCTTTGCCATGAGATACTTAATAGCCGAATGGTCCGTATACACTATGCATTTCGTCAAGACGAGATAAGGTCGGAATTTCTCAAATGCATACACCACGGCAAGGAACTCCTTTTCCGTTGTAGTGTATTTAAGTTGAGCCTCGGTCATCGTCTTGCTAACATAGTGAATAGCCAAGAAGTGCTTATCATGACGTTGCCCCAAAACGGCCCCAATAGCGTAATCACTAGCATCACACATAAGCTCAAAGGGGAGGTTCCAATTGGGAGCAACAAGAATGGGAGCTTCGGTAAGTTTCCTCTTAAGGATCTCAAAGGCTCGTACACAATCTTCGTCAAAGACAAAACGTGCCTCTTTTTCAAGAAGATGTGTAATGGGTCGAGAAATCTTCGAAAAATCCTTGATGAATCGACGATAAAAGCCCGCGTGGCCTAGGAAACTCCTAACTCCCTTGACGGTTTTGGGATGAGGTAATTTGGCGATGACGTCTACCTTAGCTTGATCTACCTCAATCCCTGCTTTCGAGACCTTGTGCCCTAAGACGATTCCACTCTTAACCATAAAATGACACTTTTCCTAATTGAGCACAAGGTTGGTTTCCTCACAACGTTTTAACATTCTCTCAAGATACGACAAACACGAAGTGAAAGAATCACCAAACACGGAAAAGTCATCCATGAAGTGTAACACCCCCAATTTCGGGTCATAGCAGCGGAAGGGTCATTGGGTGTTACTATCATGGTTCAACCTCAATATCATAGAAAACGCCTCAAAATGAGTCGTTTTGTTAAAACATACATTCATCCAACATTTTAAAGATAAAACAATTCACATACGGTCCCAAATAGTTTCAAGGTTTACACAACCAACCATACGATAACAGTTTCTTTGAATGAACATAGTTTATAAAAGCGGGCCAAAACATTTTAATTTAGCAAGCTGCATGAAACCGCCTTCCCTGAGTGCCTTCTTCATGGACCTGAGATAAAACATGCTATAAAGTCAACAAAAATGTTGAGTGAATCTATAGAGTTTAAATTAAATAAATGAACACAAGTATTCTGAATAAACCTTCCGTGGTTGACAATCATGTGGATCAGACATAATTATCGTTGTTATTTCATAAGTCTCGTGAAATTGAACGTTAACATATATTATTTCAGCCCAACACACCTAGCCAAGTGCGTATATTTCTCTTATACAATTGCATCCGATGTTTCATTACTGGTGCATCACAACACCACGCGATAGCTAGTCGCGACCGGACTGGGTGTCACCCCGATAGATCTATCCATAGTATTAGCGTTCCTTTCGATTAACAATTCACGATTCATGGGTCTTTTAAGGCTAAACAAACTTGTATAACAACTTTCATCTAAGCATACAATCGGGTCCTTTGTGTTCAATTTTAAAAGAAAGAGTGTTTACCACAACTTCTCGTTGTACCCTTCATTTATTAATAAATGTTTTTCCAATAATAAAGGTTTCCACAACTTCTCGTTGTACCCCTTTTATTTTACTAAAACAAGCATGTTATCCCCCTCGCGGGTTTTATAAAACAAGTAAACATGTTAAAGCGAGGCTATAGACTCACCTTGATACGATAGTAGTGACGTGACGATCGCCGACGATTTGTGATGCCCGTTAAACACGAAGACCGCAACCTACCAATTAAGGCGCGTTCGTTAATAAACGATTCAAGTATAAATAATACTTAAATAATATGAAAGTCAATTTCAAATGACCATGAAAATCCCGAAAAATAACAAAAAAATATAAGTGTACTACTATACCCTTTTATTCAACACTTATTCTTTTAAACACTTACACCCTCGACATTGACCCGTCATAAGACGCCAAGTCAACGCAAGTCAAACCATCATTTTACTTCCCTCGGACCAGTAGCTAAGTCATTTATATAATGACTTAACACTTGAGTAAGTCACCATGTCCAATAGTGAATACTCAACTCACGCCATACAAGTATTGAACTACGTGTCCAAAATACCACTCAGCATATACACTCCAAATGTACACACCAATCTAACCTATCTAGACATGTCCGATTTCGACGAAACTTGGTGACAAACTCACACATAATATGAATAAGACTCAGTTTAAATTTCATTCAAAAATATTACTTCTAAGACCTTCTGCCCGACACACCTTCGTGTTACAAAAATCGGACAGTTTTACGCCTTTGACTTGTAAAACCATTTTGACTTATCTAAACAATTTCGTTTGCAAAACCGACACTCGGGTTTGAAAATAGACTCATGACCTGAGGTTTATCAACTTACAACAGCCCTTGAACATTTTTAAAACTCATTTTATAGTCCCCGAGATTCGTTCCAAATATCGACAACAATTTTCGGATTGTGCCGATACCCGTCTCCCGGTACACAAATACTAAAAGTAGCATAACTTTTCGCTCGTAATGAGTTAGAAGCTCTACTTTAGCTCAAATCGAAGCTAACGAAATTCTATACGACCTTATCTTATTAGTTTACCAAGTTTATCACAGTAACAATTTCAAAAACGGCCTTAAAGTTACTGCCTAAAATAGACCATCTAAATATCATACCAAAACACATTTTCAACCCATTCCAACCATTCCTATGGTCCTAGTATGATCCTAATATCACACTAACACATCTAACTAACCCATAACACCCTCAAATTTGATCTTACAAAAATTAAATAATTAAAAATCTTACATGCAACAATAACCCACTATGAATATTATATTATTAACACCATATATAAACATAAAAATGGATCAAACATCAAGTTCTTCACCAAAAATTGAAAATAAAATTTTAGTGGATGCATGTGGAAGAAATTTATACCAATATGAAGCTTATCAAATTTCCAAGGTGGGTCTTGTTTTAGTTTTGGAAGATTCAAAGTAGAAAATCAAATATTTGGGTGGATTTGGTGATGAGGGTGGACGGCTAGAGTATGAACAAGAGAGAGAGTGGACAAAATTTTGTTAAATGAATTTTTAAATGAAAACTAGTTAGTGGAAAATCTTTAAGTAGTGGGGTGAGGGTAGATTTTGTCAAAAGTGCATTCTTTTGGTCCTATAATGTAAGTAAATAGTTTACAAGGTAGAAAATGTAAATTATAAATTTTAAAAATATTTACGGGGCTCGGGTTTCGTAAAAATACTTTTCGAAAGTTAAAACGCTTCAAAATATAATAACAAAGCTTCGACACGACTTAAAACGCAATTAAATCGAAACGTCGAAAATATACAATATCGAGACAATCGATAATAAAACGTAAATTTTTGGGCATCCGTCGGTATCGCGATCACTAATAGTTATCGTCATTCGTTAAAACGTAAAATACGAGAAATAAAGATTAAATATAATAAAAATCATTTTTATGATTATTTGAGAATATAATATCGATACCTAACATATTCCTTGTCGGTTTTCATCTAATCGACATTCTTACGCTAGTTTCAAGTCATAACCTTCTCGGTTAGTCGATAAATTAAAATTCTCATTAAAGTAAACACGTAATACGTAATAGTCGAGATTAAAATAACGACCTGAAATTGACGGGTTGTCACATCATCCCCACCAAATTAGGATCTTCGCCCTCGAAGATCAACTTACGTTCTTGCCCGATCGCTTGTTGAAATCAAAGAGATGAGGGTAATTCTTCCACATTTGGTCTTCTCATTCCCAAGTAAACTCCGGTCCTCTTCGAGAGTTCCATCGAACTTTGACGATAGGTATTCGGCTTTGCTTCAGTTGCTTGACCTCACGATCCATGATCTCGACCGGTTCTTCAATAAAATGCAACTTTTTATCAACCTTAACCTCGTCTAACGGTATGACGAGTTCTTCATCGGATAAACACTTCTTCAGATTCGACACGTGAAAAGTGTTATGAATCCCATACAGTTCTTGTGGTAGTTCAAGTTGGTATGCCACGGGTCCTACTCTAGATGTAACCTTGAATGGTCCGATATAACAAGGACTTAACTTCCCACGTTTTCCAAATCGTACAACACCTTTCCATGGTGATACCTTTAGCATAACCTTATCTCCCACGTTAAACTCCAATGGTTTTCTTCTCACATCCGCATAACTCTTCTGTCGGCTTCGAGCAGACAACAACCTATTCTTGATTTGCACAATCATATCCGTCGTCTCTCTAATCAAATCTGGTCCAGTGAGTTGGGCATCACCAACCTCACTCCAGCTAACGGGCGATCTACATTTTCTCCCATAAAGTGCTTCAAAAGGTGCAGCTTTAATACTCGCGTGATAACTGTTATTGTACGAGAATTCGGCCAAATGTAAGTGCTTATCCCAGCTACTTCCAAAGTCTATCACACAAGCACGTAGCATATCCTCCAAAGTTTGAATTGTTCTTTCGCTTTGCCCATCAGTTTGTGGATGATAGGCTGTGCTCATATCCAAATTGGTTCCTAACGACTTTTGAAGTGATCTCCAAAATCCAGAAGCAAAACGACTATCTCTGTCAGAAATGATTGAAATAGGAACACCATGCTTGCACACGATTTCCTTCAGATAAATATCGGCGAGTTTCTCCAAACCGAACCTCTCGTTGATTGGAATAAAATGAGCGGATTTAGTTAAACGATCGACAATGACCCAAATTGCATCGAACCCAGACGGTGTCCTTGGGAGTTTTGTGATGAAGTCCATCGTAATTTGCTCCCATTTCCAGACTGGAATTTCAGGTTGGACAAGTAATCCTGACGGCTTCTGATATTCAGCTTTCACTTTTGCACATGTTAAGCATTTCGCGACGTATGTTGCAATATCAGCTTTCATATTCGGCCACCAGTACAACTTTTTCAAGTCTTGGTACATTTTGTCCGATCCAGGATGAATAGAATACTTGGACTTATTAGATTCTAACATGATCAAGTCTCTCAGTCCACCGAAGAATGGTAACCAAATTCGACCTCTCAAACATTTGATACCATCGGGTCGCGTCTCAAATGTTTCACCGTCTCCTCTAAATCTTTCGGCTGCAATATTTTCCTTCTTGCATGCTTCGACTTGTGCGTTCCGAATCTGCTCAGGTAAGTTATTATGAACTGTCACTACCAAAGTACGCACTCGAATCGGTTTTTCCCTTTCCTTTCGACTTAACGCGTCAGCTACCACATTCGCCTTTCCCGGATGATAATGAATTTCGCAGTCGTAATCACTCAATAGTTCAACCCATCGACGTTGCCTCATATTCAGCTCCTTTTGATCCAATATGTATTGTAGGCTTTTATGATCAGTGAATACTGTACACTTCGTAACATACAGATAATGTCTCCAAAGTCGCAGAGCAAAAACCACAGCGCCCAATTCCAAGTCATGGGTAGTGTAGTTCTCCTCATTCTTCCTTAATTGTCTAGAGGCATATGCGATCACCTTTTCGCGTTGCATGAGAACAGCACCGTATCCTCGAAGAGATGCATCGCAATAAACAACAAAGTCTTCACTTCCTTCAGGTAATGATAAAATTGGCGCACTACAAAGTTTCATCTTCAGGGTTTGGAAAGCTTCTTCTTCATCGTCGCCCCACACATACGGTTTATTCTTCTGAGTCAGCTTCGTTAATGGTTTCGATATCAAAGAGAATCCTTCAATAAACCTTCGGTAATAACCAGCCAAACCTAGAAATTGTCGTACTTCAGTTGGAGTAGTCGGAGCACTCCAATTCTTGATGGCTTCGATCTTTGCAGGATCAACATGTACTCCACTTTTATCGACCACATGACCGAGAAATTGTACAGAATTAAGCCAAAAATCACACTTTGAGAACTTAGCGTATAACTTTTCGTTCTTCAACAAGTTCAAGATAATCCTTAAGTGTTCAGCATGCTCTTCATTGCTCTTGGAGTAGATTAGAATATCATCTATGAAAACGATCACGAATTTATCAAGATACGGCTTACAAATGCGATTCATTAAATCCATGAATACAGCAGGTGCGTTAGTCAAACCAAAAGGCATAACCAGAAACTCATAATGACCACAACGAGTTCTAAACGCCGTAATAGGAATATCTTCCTCACGTATGCGAAGTTGATGGTAACCAGAACGAAGATCAATCTTGGAGAAAACACGAGAACCTTGAAGTTGATCGAATAAATCATCAATTCTTGGAAGCGGATAACGATTCTTGATCGTTAGCTTATTCAACTCTCGGTAATCGATACACATACGGAACGAACCATCTTTCTTCTTAACGAATAAGACAGGAGCTCCCCAAGGTGACGAACTCGGTCGTATAAAACCCTTATCAGATAGCTCTTGCAATTGCACAGATAACTCCTTCAGCTCGGATGGGGCTAAACGATATGGCGCACGAGCCACGGGTGCAGCACCAGGAATTAGATCAATTTGGAATTCTACTTGCCTTGGAGGAGGAAGTCCAGGCAAATCTTCCGGAAACACTTCAGGAAAGTCGCGGATAACAGGTACATCTTCAGCACGTTTCTCCTTCGATTCTTTCTCCACTACTTTAGCTAGGAATAACTCACACCCTCTTTCGATATACTTACGAGCCTTAATGCACGAAACGATTTTCAGTCGTGAATTACGTTGATCGCCTTCGATAACCATGGTCTTGTCATCTAAGGGAATCCTAACTTTCTTTTCTCCACACAAGATAGACGCGTTATACTTGGATAACCAATCCATTCCGATAATAATATCAAAACTTCCCAATTCAACAATCATCAAGTCTATCTTAAAAATATGGTTCAAGAGATTAAGAGAACATCCTAGGAGCGCACGATTGGTACTTACTAATTTACCATCAGCTAGTTCTACCTCATAACTTGCGTCTAATTCGACCGGTTTGATATCAATTAAGGTACTAAAACTTGTAGACACAAAGCTTTTGTACGCACCAGAATCAAATAAAGCTGTAGCATAACGGTTGTTCAGTAAAAACGTACCAGTGACAACTTTCGGGTTTTGCTTCGCTTCGGCTTCTCCCAACTGATAAGCTTTTCCTTGGTTATCTCCACCATGTGCATTCTTCGGAGGTTGAGGGCATTGGTTCCTCATGTGACCTTTACCTTGGCAGTTATAGCACGTCACTCCCTTCTTTCCTAGTCCCCAACAGTCTTCAGTCTTGTGACCTAACTTGTTACACTTTCCACACTTAGCACACTCACCAGTATGAGACTTCTTGCATCGTTGACATCTGGTTCCTTTATCAGCAGTTGCAGCTTCAGTCATCGTATTAGCGTTACCCCTCCTTCGGTTTTGATTTCTGTTGTGAGATTGACGGTTATCACCACGATCATCACTGTCATTTTCAGCTCTTCTTTTGTTGCCTTCAGAAACACCATCAGCCTTGTCTTGGATGATTTGACCCATTAGTTGGTAGGCCATACGAACAGCTTCATCAATATTGGCAGGTTTAGATGAGGTCACATCACCACGGATGTTGGTCGGTAAGCCTCGAATATACTGCTCTACCTTCAAGTATTCTGGATTAACTTTGTTTGGACAAAGTAGAGCAAGCTCATGGAATCTGTTGGTGTATCCATTGATGTCAGTACCCTTCAGTCTCAGCTGATATAGTTCCTGTTCTAACCTCTGAATAACACTCCTTGGACAGAATTCCTCAGTCATCCATCTTCTTACTTCAACCCAAGGTGTAGCATAAGCAGCATCCATACCCAATGATGCCATTCTTCCATTCCACCAAGTTAATGCTCGCCCTTGAAGAGTAGCAGAGGCAAACATCACTTTATCTCCTTCCTCACTTCCACTAAATCGAAACACGGATTCCAATTTTTCAAACCATTGCATTAACCCAACAGCGCCTTCAGTACCCTTAAAAGTTGGAGGTTTGCATTTCATGAACGAGGTATAATTGCACTTCTTGTTTTCAGGAATCACTGGTCTATCAGCATCACCAGTTCCAGCACCAGCATTGCCAGCTCCCGTATTACCAGCTCCAGTAGCGCCAGCTCCAGTATTGCCAGCTCTAGTAGCGCCAGTTCCAGTAGCGCCAGTTCCAGTGTTGCCAGCTCCAGTATCGCCAGCTCCACCAGATCCACCAGCTCCACCGGATCCACCAGCTCCACCGGATCCACCAGCTCCACCAGATCCACCGGCTCCATTATTCAAATTTGCCATAAATGCATTCATAGATATCTGAAACTGATCAGCTACTATAGCACGTAACTGAGTCTCAGTCAACTGTTTTGGCGGCATGATCCTGTTATACAATTCACATCAAAATGAGTATTCATTCAACGCTTGTGATAACAAAACATGAATAACATAAAATAAGAATAGATAGATGAAAAGAAACAAGAATGGATGATAGAACGAAGAATAGAATTTAGACAAGGAACAAAGATTCACGAGGAATGAGTCAAAAGACAGGGATTTCTATTGTGACAATCAGCGTCGTTTGTAAATCACGTATTAGTATTATAATAATCAAATAATTAACATTTATAAGTAAATGTAATTTCATTATGCTTTAAGCATAATTAATAATTAAATATGTATAACATATATATATACTTTTCTTATTCTCGTCCATTGGCAACTCGGAGGTTTCGCTTGCAGATGTTATAGTCAAAAGATTTCAAAATTATGTTTTTGGAAAATCTTTTCGTTCTCTATAACTTGAGCTCTGATGCCAATCTGTAACACCCCCAATTTCGGGTCATAGCAGCGGAAGGGTCATTGGGTGTTACTATCATGGTTCAACCTCAATATCATAGAAAACGCCTCAAAATGAGTCGTTTTGTTAAAACATACATTCATCCAACATTTTAAAGATAAAACAATTCACATACGGTCCCAAATAGTTTCAAGGTTTACACAACCAACCATACGATAAAAGTTTCTTTGAATGAACATAGTTTATAAAAGCGGGCCAAAACATTTTAATTTAGCAAGCTGCATGAAACCGCCTTCCCTGAGTGCCTTCTTCATGGACCTGAGATAAAACATGCTATAAAGTCAACAAAAATGTTGAGTGAATCTATAGAGTTTAAATTAAATAAATGAACACAAGTATTCTGAATAAACCTTCCGTGGTTGACAATCATGTGGATCAGACATAATTATCGTTGTTATTTCGTAAGTCTCGTGAAATTGAACGTTAACATATATTATTTCAGCCCAACACACCTAGCCAAGTGCGTATATTTCTCTTATACAATTGCATCCGATGTTTCATTACTGGTGCATCACAACACCACGCGATAGCTAGTCGCGACCGGACTGGGTGTCACCCCGATAGATCTATCCATAGTATTAGCGTTCCTTTCGATTAACAATTCACGATTCATGGGTCTTTTAAGGCTAAACAAACTTGTATAACAACTTTCATCTAAGCATACAATCGGGTCCTTTGTGTTCAATTTTAAAAGAAAGAGGGTTTACCATAACTTCTCGTTGTACCCTTCATTTATTAATAAATGTTTTTCCAATAATAAAGGTTTCCACAACTTCTCGTTGTACCCCTTTTATTTTACTAAAACAAGCATGTTATCCCCCTCGCGGGTTTTATAAAACAAGTAAACATGTTAAAGCGAGGCTATAGACTCACCTTGATACGATAGTAGTGACGTGACGATCGCCGACGATTTGTGATGCCCGTTAAACACGAAGACCGCAACCTACCAATTAAGGCGCGTTCGTTAATAAACGATTCAAGTATAAATAATACTTAAATAATATGAAAGTCAATTTCAAATGACCATGAAAATCCCGAAAAATAACAAAAAAATATAAGTGTAATACTATACCCTTTTATTCAACACTTATTCTTTTAAACACTTACACCCTCGACATTGACCCGTCATAAGACGCCAAGTCAACGCAAGTCAAACCATCATTTTACTTCCCTCGGACCAGTAGCTAAGTCATTTATATAATGACTTAACACTTGAGTAAGTCACCATGTCCAATAGTGAATACTCAACTCACGCCATACAAGTATTGAACTACGTGTCCAAAATACCACTCAGCATATACACTCCAAATGTACACACCAATCTAACCTATCTAGACATGTCCGATTTCGACGAAACTTGGTGACAAACTCACACATAATATGAATAAGACTCAGTTTAAATTTCATTCAAAAATATTACTTCTAAGACCTTCTGCCCGACACACCTTCGTGTTACAAAAACCGGACAGTTTTACGCCTTTGACTTGTAAAACCATTTTGACTTATCTAAACAATTCCGTTTGAAAAACCGACACTCGGGTTTGAAAATAGACTCATGACCTGAGGTTTATCAACTTAAAACAGCCCTTGAACATTTTTAAAACTCATTTTATAGTCCCCGAGATTCGTTCCAAATATCGACAACAATTTTCGGATTGTGCCGATACCCGTCTCCCGGTACACAAATACTAAAAGTAGCATAACTTTTCGCTCGTAATGAGTTAGAAGCTCTACTTTAGCTCAAATCGAAGCTAACGAAATTCTCTGCGACCTTATCTTATTAGTTTACCAAGTTTATCACAGTAACAATTTCAAAAACGGCCTTAAATTTACTGCCTAAAATAGACCATCTAAAATTCTAAATATCATACCAAAACACATTTTCAACCCATTCCAACCATTCCTATGGTCCTAGTATGATCCTAATATCACACTAACACATCTAACTAACCCATAACACCCTCAAATTTGATCTTACAAAAATTAAATAATTAAAAATCTTACATGCAACAATAACCCACTATGAATATTATATTATTAACACCATATATAAACATAAAAATGGATCAAACATCAAGTTCTTCACCAAAAATTGAAAATAAAATTTTAGTGGATGCATGTGGAAGAAATTTATACCAATATGAAGCTTATCAAATTTCCAAGGTAGGTCTTGTTTTAGTTTTGGAAGATTCAAAGTAGAAAATCAAATATTTGGGTGGATTTGGTGATGAGGGTGGACGGCTAGAGTATGAACAAGAGAGAGAGTGGACAAAATTTTGTTAAATGAATTTTTAAATGAAAACTAGTTAGTGGAAAATCTTTAAGTAGTGGGGTGAGGGTAGATTTTGTCAAAAGTGCATTCTTTTGGTCCTATAATGTAAGTAAATAGTTTACAAGGTAGAAAATGTAAATTGTAAATTTTAAAAATATTTACGGGGCTCGGGTTTCGTAAAAATACTTTTCGAAAGTTAAAACGCTTCAAAATATAATAACAAAGCTTCGACACGACTTAAAACGCAATTAAATCGAAACGTCGAAAATATACAATATCGAGAAAATCGATAATAAAACGTAAATTTTTGGGCATCCGTCGGTATCGCGATCACTAATAGTTATCGTCATTCGTTAAAACGTAAAATACGAGAAATAAAGATTAAATATAATAAAATCATTTTTATGATTATTTGAGAATATAATATCGATACCTAACATATTCCTTGTCGGTTTTCATCTAATCGACATTCTTACGCTAGTTTCAAGTCATAACCTTCTCGGTTAGTCGATAAATTAAAATTCTCATTAAAGTAAACACGTAATACGTAATAGTCGAGATTAAAATAACGACCTGAAATTGACGGGTTGTCACATGAAGACTTCCATCGTCTTCTCGATCATATCATGAAAAATAGCCATCATGCATCGTTGAAAAGTTCCCGGTGCATTGCAAAGTCCGAATGGCACTCTACGATAGGCAAACGTTCCATATGGACACGTAAACGTAGTTTTTTCTTGATCACGAGGATCGATGGGAATTTGGAAGTAACCGGAAAAACCATCTAAAAAGCAATAGAAATCGTTTCCCGCAAGACGCTCCAACATTTGGTCCATGAAGGGCAAGGGAAAATGGTCTTTTCGAGTGGCTTCATTTAACTTTCGATAGTCAATGCACACTCTCCATCCGGTCACGAGTCTAGTGGGAATCAACTCGTTGGCATCGTTTGGCACAACGGTCATCCCTCCCTTTTTAGGGACACAATGAATAGGACTCACCCAAGGGCTATCGGAAATAGGGTAAATCATTCCCGCGTCAAGGAGTTTAAGGACCTCCTTTTTGATGACGTCGTGAATTTTGGGGTTCACCCTCCTTTGACTTTGGATTGTTGGCTTGAAATCTTCCTCCATTAAGATTTTGTGGGTACAAAATTTGGGATCGATTCCCTTAATGTCGGATAACTTCCACGTAATCGCCCCTTTGTGGTCCTTAAGAACATCGACAAGTGCGGTTTTTTCATCATTCGAAAGATCCTTCGCAATAATAACCGGCAACTTGTCGTCCTCCTCCAAATAGACATATTCGAGGTGAGGAGGTAAATCTTTCAACTC
Source organism: Glebionis coronaria (assembly GCA_025667525.1). Taxonomy (NCBI): domain Eukaryota; kingdom Viridiplantae; phylum Streptophyta; class Magnoliopsida; order Asterales; family Asteraceae; genus Glebionis; species Glebionis coronaria. The sequence goes on from CM046882.1 coordinate 146,053,513, forward strand.
GAGGATAGGTGGTTCCTCAAGTGAAGATTTGGGCTCGATACTCATAACCTCCTCGGGTGGAGGAAATGGGAAATCGTTGAGAAAATCCTTGATAATCGAGAAGTCCTCATCGTTGTCGAGGTCTTCGTCACAAGTACGTGGAACATCGAATTCTTCCAACGTAAAACCACCACCTTCGAGTGGAGTGAAGGTTGGTGTCGAATTATCAAGAATTGGATCTAACATAGTGGGGTTGCCACTAGTTTCTTCATCACCAAACCCTAAAACTTCTTGTGAAAATTCCTCGCAAACCACATCGATCATGTCAACGAGGTTTATGGTAGCAACGGAATAAACATGAGAAAGTTGAGAATTTTGAGTTGCGTTTATAACAAGTTCCTCGTCGTTGAAACGTAAGGTGATCTTTCTAGCATGCACATCAATTAAAGCCATAGACGTATCTAAAAACGAACGACCTAAAATAAGAGGAACTTGAGGATCCGTGGGGATATCGACAACGATAAAGTCTACGGGATAGTAGAACTTCCCCACTTTCACAAAAACATCTTCCGCCAAACCACATGCAAGAATCGTGGAATGGTCGGCCAACTCAATAGACATTCGTGAAGGAGTAAGATTAGGAAGATTGAGTGACTTGAAGATTGCAAGTGGCATCAAGTTAATGCTAGCACCAAGATCGGCCAAGGCATAGCATTCTTCCATATCTTGAATTGCACAAGGGATCAAAAATTTACCGGGATCACCGACTTTTTGAGGTATGCGATTAAGATAAACCGACGAACAACTAGACATTTGGTGCAATTTCTCCTTGTTGTTCAACATACTCTTAAAGTTAGCGGCAAATCGAGGCATCATGACCAAAGCATCGGCGAAACTCACATTAAAATGCAAATCACGAAACATTTTCATAAAAAGCTCAAATTGGTAGTTGTCGCGCTCTTGTTGTTTCTCCTTCCTAAGTCTCGATGGGTAAGGCAAGGGTGGTGTGGGTTGGGGCATAGGCATAGCCTTTGAAATCTCGGGTTCCAATGTTGGTAAAGGGTCAACCGTAGGTGTGGCATGAGCGGTACTTTGTGGGCTTGAAATATGCTCCTTTTCGACCACCACCTCGGGTTCTTCCTCAATTTCCTCCACCGTTGGAGTAATTGGTTGAGGAGTCGGTTCCTTAAGTGCCTTACCACTACGTGTGGTAATCACTTTCATCTCTCCCTTCGGGTTTGAAATGGTGTTACTAGGTAGACCACTCGAAGTAGAGGCTTTGTTTCCAATAACGGCTTCTAAAATGGCATTAAGCTTAGCATCAAAACTATTAAACTTCAAATCTTGACTAGCGGCTTTTTGGTCAATTCTTTGTTCAAGCCTAGCATGACTTTGCTCTATCTTGTTGTTTTAACCTCGAATTTGGTTAGCAAAATCATTTTTCAATTCATTCCTCATGCTAAGATTTTCTTTAACAAAATTAGCTAACTCCTTGGTGTTCTTAGCCGTGTCCCTAGCTTGATTAGCCAATTGCTCTTGAATGTTTTCCAAAATCTTATCATTTGCCGTGGCGTAATTCACAAAGTCCATTGGAAGTTCTTTAGTGTAAACATTTTGAAGACCTTGACTCTGTTTTGAAAATTACGGTTTTGGTTTTGGTTTTGCAATTGGCTACTACTACTCCCTTGATTCCCATAGTTGTTATTACCCTTAAAATTGTTCCTTTGATTGCTTTGGTAACCAACTTGATTGTTTCGATAATTGTTAGCATTTTGATTTGGTGGAAAACCCGGTGGAGTCAATTGATTAGTGCGAGGAACTTGACCGTTTTGGTTATAAGTTCCCGCGGCCGCGAAGGCACTCGAAGTGTTACCACCGTTGGTAATGCACTCGGAATAATCGTGAGCTCCACCACAATACATACAAGAAACCTCAACCGCTTTAATCGTAGCGGGAGCGGGTTGTTCACCAACTTTAAACTCAATTAACAATCCTTTCAACTTATCAAAAATCTTATTCTCCAAATTAGCCTCGATTTGACAAGCATCAACGGCGTGTGACAATGAAGGCGAAGACGAAGACGAAGTCTTACGAACACTCGACGTGCTACGAGGACTATACACCTTAGACCTATTCTCAATGATTAACAATGCTTCCTCGACCATCTTACACAAAAAATACCACCCGCGGCGGCATTAAGATAATCACGCTCATGATCGTTCAAGCCATTGTAAAACGTGTCAATTTGATGCAAGTCGGAAAAACCATGATGAGGACATTCGTGCAACATTTCCTTAAACCTATTCCAAGCCGTTGAAAAACTCTCATTATACTCTTGCGAAAACTTTGAAATCTCGTTTTTCAAGTGCGTAGTCTTAGAGGGTGGAAAAAATTGGTTCACGAATTTTGAAACGAGATCCTTCCACGTCAATATAGAATTGGGTGGCTCTTTCTCTAACCAAATTTTTGCGGGCCCCGCTAAGGAATACGGAAAAAACATCATCTTAATCGAATCGTTTGAGACGTCCTTAAACTTGCATGTGGCGGTGAGACGATTAAATTGGCGAATGTGGTTATGAGGGTTGTCCTTTTCGTCACCTCGAAACTTGTTGTTTTGAATCATAGACAACAAACCCGTCTTAACCTCAAAATTCTCCGCAAGGATAGCGGGAATCACAATCGCTTCTCCATAACCCTCGGTGGGTGCTTGAAGCAACTCCATCATAGTTCGATTAGCCATGGGTGCTTCTTTCATACAATGGGTTCGTCAATAGGAGACTCCTCACTAGAAGGAGTGGTGGATTTGTTTCTTCGTTTACGAGCACGTCTTGCTTTAGAGCGAGTTTGCATAAACGTCACGTACAACGAGAAGGCGAGCAAAGAAGATTCTTTTTGGTGTTTTTACTTTTTCAATTTTTTTGTGGTTTTTGATTGTTTTTACTTTTTTTTTGGATTATTGGAATGTATTAAGTAGACCAAAATCTACAAATCTCCTCCTTAATCAAATCTCTCGATTAAAGAAGCCTCAAGGAATGAAAACGATCACGTGAAGTGAACGCCTTCGATGACTTTAGAACGATGGTGGAACACCAAATCGTTCAAGAGGGTTTAATCAATAGAAACCAAGAAAATATATATGATACTTAGTAATACTTTGGGCGGGAAAACCCTCGATGGGCTTTCAAAATCAAAATACGCACAAACAAGCGGAGGAAACGAGGCGCCGCGAAGCACTTAAGAGCCTTTTTCCTTTAGGTCGTGAAATACAACCGCCTTATACCCACCTTATAGTTTGTATTTCTCAAAATCGAGCTTCACGAAAGTATTTATCTATTTTTGCCTTTTTCTTTGGTTTGAGATTCGAATACAATGATTGGGTAATGACCTCCCAAGTCAAGGTTGTGATTTCTCACGTATTTGGAGTACTTGTAAATTTATTGTTCTACGTATACAATATAGTAATAGTATTCACAAAAAACGAAAAAACAATAATACGTATTAGTAGAGTGCTACTAATACAATTAGCTATTTATGGCTATATAAAAACAACAATGGTTCAACCAAAACACAACACGCCTCCCCGGCAGCGGCGCCAAAATGATTGTAGTAAAATACGACCTTTAGGAAAAGGAAGTAAAAGTGGTAAGCGTTAAGTGTCGGTTTAGGAAAACCGAGCACTAATGACCCAAATGAAGTGAGTTCGTTCTCGAGGAGGCAAGTGCGTTGTGTTAAGAGTTGATTAATGTTTGTGATTATAATGATTGAGAAAATAAATGGGATTAGAAGGGAAAGACGGTTACAAAGACGAGTTAAACTACGACGAAAAAGACGAACACGTAAAATCGTAAATAGTGCCAAAATTAAAATTTTAACCTAAAAATTCCTAAAAATTACTAAAAATCCCAAATAATATTCTAAGAGTTTACAAAAAATCCAAACTTGCTAAAATCTTTTAATTAATTAATTAATGACTTTTTAATGCTAATTAAAGCCCAAAGAATCACAATTAAATATTAAAAAGCCTTAAACAAGATCTAATAGTTTGTAAACCTCAAAAATGACCTAATTAAGCTAAAAACTATTTTTAAAAATTTTAAACCCAAATTAAACTATTTTTAAACACTTAAAAACTATTAAAATCTATAAAATCTTAAATTAATTCTAGAAATTAATTGAAAAGTCTAAAAAATATTTGGAAAGTGACAAAACTCCTAATTAAGTGTCCTTAACCTAGGAAAAATGTAAAAACTAAAAAAAATAAAACTTCAATTTTTAATAATAAAATAATATTAAAATATTCAAAAAAATAAAACGTTCACCAAATAATTCTAAAAAATTACCAAAAATCCTAAATAATGTAACTAAAACAAAAATGCAATCCAAATTTTCAGAAACCTATCTAATAATTTTATATTGAATTTTAAAGTTGCTTAAAACCCCTAAAATTCTATAAAATCAAAAATAAGCTAAATTGAAAACCTAAATAGCTGTAAACCTCAAAAGTATGATTAAAAACCTAAAAATTATTTTTTCAGATTTTTAAATTACTTTTTACTATTTTTAAATGACTTTCTAAAAATTAAACTTAAAATAATCCTAATAAATAAAATAATAATGGGAAAAATCTACTTTTTGCTCAGAAAAGTCAAAAACCTTAGTACAATCCTAGGAAAAATGTTAATCAAGAAAAAGCTACAAGAAATAAGCTAAAAACAGCTTATTTACAAGCTGTTATCTAAATAAGCTCTAAAACAAAAACACCTTAAATAAGTAATGAAATGAACTCTAAACGTAAAAAGCCATCTAGATCACTGGTTAACACGCTAGCCCTTGGAAAGCAAGGTCGCGTGTTCGAGTCCAGGCAGGGTGAGCTTTTTGCAATTTTTTTTTCTTTTTTTTTTTTTACTTTTAAAACTCAAACCAAGTACTTAATTAACTTCTAAAACGCAAACACAAACCCAAAATAACAAGATTATAGCAAGAATGAATCAAAAACGTGCCCAGGTCTGCTCAACTTTCTGATGAACACACAAGTGTTTATTCACTTGTGCAGTTATGATCAAGAGGGCTTGATCTTGTGATTGTGGATGTTTGATTGGATACAAAGGGCACCCTTATACTCTTTGGAGTATAAGGAGTCAAATCACAAGCAGAAACAAGCAAGTACAATAATCAAATCACACAAAGCAAGCAGATTAAGGTTGCTGAATTAGCATGCACAAGTTTAATGGTGTTTGCTGGTTTAGTGTGCACACAAGTGAGTTTCAAAGACTCAAATTATGCATACAAGTCAATCAACAAGCAAATAGACAATGCACAAACCTAGAACAACCCTACTTCTAGCAGATTTAACAACTTGGAAGCACCAATTTCACACAAATAAGCAGGAATCAAGCAGTGACTGATTATAGCTAAGTTTTCAACAATTTTCACATGCAAATGCTCTAAAACCTTACCAAACTGCAATAAACAACTAGCATACACCTTATCCTACCCTAATAAGTGAATTTAACCAGATTGCAGGCAAGATTAATAGCAAAGATGTAAGTTGAACACTTATCCCAAACACTCCTTAAACTGACTGAAATCAAAATTTAGCAAAGCAAATCAACTCAAATCTAATTCAACTGAATTTAAACAATCCTAACATGCATATAATCATAAATAGAGCAAAACCAAACACTTGAACCAACATTTAACAACTCAACATGCAGAATCATATAAAACACAATATTTTTCAGTAAACTAAAAATTGGAATAAGAAGCAAGGAACTACCTTAAGGGTCCCACATCCAGGACCCTTAGTGGTTGAAAAACCACCTCCAAACAAGCCCGGGCTTGTGCTGAACTTTGTTGAGGTTCTGATGAAGTTTGCTTGTCAAAAAGTGAACAAGATTGGTTCCTTTTTGAATATGCTAAGAAAAAAGGGAACAAAGCTTGTGTAAAAGCTTAAGAGCCTACCCCTAGCTTATAGATTAAGCTAGAAGGAAGCCTTAGCTTATAGGTCAGATTATGATAACTTAAAAAAAAGAAATGACCAAACCAATGGCTTGTTTAAACTTGGGTACCCACTACACCAGAACAAGCCATGGTGTTATGGACATACACAAGCTCAAATACCATCATACCAACACAATTAATCACCATTTTAACAGGTTTTGAATGAAATTGAAGATTTGAGAAAAGACTTGAAAAGAAATCAGAAACTTGGAAATTTTAAAAACCTTTGCTGAAACTTAAACCAAACTCAAACAATGAACTTAAATCAACTGAAATGTAAAGGGAACTCAATATTTCTCATCAACAAACTCAATACCATTTATATTACTTCATAAACTGGATTTACAAGGTTTTTGAAAAAAAGAGAAAAATCAAGAACAGATTAATGCTACGTCCTAAGTGCCTTTATATAGAGGCTTACATTGTGATTCTAGAAGTGAATAGAAGCTAAAAACCCTAACAAGTGAACTTCCAGCTTTTCCCTTGGAGAATATTTTAATTTTCAGTCAAAACTAAGCCATGTGAAGATCTTTGGCTTGTAGCTGAGATGCCAGTGATGAAAAAGAAATCTTGGACGTCCATTTAGTCTTTGAGAACAAGAAATTGTTGTGGGATGTTGATCTTGCTGCCAAGTTTTGTTTAAGAGTGAATAGTGGGGCAGGGGAGGGTTGCACACACATGTGAGGTGATGGTGATGGGATTTTAAAGGTGGTTTTGGGTTTAAGAGGTGTTTAATCAATGATCTGGAAATAATTACCCAAAAACCCCTTGTTTTGATCATTGTTCATCCTGGAAAAAATTAGGGTTTAAGGGTGGATTAGGGACGGGTTTAATCCAGTTTGGGGTTAATGATTTTTAAATTAAGTGTTTGGAGGGAGTTTTAAAATAAGTTAATTAAATAAAACGGGGGTGGTGGAATGCAGACGTGGAGGAAAGGGTGAATATGATTGGTGGAAGGGTGTGAGTGGGTGAGGTGGCAGTTTCTGAGTGGAGGGTTTTAGTTTGTTTGTCTGGCAGGTTTGCCCCCTTAGTTTTCAAACTTTGTTCATGTTGTTATAATTGGCTATCAACGCCAAAATAACACATATCAACTTTCAAACATTGGCAGTTTTGGCACAACAAGTTTTGAAACTTGTTTTAAGGACTATAAGTGCAATTTTGGCAATCTTCAAGGGCTGTTTTTGTAATGTCTTCAAACTTCAAGGCCTTGACTTGTTTGTTGACTTCTTGGAGGACCAATATTGACAATTTAGATTTGTTGAGGGACTAAATTTGCCAATTCTTCCAAGTTAAGGGTCCTTTTTGTAATTTTGACAAACTTTAGGGACCAAACTTGTAATTATGAAGATACAAGGGTATAAAGTGTCAATTCTTCAAACTTGGAGGACCAATCTTCAATATTCTTCAAATCTTCAAGGGTTTTCTTTGGAAAATTCTTCATTAGGGCTTGGTTCATCGTGCGGCTTCGTTTCTCGTGTTCGTTTCTGCGTGATTCTTGTGATCTTTTGTCATTTTCTCAATATCCGTACCTAAAATACACAAGCAACAAACACAAGCATATATTTGGGTATTTTGATGATATTTAATGCATTTTAAGCCCAATTTGGACGATGAGACTATGTATAAAAGCAGTCTCATCATGAGTGGATGAGAGAAAAAGGTGATCGATTTTATTTAATATGAAAGTGTAAAGTGTGTGTTTAAATATATGTGGACGTGACGTGTTTTCACACGTTTTGATTGATAGAAACGAAGCCCTAAAAGCCCAATAATTTGCACTTCATTCGTTCTTTAATCAGGATTTTTGGGCTTGGGCCCTTGATTCCCATCCGTGGCATAATACTTTTCCAATTGGGCCTTTTGGGTTTTTATTTGAAACATTAATCCAAAAGTAAATGATTAATTTCCTTAAATGGGCTTTTAGGCCCATTTACCAAAAGTGGGACCCACAAAGCCCAAATCACTTATTTAAATATTAAATCCTCTAAATCGAACTCGATTTTGGCTTCCTCGATCTTTATCTTTAAACTCGTGTCGATATTTGCCAGTTTTTGCGATCTTGGTACCTACACACATTCAAACAAGAAACAAGCATATACAAGGCATATTTGATACATTTCATGCATAATTTCATAGTTTATTGATACAAATGATATGAGTAATTACACTCATATCATGTAATTAGAAAACAAAGTTTATAGAAAGTAAAAAAGTCAAAAGCAATACCCCTTGGGGTATGGTTGGCAGAATACAAGAAAAAGAAGGAGGATTTTGTTTATAGAAGGTTAATTACTTGGAGGTTAATTTGTAATCTTTAGCATAATTATCCTTAATCTCTAGTATAAGCAATAGGATGTGATTCATTGTATAATAACTTTAACCCATAAAATCTCTCCCTCTCTCTCTTTGGTCGACTGCAAGAAAACCCACAAAGGGTTTTTCGGTTTTGATTTTAATTAAGTATTTACTTAATCAAGATATAGCAATCGAAGGTGGTTGATTGAAGTGTCGCGTGGACTATCTTAAAGAAGATCTAACTTTATCTTTGGGTTTAATTAGTGGACAAAATTCGGTTATTGGTTTAGGGTTTCGTTTGGTAGGTGATTTAAGTGTTGTTGATCATCGTTCTTGGAGAAAAGGTATGTGTTCTTAATCTTTATGTTAATTAGATTATGTGCATAGTTATATGATCTTGTTTGATGCGTTTACTCTTGATGCGTGTATGCTAGATACATTATGTTGTTAAATTTCAACACTTCCTTGATAGTTGCTTCATCACGTTGTCTCATCCTCATCCTCTCATTTTGTTGGGTTGATGCATTCAAGGTTGCAAACAATTCTTGATTGTTATTACCCTAGGCAAAGCATGATACACATTAGGCTGTAATAATGATGAGGGTGATGTTAGTTTTTGTTGTGATGTTGATGAAGATTCTATGGTTGTTTGACGAGAGGTAATCATATTTGTCTAAATTGTATTAGATAACATTTGTATTACATTAGTTAATATTGTATTATGGCCCTTGTGTATGTTATTTGGCCTAAGCTCATTGTCTAGAATATTCTCATGTAACTTATATATTTGGTTATCTGTGATGAATACAATCAAGGAAATCAATTAACCTTCTAACATGGTACTAGAGCCATTTTTTTCTCCTAAATTTTCTTACAAAATCACAACTCCTTCTCCCCCTCTCCTTTTGTCTAACGACACCTCCCCCAAAGCCTAACTTTCTATAAACCAGTTTCCATGGCACTCAAAGACACGCCACCACCACCATCCCCTCCTCAAATGAAAATATCATCCCATTAACTATCCCTAACAAGGTCATCTTTAAATTAGATCTTGAAAAACATAAGAACAACTAATGGAGCTCATCTCCTTCATTCACCTTGGCAATTTAGTTCTAAAAGCTCATGTAGAACAAGAAACCGCGTCTACTAACGCGAAATGGTGTCAACTCGATGATATCGTTAAGATGTGGATCATTAGCTCCTTATGTGATTGACTCCAAGAACAAGTGGTTACAAATCCGGGTAATGCTAAGGCATTATGGGACCATCTTAAAAGTCTCTTCCACGATAACGAGGATGCTCCGACAATTTTTCTTGACAATGAACTCTTGTCCAACAAGATTGGCAACATGACGGTTAACGAATATTGAACTAAAATCCAATATATGTCTAATTGACTTAGGAAAATTGAATGTAATAACAATGAGAATAATTTAGGTAGTTATGTGGTTAATGGTCTTGATACTCTCTTAGCAACGATTGTTGAAATCATACACCGTTGTGAGCGTTTTTCCGTCCTATGAAACAATACGTATTATGCCTATCTTGAAAGAGTCTCCCTATAAAGAAGAATCGGGCACCACCAACAACATTGATAGTAGTCTATCCCCGTCGCCAACACATGCCATAACATTATTCCCTCCACTCATCGCCCACTCCATCTTAACAATGTACTTGTCACCCCTAATATCATTAAAAGTCTCATTTAGGTTCGTCAATTTATTAAAGATAACAATTGTGCTATCGAATTTGACGCGTTAGGCTTTTCTGTGAAGGATTTCTTGACTCGTCATATCCTCCTCCAATGTGAGAGCTCGAGCAGTCTCTACTCAGTTTTCTAAACCGTCAACTAACCCCATTGCTCTCATTTATAAAACCTCCTCCACGTGCATCAACTCTTTGGTCATCCAGGTGATGAATTGATACGTTCTCGTAACTTTATTTCACGTTAAAACATAGTCAACACACATCTGTCATGCATGTCAGCTTGGCAAACACGTGAAACTTCATTTTCATACATTCATCTCTATTTTTTAACATTGTTTTGATATTATTCATTCTAATTTATGAATATCTCTATTTGTTAGCTCTAGTGGTTTTAAATATCAAGTCTTCATTCTTGATCATATTCCCACTATCTATGGGTTTATCCTCTTCGTAAGAAATCTGACATGTTTGACAATTTTTTGCATTTTCGAAAGTATGTTAAAAATCAATTTAAGTGTGAAATTAAAAGCTTTCAATGTGTGTTTCGATTCTGCTGGTGTGTGTGCTTCACGATCGTATTAATCCGCATCTAGTAACCAGGTTGTAGGGATTTAACCCTACACATACTTAGATACAAGTCTTATTCACACGTGACCGAATTGGAAGTAAATTCGTCGATATACAAATACCCGGGAATTTTGCTTCAACATTTTCCTTTATTCTTAGAATCAAATTGAAGATTTTAACTGTAAGTCAAATTAACCAAGTTTCAAGATATGTCAGATCATACAAAGTTGTGATATATTTAACGTTACCTTCTGGTTGTGTTTAGAATCGCACATAATCATTGTCTAGCAAACCATTTGAAAAAAGAGATCCTTGCACTTTTATCTTGAAAACAAAACGTTGTGTGCTAAACGCATAACTTTCATGAAAACACAATTCCCCTAGGACGTCATAAATTACATCAAAGTATCATCATCAACGTCAACCAGATTACAGAATCCAACAAAAAGACTATTCATAAACATACATATTAAGCCCAAAACAATCAAATTTAAAATCAACGTTAAAATCACGGACTTAAGAGGCGGCACCGTCTTCTTGGTTCTTGTTGCTTCTATCTTCGTTTCATCAGACGTGTTGGCGGATTCGGTGCAGCTACGCGGTGGCTTCTTTGATGTAATGGAGGGTTTAACGATAGTATGATGTGAAGTATTGCTGGAGAATACGTGATCTTGGCGTTTAACATGGTTTGTTGTTTTTTTTCAAGTAATAGGAGAAAAATAGGGGCAGGAATGGTATAAAAAATAGATAAATGTCGGTTTTCAAGGTTAAGATTGTTGGTCGACATAGTTTTGTATATGGGCTATGTCGACATATATAGTTAGGCTTTTCTAGAAGGGGAAAAATTTTTGAAATATCAAAGGTTGTACCCACTTTTTAAAAATGCACCATACATTTTTCAAAATACTTTATATAATTTATGTAACTTATTCGATTTATGCAACTTTTTAAAAGAAAAAAATTTTAAAAATTTTTTCAAAATTTTTCCATTTTTGAAAAAGTCGCATAAATTACGTAAGATATTTTGGAAATTCTTATTTAGTTGGTGAAAAAAAAAGTTGACATTTTTAAGCATTTCAATAATTTTCTTTTTATAGAAACGTAGTAGTTTGCTAAACTGTACCTTAAGTAGTTTAAAAGTGACCTTGTTAAAGCATATGCAACGATAATTTTTTTCAAAGATTTTTTAATTATAGTTAAGATCTATATAGACTCTTGAAATAGTATATTTTCAATCAAACAATTACAATTACTTATTTAAAAAAAAAACAATTTTCCATAACCTTTCTAAAATTAAATATCTCACACACGATAAATTGTCAAACGAAAAAAAGTACACTATTAGAACGAAAATTAAATCATCTTTCTATCGAGGGGCACATGTATATACCTTCGCCGAACTATTTTTCGATTTTTTTCTTAGGTCACGTATGAGAAAATCATATATGATTCGTTCACGAATCATATATGATTTTCACTGACGTGATTGAGAAAAAAAATCAAAAAAAAAAAATTTATGAAAAGTATATACATGTGCTCCTCGTTAGAAAGATGATTTGATTCTCGTCACAATGGTACGTTTCGTTTTGCGTAACGATTAACAGTTTGTGAAATATTTAATTTTAAAAAATATATATTTTTGTTAGATAAAAAGAATATATAGTTGTGAATGTTTGGTTGATTGTATGCTAAAAAAATGTGTATGTTGAACTTTTTCTGTCACATCATACTTTTCATTAATTTCAAACTATCAAAAAGCTATTCATAAAATATGTTTCAATCAGTGTTTTCACATTCGGATGGACCCGGTCGGGTCAACCGGTTGATCCGGTTCCGGTAAAAAAACAGGTTATATTGACCCGTGTTTTACATTTTCGAAACCCGGTTAGACCGGCCGCGTTTGGGGTGACCCGGGTCAACCCGGTTCTCGAGACCCGGTCGGGTTTTGATTTTTTCAGGATTTAAAGAAAATGTAAATTTTACGTATTTATGACGGAACTTATTTTTTCATATTATATTGCTTGATAAACAACTTATATCTTTAATATACGGAGGTTTTTATGATTTTTATATATAATTTTTATTAATTATTAAAAATATAATTTTTTTTTACCACTTGACAAAATACAAGCTATTTGGAGAAACAACTTAAAAAGTCTTTTTAATTGGTAAACTTCCATGTTTAGGGTACTTTTTTTTTCAGAGTATACCAAAAGTTTTCTCTTTTCTAATTTTCATTTCATTTTATGCCGTTCATCTTTTTCATATTTGTAAATTTTCCTACAATGTAAAATCATTCGTAACTTTGTTATCATACAACCAATTAAAAAAAATGTAGTCGATAAGAAACATGCACATTATGTATAAATTAAACCGCGAAAGAGGTTAGTCATATTATCATTTACGAAAGATGGTCTCCATTCTTTGTCATAACTCATAATAGCAAAATTTTGAAGCTAATATATATCAGACCAATTTTGGAGAAGGCAAGCAAGGTAGGAGTTTGAAGTTCAAAAAGAGGGACTGCATTATAGGAATACCAAAGTCAAACTAATTATTTCTGCATCAATAAATAATTAAATATGATCTGCTATCTCATAGACTACGTACCATTGGCATTAAGAATAAATGTCACTCAAAATATAGGTATATTTCCATATTTAATTTGTTTTGTTTGAATGAGACGAAGAGAATCCCACAGCTCATTTTAACTTGGCCAACATAGAGGTCTTGATTTACATTTTACCGGTTGTCCGATTTGTGATACTGATCAAGAAACTGAATATATAGCACATGTTTGACATGTGCAATGTTGCAAAAAATACATGGCTGGAGGTCTTAGAATGGTGGATCATCAACAACATCATATCAACAATCTCAAAGGTGTCTTCAACCTTGCAAATCACGCAAGTTTTGGAAAACCCATCTCATTCCTTTTTAATCGTGAACTGAAGATCAATGTTAAACTATTTCATATAGCTAGTATTTAATTTGGTCTTCACAAAAGGTTGGTTCGATGAACAACCCTAACCCGGGGGTACTTTTGGACCCGGTGCGACCTTTCTTTGAGGACCTCACTTTAAGCAATACTTAGTTGTATTATGCAAACCAGGGAGTTCGGGATCAAACCCAAGACCTTGAAATTAAATAATTAACCAACATTAATTGTCTTTACCGAATTGTTTATAGAATTAGACTATTCATGGTTTGGACTTTGGAGCATGCATGATAATCATTGAAGTTAAAAGTTAAATTGCCTGCTATGATATTTCTAAGGTTTGGAGCATGCATGATTGTTGATGAGATGAAGATGGTTGATCTTGTGGTGTTGATGGATTGGTATAGACAGGGACGGAACAAACGTGGGTCTTAGGGTCCGAGACACCCATAAATTTTTATTACGTCGTGTTAAAGCTGTCAAAAAATTTTGATTTTTGTTATATTTATAATAAATGCACATGTTTCCTAAAAATTGTGTTTGTCGAATTATTTTATTGTAAAAGCATCTGATCGTTTTATGTCCTTGTTTCGTCCACGAGGGTGAATAGTACTCTAGTATGAAGCTTCAAATTTGATCCTAAAGAAATCACAAAGTGTGCAACAAAATTATTGGGAAAATCATGACGTGCTGAAAATTGTGAATATATAGTTTATTAATTTATTGTTGGAAAATATTGTTGGCAAAATGATTTTTGATCAAATTTGGACACAATTATGTATATGTATGTATCATATATATTAGTGATACTTTATAGGTACGCGTTCTCTTTGAAAAGAGCTTCGTAATGAGCATTTATGTGTCCAAAATGAAGCTGATGTGAATGAGACATCGTGTCTCAAAGTTAGACATTGGTTACTATACTTAAAGAGAAAAAATAGTTTATTTTTTATCACACATCGGTGGGATAAGTAAACAAAAGGGAGTCTATTGTGTATAAATAGGGGCCTAATTCCATAGCTTTTTCACACATCAAATCAATAAGTATTATTATTGATTTCCAACATATGGAATACGCATCTGAAAAGGTGAAATTCCAGACAGTTTTTTTAAGTCCGATAGTACAACCTACTGTTTCGGCTGTTGTTCCCTGGGAAACAGACGACGAATCTGTTTTAAGAGAAGCGTGTCAAACACAACTCTTTAGTTTTAAGCGTGTCTTGTGCGTACCTCGATTTGCTGGTGATTTAGCAAGTCTTTTTATTATTTTATTGTTTTATTTAATTATCGTTTATAATTATGTATGTATTTGTTTTTATGTTATTTATATTCTGTTATTTGTTTTATGTTAATTTAATTAATTTGATTAATTCTATTTATTTGATTTATAAATAAAAGGGCTATAGTTTCCCTACAGTACTAAAACATATTATGTGTAACAGAATTAAACATTTTTGCTAAAATCATATTAATTTAATTAACAGATTTTTATATATACTATATTCTCTCGAAACCAAGATTGTGTTTATTTAGAAAATCAGTTTTTAAGTAAACAGAATTTTAATTATCGGATTTGATGTTACAGATCTATAAACGATTTTTAAAACCGGCTTATTGTATCAGTTTGTATTGAAACCATGATGAGTTTGTTTTCAAACTGATTGTTTAGTTTGTTTATTACATATGTTATAGTTTTAACCTAGATTTACTGAAGCTACGATTGAGTTTCTATGAATCAGATTTGATACAAGTTTATATAAACCATGCTGAGTGTATTAGATACCAAATTGTTTTAATAGTACTTAACTTGTTGTAACACAATTGTAACCCTAGTGTATCTTGTAAATGTAATTGGTGCGCCAATTACAACATGATTGAAATCATGATGAATTTAGATTCATTGAAACCAAGTGGAGTTTCTTTGACACAAATCTCGTAAAATATAAGTTGCAATTTTATGAGATTATTAGAATATATTTATTGATCTCATAAAATGCAAGTTGTTATTTTATTAGATTTTTGGAATCTGTTCAATGAAATCAATTTTTTTAAAGAAGATATTGACAATGGTACAAGTTATCATTAAATATCAGATTACATACACTATTTTACTAAATAAGTGGAAGTGGTTGTTTGACTTGTGTAATTTATTTTAAATTGGGCCGAGTTTAATTATAAACCATATATATTCTTGAAAACTTGTTGAGTTTATAGATATACCTATAGAAATCTTGTTGAGTTTATAGATACCTATAGAAACATTGTTGAGTTTAAAAGCATATCTATAGAAACTTTGTTGAGTTTCTTTAGAAGAATGGATCGACTGAGACCTTGTTGAGTTTCATTGTAGAAATTGATCATATGAAATTGATCTATTAAGATCTTCGTGATGAAGATTGACAACATATGTGATTTTGTTAGAAAGATTATGTTACAGGAGACATTCTTTAGATGTTTAGTTGAAAGACTTTCTTTAAAGTGGTTTTGTGTAACGGATCTTACAAAACATTAGTGGTTTGAAACAAAATTCGATTTAATTCGTTTTGGATAAGAAACACTATGTGATTTAGAACGTTGTTATTAGTAACAAAAATTAGTTTCAAACTAATTATGAGACATCGGATTAACAAATTATTTGGAATGTCACGAGTGATATCTAAAGGATCTGCTCCGTTACTTGTAAAGGGAGACTGATACTCGATTTATGTATACGGTATATTCTTTAAAGCATTCAGAAACCTTTTGTGCCGTAACTATGTGTTAAATGGCTAGAATGACATTAAAACTAAGGCCATGAGTGAATCCAACCATATATAATAGTGCATTAGCACTTCAGTATCATGTAATATATATGGTGATAAGAGTTTGACTAACTCTTATAATGCAGTTGAGAATGGAGAGAACGAGTTTGAGCAACTCTCCAACTGTGAATATCAAGGAAAAAGAAGATGTGATTCACATCTGGAAAAGACACTAAGTTAACCAACGTTGTGTGTGTTGGAGATTCATATGAATCTTGTGTCTGGATGGTTTCTTAATGAAATTTGGCTTTCATTTTTGTTTGAATCAAATAAAATTCGAGTTAACGAATAACATAAGTTAAGTGCATACCGATTACGATTTTAAAGTGGTTAAGTTGATTATGTTTTCAAATGGTCATTTTAGGAAAATGAGGGTGAATTCGGCTTATTTGTTTGTTTTTTAAATGTATGATATGACTTAGTTTGACATGTTTTAAATTTTACTCAACATGTTGTCCAATTAAACCAAATTAGATACCTATTTTTATATTGACACAGACTACAAAATTAAAAATTGCATTGAAGCCAAATTGAAAAGTTTCTTCTGTTGGTTGAACAGAAATAACCGAAAACCTTGATATGATTCACATGGTTTTATGTGATTTGGAATGGATACCTACTAAGGTAGAGAATATCGGGTACTTTATCATATTGGTTGACGATAGTACAAAATGTTGCTATTTACGCTTACTTGAGAGTAAGGATATAGACAAGATGATCTATATAAGTAAGTTAAGAACCAACTTATTATCGATAAGAAGGTGATTCGAAGTCATTGGAGTTAAATATGTGTCTCCATTTCTGAATTTGTATGCTATAATTAGAATAAGACACAAATTCATTGCTCTTGATATTGAAAAGAATCGTGCCTTAGAAAATATGGTTTATGCCATGTTCTTAAGTCCAAGTTTAAGCCATGACATGTGGGGGAAAGCGATTATATCGACTATTTATCTTTTAGATAAGATCCTTTGTAAATACAATAAGTTACTTCTTACGAACTATGGGTGAGAAGACAACTATCTTATAAGTACTTACAAATGTGGGGGATATCTAGCTAAGATATCCGTATGAAATTCATATAGCATTGCTTATCGTTTCAGTGTACATGAATCGAAAATAGACATAGTAATGGAATTAAGGAATGATTCCTTCTTTGGAAATATATTTCCTTGTTTACAAAGGAAATTAGAAGATCATCTAGAATAGATGAATAGGGTGTCCAAGGTTAGAGACAACGAGATAATATGATCTCTTAGATGAGAGACAAGATTGACACAAGAAGAGGTTGAACCTAGAAGAAACAAAATGGCATGAATTGAGAGATTGGTTGGATTCAGTTTTTGTTTCTTTTATGGTAGAAAATGAGCCTACTTCTTATTCAGAAGCGGTAACTTCTTTTAAAGGGAATCAATATAAAAATTCATTAAAAGTGAAATAGATTATATTTTACAGAAGTAAACTTACAAGCTCGTGAATTTACCTTAAGTTTGTAAACCACTAGGCTATAAATGGATCTTTAAGAAAAAGATGAAATTCGATGGCATCACCATTGACATGTGCAAAGCAAGATTGGTAATCAAATAATTTTGACAACGAGAATGTCCAACTTCCTTTTATACTTATTCGCATGTTACATGAATAACCTGAATTAGGATGGTACTTCATTATCGCATTAAGTCATTTTGGAAGTTCCTTATGTGGATGTGAAATGATATTTCCAAACGTGGATTTAGAAAAATTACTATACATGAACCAACCTGAGGGTTTCATGGTTTCTATACTAGAGAGAAAAGTTTGTAGGCTAATTAAGTCACTATATGATTTAAGGCAAGCTTCCAAACAATGACATCAAACTTTTTGACCACATCATGTTAGAATGTGGATTCGAAATTAATGTATTTATGTGTGATCAATAGTAAATATGTACTCTTATGTTTATACAGAGATGGTATATGATGAGACTGCTTTTATACATAGTCTCGTCGTCCAAAATGGGCTTAAAATGCATAAAATATCATAAAATGTGCCAAATATATGCTTGTGTTTGTTCAATTTGTATTTTAGGTACGAATATTGAGAAAATGGCAAAAGATCACAAGAAACAAGCAAAAGTGAACACGGGAAACGAAGCCGCAAAATGAACAAAGCCCTAGAGTTGATTTTCCAAGAATAACCCTTGAAGAATTGAAGAATGTATAAGAAGAGTCCTCTAATATTGAAGAATTGACACTTTAAACCCTTGTTTATTCATAATTAGAAGATTGGTCCTTAAAGTTTGTCAAATTGCAAAAAGGACCCTCAACTTTGAAAAATTGGCAAGAATGGTCCCTCATAAATGAAGACTTATCATTTTTAGTTGTTCACAAAGTCAAATATACAAGTCAAGACCATAAAGATTGAAGACCTTACAAGAATCAACCTTCAAAATCATCAAATGGCAAAACAAGTCCTTGAGAACACTTTGCAAAACTTTTTGGGGCAAAAGTGTGAAAAACCAAACTTTATTAACAAAGGAAAATCAGATTTGCCTTATTAAACATGGAATGAAAGAAGTATGGAAGAAGTAGGATGTTTTCTACCAAGACATAAAAGATACATAGACGAGTGTCACCATGACACGTGCCCCACTATCACATATTAACCAATCACAAGCCTCCCACTTGCCATGTCACCAAACCACTCACAATCGGTTAACTAACTTAATTAATTAAGTTAAAATCTGGCGGTTAACACATTTTCAAATCCTAATCTGAATCAAAACACCCATTATTCATCATATGAACAAGATTAGGGGTTTATGATTAAGCAGCAATAGACCTCCAAACCTTCCAGATTTATGATTAATGGTGTCATAAACAAAACCCAAATCACTTTTTCCTTGCCACCTCACCACAAAGGTCACATGAGACCTCCCCTGTACACGTTTTTTGGGGAAGATGCCAAAACATGCAAGCAATCCAACCATCCACAAATAAGCTTACATTTTAAGCTTAATATGGACCCTTGATCAAAATTCCACCAGCTCACAAGTCCACAAACGTCAAAGATAACTTCACATGAGTTCAAAATTTTCAAACTTCAAAGGGGCATTTCTGGAAGATCAATGCTTAGGGTTTTCAGTTTTTTAGTTCACTAAGACCATGTACACCCTCTATATAAAGGGTATAGGGTCATACATTAGTCTTTGCTCTTGGTTTTTCTTTGGTCAACATTCTGTAATTCCTTGTTCAAGATTAATGAAACGTGTTTGAATTGTTTGACGAAATCCAAGTGCCACTCTTATTTCATTGTTGTTATTGTTATATGTTGGTGATTGTTAAATCTCAAAACCTGTTTTCAAAGCTTGTGCAAGAAATTGCCAAGTTTTCTAAATTCTGATATTTTTCTAAGTTCTTGGTTCAAACCTTTGAAATTTTTGGATTACAAGTGGTCATAGCACCCTGATAAGGAGCTTATCAAGGTGTAGTGAGCTTGTGGTTTGGGGATATTCAAGGAGTGGGAACAAGCTTGAATTAATCAGCTTTGTTTTTCATTTTTTTGTTTTATATATTGCTTGTTCTAACCTTGTTACTCTTAGCAGCTTGTTGGAAGCTTGTTCCTTGTTAAGCTAGGCACATAAGCTCAAAAATTTGTAAGTGTGGATGTACATTCATGAGGTTTGATCCATCTTTCCAAAAATCTGCTTAAAAAGTGGTTTTTAGTGATTTTGTGATTCTGATATTGTATGGTGTGTTTTTATGGCTTAAATCTGGTTCTTACTGCATGCTTATGTTATATTGATGCTTGATTAAGCTTGGTTAAAACTTGAAAACAATTTTACTTTGCAAAATTTTGATTTTCAAAAGTGAAAAGGGTGTTTGGGATTACTGCTTGATTGGAGTTTATGCTTTGTATGCTAGTTTGAATAGGTGCTAAGTGTTTGTTTGAGTTTGTATCTGATATACAAGTGCTTGAGTTCTGATATTTGCAAGTTTTGCTCTTTGAAACACCAAATCTTACATTGTGCTATATCTTGCTTGTTTTTTACTGTTTTGACCTAAAATTTTGGAAACACATAGAGTGTATGCATGTTTAGGGATAAAGTGATTAAACAAAGTTTGTATAACCTGTTTAAAAGATTTGAGGGTTTGAATTTGGGCTTGTGGTCAAATACATCAGCAACCTCACTTTGTGTTCTTCATTTGTTCAACAGTAACTGCGTTAGCTTGAATCTTTGTCTAATCCTTTAACCAGTGTGTTAAACAAGTTTATTTGTGTTCATTTGAGTTTATTATAGCTTGTGTATGAATTTGGTGAACTTTGGTTGGCTTAATCTTGCTAAATCTGCTTATTTTGTTCAAAACTGATTATGTTCATGTCTTTGCTAGATCTGTATGCTTTTTTATTTAACTGTACCATTTGGCTGGTTGTTTTGTGTTTGATTGATTGTATTTGACTCCTTATAACCCAATGGTTATAAGGGTGCCTTTGTGTGCTTTGAATCCATCAAAAATCCACAAAAGACAAAAAGTCAAGATAGTCAAGCAGTGGAAACTTTTCCCACTGTTGGACACCCAAAACTAGCCCCTGCTAGTATTAATTATCAGTTAGCTTATTAAAAAGCTATAATAGCTTATCCAGACTTGCAACAACTTTGTTTTTGTAATCAATCTTCCTTATTTGACCCATTTGACTAATCTAGAGCTTTTTAGGGTTTGACTAGAAAACCAACTAAGTTGACTTTTACATAAAGTGCTTACTGCTTATTCCAGCTTATTCATTGTGCTTTTTGTAAATTTTTTTGATTATTAAGCTTAGTTTTGTCATTTGAAACATTTGCAACAAGAATCAGCCCTTGAATTGGTGTAGAACTCAAAAACGACTATTTTGTCGTTTTCTACAGAGAGCTTTTGCTTATTTCAGGCTTGTTTCTTAGGCTTATTCAAAAATTCTTTTTACAAAAAGCTTAATTAGGTCAAGAGAAGTTTGTGTGTCAAATTTTAGCTTATGGCATCAGCTTATAGCTTAATGGGCCAAAAAGCCCATTAAGAATAAGCTGTTTTGAAATAAGCTGTGATAAGCTCACTTTCAGCATTTGGGCCTTTGAAATTTTGTGTTTAAAATTAAGTTTTAAGCTTAACTGGAAGTTTTGGGCCGTGTTTGTGAACTTTTTCTTATTGGGCCTTAATTTAGCCCATTAAGGGACTGTTTGGGTATTTGGCCCATTTGGAGGCCCATTAGGGGTATTTTGGTATTTCAAGTTCATTTTCGGTTTAATTAGGTTAAAATAAACTAGTTTGCAAGTTTTTAGTAATTTTTATAAATTTTAAGTTTTTAATAATATTTTATTATTATTTTATTATTAAAATTAGTTTTTAATAATTTTGCAACTTTTTCATTTTTCCTAGGTTAAATACATTAAGTTAGGAATTTTAAAACTTTTAGATTAATTTTCTTGTCTTTTAAATAATTTTTAGAATTATTTTAATATTTTTGTAGTTTTTAATCATTTTTAAATAGTCTTAATTAGTTTTAAATTTTTCAAAAATAGTTTTTAGTTTAATTAAGTGATTTTAGAGGTTTACAAGTTGAAAAATCTCATTTTGAGCTTTTTTTTAATTAAATTGATTTTTTTGAGCTTTAATTAGCATTAAAAAATTAATATTTAATTAAATAAAAGGTTTGAGTGATTTTTTATTTTTTGTAAACTCTAATTATATTTTTTAGGATTTATTATAATTTTCTAGGAATTTTTAGGTTAATTTATAAATTTTGTCATATTTTAAGGTTTTACGTGTACGTCTTTTCGTCTTAGTATAATTTAGAATCGTAATTGTCATCCTTTTCTATTTTCTTTTCTCATAATCATAATCACAAACTGGAGAAACTAGAAGGGGGGGTTGAAAAGTTTCTTATAATTTGCTTGTTAAAAGGTGGTTTTCAAAAACCCTTTTTCAAAAACTTAGACTTGAGGAAATGTGTGAAATCTCCTTATGCACAATATGAACAATGATAGTGTAACTAAGCTAATACTAACAAATATATATGCACAAAGAATAAAGAATGTAAAGAGTTAAGGGTAAAGAAAGATCAAACCGAACACCAAGGATTTATAGTGGTTCGGCAACGAAGCTCACTCCTCGTTCCTACTCCACACATCGAGTACTCCTTACTCGAGAGTTCACTACACAACAAGCTCCTTATGGTGGAGAAAACCGTACACGTCGTTTAACCAATTTCCGACTCTAAGCTAAAAGTCGATCCCTAATCGTAGCTAGGACCAATCTACACAACTATACTTAGTACATATACAACTTCCAAATAAATACAACTACTTGGATCTACTCAACTAAGACACAACAACAAATGTATAAAAGTAGATCTTCAATGGATCTTTGGTGGTGGACTCAACACTTTAGGAGGATAGTGTTCTTCTCATTGCACTTGGAGAGGAAGGGATGGAAGAACAAGATTCACTTCTTAAACAAGTAGTAATCAAACAAATGATCAAAGATTTGAGTGATTAAGGAAGAGGGTTTGAATCTGGAAATAGATGTGCAAAAGAGGTGATTTGAAAAGCTGAGAATGGTCCACTATTTATAGGACAAAGGCCCAACGGATATATCTGGCCGCGGTTCCTTAGCTCAGCCGGCGGTTCCTTATCGATAAGGAACCGCCTAGGCACTAGAGAACCGCTGCCTAGATTCCGCTCCATTTTTGTCCTTTAGTGGTGGAGGTCTTATCTGGATATACAAAATATCCTGAAAGGATATTCTTAACAAAATAAGAATATGCCATTTTCAAATTTCAAATAATTAATTTAATAAAACATTTTCTTAAAAAGAAAGTTTAATAAAAACTTGTCACACTTAATAAAAAGTGAGTTTTAAGAAAGTTTAAATCACTTGATCACTTGATTAAGGTTAGTAGTTGTTTATTCATACCTTAAGTGAAAATGGGTAAAATGAAAAAATACTTGAACTCAAGAATTCGTTTTTCGTTGTTTTCGTAAATGCTTGTTTTTACATATTGTCGTAATCAAAACAAAGCGAGACCGAAAAATGCAAGTAACGTTTTTAGGCATTATTGCATTAACAATCTCCCCCTTTTTTGATTCTGACAATACATAAACTCAATCACACAAAAAACAAGATTTTCGAAGACGAGTTTATTCATTTCTCCCCCTTTTTCGAAGCAAAAAGGTTGCACAAGTCGGTGTTGAAGAAACGGACTTAGGAAAGACTCCCCCTTGGTGCTTACTCCCCCTAGCTTGGGGCACCGAGGAATCGAGATATGGTGACAACCTACATATAAGGGTTAGTTGAACAAAAGAAACAACCAACAAGATATAGCAATAGGTCACAAAATAAAAGAAAAAAAAGAAAAACAAAGACAAAGATCCAAGATAAGTTACTAAAAAGAGAAGCATCATACAAAGTTGTATGGAAAAAGAAAACAAGCCAAAAGCATAAATCTAATCCTAGTTATTCTAGAATTGTGATTTGCTTGAGTTTGGTGTCTTGTGGATAAGCAATCAATGCTTATATGAAAGACAATGTAATGACGGAGGGTGGTGGTGGTGGCTTGTTGGAGATCTCATAATCATAGTGAAGAGGAGGCTTGATTAAGAGACTCTTGATGTAGCTCAACTCCTCATAGATGTGTGCCATAGCAAGATGTTGATATTGACAACAATGACAATATGTTCCATGGTGTATGACACTATCATGAGAAGGAGGAAGAACACTAAAGGGTGGTGGTGGAAGCAAAGAAGTTCTACAATCAACATTCTTGGTAGGAGAAATGTGATTAAGAGTGTTCTTGGGTGAATTTGGGTTGAAAGCAATTGGAGAAAATGGAGGAGATTCAAGGCTTTCATTGGGAGAATAAGACATTTTGGAATGTGAAGTAAGGCAAAATGCTTAAGGTTTAAATAGGGAAGGTTTAAGGTATTTTGGGTTGGTCAAAGGGTTTGAAACAAAGATTCTCAAAAAATGTTGGAGCAAATCTGGAGTTTCAGAGAAAAACCTGAAAAAGTAAGGCACTGTATGCGGTTCCTTATCATGCCCGGCGGTTCCTTATCACTAAGGAACCGCGGTTCACTTATGGAACCGCCTACAGGGGCTGTGTTTGGTGTTTGGTGGAAGATTTTTCAGCAAATCTTATTTTTCTAGTCTAACTTATCATAGGGATATGCTTAAGAGCAATAGGTAGACAAAGAAAACTTATGCACACATACCAAATAGATATTTGACCAAAAATCGATGTAAGAGGTGTGTAATACAAGACCCTAAGTCATGACAAAATGATCCTCCATGATTCTATCTTGTTCTTGCTATGTTTGAGAGAATCATACATATGAATTATGTAAGCTCTAGATTAATAGCGAGAATAAAAAAAACCGTTTTAGATTGAATTAACAATGTAAAAAGCATTTCTCAACCATTTTTGAAGGAAAATATAAGAGTTTTGAAAAGGATAGCAGAGGATTTTTCATAAAAAGTTTAGAAGACTTAAAGACTTAAAGTAGCGAGAAAAAAAGACAAAAAAAAGAGAGGAGGGTAATCAAGGAAGGTGTTCCATTCAACCTAGACCTAGACGCAAGTAATTAAAAGGTTCCCTCTTAAGTGTCTTAGTGAATATGTCGGCTAATTTGTCCTCGGAGGCCACCTTTTCAATAGAAATGTTCCCCTTTTGAACATTATCCCTAAGGAAATGGTGTCGAATTTCTATGTGTTTGGTTCGCGAATGTTGCACGGGATTCTTGCTAAGGTCTATAGCGCCTTTATTATCACACATGATGGGAACATCATTAAGAGAAATCCCGTAATCAACAAGTGCTTGCTTCATCCATAGAGCTTGTTGGCATGCTTTTCCGGCACTCACATACTCGGCTTCCGTGGTGGATATTGCAAGAGCGGTTTGTTTCTTGGAGAACCAAGAAGTTAAACAACAACCCATGAAGGTACAAACTCCACTAGTGCTTTTCCGGTCCACATAGTCTCCCACATGATCTGAGTCCGCGTAGACAATGGTTTCTACGCCGGTCCCTTTAGGATACCATAATCCTAAATGTATAGTGCCTTTGATGTATCGGAAGATACGCTTAACCACTTCAAGGTGAGAGGTTTTGGGAGCCTCTTGGAAGCGAGCACAGAGGCAAACACTAAACATGATATCCGGTCGACTTGCCGTTGGGTACAACAAACTACCAATCATACTTCTATATTTGGTGTTGTCTACCGACTCACAATCATCATCTACGGTGAGTTTAGTATCCGAGGCCATAGGGGTCTTCATTGGTCTAGATTCTTCTAATCCAAATTTCTTTAGCATTTCTTTAGCATACTTAGATTGACTAAAGAAAATACCAACATCCATTTGTTTAATTTGGAGTCCTAAAAAGAAGTTAAGTTCTCCCATCATACTCATTTCAAACTCATCATGCATGATTTTGGCAAAGTCATCACACAATTCTTGACAAGTTGATCCAAATATAATGTCATCAACATATATTTGTACAATTATGAGGTGAGAACCTTTCTTCTTTGTAAAGAGCGTGTTGTCTACCATCCCCATGGTATACTCATGTTTAATAAGAAACGCTTTAAGTCTATCATACCAAGCTTTGGGTGCTTGTTTGAGTCCATAAAGTGATTTCTTAAGCTTGTAAACATGATCCGGTTTCTCAAAATCAATGAAGCCGGGAGGTTGAGCCACATATACCTCCTCATTGATCAAACCGTTAAGAAATGCACTCTTTACATCCATTTGTTGAAGCTTAAAATCTAAGGCACAAGCGTAGGCTAAGAGGATTCTAATGGATTCTAATCTAGCTACCGGTGCATGTCTCGTCATAATCAATCCCTTCTTGTTGATTATAGCCTTGAGCTACAAGTCTAGCCTTGTTACGAGACACAACGCCATTCTCATCTAACTTATTCCTAAATACCCATTTGGTTCCTATAATGGTAGAACTTCTAGGTGGAGGAACAAGTTCCCAAACATCATTGGCAACGAATTGATTCAATTCTTCTTGCATCGCAATGACCCAACTCTCATCCGTCAAAGCTTCTTTAACATTCTTTGGTTCAATCAAGGAGACAAAACAAAAGAATTTGCTTTGGTTTTGGACATGAGATCTTAGGGTCCTTTGATTTAAGTCACCAGTGACATTATTGAGAGTATGATCCCTAGATTCCTTAATGTTTACTTCCTTTTCAACACTAAGGTCTTCAACTCCTATTTTTCTAACCTCTTTGGCTTTAACTACTTCTAATTCATCCAAGTCATCATCAACCAATGGCGGTGTCTTGAGTGAAGGAGGGGTTTCATCAAAGGTTACGTTGAGTGATTCTTCAATAACCCCCGAGGTTCTATTTAGGACTATGTAGGCTTTGCTAGTTTGGGAATAACCTGAAAGGATACCTTCGTAAGACTTTGGGTCAAACTTGGTAAGGTAGTCTTTGGTGTTGAGGATAAAGCACTTGCTTCCAAACACCCTAAAGTATTCCATATTACCTTTAAGAATCTCATAGGGGGTCTTTCCTAGGAAAGGTCGAATAAGAATTCGGTTGAGAATATAAGTCGATGTGTCCACGGCATTGCACCAAAACTTTTGAGACAAAGATTGCTCGTTTAACATCGTCCTACTCATCTCTTGGAGAGTCCTATTCTTCCTTTCAACTACCCCATTTGATTGTGGAGTGCGAGGAGCCGAGAAGTTATGGGTAATACCATGAGCTTCACAAAAGGCACCAAATTGCACTTCATTATCAAATTCCCTACCATGATCCGTCCTAATAGAGACAATTGAAAATCCTAGTTGATTTTGAATTCTTTGACTAAAGATTTCGAAGTGATCGAAAGCTTCATTCTTAGATGCCAAAAATCTAGTCCAAGTGAATCTAGAATAATCATCAACTATAACTAGGGTATAAAGGTTACCTCCATAACTCTGTATGGCGGAAGGTCCAAAAAGATCCATATGTAGGAGCTCTAAGCACCGAGAGGTCGAAACCAAATTCTTGGCTTTGTGACTTGAGTGAACTTGCTTTCCAACTTTGCAAGCATCACAAAAGTGACTATCAAACTTAATCTTGGGGAGGTGTCTTACCAACTCCTTAGAGACTAAAGATTGAATTAAACGCATATTAGCGTGACCTAATCTCCTATGCCAAAGAGTAGAACTATCATCTATAGTCGCAAGACATATGTTGTCTTTTGACTTCTTATTGACCTTCATAACATAAAGCCCATGCTTTCTAATACCTTTTCCAATGACCTTTCCATCTTTTACGATTTTACTGTCATGTTCTGAAAAGATGACCTTACACTTATTATCACAAATTTGACCTATACTTAAAAGGTTAAACCCTAAGTTATCCACGTGCTCAACATTTTCAATGGTCATGGAGTCAAGAGAAATCGTACCTTTGCCAATGATATTATCACGTAGACTACTAGCGAATGTGACGTTACCTCCATCATATGCTTTGTAATGCGAGAACAAACTTCGATTACCCGTCATGTGTTTAGAACATCCACTATCCTTAATCCACTCATCGGGCTCCAAGTCAATTCCCAAGCATATCTAGGTAACAACACACAAGATCAAACATTTGGTCCCCGATATCTCATGGGTCCAAAATTATTAGTTCCAAACATCCCTTGCATTTGGTTGGGATGCATGAATGAAGGAGGGGTTCCCCATGGAGAACAAAATGGAGGAGGGTAGTAATTCATGCAACCATTTTGTTGTTCATTATTTCTCCTAGGTGTATTTGATCTAGGTTTAGAGTTATGATTATTTCTTCTAGGTGTTGGAGTTTTACTTCTAGGTCGCGAATTGTTTTGATTATCTTTTCTAGGAGTTGTTGTTCTACTTCTAAGCTTAGACACATTTCGTACTCTAGGTGGAGTAGAAGATGGTCTTGATAAACTTCTATTTCCCATGAGAGGTTTACTTAATGGCTTGTAGAACTTATCAATGGTATTGTTGTCAAGTATGGGTAATTTTACTTTATTAACAATAAGATGCTTTGTTTTTTCATCTAACTTAGACTTTTCAGAAAGTTCAGGATTTTCACCAAAATCACCCTCTGGCCGCGGTACCTTATCTATGGCGGCGGTTCCATAGTGTTAAGGAACCGCCCCATACAATTTGGGACCGCGTACAGCGGACGTTTTTTGTGAAAACCTGACTTGTTTTGGTTCACTAGTTGAGGCTTCATTTGAGTTAAAACCTACACCAAGTCTTTCCTTTGAATGAACTTGTTTGTTTAACATGTCATCAAGAGCACTAGTACCTTTCATGAATTTTTCCAATTTAATGGAGGTGTTCTTGAGGTCTTCATTTTCTAATCTAAGTTTCTCACAACTTAAGCAACTTAAATCAACCTATTTATTTTTCTCAAGTTTAGCCAATTTCTCCCTAAGTTCATTGATCTCATTTTCAAGCTTAGTTTTGGTTGATTTTAAAGTTTTTTTATTTTCTATGAATTTGAGACTAAGTTTGTGTAAACTATCATATTTGCCTTCAAATTCAATATCATCAAAGGTGGAGCTATCATAACTATAATATTCGGTTTCGGAATGTACCTCTTTAGAAGTGTGATCCATAAGACATTTCTCCTCTTTGGGGTTGTCATCATCATCTTCACCGCTATCGCTCCAAGCGCCACTAACGAACGCCGTGTGGTTCTTATCGCGAGCGGGCTTTGGAAAATCACCAATGAAGTTATTTGGATCACCACATCTAAAGCAATTCCTATCACCTTTTTCGTTCTTGGCAAACCGATTCTTTGAGAATGGTTTCTTGTCATTGTGGGTTGCCTAACGTGTTGACCTCGTCTCTTGAAGAACTTCTTGAAATCTCTCACCGCCAATGCATACTCCTCGTCATCGCTTTCCGAGGAACTATCGTGGTCACTTTGTGCCTTATTGGCTTTAAGTGCAAGAGATTTCCTTTCACTCTTGGTTTTCACTAATTCCGAGTCCTTCAAAATTATCATCTCATGAACCTTCAAGTCGCATATGAGTTCATCGAGTGATAAAGTTGAGAGATCTTTCGATTCTTCAATCGCCGTGACTTTTGCTCTCCACTTTGGATGTAAAGCCCTTAGAAACTTCCTAGCATTGTTCTTGCTAGAAAAACCTTCATCAAGTGCTTTTAGACTAGTAATAATGGTGTTAAACCTAGCAAATGCACTATCAATAGTTTCATCTTCTAAGATGACAAATTGTTCATATTGTTGGACAAGAAGATCGATTTTGCTTTCTTTGACTTGGCTATTACCTTGGTGGGTTACTAAAAGAGTGTTCCAAATATCTTTAGCGGTTTCACACATAAAAATCCTTTCATACTCTTTCTTAGGTAAAGCATTATAAATCAACATTTTAGCCTCATTATTTTTTGAAAGTTTCTTTTTAGTATCGTCATTAGCTTTGTCAAAAGTGACCAATTCTTTTGTTTTAGAAACTTCATTAAATTGATAAGGTAAAAAATCACCATTAGTAATAACATGCCAAAGATCTAAATCTTTTGATTTCACATAAGTTTCAAATCTATTTTTCCAATAGATAAAACTATCGGTTTCAATAAGTGGTGGTCTTTGCATAGATTTCCCTTCTAGGTATTTGTTGGAATCCATAGATCGATTCAAGTTTTAAAATACAATATACTTTAAAAATTCTTGAGCAACCATGCTCTGATACCAAATCGTAGAAACTAGAAGGGGGGGGGGGGGGGGTTGAATAGTTTCTTATAATTTACTTGTTAAAAGGTGGATTTTCAAAAATCCTTTTCAAAAACTTAGACTTGAGGAAATGTGTTAAATCTTCTTATGCACAATATGAACAATGATAGTGTAACTAAGCTAATACTAACAAATATATATGCACAAAGAATAAAGAATGTAAAGAGTTAAGGGTAAAGAAAGATCAAACCGAACACCAAGGATTTATAGTGGTTCGGCAACGAAGCTCACTCCTCGTTCCTACTCTAATCCTCGAGTACTCCTTACTCGAGAGTTCACTACACAACAAGCTCCTTATGGTGGAGAAAACCGTACACGTTGCTTAACCAATTTCCGACTCTAAGCTAAAAGTCGAGCCCTAATCGTAGCTAGGACCAATCTACACATCTATACTTAGTACATACACAACTTCCAAATAGATACAACTACTTGGATCTTCTCAACTAAGACACAACAACAAATGTATAAAAGTAGATCTTCAATGGATCTTTGGTGGTGGACTCAACACTTCACGAGGATAGTGTTCTTCTCTTTTCACTTGGAGAGGAAGGGATGGAAGAACAAGATTCACTTCTTATACAAGTAGTAATCAAACAAATGATCAAAGATTTGAGTGATTAAAGAAGAGGGTTTGAATCTGGAAATAGATGTGCAAAAGAGGTGATTTGAAAAGCTGAGAATGGTCCACTGTTTATACGACAAACGCCCAACGGATATATCTGGCCGTGGTTCCTTAGCTCAGCCAACGGTTCCTTATCGATAAGGAACCGCCTAGGCACTAGAGAACCGCTGCATAGACTCCGCTCCTTTTTTGTCCTTTAGTGGTGGAGGTCTTATCTGGATATAAAAAATATCCTGAAAGGATATTCTTAACCAAATAAGAATATGCCATTTTCAAATTTCAAATAATTAATTTAATAAAACATTTTCTTAAAAAGAAAGTTTAGTAAAAACTTGTCGCACTTAATAAAAAGTGAGTTTTAAGAAAGTTTAAATCACTTGATCACTTGATTAAGGTTAGTACTTGTTTATTCATACCTTAAGTGAAAATGGGTAAAATAAAAAATACTTGAACTCAAGAATTCGTTTTTCGTTGTTTTCGTAAATGCTTGTTTTTACATATTGTCGTAATCAAAACAAAGCGAGACCGAAAAATGCAAGTAACGTTTTTAGGCATTATTGCATTAACACAAACATTTAATCATTTCTTTAGACAACACACTAGCCTCCTTGAGAACGAACTCACTCATTGGGTCATTTGTGCACGATTTTCCTAAATTGTCGTACTTATCACTAATTACATCTTGTTTTTCCTAAAACAAGTGTACATTTACAACTATCATTTTTGGCGCCGCTGCCGGGGAGGCGTGTTGTGTTTTAATTTGAACAATTGTTGTTTTTATATTATCCATAAGTATAAATGTGTTAGTAGAACTCTACTAATACGTATTATCGGTTTTCGTTTTTTGTGTGAATATTATTACTATATTGTATACGTAAAACAATAAATTCACAAGTACTCCAAAAGTGTGAAAACACAACCTTGATTCGGGATTTCATCACTCGATCATTGTATTCGAATCTCAAACAAAGAAAAAAGGCAAAATAGATAATTACTTTCGTGAAGCTTGATTTTGAAAAACACAAACTATATGGTGGGCATAAGGCGGGTATTATAAAATATACCCTAAATAAAAGGCTCTAAAGTGCTTCGCGCCGCCTCGTTTCTCCGCTTGCTTATGCGTGTTTAGATAAAAAGGGCTAATCGAGGGTTTGCCAACCAAAGTATTATCTACATATCATATATATTTTCTTGGTTTCAATTGATTAAACCCTCTTGAACGTTTTGGTGTTCCACCAACGTTCTAAAGTAATCGAAGGCCTTCACTTCACGTGATCATTTTTATTCCTTGAGGCTCCTTTAATAGAGAGATTTAATTTGAGGAGAGATTTGTAGATTTTTGTCTACGTAATACATCACCAAAATCCAAAAAAAGTAAAAACAATAAAAAACACAAAAAATTGAAAAAGTTAAAAACACCAAAAAGAATCTTATTTGCTCATCCCCACGTTGTACGTGACGTTTATGCAAACTCGCAACCAAGCTAGACGTGTACGTAAACGAAGAAACCGAAAGGAAACCACACCTCCTTTCAAGTGAGGAGTCTCCTATTGACAAACCTATCGTAGAACAAGAAGTCACCATGGCTAATTGAACTATGATGGAGTTACTTCAAGCACCCACCGAGGGTTATGGAGAGGCTATTGTGATTCCCGCCATCCTTGCGGAGAATTTTAAAGTTAAGACGGGTTTGTTGTCGATGATCCAAAACAACAAATTCCGTGGTGACGAAAAGGACAACCCGCACAACCATATCGCCAATTCAATCGTCTTACCGCCACTTGCAAGTTTAAGGACGTTGCTAACGAATCGATTAAGATGATGCTCTTTTCCGTATTCCTTAGCGGGGCCCGCTAAAATTTGGTTAGAGAAAGAGCCACCTAATTCTATATTGACGTGGAAGGATCTCGTTTCGATGTTCGTGAACCAATTTTTCCCGCCCTCTAAGACTACGCATTTGAAAAACGAGATTTCAAAGTTTTCACAAGAGTTTAATGAGAGTTTTTCTACGGCTTGGAATCGGTTTAAGGGAATGTTGCACGAGTTTCCTCATCATGGTTTTTCCAACTTGCATTAAATTGACACGTTTTACAATGAATTGAACGATCATGAGAGTGATTATCTTAATGCCTCCGCGGGTGGTAATTTTTTGTGTAAAACGGTCTAGGAAGCGTTGTTGATTATTGAGTATAGGTCTAAGGTCTATAGCCCTCGTAACACATCGAGTGTTTGTAAGGCTTCGTCTTCGGCTTCACCTTCATTGTCTCATACCATCGATGCTTGCCAAATTGAGGCAAATTTGGAGAACAAAATCTTTGATAAGCTTAAGGGACTCTTGATTGAATTTAAAGTTGGTGAGCAATCTACTCCCGCTACGGCTAAAGCGGTTGAGGTTTCTTGCATGTATTATGGTGGAGGTCATGATTTCTCCAAGTGCATTACCAACAATGTTAACACTTCGAGTGCCTACGCGGCCACGGGAACTTACAATCAAAACGATCAAGTTACCTGCTCTAATCAAATGACTCCACCGGGTTTTGCACCCAATCAAAATGCTAACAACTATCGAAACAATCAAGTTGGTTACAAAATCAATTACAAGGGTAACAACTATGGGAATCAAGGGGCTAATAATAATAATCAAATTCAAAACAAAAATCAAAACAATGATTTTCAAAACAACAAGAGTTTACAAAACTTGAAAGATCTTCCAAACGAATTTGTTGAATACGCAAATGTAAATGATGCTAGGTTTGATAATATACAAAGGGAGATCATTAGCCTAAGATCTGAGTTTAAGAATGACTTGAAAAAGGAGTTGAAAAACGAGTTATTAAATGAGCTTAAGATTCATACCAACAAAATGGAGGGTAATATGACTATGTTACAAAAAAACCAACAAAAGATGGAACAAGGGCAACATGAGATAAAACAAGATATGCTTAAGGCCGATAAGAGGCAATCTATGTTTGAGGATAAAATTTTATCCATGTTTGAGGCTATAATGTGTAACCCGTCTTTGAGTAGTCTTCCTAGCAACACCATATCAAACACTAAGGGAGAGATGAAAGTGATTACCACACGAAGTGGTAAGACACTTAAGGAACCGACTCCTCAACCAATTAGTCCAACGGTAGAGGAAATTGAGGAAGAATCTGAGGTGGTGGTCGAAGAGGAGCATATCCCAATCCCACGAAGTACCGCTCAAGCCACACCTACGGTTGACTCATTACCATTATTGGAACCCGAGATTCCAAAGGCTATGCCTATGCCTCAACCCACACCACCTTTGCCCTACCCATCGAGACTTCGTAAGGAGAAACGGCAAGAGCATGAGAACTACCAATTTGAGCTTTTTATGAAAATGTTTCGTGATTTGCATTTTAATATAAGTTTTGCCGACGCTTTGGTCATGATGCCTCGATTTGCCGCCAACTTTAAGAGTATGTTAAACAACAATGAGAAATTTCAACAATTGTCTAGTTGTTCATCGGTTTATCTTAACCGCATACCTCAAAAAGTCGGTGATCCTGGTAAATTCTTGATTCCATGTGCTATCCAAGATATAGAAGAATGCTATGCCTTGGCCGATCTTGGTGATAGCATTATCTTGATGGCACTTGCAATCTTCAAGTCGCTCAATCTTCCTAATCTTACTCCTTCACTAATGTCTATCGAGTTGGCCGATCATCCCACTATTCCCGCATGTGGATTGGCCGAAGACGTTTTGTGAAAGTGGGGATGTTCTATTATCCGGTAGAATTTATCGTTGTCGATATTCCCACGGATCCTTAAGTTCCTCTTATTTTAGGTCGTTCGTTTTTGGATACGTCGATGGCGTTGATTGATGTGCATGCTAGAAAAATCACCTTACGTTTCAACGATGAGGAACTTGTTATAAACGCATCACAAAAATCTCCAATTTCTCATGTTTATTCCGTCGCGACCATAAACCTCGTTGATATGATCGGCGTCGTTTGCGAGGAATTTTCACAAGAATTTTTAGGTTTTGGTGACAATGAAAATAGTGGCAATCCCACTATGATCGATCATATTCTTGATAATTCGACACCATCCCACTCCATTTGAAGGTGCTGGTTTTACGTTGGAAGAATTTGATGTTCCTCGTACTTGTAACGAAGACCTCGACAACGATGAGGACTTCTCGATTATCAAGGATTTTCTTAACGATTTCCTATTTCCTCCACCCGAGGAGGTTATGAGTATCGAACCCAAATCTTCAATTGAGGAACCACCAATCCTCGAGTTGAAAGATTTACCTCCTCATCTTGAATACGTATTCTTGGAAGGAGGCGATAAGTTGTCGGTGATTATTGCGAAAGATCTTTTGAATGACGAAAAAACCGCACTTATCGATGTTCTAATGGACCACAAAGGGGCAATTTCGCGGAAATTATCCGACATTAATGGGATCGATCATAAATTTTGTACCCACAAAATCTTAATGGAGGAGGACTACAAACCCGCAATCCAATGTCAAAGGAGGGTGAACCCCAAAATTCACGACGTCATCAAAAGGAGGTCCTCAATTTCCTTGACGCGGGAATGATTTACCCTATTTCCGATAGCCCTTGGGTGAGTCCTATTCATTGTGTCCCTAAAAAGGGAGGAATGACCGTTGTGCCAAACGATGCCAACGAGTTAATTCCAACTCGACTCGTGACCGGTTGGAGGGTGTGTATCGACTATCGTAAGTTGAATGACGCCACTCGTAAAGACCATTTTCCCTTGCCCTTCATGGACCAAATGTTGGAGCGTCTTGCGGGAAACAATTTCTATTGCTTTTTAGATGGTTTTTCCGGTTACTTCCAAATACCCATCGATCCTCGTGATCAAGAAAAAACTACGTTTACGTGTTCATATGGAACGTTTGCCTATCATAGAATGCCATACGGACTTTGCAATGCACCGGGAACTTTTCAAAGGTACATGATGGCTATTTTTCATGACATGATTGAGAAGAAGATGGAAGTCTTTATGGATGATTTTTCCGTGTTTGGTTGTTCGTTCACTTCGTGTTTGTCGAATCTTGAGAGAATGTTGAAACGTTGTGAGGAAACTAACCTTGTGCTCAATTAGGAAAAATGTCATTTTATGGTTAAGGAAGGAATCGTCTTAGGACACAAGGTCTCGAAAGCGGGGATTGAGGTAGACAAAGCTAAGGTAGACGTCATTGCCAAATTACCTCATCCCAAGACCGTTAAGGGAGTTAGGAGTTTCCTAGGCCACGCGGGCTTTTATCGTCGGTTCATCAAGGACTTTTCAAAGATATCTTGACCTATTACACATCTCCTCGAAAAAGATGCTCCTTTTGTCTTTAACGAAGATTGTGTACGAGCCTTTGAAATCCTTAAGAGGAAACTTACCGAAGCTCCCATTCTTGTTGCTCCCATCTAGAACCTCCCCTTTGAACTCATGTCTGACGCAAGTGATTACGCCATAGGGGCCGTATTAGGGCAACGTCATGATAAGCACTTCTTGCCTATTCACTATGCTAGCAAGACGATGACCGAGGCTCAACTTAAATACACTACAACGGAGAAGGAATTCCTTGCCGTGGTGTATGCATTTGGGAAATTCCAACCTTACCTCGTCTTGACCCAATGCATAGTGTATACGGATCACTCGGCAATCAAGTATCTCATGGCTAAACAAGATGCAAAGCCGAGATTGCTTCGTTGGATTCTCCTCCTACAAGAATTTGATGTCGAAATCCTTGACAAAAAAGGAGCCGAGAATCTAGCGGCCGATCATCTTTCTCGCTTGGAAGATCCTCACCAAAGTGTGTACGAGAATAAGGAAATCACCGAAACATTTCCTCTCGATACACTTGGTGTAGTGAATTCTAATCTTGACTCATGCACCCCATGGTTTGCCGACATCACAAATTACCATGCGGGCAACTTCATCATTAAGGGTATGACGAATCATCAAAAACAAACATTCTTTCGTGACGTCAAGTTCTACTTTTGGAACGACCCTTACCTCTTTCGGACTTATGCGGATCAAATTATTCGACGTTGTGTTTTTGGCACCGAAGCTTATAATATCCTTAGAGCTTGCCACGAGGGACCTACGGGTGGTCACCATGGTTCTAATCTCACGGCGAAGAAGGTTTTTGATGCCGGTTTATTTTGGCCTACTATTTACCGAGATGCACATGCACTTGTCAAGTCATGTGACTCATTCCAACGTCAAGAGAAAGCCTCACAAAACGATGAAATGCCACAAAACATCATCTAAGTGTGTGAGATCTTTGACGTTTGGGGAATTGATTTTATGGGATCGTTCCCATCATCTCGTGGTAATAAGTACATCCTTGTCGCCGTTAACTACCTATCCAAGTGGGTGGAAGCTAAGGCTTTGCCCACGAACGATGCTCGTGTGGTAGTCAAGTTTTTGAAGAATTTGTTTTCTCGGTTTCGAACCCCTCGTGCGATCATAAGCGATCGTGGAACCCATTTTTGTAATGACCAATTCGAAAGGGTCCTAAGAAAATATGGGGTTACACATCGGCTTTCTATGGTTTATCACCCACAAACGAGTGGGCAAGTCGAGGTTTCAAACCGAGCGTTGAAGAGGATCTTTGAGAGATCGATAGGAGAGAACCGACAATCATGGTCAGATAAGTTAGACGATACTTTATAAGCCTTTCGTACCGCTCATAAGACGCACATTGTGTGCACTCTTTACAAGCTTGTGTATGGGAAGAATTGTCACTTTCCAATTGAACTCGAACACAAAGCTTATTGGGCCCTTAAGCATTGTAATAATGACATTGAGACCGCGGAAAAACATAGGAAAATGCAATTAAATGAATTGGATGAATTGAGAGACATTGCTTATGAAAATTCATTGATTTATAAAGAAAAAACTAAAAAGTTTCATGATTCTAAAATTAAAAACCGAGTTTTTAACATTGGAGATCAAGTATTGCTTTTTAACTCACATTTGAAAATCTTTTCCGGCAAGTTGAAATCCCGTTGGTCCAGTCCATTCACCGTTACCCAAGTTTTTCCATATGGGACCATCGAGCTAGCTCAAAATGATGGTCCTAATTTCAAGGTGAATGGACATAGGTTGAAGCACTACTTTGGTGGGGAAGTTCCTTTTTTGAACTACCTCGACCAAGTCACCTTCCCTAATGATGATTAGTATTGAGGGGATCGAGTCGAGCTCATGACTCGGTAATAAAAAACGAGGTGCCTCGTGGGGGAGTCCCATGCTTATCCATGTACATATTATCACTTTCTAATGTAGTAACGTGAGGGGATTTGTGCCCTTCCAACCTTTATTTCGTGGCTGTTTGTGATATGTGGTTTTTAGATGATCATGATCTTCACGATTGGAGCTTCTCGTGTTCGTTTTATAGGAGCACTCGATCGTTTGCTTTGAAGAATTTCTCGATATCCACATGATATATCCTTATATGTTCTAACCTTAGGTTTTTAGCACACTTCATAAACGGCTTTAAATTTAACGGTTCCACCCTTTCCATGCTAGATTATGCATTCGACTACGTCTCTAATATGGGGGTATCCTACCCTTAGACTCGAAACATTGAGGACAATATTTAACTTTAGTACGGGGGGTGAATAGATACTTGCCTTGCCAAACCTTCACGCTTTCCAAAGTTTATCTTTTTATTTATCGTTTTGTTGCAAAATAAGGCTAAAAATGGCCAAATTTTAAAAATTTTGTCATGTTTCAAAAGTGTTTGAAGACATGAATGTAGATTTTCTGATGGCGAGAATAAGAGTAATTTTTGACTCGACCGTGCGTGTTGAGAACTTAGCTTTGATTCCTTAACTTCATATTAGGCTAAGTCTCTTAAATGAGGACGAGAAATGATAGAGTTAATTATAAGTTACTATGCTAAACTAGAATACTCGTATTCTTTCAAAAACTCTTGTGTTCTCGTTGTTTGCTTATTCTCCCTTCGCTTGTATATATATTTTGCTAATAAGTATTGGCTTAGCGGTTTAGTCTTGATTGTTGGTTTCTAGTCTTTTCTAGTAGCTTCCATGTAATTAAACTGGGAAGACATTAAGGTATCGCCAGCGTCACGGTTTTGAAGTATTGGCAACCCGAATAATCGAAAGCTTCACCTAATAATAAGATTTCAAGTGCTCACCTAAATCAAGCAAACAATTTGAAGCTCACAAGGCCAAAAAATCTACGCGAAATTGAAAGTGAATTATGCCTTAATCTTTGAAGCTTTAAAGATCCAAAATTCGCTTATTGCGTGAGGATATACGTATTTGGCCATAATAAACACCTCATGGCGAGGTTAAATAAAAGGCAAGGCAAGACCGAAGTCATAATAAAATCTTCATGGCGAATTTGAATAAAAGATGGAGGTAAACCTATGATAATAAGGCCCATCCGTTAGGGGGCGTATAAAAGTCTTGGTAATAAGTCTCATGTTCAAAACCGTTATAAAACCGTGTTTATTGATCCTTCTTGTTGACTTAATTTTTTGACATCGTTGTCTATTAGGGGGGTTATTAATTCGATGGTCTTGGTTACACCGTAATGACTCAATTTTTAGACCTAAATCTCTATCATCGCATAAGTCAAAAATGTATCCTCGTGAACATTCAAGACAAAAATAAAATATAAGAGATACCACTTAGGAAAATGGGAGTATAAGTACGTGATTAGGGCATATGAGTAGTGTTAGCATTACTAACTTATAATGACAATGATCTCGTTGCACGCTTGGCATGGAATTGGGGTGAAAATCGAGGACGACGAAATTATTTCAAACGATGCAATCACGTGTTCTTATTCTATGAACCTAAACGTCCCATTTTGCGATGAAAATACTACATTATGTCTAAAACACAAGTAGTAGCAAATAGTAGTAGAGTAGCAAGTTTATCATTCAATAAAAGTGCATAAAAATGAATTTTGGAGATGCTACGATAGTTTATTCTAGCATTGAGTGAGGGCACGACAATGGTTTAGTATGGGGGAGTTATGAGACTGCTTTTATACATAGTCTCATCGTCCAAAATGGGCTTAAAATGCATAAAATATCATAAAATGTGCCAAATATATGTCTGTGTTTGTTCAATGTGCATTTTAGGTACGGATATTGAGAAAATGGCAAAAGATCATAAGAAACAAGCAAAAACGAACACGGGAAACGAAGCCGCACAATGAACCAAGCCCTAGAGTTGATTTTCCAAGAATAACCCTTGAAGAATTGAAGAATGTACAAGAAGGGTCCTCCAATATTGAATAATTGACACTTTAAACCCTTGTTTATTCATAATTACAAGATTGGTCATTAAAGTTTGTCAAATTGCAAAAAGGACCCTCCACTTTGAAGAATTGGCAAGAATGGTCCATCATAAATGAATACTTGTCATTTTTAGTCCTTCACAAAGTCAAATATACAAGTCAAGACCATGAAGATGGAAGACATTACAAGAATCACCCTTCAAAAATCATCAAACGGCAAAACAAGTCCTTGAAAACACTTTGCAAAACTTTTTGGGGCAAAAGTGTGAAAAACCAAACTTTATTAACAAAGGAAAATCAGATTTGCGTTATTAAACATGGAATGAAAGAAGTATGGAAGAAGGAGGATGTTTTCTGCCAAGACATGAAAGATACATAGACAAGTGTCACCATGACACGTGCCCCACTATCACATATTAACCAATCACAAGCCTCCCACTTGCCATGTCACCAAATCACTCACAACCGGCTAACTAACTTAATTAAATAAGTTAAAATGTGGCGGTTAACACATATTCAAATCCTAATCTGAATCAAAACACCCACTATTCATCATATGAACAAGATTAGGGGTTTATGATTAAGCAACAATTAGACCTCCAAACCATCCGGATTTATGATTAATGGTGTCATAAACAAAACCTAAATCACTTTTTCTTTGCCACCTCACCACAAAGGTCACATGAGACCTCCCCTGTACACGTTTTTTGGGGAAGATGCCAAAACATGCCAACAATCCAACCATCCACAAACAATCTTACATTTTAATCTTAGTATGGACCCTTGATTAAAATTCCACCAACTCACAAGTCCACAAACGTCCAAGATAACTTCACATGAGTTCAAAATTTTCAAACTTCAAAGGGGCATTTCTGGAAGATCAATGCTTAGGGTTTTCAGTTTTTTAGTTCACTAAGACCATGTACACCCTCTATATAAAGGGTATAGGGTCATACATTAGTCTTTGCTCTTGGTTTTTCTTTGGTCAACATTCTGTAAATCCTTGTTCAAGATTAATGAAAGTGTTTGAATTGTTTGAAGAAACCTAAGTGTCACTCTTATTCCATTGTTGTTATTATTATATGTTGGTGATTGTTAAATCTCAAAACCTGTTTTCAAAGCTTGTGCAAGAAAATGCCAAGTTTTCTAAAATCTTATATATTTCTAAATTCTTGGTTCAAACCTTTGAAATTTTTGGATTACAAGTGGTCATATCACCCTGATAAGGAGCTTATCAAGGTGTAGTGAGCTTGTGGTTTGGGGATATTCAAGGAGTGGGAACAAGCTTGAATTAATCAGCTTTGTTTTTCATTTTTCTGTTTTATATATTGCTTGTTCTAACCTTGTTACTCTTAGCAGCTTGTTGGAAGCTTGTGCCTTGTTAAGCTAGGCACATAAGCTCAAAAATTCGTGAGTGTGGATGTACATTCATGAGGTTTGAGCCTTCTTTCCAAAAATCTTCTTGACAAGTGGTTTTTAGTGATTTTGTGATTCTGATATTGTATGGTGTGTTTTTATCGCTTAAATCTGGTTCTTACTGCATGCTTATGTTATATTGATGTTTGATTAAGCTTGGTTAAACCTGAAAACAATTTTACTTTGCAAAATTTTGATTTTCAAAAGTGAAAGGGGTGTTTGGGATTACTGCTTGTTTGGAGTTTATGCTTTGTATGCTAGTTTGAATAGGTGATAAGTGTTTGTTTGAGTTTGTATCTGATATACAAGTGCTTGAGTTCTGATATTTGCAGGTTTTGCTCTTTGAAACACCAAATCCTACATTGTGTTATATCCTACTTGTTTTTTACTGTTTTGACCTAAAATTTTGGAAACACAGAGAGTGTATGCATGTTTAGGGATAAAAAGTGATTAAACAAAGTTTGTATAACCTGTTTGAAAGATTTGAGGGTTTGAATTTGGGCTTGTGGTCAAATACATCAGCAACCTCACTTTGTGTTCTTCATTTGTTCATCAATAACTGCATTAGCTTGAATCTTTGTCTAATCCTTGAACCAGTGTGTTAAACAAGTTTATTTGTGTTCATTTGAATTTATTATAGCTTGTGTATGCATTTGGTGAACTTTAGTTGGCTTAATCTTGCTAAAACTGCTTATTTTATTCAAAACTGCTTATGTTCATGTCTGTGCTAGATCTGTGTGCTTTTTGATTTAACTGTATCTTTTGGCTGGTTGTTTTTGTGTTTGATTGATTGTATTTGACTCCTTATAACCCACTGGTTATAAGGGTGCCTTTGTGTGCTTTGAATCCAACAAAAATCCACAAAAGACAAAAAGTCAAGATAGTCAAGCAGTGGAAACTTTTCCCACTGCTGGACACCCAAAACAAGCCCCTGCTAGTGTTAATTATCAATCAGCTTATTAATAAGCTATAATAGGGTATCCAGACTTACAACAACTTTGTTTTTGTAATCAATCTTCCTTATTTGACCCATTTGACTAATCTGGAGCTTTTTAGGGTTTGACTTTTAGGTTTGACTAGAAAACCAACTAAGTTAACTTTTACATAAAGTGCTTATTGCTTATTCCAGCTTATTCATTGTGCTTTTTGGAAATCTTTTTGATTATTAAGCTTGGTTTTGTCATTTGAAACATTTTGCAACAAGAAACAGCCCTTTAATTGGTCTAAAACTCAAAAACGACTATTTTATCGTTTTCTGTAGAGAGCTTTTGCGTACTTCAGGCTTGTTTCTTGGGCTTATTCAATTTTTTTTATAAACAGGCTAATTAGGTCAAGAGAAGGTTGTGTGTCAAATTTCAGCTTATGGCATCAGCTTATACCTTAATGGGCCAAAAAGCCCATTAAGAATAAGCTGTTTTGAAATAAGCTGTGATAAGCTCACTTTCAGCTTTTGGGCCTTTGAAATTTTGTGTTTAAATTTGAATTTTAAGCTTAGCGGAAAGTTTTGGGCCATTTTGTGAACTTTTTCTTATTGGGCCTTAATTTAGCCCATTAAGGGACTGTTTGGGTATTTTGCCCATTTGGAGGCCCATTAGGGGTATTTTGCTATTTCAAGTTCATATTCTGTTTAATTAGGTCAAAAAAAAATAGTTTGCAAGTTTTTAGAAATTTTTAGAAATTTTTAATTTTTAATAATATTTTATTATTATTTTATTATTAAAATTTGTTCTTAATACTTTTGCAACTTTTTCATTTTTCCTAGGTTACATACATTAATTTAGGAGTTTTAAAACTTTTAGATTAAGTTTCTTGTCTTTTAAATAATTTATAGAATTATTTTAATATTTTTGTAGTTTTTAATCATTTTTAAATAGTTTTAATTAATTTTAAATTTTTCAAAAATAGTTTTTAGTTTAATTAAGTCATTTTAGAGGTTTACAAGTTGAAAATCTCATTTTGGGCTTTTTGTTAATTAAATTGATTTTTCGGGCTTTAATTAGCATTTAAAAATTAATATTTAATTAATAAAAGGTTTGAGTGATTTTTGATTATTTGTAAACTCTAATTACAATTTTTAGGATTTATTGCAATTTTCTAGGAATTTTTAGGTTAATTTTTAAATTTCGTCATATTTTACGGTTTTACGTGTACGTCTTTTCGTCTTAGTGTAATTTAGAATCGTAACCGTCATCCTTCTCTATTTTCTTTTCTCATAATCATAATCACAAACTTTTAATCATTTCTTTACACAACACACTAGCCTCCTTGAGAACGAACTCACTCATTGGGTCATTTGTTCATGATTTTCCTAAATCGTCGTACTTACCACTAATTACATCTTGTTTTTCCTAAAATAAGTGTACATTTACAACTATCAGTATATTTATCACTAGAAGTGATAACAAGATGAATAAATCCACTAATGATATGTTGTAGTCAAGATTTGTCATGAACTTCATTAGTTG
This sequence comes from Glebionis coronaria, assembly GCA_025667525.1. Taxonomy (NCBI): domain Eukaryota; kingdom Viridiplantae; phylum Streptophyta; class Magnoliopsida; order Asterales; family Asteraceae; genus Glebionis; species Glebionis coronaria. Next base: position 146,097,312 of record CM046882.1, read on the forward strand.
TTTGGTTTGTTTTGAACCCATATGGATTTGTTTTGAAGTCAAACATTAAGAAAACAATATTATTGAGAGGGTCAATGTGGAGGATTCCGGCCTAGCTAAAATCTAATGACATCTTTTTAAATCTAGTGGTAAAGGTGTTGTCCATTTTGAATACTTAAAGAATATTGGGCATCTTATATGTCTAATGACGTGTGTGTGACCTGATTTAGAACTTGTAATCAGGTTAAACAAATATATTAGTAATTAAGTGGGGAGCATTTGAATAAGTATTTATTGAGTACTATAATACCAAGTATGTTGCATTATGTAATATTCGACTACTATCAAGTGATAGAGTAATGCAAATCTGGGTTCTTACATATAAGAATCTAGATCCACTAGAGCGGATGTATTTATGCTAAGTGGAAAGTTATGTCTTAGAGATCTTGAAAGTAATTTTAAAAAGACTGTTATAACTAAATCTATGATGAAATATGAATTTATTATTTGAGATAAAATTATAAAATATGCGGGAAAGTTTACGCTAATTCATAAAGGACATACCAAGATGGCGTATACCGGTAACAACCATGTTTATAAAGTGTGATAGTCAATAGAATTTGACAGAGCTCATATCACAATGTAAAACGGTAAGTCAAGACATATTCATCATAGATTGTGATTGTTGCGACAACTAATCTCAACTAGAGTTATCATGATTGACTACGTAAAGTCAAAGGATAACATCGCGGATCCGCTTACAAAAGGCTTAATCATAGAGTTAGTTAGTGAGTCGTCTAAAGGAATGAGACTAAAGCCCTTGAAGGAATAAGTTTCTATGAAGGAAAACCTAACCTAGTTGACTGGAGATCCCAAGATCTAGGTTCAATAGGACAACATAATCATAAAAATGTGGGGGAAGTCACATCAATATGGGGGAGTTACTTAAATAGTAAATTTCCTAGTCCATTCTAATAACAATGTGACTTGTTGAGAGGTTAAACATATGGCTTAATGATTCAAGATGAAATCATAAAGCATAATGATTCAAGGTGAAATTGCAAACATATATTTTTAATGGTTCAAGATGAAATCACCTATGTGAGAGAGAAGTAGGGTCGCTTTGAAAAGAAATGTGGGGGGGAGCAATTCCTAAGATTGCAGAACCAGGCTAGTGTTCATGACCATAAAGAACACGACTATGAGGACTTGACAATGTCAGGGAGAGTATTATGTGAGTGTGTATTGTCGTCTACGTAAACAGAGGCTGAGTTCAAAGACATCGCGCCTACTCATATCTAGGAGACTAAGTGCATCTCACAAGGGAATGTTCAAAGGGTCACACCTACTTATCCTATGCAAGATTCAACTGTTGGAATTTTATTAAAACTTTTGAGTATTACGACTGATCTCTATTCATGTGGGGGATTGTCGAAAAATATTGTTGGCAAAAAGACTTTTGACCAACTTTGGACACAATTATGTATATGTATGCATTATATATATTAGTGATACTTTATAGGTTCGCGTTCTCCTTAAAGAGAGCTTCGCAATGAGCCTTTATGTGTCCAAAATGAAGATGATGTGAATGAGATATCCTGTCTCAAAGTTAGGTATTTGGTACCATGCTTAAAGAGAAAAAATAGTTTATTTTTTATCCCACATCGGTGGGATGAGTAAACTGAAAGGGGGTCTATTGTGTATAAATAGAGGCCTAATTCCATAGCTTTTTCACACATCAAATCAATAAGTATTATTCTTGATTTCCAACATATGGAGTAAGCATATGAAAAGGTGAAATTCCAGGAAGTTTTGTTAAGTCTGACAGTACAACTTACTGTTCGGTTCGGCTGTTTTACCATGGGAAACAAACGACAAATCTGTTTTAAGGGAAGCGTGTCAAACACGTGCCTCGGCTCTTTAGTTTTAAGCGTGTCATACGCATACCTCGACTTGCTGGTGATTTAGTAAGTCTTTTTATTATTTTATTGTTTTATTTAATTATAGTTTATAATTATGTATATATTTTTTTTCTGTTATTTTTAACGGCTATTTATATTTTGTTATTTATTTTATATTAATTTAATTAATTTGATTAATTTTATTTATTTGATTTATAAATAAAGTGTTATATTTTCCCTACACTTACTTTATATACGTACACATGGATGAAGTTCTAGATATAGATATACATTCAAGCATCAACAAGATGTTCCAAATTCTGTAATTGATTAATTTTGAAATGTTCAAATCAAGTTTACTTCCTCCCCCTCCCCCCCCCCCCCCCTCACATCGCTATCCCGACTTCAATATTGCATCCCAACTTTTTCAACACATTCCTTCGTGGCGGGCGGGCGAAGGGTCCAAAGGACACGTAGCCGGGGCGAGTTGCAACTTAGTTTATAGCTTGGACATATCAGAATCAATACTGAATTTCTACATTTGATCTCCATGCTTAACAAAAAACATGTCAAAAAGGAAATCGTGAGTTAGACCACGTGTGTGCAAATAGAAATACTAGTTAACTTAATATCTTCAGAAAACTATCTAAGGTTAGCAGATTACTACTACGTACAAGAAGATGAACCTTTACTCTTTTTTAATGATCAAATATTACATATCAAAACCATCAAGTTAAACAAGTTTCCATTATTAGCCAAATCATACGACAATGATGATGTTTGGGACTGCGTCTTAGAGAAGATTATCATACCATTATGTTTGCATAACACAAGTAAACACATAACCATTTGAAAAGAGAAACTATCTATTTGTTTCCTATATCTAAAACACATTTTGGTAAATGAATAATCCGTTTAAGATACACAGTCCCAAACATCTCTACATATTAAAGCCACAATTCACATTACTGCAACAAAAATACCCCATTTACTAAGTATTGTTCGGTTTTGTTCCTTGCATTGCAGGTGTAAGTACTATATATATTTCAAAAACATCGTTACCTTCTGGTAGTTTCTCTCTTTGCAGAAAGTATTCTCGCCTTTTATATATTTCATTGCAAAATGCGGTCTATCAAGCTTTAATTCTTCATGTGATAGGTAAGGGTAAAAAAATTAGTTTTTTTAAATGGCGGAATTTTATTAGAACACAAAGATCTAGCAAGATGCTAGAAAGCACCAAAAGTACGTACACGATTAGAGAGATAGCTAAACCTGGGGTTTTCAACCATCAATAATTAGTTTCTTGTTTGGCGCATCAGTCTTTTTGCATTTGATAAGCTTGTTTGTCATCTTTACCATTTTTGAAACCAAGGTTAATTAGTCGCAGAACGGTCCGGCCTCTAATCGTATTTATAGAATGTAATACACGTACTGAGTTTGACTTGTTTTTCTAAGAAATACTGACTTCTTATGCTAATGTGATAAGTGACTTTTTGTTGCGATGTTGCCGATGCCTATGGGTTATATATTCAAGGTCTGGTGCTTTAAGTGCAGACTCCAGTTTCAGTGCCCTTCGAGTTTTACCTATGTGCAAATCTGTTAAAGTACATATTTGTAAAATAGTTTTTAAGTTTTACTAATCATTTTCCGACTACTCACTACAACAATTTTGAGTTTAGGGTCGTCCTTTTTCTAGGGTAGATTTAGTCGTCCATAAATTAAGGGGGGCCACCAGTTTTAGAAGAAAAACAAAGTCAAGAAGGCTGTGGGGATAAAGTGGGGTCCACGTAACCTAGGGACGACTAAGTCGTCCCTAGGTGAAGAAAATTTATTTTTTATCTCTTTTAATTATTTTAAATTATTTAAAATTAATATAAATATTTTTTTAAAAAAGTTTAAAATTAAGGTGAGACCCAGGTAAACTAGGGACGACTAAGTCGTCCCTAGGTGAAGAAAATTTATTTTTCCTAGTTTTTTATCTCTTTTAACTATTTAAAATTATTTAAAATTAATATAAATATTTTTTTAGAAAAAGTTTAAAACTAAGGTGGGGCCCGTGTAACCTAGGGACGACTAAGTCGTCCCTAGGTGAAAGCAACTTTATTTTTCTCAGTTTTTTTATATCTTTTAATTATTTAAAATTATTTAAAATTAATATAAATATATTTTTTTAAAAAGTTTAACATTAAGGAGGGGCTCATGTAACCTAGGGACGACTAAGTCGTCCCTAGGTGAAGGCAAATATATTTTTCCCTTTTTTATCACTTTTAATTATTTACAATTATTTAAAATTAATATAATTATTTTATTTAAAAAAACTTTATTATATTTAAAAATAACTTTACACATATAAAAAAAAACTTTACACATATTTAAAAAAAACTTTATACATATTTAAAAATAACTTTATACATATTAAAAAACTTTATATATATTTAAAAAAACTTTATACATATTTAGAACAAACTTTATACATATTTAAAAATAACTTTATACATATTTAAAAAAACTTTATACATATTTAAATAAAACTTTATACATATTTAAAAAAACTTTATATTTATTTAAAAAAACTTATACGTATTTAAAAAAACTTTAGATATATATAATTAACACTTAAACACGCGCTTAATTAAACATATATATTACAGCGATAATAGATTCATAAATAAGAAAAAAAACACATCACAAACCAGTTAAAACTAAACATACAGATTAACACATAATAATAAAATACAAATTAACACATTAAAATAACAAATAGATTATACTCAAAGCTAAGATTTTCCATTTCATTTAAAAACTCATGAAGTATTGCAGCCGATTGACATGCGTGGTCTTCAGGATGCCTTCCATTTCTAGTCTTGCCTCTAGCATCTTTATCTTTAGATCTTTGATCTTACAATTAGAGCACTCAGTGGGTGCAGATTGAGAAGGACTTGTAGAAGAACTTGGATGTGAACCTTGAGGTGTTGAAGATCCAAGGGAAGATCTTATACGGAGTTTGAGATCAAAATCATCCTTCCATTTAAAATATTTACATCCATAATCTTCTGTTTTTGGCTTTTCCAAAGTAAACAAATAACATGACATGTCATTTTAGTAATCACACGTATTACATAAATAAAACATTAGATTGTTTACCTTCGAAAGAGGACATGCATAGTAAAGTTTACCAAAGCTATGAGGTTGATGTGACTGTCTCAACACTATATATCCCTTTCTACATGTACACTTATAAGCTTCAAGCGGATCCATCTTATGCAAAATCGGGTGGTGGTGGTGGTGAGTTTGGTATGAGAGGATAAGAGTTTGTGAGGATAAGAGCTACCATAAATAAAGATAAAAATTTAGGGTCGACATATTTAGGGACGAATTAGTCGACCCTAGCTTTCCCGCCAACAGTTGAACCTCTAACGTATAACCCTAACATATAGACTCATCAGTTGAACCTCTAACGTATAACCGTAACATATCGACTCATCAGTTGAACCTCTAACGTATACCCCTAATATATCGACTCATCGGTTGAACCTATAACGTATAACCTTAGCATATCGACTCATCGGTTGAACCTATAATGTATAACCGTAACATATTGACTCATCGGTTGAACCTCTAACATATAACCCTAGCATATCGACTCATCGGTTGAACCTATAACGTATAACCCTATCATATCGACTCATCAGTTGAACCTCTAACGTATAACCCTAACATATAGACTCATCAGTTGAACCTCTAACGTATAACCGTAACATATAGACTCATCGGTTGAACCTATAACGTATAACCGTAACATATTGACTCACCGGTTGAACCTCTAACGTATAACCCTAACATATCGACTCATCAGTTGAACCTATAACATATAACCCTAGCATATCGACTCATCGGTTGAACCTATAACATATAACCCTAGCATATCGACTCATCAGTTGAACCTCTAACGTATAACCCTAGCATATTGACTCATCGGTTGAACCTCTAACGTATAACCCTAGTATATCGACTCATCGGTTGAACCAATAACGTATAACCGTAACATATCGACTCGTCGGTTTAACCTATAATGTATAACCGTAACATATTGACTCATCGGTTGAACCTCTAACGTATAACCCTAGCATATTGACTCATCGGTTGAACCTCTAACGTATAACCCTAGCATATCGACTCATCGGTTGAACCTATAACGTATAACCGTAACATATGGACTCATCAGTTGAACCTATAATGTATAACCATAACATATCGACTCATCGGTTGAACCTATAATGTATAACCGTAACATATTGACTCATCGGTTGAACCTCTAACGTATAACCATAGCATATTGACTCATCGGTTGAACCTCTAACGTATAACCCTAGCATATCGACTCATCGGTTGAACCTATAACGTATAACCGTAACATATGGACTCATCAGTTGAACCTATAACGTATAACCCTAACATATCGACTCATCAGTTGAACCTCTAACGTATAACCATAGCATATCGACTCATCGGTTGAACCTATAACGTATAACCCTAGCATATCAACTCATCGGTTGAACCTATAACGTATAACCCTAACATATCGACTCATCGGTGGAACCTCTAACGTATAACCCTAGCATATCGACTCATCGGTGGAACCTCTAACTTATAATCCTAGCATATCGACTCATCGGTTGAACCTATAACGTATAACCCTAGCATATCGACTCATCGGTTGAACCTATAACGTACAACCGTAACATATTGACTCATCGGTTGAACCTATAACGTATAACCCTAGCATATTGACTCATCGGTGGAACCTCTAACGTATAACCCTAGCATATCGGCTCATCGGTTGAACCTATAACGTATAACCCTAGCATATCGACTCATCAGTTGAACCTATAACGTATAACCGTAACATATTGACTCATCGGTTGAACCTCTAACGTATAACCCTAGCATATCGACTCATCGGTGGAACCTCTAACGTATAACCCTAGCATATCGACTCATCGGTGGAACCTATAACATATAACCCTAGCATATCGACTCATCGGTTGAACCTATAACGTATAACCGTAACATATCGACTCATCGGTTGAACCTATAACGTATAACCCTAACATATCGACTCATCGGTGGAACCTCTAACGTATAACCCTAGCATATCGACTCATCGGTTGAACCTATAACGTATAACCCTAGCATATCAACTCATCGGTTGAACCTATAACGTATAACCGTAACATATTGACTCATCGGTTGAACCTCTAACGTATAACCCTAGCATATCTACTCATCGGTGGAACCTTTAACGTATAACCCTAGCATATCGACTCATCGGTTGAACCTGTAACGTATAACCCTAGCATATCTACTCATCGGTTGAACCTATAACGTATAACCGTAACATATTGACTCATCGGTTGAACCTATAATGTATAACCGTAACATATTGACTCATCGGTGGAACCTCTAACGTATAACCCTAGCATATCGACTCATCGGTTGAACCTATAACGTATAACCCTAGCATATCGACTCATCGGTTGAACCTATAACGTATAACCGTAACATATTGACTCATCGGTTGAACCTCTAACGTATAACCCTAGCATATCGACTCATCGGTGGAACCTCTAACGTATAACCCTAGCATATCGACTCATCGGTTGAACCTATAACGTATAACCCTAGCATATCGACTCATCGGTTGAACCTATAACGTATAACCGTAACATATTGACTCATCGGTCGAACCTCTAACGTATAACCCTAGCATATCGACTCATCGGTTGAACCTATAACGTATAACTGTAACATATCGATTCATTAGTTGAACTTATAACGTATACCTGTAACATATCGACTCATCAGTTGAACCTCTAACGTATAACCGTAACATATGGACTCATCGGTTATTAATTATTACAAACTAAGTATAACGTATATTTTAATATTAATTATTACAATATATTTTGATTTTTATTATTAATTTATATTATCAATTTTATTACATAGAAGGTATAATGTAAAAATCCCTGAAAAACGCCTAGGGACGACTTTGTCGTCCCTAAATATCAAAGTAAAGTCGTCCCTAAAAAACCCTCCAAAACACTTAGCAAAAATTTGGAAAACTTGAAAATTTTGGCCAAAATTAACCCGCTTGGGTTTGAGTTTTCCCGGTATACACCTAGGGACGACTTAGTCGTCCCTAGGTCTCCAAAGTCGCCCCTAGGTTACAATAATAGACGAAAAAAAACTTCTATAATTAACCTAGGGACGACTTAGTCGTCCCTAAACCATAACCACCATCATCATAACCCACTACCACCAATTAATCATCCAACCCACCACCAATTAATCATCCAACCCACCACCATCAATCAACCAACCCACCACCACCACCATCAATCCGACCCACCACCATCACCAATCCGACCCACCACACTCGCACACGAGCACAATTATGTTTAATGGTTGTTTAATTTCGGATTGTTTATTTAGTTGAAGGTAAATGATGTATAATGTTTAATTTTGGTTTAATTTTGTTTAATTTTTAATTGGTATAATGTATAATGTTTAATTTCGGATTGTTTATGCTAGGTATAGTGAACCACCAGTCAACCACCGGACCACCACCAGTCACGGCAGCAGTCACGGCAGCATCACGGCAGCAGCAACCACCGCACCACCACATTTTGTTTAATTTTGTTTTTTAAATAAATATAAAGGTAAATGATTTTTTTAATCTATTAATTTTGGTTAAATTTGTTTATGTTTAATTATTATTAATGTTTATTTTTTATTTCCTAGCACTGCCGTCACCACCACCACCACTGCCGTCGCGTACAGAGATAATCACGAAAAACTTTTGCCAATTGGCTTTGAATTTAAAGATCTGCAAACCTTCCATCTTCTGGGCGATTATGCATCCCTGTTGTCTCATCTTATGGGGGAATTAGTCCGGACACTTCCCTTGAACTGCGAATGAGACGAAATTCTAGACTCTAATAAAGCTCATATTTATCCTACACTTGAGATCAAAATTGTTTATTTTACTTATTTTATTATTATTGTCGACATTTAGATATGTGTGTTATGTTTATTTTGTTTGTTTATATAAATTCATATGTTTTTATGTAGACATATTTCGACCTCCAGCCATGGGACAATGATCGTACTGAGGTGTGTGGCAGTGGTGTGTATGAGGTGTCGACTCGGGTTAAGCTTGCGTTGGAACTCCAACTGAGGTTGCTGTATAGAAAATACAAGAACAGGATCAAGAAAAATTATTATTCGAAATATCAGACGCCCGTACTGGCACATGAACATGTACCGCCGGAGAGTGTGTGGGACCGTAGAACCGAATGTGAGTGGGCTGACTTGGTTGAGTGGTGTTCAGAGCCAAGTAGGGTGGCAAGAAGTCAGATTAATACTGTTAATCGTTCCAAAAACACGGTACCGACCACTCAAGGCAAAAAACCATTCGCCCGAGGAAGGAATGAATACGTAAGACTCTTTATAACTTTTGTGATTTTATTTAAAAGCGTTTATATTGTTTATTTATTATAGCTCGTTATTAATTTATTTGATATTTTACAGAAAGTCAAGGAAGGGAAATACGAGGACCTGTTTGAAACATGGAGGAAGGGGCACTCAAGTAATGGCACGTTTAAAAGTAAAGAAAACGAGGAAAGATATGTAAGTAATATATAACCCTTTACATGCCTTAGTAACTAATTTCATTTGTTTTAAACCATTTTTTTTCTTTCCCAGCTGAAGATGAAAGCCCTCCATGACCAAGTGAAAGCGACAAGGCAGAAAGTTACCGGGTGGTGCCAATAACATTTCTCGCAGGTTATATATCCTCAATAAAACAAAATGTAAATCAATTGTTCATATTATGTCTTGTTGTATATAATGAAAAATTGTTGTTGTAACTTATCGCAGGCGTGGTGCTCCAGCTCGACCGGATTTTCCCTCTCGTGGTGAATTTCAGCAAATGATGTAACGACATGAGCAACAGATGGAGCTGATGAGGAAAGAGAATCAGGAGGCGCATCAACGGGCTTACTTGGCAGCGTTAAAGGCAGATGCGGCGCAACAATATAGTCAGACGTCGTACCAGCATATGGCGCAATATTAGAGTCAATGGGTGAGTTTTTCCAGAACTACAACTCATCAAATACTGATCACCCAATTAACCCTCCTACTTTTGTACCCCCGCCCCGACCCTTTGTTATGCCCACCCTAGCTCCTGATTGGGCTCATTTAGTCCAACCCCCTATCCTTAGGCACAACCATTGCAACCTCCTTCCATCGACCCATACCGACCATCTTTTCCCGACCATTTCCAACCACTCCAACCACTCCAACCTCCCTATATCGACACTTATCCTATTACTCCCGTCACCAACAACACATTTAACAATTGTTATCGTCCTACCACATACTCGACTCATGAGATCGGCTCTACTTCACAATCCCTACACGGAGGTTCTCGTGTAATCAAAAATCCCTATCAGCACGATTACCGGTCCGTTGACGAGTTGGGTCGAGATAGGAATGTACAAAATAGTGGTGACGACTTATCAGGCGATGACGAGGGGGATGACGAGGGGGTGACGAGGAGCAAGGTTACTTTTCACCTAACGAGGATGCGGAGGAGGATGCAGAGGAGGAGTAGAGGTTGTGGTAGTATTATTTCTTATTATGCATGTTTAATAAAGTTTGAGACTTGTAGCGTGTGAAACATTTGATTTATGATGAATAAGTGTATTTGATGAATATTGTATCGTGATGTTGGATAATTTATCTTAATATGGTATCGTAACGTTTATTGATTTGTTATTATTCTGTATTTGTCGAATTCTGCCATTTTGAGTTGTAGATTTTGTCTGGAAAAAGTTCCGGAAAAAATCTGGAAACTACAAAAAAGCCCAGTTTTTTTAGCCCCAGGTACATCTAGGGACGATTTAGTCGTCCCTAGGTTAGCCAGTATTCCACCAGGTATTAACCCTAGGAACGACTTAGTCGTCCCTAGGTTTCAAAGTTGCCCAGGTATTACACCTAGGGACGCCTAAGTCGTCCCTAGGTGCAATACCTGAACAACTTTGAAAAATCTAGGGACGACTATGTCGTCCCTAGGATTATATTTAACTTTTTTTTTGAAAATTGTTTTATTAATTTGTATAAATAAGATTTTATTAAAAATAATAAAAAAAAGAATTTTTATTAAAAATTTTAAAAAAGTTATTTTTATTAAAAACTTAGGGACGACTTTGTCGACCCTAAGTTTCAAAGGCAAGTCGTCCCTAGGGTAGTCAATATATTCAACGTAGTGGGTAGTGGGACCCACATAGTCGTCTCTAGGTTTCAAAGAGAGAGTCGTACCTAAAAATCTAGAGACGATTTTTTAGGCACAAAACCCATGAGTCGACTTAGTCGTCCCTAGGGGTTTAGGGTCGAAAGATGGCCTCCCTAGGGACGAATAAGTCGTCCCTAGGCTTCAAAATTGTCGTAGTGACTATATAAATATGAGAACTCTTCGGAAATAAAAACCAAGAGACTCTTTTTGCCAAACAAAAAATCCATCAGAAGTTGTTCTTATCATATTTGATGTAATAAGTTGGTATATAAAGATTAAAGGATACTTAAATAGCGGATTACATGACTAAAAACTAGCCTCGCTATGAATTTAAAAGAAATCGTTTACGTATTTAGCTAGAATTTGATCTACAAGGATGATGTATCCTTTGTTTGTAGGATGAAAACTGTCCCAAAAAAGGTATTTTGAATCATCATCACATGTTGGGGAAAATTCGTTGCATAGTACGGCAACCTCTATGTCACCTGTGCCACAACAACCTTTGTCCACAACTTCTACCCCTGTAGTATGAAAGAGTAATATTGTTAGTGTAGCAAACAAGATATTGCTGCAATAAATAGGACTACAGTCGTCTGAGTTATGAGTAGTTAGTACCATATTTGGAAGGGTTTTCGATAATATCAAGCAATGGGTTGTATATGTCAATATAGACGACCCTGGATTGTTCAAGAGTGCTACCAAGGTACTGCATCGCTGCTTGCAACTTGCTATTATATAATTGCGATGCTTGGTTGTATTCCGCTACACACTCTCTATTTATACCACCTGCAAGAGTTCTTTGTGATGGTACACACCCTAATGGAGGTGCACTGAAAACTCCTATTCTTCTTGCTCCAAGTTTGTATATATCCTTAATTGTAATCCAAACGCGTTAATAACAAAAACTAAAAAAAGTTATCTTCATGTTTTTTGAAAGGAAAACAGATAATATACCTGTATGAAGTTTGAGGCACCGGATACCATGAGATCAGCGTAAGATGAGATATCATAGTGAAATCTTTGGATCCCAATAGTGAAGTAAGTATTAGCAATATCGTTGCTACTTGCGACTACCAAGAATATACTATTCGCTAATATGTATTGTGTTCTTTCTTCTCCAACCATACCCTTAACTTTATTGATGTATTCCTTGAACTGATTTAGCTGGTCCGCAAATGACAAAACGGACTGACAAAATATAATGTATTTAGATACAAGTTAAACTTAAAGACAATACAAAGTTGCATTGATCATTGATATAGTTCGGATATCTTTTAAATAGCATAAATTCGACTTTATTCAAAATGAAAACAAATTCAATGGGCCCGGAAAAGCAAGCTAGTGGCTTAACAAAGTTATATATGCATATTACCGCTATCTTGGGAGTTTCGGGATCATATCCCGTGCCACCAGAAGCAAAGCTTACACCGGTTAAAAGCTCGTCGTCATCAAGGGATGGATCAAGGTATGCTGGCATAAGATCTTTTAGTCCCAGCTCTTTGACTGAACAAGAACATATACGTAACTATTAAACTCTTTAGCAGACGACAAATATATGCAAAATGCAATTATTATGTAGAATAAAACTTACTTAACTAACTACATTTCACCTATAATGGGCAAAAGCTACACACAAAATTCTTGGTCCTCAAGTACGAAATGCAGACAACAAACCTTATTCGACTTGAAATGGTGATCTCGATCACACACGAATAAACCTTGATTATAGGGGTTGTTTATTGCATAAATTATTAAAAGAAACTAGATTTTGGATCAAATAACTAATGAAAAAGTGAGTTGATCATGAGTGATTCAACAACACTTGCTAATCAACTTATAATAGCTCCACATGAACAATTAGTGATTGAATAATTAACCTTTCTGGATTTAAACTTATAGTTTTGCTGCTATTTATTCTCCTTATCCAGGTCACTTTCTTTTAAGAGAACGGATCCCCCATCCACTCTCTTAAATGAAAAAAGTGCAACGTGTATAACAAGCTTATATATGTATATATATCAGTTATAGAGATCTAATTTGTTCTATGATTTGCTCCATCATCAAATGTCGTGACCATCGATATCACGACTGAAAAATGTTGATAAACTTTAGTTAAAACGTACGGGTTTGGGTTGATGTAGTTATGTTTTAAATGATGCGTAGGCCTTAGCTTATCAATGTCTTATCAGAATTCATATTAAAGTTCTTCAAGAGTCTATTTTAATTATACAGGATAGTTTTATATTAGGGGAGTTTCTGAATATACCCCTTTACTAAAATGGTGTTAGTGATAAATATCCTCAAGTTTCAAATCTTCCGAAATATTTTAACGCTACCGAGGCAACTTTGCACCATATGTTGACACGTGTCCGACATAAATACAAGTTGCTTCGGTTTGCCTCGGTTTACCTTGGTTGTCTTGGTTGTCTTGAGACACATGTCAACATATGTGTTAAATTGCGTTAGTTGCCTCAGTTGCCTTGGTTACCTCAAAGTATTTTTAGTAAATTTGAAATCTAAAGAATGTTTATCACAAACTCTTTTGTAAAAAGGATATTTAGAGAATTTTCCCTTTATATTATGCCTCAAGTCATATATGAGTTGATGTTATGTTACTATCAATATTTATTGTTGTTGCAACATGCAAATGATTGGTGTATCTTTCTCCTTGCAAGTCGGGCGTTTTTTTTTTTCACTTTTGACAAAGCCGAAAGCAGCCTCTTTAACTTAATTAAAGATACGTCATCGTGCAACACTATTAGGACTCATAAAATACAGTTGAGGGTGCTACATTAATTGAAATCAGTAATTTATAAAGAAAACACTTAAAGTGTGTTATAAAACCCGTCATGTTGGCTATTAGCTAGCCTGTAACTAGACTAAAAACGAGAGGTATAACTTGAGTGTAATCACCCTCCCACACCGATAACCTCTCGCACAACGAGCTCTCATAAACTTTTCCTCCTTTTAAATTAAAAAGTTTTGCTAATATATTTTTTATATAATGGTTTTGCTAAGGATAATGAAATTATTTTTATTAGAAGGGCAATATAACTGCAGAAAGTTCTTTATTTGTACGTGTTGAGAAAAAGTAAAGTAACCCATTTGAACATGCACATTTTAATGTAAAAATCAATAACCACAAGAATAAACATTGTAATTTACTTACACTGTAATTAAGTGTTATTTAGTTTTCGGTCAAACAACTGATTAAACACAATAACTAAGAGTTACTAAGGTTATTGTATGATGTAAAACGTTCTACTATATAAATTAAGGTAATTATTTGAAGATTAGAGGTAATCATATGATATGTACTGTATATCAATTTATGAGGGAAAATTACCAAGAAGGTTCAAAAATGAAAACATTTTGCTTATGTAGCTAAAAATTCATGTTCTTCTTGACGCAACTAGTAGAAGAATTTATTACGAAAACAGTGAGGCAACAGTGTCATGGCAACGAAGTAAAATGAGGCAACCAGGGTAACAAATCGCCACATGTCGCATTCTGCCATGAATTGCTTCGCTTGTCCCCGTTGCCCTGAACCCATATAGAAAAATCATGATTTTTGGACTACGGCTCGAAAATCATGTGGGGCAACCAACCTTTTGAAAATTACCGAATTTATGAACACATAAGTTATAGCTAGATCGACGAACATCAAACTCTTAGTTTCAAGACATTGATTTTATAATTTTTATCCCACATTTGCTCGTTCAAAGTATAATAATTAGTAAGATCGTCACAAAAGTTTAAAGAATTAAAAAAAAAAAATACTACCTTCGTCCTAAAATTATTATCCACAGAAAAAAAAATACACAGTTTACGAAAAGTGTATTAATTACTGCTTTGATTTCTACGAAAACACAAAAAGGACACTTTTACCCTTTGATAATTAATTCTTGTTTCTTTTATTTTTGTAAATACTAATTTGGACTAAGGGTAACATAGTAATTTTAAACAAACCCAACTTTTATTTTTAGAAGTGGATAATAATTTTGGGACAGACAAAAAAGAAAAGATTAACACATGGTAGTAAGCAAAAGAGAAATCCAACTCCATTGCATGCATGATGAACAGATTTACATGTAATAAAGGATGGGCAGTGTTTTGGCTCAAATATAATTACATGCGCTTAAAACTAAAATACATGTTGTAAACACACTATAGAATAGATCAACATATATATGGAATATTAACGTTAGGTCATGAAAGACGTTGAGAACGTATGTAAGTGTTACCTATGAAATCGGCCGGTGTCTTGTTATTTGTAAATCTCCCAGTTGGGTTTCCAGACCCAAAATCTCTCCCATAGGGAGAAAAATTGGCTTTAACCAAAGTGTTTAGATTATTGTTAGCCCCTTGATCAACAATCGAGTCGCCAAATATAATTAGCCCCGGGACAGTCACATTTTTTGGTAGGGTTACCCGTGCTCGACCATGATCACCAAGAAAAACCAGGGAGATGCAGAAAAAGGTCAGTGAAAATCTAGTAAAGAGGAATACGATAGACTTAGTAGGCTGCATTATGATTTTTGATTGTGGGAAAGAAACAATGACACAAAAAATGAAAAAGAATGTAAGAGTGTATTATGAATAATAGAGTACTTATGCTTATATATATATATATACCCCTGCCATACAAATTTACTTCCATGTTGCATTATGATATAAGTGTGAGGTTTTTTCAAACAAGACATGTTTTAAAAAAATGTTTTATTTCTTTATAATATAGTTTCAGTGACTCATTGACTTGATATTAAGTTTGGGATTACTAACATTCATTATCATAGTTTAAAAATAGGTTTAAAAATCATGAAGAGGTTTAAAAAAATTTGTATTATAATGAACAATCATTTCATGTTTATGTGGCATGAAGATATCTAAAATTTTGAATAAGTTTATAAATTATTGCAATGCATGAAATTTGACAATTTTATAAGCTAACTAAAAATATATCTAGTGTTAATAGGTTTATATTATCATAAAGGTTTATAAATTAATAACATTTAAAAATGTGGTAATACTATAAATATTTGGATTAATTTCATATATCACCCTATTTTTCAAATCAATTTCATATATATTTAAAGTGCAACTATTGAATGCATGATGTACAATTATTTTTAAGCATGTTTGGATATATATGAAATTAATTTGAAAAGTAGGGTGATATATGAAATTGTCCTTAAATCTTCACGAGGTTTATCATATTTAATGCCCTTATGTCTGTATTTCATATAAGGTCAATTTAATAATTTTCTTGTTTATAATTCATAATACATGCATTGAAATCATTGCAATCATTCGTTTGTAAATTGGATAAATATGACATTTTGTGATTTATACAGATGTATACGGAGATTTTCTTTTCATATATACTACAGTAGTACAAAATATATGAGAAGCGAAAAATATGAGAAATTAATATCATGAGTAAGAAATAATCAATCATCTCAAAGAAACGTTTATATATCAATCCAAACATTATGAATCGCGCAACTGAGCGATTTTGGATACTCCGTGTGGATGCATGAAATAATTCATATATGTGCTGTTAATTAAGAATTAATTTTGTGTTCAAAAAATTAAGAATTAAATTGGATGCATCGACAATCTTAAATGCATTTAATTTAATTGATACATATAAGATGCATGAAATTGTATACTTATATGCATGATTCGAATCTTTAATTGCATGATTGTATCTAATCAATTCTGGCCAGAAACCGGCCCTTTAAGGTCGAGTTCACATTTTAGGGACTACTTCGAGAAAAAAGGATTAAAACCTGTCTAATTAAGATCAGTTAAAACTAGTCAAAAATTTAAAAAGGACTAAAACAGTACATGAATAACAACACAAAATATGCTTCTAGTTGCTTTGTTAGTTATAGAAATGACATGTCTTACTAATTGTTGGTATTAATATTAAGGTGACAAATTTTTTTTTATTTTGTTAAATATGAATATTTTTTGATATTTTTCTAATAAGGATAAAAGATTTGTTTTTCATTAATTATTGTTGACTGGGTAAACGGTCGCATATATTAAATAGGTTTAATAGGCGTATGTAAAATACTAATTAGCTAATCGGTAAATCTTTTATATTTAATTTTTTATTCCTCGGTTACAAACAAGTATTATTATTTTTTATTTATATACTTTTATAAATGATTTTTTTTGGTTTTAATTTACGCTCGTTTAACCCATTTATTCAACTCGCATCTGTTTAACCCGTCGCTCGTTTGCTCGCCGTTCGTGCGCGGCCGCCCGATTTTGCCACCTCTTACGGAATGCCAACTTTTGATTTATTTTGGAGGTAAGCAAAGATACAACCTACGTACATACTAATGCATGAACCAACGTAAGGAAGTGTGCATGGGTAACCGAATGTGGATTAAAACCACCTATTTAACGTAACACCCATATATGTCTCTTTGTACGCGCGTCGCCTGAGTTCTTTTGGGTAGCCATTATTCACATTGAGAACACGGGTTGTTGCTATATATATATGATTGCTTACTCGAGACAAATTGCGCGCATATAATCCTGAAGTATAACAGCTGTGGCCGGTGTAGATCTTTGCTGATAGATTGTACTTAATTAATTAGATGATGGACAGGAAATCGATGATATGGCCAGTATACATCTTTGCTGCAAAGTTGAGTCTGATATCGTAATACAGCGTGCTGTTTGCTCTTTTATTGATGTTATTATCAAATTTTGTTTTATAATTGTTGCTGATGATGTTCTATATTTGTTGGGATCATCTGCTACTGACTATATATTTTTAAACCGGCCAAGCCAATATATATCCTTCTATGCATCTAGGGAGATATTCTGTTACAACCTTTTAATCAGATTGCACAAAGAGGTACATAAATGTTTTAAGTAAACGTTGTGCACTTGAACAAAAACATAATGCTCTTACGATACGAAACTTATGCAGTTTTAAAAATATGATAACATGTTAAGCCTTTTAACGAATCTAAGTTAAGCTTGGTTAGAAACGAATATTAACGCAAAGATCACTGATCAGCGTCGATGTTCATTATGAGACACAAGATGTAACCATATTTGTTGTTATAAAACATTAAAGCCAAAAGTTATTAGCCATCATAATCAAAGTAGTTAGCGGATATGAAGGTCAGTTTAACCATATATATATAGCCCAGAGACCTATCATATCCAGGGACCATGCTTAATTAGTTGGAAATGAATCATACTATTTGTGCTTTTTTTATTCTATTAGTGATTACAACACGTAGCACAGAGATCACAACCTTTCTGCTTAGAGCATCTACAATGCATCAAGTCTTAAAAACTTGATGCATTTAATGTCATTATTATCACATACAATGAACAACTATGACTCTTATCAAAGACTTGGTATTCACCAAGTCTTTATGAAAAACTTCATCAAAAAGCTATACATGCAATGGCAAAAAGCTTTTAAAAGACTTGATAAAATCATAAAAAGTCTTTGAAAGACTTTTACCATTGCTCATGCTCTTAGACTTTGTATAAATGTATTTGCT
Organism: Glebionis coronaria; assembly: GCA_025667525.1. Lineage (NCBI taxonomy): Eukaryota > Viridiplantae > Streptophyta > Magnoliopsida > Asterales > Asteraceae > Glebionis > Glebionis coronaria. The sequence continues at coordinate 146,116,091 of CM046882.1, forward strand.
CACCCATACTTCATTTATATCACTCGAAAATGACGTTCCTTTTCTAGCATTGTAAAAGATAATGGTAGCATAATCATCATAGCGTCTTCAATTTGTTTGTTGCATAACATGCATGATAAACAAGTATATTAAAGATTTTTTATATCTGAGAATCTGGGATCATATTCTTCTCAGCAATGTTAGTATTTCATAAGGTTTTATGCGGTAATTGTCACTAAATGAGTTTCTTCTGTTCAAAAAAAATAAAAATCTGTCACTAAATGAGTATAAGGGTATAACTAAATCAGTATTATCCGCTACTAGCTGGATACTCCCGCGTTGCGGCTGTATTGGGAATTAATCTATGTTAGGATTGTTCAACTATAATCAAGATATACCGAATATGTAAATATATTGATGTGTATAATAAATCTGTCATCTGTGAGTTTTACAATCATATATACTACATATAAAGAGATTAGTATGTCTCTCATATTAATTATTTAAGAAGTACATATTCATATGCATACTATACAAGCAATTTATACTAGAAAGTTACACTACAAGAAAAAGTGTTTTTAATGACGAAAATATTTGGTCACAAAGAGTACTGATTTGGTCACCAAACGTAATTAGTGACCAAATATTGGTGGTCACCAGTGGTCACCAAAAGTCCGTCACTGATTACAATTGGTGACCAAACTAAGTTTGGTCTCCAAATAGTGACCAAAAAGTGGTCACTAAATGGATGGGGTAAATAGACCTTCAACATTGATGACCAAATATTCTGGTCACCAATCGGTTAAAGACCAAATATTCTGGTCACCAATCTGTTAGAGACCAAACTATGGTCACTATTTGGGTTGGTTAGTGACCAAAAAAGTCGTCACCATCCACAAAGTTGCCAACCCACAAAATACAACCCGGTTTCTTGGCAACCTGTTACTTTTAGCAAACCGGAAAACTAAAATTCTCAACTTGTTAACATAAGACAAACTTATCCAAACGAAAAAGAGAATATAATCGATGTCCATAACATCCAATTTATTATAGAAATACATCCGTGATTCTTAAAAACACATAATCTTTAAATCTTACAATTGGAACCAATTGCCTACCATATTATTATATGAATACAACATCCAACATGAATAAAGACGACACTTCTTAAAAACAAAATCTTTACTGCCCTTCATGTATGAAAAAGAAAATGACACTTGCCCGTAAGTCTACTCTCAAATGTATGAAAGTGAAACTCATTTCTTTCCCGCAATTTCTTTCCTGCAAATTCTTTACGTTCCTCCCTGCAAAGACAAAGACAAATTAGACTGTTTTCTTATGTCAAAAACTGATCAGACTATTTTCTTACCCGTTTATCTAAGAGCAATCCAAAACATTGCTTACACCTTATGGTAATAGGTAATGCTTCAACATTTGTTGTTTTGGTTAAACTAATATTGAAAGATAATGCTGTGTAGGTATGCCCTATTTGCAGTACCGAGGGCTTGACAACTAGCACTACTAGTTAATTTATACATTCATGATGGTTTCATCATTTGATGCAAACTCAAGGAAGTTATGGTTCCAGTATATTGTTCACTGTGTGAAATGACCATAAAATTATCATTCCTAACAATGTTTATTGGATGTCCAAAGCTAGTCTAAATTTCAGATATGTTCGCTATGCATGCATAATTTCAAGGTCAACCAAAATTTATCGACATCAAAAGTAATAGGTTACTTTAACATGAGTTTCTTTGACATGATTCGATGAATTTGATATGCACTTTGTGATAATATCCTTATGAACAGATAGGCAATATGTCACTATTGAGAGCGGAGCACAGACCTTAATACGTTACCTGACATTAGCCTTTTAGATGGTATTCTACGACTGTTGGTTTAATTACTACATATGCAGAAGCTGAAATGATATACAATTTTTGATGTTTTATGTAAGCTGAAATGAAACTTTTTGATGTACTATTTCAGGTCTATGTATCAGAAGACCTAGAGAGGGATCCACCAGAGGTAGTGGATATCAGAATTCCCATGTCTGCCTACATGGTGAGGATTCAGAAAGCTGTTATTGAGGTGGAGGTTTAATGCCAAGCAGATATCACCTAAAGAGAATACATTATTCTTGTTCATTCGTTTACTCTTGATATTCCTCAAACCTATTCAAATCACCACTAATCTAAGTCCTATCCAAACACTCCTTATCTTCCCCAAAATCAGCTAAATTCACACTATTCTTTTTGTTTTTATTTTTATTATTTTTGTTATCTTTTTTTAACGGAAAATATCCAATCTAAATAAGTGAGTATAAATTTGATAAACTTTGGAGATGCGAACTTACATTTGCTTGGGATTGGAGTCTAGATAAACGATTTATCTCTTTCATCATGAACTTTAATTGGCCCTTGAACTTTTTATTTTTCTTTCGAATTCGACGTTGCTTTTTCTTCATAACCTTCATATTGTCCTCTAAAGCATTTGCTCTTTCCTTTTCTGACTCGAAGTCCAATCTCAACTTTTCACTGCCCAAAATATTCCTTGTAGATGTAGAACGCCGTTTATTATGTCCAGGAATATATTTGAGTTGTTTCAAACATATCTCAGCCGGTGTCAACGTAGAGTTATCTTCTTCATTTCGTAATGCATTCTGCATAAAAAATAGAGTTGGTATAAACAACTTATGTATTAATTATGTAATTTTAAATCTCATGTAAGAAGTAGTGGAAATTACCAGAACTTTTTCAGCCTCCTCATTAACCATTATGTGTCTTTTTTCAGAATAATGCGCCATTTCATACTTTCCTATTGCTGTTACGTGTTTCCCTTTTCTCGTTTTCTGTTTTATACATATATCATAATACAATTACAAGAAGACAAAATAAGACATAAGTATATTAACTATTCATAAAATTAACTTACCATATAAACTATTCTTGGAACCGAAAGGCTTCCAACTGTGGGGAACTTTATTAAAGGATCTGTTTATCTTGTTTTTGGCGCTTATCTCCTGTGAAGTTAAAAGTTTAGACAACATTACAATTTGAAATATGTATTTTTTATCAACAGAATGTTAAGTAATTAGAAGAAGAAAAAAGTGAATTAGTAACCTGAAATGATTCACTTGCAAACCTTTCACACAAATTTACCCAATCACCGGTTTGTACACCATCCGGTAGATGCATCATTGCCGCCTCTTTTGTTGGATATTTTTTGAAATGAAGGTGCAATCTGTAATGCTTGTTCTTATGCTGGATAACTAGTTGTCGTTGCATAACACGTTCCATTTCTTCACATGTTTCATCATAGTTCGAGTTTTCCTATAAGTAAAATAACGGTTAGCAGCTTTATGAGATTATATACATATGACACATGCTTTACTATCGCACACAATTATATACTTATTAGTGAGCATTTTAAAAATTATACTTACTACGGATTTGGTAATTATGTCCTTCTTCAAAAGTTCTTCTTGCTTCTTCCAGGTTGTACCATCAAGTTTGGCGAACTTTCTCATTACACATCCTCCTTTGGTAATAAATAGTTGGCTGTCATCCCCAACAATCCGCCCTGAACATTCATCAACCTCAAATACCAAGTTCTTCTTACTCAAGCGGCTCTTTCTAGTTTCACCTAAAGCTCTAGTCTCTTTTCGAGTGATGGTCTTGCCTAAACACAATAATCAAAGAAAAAAGTTCAATTTTGTTAAAACACAATATCACACAATTACCACATACCATCTTTAAGTTACAAATGTACCATGTGAAGTTGAACCAATGTTCTCTTCATGTTCATCATCACTTGCGTCTGTCTGAGTTTCTCTAGAATCAATTTCATCGGCGTATTCCTGGTCATATTCCTCCTGGTCATATTCCTCCCCTTCATTCATAACTGCTTCAGGACTTTGACAAGAGAAATAATTCCTACTTTCTTCATTTTGTACCCAATTACAAATTTGTCGCTTTTGAATCGCTTGACTATGTGGAGCACCACTTCTAGTAAAAGACTTTTCAAGATCACGGGTACTTCCATCGCCAGACCAATGATTATTTAGACCACCAGGTCCACGAGTTCCTGGACCACAAGGCTCACGACTACTTAGCCTACCAGATTCACGAATACATGGCTCATGACTACTTGGCCCGCCAGATTCACGAATACTTGGCTCACAAGGCTCACGAGTACTTACACCACCAGGCCAATGAGTACTTAGACCACCAGGTCCACGAGTACCTGGACCACCATTCTCACGAGTACTTGGCCCACCAGGTTCACGAGTACCTTGACCACTAGGTTCACGGGTACTTCGATCACCAAGTCCACGAGTACCTTGACCACTAGTATGAAGATGAGACCTTTTTGAAACTCCTTTAGAGGCACCAAGCCGAGTCAGCCCATCCATCTGATCAAGAATAACACACTTTTCATTGCTATTGCTAACGTTAACAGTGAATAGCCATAACAAAGTTTTAAGTCTCACCTTGGGCTTCCCTTTTGTTTCAGTTTCTTTTTACTTGATTCATGCATCTTCTGAAATGGTTACTTAAACTGATAGTCTACAAATGGATTTATTCACAGATGAGTAGAGTGAGTAACGGAGAGCTGTATCGTGTGATTACACATATGATGCTATTAACAACTACTGGAAGTTCAATATAAGTTCTGAGTGCAGGCATGATGAAGAGTGTGATGATATCAGACAAGAAGTTGAATATAACCCATTGGCATTATGAATGAATTACCATCTTCTACAAGATGCAAACTCTTTTTTAACCCCTTATCCATCAAATCCTTACGGGATTTCCATGTATCTTTAGTCTTGCCTTTAATATTGAATAATGTGCCTGCACTACTTTCCTACACATTTTTAACAACATTCATGATATCAATGTTGTGTCTCAATTTTAGTTTAGCCCAATAATCAAGCTTGAAGAATATGATCTTTTTTCCACCCTTTCTTTCCTTCTAAACACTTACGCTTCCTTTTCTTAACAGGAGAATCATGCTCACTAATAGTACACTCTACATCATGCAGAAAGTCAAGTCCAGACATTGGTAGGACTGGTAACCTGGTTTCCCTAGTCCCATCGAAATTCTTTTTATCCTTACGCCACTGGTGTGAAATTGGCAAAAACATTCGATGCCCCATGTAACATATCTTTCTACTGTGATGAAGGTAACTGGATGATGTTTTATAAATGCATACTGGACACGCCTAATAACCCTTAACACTCTATCCAGATAACATGCCATACGCCGGGAAATCATTTATTGTCCACAACAGGGTTGCATGTAGCATAAAATTTTCTTTTGTTTGTGCATCATAAGCCTTAATACCACCCCATAAATCATTCAATTCGTCTACAAGGGGCCGTAAGTAAACATCAATATTGGTTGGTGCTTTGGGACCCGGAATCAACAGCGACATGAACATGTATGGGTCTTTCATACATTTCCATGGAGGAAGATTATACGCTACAATGAAGACGGGCCAAATGCTATACGGATTACTTAGATTACCAAACGGATTGAATCCATTTGTTTCCAACTTTAAGGGTATATTACGTGGATCCTTAGCAAATGATAGGAACTCTCTATCGAAATGTTTCCAAGCCACACTGTCCGCAGGATGTCTAGATACATTATCATCATTGACTCTCTTATCATTATGCCACCTCATATCATTAGAAACCTGCGGATCTATAAACAGCCTTTGAAGCCTAGGTTTTAAAGGAAAGAACCGAAGCACTTTTTGTGGCACATTAGGTTATTTTTTTTGAATCGATGTTCTTGGCACTTTGGACATTTGGTTAATGATTTGTACTTACCTCTATAAAGAACACAATCATTAACACAAGCATGAATTTTTTCTCCCCTGAATCCCAAATCACGTATGTACTTTTTAGCTTCATAATAATTCTTTGGAACCGAGGATGGAGAAGGGAGTGCTTTCTTAAATACGTTAAGTATATCGTTAAAAGACTTATTAGACCAACCATTTGTTGTTTTCACATGTAAAATGGAAACGATAAACGAAAATTTCGAATGACTTTGGCATCCCGTGTAAAGTTCTTGATGTGATTCCTCTGACAATCTACGTAGAGTTTCTAAATCTTTGTCTATAGAAGATGAAGATTCACTATTAGTCTTCCATTTATCACCCCACTTACTTTGACCTATATTATCTAACATTTCATCAAGGTCATCGTCTGCATCTTCGTTATTACCATTCATATTATCACTACCCACATCCTCATCATTGAATGATACCTCATCATCACTATCATCTGAAACATCACAAGAATCCCCATGATGTGTCCACACATCATAACCCGCAGAAATCCCATTTTGCATCAAATGTGAATAAACATTATTTTTCTTATGGCTACGAAAATATTACAAATTTTGCAAGGGCAAGGAATTTCTAACGACTTATTTTTGTCACGATAAGCGAATTTAAAGAAATCTTTCACACCAAGTTCGTATCGTGGGCCGGTTAACCTATGAACAATGTGCATCCAGGATTTATCCATTGCTATAGCAATATAAAAGCTCCTGAGAATATATGGTGTTACTCAATGATAGTGAAAAGTATGATTCTAGTGATAAAAACGTTTATCACTGCTACGACAAACTACTAACCTATATAAATCCTGTTATCCAGTTGTATACAATACACTATGAATCGAAGTCCTGATTTATATACACAATCAGAGCTGATCATATTTTCAGCATGTTATCAATATTATAGTTCAGACATCATTAATTTCATTATAAATGCAAAGATTTATACTTAAGGGCATACATCAGAGTTAATTATGCCAGATTCAAATATGAGAATACGGAGAAAAACAGACTATAATACCAGTGTAGAATTGGTGAAGTACCGGTTTCTTACCTGTTCAAGTTCAAGCTCAACTCTAATTACAAAACTAGAACTACTGGACTTAAGTTTCAAGTAATAATCAAGCTACACTACTGGACTTAATCTAATTTTGTGGCAAAATTATAGTATCATTAAACTTTAGTACTCAATTGACTTGATATTTTTAAAGTTCTTCTTGATTCAACTCGATATTTCAAACTCGCCTTGACTCAACTCGTATTCTCACTCACCTTGACTCGACTCAATATTCTCAAACTCGCCTCTCCATTTTTAAACTCTCATTCACTCAGCTCTATAATTCCAAAGTCCACCCTTTGACTCGGACTCGATATTCAAAAACTCGCCTTGACTTGACTTTATATTTCAAACTCGCCGTGACTCAACTTAATATCCTGAAACTTACTTTGACTCAACTCCGTCTTCTCATACTCGCATTGACTCAAAAAATTTTGAATTCACCTTGACTCTGACTTAACTATATACTCCACAAAAGTATATCATGATCCAACTACATGCATATCGAATATCTACTTAAGTAGCTTGATCATCAAATCAACAATACATTTTAAACACGAGTTATCAGTAACACAAAAACTATGCATCAAAGTCATGATTTGTATCATACCATAACCACGTATAAACAACATTTGAGCATATCATCTATTTTATAGTTCTATACAATACTCTAGCTCGTCAATGCCAAACTATAAGTGATCAAAATTTTATAAATCTCGACCTATAAGTAACATAGGCAAACTCACTTGACACGCAAATTCATATCGGCTAACAGAAGTGATATGACATAACAGGAAGCTTTCATTATAGCGAAGAACTAGTCATGGACTCGTAACAGTATTTTGAATGGTGTCGTTATACTATCGATTGAACTGCCTATATGTGTTTAAATCAAACTCCTACAATCAACAATATCACTTCAAAAAAAATAATACTTACTACGGATTTGGTGTTTGTTTATATGTGGGCTTAGGAGTTGATTTGATTTCGGCTTATATAACATAAACTTCAATTTTCCTTCATACATCAAGACTTTCGAGCTTATATAAGTTTATCATATCCTAACAAACTCATATAAGCTCAAATGTCTCAAAATAAGCAAGAAAATCAAAGCTTATATAATATAAACCGAAATCAAATTAACTACGTGTCGCCACCGTTTCTCACGTGCTCAATCAAATCCAAACACAACAATCGCACCTAAATAATTTTATCTAAATAAGCAATTAACTAAACTAATAAGCAACTAGTTACTAAATAAGCAATTGACTAATAAATAAGCAACTGATTGATAAATAAGCAATTAAATAAGCAACTAATGGATAAATAAGCAACTGATTAATAAATAAACAACTCATTGATAAATAAGCAACTGATTAATAAATAAGCTACTGATTAATAAATAAGAAACTAACTGATAAATAAGCAACCGATTGATAAATAAGCAATTAAATAAGCAACTGATTAATAAATAAGCAACCGATTGATAAAAATCGCACCTAATTTATGATGAATTCGTGATGCACGAATCAAATGGGAAAATAGAGGAGTAGATGCATTTTTTGGAAATAGAGGATACGGTGGTGAGAGCTGATCTATTTTTTTTATTTATCAAGGTATCCAATGGAATATTGAGTCCCTTTTATTACGATGGTGAGAGCTGATCCGATGTATTCTTTTTGGGCCAAATATTACGAGATGGTCCTCTTCTGGAATATTGAGTCCTTTTATTACTTGGGCCCATAGAGCTTTTTTTTCATTTTAACATAAACATCCGAAGTGTCACTTTTATAACTTGGACCTTAGAGCTTTTTTTTATTCTTAATTTTATCACTTTTATAAATTGTTGTTTTATATTTAAGCGACGATTTTTACTTATCATAAAAGTTTGTCAAAACAATTTTGCGACTTAAAAAGTAATTTTTGGTTTAAATTTGTGACCAAATAGTTTGGTCACCTATTTTTAGTATTCCAAATTGGTGACCAATAGTTTTAGTCACTATGATTAAAAAAATAAATTTTGTTAAAATAATGACCAAATAAAAATAGGTCACCGAATTTTCGTCGCTAAAAGAACTTTTTATTGTAGTGTTATATTTAAGTAACACAAATATATATACACATTGTACAAGCTAATATAGCACGTCGGTTACAAAACTTGAATTAAATGACGTCATTAAGATTATCTTCATTATTAATTTAATAAAAACATGTTAAAAAATGTTAAAGTTCAAAAAATTAATATTTAATGGCTCGCACTATACTTATTTACTAAATTTTTCGTCATGTGTAAAGTCGTTATCTAAAAGAAACATATAATTGAAGAATAGCGCTCGCCAAAAATATGATTACAGGATACCCGCCGCTGCATTGTACGGGTACCGTGCTAGTAAGTTTCTATTTATACTAGTCTAATGGTATGAAGAATCATTGTGTTGATTCATGAACCATTGTGACGGTTGGTAGTTGTAGTAACTGCCAAATAATGGTTTGTTTCTTACCTGCCTAATAACTGTCCTAACTGGGATTTGGGATTAACCTATTGGGCTGAGAAAGTCGGCCCAACATCACCCCCTTAATCACAAATGACATCGTGTAGATTCTGTAGTCTTCATTCTTCATTTAGTCTTTGTTCTAGCTTTCTTTAACACTCACTGCAATATTGATCAATTTTGTTTTGGAATTTTCTGCACTCTCTACAGTTTCAGGACTCCTTGCGGTTTCAGCACTCCCTGTGATTTCAGCACTCCCTGCGGTTTCAGCACTCCCTGTGGTTTCAGTACTCCCTGCGATTTCAGCACTCCCTGCGATTTCAGCACTCCCTGTGGTTTCAAGTTGTATCATCTCTTTTCAGTTAGAGCCGCCATAAGTAAGGTTGGCTCTAAGTCTTCTTCAATAAAGTTTGAGTGTTCTGTGACTTGATTCTTGTGTTTGTTTGGACATTCATAGGCATAGTGTCCAAGTTTGTGACATCGATAACATGTCACTTGAGATTTATCTCTTGTATCTTTTTCAAAAGACTCTCGTTCTTCCCTTTTATGATTGTTCTTACCTTGTTCTCGGCCTCGAGTCTGGTTAAGTCTTCCACGACCACATTTTCTGAATTGTTGGTCATGGTCTTCATGTTGAGAAAACATTAGTCCATATTGACTGTTTTCGTATTTCTCTTCTTTTCCCTTAATTATTTCTTCGTAGGTCTTAAGTCGACCTATTGCTTCTTCTAGAGTCATTTTGTCTAAATCCGAGTATTGTTCGATGGATGCAACGATTTGAAGGAATTTGTTAGGTACTGCATTTAAGAGTTTTCTAACTAAGGTCGAGTCCTCAAATGTGTGCCCTAAACTAGCAGCCTTGTTTGCCAGTGTTGTTATTTTTATTGCAAAGGTGTCATTTGTCTCGTCTTTCTTCATTTGTAGCATCTCAAGGTCAGATTTGAGCGTTTGTAATCTCGCTTGTTGGACTCTTTCTTCTCCCATATGCCTTATCTTTAACGCATTTCAAATTTCTTTTGAGGTTTTATGCTTCGTTATTTGAAGCAGTTGTTCTTCGGGTAATGATTGATAAAGATATACCATTGCAGTCTTATCTTTCTTATTGTCGATTTGGGTAGTCTCTGTTGGATCAACCATCTCCCATAAACCATTCGCTTCAAGAATGATTTGCATTCGAATTGACCATAATGAGTAATTCGTGGATTTTAGCATAGGACATTGAAATTGAGGGGTACGTATAGTACTGACCTCCTTTTTGAACCTTTTCCATCATCTCTTGTCATTATCTTAATTATCTTAATGATAGTGACCGAAAAGTTTCCTAATTAAAATATTTTGAAACTTATAGTGTCCAGAAAAATATGTTTATTTTCCCTAATGAGATCTCTAATGCCAAGTAGGCTATTTTAATTCTAATAGGCTTAAACTTTTATGTATATAAAAATTCCCTTGGAAATTTCTATTGTTTTAATAATGAATAAAAATAGGCTAGTGATTTACACACTCTCAAAAGTTATTTGTACACTCAAAATATGGGGTGTTTTGTCATTTATACCCTTACACCACTTTATAAAGTGTATAATTATTAAGGGTATAATTGTCATAACACACATAATTTGTGTGTGCAAATAATCATTTGGAGTGTGCAAATCAACTCCCATAAAAATAAGGTTAATTACTCCCTAAAATTATTCTAAAATATAATAAATAGTGAAAAACACTAAATTTTTTTATCTAAATGTATTATTTAATAAAATCTACTTATAATTTTTAAGTATGATCTACTAAATAATCTAAAAGAATTTATAAGTTTTCTATATTTTTTTAAAAAAAACTTACAAATAATAAGATGGTGGTAAATTTGGTTTTAATAAAAAACCTGTTTGGGCTTTTTGGCCCGTTGACCCTTTGATGCAGAAATCTATGCCCAGTCCAATATGTGGGTACAATACCCGGTTTATTGTCCTTGTGTAAGATGTATACACACGATTAACCAAATACGAATAACATGATGGATTAAACCAAAAAAAGATTAGATTAAGATGATGAATAAAGAGAAAACAAAAGGGTTGTGATTTCCTAGTGAGAGAAACACATGTGGTTTCTCTCTCTATAATCTATGAAATGGAAAACACACACACACAAATGAGGTGCTTGGTTCCTTTTATACTACAAGTGTAAGGTATAGAAGGCCTTCCTCATTTGTGTGTTCGGGACTAATTCCCGTTACATACATAACATTATACTAGAACTCTCAACACCATTATGTAGCATTTTTAACGAGCTTCGCAACGGTATATTATATGACCATCACTTTAAATACTTCTAACAATCTCCCCCTAAGGGGTGGTCATGTAATATGCGACTTCACTTCTTTGGTGTTGTTGACTTTGAAGCTCGCTGTCTTGAGAGTTCCTTCATAGTTCCTTTCATGACTTTTGATCTTGGATCTTTGATCTTTGTCTTGAATTGATCTTAAAACTTTGCCACCTTGTGTTCTTGTGTCTTTCCCCATATACACAAACTTTGATTTGAGATGAAGGCTTGTTAACAATCTCCCTTGACCATCAGAGTAGCGGAAGTCTTTGTCTTTAGATGTTCTTGAGCTTTCTTCATTTACATGAGTATGTGGCCACGAATTGCTGGTAGCCGTTCTCATTACTTGAGCATCTCGAAAGATAGTTCACAGTAAAGATTGAATCATGCAGTTCCCTTCTGCTGATTAAGTCGTCAATTCATTTCCTTTAACAAGTTTGAATCAGTTAAGAACCAAACCATTGTTGCTTTCCAGTTGACACAAGTTTGATTCGTATAGAATCTCACAAGTTACCTACCACATGATGTTTGATGATGACATTGTAAGGATTTCCATTCGTCACAGTAAATACTAAGAAGTATTACTCTGAATGTTCTGGCAAGATTATAAGGAAATTGCGTCGAGACCTGGAACGCGTTTGAATCAAGAAAGAATCAAACTACGGTTGCTTTCCAGTTAAGATATGTTTAATTCAAGTGAATCTTACATATGACCTACCGCAATGCTATTTGATGTTATCACTGGAAGGATTTCCATTCATCACTGTGAATACTAAAGAGTATCACTCTAAATGTCTGGCAATATCACAAGGATAGAGCGTAGGACTCTGTAAATTATCGCTTGTGTTCTAATGATGAAAAACAATTGATATATGGAATAAGTGTCCTAATGAGATTTTTGATGAATCTCGTTGGCTCTTGACTCTATAAGTGCACGTTTATTTGGTGATCGGAGGTTGGAGCAGACTGCCACCTTTTCAAAATCTACTATCTCGGAGTGAGAAAGTTGATAGAAATGAGTTGAACTCCGTGAAAATAAAACAAACTTCTTTTGAGAGAAGCTTGAGTAGGCTTGGAAGGGTTGTGCATTGCATCACTGGGTCCATGATGCTTTGTCTTCAGTATCAGAAATCATCAAAGTGATTCTGATAAATAGATGTATTGACCCGGTTTCTACCTAAGTTGTATGGAGGGATATTTGTTTTCACCCTTTATCCTTACATTTCTTTTTCATTCTTCAACCCCTTCAATGCTTACCAAGACGTCATAACTAGAACCTTGTTGTGATTGTTCCAGTGCTAGCTTAAGTCATTAGTAGGCATTTTTCTCGTACACTCAACTACTCCATCTTTCCTAAGAACATCTAAATTCTAATGGATTGTCCCTGGGAAGATCCCCCGGTTCTAGTAGGATCATAGGACGAATACCTAACCACCTTTTGACACCAATACCGTCGTGAATTAATGTGTTGAAGGGTATTGACATCGTAACTAGAAAAACCTGTTGAAAAGGCAATCAAGGTGTTGATGAAATCAATGTTTACACCTTGAAAGTTTTCTATATCACCAAAACGCTCCCCCTACATATGTGCATCATAAAAGGAAAGGTTTTTGCACATATTAGGAAGAGAAAGCACTTATATCAACGATCTTATCCAAGATAACACATTTTGAACACATTTTAATCACTATTCTCCTCCTCAAAAATTGCATGAGATTGAAATTTTTGTGAAACTAGTGATAAAACATGGAGAGAATAATGTTGCATGAAAGTGTGGAGCAAATGTTCATCAAATGTTTATACCCCCCCCTCGAAAAGAAATTCTAATTAAAATAGGGGGAGTATATGAGCACACAGTTTTGAAATACTTTGAAAAATTATGCTCAAAAACCCGAGAAAACGTAATTCCCCTTTGTTAAGGAATAATGTACATAAATGAGCATTTTCCTTGTGTTCATGAGCTTAAAACTTTGAATGTTTTGATATAAGCCCATGACCGAGAAAAATTAATTTCTCGTTGTTGAGGATAAGTCAAAGACTTTCCTTTTTTGGGGAACGGGTTATAGTCTGACACGTGACTATAAGCCATTATGAGAAGAAAGTAGAAAAGACATGTTTCAAAAAACATTTGAACTCTCATTCGAACTTTATGTACGTACCCGTGTCGTTATTGAGCGACATTTCTAAGTACGTCCATATTATCGATGCTGAAAGACATGTCGGAGAAGAATATTTTTGGTATTATTGAAAGTTTTTCGCATTTTTTATTTTGTTTTTATTTTGTTTTTATAGGTTTTATATTTTTGTATTTTGATTTTCTGATAAATATATACAAGGTTACTGCGAATGTGCAAGACGTTCAAGTTCACCTGGAGTGAAACTACGCATACCAAGTCGACGAACCAAGAATTCAAATCTGTCTTGAGATAGAGCTTTGGTGAAGATGTCGGCTAGTTGGTAGTCCGTCTTGACAAAATACAATTCGATCGTTCCTCCTTCCACATGCTCCTTTATGAAATGGAATCGGACAGCTATGTGCTTTGTCTTGGAGTGTTGGACCAGGTTGCAGGATATGGCTATGGATGATTGTGAATCACAATAAATAGGTACTTTGTTAAAGTGAAAGCCATAATCCGTGAGTTATGTTCTCATCCAAAGGACTTGAGCACTGCACACGGATAGAGACGCATATTCTACTTCCGCGATGGACAACGCTATGCAATCTTGTTTTCTAGAGGAGCAGCTCACTAGCTTCTCGCCTAAGAATTATGCTCCACCGGAAGTGCTCTTGAATGTATCATGACACCCTGCATGGTCGGCATCTGAAAAACCAGTTATATTAAAACCAGAATCTTTCGTATACCAGAGACCCATGTGAATGGTTCCCCGGAGATAACAAAAGATCCTTTTAACCTCCTTGAGGTGCTTCTCGGTTGGCTTAGCCTGATACCGAGCACATAAACAAGTAGCATGCACAATGTTCAGTCTGCTTGAGGTTAAGTACATAAGGGACCCGATCATACTTCGGTATCTTGTAGCATCTACAAATGTCCCTTTCTTATCCAAATCAAGCTTGTGTTTAGTGTCCATTGGAGTACCAATAGGATCACAGTTTTCCATTCCAAACTTCGTTAGAATCTCGAGAACATATTTGGACTGATTTATGAAAATACCACGGGGGATTGGTGAACTTGGAGACCAAGAAAAAATATAATTTCCCCCATCACGGACATTTCAAATCGGCTTTTCATAAGGTCGGCAAATAATATGGAATATTTTAGGTTTGTAGAACCAAAAATTATATCATCTACATAGACCTGACCAACCAGGATGTCGTTGCCGTAGTGCTTGATAAACAACGTTGGTTCAATGGTTCCTTTGCTGAAGTGATTTTGGAGAAGAAATTATGATAATTCGTCGTACCATGCCCTCGGTGCTTGTTTCAAACCATAAATTGCCTTTTTCAACTTGTAGACATGGCTTGGATGTTCGGTGTTGATGAAACCTTCAGGTTGACATACGTACACATCTTCTTTTAACGGCCCATGCAAGAAAGCCGTCTTCACGTCCATTTGATACACAATGAATGATTTGTGTGAAGCGTATGCTAAGAAAATCCTAATGCTTCCATTCGAGCAACCGGGGCGAAGGATTCTGCAAAATCAATTCCCTCCTTCTGTTTATAACCTCTCACAACTAACCGAGTCTTGTTCCTAATAACCGTTTGCTCTTCATCCATCTTGTTTTTAGATAACCATTCCAGGGTAAGGGGATCGATATTGTCCGGGCGTGGTACTAACTCCCATACATCAAGCCGGATGAATTGATTGAGCTCTTCTTGCATAGACTCAATCCATGATGCGTCGGTCATTTCTTCTTTAACAATTGCTGGTTCCATTGTGCTGACTCATAGTGCATAGATACACATATCACCATCGGTACGAAGCTGATTTCATGTCGAGACTAGTCGGGAGAGATTGCCAATCACTTGAACCAAAGGATGATCCTTAGTTCATTTGTGTTCATGTGGAAGTGTATGAGAAACTTGATGCGAGCTTGACGGATCCACACATGGTGTTGAAGGCTGAGCGGAACTTGTGGAAGCCGCAAATGGGTTAACAAACTCATGTTCGTTTAGCATCGCATTGTTCGCATTTTCAGCAACGATTTCATTCTAAAGATGAACATGATTAGGGATTTGCTGAAAATGTTGTTGAGCCGCGTCAGCAGTCTGAGAGGTGGTTGGAATGTTTGGAGTCGATATGGTTGAGGTTGACGTAGATGGTGCAAAAAAGGATGTCGTTGGTGTAGATGCAATTGGAGGTTCTAGAACTACCGTAGCAGGTGCAGCCGGGGCATTTTGAGGAACACCAAATGACGAAGGACCCTCCATATATTTATCACAAATTGGCCCAAATAAAACTTCCAAGTCACGTTCCAAAGGTTGTAACGATGAGATTGCTGACGGTGCAAATTGAAGCGCGTGTCCTGAACTTACGTGTCCAGAAGTCGGACCTTGAAGCTCGGGAAGTGAACTTCTATGTTGATATGCCATTCTCGAGAGTTCATCAAAGGTGACATTCATAGTCTCCATTACCTTTCTTGTCCTTCGATTATAAATCTTGTAAGCACAAGCAGTTGAAGAATAACCAATGAAAAAGCCAATATCACCTTTAGGTTCAAGTTTACCGATATCTTCACGATCATTCTTCGGATAACATAATGCACCGAAGACATGTAGAAATGAAATATCCGGTTTTCTTCTATTAATGATCTCATAAGGTGTTTTGTTGAATTGGGTGTGAATAATGGAGCGGTTTTGAGTATAACATGCAGTTGCTATAGCGTCGGCCCCAAAGAAATAACGGTGCACTGGAGGAGAGAAGCATCTTCCGAGCCGCTTCAACTAACGTACGATTCCTCCGTTCCACAACCCCATTCCGCTCTGGAGTTCTTACAGCCGAAGTTTGATGAGAAACCCAACTTCATCAAAATAAGCTTTCAGTTGCTGATTGGTGAACTCTGTGCCGTTATCCGTTCTTACAATGATGACAGGGGCTTGAAGTAGCATTGATGTTTTCTTCAGGAAATTAATAATTACACCAGGGGCTTCATCTTTTGAAGCAATAAAATGAACCCATGTGTAACAAGAATAATCATCCACAATTACAAGGACGTACCGCTTTCCATTAATGCTTTTGATTCTCATTGGGCCACATAAATCCATATGTAGGAGATGTAACTATTCGTGGAGTTTGGAACAAGTTTGGGTTTGTGAGGCTTCTTCTTGCTCTTACCTTGCTCACAAGAAGGACAAATATGGTCTTTTGTATATTTGAACTTTGGAAGACCGGTAACGAGATTATCTTTCGCAAGTTGGGTGATGGCATCGAAATTGAGATGAGATAACCTTTGATGCCATAACCATGACTTTGTTGATGTGGCTCGGGCCATGAGACAAATTGGAGATGCAACATACATTTGAAACAGATCAATGGTGTAAAGGTTGGTGGTACGATTATCTTTCAACAAATTAATTCCTTCAAGATCTCTTACAAAACATGTATGACTTCTGAAAGCAACTTTCAAGTCAGCGTCACAAAATTGCCCAACCGAGAACAAATTGTGTCCTAGACCATCAACAAAAGAGACTTTAGTGATGATTATATTTCCCCAATGAAGATCAGCATAGCCTAGAATTGCAGCAACATGATCATTTCCAAATCGAACAGTTCCCATGAAACGCCATACAAAGTTCTTGAAAAGGATTCGATTCCCAGTCATATGTTTGGAACAGCCTGAGTCCACGCACCAGAGACAAATTTCAATAGCCTGCCAATGATAAGAGAAGAAAATATTTTGCCAACCGATGAAATAGGTTCCTATAGGGTTAGATGATAATTAAGCCTTATCACATACCGACATTTTACTCTCAGTATGAGATCTACTAGTGTTGATAATTTTGCCAGTACAGTCAAAATTTCTGCCAGTATGCAACCATTTAGAGGTGAATCAAGGGCTACTAGGCTTAGCAAGACTTTTTTTAGACCCAACGTGCGTACTTTTTGGAGCATACATAATACTAAGGTTTTACCCCAAGTATAAATCTTATCGTCCGAATATTTTCGAATTGATTACCGATCTAAAGTGTGACTCAATCGTCTTTTGGTGAACAAGAGAATGGTTTGGTTTTGTTTATCTGATTTTAAACTAATAGCAAGTAATTTAAATGTCGTTGAGTAAAGTAGAAGTTTAAAGATTAATACTAAAATGACGAGTTAAAATAAATGCTTGTAAACTTAAAGGCAATATTAGAAAAGTACTAGCACACTAAATAAAACTAACACTTAGAAATTTTGCAAAAACAAGAAACTAACCCAACGTAAAATTCCCAAATCGGAATCTGATCAGAAAGTGCAATAAATGAAGCTGATCGGAATGTTGGAAGTGGTGCAATCGGAATATGCCAAAATAGGTCCAGATCGGAATATATTCCGATCTGGTGATCGGAATGTTGGAAATGACTGATCGGAATACTGAACAATAACCCCAATCAGAATAATTCAAGTGTCCTCGTTGGAATATCAAACAAAGGGTCCAATCGGAATGGTACAAACAGCTCTAATCGGAATGCTGAAAAAGGAATAAATCGGAATGTGGGATAAAGTATACAATCGGAATATTGTGCAAAACCTCTAATCGGAATATTCAACAAAGGGGCCAGATTGGAATATGAAACTAACTAATCCGATCACTACGATCGGAATATTGGGGATGCTAATCGGAATATGCAGAAACCCTTTTCCGATTTGACAATCAGAAAGAAGGGTGAGGAAGCTTGGTCGGAAAGCTGCGATCGGAAAGGGGTTTAGACCCTTTCCGATTTGTGTGGGATCCGATATTAGGCTAGTAATAAGCTATAATGAATAAGCTCACACCAAACCTAGAACGAATCAATAATGAAACAACTTAAATAAGCACAATCAACAACTTTTCCTAACTTTAAATAAGCAAACTTATAAATCAAATGATAAAAAGATGAACTTTTTAAGAAACTTTTAAAAAGTAAATAAGCTAGTCATGTAAATAAGCCAATACGCACAAGAATCTTAAAGCTTAATCAAATGAAAGCTTATGTAGGAACAAAAAGATTAACTTTTTAAGCACAAAACCATTAAGATCAACACGGATTTAATGTGATTTGCACCAAAATCAATCTAAAATCAAAGAAAGGTAGAATGAGATTAAGGATTAAAAGCTTAACTAGAACTTGATTAATGAAATAAGCAATACATAAATGTTTAATCTTGAAAGATTAAAAGAGAAGATGAAAACTTAGTGAGAGAAAGTTTAGAACTTTCTCTCTCTAAAAACTAGAAAGAAAAGTGAAAAATGAAAAACTTAAAAATTAAAGACTAACTCCCTCCTAATGTGTATTAGGAGGGTATTTATAGGGAAGGTGGAAGGAGTGCATGTGTTGCATCTTCTTTCTTTCTTCACGTCTTCTCGACTCGATTTAATTCTTTTGTCTTTCTCGATGTTGTCTCGGGAATATTTAAACTCGTCTTAACATTTCTTCATTTATTTAGACTCGAGTTCTTCGACTTCATTAAACATCCATCTTTAGACTTGTTCTTTGATAAATCTTCAGAATAGGCCTTGGACTTCCGTTCTTTTCTGCACTCTTGATATTTTGACTTCGTTTTTTCCCCTTTTCTTCGATAAAAGCCCGTGAAAGCCCGTGTTTTCTTCTTTTTTCATTTTTTGGTCCTAAAACACAATAAAAACACAAACCACGCATAATTCCGACTTTTACGACATAAATCACACGTTTTGGTCTTGTTATTATTGGAAATAAGTGGTAAAAGGATAAGTGTTTTCACACTTATTAAATCCCCTACACTTGACCATTGCAATGCCCTCATGCAATGCATTAATTTTAAAGCACGGTTTACATTTTCCATCATATATAACCCACCTTGGCCTTTATTAAATACTAAACATAAAAAGATAGAAACAAGTAAAGAAATTAAAAACTTACATTGGGTTTTGGCTGCCATGAACGTTTATCATCCTCAAGTTTCACGTTCCCCATACCAAGCTTAAAAACGAGATCATTATTATTATAAGTTAGCAAACTATCACGAACTCATGTGGGCCAATTATTCACTTAGACTCCCTTATTCCTAGGTGTATCTCTTATATTTTATTTTTGTCTTGAATGATCACGAAGATGCATTGTTTGACTTATTTTGATAGTTATTTAGGTCGAAAATAAAGTGAACGATTTAATCAATAGTTAGCTAAAGGACAAAATCTTTTAAAACTGCTGCTCGGGACCTCATAAAGTTCATATCTTGGCATAACTCGCTTCACGATTTGAGACCTTTCTCGGACCGATATTTGGCAGCGACTTCATACTTCAAATCTTTGAGAGACGTTCTTGAAATTATGGTCTTCTCTTCATAATAGGAATTTCTTCACTTGAAGTTTTGAGAGATTCTTCATATTTGGACCACGACTTCTTTATTTTTCTCTAATCTTTATTTTGGACTTTGATATACAACGATCCGCCTCCTTTTAGGACTTGGATCTATTTATCCTCATACCTTGTTAGGGCCTTTTTGGATAGACTTCTCCATGATCTTTAGGGGAGTATTTGCTTTTCGTCGTGTGTCTCGATCCTTCATATTGATTTTCTATAAATGATTCTTCACATCACTTTTGGATCTTTAGCAACAAAATGTAGCCCTCATGCCTTGTTAGGGCCTTTTCGGACTCGCCAATCTTCGCATCCCGCTTCAATAAGTTATGCCTTGGCTATGAACTCTAATCCGTACCGAGCAACTTTTAAACGATCTTGGGCTAGAAGCTAAGTAACCTTTTAAATCGTACAACCTTATTTATTGCAGATAATTTATTAACAAGCGAAGGGAGAATAGGCTTATAATTAACTCACATAAATTCACGAAAGAATACCAAACTTATAATTGACTCTATCATCTCTCGTTCTCCACAGTTTAAAATCTCAAGGAATGAGATTCGTGGATGCTTAGCCTATTAAATCAAAGTTTTGGGTTTTCGAGTCATCTATAGGATCTTGCAAAATCTTAGACTTTTTCAAGTTTAGAATTCGCATTTTAAAGTTCCCTTGATAAACAACTCTCTAGGATCAATTATAGGAACTTGCGAAAAGTTCTTGTTCTTAACCCGTGAGAGTTAAGACTTTGGCGTTTTATAGCTCCCTATATAAAAGCCTAGCAAAACTTGACTTAAACACGTTAAGGATACTAGCTAGAGTAAACTTAGATAAGTAAACTCGGGTTGAGTCAAAATGTTCACGACTAAGAAAAATTTAAAACCACTTTATTTAAGCAAGGAAAGAAAATAACCATAATGAAGAAAAATACCACTATACAACTAGGCCAAAATAGATTTAAAATTTTGAAAAATGTCGAAAAATCAAATTTTCCGGTTAATAATGAGGGCAAATTCATGGAAAAGACCACTTACTTCGATAGAAGTCCCCCCTACACTTGATATAAACATTGTCCTCAATGTTTAAGCATGTGGGAGTAAACTCCCCTAAACTTAGGACATTGTGCACTTTGTTTAAATCTTGCTAAGGAAAAGACAACTATGGTGAATTCAATGTGAACATATAAAATAAGAAATATTGAATCACGAGAGTTTAGGATAGAACTTGGAAGATGAGAACACGGTATCACGGTTCGTCAAAAGTCATCAAGGTGGATCTTTGAAGCTTTAATCCCTGCACAACACAAGAAACAAGACAACAAACACATACGAGGCTCCCCTACACTTATTATGAAAGCAGTAAAGGATAGATCACGGGTTGCCTCCCGAGAAGCGCTTGTTTTTGATAACCGAGTCACGAGCCTGACTCGACCCAAATTTAGTTCATGGGGAACGTGGTGAGGGATGGAATCATCTCATGAGAGATGTCCTCACCAAAGTACAGCTTCAAACGCTGGCCATTCACCTTGAAATTGGGCCCATTTGGCTGAGAGAGCTCAATGGTCCCATATGGAAAGACTTTGGCAACGGTGAATGGACCAGACCAGCGGCTCTTCAACTTGCCAGAGAAGATCTTCAACCGAGAGTTAAAAAGTAAGACTTGATCACCAACGTGGAACTCTCGGTTCTTAATCCTTGCGTCATGAATGATCTTGGTCTTCTCCTTGTAGATCGGCGAGTTCTCATAAGCTTCATTCCACAGTTCATTTAGCTCGTTGAGTTGAATCTTGCGATGATCACCGGCTTTGTTGATGTCGAAGTTAGCCAACTTCAAGGCCCAGTGCGCCTTGTGTTCCAGCTCGATGGGGAGGTGGCATGCTTTCCCGTACACAAGACGATAAGGCGTACAGCCGATCGGGGTCTTATAAGCAGTACGGAAAGCCCACAGAGCATCATCTAACTTATCAGCCCACGCGGCACGATGCTCTCCCACAGTACGCTCCAAAATTTGCTTCAATCCACGGTTGGAAATCTCGGCTTGCCCATTGGTTTGGGGATGATAGGCGGTGGAAAGACGGTGGTTAACACCATACTTAGCCATGACTCTTGCAAATTGATCATTGCAAAAATGAGTCCACGGTCACTGATAATAGCACGAGGAACGCCGAATCAAGCAAAAAGCTGCTTTAAAAAGTTCACAACCACCCTCGCATCGTTCGTAGGGAGAGCCTTAGCTTCAACCCATTTAGAAACGTAGTCAACGGCTACGAGGATGTACTTGTTCCCTTTGGATGATGGAAATGGCCCTATAAAGTCGATGCCCCATACGTCAAAGATTTCACATTCCTGTATGAAATTTTGAGGCATCTCATCCTTATGTGTGATCTTGCCTTGGCGTTGGCAAGCATCACAATGCTTAACCATTTCGTGAGCGTCACGATAAATGGTGGGCCAATAGAATCCAGAGTCAAACACTTTCTTAGCGGTGTAGTTGGGACCAAAGTGACCACCGGTGGGTCCTCTATGGCAAGCATCAAGGATTTGCAAAGCTGCCGGTCCATCAACACAACGACAAATGATCAGATCAGCACATTGTTTGAATAGATAAGGGTCATCCCAAAAGTAAGTCTTAACATCATTCAAGAACTTCTTCTTTTGTTGGGATGTTAACCCTTTGATGAGAATACCACCCGCTAAGTAGTTTGCAATGTCGGCAAACCACGGGGTGTCATCAAGATTGAGATTTATAGACATTAAGGTCTCAAGGGGGAAAGAGTCATTGATCTCTTTGTTCGGATGATCCCCTTGATATGGATCCTCAAGTCTGCTCAGATGATCCGCGGCTAGGTTTTCGGCACCCTTCTTGTCACGAATTTCAATGTTGAATTCTTGAAGGAGTAAAACCCAACGAAGAAGTCTTGGCTTAGAATCATGCTTAGTCATCAAGTACTTCAACGCGGAATGGTCCGTGTATACGATGGTGGGGGATAAAACAAGATAGGGGCGAAATTTTTCAAAAGCATAGACAACAGCTAAAAGCTCTTTTTCGGTTGTCGTATAATGCAATTGAGCCCTTGTCATTGTTTTGCTAGCATAGTGGATTGGTTGGAAGTGTTTATTCACTCTTTAGCCCAAAACCGCACCAATAGCAAAGTCGCTAGCATCGCACATCAACTCAAAAGGCAGCTCCCAATTAGGGGTAACCAAGACCGGTGCCTTAGTTAGCTTATCCTTAAGAAGATTGAAGGCTTTGATACACTCTTTAGAAAAGATAAAAGGAGTATCTTTTTCCAAGAGGTGGGTCATCGGGCGAGCGATTTTTGAAAAATCCTGAATGAATCGACGATAGAAGCCCGCATGACCCAGAAAACTTCTCACACCCTTCACGGTTGAAGGTGGAGGTAATTTGGCTATGACATCTATTTTAGCACGGTCGACTTCAAGACCGGCTTTAGAGATTTTTTGTCCTAGCACAATGCCTTCTTTTACCATAAAATGGCATTTTTCCTAATTCAGAACAAGGCGAGTGTCTTCGCACCGCTTAAGCATACGTTCCAAATTGGCAAGGCAAGAAGAGAAGGAATCCCCAAAGACCGAGAAATCATCCATGAAGACTTACATGGTTTGCTCAACCATGTCATGGAAGATAGCCAACATGCACCTTTGGAAAGTCCCGGGGGCATTGCATAAGCTAAAAGGCATCCTTTTGTAGGCAAATGTGCCATAGGGACAAGTGCATGTTGTCTTCTCTTGATCTTGGGGATCGATGGGTATCTGGAAATAACCCGAGAAACCATCAAGAAAGCAGTAATATTCATTACCCGCTAAACGTTCAAGCATTTGGTCCATAAAAGGAGGAGGGGAATGATCCTTTCTCGTGGCATCATTGAGTTTGCGGTAGTCTATACAAACTCTCCACCCAGTAACGAGACGGGTAGGAATCAACTCGTTGTTTGCATTGGGCACAACGGTGATGCCGTCTTTCTTAGGCACACAATGGACTGGACTAACCCATGGTGAATCCGAAATAGGGTAAATCATACCCGCATCAAGAAGTTTGATAACCTCTTTTTTGATGACTTCATGGATTTTAGGATTCACCCTTCGTTGGCTTTGAATGGTGGGCTTAAAGTCGTCCTCCATGAGAATTTTATGTGTGCAAAAGTGAGGATCAATTCCGCGAATGTCGGAGATTTTCCAAGCGATAGCTCTTTTATGCGTCTTCAACACGGCGATGATTCGGGATTTTTCTTCTTCTTTCAGGTCCTTCGCGATGATGACCGGTAACTTCTTGTTGTCTTCAAGGAAAACGTACTCAAGATGAGGAGGTAGGTCCTTAAGCTCAAGAGTGGGAGGATCCTCAATAGATGGTGAAACTAACGATGGATCATCATTAGTCACCTCTTTAGGAGAAGGAGGAGAAAACGGGTCCTCATTGAGAAGTCTCTCAATAGTACGAATGTCTTCATCCCAATCGGTGGACGAATTATCATTCTTAATATCGAGAGGACCCAAGCTAGCTTCGAAATCATCCAAGTCACATTCTCCAAAAGGAGTCAATGCCGGAGCAATTGAGGCAACGGTCTCAACATTGGGTAGAGAAGAAAGAGTACTTTTGCAAGCATCATGAAAATGTTCTTCACAAGCCTCATCGAGAACATCAATAGCATTAACACTCTCATACGAATAAGGTTGCTTAGAAATCTTACCCATGTTGAAGACAATTTTATCGTCACCAACTCTCATGATTATTTCGCCCGCGGCTACATCAATGAGAGTGCGACCGGTCCTCAGGAAGGGACGTCCAACGATTAATGGAATACGGGGATCCATCTCGTAGTCAACGACGACAAAATCCGCCGGGAAGGTGAATTTGTCAACGCCAACAAAGACATCTTCGGCTATCCCCACTGGATAAGCAACCGTACGGTTGGCTAATTCCAAAGTCATTTTGGTGGGGACTAGCTCGGGGAGAGATAATTGCTTCCAAACACTTAAAGGCATTAAGTTTATACTGGCACCTAGATCGGCTAGGGCCATGCAATTCTCTACTCCCGGGAAGTTGCAAGGAATCAAGAAGCGACCCGGATCACCAAGTTTGGTGGGCAATTTCCTTAAGAGAACGGCGGAGCAATTCTCATCAAGTTGGGTCTGAGCAATGTCAAGAAGCTTCTCCTTGTCACTTAGAAGATCTTTAAACATCTTAGCGTATTTGGGCATGTGAGCGAGAGCCTCGGCAAAGGAGATGTTAAAATTCAATTGTTTAAACATTTTGAGAAAGTTTGAAACTTGAATATCATCCTTGCTCTGTTTCTTCTCTTTCCTCAACCTTGAAGGATAAGGTATATTGGATGAAGAAGAAGGCTTTAGGGAAATAGGATCACTCACAATCACGGGTGGTGGGGAAATGGGAGTAGAAGGCAAAGGAGGTGGGGAAAGTTGCTCTTTTTCCTTGTTCATAATCACGGGTGGAGATGTAGGAATCTCGGGTTCCATATAACCTTTTCCACTATGAGTGGTGATTGCTTTCATCTCCCCTCTTGGATTCGCAATGGTGTTACTCGGAAGAGTACCCGAAGAAGAGGGTTGATTACCTTGGATGAGCGAACCAATCATATCACGAATGTTAAGCGCTTGAGTGCTGAAAGAATCTCTGATGTCTGCACGAATTTCATTGCTTTGTTTTGCCATGTCATTCCTTAGCTCGGCTCGAATATCGCTCCCTTGTTTCGCCATTCTCCCTTCAAGTTGATGACTTGACTTTGAAGATTCGTCACCATCTCTCGATTAGTCTTCATGAACGTCTCGACGTCTTGATTCACTGCCATCGGTTGATTGAGAGGTGGAGCTTGGTAAGCTTGAGAATTTCCTTGAGTTGGATATGGGTTTCTTTGGGATTGATATTGATTGTTAGCACGAGGTTGGGATTGGTTGTTTCGGTTATAGCTTTGTTGTTGGTTTTGGTTCTGAGGAGGGAAACCGGGTGGAGTAAGATAATTGTTTGAACGATAACTGAGCAAGCTACGGTCTCCTTGAGGGCGAGCTTGATAGCCTCCCGTGGGATAAGTACCGTAAGCCGCGTTAACGTTTTCAGAAAAATTGCCTTGGGTAGAAGGACAATCATTGTAAGAATGAGGACCACCACATGTGTCACAAGAAATAGCAACGGCTTTAGCTTGTTGAAAGTGGTTTGTGGCCATGGACATGAAATCCTTGTGCATACTCACGATTTGTCGGGTAAGTTCGGATATCTCAGGATTGGAAGTAGTAGAAGAAACATTGACTCTCTGATTAGATCTTGAGGATGCGGATGAATCCCAATTCTTGTGGTGAGTAGTCATGTTTTCAATCAACTCTCTACACTCCTCCGGTCTCCTTTTCATAAAAGTACCACCGGCGGCGGCATTGATCGTGTCACGATCACGAAAAGTGAGACCATTGTAGAAGGTATCAATGAGAGTGACGGGGAGCATGTTGTGATTTGGACAGCGGTCGATCAAATCATTGTATCGTTCCCAAGCATCAAAGAGCGATTCATCATTGTCTTGCATGAATCCGCTGATTTGGTTACGAAGGCTTGTGACCATGGATGGAGGGAAGTAGCGCGACAAAAAGCGTTGAGTCATGTCATTCCACGTATGAATAGAATTCTTCGGGAGACGGTCAAACCATTTTTCGGCATGGTGAGAATGCGAGTGGGGAAAAAGTTGAAGGCGAAGGTCATCCATAGAAACACCAGGGCACTTCATGCTTTGGGTAATGGTAATGAATTTGTCGAGGTGTTTGTTGGCATCATCATTCGGAATTCCGCGAAATGGGTTAGTTTGCACTTGTTGGATCATGTGATGCTTCAACGAAAACTCCTGAGCCGTGACGTACATTGGCGCAATCGGGCCTCCGCGTCCGTTCATGGTGGGTTGACACAATTCTTCCATTGTTCGTAAATCAGGTAGGGGGACATTGTTGTTGTTGTTGTTGTTGTTGTTATTCAAATTGGGTAGAGGTGGGTTATTATTGTTGTTATTAACACCAGCCATATCTAAATCTTCACGAGTCTCGGGCTCAGAATAATTCGAAGATCTAGTACGCATACACCTGCAGAAGAAAAATATGCACATAGAGAATATCTATATAATCTTTTTTTTGTTCAAAATCTTTTGGAAAAGAATTGCTTTTTATGATTTTTTAATGTTTTTGTATTTTTGAAGAATTTTATATTTTTTAGGATTTTTGAAAATTTTTAAAGCAAGGAAAATAACGTTCAAAGAACGGATCCCAAAATTCAATGCGTCTCTCACTAAAAACCTTTAATCTTAACGAAAAGAGTCGGCAGCGGCGCCATTTAATACTCGATTTTGCAACCAAGTATAAAATCTTATCGTCCGAATCTTTTCGAATTGATTACCGATCTAAAGTGTGACTCATTCGTCTTTTGGTGAACAAGAGAATGGTTTGGTTTTGTTTATCTAATTTTAAACTAATAGCAAGTAATTTAAATGTCGTTGAGTAAAGTAGAAGTTTCAAGATTAATACTGAAATGACGAGTTAAAATAAATGCTTGT
The DNA here is from genome assembly GCA_025667525.1 of Glebionis coronaria. Taxonomy (NCBI): domain Eukaryota; kingdom Viridiplantae; phylum Streptophyta; class Magnoliopsida; order Asterales; family Asteraceae; genus Glebionis; species Glebionis coronaria. Next base: position 146,143,834 of record CM046882.1, read on the forward strand.
AAACTTAAAGGCAATTTTAGAAAAGTACTAGCACACTAAATAAAACTAACACTTAGAAATTTTGAAAAAACAAGAAACTAACCCAACGTAAAATTACCAAATTGGAATCTGATCGGAAAGTGCAATAAATGAAGCTGATCGGAATGTTGGAAGTGGTGCAATCGGAATATGCCAAAATAGGTCCAGATCGGAATATATTCAAGTGTCCTCGTCGGAATATCAAACAAAGGGTCCAATCGGAATGGTACAAACAGCTCTAATCGGAATGCTGAAAAAGGATCAAATCGGAATGTGGGATAAAGTATACAATCGGAATATTGTGCAAAACCTCTAATCGGAATATTCAACAAAGGGGCCAGATTGGAATATGAAACTACCTAATCCGATCACTACGATCGGAATATTGGGGATGCTAATCGGAATATGCAGAAACCCTTTTCCAATTTGACAATCAGAAAGAAGGGTGAGGTCGCTTGGTCGGAAAGCTGCGATCAGAAAGGGGTTTAGACCCTTTCCGATTTGTGTGGGATCCGAGATTAGGCTAGAAATAACCTATAATGAATAAGCTCACACCAAACCTAGAACGAATCAATAATGAAACGACTTAAATAAGCACAATCAACAACTTTTCCTAACTTTAAATAAGCAAACTTATAAATCAAATGATAAAAAGATGAACTTTTAAAGAAACTTTTAAAAAGTAAATAAGTTAGTCATGTAAATAAGCCAATAAGCACAAGAATCTTAAAGCTTAATCAAATGAAAGCTTATGTAGGAACAAAAAGATTGACTTTTTAAGCACAAAACCATTAAGATCAACACGGATTTAATGTGATTTGCACCAAAATCAATCTAAAATCAAAGAAAGGTAGAATGAGATTAAGGATTAAAAGCTTAACTAGAACTTGATTAATGAAATAAGCAATACATAAATGTTTAATCTTGAAAGATTAAAAGAGAAGATGAAAAATTAGTGAGAGAAAGTTTAGAACTTTCTCTCTCTAAAAACTAGAAAGAAAAGTGAAAAATGAAAAATTTAAAAGTTAAAGACTAACTCCCTCCTAATGTGTATTAGGAGGGTATTTATAGGGAAGGTGGAAGGAGTGCATGTGTTGTATCTTCTTTCTTTCTTCACGTCTTCTCGACTCGATTTAATTCTTTTGTCTTTCTCGATGTCGTCTCGGGATTAATTAAACTCGTCTTAACATTTCTTCATTTATTTAGACTCGAGTTCTTCGACTTCATTAAACTTCCGTCTTTAGACTTGTTCTTTGATAAATCTTCAGAATAGGCCTTGGACTTCCGTTCTTTTTTGCACTCTTGATATTTTGACTTCGACTTTTCCCGTTTTCTTCGATAAAAGCCCGTGAAAGCCCGTGTTTTCTTCCTTTTTCATCTTTTGGTCCTAAAACACAATAAAAACAAAAACCACGCATAATTCCGACTTTTACGACATAAATCACACGTTTTGGTCTTGTTATTATTAGAAATAAGTGGTAAAAGGATAAGTGTTTTCACACTTATTAATACACCTTAGCCTTAGGAGTGCTATGTTTTTCACTGATTGACAACTTGTCAATTCGAGTGTAACCACCATAATTCAACCCATTCATAGTCAAACCACAAGCATCATGACTAAAAGTAAAGAAACATTTATTACATTTAGCACAAATAACTTCAGATTTTTCATTCCGAATAGCAAGCTTAAAGTCATTACATTCAGATGAATTAAGTTTCTGATTATGATTAAAAAGCAGTAAATTCCTAGGGTGTTCTTCTACTTCCACATTATTGATCTTGGGGCGACAACTTCTAGAGGCAAAAGGGACCCTATCATTCCTTGTATTGCTCGTAGGCTGTGGCCTTCTGCTATTAGTGTAGTTGTTTATTCCTGTAGAAGAAGACACACATCTATTAGAATTAGCACTTTTTAAATCAATGACTTGTGGTTGAGATATAGTGGTCGGTTTTGTCCTAACGCCTGCTTTACGTTGTTTGCTAGGCACAGAGGGAGAACTAACACGAAACATTCCTAGGGCAATCACAGTAGTTTTCGTTCCAGCGACCTTGGGAAAAGGTTTTACCGCAATACGAGTGGGTCTTGAGGTTACTTATGTCTGAATCATAGCATCCATAATTGTACTAGGCTTAGAAGTCTTATATTTTAATAAGGCTTTTAACTTACAGTTCTCACAGATTTTATCAATAATTTTATGATAAACAGACTTACTTTGTTCAACAGCCCGCTTATATGAAACAACAACAGATTCTAAATCTGCAGTCTTAGCCTTAAGCTTCTGAACAGTTCCATCACTGGCACTCTCTAACCCTGAGAGGCCAAATTCTTTTCCTTAGCCCCTCCTAACTGAGCCTGCAACCGTGCGATAGTTTGTTGCATTTCATTGTAGGCTTTATCATACGAATTTTTTTCATATTTGCATTCATCACATTTTTTGACAAATTTATTCCAAAGATCGGTAAATTCTTTGTCCTTTTTAATGACAACAGATTCCAATTTCTCTTTCGTACGTTCAAACTCAGTTTAGAGGGTTTCGTGATTCGACACAGAAGTATCTAACGTAACAGGGTTGCGATCAACAATGTTAGGTGCTTCGGAGAGGCGTTCAAGATCGTTTTCCAAAACTTTGATTTTATCAAGAGATTCATCAGCCTCCTTCGCCAAAGATTTAAAGTCTTCAACAAAGTTGGCTAATTCTTTTAGAAAAGCGTTTTCCAAATTTCTTATCCGAGCATCAACTTGATTATTAATCGGGTTAATATCATTTTGAAGAATTCTCTGGACCTCAATCTGAACTGATGATGTAAAATTTCCTCCAGTGATTTTGGAATTAACAACACGTTTAAGTATGACAAAGTTATCTTTTAGCTCGTTTAGAAATCGGCGTGTGATACTCGGTTTAGGAGGATCATCAGACAATTCCTGACTTGGTAGCAAAAGCATTTCAGTACTCGTTTTAGACCGAACAAAAACAGTTGGAGGATTAACTTTCGGATATTAAACGGGTGTCACTTCTTTATCAAGCTTTTTCATTCTTAAACGAGTCTCTACTGCAAGTTCAGTAGTTTCCTCAGAATCATGCACACTAGGAGAATCATGCTCATCAGGCAAGAGCACACTACCATTATATAGAGTTGATTTGTGGCCTGAACTTGCTTAAGATATCCGGGATTAGGAGGAAGAGGAAAACCTAAAGCCAATTTGTATCGAGTGTAATTTATCTCATTCACCTTTGGTGCGAGCATATTTATCGTCTACATAGTTTGGCCACGTTTTACCAAAAGGTTGTCTAGTTCCCTAATCCTATCCCGAGCTTTGCAAAAATCCTCAAGAAGCCCATCTTCTCGAATTTTGAAATCATGTTTCAGCTTTTTTCGTTCTTCTTTAAAATCCAAAATAATAGATTTTTCAGTTGAAAGCTGTTTATTAAGAGAGGTGATTTCATCATTCAATTCGCTTATCTTTTTAGCACTACTTAAGTGTAAGGCATTTAATTTCTTAGTTTTGCATTTTTCTTGATTAACCGATGTAGCATGAGCTTGTTCAAGTTCGTTAATTTTAGCCTGATGAATTTCAAAACTTTTCTCCCGTTCCTTATATCCCGCAAGCTCAGTGGTCAATTTGGCATTAGTTTCTCTAAACTTATTATTAACCACCGTAGCATGGTCAACATCCTTTGCAAGCTTATCAAATAAAGATTTATAATACTCATAGGTCGCATTAGGAAGGGTTGTAGGCTGGGCAACTTGATCCACACTAAGGTCCACACTGGGCTCATTCGAAAAAATATTACTATTATTCGTTTGATCCCCGTGTGTCTCAATGTAGGGCTCAAGCATCTCAATATACTCCTCCTCCTTATTAGACGTACTATATATATCATTATCATCGAAACGTGGGTGTACCTCAGAGGGACCGTCTGAATCATAGACGTGAGCGATGTCATCATGCATTCCTGAGGTAGATGCTTGCTGTAAGTTTGCCATCAATATGTAGTTGGCATTTACTTCTTCTTCCTCGTCATATTCTGCTGTAGAAGCCATAAGATCAAATTCCTCAGCTTGAAGTGGAATCCCTGTCTCTTCTTTTTGTGCTATAAGAAGCTAAGTGTGAAGATAAGTAGCATCCCTCTTGTTTTTAGCTGTGTAATCTCGAGCATAATGACCAAAGCCCCTGCTGTTGTAGCATTGAACATGATGATTGTTGTTTCCATTTCCCATACCAGTATTCTCAGCCCTTGTAGCTACAATATTTCCCATCTGATTACTAACCGCTGGCACAATAATTAACCCATTCTGATTACCCACATTCAGAACACTCGAATTCTGACCACAATTTTGTCCATGCTGATTTCCTGCATTCCCAATAGTCTGCCCAACATTCTGACCATATTGTTGAAACTATGTCCCTGTGTTCCCAGCAACTACCAATTGACGATCTTGATTCGCATTCATGAAAGGTTGAGCAATCTGCCTATTTCTTCTAACACCCCCAAATTACTTGCGCAACGGAAATACATAATTTGGGTGCTAGGTAGTTATCATCACACACTAGTCATACAGAACGACTCAAAAGGGACGTTTAAAAGTTTACATTTGTAAAAGTGTACAACAACAAAGTCAAATAAGTTTTTCCAACCCAAAAGTTACAACAGAGAGCGTTTAGGTCCCCACCGAATCTCAACCAAATATCCAAATCCTTACATTTTTAAACAAAATAAATTTAAATTGTTTAAACAACAGGGAGGAAAACATAATAGACCACAAAAGGCACACCAACTCTCCATTGCATGCTCCGCCACATCCTAGCCTTGATTACCTGAAACACATGCTTAAAAGGGTCAACAAATAATGTTGAGCGAAATCTATAGGTTTTATAATCACATTTGAACATAAGAGTATAAAATTCATTCACGATCATTCATAGAATTGTCGGTCAAACAATCTATTATTCAAAGTTGTTATCTTTAGCAAAAGCTAATAATTGTGTTTGAGCTCATGACACCGAGCCGTTAACTAATTAGTCACCCGCGCCAAATGCCGGCGTAACTTATATGAAACTATTGCCCCTCTAAAGGCATTAGTTGCAATTAATCCTTATTTCTCATACAAAATATCTATACGCAGAGGGTACTCAATGTACAACTCTCGTATCAAATTGGGTCGTCAACCCCGTAGTACCACCAATTATATAAGCGGCTATTTCCATTTCACACAAGAATTAGACAATAACTAACGGTTCATGAAATTAGTGATTTTTGGAACTAGGTACTCAACACAATTCAAGGCATCATTCGGGTCCAACAATCATTCATGACTTATGTTCATTTTCATTTAAATAGCATGTATCCCCCTCGCGGGTAAAAATCATTTGAAATATAGTAGAAAGCGAGGCTATAGACTCACCTTATGTAGAAGTACTAGTGGAAATAAAGGAGGACGATCACCGACGACGAGGATGCCCGGGAAATTCAATCACAACACCTAGCGAATAAACGCGAAATGAGTCAACTCATTTATATACCATTAGGTAATGTATAATACTTAAATATAGTCAATTGTCATAATTACCAACTCACACCAAATGCAAACAAGTGATAGTTACTAGACTCGTACCATTTATCTACGTAACTAAAAACGTTGCTCATTTTATAATTCTGCCGGTACTTACCAAAAGTACGGGCTGTTTTCCTCTACTTAGACATCACCATAAATTATGAGAAAATTTTTAAAATTCACTTATAACCTGTAGATAACCCATATTAAATTTCATAAGAAGTTTTTACTTTTAAGATTTTCTGCTCGAGACATTTCTAAACTTAAATTTTCGGACAGTTTTGTACCTTTACGTTGTAAGACCTCTTTGACATATTTAAAATGTAACACTTGCTAATTTGACTCTTAAATCTAAAAATAGACTCAAAAATACAAGTTTCTAGCTAAAGAACAACTCTCAACTCTTTTGAAATCTCTAATTATAGTCCCCGAGATTTGACCTAAAATCGAACACAATTTCGGATTATGTCGACTTTCATCTCCCGGTACACGAAGTTTCAAAGTAGTATAACTTTTGACTCGTTAGGATTTAAAAGCTCTATCTTATATCAAAACGAAGATCAAGAAAAGCTATAAAACTACATCTAATCCTTATAACCTGGAATTAGACTTAAGACTACTAAAAATGGCATTAAACAATCTGTTTGAAGACGTTTTAAAACTCGCATCAAATCACCATTTCAATCCATTCCAACTACTCTTAGACCTATAATAACATCACATGAACATCCTAAATCATCCTAAATACCCTATATCACTTGTATGATTACTCATGCACAAAACCCCAATTTTTAAACTAAACATGCAACATGTTTTAATCATTCAAAAACATCTTAAACATCATCATAAACATAAACCCATAACAATTTTTGATCAAAACAAAAATCAAACACCACCCTCATTTGGGCCGTGGGTTTCAAGAACAAAAACAAAAAAAAATTCGTTTAAGCTAAATCAATCACTATCCCATGTTCATATACACTTAAATTAAACATGCACACACTTTAATTAAATCAAAACCCACTTAATAAAAATAGAAATTTTTTGTAGAAATTAAACCAATGCATGTATGTAATTGATAGATGAAATCACTCACAAGGATGAAAGAAAGATGGGTCTTTGTTTATTTCCTTCCAGAACACAAGAAAAAAAATCAAATGGTGGTGGTGGTGGTTGCTATGGCCGGCGGCCTCAAAGAAAGAAAGGAGAAAGAAAAAAAATTGGAATGAAATGTGTGTATGTTTTTCTCTCTCTTTCTTTTGTAAAAACTAGAAGGACCTCATTTGCAATTTTTGTATTCTTTTGGCCTCAAACATACACGACACTTTTAAAATGCGGGAATCGACTCACTAGTCGGTTTTGAAATTTTTGCGGGAGTCGGGGTTCGTCCTGGTTTTCTAAAACATATTCATACGTCTATACTCACACAAAATAAGTAAGAACGGTTTCAATTTTACTTATCACGTAAGTAAAATAAAAATCTCGAAAAATTAAATATCGATCAATCGATAATAAAATATAAACTTTTGGGCATCCGTCGGTATCGCGATCTCTATTGATTCTTCTTAAATCGTCAAACTTCGAAAGTTAGTCTCATTTGTCGGTTTCAACTTAAACCGTAAAATAATTCCGCGATAAAAATTCTCAAAAATATGCGTAAAATAGGATAAAATAATGACCTCGGTTTTCGGGGTGTTACATCCTCCCCTCCTTAAGAGAACGACGTCCCGGCGTTCGCCTCCTCTTATTCTAACATTTCATACCACTAGAACAAATGCGGGTACTTATTTTTAAAGAAATCCTCACGCTCCCACGTGAATTCCGATCCACGTCTAGAATTCCATCGTACCTTCACAATCGGAATCCTACTATACTTCAGCTTCTTAACCTCTCGATCCATAATCTCCACTGGTTCTTCAATAAAATGAAACTTATCGTCAAGTTGTATCTCTTCCAAAGGAATCGCCAATTCTTGGTCCGCTAAACACTTCTTCAAATTCGACACGTGAAACGTGTTATGAATAGCACTAAGCTCCTCTGGAAACTCCAACTTATAAGCAACCGGTCCAATTCGTCTTACAATCTTGAATGGTCCAATATACCTCGGACTCAACTTTCCTCTCTTCCCAAAATGATTCACACCTTTCTATGGCGATACCTTAAGCATAACCATGTCTTCAATCTCAAATTCCAAAGGCTTCCTACGATTATCTGCGTAACTCTTCTGTCGGCTTCTTACAGCTAATAATCGATTCTTGATTTGCACAATTTTTTCAGTCGTCTCAAACATCATTTCAGGTCCATTCAGTTGACTATCCCCTACTTCGCTCCAACACACTGGAGATCAACACTTACGCATATACAACGCTTCAAACGGTGCAGTCTAAATACTCGCATGATAACTGTTGTTATATGAGAATTCCACTAAAGGCAAATGACGTTCCCAACTACCACCAAAGTCTATTACGCACGCTCGAAGCATGTCCTTCAATTTTTGTATAGTCCTTTCACTTTGGCCATCGGTTTTGGGATGATAAGCAGTACTCAAACTCAACTCAGTGCCCATAGCACGTTGAAGAGATCTCCAAAATTCTAAAGTGAACCGACTGTCTCCGAAATAATCGACAATGACACTCCATGGCGACAAACAATCTCTTTCACATACACCTAAGCGAACTTCCCCATACTATCCTTCTTCTTCATAGGCAAAAAGTATGCAGATTTAGTCAATCTATCCACAATCACCCATATCATATCACATCCACTAGGAGTTCTTGGTAAACCCGTGACGAAATCCATAGCGATCTTCTCCCACTTCCATTCAGGAATCTCAGGTTGAACCAATAATCTGGACGGTCTCTTGTGTTCAGCCTTAACCTTCGCACACGTCAAACACTTACTAACATAGCGCGCAATATATACCTTCATATTCGGCCACCAATACACCTTCTTCAAATCATGATACATCTTATCCGATCCAGGATGTATCGAATACTTCGTCTTATGAGATTCATTCATCACCAAATCTCTCACTCCTTGTGCTCCTTTCTTAGGTGGACACAAAGGTAACCAAATTATATTATCAAAATATCTCATCCCATTCGACCTTACTTCAAACAATGGATTCATCATCCTTCCCAAATTCTCTTTCTTAACATGCTTCCTCAACAAACCATTGGCTTGACCTTTCAGTATCAACTCGATCAAGTCAATCTTTTCAGCCATCACCAAAGCCCTAACTCTCAGCGGCTTTTCTCTTTCCTTCTTACTAAGCGCATCAACTACAACATTCGCTTTACCAGGATGGTAACGAATTTCGTAGTCATAATCACTCAATAGCTCAACCCATCTTCTTTGACGCATATTCAACTCTTTTTGATCTAATATGTGTTGTAAACTCTTGTGGTCAGTAAACACCACACACTTGGTTCCATACAAATAATGTCTCCACAACTTTAAAGCAAAGACAACAACTCCAAGTTCCAAGTCATGAGTCGTATAGTTTTCTTCATGCTTTCTCAGTTGTCTTGATGCATAAGCGATTACCTTCTTGCGTTGCATCAATACTGCTCCATAGCCCTTGTGAGACGCATCACAATAGACCATGAAATCTTCAGTTCCTTCAGGTAACGACAAAATCGATGCAGAAAACAACCTTTCTTTAAGAGTTTGGAAAGCGGTCTCCTCATCTTGTCCCCACACAAACTCTCGATTCTTCTCGGTCAACTTAGTCAAAGACTTAGCGATCAACAAAATTCATTCGATAAATCTTTGATAATATCCAGCTAAACCTAGAAATTGACGGACTTTAGTCGGCGTTGTTTGTACCGACCAATCCCTGATAGCTTCAATCTTGGCAGGATCTACACGAACACCTTTGTCGTCAATCACATGCCCAAGAAACTGCACAGATTCCAACCAAAATTCACATTTTGAAAACTTGGCATAAAGCTTCTCTTTCTTCAACAATTCCAAAATCGTCCTCAAGTGCTTCTCATGCTTCCTCTTACTTTTGGAGTAGATAAGGATATCATCAATGAACACTATGACAAACTTATCCAAATACGGCTTACACACGCGGTTCATAAGATCCATGAATACGGAAGGCGCATTCGTTAAACCAAAAGGCATCACTTGGAAGTCAAAATGTCCATATCGAGTACGGAACGCAGCTATAGGAACATCTTCCTCTCTAACTCTCTGTTGGTGATAACCCGATCTCAAATCGATCTTCGAGTACACACATGAACCTTGAAACTGATCAAATAAATCATCAATCCTCGGTAACGGATACCGTTCTTAATCATCAATTTGTTAAGCTTCCCAGAGTCAATACACATTCTGAACGATCCATCCTTCTTCTTTACAAACAGAACAGGCGCTCCCCATGGTGATGAACTCGGTCTAATAAATCCCTTATCCATCAATTCTTTCAACTGGTCAGATAACTCCTTCAACTCTGATGGCGCTAGTCGATATGGCGCGCGAGCCACTGGCGCAGCTCCCGGCACCAAATCAATCCGAAATTTGACTTCTCGAGGTGGCGGCAAACCCGGCAACTCTTCAGGAAAAACTTCAGGATAATCTCTAATTACTGGCACATCTTCCAATTTCTTCTCAACCTCACCATCACTAGTGATCTGAGCTAGAAATACATCACCACCTTCCTCCATATACCTCATCATTTTCAAGCAAGATATCACTTTCAAACGAGAAGTACATTCATCACCTTTCACAGTTAATACCTTATTCTTCAACAGTATCTGGACTAACCTTTCCCCACAAACAATCACCGCACTATGCGAAATCAACCAATCCATACCAATCACCACATCAAAAGATCCTAGCTCTATAGGCATCAAATCGATCTCAAACACGTAATTACCCAACTTCAAGGAACACCCTTTTAGTATCGAATTAGTGCTAACAATCTTCCCATCTGCTAATTCCACATTATAACTAGTTGTTAACTCTATTGGTTCTCTATCGATAAGGCGACTGAATTGTATATCTACAAAACTCCTATCTGAACCAGAATCAAACAATACACTAGCATAACGAGCGTCAAGTAAGAACGTACCATTCACCATGTTCGGACCTTGAGGCTTGTCCACATTCCCTACAGCATACACTGGAGCAGCAACAATTCCACCTTGATTATTCCCACCCTTAGGACAACTCCCTTGCTAGTGTCCTCTTTCTCCAAAACCAACACAAACCATCACTCTAGTAGCATTAGCACCCGTAGCCACGCCTCTAGATTTGCACTCCACGGTCTTATGTCCAGCTTTTCTACACTTGACACACGAAGGAGGACAGTTACCTACATGATACAAATTGCACCGACCATACTTTGGGTTAATCTTGTTTCCTCTCGGCACAGTAGCAGCTCTAACCCCATCATTCCTTCTCTGATTAAACTGTTGATTACGGTTCGATCCTTGATTGTTTCCTTGCTGACCTCCACGACTTTGACCTTGAGACTGATTAGACTGGGCAGTCTTCAATTTCCTCTTATTTCCTTCAGCCACACTAGCTTTCTTATCCTGAACCTTCACATCCATCAATGCATGAGCCATTTGTACTGCTTCATCGAAGGTTGTAAGCCTTGACGAAGTCGTCTCACCCTTGATATTACTTGACAATCCCTTGATATACTGTCTCATCTTTTTGCGGTCATCCGCAAAAGCATCAGGACAATGCAAACATAACTCATTAAATTTGCGGGTATAACTAGCAATGTCAACATCAAGTGTCTCAACTCATCTTCTAACTAACTCAGCTCTTCCTCGGGACAAAACCTTTTAGTCAGCAACGCCTTAGTGGCAGCCCAAGTCCTCCCATTGGCCACTTCTAGCCCAACAGTCGCCACTTGGTTCTTCCACCAACTCAAAGCATCGTCCAGAAGGGTAGCAGTTGCAAACTTCACCTTGTTAGCTTCCGAACAACCACTAATCTCAAACACACTTTCCATCTTCTCGATCCATTGACACAATTACAAAACCCCACCAGTTCCACGAAGCTGTGTAGGTCCACACTTCACAAAACTAGTATAATTACACTCCCTTGGGCCTTGCGGTCCAGCATTGTTCCCAACATTATCTCCAGCACCCTACACTCGATTAGCACGGTCCCCAACGAGAGCTAAAGTGATCGCTCGCTGAATCATGTTGTTAACAGTATCAGTCAACTTGGGAGGCATATTGAAGGACTAGTCAAGTAGTGATCCACAAATGACTAAAAATGCCTCTGTACTCCTTCTCTGCAATCACAGGGAAAAAGAACATGATAAGTATACACATCAAGATCAAGAAGAATTTATTTTTCAAGACATAATATAAGTATAACATGTCACTACAACTACAAGCATTCATCAACCACATCACAAAAGAGCTAATAAAGACGTAACACAGATCATGAAGGGTAAACATCGATTGCATTGATATCTACAAAATTGTGACAAGTCATGCCACTACACTCTATCACCGGTTAAACCAACGGATATTAAGGTTCATCACAAATCCATAGTACACAAGTCTAAACAAGTTCGATTACAACAAGGAAATAGAAAATGAAATACTAAAAATAAGAACTAATCACGAGGTGATCCACATGATTTCTTGGGTTGCGGATCATCATCATCATCTTCTTCTGGTTGTTCCTCATCACTATCCTCTTCATTGCCCATTATCCTCTTGCCTTTGTCATTAGGGTTACACTCCACCACTCTCTTCCTCCTCGAGGTTGATCCGAATTTAAGTGCTGCTTGGTTCCCACAAGTAATACACTTACCCCAGGTGGGCGGTTGAACCATAATGTCATTGGTAGCATACTCAGAATCATCAACGAACCTCCATTCCTGCGATAGAGATGCCCTCACACGATGCTCCCAACTTCGCATCCTTTGCAATGCAGCTTGATCCTCTCTCATCTGCTCAAGGCTAGCACTCAAATTCTTAATCATGGACCTCAAACTATCCATCTTACTTCTAACCACCATCCCGTCATACTCAACTCTTGCAATCCTTGGCAACAATTTCTGAAAATCTTTCTCATTTTCATAAAACCTTCTAATCACCCGAGTTTCCACAACATAACGTTCATACATTAACCTGTCCAACTTCCTCAAGAAAAGGGTAGTATTTTCATACGACCTCGGACCAGGGCAAAGCACTCTTGAAATGTCCTCATGGAGAGAATTTTCACAAGCTGCGGCTTCAGGCACATTAGCATGACCGAAACGAGCACGATTAATACCTGTTATACCAACCAAATGAGAAATACGGGTAGGTCTAGGAACACAAACTCTTCGTCGACCATCTTGCACATCCTCCAACTCAGCTTGAACCACAACATTATTACCAACACTCTCTTCTTCTTCTCCATTACCATCATTTTGCAGATTCGCTTCATTAACATAATCATCTCCATTGTCGTTAGGTGGGATTTCCGACATTTTTGCAATCACAAAAAGTTCGAGGGTAAATAAGGTCATTATCCAAAATATATATACACATGCACATGCACATGCAAAAATGTAGTACGTATGCTTATATGATGCAACAATATGATAGCCATGCAAATGCATGCAAAAATTATGATGTTAAGTACTCCACGTACGTTCACAATACTTCCATATAATACCATAGTACTTACTCAATAAATACTTGGGAAATCATTTCAGTTATAGGGGATACATCTACAAATAAATAAATCAATGCTAAAAGTAATCTTACCGGAGCCATGCGGAGAAGTTATGTGCTTTTGAAAACATTTGAGACACCAAAGTTATAGTTTAGGACATTTTCAAAAATCGAACTAGTTCTCTACAACTTGTGGCTCTGATTACCAATCTCTAACATCCCCAAATTACGTGCGCATCGGAAATACATAACTTGGGTGCTAGGCAGTTATCATCACACACTAGTCATACAGAACGACTCAAAAGAGACGTTTAAAAGTTTACATCTATTAAAATGTACAACAAAAAAGTCTAATAAGTTTTTCCAATCCAAAAGTTACAACAAAGAGCGTTTAGATCCCCACCGAATCTCAACCAAATATCCAAATCCTTACATTTTTAAACAAAATAAATTTAAATTGTTTAAACAACAGGGAGGAAAACATAATAGACCACAAAAGCCACACCAACTCTCCATTGCATGCTCCGCCACATCCTAGCCTTGATTACCTAAAACACATGCTTAAAAGGGTCAACAAATAATGTTGAGCGAAATCTATAGGTTTTACAGTCACATTTGAACATAAGAGTATAAAATTCATTCACGATCATTCATAAATTGTCGATCAAACAATCTATTATTCAAGGTTGTTATCTTTAGCAAAAGCTAATAATTGTGTTTGAGCTCATGAAAACGAGCAGTTAACTAATTAGTCACCCGCGCCAAATGCCAACGGAACTTATATGAAACCATTGCCCCTCTAAAGGAATTAGTTGTAATTAATCCTTATTTCTCATACAAAATATCTGTACGCAGAGGGTACTCAACGTACAACTCTCGTATCAAATTGGGCCGTCAACCCTGTAGTACCACAAATTGTATAAGCGGCTATTTCCAATTCACACAAGAATTAGACAATAACTAACGGTTCATGAAATTAGGGACTTTTTGCAACTAGGTACTCAACACAATTCAAGGCATCATTCGGGTCCAGAAACCATTCATGACTTATGTTCATTTTCATTTAAATAGCATGTATCCCCCTCGCGGGTAAAAATCATTTGAAATACAGTAGAAATCGAGTCTATAGACTCACCTTATGTAGAAGTACTAGTCGAAATAACGGATGACGATCACCGACGATGAGGATGCCCGGGAAATTCAATCACAACACCTAGCGAATAAAAGCGAAATGAGTCAACTCATTTATATACCATTAGGTAATGTATAATACTTAAATATAGTCAATTGTCATAATTACCAACTCACACCAAATGCAAACAAGTGATAGTTACTAGACTCATACCATTTATCTACGTAACTAAAAACGTTGCTCATTTTTAAAATTCTGCAGGTACTTACCAAAATTATGGACTGTTTTCCTCTAATTAGACATCACCATAAATTATGAGAAAATTTGTAAAATTCAATTATAACCTGTAGATAACTCATATTAAATTTCATAAAAAGTTTTCACTTTTAATATTTTCTGCTCGACACATTTCTAAACTTAAAATTTCGGACAGTTTTGTACCTTTACGTTGTAAGACCTCTTTGACACATTTAAAATGTAACACTTGCGAATTTGACTCTTAAGTCTAAAAATAGACTCAAAAACAAGTTTCTAGCTAAATAGAAACTCTCAACTCTTTTTAAAAAACTCTAGTCATAGTCCCCGAGATTTGACCTAAAATCGAACACAATTTCGGATTATGTCGACTTTCATCTCCCGGTACACGAAATTTCAAAGTAGTATAACTTTGACTCGTTAGGAGTTAAAAGCTCTATCTTATATCAAAACGAAGCTAGAGAAAAGCTCTACAACTACATCTAATCCTTATAACCTGGACATAGACTTAGGACTACTAAATGACCTTAAACAATCTGTTTGAAAAAGACGCTTTAAAACTCGCATCAAATCACCATTTCAATCCATTCCAACTACTCTTAGACCTATAATAACATCACATGAACATCCTAAATCATCCTAAACACCCTATATCACTTGTATGATTACTCATTCACAAAACCCTAATTTTTAAACTAAACATGCAACATGTTTTAATCATTCAAAAGCATCTTAAACATCATCACAAACATAAACCTATAACAATTTTTGATCAAAATTAAAATCAAACACCACCCCCTTTTGGGCCGTGGGTTTCAAGAAAAAAAACAAAAAAAAATTCATTTAAGCTAATTCAATCACTATCCCATGTTCATATACACTTAAATCAAACATGCACACACTTTAATTAAATCAAAACCCACTTAATAAAAATCAAATTTTTTTATAGAAATTAAACCAATGCATGTATGTAATTGATAGATGAAATCACTCACAAGGATGAAAGAAAGGTGGGTCTTTGTTTATTTCCTTCCAAAACACAAGAAAGAAAAATCAAATGGTGGTGGTGGTGGTTGCTATGGCCGGCGGCCTCAAAGAGAGAAAGAAGAAAGAAAAAAAAATTTGAAATGAAATGTGTGTATGTTTTTCTCTCTCTTTATTTTTGTAAAAATTAGAAGGACCTCATTTGCAATTTTTGTATTCTTTTGGCCTCAAACATAAACGACACTTTTAAAATGCGGGAATGACTCACTAGTCGGTTTTGAAATTTTTGCGGGAGTCGGGGTTCGTCCCGGTTTTCTAAAACATATTCATACGTCTATACTCACACAAAATAAGTAAGAACACTTTCAATTTAACTTATCACGTATGTAAAAATAAAAATCTCGAAAATTTAAATATCGGTCAATCGATAATAAAATATAAACTTTTGGGCATCCGTCGGTGTCGTGATCTCTATTGATTCTTCTTAAATCGTCAAACATCGAAATTTAGTCTCATTTATCGGTTTCAACTTAAACCGTCAAATAATTCCGCGATAAAAATTGTAAAAAATTTCAAAAATATGCATAAAATAGGATAAAATAATGACCTCGGTTTTCAGGGTGTTAGATTTCTAGTGTTTGAGGAGATTCTCTGATTGTTGTTGGTGGGGTTCATGGTAAATTTAAATTCCTTTGTAAGAAGTGCAAGAACAGTATTAGTCGCATGAGTAGGATCGGTGATGTCACCAAAACAAGCAATGGGTTGTTGTAAGTAGTTCACAACAGCAAGAAGTTGATATCCATAAGGGGTGAGTTGTTGTTGTTGTTTTGGCATGAAGTTACTTGATGAGGGTTGATGGTAGGGTACCATGGGATATGACATAGATGACGGAGAATTTGCCATAAAAGCCAATGGATATTGGGTTTTGGTACGTCTTTCACCCCTAACTTCGTTAGCTTCATCTTGATTCATCTTCAAATAATCATATACTTGAGTGTAGTCCACGACATGAAGATCCTTGGTTTGATTGACAAGAGTGACATATCGTGACCATTCAAAAGGAAGATTATCAAGAAATTTGATGTTGGAAGCAATTTGTGCAGGTTCATGTTTGTTTCTTCTAAGATGATTCATGAGGGTTGAAAACCGATGATAGTAAGGTTCAATTTGTTCCCCTTCAGTAGACGTAAATTTATCCCATTCACAAAGCAAATTAGTTTCCTTTTCTTGTAAACCTATTTCACTCCCCTTCATCATTTTCTGGATCCTAAGCCACATCTCGTGTGCGATTTCACAACTATCGACAGCAGCATAAACATCTTCAGGAAGTCCCATGAGAATGACTTGAATTGCTTGATCATCGGCGTCGAATTGTTTGGATTCAGCTTCAGTTAATTCTTCATCCGTTTGCTCATGACTAGAGTCAGCCACTGGGTTAGCATTCATAGGGTCCCCAGGCATAAGAATTGTTCTTCTAACATACAGACCTTTTTGAATCGAGTTGACAATCAACTTTCCCAAAGGTTTACATTTTGCATAACAAAGGAGACGACTAGCCCATGTAGTGTAATTCTCCTTGGTAAGCATGGGTGGACGATTCTCAATACCCACAACATAAATATATTGTAGAGACGTCATCGTAGAAGTTGTGTGTAAAACAGGATCTCAATTCGTAGAAAGCAAAGTGTTGTAGTTAAAAATCCCCTAAAATGAGTAATTCCACTAAGAATTTGAGCACGAGAAACCAAAAATTCCTAAAGACCAACAAAAACTCACGAATGTTCGAAATTTTTGCAGTGACAACAAAAAATGTCTATCGCAATGTTCAAAAACCAATGCGTCGCAATGTTCAAGACCTATCACTATGTTTGAGCCTATCACAATGACAGAATTCAATCGCAATGTCAAAATTCCTATCACAGTGCCACAGTTCAATCGCAATGTCTTGATTCTTATCGCAATGCCACAGTTCTATCACAATGGCAAAATCCTATTGTAATAAGGAAGGAATTCTATCGCAATCCCAATCGTAATCCACGTCGCTATCCCAATCGCAATCCAAAACCCTAAGCTATTGCGATGGGACTCCTGTCGCAATCCCAATCGCAATCCAAAACCCTAAGCTATTGCGATGGGAATCCTGTCGCAATAAGAGAACAGAACCAAAATTTAAGGTAAAAAATTGAAGGTTGGACAAGAACAACGTGATATTAACCAAAACAAAGAACTCAAATCTTGACCACAACAAAGTAGATAAATGGATCACATGGAAAACAAAAATACGAACAAAAATTTTAAAAACGTGAGGATTTTGATCTAAAACTCACGAAAACCAATAACCAAAAACAACACCAAGTAGCAATCCACTAATCTCTTGGCGAATGATACCATTTGTAAGATGTATACACATGACTAACCAAATACGAATAACATGATGGATTAAACAAAAAAGAAAGATTAAGAATAAAGAGAAAACAAAAGGGTTCTTATTTCCTAGTGAGAGAAAGACATGTGGTTTCTCTCTCTACAATCTATGAAATGGAAAACACACACACACAAATGAGGTGCTTGGTTCCTTTTATACTACAAGTGTAAGGTAAAGAAGGCCTTCCTCATTTGTGTGTTTGGGACTAATTCCCGTTACATACATAACATTATACTAGAACTCTCAACACCATTATGTAGCATTTTTCACGTGCTTCACAACGGTATATTATATGACCATCACTTTAAATACTTCTAACACCTTGTGTATTTATTAACACACGGTTGTGTGTGTGGTTTAATAAACACTCTCTTTTCTTGTTTCCTCCGTCCCATGTTCTTTCTCTCTTCTCTGATACCAATGTTGGGAATTAATCTATGTTTGGATCGTTCAACTATAATAAAGATATACCGAATATGAAAATACATTAATGTGTATATTAAATATGTCATCTGTGAGTTTTACAATCATAAGTTTCTATTTATACTAGTCTAAACGGTATGAAGACCGTTGTGTTGATTCATGGCCCGTTGTAACGGTTGGTAGTTGTAGTAACTGCCAAATAACCGTTTGTTTCTTAACTGCCTAATAACTGTCCTAACTGGGATTTGGGATTAACCCATTGGGCTGAGAAAGTCGGCCCAACAGGCTGCGGATACCGTGAAACTAAAACTCCGCAAGCTTAATATTTAAGAGTATACATATTTTTTGATAATCACTTTACAAATAATGATGAGTTTTGAGTTGGATAAATCTAAGCAATAATAAATTACTTCATATAAAAATAGCATTACAAAATTGTGATGATTGATCCTGAAAGGTATTTGTTAATCTCTTTATAACATTCGTCATAATATTATATAATATGTAAATATAAAAAGTTTATATGTGAACAGTTTTCATATATTATAATTGTTGATACAAAAGTTGGATGGACCTTGTATAACCCGAATTAGGCTTAATTCGGGTGTTCGGGACTCCGGATCTCTTACCAAGTGAACTTCTAACTAGACCCTAGACACTAAAGACCAACGCACCGTTAGGCTTACCATGGGATTGTTTCTCATATTAGACTCCGACGTGAGAGTAAATAATCAGTGTAGGTTTAAGATAATCGGTGAGGGTAAAAGTGTTGTGATAATCGTACCTTTGTGGAACCCTTGGGGGTTCCTTATATAGGCGGTAAAACCCTAGTTGGGCTTACCGAATCTTGAGCCCCAAGCAAGATATAATTACCATATAGGCATTAATCCTTATCTTCCAAATAAAAATAATGAATATCCTGTTGCTTTAGGTGAATCACAATCCTACTTAGTTTGTGGTTCTATCTGATCCTGTCCTCGTACGGTCCGGACGCGGTCCGCACTATGCCACGTGCGGCCACCGCCAATTGGGTCTCATGAGCCCAAGGCAATAACTATCCAACCTATGCTTGCGGGACCGGATACGGGTAGTACCCGTGGGTCGGGTTCGTGACCCGACTAAGGAATATACGTCATCATGTCCCCCTCAATCTAGTAGTTACAGCCGTAGGTGTGACCACTAGAATAGTAAATTCTAAATAACAAAAATAGTCGTATCGTGAGAAACAAATAATTATACTTGAAGACATAAAATTATGCCCGTCGTGACGTACTAGAACCAATTCAATGAATGTAATTAGTAACTGTCGTCCGTGGCAAAATATTGTACCACGTAGGCAACTGTTCATATGACATATATACTGAAAAAAATGACCCAGTGGGCCTGTCCCTTGAGCCATGTATAATTGTGCTTGATTAGACCGCGTGGGTCCCTCTAACGTTACTACCACCCACGCATCCCTAGCCATCAGATTAGGTTAGTGGAATACACTTGGAAAAGATCCATTGATACACAAAAACCGAAGCAACCTTATAAATACCATTTGTTTGACTGTACACACATAACATAGTCATACTTCATCCACCATTGTTCCACCTTCAACAACCACACACTCAAGGTTTTCCACGAATCTTCTTATTACCATGTTTGCACACCACACCCCTTACATATTTTAGGCAAAAAATGGTTAAGGATATAGCTACCATCGTGTCCGCCCTTAACGAACTCCCAGAGCATAATTTTTTTAAGTTTTTCTCTGAATATTACATTCCAAATGACGTCCAACCCCAACTTTTAGGGGCAATGGACGCGATTAATGAGAATCCCCCTGGTAAGATAAGCCTATACACCCGATTATTTGATACTGCCAACTACCACATTCCCTTCACTATATTCCTAGACAACCTGTTAGAATATTACAACGTACATATCTACCAATTACACTGTATAGGAGCGTGTAAGATAAACCAATTTATTGTTACCTGCTGATGTATGAACATAATCCCCTCAGTTAGCTTGTTTAGGTTTTTCTACATCTCAAACATGGTCAACGAATGGGTTTCTTTTAAGAAAGGTCACCATCCTCACCCTTGAAATATTTGGAGAATTGAGATGAAATTGTTGTTGGAATTTATAAAAACGCTTAATCACATTAACACATTAATAACACGAGTACGTAGCGGAATAACTAGAATCACATATAGACAGATAATTGACATAAACGATAAAGAATTGTGTACCTTTTAGCAATGGATTAAATCACCTTTATCGAACAACCAGTATAAACGAAAACCCAATTAAAGATCAAAGTATGATCTCTCTAAGTACACGCACACAATATGTTTAACAAGAAATAAGTATGCTAATACGTAAGTGTTAAACAACGAATAAACCACGCCTCTTAAATCAATCAACACACAAACCGTATTGGTTTCTTGTTCGCCGATCACCGAAAACCAAACACCCCTTTGTGGGTTTATATCGATATGACCAAAGAAAAGGAAAAGAGAGAAAAGTGATTTAGGGATTACAAGTGAATAATGAGGTATCAAGGACCTCCTTATATACTTGTAATAACTTGGTTATCAACCAACCAATCTTAAAAGCCTCATGGCTTTTGTTTCCTTTTCTTTGACTTTTCTTTCTTAGTTTATTTGTTTAACTATAATTAATATTTAATACAATATTAATTATATATTGCTTAACGATTTACGCGTGCGTCTCCTTAGGCTCGAGATGACTTCCAGACATATATTATTTTATATGAGTGAAATCTTATATATATTATAACATATCAAACCCTAAAACACAAAGAAAAATACAAGATTTTATGTGTAAAAGCAGTATTATGGGGTATTCTTTGTTGTTTATGATTTTGTAGGTAAAAAGATACAATTTGATGCAAACATGGATTCCAAGTCATTTATATTGAAGAAAAGACAAAAGAAGGACTCAATGTGACAAGTCTACAAAGTCAAAGGATATTTCTTGCCAAACTGCCAAACTTGAAGGACTAAAAGTGCAAATTCAAAGAAAGTCAAAGATCTCAAGTGGAAGTTAACTCAAGTCAAAGGGTCATTATTGTTGGAACTCAAAGTCAAAGGGTTGATTATGACAAGTTCATGAAGTGTTTAACTCATAACATCAATCTGCCATAAGCTAAGGGACTAATTCTGCCAATTTGGAAAGTTAAATATAGCTTAATCTGAGTGATACTTAGTTCAAACTATGGGAAGCCAAGGAAAGTGGGTCTCAGATTGCCACTTCTGCCATATTAAATGAGGCAAGAGAAGATCTTCACAGTAACCCCACTACTAGCTTTCCACCAATCATATTCCGAGAACAAGATAATGATCCGTGTCTTCATTTATCAACCAACCTAAGACTGCCACATGGGTTAGCTATCACCAGATCGAAGAGAACGATAGAGGTTGTTTCATGAAGAACTATAAACATGGAAAAGGATCAACACATCAAGGATAATTCAACCCAAGTTCTCAATTAACAATTCATCAAGAGGATAAAATTCCCCCAATTTGGGAAGAACACATGAAGAACTCATTACCAGATTATGACACCTGGCAACTTTCCATTGGCTAGGACACGTCACCTACCTCACCTGCATTTCATTTCGCCTAGAAATACCTTGTAATCTTCTCATTTGTTGTATTGTAGGTTAAGTGTGAAATTTACACACACTTAGCCTTAATCTGTTTTCTCTCTCACTTTCTCTAGTTATAACTGCTTAGGGTGATTGACAACCATCCTAAGTTAGTTAGTTAGGCACTTGTAACAGAAATTCACCATTAATAACAAATTCAAGTTCACAAAATTCTCAATTCTCCTTTACTATTCAGCATTCATCATTCATACCTCATGCTTGTTGATCCCGTTATTCTCATAAATAACTAAATCAAATTTAGTTGATTTGGAAGCTGTTAGTGTGATCTGAAGTGTTGCAGTCCAAGTTTGATACCAGTTTTAGCCAAATTTCCAAGTTCCGACCTCTTGTAGCAGAGCAGTAATGATCATAGAGATTGGTGTTGATATGATGGATGATTGTTAGTGATAAGGTCTTGTTAAGCTGAAAAAGAGAGTTCAGCACTCTCTTCTCCATAAAAGGAGGCCTTATTAGCTTCAAAGTGCTCATTCTGTTTAAAATTTCCTCTAAACTGTCACTACATGCTATTTTCTTATTCCTAGTGTAGACTTTGATGATTATGTCTGCTATTTGATCTTTGTTAGTTGATTGATATGTTTTGATAGATTGTGCTCTAAATCTGTTAGATTTAATCTTCTTGAATACCTTAAAACTTGTTCATATCAGTAAGTGGTGTTTTAATCATTAGCTTCTCTTTGATTCAGTCATATAAAGTGGACAAAACCCATTTTCATACACTCGCATATTAGTATAAAGTGGTTTTGTAAAGTTTTGAAGTCAAATCATTTGTCAAACAGGAAAATGGTACTAAAATTCTTTGGGTCAGTTACTAGTGCCTAGAATAAGCCATTTTCAAATCATCATAACTAGTGCAATACTTGGAATTAAGTCTTAATTTTTGGTTCTCTGGATAGCTTAACATCCTAGCTTCAAGTCTTGATAAGCCACATTTTACAGTTCTCATTGTAGAAATAGAAATAAGCCCTTAAAAGTCTCTATAAAGAATTGCTTAATCTGTTTTAGCTTATCTTAAGTTCTGGCTTATCTACTTCATAAACCTGCTTATTTTCTTCCACAAAACAGTTCTATAAGCCATAAAAAGTAGTTTTGACAAACTTTGGTCAACTTTTTGTCAACACTAGTCAACATAAGCACATTTGAGCTTATTGGCTTTTCTGGCTTATTTAGTGGAGGTTTTTCATGTTTTCTTGGACAGGTGTTCCTTATTTGGGCTGATAATCAGTTTTTGAGAAAATTAGGCTTTGTGCTTATTCCAATAAGCTCAACTCTTAAAAGTGGATTATTTAAAAAGTGCTTATTAGTGATTTAGACCAATTCGGCTGATTTCCTTAGACATGGCTAGCTTATTTTGAATTTGCAATCTTTTGAAACCATTTTCAGCTTATTTGGTTAAGTAGAACTCTAGATATAGCTTAAAAACCTATAAGCCCGTTTTCTATCATAAATATTTTGTTAATTGCTTTTAAGTCCCTGAAATTTAGGGAAGTTGCTAGTTTGCTATAACTGGTTAATACTTTTTAGGTTTTGCCAATCAGTCCTTGTTGTTTGTTAGTTGGTTAAATTCAGTTACATATTTTGGTATATTTGTTACAATTGGTTAGTAGTTTGTTGTTATTACATATTCAGTCCTTCTACTTTACACATTTATATTTTCAGTCCCTTTAGTTTCATATACTTTATATTTTGGACATTTTTACTTGTTGTGCATTACTTGATTGTACATTGTGTTTTGTAATTGGTATGTGCACTATGTTTTTAGCGTATTACGATTACGTAGACGATACTCTTTTGTACTTTTGACGGTTTTGTGATAATTAGACTTAGAATACCATAAATTTGTTAATCAAACACCAAAAATATATTAAAAGTGAAAATGAACACAACCAACACCTCTTTTCATGGTGGAAAGAGGTTTAAATAACCAAGTCCTTAATGGACTTGGGCCTCCAACCCATGAACATGCTCATGGGTCGGGCTATTTAAATAAATGAAACTAAACATTACTACGAGCCTATAACTACATTGTTGGAGTAATCGAGACTTTCTATATACGTAAAACATATTGTCACACCCCCAAAATCAGAGTTTGGTAAAAGTCGGGGCCATGTGACTTCATGAACATCATACACTCAGAATATAAAGAACGACCTCTACATGAGTCGTTTTTGAAAATTTCTCATTGATTTAATTAACGTTAACAAGATTACAAGATTTCATAAGTTCAAATAAGAGATTACAGAAGCGAATAAAGTTTTAAAATAGCAACGAGATAATAGTTTTAAATGACATAAGTATCCGAAGACAAAATCATGATGCATGCAGACTCCAGATTACTTCATATAGCAAGCAGCTAAACCACCTGAGATAAAACATTGCTAAAAGTGTCAACACAAAGGCTGGTGAGTTCATAGGTTTAATTAAATTGATAAGTCGGAACATAAGAAGCTAAGTTATACATATGATCCATTATAAATGATATAATGACACATGTAAAAATAAATACTTTTGATGCCCTAAGCTCATGACACCGAGACTTTAACATAAGTATGCCCTGGTTTCATTGTTTCATAGTTTCCAGAATTTCAAATGCACCCGATGGTCATATGACCTGCCAATCCCGAATGTGGGCGTCACCCCAAAATAGATCTATCCACCTTCATTCACGCTTACTCTCAGTAACTAACGGTTCATGATTAGGGGCACAGTTTACAGTTTCAGATTCAGCTACCTAGGCAACATCAATAGTTAAGTTTTCGTTTCCTGTTCTGCTTATGTCCGACAGTTTAAAACGAGCAATGTATCTCACCCCAAGATTTCATAAAAGCAATATAAATAAGTTAAAGTGGGGCTATAAACTCACCTCAAATGATAGGCAAGTAAGTTCAACAAGTAGAAAGCAAAGAGAAAATACACGCAAATTATTCCAACTTTATCCGCAACCGAGCATAAGTATATCTAAATAAGTAATGCAACTAAATAATTACTCCGTCGTTACATTATACTTGCCTTTAAAAATTATTTATGTAAAACATTTGTTTTTTTATTTAAAAGTCAAGGTCTATTAAAAAGGTCGAATCCATGGGTCAACGCACACAAAATAATTTAGAAGACTCAAAGACAGACTTTTAGAAAAAAATAGACACAACAAATAATTACAATTTAATTCGGTGAAACGGAAGTTGGTCACTAAATAAGTCCATTAATTTTCTAAGTCCAAGTCCATCACAGTCCAGAAATAATATGGTCCTAGACCTAATTTTTGTCCAACAATGATATCAGTCCTCTAGGTTTTATTTATTTTATGTGTTCATTTAATAATATATTTATAGGTCAAAATATAGCAAAGATCCCTTTTGGGTCGTCTACGAATAAATCGTGAGGCCCTTGTTCGGGACCCGCTTAATTGGGTCTTTTAGTTCGGTTAGAGCCAATGGGACTCGGCATATACGAATAACTCTAAGAATGCTTAATCCCACGCCCCACGCGCTAACTGTGACACCAATTTAGTCCGGGTTATATTATTAGAGTCAATGTGACCCGACATATACGAATAACTCGAAGAATGCCTAATCCCACGCTCCACGGGCGAACCGTGATACCAATTTAGTCCAAGTGAAATAATAATATTTACTTTTAATTATTACATTCAAAGTATAAAGTCTAGAGTAACTAATACTGAGTACATATAATTTTGATAGGGTTATTACGTTTTCTAATACTATATAGTATGATAATATGTTGTCTCCCTCAAATAGTACACTGGACCCCCTCTCTATTCCCTTTCAGTCTGACAACAGTAGGAGCACTCAAAATATAAAACATATTACTAAAACATTTGGTCTCTTTCTCTCTCGTCAAGTTAATACTCATACACAACACCATTAATAATCTACTCAACTCGCGACTCATTTTCTACTTTACGACCTTGATACTCGACGGTTTTTGGAAATTAGACTTGCAAAACGACCCTTACAGCACGGACTACAAATCCCAGGACAAAACGACACGTTGTTACGTAGTTTGAGTCGTTATTTTACGAAAGAATGCCATGCGATTTGCTAAAACTCAAAACTCTTAACTTTTAGAAGTATACGACTCGCATGACACATGAATGGTTCGTTTAGGCTTGCATGTTAAGATTTAAAATGAAAACATATAAAGACCACTAAATCTCTCACGTCGGCTAGTACCTCACGACTAAAAAGCTTAACGAAATCATCATGTTTACATGCTATAAAACGGTTTAGGTGTCAATGGGTTCGAGACTCATACTCACAGAACACATAAGTTTGAAAACCATTTGTGACTCAACTTATACTCACGTGAAACCTTACTTCCCATGAATTTATGCTCGTCTACCTGACGACTCCATGTTCATATCTAGTTTTAGTTTAAAACGACAAATGTTTGATAGCAAGTTTATGTACCGACAGAAATAAGCATGAAAAAGGAGAAAGGAGTGATATAGCTTACAAAGCTTATGTGATCGAGAAAAGTGCTAACGAGAGACCCACTGATAGGTGTGTAAACACCCATCTTTTCTACCACTTATTTCTTGCTAAAACAAGACCAAAACGCGTATTTAATGTCATTTGTTTGGAATTATGCGTGGTTTGTGTGTTTGTTATGTTTTCAGAGCCAACCGGATAAATATTGGAGAAAACATGGGATTGCACGGGTTTTATCAAGGAAAAAGACTGAAGACAAAGTCTATTGTCCAAGAGACGCAAAAGATTTGAAGTCAATGAGCCTATTTGGAGATTTATCGAAGAAAAGGACCAAAGACGGAAGATTTACACATGTCGAAGAAACTCAAGTCTATTTAACGAAGAAATTAAAAGACGAGTTGAATTTAATCAATGACAAATCCCGAATCAGAATCGAAAACGTCAACTTTTCTGAAAAGACGAGAAGACAAAAAGAAGGGAAGAAAGCCCACTCACCAACAAAGGGAGAAGCCTATAAATACTCCTCCCATTCAAGAATCCATCATCTTCTTTTTCAGTTATTTTCTTCTTCCTAGTTTTTAGGAACCATCTCCCTTAAGGAGTGGTTTTAATCTTTGTTTGATTTATCTTCCAATCTTGTAAGTTAATCTTTTCTTGTTTGTTGAATCTTAATTCATTAATACAAATCATCTTTTAATCTTTCCATCATCTTGTTCTTCATATCTTTTTGTCTCTTAGTTCTTAAGTTCTATTCGAATGGTTTGATTGTCAAAACTAAGTGGGTTTTGTGATTTTGTTGTTTTGGATTCAAGCTTTCTTTGAGTAAAAGATTAGTGGTAAAATTGGTTAAAGTTTGGATCAAAAACTTAGTGATTTTTGGTTTTGATTTCGTGTTCTGTTAACTCCCCTGTTCTTCGCTACACCTTCTGATCTCGCCCAGATTCCGAATAGGGAATCTGGGATTGTGACTATTCGGAATATTTCGTTTATTCAGAATAGAGGTTATTTTCTTGGCTATTCGGAATATTTCAGTTATTCCGAGTGGTTGTAGATTTTCATTGTTATTCGGAATACCAGTTATTCCGAGTAAGGATTCTTTTTCCGCATAGCAGCACTATTCCGAATAGGATTTTCACAATTTTTCCGCATAAGGCTTTTTCTTCAAATATTCCGCACAAGAGATATTTTCCGAATTGCCCTCCTTTCCGCATAGTCTGATTTCATTTCCGCTATTCGGAATATTTTCCATATTCCGAATAGCCTCATTATTCCGCATAGAACCCTATTTTCCGAATAGGGCATTTTTCCGCATAAGAAGGATTATTCCGAGTAAGAAGATTTTTCCGCATAAGACTTTTGTTCCGCATGGCAATAATTATTCCGAGTAAGGGAAACATTCCGAATGGAGCAGTACATTCCGCATAACCCTAAACATTCCGAATAAGAGAGTTCCAGTTTTATCTTTCATAAGGTATTTTCTCCTGTTTCATTTAAAGTCTGGATTTATTTTCATTTCTAGTTTCTAGAGTAATTTTATTACTTGTCTTTATCAGTTTAGTAGATTTAGACCAAAGCTCCCCCTTTTTAGTCACCAATAACAACGATTCCACTTTTGACCGTGATCGATTCGAGAAGATACCGAGAACGAAACAACGATATATATCAATTGGGTACGAGCAACGCAAAGAGAGATCTTGCAAGCAAAAACCTTTTTATTAACCAACAAAAAGTCAGTTATTAAAATGGCGCCGCTGCCGGCTCTTTTCGTAAGGATCAACGGTTTCTTGTGAGAAAAATTGGATTTTGGGATCCGTTCTTTCGGGAACGTTATTTTCAAGCACAAAAATTTTCAAAAATCCATAAAAATATAAAATTTTCAAAAATACAAAAACATTAAAAAACCTATAAAAACCAAAAATATTTTCTCTTGCATTTTCTTTTTAGTGTATGCGTACTCGATCCACGTCTTACTCAGAGCCCGAGACTCTCGAACAATTAGACATGGCAGGTGTACACAATAACAACAACAATAATCCACCCCTCCCAAACAACAATAATAATAACCCACCCCACCAAAATATGAATAATCCACCCGATTTACGAACCATGGAGGAGCTATGTCAACCCACAATGAACGGACGTGGAGGCCCGATTGCACCGATGCATGTCACGGCTCAGGAGTTTTCGTTGAAGCATCACATGATCCAGCAAGTACAAACGAATCCATTTCGCGGAATTCCGGATGATGATGCCAACAAACACCTCGACAAATTCATAACCATTACCCAAAGCATGAAATCTCCCGGTGTTTCTATGGATGACCTTCGCCTCCAACTCTTTCCTCACTCGCTTTCTCACCATGCCGAAAAATGGTTTGACCGTCTTCCAAAGAATTCTATTCATACGTGGAACGACATGACTCAACGCTTTTTATCGCGCTACTTTCCCCCATCCATGGTCACTAGCCTTCGTAACCAAAACAGTGGATTTATGCAAGAGAATGATGAATCGCTTTTCGATGCTTGGGAACGTTACAATGATTTGATCGACCGCTGTCCTAATCACAATATGCTCCCCGTCACTCTCATTGACACCTTCTACAATGGTCTCACCTTTCGTGATCGTGACACGATCAATGCCGCCACCGGTGGTACTTTTATGAAAAGGAGACCGGAGGAGTGTCGAGAGTTGATTGAATACATGACTACTCACCACAAGAATTGGGATTCATCCGCATCCTCAAGATCTAACTCGAGAGTCAATGTTTCTTCTACTACCTCCAATCCTGAAATGTCTGAAATTTCTCGACAACTTGCTGAAATGAATAAGAATTTCATGGCCATGGCCACAAACCACTTTCAACAAGCTAAAGCCGTTGCTATTTCTTGTGACACATGTGGTGGCCCTCACTCTTATAATGATTGTCCTTCTACTCACGGAAATTATTCTGAAGACGTTAACGCAGCATACGGTACTTATCCCACGGGAGGCTATCCAGCTCGCCCTCAAGGAGACCGTAACTTGCTAAGTTATCGATCCAACAATTATCTTGCTCCCCCCGGTTTCCCTCCTGCAAACCAAAACCAACAACAAAGCTACAATCAATCCCAACCTCGTGCAAACAATCAGTATCAATCCCAAAGAAACCCATACCCAACTCAAGGAAATTCTCAAGCTTACCAGGCTCCACCTCTCAATCAACCGATGGCAGTGAATCCAGAAGTCGAGACATTCATGAAGACTAATCGGGACTTGGTGACGAATCTTCAGAGTCAAGTCCGCAACTTGAAGGGAGAAATGGCAAAGCAAGGGAACGATATTCAAGCCGAGCTAAGGAATGATATGGCCAAACACAATGATGCAATGAATGCAAACATGCAAAACTCTTTTAACAATCAAGCTATTCACCTTCGTGATATGATTAGTTCGCTCATCCAAGGTAATCAACCCTCTTCTTCGGGTACTCTTCCGAGTAATACCGTTGCGAATCCAAGAGGGGAGATGAAAGCAATCACCACTCGTAGTGGAAAAGGTTATATGGAACCCGAGCTTCCTATACCTCCACCCGTGATTGTGAACAAGGAAACCGAGCAACTTTCCTCACCTCCTTCACCTTCTATCCCCATTTCCCCACCACCCGTGGTTGTGAGTGATCCTATTCCCTTAAAGCCTTCTTCTTCATCCAATATACCTTATCCTTCAAGGTTGAGGAAAGAGAAGCAAAAGAGCAAGGATGATATTCAGGTTTCAAACTTCCTAAAAATGTTTAAACAATTGAATTTTAACATCTCCTTTGCCGAGGCTCTCGCTCACATGCCCAAATATGCTAAGATGTTTAAAGATCTTCTAAGTGATAAAGAAAAGCTTCTTGACATTGCTCAGACCCAACTTAATGAGAACTGCTCCGCAGTGCTCTTAAGGAAATTGCCCACCAAACTTGGTGATCCGGGTCGCTTCTTGATTCCGTGCAACTTCCCGGGAGTAGAGAATTGCATGGCCTTAGCCGATCTAGGTGCCAGTATTAACTTAATGCCTTTAAGTGTTTGGAAGCAATTATCTCTCCCCGAGCTAGTCCCCACACGAATGACTTTGGAATTAGCCAACCGTACGGTTGCTTATCCAGTGGGGATAGCCGAAGATGTCTTTGTTGGCGTTGATAAATTCACCTTCCCGGCTGATTTTGTCGTTGTTGACTACGAGATGGACCCTCGTGTTCCATTAATCGTTGGACGTCCATTCTTGAGGACCGGTCGCACTCTCATTGATGTAGCCGCAGGCGAATTAATCATGAGAGTTGGTGACGATAAAATTGTCTTCAACATGGGTAAGATTTCTCAGCAACCTTATTCATATGAGAGTGTTAATGCTATTGATGTTCTCGATGAGGCTTGTGAAGAACATTTTTATGATGCTTGCAAAAGTACTCTCTCTTCTCTACCCATTGTTGAGACCGTTGCCTCAATTGCTCCGGCATTTACTCCTTTTGGAGAAAGTGACTTAGATGAGTTCGAAGCTAGCTTGGGTCCTCTCGATATTAAGTATGATAATTCGTCCACCAATTGGGATGAAGATATTCGTACTATTGAGAGACTTCTCAATGAGGACCCATTGTCTCCTCCTACTCCTAAAGAGGTGACTAATGATGATCCATCGTTAGTTTCACCATCTACTGAGGATCCTCCTACTCTCGAGCTTAAGGACCTACCGCCTCATCTTGAGTACGTTTTCCTAGAAGACGACGAGAAGTTACCGGTCATCATCGCAAAGGATCTGAAAGAAGACGAAAAAGCCCGACTTGTTGCAGTGTTGAAGAAGCATAAACGCGCTATCGCTTGGAAAATCTCCGACATCCGTGGAATTGATCCTCATTTCTGCACACATAAAATTCTCATGGAGGACGACTTTAAGCCCACTATTCAAAGTCAACGAAGGGTGAATCCTAAAATCCATGAAGTCATCAAAAAAGAGGTTATCAAACTTCTTGATGCGGGTATGATCTACCCTATTTCGGATTCCCCATGGGTTAGTCCAGTCCATTGTGTGCCTAAGAAAGGCGGAATCACCGTTGTGCCCAATGCAAACAACGAGTTAATTCCTACCCGTCTCGTTACTGGGTGGAGAGTTTGTATAGACTACCGCAAACTCAATGATGCCACGAGAAAGGATCATTTCCCTCTACCTTTTATGGACCAAATGCTTGAACGTCTAGCGGGTAATGAATATTACTGCTTTCTGGATGGTTTCTCGGGTTATTTTCAAATACCCATCGATCCCCAAGATCAAGAGAAAACAACATTCACTTGTCCCTATGGCACATTTGCTTACAAAAGAATGCCTTTTGGCTTATGCAATGCCCCCGGGACTTTCCAAAGGTGCATGTTGGCTATATTCCATGACATGGTTGAGCAAACCATGGAAGTCTTCATGGATGATTTCTCGGTCTTCAGGGATTCCTTCTCTGCTTGCCTTGCCAATTTGGAACGTATGCTCAAGCGGTGCGAAGACACTCGCCTTGTTCTGAATTGGGAAAAATGCCATTTTATGGTAAAAGAAGGCATTGTGCTCGGACACAAAATCTCTAAAGCCGGTCTTGAAGTCGACCGTGCTAAAGTTGATGTCATAGCCCAATTACCTCCACCTTCAACCGTGAAGGGTGTGAGAAGTTTTCTGGGTCATGCGGGCTTCTATCGACGATTCATTCAGGATTTCTCTAACATCGCTCGCCCGATGACCCACCTCTTGGAAAAAGATACTCCTTTTATCTTTTCTAAAGAGTGTCTCGAAGCCTTCAATCTTCTCAAGGATAAGCTAACTAAGGCACCGGTCTTGGTTACCCCTAATTGGGAGCTGCCTTTTGAATTGATGTGCGATGCTAGCGACTTTGCTATTGGTGCGGTTCTGGGCCAAAGAGTGAATAAACACTTCCAACCAATCCACTACGCTAGCAAAACAATGACGGGGGCTCAATTGCATTATACGACAACCGAAAAAGAGCTTTTAGCTGTTGTCTATGCTTTTGAGAAATTTCGCCCCTATCTTGTTTTATCTACCACCATCGTATACACGGACCATTCCGCGTTGAAGTACTTGATGACTAAGAATGATTCTAAGCCAAGACTTCTCCGCTGGGTTTTACTCCTTCAAGAATTCAACATTGAAATTCGTGACAAGAAGGGTGCTGAAAACCTGGCCGCGGATCATCTGAGCAGACTTGAGGATCCATATCAAGGGGACCATCCGAACAAAGCGATCAATGACTCTTTTCCCCTTGAAACCTTAATGTCTATAAATCCCAATCTTGATGGCACCCCGTGGTTTGCCGATATTGCAAACTACTTAGCGGGTGGTGTTCTCATCCAAGGGTTAACATCCCAACAAAAGAAGAAGTTCTTGAACGATGTTAAGACTTACTTTTGGGAGGACCCTTTTATATTCAAACAATGCGCTGACCTGATTATTCGTCGGTGTGTTGACGGACCGGCAGCTTTTGATATTCTCCAAGCGTGCCACAAAGGACCCACCGGTGGTCACTTTGGTCCCAACTACACCGCCAAAAAAGTGTTTGACTCGGGATTCTATTGGCCCACCATTTATCGTGATGCTCACGAGATGGTTAAACATTGTGATGCTTGACAAAAACAAGGCAAGATCACACATAAAGATGAGATGCCTCAAAATTTCATACAGGAATGTGAAATCTTTGATGTATGGGGCATCGACTTTATGGGGCCATTTCCATCATCCAAAGGGAACAAGTACATCCTCGTCGCCGTCGACTACGTCTCTAAATGGGTTGAAGCTAAGGCTCTTCCTACGAATGATGCGAGGGTGGTTGTGAACTTTTTGAAGCAGCTTTTCGCTCGATTTGGCGTTCCTCGTGCTATCATCAGTGACCGCGGGACTCATTTTGCAACGATCAATTTGCAAGAGTCATGGCAAAGTATGGTGTCAATCACCGTCTTTCCACCGCTTATCATCCCCAAACCAATGGGCAAGCCGAAATTTCCAATCGTGGCTTGAAGAGAATTTTGGAGCGTACTGTGGGAGAGCATCGCGCCGCGTGGGCCGATAAACTTGATGATGCTCTGTGGGCTTTCCGTACCGCCTATAAGACGCCGATTGGCTGTACACCTTATCGTCTTGTGTACGGGAAAGCCTGCCACCTCCCCATCGAGCTGGAACATAAGGCATACTGGGCCTTGAAGTGGGCTAACTTCGACATCAACAAAGCCGGTGATTTTCGAAAGATTCAACTCAACGAGCTACACGAATTGAGGAATCAAGCTTACGAGAACTCATTGATCTACAAGGAGAAGACCAAGATTATCCACGATGCTAAAATCAAGAACCGAGAGTTCAACGTTGGTGATCAAGTCTTACTCTTTAACTCTCGGTTGAAGATCTTCTCAGGCAAGTTGAAGAGCCGCTGGTCTGGTCCATTCACCATCGCCAATGTCTTTCCCTATGGTACCATTGAGCTTTCACAGCCAAATGGGCCCAACTTCAAGGTGAATGGCCAGCGTTTGAAGTTGTACGTTGGTGAGGACATCTCTCAGGAGATGATTCCATCCCTCACTACGTTTCCCTTGAATTAGTTCGGGACCGAGTCAGGCTCGCGACTCGGTAAACAAAAACAAGCGCTCCTCGGGAGGCAACCCGAGTATCTATCCCCCTTTCCCGTTTTTCATCATAAGTGTAGGGGGAGCTATATAGGTTGCTTGTTTTTGGATGGTGATGTGATTACAGGGATTATTGCACTCTGGGAATCTTTGAAGAACCGTGATCCCATGTTATCCGAAATCCGGTTCTATCTCTTAAACTATCGTGATTCAATTTTCTTCATACTCACATTTGAAATTGATCACTTTAGTCGTCTCTTCCTTAACTCGAGTTAACCAACGTGCACAATGTCATAAGTGTAGGGGAGATTTTTCCCACATGCTTAAACATTGAGGACAATGTTTATCTTAAGTGTAGGGGGGACTTCTATCGAAGTTTTAAGTGGACTTTTCCATGAAAATGCCTTCATTAAACCGGAAAATCATCTTTTTCAACATTTTTCAAATTTTTTATTAACTTTGGCCATTTAGTCTTAATTTTTAAATTTTTATCGTTGCTTTCATATGTATATATCCCGCGATAAAGTCAAAAATATTAATAAAGTGGTGTAGCTAGTTTAGAAGTCTTTGACATATTAGGCCCGTTGCGTTTATTTTGACTCAACCCGAATAGACTTATCCAAGTTTATTCTAGCTAGTATCCTTAACCATGTATACCTTAATTGGTTTATTAGGCTAAGTGTCCACGAGTCTCATTACTTGAGATTTTAAATTGTGGAGGACGAGAAATGATAGAGTCAATTATAAGTCGGTAATCTTGCACAAGCTCACTTGGTGTAATTATTTGCCTATTCTCCCATCACTTGCTAATAATTTATCTGCAATAAGTAAGGTCATACGATTTGAAAGGTTACTTAGCTTCTAGCCCAAGATCGTTTAAAAGTTGCTCGGTAATGACAAGAGTTCATAGCCAAGGCATAACTTATGAAGCGGGGCGCGAAGATTGGCGAGTCCGAAAAGGCCCTAACAAGGCATGAGGATTCAAGTTTATTGCTGAAGATCCAAAAGTGATGTGAAAAGCATTATTCCCAAAATCAATATGAAGGATCAAAATTCACGACGAAAAGCAATCAACTCCCATAAAGATCATGGAGAAGTCTATCCGAAAAGACCCTAACAAGGTATGAGGATAAATAGATCCAAGTCCGAAAAGGAGGCGGATCGTTGTATCTCAAAATCCCAATTAGAGATTGAAGAAATAATCATGAAGTCGTGGTCAACAAAGTTGGAGTACCCCTCAAAAGTCTCCAAGTGAAGAAACTCTATTATGATGAGAAGACCATTATCTCAAGAACGTCTCTCGAAGATATGAAGTATGAAGTACATGCCAAATATCGGCCCGAGAAAGGTCTCAAATCGTGAACCGAGTTATGCCAAGATATGAACTTTTTGATATCCCGAGAAGCAGTTTTAAGAGATTTTGTCCTTTAGCTAACTATTGATCAAATCGTCCTACTTTGCTTTCAGCCTAAATAAACTATCGAAATAAGTCCAAAAATGCATCTTCATGATCATTCTAAGACAAAAATAAAATATAAGAGATACACCTAGGAATAAGGGAGTTTAAGCATTTAATTAAGCCATGTGTGTAAGTGTTTGAATTGCTAACTTATAATAACAATGATCTCGTTTTTAAGCTTAGTTTGGGGAACGTGAAACTTGAGGGTGATAAGTCTTCGCAGCACCAAAGCCCTAATGTAAGTCCTCGATCTCTTTACGAGTTATTCCCACATAGCTATGTTCTATCCTTTTATTAACTTTAAATTTCTCTTAGTGCTTTAATTTTTGTTTAGTAGTATTTGAATAAGGCCAAGGTTAATTAATTATGAGAAAAGTGTAATGTTGCTTTATCACTAAGCATTGCATGAGGGCATGGCAATGGTTAAGTGTAGGGGATTTGATAGGTGTGTAAACACCCATCTTTTCTACCACTTATTTCTTGCTAAAACAAGACCAAAATGCGTATTTAATGTCATTTGTTTGGAATTATGCGTGGTTTGTGTGTTTGTTATGTTTTCAGAGCCAACCGGATAAATATTGGAGAAAACATGGGATTGCACGGGTTTTATCAAGGAAAAAGACTGAAGACAAAGTCTATTGTCCAAGAGACGCAAAAGATTTGAAGTCAATGGGCCTATTTGGAGATTTATCAAAGAAAAGGACCAAAGACGGAAGATTTACACATGTCGAAGAAACTCAAGTCTATTTAACGAAGAAATTAAAAGACGAGTTGAATTTAATCAATGACAAATCCCGAATCAGAATCGAAAACGTCAACTTTTCTGAAAAGACGAGAAGACAAAAAGAAGGGAAGAAAGCCCACTCACCAACAAAGGGAGAAGCCTATAAATACTCCTCCCATTCAAGAATCCATCATCTTCTTTTTCAGTTATTTTCTTCTTCCTAGTTTTTAGGAACCATCTCCCTTAAGGAGTGGTTTTAATCTTTGTTTGATTTATCTTCCAATCTTGTAAGTTAATCTTTTCTTGTTTGTTGAATCTTAATTCATTAATACAAATCATCTTTTAATCTTTCCATCATCTTGTTCTTCATATCTTTTTGTCTCTTAGTTCTTAAGTTCTATTCGAATGGTTTGATTGTCAAAACTAAGTGGGTTTTGTGATTTTGTTGTTTTGGATTCAAGCTTTCTTTGAGTAAAAGATTAGTGGTAAAATTGGTTAAAGTTTGGATCAAAAACTTAGTGATTTTTGGTTTTGATTTCGTGTTCTGTTAACTCCCCTGTTCTTCGCTACACCTTCTGATCTCGCCCAGATTCCGAATAGGGAATCTGGGATTGTGACTATTCGGAATATTTCGTTTATTCAGAATAGAGGTTATTTTCTTGGCTATTCGGAATATTTCAGTTATTCCGAGTGGTTGTAGATTTTCATTGTTATTCGGAATACCAGTTATTCCGAGTAAGGATTCTTTTTCCGCATAGCAGCACTATTCCGAATAGGATTTTCACAATTTTTCCGCATAAGGCTTTTTCTTCAAATATTCCGCACAAGAGATATTTTCCGAATTGCCCTCCTTTCCGCATAGTCTGATTTCATTTCCGCTATTCGGAATATTTTCCATATTCCGAATAGCCTCATTATTCCGCATAGAACCCTATTTTCCGAATAGGGCATTTTTCCGCATAAGAAGGATTATTCCGAGTAAGAAGATTTTTCCGCATAAGACTTTTGTTCCGCATGGCAGTAATTATTCCGAGTAAGGGAAACATTCCGAATGGAGCAGTACATTCCGCATAACCCTAAACATTCCGAATAAGAGAGTTCCAGTTTTATCTTTCATAAGGTATTTTCTCCTGTTTCATTTAAAGTCTGGATTTATTTTCATTTCTAGTTTCTAGAGTAATTTTATTACTTGTCTTTATCAGTTTAGTAGATTTAGACCAAAGCTCCCCCTTTTTAGTCACCAATAACAACGATTCCACTTTTGACCGTGATCGATTCGAGAAGATACCGAGAACGAAACAACGATATATTTCAATTGGGTACGAGCAACGCAAAGAGAGATCTTGCAAGCAAAACCCTTTTTATTAACCAACAAAAAGTCAGTTATTACCCACAAAGCGACTAGTAACCCAAATATTGATACCCTAGCTCAAATCTTAAGCTATCCCGATGAAAAGACCCTACTCGAACTCTTCAAACCAAAATCCCTAGCTAATCTGTGTATACATTCACCATGGTAATTTGTATGCGTTTATTCGAACGATATAAGGGGGATATATAACTGTCCGTGTTTGTAAAGAGAGATGAATACGAAGTGATACTCAAATATTGTAATGGGAAATAGAAATAGAATTTGGTGTGTGTTTTGTTTAATCCGAAACAAAGACAGATAGAAAAAAGAGTTGTGGAGTTTGTATTTGTGAAATATGTGTGTGAGGGTTTTCGAAAGGAAGAAAGGTGAAATGGATGGTAAATTATTTGGCAGGGAGAAGAAGAAAGAGGTGTGAGATATGTGAAAATGATTCGACTGATGGAAAGTGAGTAAGGATGTGTCGCTTTAATAATAGGAATGTGTGTGTGTTTAGGAGACAAAAAGGGAAAGTTTGAATTGTGAGAGATAAAAGGGTGTTGTCTACTTCACATAAATAGATTATCATTGTTTAAGTATAAGAGTTAGTGGAGAGTGTATGGATTATTTAGGATTGTATGATTTGAGGTTATAGGATAAAGATAAAAGAGTAAATATTATTACGGAAGTAAAGAGTTTATGGTGAAATTTTGTATGGCTTTTTAATTTAACTTGTTAATGTGAAGCGATACTGTTTATTTGTTCAAGTGATGAATGATACGAACTTCTATTGGCTCGATATAATGCTAAGTCGAATTTAATAACGTGAAGAAAAAAAACAAGTCATATAGTATATATATCATAAGGATGAGACGACTTCTCAATTGTTAAATCGATAGGTTCACAACTTAAATTTAATAATAACGAGGAAAAATATAGGCGAAAATTTGACGGTTGTCACAGTCCCCCAAAGTTAGAGAATTTTGTCCGCAAAATTAATTCGTTGATATTCGTAAGAAGTATTAAGAATGGATATAATAGTATCAGGTTTACTAATAGTCTATTAGTCTATAGTCGTTTCTTTGTCGGTTCACACGATGAGGCTCTTAGCAATAAAGATAGTAACGGATAATATCAAGTAAAAATATCGTAAATGTTTAGTGGTCGTTAATAGGGACGTACCCTTAGTTATGCTCAGTCTTTGAGATTCCTGACCTTCCACGCAACTGGTATACCCACGGGCGGGTTTCTTCAGTTTCAGCAGGAATTATAGCACTGAGATTCTTCCCCTTGGGACACTCACTCTTGTAGTGTCCCTTTTCCCCGCATCCAAAGCAAGTGACATTAGCTTTATCAGTCTTGCGACACTCCTCAGTTTTGTGGCCAACACGTCCACACTTTCCACACTTCTGACCACATGCTCCAAAATGATGAAGTCTGCATTTGGCACAGTAGGGTGCCTTTCCATTGTACCCACTCTTGTTCTCAGCTCCTGCTGTATAAACCCTAACAATTTCTTGTCGTTTGTTCTGCTGGTTAGACTGGTTATGATTGTTGCTTCGATGGTTGTTAGTTCCTTCCCACTTCCTCTTGTTTTCAACAGCCTTAGTAGCTCGTGCTCTCACTTTCTTGTTGTTCAGCTCTTGAGCCATACGGATGGCTTCTCCAATCTTAGCAGGTTTTGAGGCAATGACATT
Source organism: Glebionis coronaria (assembly GCA_025667525.1). NCBI lineage: Eukaryota > Viridiplantae > Streptophyta > Magnoliopsida > Asterales > Asteraceae > Glebionis > Glebionis coronaria. The sequence continues at coordinate 146,183,247 of CM046882.1, forward strand.
CCCTTGAATGTCATCAGTCAATCCCCATATGTACCTTTCAATTTTCTTCTTTTCCGTAGGAACCACACTAGGACATAGTAACGCCAACTCCTGAAACCTTCGGGTATAAGCCCCTACATCTGCTCCCTGCACCGTCAAATTCCAAAGTTCCACTTCCATGTTCTGAATCTCATGGCTCGGGCAGTACTCCTCGATCATCATTTCCTTCTGTTCTTTCCATCTTATAGCGTAAGCAGTCTCCAGACCTTCGGTCTTTACAAAAGAGTTCCACCAAGTCAATGCCTCACCCTGAAGGGTACAAGTGGCATACTTAACTTGGCAGGCTTCAGCACAGTTACTGATATTAAAGACAGACTCTATCTTCTCGAACCAACGAGTCAGTCCTATTGCACCTTCGGTTCCTTTGAAGTCATGGGGGTTACAGTTCCGAAAATCTTTGTAGGAGCACTGTCGGGTTGGGGGATTTTCTCCTCCAGAGGTGTTGCTTGTTTCACGTGGAGTTCTATTTCCACTGCCACTAGCTCGGTTAGCTTCATAGGCAATCAAGGCTGCAGCCACTCGGTCGGCAATCAACTGCTCCAGTTCGGGAAGGTTCGTTTCACTTCTAGTAGCGGGAGCCATGATCTTCAAAAGCAAAGCATACGATTAGTCTTCTTATAGGCACGAGAATTTACAGGATTAAGGGGGATACATTTATATATACATACTCGTGGCATAATAGTTATAACGTATGCAAATACTTATAAGGCGCAGTTGTGACAATAATTACATACACATAAGCAATTTGTTACATTTAGAAAGTTAATATGCAACTTACCGAAATCATATGAGTCTTACCCGCCTTTGAGGAAATTAATCAAAAAGCTTAAGCTAAGTAACATTTAGAACTTAACTCCACCTCGCAACCCAATCAAACAAGAACAGCCTTGAGGTCTTACTAAGTTTTGTTACTCATCTCAACCTTTTTGATGAATTTTCTCAACGCCGAGGACTACTCATAAACATGTAAGTCATATAATCACGAAAACCTATCAAGCAATAAACTAAAACTGGCATAAAATGTGTATGATGAAATGAATACATGCGAATGAGAATCAGTTATAGCCTAGAGTTACTAATGCAACCTAGTTCTCTATAACTAAGTCTCTGATACCAATCTGTCACACCCCCAAAATCAGAGTTTGGTAAAAGTCGGGGCCATGTGACTTCATGAACATCATACACTCAGAATATAAAGAACGACCTCTACATGAGTCGTTTTTGAAAATTTCTCATTGATTTAATTAACGTTAACAAGATTACAAGATTTCATAAGTTCAAATAAGAGATTACAGAAGCGAATAAAGTTTTAAAATAGCAACGAGATAATAGTTTTAAATGACATAAGTATCCGAAGACAAAATCATGATGCATGCAGACTCCAGATTACTTCATATAGCAAGCAGCTAAACCACCTGAGATAAAACATTGCTAAAAGTGTCAACACAAAGGCTGGTGAGTTCATAGGTTTAATTAAATTGATAAGTCGGAACATAAGAAGCTAAGTTATACATATGATCCATTATAAATGATATAATGACACATGTAAAAATAAATACTTTTGATGCCCTAAGCTCATGACACCGAGACTTTAACATAAGTATGCCCTGGTTTCATTGTTTCATAGTTTCCAGAATTTCAAATGCACCCGATGGTCATATGACCTGCCAATCCCGAATGTGGGCGTCACCCCAAAATAGATCTATCCACCTTCATTCACGCTTACTCTCAGTAACTAACGGTTCATGATTAGGGGCACAGTTTACAGTTTCAGATTCAGCTACCTAGGCAACATCAATAGTTAAGTTTTCGTTTCCTGTTCTGCTTATGTCCGACAGTTTAAAACGAGCAATGTATCTCACCCCAAGATTTCATAAAAGCAATATAAATAAGTTAAAGTGGGGCTATAAACTCACCTCAAATGATAGGCAAGTAAGTTCAACAAGTAGAAAGCAAAGAGAAAATACACGCAAATTATTCCAACTTTATCCGCAACCTAGCATAAGTATATCTAAATAAGTAATGCAACTAAATAATTACTCCGTCGTTACATTATACTTGCCTTTAAAAATTATTTATGTAAAACATTTGTTTTTTTATTTAAAAGTCAAGGTCTATTAAAAAGGTCGAATCCATGGGTCAACGCACACAAAATAATTTGAAGACTCAAAGACAGACTTTTAGAAAAAAATAGACACAACAAATAATTACAATTTAATTCGGTGAAACGGAAGTTGGTCACTAAATAAGTCCATTAATTTTCTAAGTCCAAGTCCATCACAGTCCAGAAATAATACGGTCCTAGACCTAATTTTTGTCCAACAATGATATCAGTCCTCTAGGTTTTATTTATTTTATGTGTTCATTTAATAATATATTTATAGGTCAAAATATAGCAAAGATCCCTTTTGGGTCGTCTACGAATAAATCGTGAGGCCCTTGTTCGGGACCCGCTTAATTGGGTCTTTTAGTTCGGTTAGAGCCAATGGGACTCGGCATATACGAATAACTCTAAGAATGCTTAATCCCACGCCCCACGCGCTAACTGTGACACCAATTTAGTCTGGGTTATATTATTAGAGTCAATGTGACCCGACATATACGAATAACTCGAAGAATGCCTAATCCCACGCTCCACGGGCGAACCGTGATACCAATTTAGTCCAAGTGAAATAATAATATTTACTTTTAATTATTACATTCAAAGTATAAAGTCTAGAGTAACTAATACTGAGTACATATAATTTTGATAGGGTTATTACGTTTTCTAATACTATATAGTATGATAATATGTTGTCTCCCTCAAATAGTACACTGGACCCCCTCTCTATTCCCTTTCAGTCTGACAACAGTAGGAGCACTCAAAATATAAAACATATTACTAAAACATTTGGTCTCTTTCTCTCTCGTCAAGTTAATACTCATACACAACACCATTAATAATCTACTCAACTCGCGACTCATTTTCTACTTTACGACCTCGATACTCGACGGTTTTTGGAAATTAGACTTGCAAAACGACCCTTACAGCACGGACTACAAATCCCAGGACAAAACGACACGTTGTTACGTAGTTTGAGTCGTTATTTTACGAAAGAATGCCATGCGATTTGCTAAAACTCAAAACTCTTAACTTTTAGAAGTATACGACTCGCATGACACATGAATGGTTCGTTTAGGCTTGCATGTTAAGATTTAAAATGAAAACATATAAAGACCACTAAATCTCTCACGTCGGCTAGTACCTCACGACTAAAAAGCTTAACGAAATCATCATGTTTACATGCTATAAAACGGTTTAGGTGTCAATGGGTTCGAGACTCATACTCACAGAACACATAAGTTTGAAAACCATTTGTGACTCAACTTATACTCACGTGAAACCTTACTTCCCATGAATTTATGCTCGTCTACCTGATGACTCCATGTTCATATCTAGTTTTAGTTTAAAACGACAAATGTTTGATAGCAAGTTTATGTACCGACAGAAATAAGCATGAAAAAGGAGAAAGGAGTGATATAGCTTACAAAGCTTATGTGATCGAGAAAAGTGCTAACGAGAGACCCACAAAGCGACTAGTAACCCAAATATTGATACCCTAGCTCAAATCTTAAGCTATCCCGATGAAAAGACCCTACTCGAACTCTTCAAACCAAAATCCCTAGCTAATCTGTGTATACATTCACCATGGTAATTTGTATGCGTTTATTCGAACGATATAAGGGGGATATATAACTGTCCGTGTTTGTAAGGAGAGATGAATACGAAGTGATACTCAAATATTGTAATGGGAAATAGAAATAGAATTTGGTGTGTGTTTTGTTTGATCCGAAACAAAGACAGATAGAAAAAAGAGTTGTGGAGTTTGTATTTGTGAAATATGTGTGTGAGGGTTTTCGAAAGGAAGAAAGGTGAAATGGATGGTAAATTATTTGGCAGGGAGAAGAAGAAAGAGGTGTGAGATATGTGAAAATGATTCGACTGATGGAAAGTGAGTAAGGATGTGTCGCTTTAATAATAGGAATGTGTGTGTGTTTAGGAGACAAAAAGGGAAAGTTTGAATTGTGAGAGATAAAAGGGTGTTGTCTACTTCACATAAATAGATTATCATTGTTTAAGTATAAGAGTTAGTGGAGAGTGTATGGATTATTTAGGATTGTATGATTTGAGGTTATAGGATAAAGATAAAAGAGTAAATATTATTACGGAAGTAAAGAGTTTATGGTGAAATTTTGTATGGCTTTTTAATTTAACTTGTTAATGTGAAGCGATACTGTTTATTTGTTCAAGTGATGAATGATACGAACTTCTATTGACTCGATATAATGCTAAGTCGAATTTAATAACGTGAAGAAAAAAAACAAGTCATATAGTATATATATCATAAGGATGAGACGACTTCTCAATTGTTAAATCGATAGGTTCACAACTTAAATTTAATAATAACGAGGAAAAATATAGGCGAAAATTTGACGGTTGTCACACATATTTCCAACAATCTCCCCCAAAGGTAGGTCACTCTAAATTTACAAAGTCCTAATCTAGCATGTTAGATCTTGTTCTTGAGCTCGTAGTCTTCTTTTCTTTCTTTTTCTTCCTTTTGTGAATATGTGTTGAATAATATCAGCCTTTTGATTGGAACACGTTCTTTTGGCCTTTCACGTGCAATCTTTATTTTCTTGTGATGTTTGCCTCTTTGTGACTTCATGTCCCACACACTTATCCTTTGTTGAATTCTTGAAAGTTTCAGAGTCGATACAGCGGAAGACTTTTAGGTCATACTTTCTTGAATTTGCAGGAGTATTTGATGCAGAAGGAATAAGCATGTGAGGACGTCTTCAACAGGTACACCGCAACGCCACCGTCTTCAACAGGTACACAGCAACGCCACCGTCTTCAACAGGTACACCGCAACGCCACCGTCTTCGAATGCAGCAACATAATAAGACACGAATAAAATGGCTTTGACATTTTATTCTAATTCGGTAGCATTTTACCTCCGGTCGGTGAAGACCGTTGGACGATATTAGATATCGTACCCGTGACGGATAGTTTCAATTAAGTAACTTCCTGACAGGATTTCGCGGGTAAACCCGTTCTCTTTGTTCGACCGCCCAAAGCTGAATGCGAACATAAAGAGTGAATCATTTGGATTAAAAATCCTTATGATTGAAGCCGTCAATTCATGAAACCTGGAACAAGTGAATTTCAATTAAGATTTTCACCATCGTTGCTTTCCAGTTGTCACAAACTTAATTCAGATTGAATCTTGCTTGTCACCTACCAAGTGCTGTTTGATGTTAACACTAGAAGGATTTCCACTCGTCACTGTGAACACTAAAGAGTGTCACTCTGAGTGTTCTGGCAAGCTCATACGATAATGCGTAGAGGCCTGGAACGAGTTTAAGTTCACTTAAGAATTAAACTACTGTTTCTTTCTAGTTGTCACAAGATTAGTTCTTAAAGAACCGAACGTGTCACCTACCATGAGCTTGTTTGATGTTGTCTCAAGCAGGATTTCCATCTTCATTGTAATACTTGCGTATCACTCGGATGTTCTGGCAATATTACAAGAATACTGCGTAGGACTCATAAAGATCTCTTATTTTTCACAGTGTGTGAAGAAGCAAGGAATAAATGGAAAGTGTCCTAATGAGACTTTTGATGATCTCGTGGCTCTAGACTCGATAGTGCGTTTTGATTTAGTGATCGATGGCTGGAGAGGAGTGCCACCTATTCAATATCAGTCTATTCGGAGTGAATAAACCAATAGATAACGTGTTGATCTCCGTGTGATTAAAACAAATACCTTTTGAGTGATATTTGAGTTAGCTGGGGAGGGTTGTGCATTGCATCACTGGGTCCATGATGGCTTTCTTCAATATCGAGAATCATTAACAAATGATCTCAATAGCATATTTATTGACCCGGTTTCTGCCTAAAGTTGTAAGGAGGGCTTCTTTCTTTACACCCTTTATCTTTACAATTCTTTTTCATTCTTCAACCCCTTCAATTCTTACCAATACGTCATCACTAGCACCTTGTTGTGATTGTTCCAGTGCTAGCTTAAGTACTTGGTCGGCATTCAGCTACGTTCACATTCATTCTCCATCTTTCCTAGGACTTCTAGTTCTATCTAGGGAATTGTCCTTGGGAAGATTCCATCGGTTCTGATGTATCATTGGACTAATACCTATACCTACCACCCTTTTGTCACCACATCCGTCGTGAGTTAAGTGTGTTTTGGGTTGATATTGTCACCATGAAAAATCCTTGAAAATCACTTAAAACACTTGTGATATTGTAATCAAAGTTTTTGTGCCTTAAGTGTTTTGATCATAAAAAACGCTCCCCCTTAACTTGTGCATTACACATGTTAAGTTGGTTTATCTTTTAAGCCTTTTTCATTGTTTTAGCCAAATATCATTAAGTCTCCTTAATCCCATTTTCTCCCCTTTCGAAAATGTTAACCATCAATATTTTGGATATTAATGGATTAACCGGTCTTTGGGTAATAAAATGAAATTAGATGTTGGCCAAAGAACATATTAACGCTCCCCCTCAAATTAATGAGGGTAAGTTGTAGTGCTTGAGTATGATTTGTTTAAAAGATTTAGAATCACGAGAGAAATTCTTGAAAAATATCATACTTTTACACTACAACAAGCCACAAAAGCTGATTAAGCAAAAAAATAACATATTCACAATTATAGACATATGGAGTTGACCTGATATAAGACGAACCATATTTAAGTAGTTCGTTCCGTAAACCTATGGTGAGCTCCATATGGTCGTCCACCGACGAATCGTTCTATACTTCGTAGCAACCGGCGCTTCCTTAGAAGTTCCTCAATCTTCCTGATTGCATACGATGCTCCCTTTTTGCACTGGGTTGTCCAGGTGTATTTGACTGCCGGAAGAGGTAAGTTGGCGAAGAGAACCGACAGATCATCTCGAACATTCTTTAGCGTTCCATCACTGAATTTGTGCAGTTCTGAGAATCGCATATATTGCATGACACCAGTCTCATTTGGATAAAAGATCCCTGCTTCCGGCGTTATGGTCCCCATGTAAACCTTCTTATTCTTATGGAAATTACTGAGTGGAGTCGTATGGGGACGTTCCAGGTTTAGCTTCTTCTGATAGCTTTCTACTCCAAGTTGAAAGTCTTCCACCCGGTTTTGAATGACTATTTTCCTGGCATATTGACGAAAGTTGGAGCTCATGGCTATGACAATCTCTGGTGGTAGATGATCAACTTTTTCTTGAGCCAATAGCAACAAAAGATCTTCGATGTCTTCAAGTTGAAGGTACTGGAGATCACTTTCGTCAATGCGGTATTCTTTCTCATCGGTACGTTTGAACACGATTACATTCAAGTAATCATAACCGAAGACAGTCTGAGTGGTTGCTCCTTGGATGCTTTTGATTCTGTGAGCTGAGACAATAGAGGAACCTCTCTTAGGACGATGGCAATGATTGTAGGCTAACCTTTTCTTTGCAGTCCAGTGAGAAATGCCAAGTGAAGCATAGGTATCATAGAACTTGAGCAACTTCTTTCTCCATTGAGTCAGGCACTTTATCCTCTATCCATGGAACATTCTCCAAGTTGACAGCCTTGAGCATTGTTAGTGACGTGGCATATTTCTTTGCTCCATTTTCAAGGTATTCAAGATCGTGAGAGACAAAGTGCTCTATTGGGATCGTGGCAGAACCAGTGATGACCGTTGGTGTAAGAGGTCGCAACACAAGAGTCTGAATTCCTGTAGTTGTCGCTCTCATTGCCTTTGTAAGCTCATTCAAGTGATATTCTGCTTCATTATGGCTGATCTTTAACGTGTCAAAGAAGTCCACATTTGCAGCTGCCATTTGATCAAATCCGGAGTCATAGTCGGTTTCCCATGAGAATACCTTAGAAAAGCCGAGAAATCGATAGGGTTGTTGAGGAACTGAGTCAGCTCCATTTTAGTTGCAGTGTCAAATGGATGCTGTGGTGCTGCATTTGTTAGCCAAAGTTGCTCTTGTACAGTATCATCGATGATAATAGATTCGGCAAACGTCGGTTCTGGAACATTTAAATCTTCAACTTCCATATCAACGTCATGCTGAACTGCAGATGGTGTTGAAGGTTGATTTTGCAGCACCAGTATATCATCGTGAGGTTCTTCTTCAAGCATTGGCTCTGTCGGTTCTTCTGCTTGCATATATTCTACAGATTCATTGTGAGAATCAGTAGTAAAAGCTGGTGCAGTAGATATACCTGTAGCAACATGCTGAGTTTCTGGTACTGTTGACTCCAGCGTCTTTGCCGTGGTGTCAGCAATGTGTTCTGCAGTTTCCTCTAAACCCTTCTCAGTAGCCTTATCATTGTCATCCTTGTTTGACTCTTCGGTATTTGTACCTGTTTCGCCATTCTTATCACCCTTGTTGATTCCATTACCCTTGTCATTATCATCATCGTCATCCTGATCATCATCTGTATTCTCGTCCTCAGCTTCATATTCATCCTTATCCGTATCCTTTTCTCCCTCATCCTCTTCTTCCTCCTCATCTCCTTCCTTATCCTTATCCTCATTTTGATCATTGTTACCATCATCCTCTTCACCGTTACCCTCGTCATCTTCCTCCTCTAGTTCTTCTTCATCGTTAGACTCAGAGTCGGTAGTGTCTACCGGTGTCTCTTCAAGAATTGCTTTGTTGAGATATTGCAGAACTTTTCGTTTGTATTTCGATTTATGAGCTTTCATGTCTAGCAGACGTGTCTGTAACAATGTCATTAGTTGAAGAGTAGATAAACCATTACCGACAAGATTTGGTAGTTGTTGATCAATATAAGACTTGACTTCTCGTCGAATGATCGTGGTTATCTGCTCGTCAATTGACCCAAGAAAAGCAGTATTTTCTTTATCCCGGGTTTTCTTCTCTTTAAGAAATGATTTATGTTGTGCTTTAAATTTGGACACTATGTCTGTTAGTTTCTGAAGAGTAGGCTCATCAGGTTGCGGTTCCTTAGGAGGAGTGGTGAACCTTTTAGTCAATGTAGCTATTTGTGTAGCTTGAGCCTCTAGCTGTTGTTGAAGAGACTGGACCAGTGGATCATTGACTGTGAGGAAAGGATTGGATGTGGATGATAGTTGTGGTTCTTTTGGTGGAGGTGTAACCATAACCGTTAAGGTGGTGGTGGATGATACTGGTTGTTCAGGGATAGGTGTTGGTGTAGATTCAGTGATAGGGGCGGTGGTTGATACAGGTTGTTCGGCTGTGGATGACGATGTAGATTCAGTGGTGAGGGTGGTGGTTGATACTGGTTGTTCAACAAGTGCGGGTGTGATAGTGGTTGTTATGACCTCACTGATGACCGGGGTGGATAGTAGTGGAGTGGTGGTTGATGTGATAGTAGTTATAGGAACATCCACCATTCCTTCATTTGTTGACGGATCAGTGTTTGTGACCTCGACACCCTCCCCTTCTAAATTGAGATATTTCATAACATCATCAGAGTTTGAAGTAGACTTACTTTGAAGTTGCGTTTCGGGTATGAAAGTTGCATGAGCATCTTCATTTAGCACCATGTGAGTCGGTTGTGGTAAAGATGTGGTGATATTGGCATCTTGATACATCATACTTGTATCAGTGTCAGCACTGCTCTCACATTCTTCACTTTGTTCACGACTTTCAAAATGGTAGTTAGCAGCATCTTCATATGCATCTTCATATGCATCTTCATAAGTATCTTCCTTAGTAAGATCGTCATAAAATGCCATATCATCATCAGGATTACCAAAATCTGCTAAGTCTTCAAACACTCTTGAGCCTGATCTTCCAAAAGCTTCCTGTCGGCTTTGTTGAAGAACAATACGCAGTCTTTTGGCTTCAGAAATTTGTTGTTGAGCAGGTTCATTTGGAGCAACACTTGCCTCTTTGCCTTTAGTCTTCCTTGCTTTCTTAGGCCTGCGGAGTGGTACTTCTTCCTGTTCTTCTTCAGTATGGATCAGCTCATCTTCATCATCTTCATCAACAATTTGCATTTTTCCTGGGCCTTTATCTTTGGAAGAAGCAGTTGATTGGCGCTTTGAAACTCTTTTCTTGCGTTTACCTTTTTGCTTCTCTGAAGGATGTGAATTTGCACGTTTAAACTGTGCGTCAATATCATTAAGCATCTCTTGGTATTTATCACTCTCCTTGATTCCATCATTAAGCATTTTGTCAGGTACTAGGGCAGGAAGTAATGCATACTTTGTGGACTTAGTGTCTGCATTCATTGAGAGAATCACATAATCATCATCTTTGGTGTGATAGAAGAAATTCCCGCGAGTGTCAATGGTTGGGTTATTCTTCATAAAACGGTGGATAATGAGCTTGGTGAATCTCGGGAATGGAAGATGAACGGATTTCTTCTTCGTTCCAGTAAACTGATAACAAAATTCTTGCCAGAGAAGAAGTCCATAGTCTACTTTAGATGTAGTATACAATCCCCAAAATAAGTGAGCCAGTGGTGGTCTCATTGCATCGGTGCCCCTAGTTTTTCCAGTAAGACACTTGACAATGATGGTGATAAGTGCTTTCCAAGGTTGCCCTCTGTGTGAGGTGTTAAACTGTGATAGGTTGTGGATTTCACCTTCATAATTCATGGCACGAATGATTCGAAGCACTTCATCGTTCTTTGGGTTAGCCACAAATTGTTCTCCTTGTGCCAACCTAGGAAGTTTAAACAATTTCCGAAAAATGCTCAAATTGAGTACTCTTGGTGTCTTGTTCAGTTGGAAAGAGATAGTCTTTTTGGAGAAAGATGTAGTGTTCCAGAATTCATGCATGTAGACTTCGGGAACAGATGCAGTACATCTGAGTGTGTCTCTGATGGGTGATATGTCTAGGATATCCGTGGCGATTTTGAAAGCTGGTAAGGACGGATCAAAATCATCTTGTAATCGAGAGTTGTTCTTAGCATATGGAAGTCTATTGTTGAGCGAAACAAGTTCAAGATCACGAAGTCATTGTTGTTCCTCTGTCGTTGACATTTTCCTGCTTTGATGACATAAGCACAAATGATATACACCACACACACACATATATATATATATATATATATATATATATATATATATATATATATATATATATATATATATATATATATATATATATATATATATATATATATATATATATATATATATATATATATATATATATATATATATATATATATATATATATCTGAAGTCTATGCCAAGTTGAATCTTAGGAAAAAAATCCATAACAATTATAACCATATATTATAGAAAAACAACATACAAACATTGTTCAGATGAACAAGGTCCTTACATTTAACAACACACTTAGGAAAATGACAGATATGCCAAAGATATTTTTATTCTAAAGAGATAACGACCTAGCATTAGTTCTTAAAATATTTGGATTTCTTGGTGGTCATGACCAGAACCTCAGTAGGTCTAGGTTTGATTTCTACTAACACCTCAGTAGGTCTTGGTTTAGTTTCAACCAAAACTTCAGTGGGTTTTGGTTTAGTTTCAACCACTACGTCAGGAATTGTAGGATTATCCTCAACCCAAAATATAGTGGGCTTGAACACAGATGAAGCTTTGTCTTCCATGGCCTAGAAACAAAACACAAGACATTGACTAAGTAATTTGTATCTCTTTTGTTTACATAGGAATCAACTTATTAAATAATATGAACTTCTGTAATAAGAAACCGTTCAAGTATTCTTATGAGATATAAATTAACTTGTTTCAATAAATAGTGCAAGCTAGGCCGAACTCATTAGATAGTCTAAGGCAAGTGCATAATACTTAAAATTCCATAGCAAAGTTATAAGGTGTCGGAATCATAAGAATCCTAAGTCCAACGCAATGTATCAATCCATCGGAATCCTAACTAAGCCATCACAATGAATCAAGCATCGTAATCCTAATGAAGTCATCGCAATGAATCAAACATCGTAATCCTAATGAATTAAAGTCCTATCGCAATATCTATGTCCATCACAATAAGTACATTTCCATCGGAATAAATGAGAATCCATCGCAATATGACCCATCGCAATACCTACTGCGAAGCCATCGCAATAACGCATCGGAATGCGTCATCGCAATATGCCATCGCAATGTGCCATCGTAATGACCCATCGCAATGAGCCATCGCAACGAGCCATCGGAATGACCCATCGCAACAGCCCATCGCAATGAACCATCGCAATGACACATCGCAATGAGCCATCACAATGAGCCATCGAAATGACTCATCGCCATAGCCCATCGCAATGAGTCATCAGAATGACTCATCGCAATGACAGGCATCACAATGATGGTGTCGCAATGTCCATCGAAATCCGTGACAGGGATCCGATCTTAAACGTTGACTTCTCGATCCAGGAACTAGGCAATGTTTTAAGTGATTCTGGGCAAACCCAATGATCATCTAATCATATAGAACAAATCCCACAACTTAATTTCCATTTCTATAGCAAAACACGAAACCCTAAATCTTGAAATGATCTAATGGCACTGTTTTGATGAGTTGCGATGAAACGGATTAAATGAGAGCAAATAAATTAAGATATAATACCTAGATTATGAACAGAAAATGATGAATCACAGACACAAAGATCAAACGGTGTGCAAGGTATCAACAATGGCGGAAAAACAATGTGTTGTGTGTGTTTGCAGTAGAGACGGGGAAGGGGGGTGAGAAGTTTTGACATGGTCAAAATATAGTCAAGGTAACAGATACACCCACCATTTTGCCAAAATTGCAGGAATGGTCCCCCTATTTTAAAATTTTAGTTAATTTAAAGTTAATTTGATTTAACCAAATCAACTTACTAAAATACCAACCCGCTCACAAACACGACCACAAATACTTAACGCCAAAAATTCAATAACCTATTCATGATTTTCTATACCACACAAGGCACACATAGCAAAACAAATGATGATAAATAGTTAATATTTCCTGACAATCCTTTTTTAAAGACCAAATTTGATTCCACGAAGATTTAATATTTGCTCCCCCTTAAACCCGGACCCGTTTTCTATTTAAAGAGCTGTAGCCAATGATTTTAAGGACACAAATATTAATGAGGACATTTTCCGGTAAAGTGATTTTATGGAACGATTCTGGTGGCAATAAGATTTCTCTTATTTTTACAAAATAAGTGCACTCATACGTACACAAATTTGTGTTAGACCAAGTTATAAAGTAAACTTGGTCCCTTACAAGGTTTTAAAGTAAACCTTGCCCGAGAAAATTAATTCCCTTTGTGAGCCAACGTTTTTAAAAGAAATACGTGACTTTAATGTGAAAAGCGGATTGCAGTCTGAAATAACTACAAGCCATAATGGGCATGTTTTAAAACTTGTACAACTTTTATACGGACTCTATTTATGGCACCGTGTCAATATTAATCGACATTTCTAAAGCCGTAAATATTACCGTACTAAAAGACATGCCCGATTTGAAAACGAAAAATATTTTTGGATTTTCTTGATTTTATATTTTTTTTTTCTTTTGTTGGTTTAAATATATACGATAATATACAAGATCACGATCAAAGGATACTCGAGAATAGTTTACCACTACTATTCTTCAGATTCTTCTGCCAACTCCTTAAGTGTCGCTGGTAAGATTGATTTCATGCCTAGCTTTTCGATCAAAAACTCGATACGTCCTCGATCTAAGGCCTTTGTGAATATATCTGCCAGCTGATACTCAGTGTTGACGAAGTACAGTTCGATCACTCCATTTTCCATTTGCTCCTTGATGAAGTGGTAGCGTATGTCAATGTTCTTTGCTCGAGAATGTTGAACGTAGTTGCAGCAAAGAGCGATTGCGCTTTTGTTATCACAATACATCGGGATTTTGTTGAATCCAAGACCGTAGTCAGTCAATTGTGATCTCATCCAAAGAACTTGAGCACAACAACCGGACATAACAATGTATTCAGCCTCCGTACTTGATATCGCAGTGCTTTTCTGCCTTTTTGATGCCCAACTAACAAGTCTATCTCCAAGAAGTTGCACACTGCCAGAAGTGCTACGTCTGGTATCTTGACACCCGGCATAATCCGCATCTGCATATGAAATTAGTGCAATAGAGGAATCCTTCGGATACCACAGACCACGATGAAGTGTTCCTTTTAGATACCGAAAGATCCTTTTCACAACATGTAAGTGCTTTTCGGTAGGCCGAGCCTGATACCGGGCACACATGCCTATAGCAAATTGCAAATCAGGCCTGCTAGCAGTCAGATAGAGAAGGGTGCCGATCATTCCACGGTAAAGTTTAGGATCGACAGCTATCCCTTCCTTATCTTCATCTAACTTGGATCTCTCCACCATTGGAGTATCCACGGGGTCACAGTTTTCAAAATGATATTTCTTTAATGATTCAAGAGAAAATTTGGATTGATTAATGAAGATGCCTCTGGGATTCTGAGAAATTTGCAACCCTAAGAAAAATGAAATTTTTCCCATCATCGACATCTTAAAGCGTGTGGACATAATTTTCTCAAAACGGTCAGAAAAACGTTGATTAGTAGCAGCAAATATTATATCATCAACATAAATTTGTACCAGTATCATGTCGTTGTCCTCCTTGAGAATGAATGATGTTGGGTCCACTTTGCCTTTGGAGAAGCCTTTGGAGATGAGATACGACGATAAGAGATCGTACCATGCGCGTGGAGCTTGTTTCAACCCGTAAAGAGCCTTCTTGAGCTTGTACACGTGATTAGGATACTCTGAATTGACGAATCCATTCGGCTGGCTTACATAGACATCTTCCCTTAATTCACCATTGAGAATTGCCGTCTTAACATCCATTTGGTAGACGATCATATTCATGTGAGCAGCATAAGCAAGGAATAGTCTAATTTCCTCCAATCATGCAACAGGAGCAAAGGATTCTTCAAAATCAATACCCAAAGCTTGTTTGTAACCTCTAGCAACCAATCTAGCTTTGTTTTTCAGCACACTACCTAACTCATCGAGCTTAACCTTGTATACCCACAACAATGTCAAGATTTCAACGTTGCTTGGTAACGAAACAAATTCCCACACTTCAAGACGTTGGAATTCATTAAGTTCCTCTTGCATGGCTTCAATCCATGATGATTTGGTCATGGCTTGTTGCCAGTTTTTAGGTTCAGTGTCTGAAAGAAATGTATCAAAGTAGCAATATAATGCATGTTCTTGGAGTTGATGTCGTGTTAAGACTGGTCGATCGATGTCACCAATAATATTGCGGATTGGGTGATCCTTTGTCCATTTAGTGTTGTGAGTTTCAATCCGTGGTGGTCGGGAGTGAACGATTGCAGGAGCTTCCTCTGAGGTAGATGCACCGATAGGGTCATCAGGTATATGTGAACCAAAGAAGGGAAGCTCTTGTAAGTGAGCATATTCTAAATTGTGATCATAGAGATCCTGTTCAACATCATTAGGAACGAGTGGGGGTGAAGATTCAGGTGTTGTTTGTGAATTAGTGGGGGATGGGACATCTGGTTCAAGAGTAACTGTAGATGCCTCAGATTGATTTCCATTATCTTGAGCAACAACTTCAAGAATCGGAGCTACTACTACAGGTGCTGGAGAATCATTACTCGGTAGATCAAAGAATTCATCAAACACAGGTTGAAATAACTTATCCCACTCGGACCTTGTAGGTGGTATAAATGATGGAGAAGTAGGATTGTTGGGAGTTAATCCAGAACTGATTGTACCGGTTCCCATCTCGTGTAATGTGGGTTCAGAGCTTCGTTGCTCAGAAGCCATCGCTGTCAGCTCATCAAAATCGACATCCAAAGTTTCTACTATCTTGCCAAGACGACGTTTATAAATTCGGTAAGCTTTCTTTGCAGGCGAGTAACCAATGAACATTCCAATATCAGCCTTCGGTTGAAGTTTTCCCAGATTCTCACTATTTGTATTTTGATAGCAAAGTGCACCAAACACATGAAGATATGAAATATCGAGTTTGTGTCCATGAAGTAGCTCATATGGAGTTTTACCATGACGTTTACGAATGATGGAGCGGTTTTGGGTATAACATGCGGTTGCCACTGCTTCAGCCCATAAGAATAAAGGAGCATTCACATAAATCAACATAGTTCGAGCAGCTTCCATAAGTGTACGGTTACGTCTTTCAACGACACCATTTTGTTGTGGAGTGCGAGCCACATATGTTTCATGAGAAATACCAACCTTTTCATAATAATTTCGAAGAGTCTGATTAACGAACTCAGTGCCGTTATCAGTCCGAATGCGGCGAACAGTAGCATTACGACGTACTTGGATCATCTTTAAGAAAGTAATGATATACTCTGGTGCTTGATCATTGGATGCTAAAATTTTTACCCATGTAAACCTTGAGAAATCATCCACTATGACGAGGATGTATTTTCTACCACTCACACTAGCCGTACGCATTGGCCCGCAAAGATCCATGTGCAAAAGATACAATGGTTCTTGGTTGGTGTCTTCTGCTTTAGGTTTGTAAGATTTCTTGGTGCTTTTCCCCAAAGAACATGCGGAACATAAGTGATCCTTGTCGAACTTAAGTTTTGGAAGACCACGAACAAGTTCGTTTCTAGCCAAATGGTTAATAGCATCAAAGTTAAGATGAGATAACCGTCGATGCCAAAACCATGACTTGGTCTTAGATGCTTTGGAGAGTAGGCAAACAGGAGAGGCGGCCATCATGTTTTGAATCGACAAAGTATAGAGATTATCCCCTCGAGAACCCTTTAACAAATCATTTCCTGCAAGATCGCGAATGAAGCAAGTATGTTGTCGAAAGGCCACTTCAAGGTTTGAATCGCAAAATTATCCTACTGAGAATAGATTGTGACCAAGTCCCTCCACATAATAAACCCTTGAAATCGTAACATTCCCAATTTGGTATTCACCATAACCCATAATCTTTGCAATATGGTCGTTGCCGAATTTAACTGTTCCTAGAAACTTGCTGACGTAATGTCTGAGCATCGAGCGGTCTCCAGTCATTTGTTTGGAGCACTCCGAGTCCAAATACCAAAGAATAATTTGGACGACCTGAAAATATTACCAAACACAGACGATGTGTCGGATTTTAATTGTTCCTCTGAGTTAGCAGGTACAGATATAATTATCTTAGATTTGCTATCAGACGAAACTTTAGGCTTCCAGATTTGCTTACTAGTGGTTGGCTTAGATTCTAGTTGTCTAGTATTCTGAGGTACTTTTTGACTGGGGACATTACCAATGGTAGGCACAATAGTGGGGGCAGACCTAGTTAAAGGGCGCTTTTTCCATTTCTTAGTGCTAGTGTTCCTATTTAAAGGACACTTAGACCTAACTTCCGTGGATGTGATCCTAGTTAAAGGGCACTTAGTTCCATTAGCAGTAAAGGTCCTACCAGTGGGTTTCCATTGCCACCCAACTTGGGTGAATTTCTTCCCCGTTGGAATCCATTCAATATTGTTCTTAATAGCATACATTTCATTCACGTGATCAACAAGGCATAAATCATGACGCTGAGAAAACATGCATTCATTACAATTCCAACATTTCGCATTAGAATTCACATTTTGCTTAGGTTTCCACTCATAAAGAGAACCTTTTGTCTTAGCTACATGATTCTTTTTATTTAAAACTGAAATAACATTCCTAGGGTGCACTTCTACTTTCTTCTTCTCAGTCCTATTAGTGGAAGGCTTGATCCTATCTTTCTTGTCTTGAGACCCTTTAGCCTTAGTGGACACAGTTACTCCTGTAGAAGCCAATGGAACATTAGTGACAGATTTTGACTTAGCCTTGATGGGTGTGTTTAGAACAGGCTTAGCTCCTAGGGTCTTATTGAATTGAGTAATGGCAATGGTGGTTTGTTGTTTAGATGGTACAGATATCGGTTGCCCAATGCACTCTAAATTTGCTAAACAATCTTGAACGCGATCCACATATAATAAAAGCTCATATACACTATGACTTGTGGGATCACGTTCACGCATTTCATCAACAATCTCTCTAGCGAGATCAGCATGTTCTAAGGCATTTTTCATATATGTGGCAAACTTAGTGGGACTTTTCTTAAATTTTGGATCCCGATATAGCACACGTGGGTTGGGTTTGGGAGCACTAGAGGTCGAGGCAGAGACAGTAGCTGGATTATCAACACTTTCTCGTCTTTTGAGTTGAAGTGTCTCCTTTAATTCTGCTATAACCATGTTTTTGTCTATGAGCTGAATTTTTAGGTCAGAGGATTCCTCACATATCCTGTTCAGTTTGTCAATTAATGACTTTTGTTCTGTCGCATTAAAAGCGAGGCGTTCTTCTATTGAACCAGAATTTTGTGAGTCAACCTGCCTTACTTGTTCACGCTCTCCTAGTATAGAATTAATTCTATTTTCTAGGACATGATTCTTAGTCTCTGCGGCCTCTAGTTCCGTTTTTGTTTTTAGTAATTCTCTCTTAATTCTCATCATCTCTTCCTCTAAATTCTGAACCATCTGAATCATCTTGTCACTTGTCTCAACGAAGTTTCCACCATCATTTAGTTTTGAAAGAGTTTCATTTTTAGATTGATTCTCAATTTCAAGAGATATAGAATGTTGTTGAAGCTCATTAAAACTTTTTGAAAGTGTATTATACGAATCTTGAAGCTTTAAAAATTCAGCGTTGGATTCATGACAAGAATGATTATCTACAGTATCCACATGTTCAACAATATTCACAGATTCATGCACATCATCACAAATATTCACAGTAGATGAAATTTCATGAGTATATTTAACAGTAACAACTTGCATCACTTCGAGAGACACCATATTTTCTAAAAAACTGTCATATTCGGATAAAATCTTTTCCTTTTCAATTAAATGTTGTTTATAAGCATCATCCATTTTATTGAAAACTTTTTGAACTTCACCAATTTCAAAACTTAAATTACACGCTAGATCATAGACTCCTTGTTTAATATGGTCCACAAACGGAACGATCTCTTTCTCAAACACCGTTTTCATGTGCTCGAACGCCCATTCTCTAGCGGTTTGAGCCGTTGAAGTCGTACATTCCAGAATGACCTTGTCAAACTCGGTAAGGTATCGCCCAATCTCTTCCAAGCTGAGCTTTACCGTACTAACCGGTGGAAGATTATTAGGAATTTCCTTTGGTTGGTCCGAGTTAACGAGTGTAGGAATTATACTAAGGCATTCTCTAGTAGGCATGAAAGTGGATGTTTGGAGAGTTCTCTTTTGCATATTAAAACGAATTCTAAGATCTATTGTGGCATTTTGCATTCATTTGAGCATAATCATATTCAGGATATGTAGCAAGTAATTTTAACCGTTTTTCATCATATGGTGTCATACTCTCAGAATCATTTAAGAACACAATCGGATCTAATACCAATCCTAACTTGGTTGCATCATAAAGTCGTAGGTTGTGGTTAAGCGCTTGCTTTGCATACCCCGGGTTAGGTGGTAAGTCTATAAGACGCGATAGATTGAACCCTTTAAATGATGCATGAAACAAGTGTACTAGATGTGAAGCGGCATATTGTTTTAAAAGCTTAAGTTCCGTTTCCTTTATTCTTTCAGACGTCTTAATTTCCATTTCAATCTGTTTGGACTCAAGAATTTCAAAATCCGTTTGAAGTTGTTGAAAATTAGTAACGACTTACTCTTTTTCTTTAAGTTCATTCGAAAGATTTGTTCTTAAACTCTCAATTTCTAGCAGATAGTCCATTCGAACTTTCCTAAACCTATCAAATTCAGGATTGGTTAAGGTAGTGGACACAGGAGTCATTTCCAGGGTTTTAACCTTGTCATTATGCAAAGCAAGCTCGGCCGATAAAGTCTGATTAGCATTAAGGGTTTCAAGGACCGCATTATTCATTTGGCTAAGCAAAGATGCCGGGACCATAACCAAATCAGGTTGAGCAGATGAATTGGTAGTCGTAATAGCTCCCGGTTGTGGTTCACTCAAAGTCTGAGGACTTTCACTGATATTGCTATCATTGTTTGTCTCGTCGATTGAGTTACTAACCACCGAAGGCTGTTCCGAATACTCAGACATTTGCTCAACTTGATAAGGTACAATACTAGTATCTGTAGCAGTATGTGGTACCTCAGAAATTATATCAGCTCCATATAGTGAAAGGTTTTCCATAAGAGCTGCTTTGGCGGTGTTAAGATCATCACAATCAGAGTCATATGCATCCAAATCATCAGATTAATAAGCAGCATTGTTGATGATGACTGTTGTGAGACCATCAGTTTCAGCTACTCCTGGATCTGCAAGGAATGCCAATTCTTCTTCATCAAGTTCACGACCTTGGGCTTGAGCATTCACCAGGTAAATCTTCTCCTGAAACCATGTGCCGTCCCTTTTCCTCTTAGGCTGCTTTCACTCTCGGGCCATGTGCCCTTTCCCTTTGCAGTTGTAGCAAATAACCATCTTCATATTACCAGTACCGTTTGCTCTTGTAGAAGTAGTATTGGATGAACGTGCACCAGCAGTAGACGAATTAGATCTCCCTTGAAGTGGTTGCACCATGACTCTTCCGTCATGAATTGTTGCCTGTTGTCAAGAGTTAGACGAGTTCCTTAACTGATTGTTAGTTGTTGCTGGACCTATGTAACCTCGTTTGTTCAGTGTTTGACTTAAATAAGCAGACATTAGAGCAAGGATATCAGTAGGGCTATCTCCTTGTCTAAATTCAGGGACAGGGATGTCATCTTCACAGTAGAATGCTGGTGCTGCTGGAGCTACAATCTGATTGGTTGGATCACTGACTTGTTGTGAGTAATGAGGTTGAGGAGCCTCAAGTTGTGGATAGGTACTAGCAAGGTTAGTGGGAGGTTGATACGGTGAATACTGGTGTGAAGCATAAGGTAATGGGTGTGAATCTCCTTGTGATGATGATGTTGCTGGTTGGTGATAAGATGTAGGCGGCGGTGGTAGAATCGAGTACTGTGGGAAGCTTGGTGTTTGATACACAGGTTGATATGAAGATTTGTGTCCTAAAGCAAGCTGAGAGTTGTGGTATGACAGTGTAGGATGTTTTGCCAATAATGCCATTGGTTCATGATAAGGTCCTTGAGAAATTCGGTTTTGGATCACATGCTTCTCATGTTGTTGTAAGAAAGCATAGAGTTGATCTAAAATGGACTTATGTAGATCACGAATCATCTTGACATCAGTCACATATTGACCCCATTCAGGGGGTAGTGTGTTCAAAAACTTGGTGTTTAATTGAAACTGTTCAATCATTAGATTATAGACATTCATGTCATTCATCAAAGTGGTAAAACGCCAGTAAAAATCATGAAGTGTCTCCCCTAGAAGGTATGTGAACCTATCAAACAAATCATACAGTTGACACTCTCGTTCTTGCTTGGTGAGAGATGTCCCTTGTAGCAAAACCGCAAGTCGGTCCCAAAGATTCTTTGCCACTGTATGTTCACTTACCATTCGAAAGATATCGGGAGGAAGGGCTTGAAGATTTGTCTGAACAGCCCTTTCATCGGCATCTGCAATGATTTTATTGGCATCGGTTAACTCATGATACTCCCTTGGCCTTGTCACATTGTTGACGGTAACCTCTCCCCAATCTAATGGTCCTTTGTCAATTGATTGAAGCATAAGTCGACCATTTTGTTTGCCCATGATGTGCGTTCTCATACGGCCTTGCCATGCTTCAAATAAATCTTTGATGAGCAAAGGCGGGCGAGTATCGGTACCCGAAATGATCGATATATCGGTAAGTGAAGTCATAGTTGGCATAAATGAATGTGAATCCATTTTGTGATCCCTGGAAAAAAGATTATCAAAGATGATCGAACAATGAAATAAGGTTATGAGTTTTTTTTGTGTTGTTAGCTAAAAGATGTTGTTATCTTGTTGTTGTGTTTGCTTTTGAAATTTACCAAATTACCAAATTAAATGCCAAATAGAAGAAATCCACTAAGTATCCAAAACGGGTTCTATCGAAATGATCTTTCTGTCGGAATACCCAGATCGGAATGTCTTACTATCGGAATGCTTAGATCGTAATGCAAAGATGTTGAAATGATTCAGATCGTAAAGTGCTGTCGGAATGATTCAGATCGGAATGCTCAGATCTCAATGTAACCTTGTCGGAATGATGATGGTATCGGAATGCCTAGATCGCAATGCAAAGCTGTCGAAATGATTCAGATCGCAAAGTGCTGTCGGAATGATTCAGATCGGAATGCTCAGATCGCAAAGTGATGTCGGAATGATTCAGATCGGAATATAGCTGACAAAATTTAGGCAGAGTAACGACTTAAAACTTCCTTATAGCCGTCGGAATCCAGATCGCAAAGAACGATCGGAATATCCAGATCGGAATAAGTATTGAAATCCAAATATCGCAAAGTGGAACCAGTCACTTTCCGATGGTGATGGTTATTGCGATGGAAGCCCCTTTTCACTTGTACTTTCCGATGGTGATGTTTGCTTGAATTTCAGAATGAAGAACACACGAACTTTTTGCACTTTTGATCCAAGAAAGATTGTGTTTTAACCAAAACCAAGATACCAAAAACACTATAACACGAATCACTACGTTATACTACTTGAAATCACGATCAAACACAAAAAAAATTGAAGATTCGGCAAGAAATACTCAACAACCTACGAAATGTTTATAAAACATACGCAACACTAAAAACAAACCTATATTTCATCCCATGCTCTTGATACCAATTGTAGAACAATGATAATCTTTATGAAACAAGGGGGTTGATGTTTTCTAGAGAGAGAAACTTAGAGAGAGAAATGAAAGAACTTTGTTATATGGAAAACAAGAAATGAAACAACCAACACCTCTTTCCATGGTGGAAAGAGGTTTAAATACCCAAGTCCTTAATGGACTTGGGCCTCCGACCCATGAACATGCTCATGGGTCGGGCTATTTAAATAAATGAAACTAAACATTACTACGAGCCTATAACTACATTTTTGGAGTGACCGAGACTTTCTATATACGTAAAACGTATTTCCAACACAATAAGTTGACTTGATTTTTATCGATCACTCAATTCGTAAAGATATCAAGACAATAACGAACTACAAAAAGACAAATATTAAATGGCGCCGCTGCCGGTTCTTTACTTGGAGATTGACGATTGATTGATGATTACATATTGGATTTTGGGATCCGTTCACCTGTGAACGTTCCTTTTATGTATTATAAATCAAAAATATAAAAAAAATCAAAAATATAAAAAAATAAAAAATAAAAAACCACAAAAATCAATTATTTCCTAAGAACTGAACAAAAAAATAAAAAATCAAAAAGTAATTTTTTTCCTAAAAGATTACACCAAAAATATATTCTATATATTGGATTCACTCGTTTTTACATACATATTACACTTTCATAAAAATCAAATAAATACAAAAATATTTTCTCTATATTATTATATGTAAATACATATATGTAGATACGAACAACCAGTTTACCTACTTCCATAAGTATTGCCTTGGCAATACACCGTACTTGGGGGTGTTTTCGGTCCCATTTAGGTGTATCAATCAAACAAAATAAAGGCAAAAATAGATAAACACTTTCAATAAGCAAGAATTCGAGGAATACGAACTATTAAGTGAATAGAAAGGTGGCTTTGCTATAAAATGCAAGCCTAATGGAAACATGTACTTAAGAGCTTAGCGCCACCTCTTCCCCCCGTTCACTAGTAAGTATTTCAAGAAGGAAGGCTTGTTGGAGGTTTTGCTATCCAATTAGTACTATATATATATTATACTTTCTTGTGGTTTTCACTATTGAACCTCGAAAGAGATAATCTATTCTCTTTCAAAGTCGACCGAGAGCTCCTCTCTCATTTCTCGTTTTGAGTTGCATGCGCACTCGAGCGCGTGTACATATACCTATTGGTGTCCCACTTCCTCCCAAAAGGAAGAGAAATAAGAACAAAGCCGTCCATCAAGCCTATCACGAGCATCGTGCTTTCGACAACTTAAACGAAGCCATGGAAAATAGACCATTGATTGAGATTCTTCAATCCAACGTGGATGGGAATGCGGATGCCATAGTCATTCCCGAGATAGCCGCCAACAATTTTGAGCTTAAGACATGCATGATACAAATGGTTTCTTCTATACCTTTCTTAGGGAGACCTATGATGACCCTCATGACCATATCAAGAGGTTCATGTCCCTTTGTAATACCATCAAGTATAATGGGGTACCTCACGAGGCGGTTAAGTTGATAGTATTCCCTTTCACTTTGGAGGGAAATGCTAGGAGTTGGCTAGATAAGCAACCCTCTAATAGCATTCTCACTTGGGAGGACTTGATAAAGAAATTTGTGAATACGTTCTTTCCATCTTCATGAACCACCGCATTGAGAAACCAAATCATAGGCTTTCAAAAGAGAGACCAAACCTTTAGTGAAGCTTAGGAAGAGTTCAAAGAGTTGTTAAGAAAGTGCCAAAACCACGGTTTTGACCAAGTTCACCAAATTAACAATTTTTACAATGGTTTGAGGCCACACCATCAAGATTCCCTTAACTCGGCCGCGGGTGGAAACATTCTTTCTAAGTCTATTCAAGATGCTTGGGATAGCATTGAGACAAAATCCATGGTTCAAAGCAATAGGGATAGAGAAGAGGTGGTACATGTTGTGCAAGGGGGTGCTACAAAATCATATGATGAGCAAATCCTTCAAAATTTTAACCAATCCCATGACATGTTCCAAGAGTTTATGAAACATCAATTGAACAACCCTTCTACCAACAATGTTAATGCCATCACTCTATCTTGTGAGACATGTGGAGGCCCTCACTCATACTTGCAAGGTGCTAAAGTTCAAAACTTTCAAAGATAATGTTATGCTTATAATGATGATGGAAGAGAACACTTTAAACCAAACATCAATACTAATCACCTTTCATACAAATCCAACAATTACCTTGCTCCACCGGGTTTCCCTCCCCAATAACCCACCCAAAACCAACCAAACAATCCACAATTTCTCAATAGAAACCAAGGGTTAAGAGGAAATTATCAAGGCAATAACATCAATAGAGGTCCAAATAACTTTCAAAACAAAGGAAACAACTTTCATGGAAATAACCAAGGGTTTGACCATCCACCTCCACCTTTCCAAAACCAAGGATATAATCAAGGGAATGGGCAAAATGAAACCATTGAGCTACTTCATAAGATGAATCAAGAGAATGAAAGAAGGATCCGTGAGATTGAAAGAAGAACTCAAGATCAATTGCGGGCCATGCAAGAGGAGACAAACAAGAAATTCATGTTACGCTTAAATCAAAGACCTCAAGGTGCTTTACCCTCCGACACTCAAACCAATCCAAGGGAAAATGTCAATTCAATCACAACAAGAAGTGGGAAAACAACCATGGAACCTTCCATTCCTCCTACACATCCTTTGGTGACTCCTACCACGGTTCCTCCTTGTGACAAACCTACACCTTCCAATTCTACACCTTCTAATCCTACACCTACCAATCCTACACCTTCTACACCTATCATTGAAGAAACCCAAGAAGAGAGTCCTTCAACACCCTCTACTCAATCTTCACCCAAACCTAATCTACCATATCATTCTAGGTTGAGGAAAGAGAACCTAAAGAACAAAGATGACATTCAAGGGTCCAACTTCTTGAGGATGTTTAAGCAATTGAATATCAACATATCTTTTGGGGAGGCTTTAGCTTACATGCACAAGTTTGGAAAGATGTTTAAGGACCTTCTCTCCAACAAAGAAAAATTGGTTGATATGCCTAACACTTCATTGAACGAGAAATTTTCCGCGGTATTGTTGAAGACTTTACCTATTAAACTTGGTGTTCCGGGCCGGTTCTTAATTCCATGTAATTTCTTGGGGGTAGAGAATTGCATGGCACTTGCGAATCTTGGTGCTAGCATAAATTTGATGCCTTTGTCAGTTTGGAAGCAACTCTATCTTCCCGAGCTTACACCTACTAGGATGAAACTTAAGTTAGCAAACCGTTCAATAGCTTATCCGGTGGGGATTGCAGAAGATTTTTCTGTAGGAGTTGATAAGTTCACATTCCCCGTGGATTTTGTAGTTGTTGACTATGATATGGACCCTAGAGTTCCCCTCATTGTAGGCAGACCTTTCTTAAGGTCCGGTCACACTCTTAATGATGTGGCGGAAAGGGAACTCATTATTAGGGTAGAGGATGAGAATGTTGTGTTTAAGATGGGAAAACTAACTAAGAAATCTCAAGATTATGAAACCGTTAACTTTGTGGATGTTCTTGATGAAGTATGTGATGAACACTTTCATGAGGCTTGTAAGAGTAGTAATGAGGACATTCCACATGTTGAGACCGTAGCTTCCATTGCCCCTTCCTTGACTCCTTTTGGAGCAAGTGATTTTCTTCTACAAGAATTTAAGGCAAGTTTAGGAGATGTGGAGTTAACATATGACGATTCTCCCACCGATTGGGAAGAAGATATTCGTACCATTGAGAAACTTATCAATGAAGACCATACTTCTTCGCATACTCTTAAGGAATTTACCAATGATGATCCATCATTAGTGAAACCTTCTATTGAGAGTCCACCTATATTAGAGCTTAAGGATCTTCCATCACACCTTGAGTATGCCTTCTTAGAAAGAGAGGATAAATTAGCCGTTATCATTGCTAAGGATTTGAAGGAAGATGAAAAGAAAAAGCTTATAGAAGTTCTTAAGAAGCAATAAAAGGATATATCTTGGAATATATCCGACATAAGGGGGATTGATCCTAACTTTTGTACTCACAAAATCCTTTTGGAGGATGATTACAAACCCGCCATTCAAAACCAAAGAAGGGTTAACCAAAAAATCCATGAAGATATAAAAAAAGGAAGTTATCAAACTCCTTGATGCGGGTATGATTTACCCAATTTCCGACTCACCATGGGTTAGCCCGGTGCATTGTGTGCCTAAAAAGGGTGGGATCATCGTTGCTCCAAATGAAAACAACAAATTGATTCCCACAAGACTTGTCACGGGTTAGAGAGTTTGTATCGATTATAGAAAGCTTAATGATGCCACTAGGAAAGACCATTTCCCATTACCTTTCATGGACCAAATGCTAGAACGTTTAGCGGGAAATGAATACTGTTGCTTTCTTGATGGATTCTTGGGTTATTTTCAAATACCCATTGATCCAAAAGATCAAGAAACGACCACATTCACTTGTCCCTATGGTACATTTGCTTACAAGAGAATGCCTTTTGGCTTGTACAATGCTCCTGGGACCTTTCAAAGGTGTATGATGGCAATCTTTCATGACATGATAGAGCACACAATGGACATGTTTATGGATGATTTATCGGTTTTTGGAGATTCATTCACTTCTTGTCTCTCCCATTTAGAACGTATGCTTAAAAGGTGTGAAGAAACCCGCCTTGTTCTAAACTGGGAGAAGTGCCATTTCATCGTTAAAGAAGTAATGGTTTTGGGGCATAAGATATCTAAGAAAGGATTTGAAGTGGATCGTGCTAAAGTAGATGTTATTGCCAAAATTCCCCCACCTACCACGGTGAAAGGAGTTAGGAGTTTTTTGAGACATGTGGGTTTCAATAGACGTTTTATCCAAGATTTTTCTAAGATAGCTAGACCCATGACCCACCTCTTAGAAAAAGAGGCTCCTTTCTTATTCACACAAGAGTGTTTAGAGTCTTTTGAGATCCTTAAGGAAAAATTGACTAAGGCTCCAGTTTTGGTTTCACCAAATTGGGATTTGCCTTTTGAACTCATGTGTGATGCTAGTGATTATGCCGTGGGGACTGTTTTGGGACAAAGGATTAATAAACATTTTCAACCTATACACTATGCTAGTAAGACAATGACGGGTGCTCAATTGAATTATACTACCACATAAAAAGAATTGTTAGCCATTGTATATGCTTTTGAGAAATTTCACCCCCATCTTGTGCTTTCGAAGACCATAGTGTATGTGGACCATTACGCTCTCAAATACCTTATGACAAAACAAGATGCTAAGCCTAGATTGTTACGATGGGTTTTGTTGCTCCAAGAGTTTGCTATATAGATTCTTGATAAGAAAGGAGCCGAGACTTTAGCGGCGGATCATTTGAGTAGACTTGAGCATCCTTTCAAAGAGAATTGCCTCATAAGGAAATAAAGAATCCTTTCCACTTGAGGAACTCATATCTATCTCTTCACAAGAGGATGCCACCCCTTGGTTTGCGGATATTGCAAACTATCTTGTGGGGAATATACTAATTGAGGGTCTTACTTCCCAACAAAAGAAGAAGTTTCTCAAGGAAGCTAAGTACTACTTTTAGGATGACCCTTACCTCTTTAGGCAATGTGTAGACCATATCATAAGACGTTATGTAGATGGGCCCGAAGCATTTATGATTCTAGAGGCTTGCTATAAAGGACCCACGGGGGGCCATTTTGGGTCTAACTACACGGCTAAGAAAGTCTTTGATTCAAGTTACTATTGGCCTTTAATTTACAAAGATGCCCAAGAAATGGTGAAATATTGTGATGTTTGTCAAAGACAAAGAAAAATTAATCAAAGAGATGAGATGCCACAAAATTTCATTCAAGAATGTAAGATATTTGATGTATGGGGCATATATTTTATGAGACCTTTTCTACCTTCAAAGGGGAATAAGTACATACTCGTAGCGGTAGATTATGTTTCCAAGTGGGTTGAGGCTAAGGCCTTACCTACTAATGATGCTCGAGTTGTAGTGAAATTATTGAAGCAATTATTTGCTAGATTTTGTGTACCTCGTGCCATTATTAGTGATCGTGGGACTCATTTTTGTAATGATAAATTTACAAGAGTCATGAAGAAATATGGTGTTAACCATATACTTTCTACCGCGTATCACCCACAAACCATTCGAGTTAGAACATCGAGCTTCTTGGACGGATAAGCTTGATGATGCTTTGTGGGCTTTTCGATCCGCATTTAAGACACCAATAGGTTGTACACCTTATCGACTTGTATATGGAAAAGCATGCCACCTCCCATTCGAGTTAGAACACAAGGCTTCATGGGCTCTTAAATGGGCTAACTTTGATCTTAATCAATCCGGTTCACATAGGAAATACCAACTCAATGAGATAAATGAACTTCTAACCGATGCATATGAAAACTCATTGCTTTACAAAGAAAAGACTAAGAAATTGCATGATGCTAAGATTAAGAACCGTGAGTTCATAGTTGGAGAGTCGGTTTTACTCTATAACTCACGGTTAAAACTTTTTGCGGGCAAGCTTAAGTCACGATGGTCTGGTCCATTCAGTATAGCTCAAGTGTTTCCATATGGGACCATTGAGTTATCTCAACCAAATGGCCCAAATTTCAAAGTGAATGGTCATCATGTGAAGCATTACTTTGGGGAGGAAATTTCCGTTGAAATTGGCCAAGAGACCCCCATTTTCCATATGAATTAATTCATTGTGGGAAGAGTCGAGCTAGAGACTCTTTAAATCAAGCTTGAATAACTAGGGTTAGCTCATCTAGAATAGAGTGTGGTAGGATAGGAATAAAAGGGTAATATAGTCGAGATGAAGTGTAGGGGGTGCCTATCTTTTGTCTTTTTGGTGTTTGTAGGGTTGCTCTCTCTCATTTCATGCTTGGAGCTTATGGAGGAGGCCCTCGTACCAGGTTCATTTTGATACTTATGTGATTCAAAATTTACTTTTAATAATGTCTAACATGAATTCACTTTAGTAGACCTTTCCTTAGCTTGAGTTAAAAAAAGTACACAATGTCATAAGTGTAGGGGAGTTTACCCCAATACTCTTAAAACATTGAGGACAATGTTTATCTTAAGTGTAGGGGTCTTCTATCGAAGTGACCTTACTTAGAACATTTCCTTGCCTTCATGATAATTGGCAAAATTAATTTTTCAAACATTTTTCAAATTTTTGATCTACCTCGGCCACCAAAAATATGCATTCATAATTTTTGAATTAATCATTTTTCATTTGCATAAAATTTGCATTGTATATTTTTCTTCTTTTATTTTTCTTCAAAAATATATAAAAAGAAAAAAAATATAATAAAGGATATGTTTTAACAAGTTTAGATATCTTTGACATATTAGGTCCGCCATGAATATTTTGACTCAACCCGAGTTTTCTTATCCAAGCTTACTCTAGCTAGTATCCTTAACCATGTAGATCTTTATTGGTTTATTAGGCTAAGCATCCACGAGTCTCATTATTTGAGATTTTAAACTGTAGAGAACGAGAAATGATAGAGTTTGAAGTAAGTGTAAAGGGCTAGATAAATTTCATATTAATTAATTGTGGCTTTTATATCCCCTTTCGTTACCTTTACTTTCGTGTCATCGCATGTATATATTGTTAATAAATAATCAAGAATGGTTTTAATCGGTTTGTAGTCTCTTATGCATTTTTGACTAATCATTCGTGGTTGGTATAAGTAAGTCTTAAGATTCTAAGTTAGAACGTTTTATATGTACTAGACTTATGTCATGCTTAATACTTAGCGGGTGTTTTTTTATTCTTTGCCTTTTTATTTTTGAGGAATAAAGAAAAATAATAGCGGCTTATAAAAAAATGAGTGGCTAGAAAGAAAAAAAGGAAAAAAATAATTATACAAGACTCCCAAAAGGGGCAGTTACGTGTTAATTATAGTAGTTATTGAATTCCAATATTACTCTCACAAGGGTTGTGGGGATTTAATAGTTGCTCCAATCCAATATTACCTTGACGGGTTACAGGATTGAAGATCAAAGGTCTCAAAAGGGCGGCGGATATAAATTATTGCGTGAGTTTTAATTTTCTTTTCTTAGCGAGTGAGTAGCAACTTATTAATGCATGGCATAAGGATCTTACACATAAGGTGAATGACTTATTATTTTGGGTCGGACTTATATCATTTTTGGGCGGTTTTCAAGTAGTGGATAAGATGGTTACTTAGGATTAAAACCGTGCTTCCTTATTTTTAGATTTTACACTTCTTTTTTTTCACGCTATAAATAATGACAAAATTGCTCTCAAGCAATTTGCTCAAATAATAACCGGTCTTAGAGGCATAATAAGTGGGGGTATAATGGTAACACGATTAATTTGTATGAATAAGTCGATGCACTTTCACTTATGAATAATAATGATCTCATTTTTAAGCTTGGTGTGGGGAAAGTGAAACTTGAGGATGATAAGTATTCAAGGTACCAAAAGCCCTAATCAAATTCAATGATTTCTTTATGACTTATTTCCGTCAAATCATTTCAAGAAAAATCAAAACATATAAATACAATTGTTTTTATTGCATTGCATTGTAAAAATCAAAACCATGCATCATATAGTGTAGCCTAGTGTAAAAGCATTTCATCTTGGCCAAGGTGGATTAATTATGTGAAAGATGTAACTTAGAGCTTTGAAATATGGCATTGCATGGGGCCATGGCAATGATCAAGTGTAGGGGATTTGATATGAGTGAAATCTTATATCAATTATAACATATCAAACCCTAAAACACAAAGAAAAATACCAGATTTTATGTGTAAAAGCAGTATTATGGGGTATTCTTTGTTGTTTATGATTTTGTAGGTAAAAAGATATAAATTGGTGAAAACATGGATTCCAAGGCATTTATATTGAAGAAAAGACAAATGAAGGACTCAATGTGACAAGTCTACAAAGTCAAAGGATCTTTCTTGCCAAACTACCAAACTTGAAGGACTAAAAGTGCAAATTCAAAGAAAGTCAAAGATCTCAAGTGGAAGTCAAATCAAGTCAAAGGGTCATTATTGTTGGAACTCAAAGTCAAAGGGTTGATTATGACAAGTTCATGAATTGTTTAACTCATAACATCAATCTGCCATAAGCTAAGGGACTAATTCTGCCAATTTGGAAAGTTAAATATAGCTTAATGTGAGTGATACTTAATTCAACCAATGGGAAGCCAAGGAAAGTGGGTCTCAGTTTGCTACTTCAGCCATATTAAATGAGGCAAGAGTAGATCTTCATAGTAACCCCACTACTAGCTTTCCACCAATCATATTTCGAGAACAAGATAATGATCTATGTCTTCATTTATAAACCAACCCAAGACTGCCACGTGGCTTAGCTATCACCAGATCAAAGAGAATGATAGAGTCTGTTTCATGAAGAACTACAAACATGGAAAATGATCAACACATCAAGGCGAATTCAACCCAAGTCCTCAATTAACAATTCATCAAGAGGATAAAATTCCCCCAATTTACGAAGAACACATGAAGAACTCATTACCAGATTATGATACCTGGCAACTTCTTATTGGCTAGGACACATCACCTACCTCACCTGCATTTCACATTTCACCTATAAATACCTTGTAATCTTCTCATTTGTTGTATTGTAGCTTAAGTGTGAAATTCACACACACTTAGCCTTAATCTGTTTTCTCTCTCACTTTCTCTAGTTATAACTTCTTAGGGTGATTGACAACCACCCTAAGTTAGTTAGTTAGGTACTTGTAATAGAAATTCACCATTAATAACAGATTCAAGTTCACAAAATTCTCAATTCTCATTTACTATTTTGCATTGATCATCATACCTCATGCTTGTTGATCCTGTTATTCTCATTAATAATTGAATCAAAGTTAGTTGATTTGGAAGGTGTTAGTGTGATCAGAAGTGTTGCAGTCCAAGTTTGATACCAGTTCTAGCCAAATTTCCAAGTTCAGACCTCCTGTAGCAGGGCAGCGATGATCATGGAGATTGGTGTTGATATGATGGAAGATTCTTGGTGATAAGGTGTTGTTAAGCTGAAAAAGAGAGTTCAACACTCTCTTCTCCATCAAAGGAGGCCTTATTAGCTTCAAAGTGCTCATTCTGATTACAATTTCCTTTAAACTGTCATTGCATGCTATTTTCTTATTCCTAGTGTAAACTTTGATGATTATGCTTTCTATTTTATCTTTGTTAGCTGATTGATATGTTTTGATAGATTGTGCTCTTAATCTGTTAGATTTAATCTTCTTGAATAGCTTAAAATTTGTTCATATCAGTAAGTGGTGTTTGGATCATTAGCTTCTCTTTGATTAAGTCATAGAAAGTGGATAAAACCTATTTTCATGCACTCACATATCGGTATAAAGTGGGTTTGTAAAGTTTTGAAGTCGAACCATTTGTCAAACAGGCAAATGGTACTAAAATTCTTTGGCTCAGTTACTAGTGCCTAGAATAAGCCATTTTCAAATCATCATAACTAGTTCAATACTTGGAATTAAGTCTTAATTTTTGGTTCACTGGATAGCTTAATGATATGAGTGAAATCTCATATCAATTATATCATATTTAACCCTAAAACACAAAGTAAAATACCTGAATTTGATGTGTAAAAGCAGTATTATGGGTATACGTTGTTGTTTGTGCTTGTGTAGGTGAAAAGATACAAAATTGAAGCAAACATGGAATTCAAACCAATATTGATGAAGAAAAGACAAAAGAAGGACAAAAGATGACAAGTCAAACAAAGTCAAAGGACCTTTCTTGACAACTTTCAAAGTTAAGGGACTAAAATGGCCAAGTTGGAAAAGTCAAGAACCAAGTCAAATCTGGTCAAAGTTCAAGTCAACAAGTCAAGGTATCATTATTGGTCAAGTATGAAGTCAAAGGGCTTAAAACGACAAGTTTATGAAGATTAGAACTTAAGTTAAGAAGCTGATAAACAAAGGGACTATTATTGCCAAATGTGAAAAGATCTTCAAGTGTGATCCATGTGCTTTGCCTTCTAGCAAACCACAAGCCAAGAAAATAGAGTTATGGATCGTTGACTGTGCTGGTTAATAAATGAAGAGAGAAGAATGGCATTAAACGCAGAATCACAACAGTGCAAACGCACTAACTCACATTTCCACCAATCACAAACAAGCATGTCATAATATCCAATGTTACAACGGATAGCGATCCGTGTGCTTATTATTGTACTAATCACATCATTACACGTGTCACCTTTCATCCCTAAATCGTGGATCAAGATTGAGACACTTTCAAAAGAAATGCTTAACATGAAAAATGCTTGTCATCACTAGACGAATCTATCCCATTTATCCAATTAAACTTAACGTCATCATATTTCTCCAGCATCTATTTTCATTCTATAAATACCCCTTGTAGTTCTCATTTGTAACTAATAAGTGTGAAAACACTTACCCTTTAACCACTTATTTCCAATAATAACAAGACCAAAACGTGTATTTTATGTCGTAAAAGTCGGAATTATGCGTGGTTTGTGTTTTTATTGTGTTTTAGGACCAAAAGATGAAAAAGGAAGAAAACACGGGCTTTCACGGGCTTTTATCGAAAAAACGAGAAAAGACGAAGTCAAGAGATCAAGAGTGCTTAAAGAACGGATGTCCAAGACCTATTCCGAAGATTTATCGAAGAAAAAGTCTAAAGACGGAAGTGTAATGAAGTCGAAGAACTTAAGTCTAAATTAAAGAAAAATTATTAAGACAAGTTCAAATCCCGAGACGACGTCGAGAAAAGACAACGATTTAAATCGAGTCGAGAAGAAAAGAAAGAAGGAAGCACACCACACATGCACTTCCCACTTAGCCTATAAATACCCTCCTAATCACATTAGGAGGGTGGTTAGCTAGTATTAGTTTTTCATTTTTCTTTCGAGTTTTTAGAGAGAGAAAGTTCCCAACTTTCTCTCACTAAGTTTCATCTTTTTCTTTCAAGTTTAAGGTTTGAATCATTCTTGTATTTTGGATTTCCTTAATCTAATTCAAGTTAAGCTTTTTGTTCTTTAATCTCTTTCTACCTTTCTTTATTTTACTTTGTTCTTAATCTGAAAGTTCATGTTTGATCCGAATGGTTCTCAATTCGTGTTGATTTTGGTGTTTTGTGATTAAAAGGTTAATCTTTCTTGTTCTACATAAGCTCTTGAACGTTTAAGCTATAAGCTCTTCATGCTTATTGGCTTATTCGATTGTTTTGGCTTATTTACTTTTAAGTTTTCCTAAAAGATTTATTGTTCTTAATTCCATTTTATGGAAGTTCGAATGTTTTAGATTTCAAAAGTTTTAGAATTTGTGCTTATTTACTCTTTTACAAGTTTGAAAGTGCTTATTGGTTACTGCTTATTTGCTTGAGCTTATTTCCCTTTTGGACGCCTTTTCCATCTTAGGAGGGTTTTACTTGGTCCTGATCTTGTTACGATTGCATTAAGTGCGTTCCAGTTGTTTTACCTTGGTACGATCATCTGGCTACGATCGCATAGACTGCGATCTGTTGTTCTTTCCCTGGTACGATCCACGCCTACGATCACTCGTTGCGATCTATGGGTGCGATCTAGTCACAATCCCTTATTACGATCGCATTGATTGCGATCCGTTTGTTACGAACAGACCACGATCTACATTGCGATCACTAGTTACGATGGAACATTGCGATCATGTTGCGATGGAACAATGCGATGGTGAGTTGCGATGGAACGTTTCGATGGAGCATTGCGATGGAATGGTTACGATGGAGTGCGATCGCAGTGCACATTTATTTTAGTCATTGTTTTATTTTCCTAAGTTTTCAAATTTACTCTTTCCCGCCTTTTATCTTAGTCTATTTTAAACATCTTTCCTAGTTTTTAATCATTTACGTTTTAGTTTCCAAGGTTGCAATCTTTTATTTGTATTTTAATTTTAAGACTTCCATTTTACTCAACGAAATTTTAATTACATGCATTTAGTTTAAAAATTACATAACCAAACCAAACCATTCTCTTGTTCACCAAAAGACAATTGAGTCGCACTTTAGACTGTAAATCAATTCGAAGAGATCGGACGATAACTTTTCATACTTGGATAAAACCTTGTATTAAATGGCGCCGCTGCCGGCTCTTTCCCCTACACTTGACCATTGCAATGCCCTCATGCAATGCATTAATTTTAAAGCACGGTTTACATTTTCCATCATAAATAACCTACCTTGGCCTTTATTCAACACTAAATAAAAAGATAAAAACAAGTAAAGAAATTAAAGACTTACATTGGGTTTTGGCTGCCATGAACGTTTTTCATCCTCAAGTTTCACGTTCCCCATACCAAGCTTAAAAACGAGATCATTTCTATTATAAGTTAGCAAACTAACACGAATTAATGTGGGCCAATTATTTACTTAGACTCCCTTATTCCTAGGTGTATCTCTTATATTTTATTTTTGTCTTGAATGATCACGAGGATTCATTGTTTGACTTATTTCGATAGTTATTTAGGCCGAAAATAAAGTGGGACGATTTAATCAATAGTTAGCTAAAGGACAAAATCTTTTAAAACTGCTTCTTGGGACCTCTTAAAGTTCATATCTTGGCATAACTCGCTTCACGATTTGAGACCTTTCTCGGACCGATATTTGGCAGCGACTTCATACTTCGAATCTTGAGAGACGTTCATGAAATAATGGTCTTCTCTTCATAATAGGAATTTCTTCACTTGAACTTTTTGAGAGATTCTTCATATTTGGACCACGACTTCTTCGTTTTTCTCCAATCTTTATTTTGGACTTTGATATACAATGATCCGCCTCCTTTTAGGACTTGGATCTATTTATCCTCATACCTTGCTAGGGTATTTTCGGATAGACTTCTCCATGATCTTTAGGGGAGTATTTGCTTTTCGTTGTGTGTCTCGATCCTTCATATTGATTTTCGAGAAATGATTCTTCACATCACTTTTGGATCTTTAGCAACAAACTGTAGCCCTCATGCCTTGTTAGTGCCTTTTCGGAGTCGCCAATCTTCGCATCCCGCTCCAATAAGTTATACCTTGGCTATGAACTTTAATTAATACCGAGCAACTTTTAAACGATCTTGGGCTAGAAGCTAAGTAACTTTTCAAATCGTACAGCCTTATTTATTGCAGATAAATTTATTAACAAGCGATGGGAGAATAGGCTTATAATTAACTCACATAAATTCACGAAATAATACCAAACTTATAATTGACTCTATCATCTCTTGTCCTCCACAATTTAAAATCTCAAGGAATGAGACTCGTGGATGCTTAGCCTATTAAATCAAAGTTTTGGGTTTTCGAGTCATCTATAGGATCTTGCAAACTCTTAGACTTTTTCAAGTTTAGAAATCGCATTTTAAAGTTCCCTTGATAAACAACTCTCTAGGATCAATTATAGGAACTTGCGAAAAGTTCTTGTTCTTAACCCGTGAGAGTTAAGACTTTCGCGTTTTAAAGCTCCCTATATAAAAGCCTAGCAAAACTTGACTTAAACACGTTAAGGATACTAGCTAGAGTAAACTTAGATAAGTAAACTCGGGTTGAGTCAAAATATTCACGACTTTGAAAAATAAAACTACTTTATTAAAGTTTATTCTAGCAAGGAAAGAAAATAATCATAACAACGGAAAATACAACTATACAACTAGGCCAAAATAGATTAAATATTTTGAAAAATGTCGAAAAATCAAGTTTTCCGGTTAAAATGAGGACAAATTCATGGAAAAGACCACTTACTTCGATAAAAGTCCCCCTACACTTGAGATAAACATTGTCCTCAATGTTTAAGCATGTGGGAGTAAACTCCCCTAAACTTATGACATTGTGCACTTTGTTTAAATCGTGCTAAGGAAAAGACAACTATAATGATTTCAATGTGAACATATAAGATATGAAATATTGAATCACAAGAGTTTAGGATAGAACCGGGAAGATGGGAACACGGGATCACGGTTCGTCAAAAGTCATCGAGGTGCTCTTTGAAGCTTGAATCCCTGCACAAAATAAGAAAAAGACAACCAACACATACGGGGCTCCCCTTACACTTATGATGAAAGCAGTAAAGGATAGATCACGGGTTGCTTCCCGAGAAGCGCTTGTTTTTTATAACCGAGTCACGAGCCTGACTCGACCCAAATTTAGTTCATGGGAAACGTGGTGAGGGATGGGATCATCTCATGAGAGATGTCCTCACCAAAGTACAGCTTCAAACGCTGGCTATTCACCTTGAAATTGGGCCCATTTGGCTGAGAAAGCTCAATGGTGCCATATGGAAAGACTTTAGCGATGGTGAATGGACCAGACCAGCGGCTCTTCAACTTGCCAAAGAAGATCTTTAACCGAGAGTTAAATAGTAAAACTTGATCACCAACGTGGAACTCTCAGTTCTTAACCCTTGCGTCATGGATGATCTTGGTCTTCTCCTTGTAGATCAGTGAGTTCTCGTAAGCTTCATTCCTCAGTTCGTTGAGCTCGTTGAGTTGAATCTTGCGAAGATCACCGGCTTTGTTGATGTCGTAGTTAGCCCACTTCAAGGCCCAGTACGCCTTATATTCCATCTCGATGGGGAGGTGGCATGCTTTCCCGTACACAAGACGATAAGGTGTACAACCAATCGGAGTCTTATATGCGGTACGGAAAGCCCACAGAGCATCATCTAACTTATCGGCCCACGCGGCACGATGCTCTCCCACAGTACGTTCCAGAATTCGCTTCAATCCACGGTTGGAAATCTCGGCCTGCCCATTGGTTTGGGGATGATAGGCGGTGGAAAGACGATGATTAACACCATACTTAGCCATGACACTTGCAAATTGATCATTGCAAAAATGAGTCCCGCGGTCATTGATTATAGCACGAGGAACACCGAATCGAGCGAAAAGCTGCTTCAAAAAGTTCACAACCACCCTCGCATCGTTCGTTGGGAGAGCCTTAGCTTCAACCCATTTAGAAACGTATTCAACGACTACGAGGATGTACTTGTTCCCTTTGGATGATAGAAATGGCCCCATAAAGTCGATGCCCCATACATCAAAAATTTCACATTCTTGTATGAAATTTTGAGGCATCTCAGTAACACGTAGCCTAGTGTGTAAAAAAACACACACATTTCCTAATTTCTCTCAATTTTGTTTCACATAGTTAGATAACTCCTCTCAAGGTGTTTGACAAACACTTTGAGAGTTAGTTAGTAGTTAATTTAGCTGTAACAACTTCTTTCATTAATGAAATCAAGTTTTACCTAAATTCACTCTCACTCTCAATTTACTTGCCTTATTCTACTATCCTACTGTTACTGCTATGATTCTATTGTTCTTAAGTGAACAATGGAGTTAGTTGATTGATTTTGGAGCTTTACACAAATTATCATCAGTGGTAGTTCAAGTTCATAACATAGCCATAGCTACTTTCTTGATCAGCCATTGTAGCAGAGCATGTGTTGATGATGATGATGATTGATGAGGGTTGTAGCTGTGTAAACTAGTAGATTCGGTGTTGATAGAGGTACAAGTGAGCTCAGCGCTCTACTTCTTCACCAAAGAAGCCTTCAAGTTTCTTATAAGTCAATTCTTTAAAATTTCCTTTAAATCTTAGTCTGTATCTTGTTTCTTGTATTTTAGTATAAAAATACTTGTTGATGCCTGCTATATGTTCTATTTTGACTGCTTGAGTTGTTAGCTTTATCTGTTAGATTCTCATAGTTTGTATAGTTTATTTTTGTGCTTAACTAATAGTGTTTGGAATTGCCCTTAATCTTTGAACCAGTGATAGGAAGTTGTTGTTAGGACTTGAAGTTCACTCACTAGCTAGTAACAAGTGATACTACAAGTTTTGGAGTTAAAATAGTAAGTCAAACAGGCAAATAGCACTTAAAAACTTTGGGTCAGTTTCAACAAGCTTAAACATGCCTTTTTAAATGCCTGCCAATTCTTCATTCTTTGGAATTAGGAAGTGAAATTGGTTTCTGAGTGTAGCTTATAATCCCAGCTTTCTAGAAATATAGAGTAGATAATATAGTTCTCAATATTCAGCTAGAAATAAGCCTTAGAATAAGCCTAATATCAATTACAAGTTTCTATGATAGCAGCTTATCAGAATTTCATTTCCAGCTTATTTCTTTCATAAAAGTCCCAATTTTCTTGCACAAATCAGTGACATAAGTTGAGAAATTGAGTTTTGACCAAGGTCAAAGTTGGTCAACTTTGGTCAACTTAAGCCAAAATAGCTTATTTGAATTTCCAGCTTATTCCTTAGTGATTTTTGAGATTTTCTTGGATAGGTCTTCATTATTTGGCCTCTAAATCATGTTTTGAGCAAATCAGTTTAAGTGCTTATCTCAATAAGCTGTTCTCTTAAAAGTGCTTATTACAAAAATAGCTTATTGAGCTTATAGGCCATTTCAGCCAAATTCCTTCAATCTGACTAGGTGAATTTGGATTTTAAGCTTTTTAGAACTTGTTTCAGCTTATTTGGTGGAGTAGAACTCTAGTTCTAGCTTAGTGAAGTGCTTATGCCCGTTTTTGGTTAAGGACTTGTTATATTTGCATATTAGTCCCTAGATTCTAGGAGATAGTATAATATGTTTTTATTAGTTAAGAACTTTTTAGGTTTTGCAAATCAGTCCCCTGATTAGTTGATTAGTTACGATTCAGTTAGGATAATTTGTTAGATTGTTACATTTTGGTTACAAGTTTGTTATTATTTCAATTTCAGTCCTTCAAGTTCCTAAATTTACATTTCTAGTCCTTGTACTTTTATAAACTTTACATTTTGAGCAATTTACATCCTTGTTCTTGATTACTTGTACATTTCGCGATATATGTGGTATGTGCACTTTGTTTTAGACTAGTACGGATACATAGAGATCATATTTTTACATTTTTTCATGCTTTGTGATAATTAGACCTAGATTACCAAAATTTTATAAAATCTAAGACCAAAAACAATTTGTGAACTTGATTTCTATTGGACAATCTATTCGTATTGAGTTGGGAATAACGAACTGCCGGTTTATTACGTAGAGATTGACGGTTACAATTGGATTTTGGGATCCGTTCACCTTGTGAACATTCCTTTTACGTATCATAAATCAAAAATATAAAAAACCAAAATCAAAAAGATAAAAATATAAAAATAAAAAACCACAAAAATCAATTCTTTCCTAAGAATTGAACCAAAAAAATAAAAAAAATCAAAAAGTAATATTTTTCCTAAAAGATTAAACCAAAAATATATTGTATATATTGGATTCACTCGTATTTACGTATGATGTAGGTATTTATACATTTGTTTAGGAAAACAAAGCGTAAAGCAGGCAAGTATTAAACTCGACGGTTTAGGAAAACCGACGAATCGAATAAGTGCGAGTTCATTCCCGACGGAGGTGTATGATTTGTGTGCCAATTATATTAAAATCAAGTTTGGATTAGTGTCGTTTTTTGGTTGAGAAAGGAAGAAAATAAAGACGATATACACTAAAAATTACCCTACGACTTGAAAAACGTAAAATCGTAAAACTCAGCTTAAAAATTTTAATTTTAAGCTAAGAAAAATATAACTAAAACAAAAATGAAAACAAAAATTTCTAAAAACTTTTTAATAATTTTATATTAATTTTTAAATTTAATAAAAAACTAAAAATTAAATAAAATGCATAAAAAGTGAAAATGCAAATTTTTCTTTATGTAAACCTCAAAAATATTAATTAAGACTTAAAAAATATTTTTCAAAATTTTTAAACTACTTTTATCTTTTTTTAAATGACTTTCTAAAATTTAAACTAAAAATATTCATAAAAAATTAAATAATAAACGGAAAAATATAATTTTTGCTTTGAAAAATCCTAAACTGATAAAGGAACAAAAGAAAAACGAAAAAGCTAAAAAAACAAACTCAATAAGCTGAAAACAGCTTATTACAATTCGAACTCAATATATAAGCAAAAAACAAACACACCTTTTCAATAGAACCTTGCAAACCTTAACCTGATAAAGACTCTAGGGCAACGGTAAGGTATGTGTGTTGTGGTGTGAGTGGCGCAGGTTCGAGTCCCGGCCACATCTATTTTTTTAAAACCCATTTTTTAATTTTTCTTTTATTCTAATTGATAACAGTGATCTCAAACAACCCAAAAACACAAACCAAATTTATTCTAAACGTTTTAATCCTACAAATTTAGATCACAAAACACACAGACTTGGACTTGT
Source organism: Glebionis coronaria (assembly GCA_025667525.1). Classification (NCBI taxonomy): domain Eukaryota; kingdom Viridiplantae; phylum Streptophyta; class Magnoliopsida; order Asterales; family Asteraceae; genus Glebionis; species Glebionis coronaria. The sequence continues at coordinate 146,225,263 of CM046882.1, forward strand.
AAAATTTTTGAAAGAACATGTGTTACCTGATATCTGGCAGTACTAAAAAAACAAAGAAATAAAGGTCGTTTAGTGCATGAAATTAAGAGCCTGATTTGGCTTGTTTGATGGTGTTTGTTGGTACAATGGGAACCCCTACACTCAGTGGAGTGTAGGGAGTCAAGTAAAGCAAGAAAACACCAAATCCAACACACAAATCACACACAATGGGCAAAGATATTTTATTGTGATGTCCTATAGGGGTCAGATGGGCCTTGCTGGTCTGTTTGACCACTTGGGTGAGTTTTAGTTGGCCAAAACTCCCTCAAATCACCACCAAATCACAACTTAACAATCCTAAATCCTAACTTAACAGATACTCTAACAAATTCCAAGAGTTGAAACCACAAAACACAAAATCAAACTAGACTTGGCCTGCTGAGCTTTTAGGACTGTTTTAACCAAATATTACCCTGTAAACTTCTATTTTCTTCTACCAAACATGTAACAAACTAATATGTATCCTATCACTACCCAGTTTGAGTGTGTTTGAGCTGTTTTTACCACCCTTTTGTCACCCAAGACTTTTAAAAACCCCAAACCCAAACACTCCCTTAAAATCTGTTAACAAGATTTAACAAAGGTAAATCATGCAAATCACATCCAAACTGATTACCACTTACTCAAACATAACAAACATAAACCACAACTTAAACTAACATAAAAAAACTCACAAACACAAATCCACAAAAATCACTAAACCATCAAAAAAAAGTTAAATAAGGGGTTCAAGCCTCTTACCAGCTGAATGCCTTCCCTATTTCCTCTTTGGTGGGCTTATGAGTGATGTAGAGGTGTGTAGAGAGCCCTTGTTGGGGTCTACAACAGACCAAGGGTGACTATATCTTCACAAAAAATGGACAAGAAAAAGATGGTGAAAAATGGAGTCTTGTTTTGATGCCTCATGTACCTGCTCAAAACAAACAATATACAAAGAACAACAAGCCTGAAAAACTAGAACCCAAGCTTGTCAAGGATTTGGATTTTAGCTTTTCAAACAATAAGTTGAAAATAAAAAATAAACTGATTTTTTGAAAATACTTTGGTAACCAATTTTTGAAAAACTAAACTTGAAACCAAACTTTTAACCAAAAAGAAACAAGTCTCAATCCTTTTTGTTTGTTTCAGTTGTCACGTCAACAAACCCAAAAAACTTGAGCTTGGGTCCAAAAATCTTCAAGAAAACGATTTTTTCTGAAAATATATTGTTGGATGAAAACTTTTGAAAACTTAATCTAATTTGCATAAAATGTAAATGATTAAACTAACAAAGTAGTAAAAGGAACTCAGTCTTTTGTATAACTTTTAAATTTTCATTTTCATTAATAGGTTAAAAATTTACAAAAAACTCGAACCAAATATATGGGACACAAACGTCCCATATTTATAATACATGATAGAAGGTTCTAGAATTACAAACTAGTGAAACCCTAATCTTCATGAAATTCCTAGAATGCCCATGGTTTGAATCTTCAAAGATCAGTCAAAAGTGTCCTTGTGATGTTTTTTGTTGCTAGGTGTAAACAAGAAATCTTGGACGTTCCTTTGAGCTTTGGGAGCAAGCAAATCATCTTGGCCATCTATCTTGTCCCCTCATGGGGTTTGGGGGATAGGGACGTAAGTAGGGGACCATGGAATGGTCACATGGGTGTGTTGGGAGGGATTCTGGGTGGTGGGTTTTGATTAGGTTAAGTTTAATCACTAAACTGGAAGAGATTAGCCATTTTCCCTTTGTTTTGTGATTTTGGGTTTTAGGGTTTATAGGGGATTAGGGGTAGAGGAACAGTGGGATTTAATCTTGTTTAAGGTTTAAAAACGTGTTTGCCTCCAAATATTAAGTTAATCAAACTTAATAAAAAAGTCTGTTAAATGTGGATGAGTGGGATCTGACGTGTGAGAGGGAGGGTGAAGTGGTAGATTATGATTGGTTGTGAGGTGTGAGGTGGAAAAATGATAGGCCTGGGTAGGTTTCCTTGTCTGCCACTTTTGGTCCCTTGTTTTCCAAAGTGTTGTCATCCCATGTTTAAACAACCCTTAACTAATTTCCTTTGTTACCAAACTTTTCTTTTTCATACTTTTGCCACAAAAAGGTTATGAATACTTGTTTCAAGGGCTTTTCATGTAATATATGAATTCTTCAAGGGCTTTAATGATATAATCTTGAAAGTTAAGGGACCCAATTGTAATAATTGAGATTTAAAAGGATATTAAGTGACAAGTCTTCAAAATTGAGGGACCAAACATGCCAAATCTTCAAACTTCAAGGGTATTTTTAGAAATTCACTTCTCGGATCCGGTTCTTTGTGCGGCTTCGTTTCCCGTGTTCGTTTTTGCTTGATTCTTGTGATCTTTTGTTGATTTCACGATATCCGTACCTAAAATACACAATGAACAAACACAAGCATATTTTGGGGTATTTAATGATATTTTAAGCGTTTTAAGCCCGATTTTGACGACGAGACTATGTATAATTACAGTCTCATCACTCCCCCATACTAAAACATTTCTGTGTCCCCACACGATGCTAGAACTAAGTATCATACCACTTTCAAAATTTATTTTTATGTGACATTTATTGAAAACGTAAACTAAAATAAACTACTACACGTGTTTTAGACATAATGCATTGTTTTCATCACGATTAAGTGACTTTTTGGATTATAGAACAAGAACATGTGAATGCCTTATAGAGATAAGTTCGTCATCGATTTTCACTCGATTCCATGCTAAGCGTGTAACGAGATCATTGTTATTATAAGTTAGCAACACAATCATTACTCCTGAGTGTTAATTACGTACTTAGACTCCATTATTCCTAATTGGTATCTCTTATATTTTATTTTGTCTTAACGATCACGAGGATACATGTTTGACTTATTTCAATAAATTATTAAGGCCGAAAATAAAGTAGGACGATTTAATTGATAGTTAGCTAAAGGACACTATCTTTTAAAACGGCTTCTCGTAATTTCATTAAGTTCATATCTTGGCATAACTCGTTCCAGGATTTGATACCTTTCTCGGACCGATATTTGGCATGTGTTTCGAACTTCAAATCTTGGAAGACGTTCTTGAAATAATGGTCTTCTCTTCATATATGGAATTTCTTCAAACTTGTACCACGACTTCATCATTTTTCTTCAATCCTTATTTGGGATTTTGATATACAACGATCCGCCTCCTTTTCGGACTTGGATATATTTATCCTCATACCTTGTTAGGGTCTTTTTGGATAGACTTCTCCATGATCTTTAGGGGAGTATATTGCTTTTCGTCGTGTGTCTTGATCCTTCATATTTATTTTGGAATAACGATACTTCACATCATCTTGGATCTTTAGCAATAAAATGGAGTCCCTCATGCCTTTTTAGGGCCTTTTTGGAACTTTGTCAATCTTCGCATCCCGCTTCAATAAGTTATTCCTTGGATATGAACTATATTCGAAACGAGCAACTTTTAAACGATCTTGGGCTAGAAGCTAAGTAACCTTTTAAATTGTACGACCTTACTTATTGCATTTATTTAAACAAAAGCGTGGGAGAATAAGCTAATAATTACTACACATGAGATCGTGAAAGATTACGTAACTTATAAATAACTCTATCATTTCTCGTCCTCATTTAAGAGACTTAGCCTAAAAAAGTTAAGGAATCGAAGCTAAGTGCTCAACACGCACGGTTGAGTCAAAAATTACTCTTATTCTCACCAACAGAAAACCTACATTCTTGTCTTAAACACTTATGAAAAACAAGAAAAATTTTAAAATTTGGCCATTTTTAGCCTTATTTTGCAACAAAAAGATGAATATGGGATTGTGTGGTGACGTAAGCAAGGTGAAGTATCTACTCAACCCCCCCCCCCATACTAAAACTAAACATTGTCCTTAATGTTTCGAGTCTAGGGGTGAAAACACCCCCATACTAGAGAAGAAGTCGAATGCTTAATCTCGATCATGGAAAGGGTAAAATGAATAAACTAAAAGTCGTTTATGAATAATGCTAATAAGATAAACGTTAGAACATAAAAGGATATCATCGGATATCGGAATCTCCAAAGGCAACGATCGAAGCTCGAATGATCCGTAAAACAAACACGAGAGGCTTCAGTGATGACGATGAACCTAATAAATGACAATCACAAACAACCACGGAACAAAGGTGGGAAGAGCACAAGTCCCCTCGTTACACTATTAGAAAGCAATAATATTTACAAGGATAAGCATGAGAATCCCCCACGAGGAACCTTGTTTTTGATAACCAAGTTAAAAGCTTGATTCGAATCCCCATAAATGTGATCATTTAGGTATAATCATGGTATGGTCATTTTTGGTGGAGCTTACATGATAAAATATGCCCAAAAGTACATGGAGTACTTTAAAAACAAGATATACATATACCGGGGTCAAAGATAACGTCCTCGTTTTTGGATGAAAGACGAAACAACTCTACTTCAACCGAAGCCAAAACCTCAAAGAGGTAGAAGAAAATAGGTGAGAAATAGAAGGGTGGGGCAATGGGTAAGGCAAAACAATGAGCTACTCGAGGTAGACTCACACCAAGAAAACGAAAAGATTTTCCATTTATTGCATTGGTGGAAGACCGAGATTTCCCTTTACAAGAAATTCCGGTATCGAATATCTCGTCCTCGAGGGAGAAATGTGAGGGAACATAAGGGGCTTCCCCCACACTAAGACCACACCAACCATCGTCAAAAGGAGTAGACGAGGTGGTAGCACTCAAAACACGATGTGATGACGAAGTTAGACATGTAGAAAATGTAGAAACTAGAAGGGGGTTGAATAGTTTCTAGTTCATTTTTAGAACAATTCGCATAATTCACTGTGCGCGGTTCTTTAAACATACCCGGAGTTCCTTATCACTAATGAACCGCGTGTCCCTTTAAGGAACTGCCGACAGTGGACGATGCCATTTGTTACTTGTTAAACTTTAACAATCCTTTGTATCAAATTCTCGATCAAGCTTGACTAGATATGAGATGTGTTTGATTGAAAGATAAATACTACAAGTAAGTAAACACACAAACACATCAAATCAAGAGTACATCAAGCAATAGTCTAAACATTAAGCACACACGTACTAAGCATAAGCTTTTCCGCAACTAGGATGTTTAGACTAAGTGATGTACACTTGACCATAATCTAAACATGAAGCACACACGTATTAGGCCTTAGCTTTTCCGCAACTTAGATGTTTAGATAATTAGATGCATAGAACACACAACAACAATCATGCAACTATAAATACATCTAAAGAGGTAAAGACATAAATGTAAATGAAAGTACCGACGCGATGATTCATAGTGGTTCGGTCACGAAGCTCCTCTTCGCCCTACTTTACTCCTCGAGTATACCTTACTCGAGAGTTACTTCACTAGTCAACAAAACTCCTTTCAAGGCGGAGAAAACCATACACGTCGCTTACACAATTTCCAACACTAAGCTAGATGTCGAGTCCTAATCTTAGGTAGGACCAATCTACACAACGTTGCCCACTTCACCATTTAACGACACAAGGCTAGATGTTGAGTTCTAATCGAAAGGTAGAACCAATCTTCACAACGTTGCCTACTTCACCATTTTACGACACAAGGCTAGATGTCGAGTTCTAATCGAAAGGTAGAACCAATCTTCACGACTCTTCACTTTGAAGCTAAGTGAGAACTTCACTAGACACAACTACATCACTTTATAGTTTAGTGAGAACTCACAAGACACAACCACATCACTTTATAGTTTAGTGAACTCACAACTCTTACCTATTACAACTCAATAAAACACATATCCAAGTGTACACATGTAACTTCGATCTACACAACATAAATCCAAGTATACACATATACAATGGATTTACACAAGACTTAATCCAAGTATTCACAAATACAACGGATTAACACAACTAATCCAAGTATTCACAAATACATTAGATCTACACAATATTGATCCAAGTATACCCATTGATAGGTGTGAAAACACCCATCTTTTCTACCACTTAATTACATTAAAACGGGACCTAAACGTATATTTTATGTCGTAAATGGCAGAATTATACGTGGTTTGTGTTTTTATTGTGTTTCAGGGTCGAGAAGGTGAAAAGTGGAGAAAACACGGCTTTCACGGGCTTTTATTGAAGAAAAAGACAAAAGACGAAGTCGAAAGATCAAAAGTGGAAAAAGAACGGAAGTCCAAGACCAATTTTGAAGATTTATCGAAGAAAAAGTCCAAAGACGAAAGTTTAATAAAGTCGAAGAACTCAGGTCTAATTTATGAAGAAAATTACAAGACGAGTTCATAGAAATCCCGAGACGAAGTCTTAAAAGTCGAAGAATTTAAGAAGACTGAAAGACCGAGGACCAAGAAAGAAAGAAAGAGGAAGCCACCAACCACTCCCCTCTCCTATAAATACCACCCTCACTTGTTGTGAGGGAGTAGTTAGTTTTAGGATTAGATTAGGAGTAGGTAGTTTCTCTCTCTAGATTCATGCTTTCTCTCTCTAGATTAATTTGTGTTTAAGCTTTTGTTATTGAATACTTACTTTTTAATTAAGCTTTTAATTCATCATCTTCTTCCTTTCTTGTGTGATTTGTTCTTATTCTTCATTCCTCATGTTCTTGAGTTTTTATGATTTTGATCAAGTGGGTTTTGATTAATTTGGTTATGTTTGTTAGTTTTGATGATTTGTTTTGATTGATTATTGTTAGTTGATGCTTATTGGTTGTTTTGGTTTAATCTTTTGTTTGATTTTGATTAATTTGAGGATAAATCGCGTTTACTGTATCCCATGTTCTTCATTTTGTGGGTTTCTGTTACTGTATTCCAGAAGTTCCGGATCAATGACCCTTCATTCGGAAGTCTTAAAAGTTCCGAATCAAAACTTTTTAAAGTTCCGACTCAAATCTTTTTAAAAGTTCTGAACAAAATTATTAAAAAAAGTTCCGAATCAATATTTGTTTAAAAAAAGTTCCGAACCAAATTGAATTGAGAAAAGTTCCGAACCAATTTTCTTCAAAAGTTCCGAACCAAAAGTTTTTAAAAGTTCCGAACCAATTTTCTTCAAAAGTTCCGAACCAAAAGTTTTTAAAAGTTCCGAACCAATTTTCAGTTAAAATGTTCCGAACCAGTTTTAATTACCAAAAAGTTCCAATTCGGAACTTTTGAATACTTCCGAACAAATAAATAAATCTTCCGAATAAAATGAATCTTCCGAACCAGCATTTAATAGGACCACCTGCTAGCTTGCTAGCTTAGCCTCTTTTGGCGCCAATTTCAGCAGGCAGCTTGGCTGCTTCCAGCAGCTAGCCTGCCTGCTTGCTTTTTTATTAGTATTGTTCCGTAATTGTCTAGTTTTATCTGAAAGTTGTTCCGATTTTATTTTTGAAAGTTACGTATTTTTAGTTGAATTTTTCTTCCAATTTTAAAATTAATATTTTTTCGTAAAGTTCAAGTTTTATCTTTTATTTAGTACCCGCTTTAGGTTTTGCCTCGTTTAGCTTTAAAATACCATTTTAGTTTTGTTCTCTCCTTTTTCATTTAGTAAACTTTATTTTCGAGTCGATAGTTAATTTCGTCTTTTAGATTTATTTTTATTAATTGTTTCGCTTTAAATTACGTTTTATTATTTGTTTTAATATTCATTTTAATATCGTTTTAACTTTTAGTTTTTAATATTCACCTTGTTTTACTTTTATTATTTGTACTTGTCTTTAGTTTGTTTTTAAATACCTTTCACATTTACTTTTTAATTAGTTATAGATAATCAACTTCCCTTTTTCTTAACCAAAAACAATTGAGTCACACATTTAACCGGAAATCAATTCGATTAGACACCGAGAAAACGAACTCTTTCAACTAGTAAAATCTCTACATTAAAATGGCGCCGCTGCCGGCTCTTTTCGTGAAGATCGAAGGTTTTTTGTGAGTGACGCGTTGGATTTTGGGATCCGTTTACTTGTGAACGTTATTTTTCTTGTCAAAAATTTTCAAAAATCCAAAAACATTTGAAAAATCATAAAAAGCATTTCTTTTTCAAAGTTTTGCACTAAAAATATTCTTCTTGCTTATCTATCTTTCTTTATGGATATTTATCTCCATTGCGTCCGGTGTGGGAAACAATTATCTGGGAACAACCCTTGTCAATGGTGTACATGTGAGCGGTGTGGAAACGATCTCGACAATACACAATTCCTATTCGGATTTTGTCCTTTGTGCAACTCGACTAATTCGTCCTTTTTGAACCCACCTCCTCATGTTCCCCCGTGCATCTATTGTGGAAGCGATTCTCATTGGCATGTTTCGTGCCCGGTTCGATACCCGTATGGTCACAGGCAAGAACCGGGGTACAATTATGAAAATGATAATAGCTATCCACAAAACGCACTTGATTTTTCACCATACCCGGTTTGCAACAAATGTGGGGGTCCTCACGATACCTATTATTGTCAACCGATGAACAACTATGAGCCACAACCGTGCTATAATTCCGGTTTTCAAAATCTTGATCCCCCACCGCACTCACTCGATCATCAACCTCGTCACGGGATGAGTTACCAAGAACCAATTGTCGATCTTGCTACAGCTTTTCAAGCGCAATCAAAAGAGCTTTTACACACGCTGCGAACTTGTATGGAGTCATTTTTACAGAAGCAAGATCAGACGAGTACCCATACCCCTGAGCATATTATAGGCCCTATAAATAATGAGGAGAGTGATGACGATATTGAGGTTATTTTCGACGAGGAGGAATTTCTAAAGCAAAATACTTCACTCCTTAGTGATGATGGTTTTCACATTCCTGAGATCGATGAGTTTCTTGATATTGATACACCCATGGAATACATATCCGGGTATTCTGATGTGGAAGGAGATATACTTTTTTTAGAGGATTTATTACACGATGATACTACACCTTCTATCCCAGAGGTGGAAAGATGTGAATCTACTGAAAAAGGGACGCAGGTGGAAGGTAATTGTTCTCATACTTCTCATATTATATTGCCACCTCATCCTCCTACGTGCACACCCAAGCGGGTGATGTATCACTTTTACTCTACTCGTTTTATACCGGGAAATGAGGATGAGTGCTTTGACCCGGGAGGTGACATTGATTATGCTATGATTGATACCATCACGACTTTGCCGTTTGCTCAGCTTCCATTGTCTTTGGGAGAGGAAAATGTGCTCACTATACCCAACCCACCTCCCGTGGATCTTGAATTCACATACTATACGTATGTTGAAAGGACCTTTCTCCCTTTCAAGACTTATTCCCCCGCATCTCCTTTATTAATGTCCTCCGGGAACGAGGACAAGGTCTTTGATCCCGGTATCACATTCGAGGCTTCCCCATGGACCATTTAATTCGGGGACGAGTCAGGCTCGTGACTCGGTCAACAAAAACAAGCGCTTTTTGGGAGGCAACCCAATTATCTATCTTCTTTCACCATAAGTGTAGGGGGAGCCCCGTTGGTGTTTCTTGTTCTCTTTCTTATCATATGCAGGGATTAAAGCTTCAAAGACACACTCTTGATGACTTTTGAAGAACCGTGATTCCGTGTTCCCTTCTTCCCGGTTCTATCCTAAACTCTTTTCGATTCACTATTTTATATTTCTTAATATTAAAATAGGAATCTCTTTCGTTGTCTTTCCCTAAACGAGATTTAAACAAAGTGCACAATGTCCTAAGTGTAGGGGAGTTTACTCCCACATGCTTAAACATTGAGGACAATGTTTATATTAAGTGTAGGGGGACTTCTATCGAAGTTAAGTGGCCTTTTCCTTGTATTTGTCCTCATTTTAACCGGAAAATCAATTTTTCGACATTTTTCAAAATTTTTAATCTATTTTGGCCTAGTTGTAGTTCCCATTATTTTTTCTATTTTTCTCTTATTTTAACAAAATGGTTTTAGCAAGTTTAGATATCTTAGATATATTAGGCCCGTTGTGAATATTTTGACTCAACCCGAGTTTACTTATCCAAGTTCACTCTAGCTAGTATCCTTAACCATGTAGACCTTAATTGGTTTATTAGGCCCAGCATCCACGAGTCTCATTACTTGAGATTTTTAATTGTGGAGGACGAGAAATAATAGAGTTGGTTACAAGTTTGGTATTCTCTCATTAACTTATGTGAGTTAATTATGATCTTTTTCTCCCATCACTTGCTAATAAATCATCTGCAATAAGTAAGGTCGTACGATTTGAAAAGTTACTTAGCTTCTAGCCCAAGATCGTTTAAAAGTTGCTCGGTAATGATAAGAGTTCATAGCCAAGGCATAACTTATGAAGCGGGGCGCGAAGATTGGCGAGTCCGAAAAGGCCCTAACAAGGCATGAGGATTCCATTTTATTGCTGAAGATCCAAAGTGATGTGAAAAGCATTATTCCCAAAGTCAATATGAAGGATCAAGACTCACGACGAAAAGCAATCAACTCCCATAAAGATGATGGAGAAGTCTATCCGAAAAGACCCTAACAAGGTATGAAGAAATAATCATGAAGTCGTGGTCAACAAAGTTGGAGTACCTCTCAAAAGTCTCCAAGTGAAGAAACTCTATGAACGATGAGAAGACCATTATCTCAAGCACGTCTCTCAAGATATGAAGTATGAAGTACATGCCAAATATCGGCCCGAGAAAGGTCTCAAATCGTGAACTAAGTTATGCCAAGATATGAACTTTTTGATATCCCGAGAAGTAGTTTTAAGAGATTTTGTCCTTTAGCTAACTATTGATCAAATCGTCCTACTTTGCTTTCAGCTTAAATAAATTATCGAAATAAGTCAACAATGCATCCTCATGATCATTCAAGACATCAATAAAACATAAGAGATACCCATAGGAATAAGGGAGTTTAAGTGATTAATTGAACCGCATGAGTAAATGTTTGTTATGCTAACTTGTACTACCAATGATCTTGTTTTTAAGCTTGTCATGGGGAATGTGAAACTTGAGGGTGATAAACATTCATGACACACAAGCCCCAATGTAAGTCTTAGATTTCTTTACATGTTTCTTCCTTTTTGCATCTTGTTATTTTCTATCTTTTCCTTAGTTGTTTAATAAAGGCCAAGGTAGGTTGATTATGATGGAAAGTGTAAACCTTGCTTTATCACTAAGCATTGCATGAGGGCATGGCAATGGTTAAGTGTAGGGGATTTGATAGGTGTGAAAACACCCATCTTTTCTACCACTTAATTACATTAAAACGGGACCTAAACGTATATTTTATGTCGTAAATGGCGGAATTATGCGTGGTTTGTGTTTTTATTGTGTTTCAGGGTCGAGAAGGTGAAAAGTGGAGAAAACACGGCTTTCACGGGCTTTTATTGAAGAAAAGACAAAAGACGAAGTCGAAAGATCAAAAGTGGAAAAAGAACGGAAGTCCAAGACCAATTTTGAAGATTTATCGAAGAAAAAGTCCAAAGACGAAAGTTTAATAAAGTCGAAGAACTCAGGTCTAATTTATGAAGAAAATTACAAGACGAGTTCATAGAAATCCCGAGACGAAGTCTTAAAAGTCGAAGAATTTAAGAAGACTGAAAGACCGAGGACCAAGAAAGAAAGAAAGAGGAAGCCACCAACCACTCCCCTCTCCTATAAATACCACCCTCACTTGTTGTGAGGGAGTAGTTAGTTTTAGGATTAGATTAGGAGTAGGTAGTTTCTCTCTCTAGATTCATGCTTTCTCTCTCTAGATTAATTTGTGTTTAAGCTTTTGTTATTGAATACTTACTTTTTAATTAAGCTTTTAATTCATCATCTTCTTCCTTTCTTGTGTGATTTTTTCTTATTCTTCATTGCTCATGTTCTTGAGTTTTTATGATTTTGATCAAGTGGGTTTTGATTAATTTGGTTATGTTTGTTAGTTTTGATGATTTGTTTTGATTGATTATTGTTAGGGATGCTTATTGGTTGTTTTGGTTTAATCTTTTGTTTGATTTTGATTAATTTGAGGATAAATCGCGTTTACTGTATCCCCTGTTCTTCATTTTGTGGGTTTCTGTTACTGTATTCCAGAAGTTCCGGATCAATGACCCTTCATTCGGAAGTCTTAAAAGTTCCGAATCAAAACTTTTTAAAAGTTCCGACTCAAATCTTTTTAAAAGTTCTGAACAAAATTATTAAAAAAAGTTCCGAATCAATATTTGTGTTAAAAAAGTTCCGAACCAAATTGACTTGAGAAAAGTTCCGAACCAATTTTCTTCAAAAGTTCCGAACCAAAAGTTTTTAAAAGTTCCGAACCAATTTTCTTCAAAAGTTCCGAACCAAAAGTTTTTAAAAGTTCCGAACCAATTTTCAGTTAAAATGTCCGAACCAGTTTTAATTACCAAAAAGTTCCGATTCGGAACTTTTGAATACTTCCGAACAAATAAATAAATCTTCCGAATAAAATGAATCTTCCGAACCAGCATTTCATAGGACCACCTGCTAGCTTGCTAGCTTAGCCGCTTTTGGCGCCAATTTCAGCAGGCAGCTTGGCTGCTTCCAGCAGCTAGCCTGCCTGCTTGCTTTTTTATTAGTATTGTTCCGTAATTGTCTAGTTTTATCTGAAAGTTGTTCCGATTTTATTTTTGAAAGTTACGTATTTTTAGTTGAATTTTTCTTCCAATTTTAAAATTAATATTTTTTCGTAAAGTTCAAGTTTTATCTTTTATTTAGTACCCGCTTTAGGTTTTGCCTCGTTTAGCTTTAAAATACCATTTTAGTTTTGTTCTCTCCTTTTTCATTTAGTAAACTTTATTTTCGAGTCGATAGTTAATTTCGTCTTTTAGATTTATTTTTATTAATTGTTTCGCTTTAAATTACGTTTTATTATTTGTTTTAATATTCATTTTAATATCGTTTTAACTTTTAGTTTTTAATATTCACCTTGTTTTACTTTTATTATTTGTACTTGTCTTTAGTTTGTTTTTAAATACCTTTCGCATTTACTTTTTAATTAGTTATAGATAATCAACTTCCCTTTTTCTTAACCAAAAACAATTGAGTCACACATTTAACCGGAAATCAATTCGATTAGACACCGAGAAAACGAACTCTTTCAACTAGTAAAATCTCTACATTACCCATATACATTGGATTAATAAGTGTGTAAACACTTATCCTTTGGCCACTAAAATCAAAGAAAAACAAGACCTAATCATGTGTTTAATATCGTAAAAGTCGGAATTACGCGTGGTTTTGTGTTTTTGTGTGAAATAGGTACAAAAGATCAAAAGGAAAGAAAACACGGGATTTCACGGTCAATTGTCAAAGAAAAGTCCAAGAAAGAGACAAAGTCAAATTCTAAGAACCAAAAGTGAACCCAAGATCACGAAAACCGGCAAAATCGATAAAACTTTAAAGGAAAGAACAAGGAAGCCGAAATCGAGCTTGTTTTTAGTGGATTTAATCTTATTGGAGTTATCGGGCTTTGTGGGACCCACATTTGCTTATTGGGCCTGAAAGCGCAATAGTGGATATAACTTAATCACTTTTTATAAAAAACCCAAAATTAGGCCCAAATTCACATATAATGAAAGGATGGGACGGATTGTTTGGTCCAAGCCCAAACTCAAATAAACAAATGGGACGGATTGGAGTATCAGTATTTTGGGCCAAGCCCATTAGGTTAATTACTATGAGACGGTGGAAATAGTATAAGAGATGATAACTTTTCGCTCTATTTGGTCAACACATACTTTCGATATAAACAAGAAACAAAAGAAAAAGAGACGCAGAAGAAAGTATCACCACCAAGAACAAACCCTAGAAAATTGGGGGTTTTTTATTGGCTTGTGTGTGAACCTCACGCGCCCCAATTAATTCCCCACAACTTCGGGATGTAGAAGATGTTATCCAAAATCATATGTGGCATGCAATCTTGTCATTCCTTGATTGTGATTGGCTGAAATCATCACAGCCAATCAATTTATCCAATAAAATCCTTCCACCTCAGCAGAGAAGAAGCACAACTAGCACATATTCCTGCCACGCTGGTGATCCGAGGGAGAGAGGACTCTTGACAGCCATATGATCAAGAAAAAGAAAGAGAGATGAAGATCGAATGGCCAAGAATCGTTTCTTCCTCAACAACCGACACCCTTGGTTTCCTTATAAATACCCTTTTATTTTCTTTTTAATGCATTCCAATTTTTCTTTAATTTACTGTTTTTATTTTAATTTAGAAATAGGTTTGATGTAATTTTCTTTTATAAAGTTGTAAGGATAAATTTTAATTAATAAAATTTCTATTTTGTTCAATAAATTTTCTTACTGCTTTATTGTTTATTTTAATTCTTGCAAAGTTAAAAGCTAAGGTAAGATTGGAATTGAAAGTCAAACCCTACTGGTTTAATTTATTAAATTGCTTCGGTTCGTTTGATTCGTGTTTTCGAGAGTGGTAAGCTGATTGAAGGTGTTAGATGATATGGTGGTGGTGTCGATTGTTTAGACGGCTCAGCGTCGCTTCTACGTCCCAACGGTTGTCTACAATAGGTTAAACTCTTTTATTTTTACTGTTCTTATTTTAGCTCTTTCTATTTTCTAGTTTTTTTAGTTAGCCAGTTTGTGCAAACTGCTTAGTTTATTTGAGTTTTGATAAAACTGTTTTAAATAATTATTAGACATAAGTTTAGATTGTTGATATTTGAATCTGCTTGTAAAATGTGTTTGAGGATTTGCTTTGATCTGATAAGCTGATATGGGTTAGTATGTTTATGATTTTGGATCTGATTTTTCTGTTTCATTTATATGATTTGTTCTGGTTATCTACTATAGTTAGATTTATTTATGCTATTGATATGGTCATTTTGAGTTTAAGCTGCATATGCTAGTGATATATCTTTTATAGTTTGTTTTAGTTTAACAATTTGTTATTGCATACTTACCTATTTGCTTTATCTAAATTTTCATTTGTTTAGATCTGATTTATGCTTATACTTTAGTCTATTTGATATTGTTCAGTTTGAAGTTGTTGAATATATATCTGATTTAGTTTTTCAGTTTGCTGCATTTTTTATTTTGGTTTTAAATAAGATTTTGTCTGCATTATTTGATATTATATTTCTACATTTATTTGTTAGAAACTGCTGGTTGATTTTGCTGAGTTATTTGACCACAGAGATTGATTTAGTCTGTGTGGGGTTGCAATATTTTCTCCTAGTCATTTCATCACAAATAAAAAAAGGCATTCTAAAAATAATAAATAATAATAATAATATAATCATTCAAAATAGTTCGAGTCTGACCTTCTGTTCACCATCCCAACGTGATAACCATCTCGTCTAGCCCCTTATTTGTGTTTTGTTATAGCTTTGGTCATTAATATAGTTTTTTGTTTAGCTGCAAGTTTTATTAAGTTAGTTTAATTATAAGTTTTGTTTAATTAATTTTAATAAAAAGTTTTTTATAAGTTTACTTTTATAAAGTTTTGAAAAAAAAATATAAAAAAAAATAAAAAAGTATTTTAATTACTTTTAGACATTTAAATTGTTTTTAAAATTAGTTTTTAAAGTTAGTTTTAATTAAGTTAGTTTTTTTTTAAATAGTTTTAAATAGAAACTCATTTAAATTAAAAGTTTTAGTTAAAAATTAATTAGATTAATTTAGATTTAAGTTTTATTTAAATTTAAGATAGTTTTCAAATTTGTTTAAATAGTTTTATATATAGTCTAAATTAGTTATAAATTTTAAATAGTTAAGTTTTAGTTAATTAAATTAGACTTAAATTTAAAATAGTTTTAAAATAGTTAATTAGTTTTAATTAAGTATTTTAAATTAGATTAAATAGTTTTTGATTAAATAGTTTTTTTTAGTTTTTAAAATACCAAAAAAGGTTTTATTCACCGAAAACAATTAATCTCTACGTTAAAATCGGAAATCAATTCGAGTGAATCGAGGAAAACGATATATTAAAAAATGATACATTATGGATCTACACAAGATTGATCAAAGTATACACATATACATTGGATCTACACAAGACACAAATAAAAATGATGAACATGATGATCTTCATCAAGACTTCATCTTTAATCACATCACAAATGTGTGAGTGATCTTCTCTTTGCACTTAAGAGGATGAGGAGATTGAAGGAGAGAATCACATATTAAATAAGATTAATCTAAACTAACTAATCAAAGGTTTAAAGATGTTTTTGAAGAAACTGTGCAAAAGGGGTTGAAAGAAAATCTGGAAATGATCCACTATTTATAGGGCAACATTGCAACGGTCAAAAACACCCGCGGTTCCTTATCTCTACCCGCGGTTCCTTATCAATAAGGAACCGCGAGTTCCTTTAAGGAAACTCCGCATTAGAGTCCATGCAAATTTGTCCTTTAGTGGGGATATGCCATCTGGGGTAGTTTATACCCTCAAAGGATATTCCTTTGGCATATGGAATATGCCAAATTCAAATTTCCATATAGTCTAAATTAGTTATAAATTTTAAATATTTAAGTTTTAGTTAATTGAATTAGACTTAAATTTAAAATAGTTTTAAAATAGTTAATTAGTTTTAATTATGTATTTTTAATTAGAGATTTTCCTTTTAAATAGATTAAATAGTTTTTTTTTAGTTTTTAAAATACCAAAGAAGGTTTTATTCACCGAAAACAATTAATCTCTACGTTAAAATCGGAAATCAATTCGAGTGAGTCGAGGAAAACGATTTATTAAAAAATGATACATTAAATTGGCGCCGCTGCCGGGGAAAAGTTAAATATGAGTGGAGAACTTATATTTATAAAAATAAAATTAAAGAATACTAAATATAATTCGTATTCTTATAATTAAAATTAGTTATCTCTAATTATATTTGTTTTACCACTTAATTAATCTAGAAAAAATCAGTTATTAAATTGGCGCCGCTGCCGCTTCGCTCGTTACGATTGACGATTTTTCGTGAGAAGCTTTGGATTTTGGGATCCGTTCAATTTTGAACGTTATTTTCTTGTTAAAAAATCAAAAACATAAAAAAAAATCCAAAACTTAAAAATACAAAAAAATAAAAAATCATCAAAAGCAAACTCTTTCCTAAGATTTGCACCAAAAAATTAAAAAATCCAAAAGTAATACTTTTCCTAAAGTATTACACCAAAAATATTACGTATTATTGTTATTTTTCTTATTTCGATTTCTTTCGCTTTTATTGTGAATATATATTTTATTAAAAAAATACAAAAAGATTTTTCTTTTACTATATTATATTACGTAGAACAATTAATTTACCTACTTTTAAATAAGATCTTAGTTGGGATTTCATCACCTAGCTATTGTATTCGAATCCAAAACAAGAAAATCAAGGCAAAATAGATAAATACTAATAGAAAATTTGAACTCGATTTATACAAACTATAAGGTGGGTATAAGGCGACGCGCTATAAAAGGCCGTCTAAGGAAAAAGGTTTTTAAGTGTTGTGCCATCTCGTTTTCCCGCTTGCTTGTGCGTATATTGAGAGGGACGATCGATTATTGGTTTGCCAACTCAAGTAGTATTACATATATATTTTTTGTAGCTTTTTGATATTGAACCTCGAGAGGGATAATCCCTTTCCTCTCAAAGTCGACCGAGGTCTCCTACCTCATTCCTTGTGTTTAGTTGTATGCGCACTCGCGCGCGTGCGCACATACCGAGTGGTGTACCAAATATTTCTAATTCTTCCAAAAAGAAGAAGAAGAACAAAAGGACCGTCACTCAAGCCGATCCCGAGAATCGCGCTTTCGACAATACGATGGCAATTGATAACCGAGCTATGATCGAGATTTTGCAATCACACGTTGAGGGAAACGATGACGCTATCGTTTTCCCCGCAATTGGAGCAAATAATTTTGAAATCAAAACGGGTTTTATTCAAATGGTTTCTGCTACACCATTTTTGGGTCGTTCCCAAGATGACCCCCATGATCATATTAAGAGATTTATGCATTTGATTAATACGGTGAAATATAATGGGGTGACTCAAGAAGCAATACGTTTGTTGCTCTTTTCTTTTTCCCTCGAAGGACAAGCCCGGATTTGGCTTGATAAGGAACCACCCCAAAGCATTCTTACATGGGCGGATTTAGAGACCAAGTTCATTAACTACTTTTTCCCACCATCACGGACCACCTCTTTAAGGAATGACATCGTTACCTTTGAACAAAAATATGGGGAAACGTTTAGTGAGTCTTGGGACCATTTTAAGGATCTTTTACGAAAATGTCCACAACATGGTTTTACAAAAGTGCATCAAATCAATACGTTTTACAATGGTTTAACTCTTAATGACCAAGACTCACTTAATAGTGCCGCGGGGGGCAATATTCTTGTGAAATCCATGAACGAGGCTTGGGTAATAATTGAAAACAAGGCAAAAGTACAAACCAAGAGTGTTAGGGCTACTATGGCAAGTGCTAGTACTAGTGAGAGCGACAAGAGAATTGATAAGCTTACTTGCTTGTTGAAACAATTGCTCTACAAACCGCTAACAATACCAAAGCCATCAATGGTAAAGTAAATGCCTTAAAAGAGACTTGTGCAACATGTGAGACTTATGGTGGACCACATTTGTATTATAACTGTGACAAGGTTTACAATCAACAACAAGAAGTTTATGCTTATAACAACAATGAAAATGAGCGGGTTCATTTCAAACCAAATGTTGATGTTAACCATTTGTCTTATAAGAATACTAACTATTTGGCTCCCCTGGGTTTTGTAGCTCCACAAAGACCACCCGCACCCGCCCAAAATAGGAACCAAGCTCCTCAAAGAGGAAATTTTCAAGGGAATGCCAATCAAGGGAATATTAATGGTCAAAATCAAGGGTTTCAAAATAATAACTTCAACCAAGGTTTTCATAATAACAATGGTTTTCAACCTCAATATCAAAACCAAGGTTTTCCTAATCAAGGGTTTAACAATCAAGGGTATAATCAAATGAACATGCATAATCCTCAAATGGACTTGGTTCTACAAAAATTGACCGAACATGAGAGAACTATGAAACACATACAAGAGTCCACCGATAGGAAGTTCGTGCAAATGTTGCAAGCCCTTAGACCCCAAGGAGCCTTACCTTCTAATACCGAGACTAACCCTCGTGCTAATGTGAGTGCTATCACTACTCGAAGTGGAGCCACTTTAGTGGGACCTTCCATCTCTTCTACCATAAAGGAGAGACAAGGCCCGGAGGTCATAATGAGTAATCCTACTCCCCCTTCGGTGATCCCTCCCACTACCACTCCTAGTACTAGTTCTCCATGGCCTAATAAGCCCAACCCTAAGGTTGTTCAAGAAGCGAGTCCTTCTCCTTCTCAACCTTCAACTTCAAAGCCCAATATTCCTTATCCCTCTAGATTGGACAAGGCTAAAGTGCTCACTAAAGATGACGTTCATGTTTCCAACTTTTTGAAAATGATTTCCCAAGTGAATGTTAACATTAGCCTTATTGAAGCACTTGTTCAAATGCCTAAATTTGTGAAAATGTTCAAAGATTTGCTCAATAAGAAGGAAAAAATGGTAGAGCTCGTGAACACTCGTTTAAATGAGAATTGTTCTGCGATTCTTCTCAAAGAGCTTCCCGAAAATCTAGGAGATCCCGGACGATTCGTGTTACCTTGCTCGTTTCCTCAAATTGATGATTGTATGGCTTTAGCGGATCTCGATGCTAGCATCATTCTTATGCCACTCTCGGTAAGGAAACAATTATCATTACCCGACCTTGTACCAAATCGCATGACTCTCGAATTGGCTAATAGAACTCTCGCATACCCCGCTGGTATTGCTGAAGACGTTTTTGTTCGAGTTGGTACATTCATTTTTCCCGTGGACTTTGTCGTCGTCGACTATGAGATGGATCCTCGTATTCTGTTAATACTTGGTAGACCATTCTTACGATCCGGAAAAGCCTTAGTTGATGTGGCCGAAGGGGAGTTAATTCTTAGGGTTAGGGATGAACAACAAGTTTTTTAAATGGGAAAAATCACAACTAAATCAAATGGAAAAGAGTCGGTCAATATGATTGATGTTCTTAATTATGATCATGAAGAGATTTTTATTAATCCTTTTGGAATTCAAAAGTCTAATCAAAATGATTTTGTGATAACTTCATCCCTTCCCTTAGAGCCTCAAAATTTTGAAACTCCTATTTACGATACTTATAGTGATGACACTTCTTTAAGTGATCACACTATCTTCGGTTTAGACGACCTATCTTTTGACCCACCCACTTTTGACCCACCCATTTTTGATCCACCAATCTTTGATACTTACGATGATGACACTTCTTTGAGTGATCTCATTATTTTTTATGACCCACCTCATGATCTTAATGCACCTCATATCTCTATGAGTGATTCTTCCATTATGGAGACTCCTTTTGACTTTTATACTCCAATTTTAGAAGTCATGACTTTTGAGGAGGATCCTCCACTCTTAGAGATCATTCCTACTTTAGAGGATATTCCATTTGAGGAGGATTTAGATACCTTTCAAAATACCTATTTTCACCACGAGGAAGAGTTTTCCTATGACTCCGATGATACTTATGTTTTCACATCAAGTTTGGAAGAGGACGACTTTCCCACTTTGGATTATGATGATATTTTGAGCTTAAATGTCAACACCTCTTGCTATTTTCCCGTTAAGGAACCGGTGTTTGATCCCGGAATTGAGACTTTCGTGCTATCTTTGCCATATCACCATAACACCTTTCCTCGTAAGAAATTTTTGACTAAGGGTACCCTACTTTACTTTGCCTTATGTGATTTTACCACCTCGGGGTTTATTTCCTTTCGTGATGGAACTTATGTGTTTGACCCGGGTGGATTTTCTTGGGGTATTCTTTATGTGAGTGTGATTCATCCTTTATCATGGAGAGATTTTCCTCCCTTAAAAATCTCGGTTTCTCCATGATTTTCCCATTTTAAACAAAGATATTCGGGGAATCGAGTCGAGCTAGAGACTGATGATAAATAAATCAAGCATCGTTTAACTAGGTTATATTTTTACCTTTTCCATCCTTTCTATCCTTTTTCACCTTCACCCATTTCCACCAATAAGTGTGGGGGGGAGCCAAGTAGGTTGTGTTTTGTGATGTTGTGCAGGGATATGAGCTTTAATGATCCACTTTTGATGTTTTTGACGCGACCCGTGATCCCGTGTTCCCGTGTACCCGGTTTCTTCGATAAGTTTTTGCTATTGTGATTCATACATGTATATAAATAAGATGAATAAATGTAATCACTTTAGTTGTCTCTTCCTTAGCTCGATTTAAACAACGTACTCAATGTCCTAAGTGTAGGGGAGTTTATTCTCCCACATGCTTAAACATTGAGTACAATGTTTATATTAAGTGTAGGGGGGACTTCTGTCGAATTTTAGTGGGATTTTCCATGAATTTGACCTCATTTAACCGGAAAATTAAAATTTTTCAACATTTTTTTCAAATTTTTGATCTATTTTCGCCTAGTATTATTTTCATTTATTTTCTTTCCTTTTGTCATCGCATCGTATTTAAATATTCCGTTTCTAGAATAAAGTAAAAAAAAGAATGAATAAAATGGTTTTAACAAGTTTAGATATCTTTGATATATTAGGCCCGTCATGAATATTTTGACTCAACCCGAGTTTACTTATCCAAGTTTACTCTACCTAGTATCCTTAATCATATGGACCTTAATTGGTTTATTAGGCTAAGTATCCACGAGTCTCATTCCTTGAGATTATAAATTGTGGAGAACGAGAGATGATAGAGTTGATAATAAGTTTAAAGGTTAATTCTTCCTTATATGAGTTTTTGTGGCTCTTTCTCCCTGCTTGTATATTTAATTGCTTAATAAATGAGGATTTTTGCGGTGTAGATTCGATACTTTAGTTCTTAACCAAATCTTTTATCTCCTTGTAATTAAAGCATGAACACATTGAGGATGCCAGCGTTGTGGACTTCTGACTAAGGTGGCTCATAACCACTAAGTAGGAGGTATTCATACCATGGGACCACGGAATTTGACGTACTATATATATCATAAATATAGAAAGAATAATATTAAAACATGACCTCAAGGAGCCTTAGGGTGTGGGGCATGTAGTACGAACCTTGTCATTAGAGCCTTAGGGTGTATGGCATGGTAAGTGTTGAATAAAAATTGATCAAAAAAATCAATTCCCTTGTTTATCGTTCAAGGAGCCTTAGGGTGTGGACAATAGATGAGGAGCATTTTTACAACTTAAAGAGCCTAAGGGTATATGATATGAATTTGCTAAACTCCACATAAAGTCTACATGACTTTGGAGGAATAAATAATAAGTAGTACTATTGGCCAAATTTTGGATCCGGGAATTTATTCCCCAAATCGTGTTAAATTATCCTTGATGTGGGCTTACTTTAGTGACAACGTTTTTTAGGACGAGGTTAGGTTCTGAGTGTCGGGTTTGCACCGTTTTGCCTTCATTTTGGACTAATAATTATCAAATAAGTCAAATGAGCCTACGGGTGAATGACAATCCTTAAAATCTGGAGATACAACTTAGGAATTGGAGAAAGAGTATTACACAATTGTCTTATATAAGTGGTTTTAACTTGAGAACTTATGGTAAACAATGATCTCGTCTTTAAGCTTGGTATGGGGAACGTGAAACTTGAGGATGATTAATATTCATGACACCAAAGCCCTAATTTAAGTCTTAGATTTCTTTACGAGTTTATTCCATCAAATAATTTCCAAGTTAATAAATTGTTATAACTTTTGTTTCCTTTAAATTTTTTATCTTTTCATCGTAGTAGTAATAGTATATCTTAATAAAGGCCAAAATGGATTAATTTTGAGGAAAATGTAACTTTATGCTTTAAAATTATTCATTGCATGGGGTCATTGCAAGGGTCAAGTGTAGGGGATTTAATAAGTGTGTAAACACTTATCCTTTTGCCACTAAAATCAAAGAAAAACAAGACCTAATCATGTGTTTAATATCGTAAAAGTCGGAATTACGCGTGTTTTTGTGTTTTTGTGTAAAATAGGTACAAAAGATCAAAAGGAAAGAAAACACGGGATTTCACGGTCAATTGTTGAAGAAAAGTCCAAGAAAGAGACAAAGTCAAAGTCTAAGAACCAAAAGTGAACCCAAGATCACGAAAACCGGCAAAATCGACACAACTTTAAAGGAAATAACAAGGAAGCCGAAATCGAGCTCGTTCTTAGTGGATTTAATCTTATTGGAGTTATCGGGCTTTGTGGGACCATATTTTCTTATTTGGCCTGAAAGCCCAATAGTGGATATAACTTAATCACTTTTTATACAAAAGCCCAAAATTAGGCCCAAATTCACATATAATGAAAGGATGGGACGGATTGTTTGGTCCAAGCCCAAACTCAAATAAAGAAATGGGACGGATTGGAGTATCAGTATTTTGGGCCAAGCCCATTAGTTTAATTACTATGAGACGGTGGAAATAATATAAGAGATGATAACTTTTTACTCTATTTGGTCAACACATACTTTCGATATAAACAAGAAACAAAAGAAAAAGAGACGCAGAAGAAAGTATCACCACCAAGAACAAACCCTAGAAAATTGGGGGTTTTTGATTGGCTTGTGTGTGAACCTCACGCGCCCCAATTAATTCCCCAAAATTTCGGGATGTAGAAGATGATATCCAAAATCATACGTGGCATGCAATCTTGTCATTCCTTGATTGTGATTGGCTGAAATCATCACAGCCAATCAATTTATCCAATAAAATCCTTCCACCTCAGGAGAGAAGAAGCACAACTAGCACATATTCCTGCCACGCTGGTGATCCGAGGGAGAGAGGACTCTTGTCAGCCGTATGATCAAGAAAAAGAAAGAGAGATGAAGATCGAATGGCCAAGAATCGTTTCTTCCTCAACAACACACACCCCTGGTTTCCCAATAAATACCCTTTTATTTTCTTTGTAATGCATTCCAACTTTTCTTTAATTTAGTGTTTTTATTTTAATTTAGAAATAGGTTTGATGTAATTTTCTTTTATAAAGTTGTAAGGATAAATTTTAATTAATAAAATTTCTATTTTGTTCAATAAATTTTGTTACTACTTTATTGTTTATTTTAATTCTTGCAAAGTTAAAAGATAAGGTAAGACTGGAATTGAAAGTCAAACCCTACTGGTTTAATTTAATAAATTGCTTCGGTTCGTTTGATTCGTGTTTTCGAGAGTGGTAAGCTGATTGACGGTGTTAGATGATATGGTGGTGGTGTCGATTGTTTAGACGACTCGGCGCCGCTTCTACGTCTCAACGGTTGTCTACAATAGGTTACACTCTTTTATTTTTACTGTTCTTATTTTAGCTCTTTCTATTTTCTAGGTTTTTTATTTAGCCAGTTTGTGCAAACTGCTTAGTTTATTTGAGTTTTGATAAAATTGTTTTAAATAATTATTAGACATAAGTTTAGATTGCTGATATTTGAATATGCTTGTAAAATGTGTTTGAGGATTTGCTTTGATCTGATAACCTGATACGGGTTAGTATGTTTATGATTTTGGATCTGATTTTTCTGTTTCATTTATATGATTTTTTCTGATTATCTGCTATAGTTAGATTTATTTATGCTATTGATATGGTCATTTTGAGTTTAAGCTGC
The DNA here is from genome assembly GCA_025667525.1 of Glebionis coronaria. Classification (NCBI taxonomy): domain Eukaryota; kingdom Viridiplantae; phylum Streptophyta; class Magnoliopsida; order Asterales; family Asteraceae; genus Glebionis; species Glebionis coronaria. The sequence continues at coordinate 146,249,900 of CM046882.1, forward strand.
ATATGTTAGTGATATATCTTTTATAGTTTGTTTTAGCTTAACAATTTGTTACTGCATACTTACCTATTTGCTTTATCTAAATTTGCATTTGTTTAGATCTGATTTACGCTTATACTTTAGTCTATTTGATATTGTTCAGTTTGAAGTTGCTGAATATATATCTAATTTAGTTTTTCAGTTTGCTGCATTTTTTATTTTGGCTGTTAAATAAGATTTTGTCTACATTATTTGATATTATATTTCTGCATTTATTTGTTAGAAACTGCTGATTGATTTTGCTGAGTTATTTGACCACACAGATTCATTTAGTCTGTGTGGGGTTGCAATATTTTCTCCTAGTCGTTTCATCACAAATAAATTAAGGCATTCTAAAAAATAATAATAAAAAATAAAAAATAAAAAATAATATAATCATTCAAAATAGGCCTTCCTTACACTCGAACCCCTGACCTTATGTTCAGAGTCCCAACGTGATAACCATCTCGTCTAGCCCCTTATTTGTGTTTTGTTATAACTTTAGTCATTAATATAGTTTTTTGTTTAGCTGCCAGTTTTATTAAGTTAGTTTAATTATAAGTTTTGTTTAATTAATTTTAATAAAAAGTTTTTTATAAGTCTACTTTTATAAAGTTTTGAAAAGAAATATAAAAAAAGAAAAAAATATTTTAATTACTTTTAGACAATTAAATTGTTTTTGAAATTAGTTTTTAAAGTTAGTTTTAATTAAGTTAGTTTTTTTATAAAGATAGTTTTAAATATAAATTCATTTAAATTAAAAGTTTTAGTTAAAAATTAATTACATTAATTTAGATTTAAGTTTTATTTAAATTTAAGATAGTTTTCAAATTTGTTTAAATAGTTTTATATATAGTCTAAATTTGTTATAAATTTTAAATAGTTAAGTTTTAGTTAATTAAATTAGAATTAAATTTAAAATAGTTTTAAAATATTTAATTAGTTTTAATTAAGTATTTTTAATTAGAGATTTTCCTTTTAATTAGATTAAATAGTTTTTAATTAAATAGTTTTTTTTAGTTTTTAAATACCAAAAAAGGTTTTATTCACCGAAAACAATTAATCTCTACGTTAAAATCGGAAATCAATTCGAGTGAGTCGAGGAAAACGATATATTAAAAAATGATACATTATGGATCTACACAAGATTGATCCAAGTATACACATATACATTGGATCTACACAAGACACAAATAAAAATGATGAACATGATGATCTTCATCAAGACTTCATCTTTAATCACATCACAAATGTGTGAGTGATCTTCTCTTTGCACTTAAGAGGATGAGGAGATTGAAGGAGAGAATCACATCTTAAACATGATTAATCTAAACTAACTAATCAAGGGTTTAAAGATGTTTTTGAAGAAACCATGCAAAAAGGGTTGAAAGAAAATCTTGAAATGATCCACTATTTATAGGGCAACATTACAACGGTCAAAAACACCCGTGGTTCCTTATCTCTACCCGCGGTTCCTTATCAATAAGGAACCGCGGGTTCCTTTAAGGAACCTCCGCATTAGAGTCCATGCAAGTTTGTCCTTTAGTGGGGATATGCCATCTGGGGTAGTTTATACCCTCAAAGGATATTCCTTTGACATATGGAATATGCCAAATTCAAATTTCCATTTTCTTTTTAATAAAACATTTTTCTTAAAAATAAAGTTAATTAAAATCTTTTGTCACATTTGATTAAATGTGAGTTTTAAGAAAATATTAATCCTTGATCACTTAGTTAGGTTAATGACATGTTTGTACATACCTTGAGTGATTCATGCCGAATGCCATCTTGGAGGTGTCGAGAGAAGTATACAAATGTATTCTTGACTGATTACGAGTACCTTAAAATTTTACATAATGTATTGGGAATTATACGTTTGTCACCAACAAAACATAAAGAGATTATATCGACAAAGCATCGTAATGTTTTCACTAACAATCTCCCCCTTTTTGATGATGACAAACAAGTAAACCGCAACACATATTAAAATGCATATGTTACTCGTTTACACTTACTTCTCCCCCTTTTGTCGAATCAAAAGGTAGTCAACATCTTGAAGAAGAGAAGAAGCAACGACGAGAGAGAACACGTCTAAAGAGGTAGTCATCGAAAGCACGTCATTTGAAGAAGAAAAGAATTGACGTCACACGAGCTTTCATCCGAAAGGTAGTCTTCATTTGTAGAAGAGGAGGATCGACTTCGAGAGAACATGGATCCAAAAATCTAATCATCCATTTTGGTTGTCGTTTGAGAGGCGAGAATCCAAACCATAAACCCATCATACAAATATTTTGAGCTTGCGTCATCCTAGTGAAGTCTTCAATAACCATAGGTTAACCAACTCCAAGCATAATAATATGCTTATCTACGAGTGTCCAAAATGCATTACTTGAAAAATGTTCGATGAATGCAATTTGAGTGAGTCAACGATCGCAAATGTAATGACTTGAACTCTTGCAAATGCTCCCCCTTGATATGAGCTCCCCCTTGCTTAACCAACAAAGCAAGAATAGTGACGAGCTACAAAAAAGGGTTAGAAGTCTCCTACAAAACAAAGTTAGTGGACAAGAACATATGCATAATGAGATGTCACCCAAACAGAGTTAGCTTTAAACAACTTGAGTAAAAAAAAGAGGGACTCGAGAGAAAGCTAAAACAATCTTAACTTTTAGAAGTGTCAAAAATATGACAAGTTAAGAAAAATAAGAGGGCTATTAGAAAGAAAATAGAACCCAACTTATTTTGGTGACACCAAAAAAAATATATAAAGAGGACTAAGAGAGAAAAGACATGTCCAATTTAAGAGAAAAATATTGTCGAGAGAACATACTCCACTTTTAATATTTTGGCAAGAAATACCAAATCAAAGAGAGTATGACAATGACAAAAAAATAAGATCCCATATAGTCGAAAAGAGAGGAAGAATGACTATGATGAAAAAGAAACGAGGATGATAAACAAGTCGTTTGCACAAACAATGACAAGCATTGGAGAAATAAGTGTGCACGCGATGCTATCAATCCAAAAAAAACAAAGGAGAGGATCTTGACAAGATCAATTCACAATTGTTGGAATAGAGGTAGAAAAGAAACATCCATACCAATTGTAATGATAATATGTCGAAGGGTAAAAAGCTTAGAATTTTTGGAATCACCCAAGGAAATTCAAGACTTAACCATCAACTCTCAAAAAAACAAGGAGATGATTTTGAGGAAATCAATTCAAAATTGTTGGAATAGAGGTAGAAAAGAAACATCCAAGAATTTGAAGATATCATCTCAAGGGGTTAAAAACTTAGAATTGATGGAATCACCCATACTAATTGTAAATTATAACCGCAGTCAACTCTCAACAAAGAAGAACAAAAATATCTCAACCTAGAGACATTTTTGACCAAAAAAAAAGAAAACCAAAAGCGGATAAATCGACGCTTTAAAAAAAATATTCTGGATATAAGACATTATAGGCAAGGATGCTTATGAATGTCGACACCAAATGGTGTTTAGCATACGATAAACTACATGCTCAAAGTTTCGTAGCTCTTCTCAATCATTATGAATGTTCAAAGAACAATTACATGATGAGGAAAGGGTGAGGCTCGACTCAACTTAGTTTAGAAAGAATAGAAGAAAGTGACTCGACTTAGAAGAGCATGATTAAAATGAATTGAAAGAGAATCAACAAAGAAGTTAAGGATAACTTCACGAAACGAGAGAAGAAACTCAAAAGAGAATAAAAGAGGGAATCTTCAAGGAAACTCGTCAAAAGAGAAGAAGACCAAAACGAACAAGGGACTCAATGGCCGCGGTTCATTAAATAGGTCCGTGGTTCATTATCAATAATGAGACCCAAGGTTATTTGAGGAACCATGGACATTGGGTGTCCAAAAACGATTATCGACTCAAAGGAAAATCACTTGGTCAAACAATTTAACATAAGATGCTAAAAGGCTTGAAAGTCAATGTTTCGGATATGACTTTTAACAATTTCAATTGCAAGTTAAAATTGCTTGAATATTTCAAAAGAAATATTTTAAGTTGTCAATCTTACTAGGAGACGGATTAGATATAAATCTAACCTTCCTTGAAAACCGAGTGAGAAAATAAAGAAGAAAAGAAAGATCACGAAGACCCAAAGAAAAATCATGTTGAAAAACATGAAAGGAAATACAGGAGATTAAAGATCATACAAAAATGTATGAAACACAAGCCTAAAACTTAAGCATAATTTTAATCCTAGTTACACTAGAAATCTAAGATTTGCTTAAATTGGGTGTCTTATTAATAAGCAATGCACATGCTTAATTATAAGACAAGGTGATGGGTGATGTGGGTGGTGGAGGATGTGGTATGTTCTCCAAAGGTGAGATGGGTGAAGTGGGTGAATTTGGTGGGGTAAAAGGTGAAGTCACCAAGGGTTCGACAAAGTCATTCTCAAAGGGAATGCTTTGGATAGGTTGAGGTAAAGTAGTCACATCCAAGAGAGTACTAGGAGTGAAGGGTGAGGTTAACTCATTCATTCTAGATTGGAATGAAGGGGAGGTAGAACCATGTGAATGGTTGGTACCATGGGTTAAGGTAGTGTTGCATGGTGCAAGAGGTGGTGAGGGTGATGAAGAGATGAGAATGGGCACAATCTCATTCTTAGGTGTGGCAAAAGGTGAAGAGTTAAGTTTGGGCAACTTAATCTTGATTTTGAGGTTCCTCTTTGAAGAGGAGGTTTTGGGTGATTTTGAGGTTCTTGTAGAAACTATGGTTGTAATGAAGGGTAAATATGAGTGGTTTGAAGTGTGAAGAACATGGTTAACAAGGAGGGTTTAAAAGGACGAGGGGGTGATAAAAGTTTTGAAACAAAGATTCCAAAGGGTGTTGGAACAATTGGGAAGTTTCAGAAAACCCGAATTTGAGAGCTTCTGCCCGCGGTTCTTTATCTCCACTGGCGGTTCCATATTGATATGGAGCTGCGGTCTATTTAAAGAACCGCCTACAGAGGCTTGGTTTAGGTGGTGAATGTAGGATTTTCCAATTCAGCAAATCCTAATGTTCTAGTCTAACTTATCATAAAGTCATGCTTAAGAGCAATAAAACTAGAACACACACAAAGGAAAAAAACATAGGTTCAATTAGCATGTAGGAAGAAAGTTAAGAAAAACCTAATGGCTACAAAAGAAAAAGACTCCTAATGACATATAAAGTTCATCAAAGTAAACTATCATTAGTCATATATAGGAAGAGCCATTTAGCCAATTTAGAGAATGAGTATGAGACTATCACTAGAGGTGCTCAATAAAGGCTAAACACGGCCATATTTACGAGTTATACACCAACTCAACTTCCCACATGGAAATAATTCAACCGTTAGGTCAAATTAAGATCCCAGTGCATAAATTCTCTAGTAGTCATTCTCAAGTTAGACAAAATGTAATTCCAACATTTGCCTAATAAAGTTTAGCAAGGATGAAACTTGCATGGCGACACAATGCATGACCTAATGAGGGTTAAGAATGCACCATTGCATATCTTTTCAAACAAGTCTAGTTAAGGTTATTTACCTTAATAGAACTTGAGGCCAATAACTTTGAAGTGTATAAACAAAGTTTACACAAACCAAAGGAACACTCTTGATTGGTCTTTCGGAAATGACACATTTATAAATTGCATAGCAATGTAAATTACTTGAGTATTTTGGATGAAACATCCAAGTTATCAAACCGACTCTATTGTGCATTATAAGTAATTATTAAACAAAATATGTCTAACAATTTGAACAAGTAGATTCAATATAACACCATCAACACAAGTGTGAGTTATGATCCGATGTATATTATTAATAAACCACATTCATGTCTACACTAAAAAATATGTCAATTAGATTCGATAATGATACCAATCATAGTCTGAATAATGCATTGATATTTAATCGAAATCTTTCTTGATTCCCACAAACACTCTTTTAAGAGAAAATAGCTAAGATTTTCAAAGGGTGTTTCATGTTTTATAGTGAGACATTTATCTACTTGAACTAATAACACAATGATCGAGTAAGACGACCCAAATCAATAGATTTGACAAGCTCCCAAAGCTTTCAAACCTGAAAGTATTAAAGAACATGTCGAGGTGTACAAGATGTTTATGTAACATTTGTAAACCAAGAGATGTTAATCCTATATGCAATGCACACATAAATAGACAACTAAGTAACACTACTACCAATAGTAATGATCACTTAAGAATGTCTAAGAACAAAAGAAAAAGCACAAAAGCATTCGTCTTTGTTTTGAGTGTTAGATACACCAAAGTATGCGTAGCTTGATTTTATTTGAAAAAGGTTTTTGACTCATTTAAAAAATTTAATTAAGTTTAACACTTTGTAAATATATCAATTTTCAAAGATACACTAACAAGATATGTCCAACTTAATAGAAAATAGCAAAACACAGGTTTTACGACAAACCGAGACTCAATACTTTGGACAAAGTATATAACTTATAAAACATTTAAATTTTAAAGTTTGAATAAAGGTTTGGAAGTATTTTTAAATGAAAGAGAACTTAATTACGTTCGAAACGCCGAGTGGCACGACTTCTACGGACTTACGGTTCATTTTATATGATTTTTCAAAGTTTGCAAAAATCTGAGTCAGACTGACTACGGTTCCTTATTGATAAGGATCCGCGAGGAAAAATAAAGAACCGCGGTCAGAGGACAAAAAATGAGTTTTTGACCAAAATCATTTAGAAACAATTTGGAAGGACTTAGGACAAAAAAAATCATTTTAGACACACAGAACTCATATATTAGAGTTAATTATGACACAAAAGATTTTTATACTTCCAAACAAGAAAAGATTTAAAATCAAGCTATTTCCCAAAGTTTATTTAACACCAAAATTAGTACGAATGAAACAACAAAACACATTTCATATGTAATCATTCTTCATAGGAAATTTGATACAACGATCGTTTTAATTTTTAAAAACCGTTTGTTTTGAAAAACTAGAGCAAAGATCGATCCAAGCTTTAAAGCACAATATACTTCAAAGATCTTGAGTAGCCTCGATCTGATACCAATTGTAGAAACTATAAGGGGGGTTGAATAGTTTCTAGTTCATTTTTTAGAACAATTCGCATAATTCACTGTGTACGGTTCTTTAAAAATACATGCGGTTCCTTATCACTTATGAACCGCGTGTCCCTTTAAGGAACCACCGACAGTGGACGATGCCATTTGTTACTTGTTAAACTTTAACAATCCTTTGTATCAAATTATCGATCAAGCTTGACTAGATATGAGATGTGTTTGATTGAAAGATAAATACTACAAGTAAGTAAACACACAAACACATCAAATCAAGAGTACATCAAGCAATAGTCTAAACATTAAGCACACACGTACTAAGCATAAGCTTTTCCGCAACTAGGATGTTTAGACTAAGTGATGTACACTTGACCATAATCTAAACATGAAGCACACACAAACTAGGCCTTAGCTTTTCCGCAACTTAGATGTTTAGATTATGAGATGCACACAAACACAACATCAATCATGAAACTATAAATACATCTAAAGAGGTAAAGACATAAATGTAAATGAAAGTACCGATGCGACGATTTATAGTGGTTCGGTCACGAAGCTCCTCTTCGCCCTACTCCACTCCTCGAGTACACCTTACTCGAGAGTTACTTCACTAGTCAACAAAACTCCTTTCAAGGCGGATAAAACCATACACGCTGCTTACACAATTTCCGACACTAAGCAAGATGTCAAGTCCTAATCTTAGGTAGGACTAATCTACACAACGTTGCCCACTTCACCATTTAACGACACAAGGCTAGATGTAGAGTTCTAATCGAAAGGTAGAACCAATCTTCACAACGTTGCCTACTTCACCATTTTACGACACAAGGCTAGATGTCGAGTTCTAATCGAAAGGTAGAACCAATCTTCACGACTCTTCACTTTGAAGCTAAGTGAGAACTTCACTAGACACAACTGTATCACTTTATAGTGTAGTGAGAACTCACAAGACACAACCACATCACTTTATAGTTTAGTGAGAACTCACAAATCTTACCTATTACAAATCAATAAAACACATATCCAAGTGTACACATGTAACTTGGATCTACACAACATAAATCCAAGTATACACATATACAATGGATTTACACAAGACTTAATCCAAGTATTCACAAATACAATGGATTAACACAACTAATCCAAGTATTCACAAATACATTGGATCTACACAATATTGATCCAAGTATACCCATATACATTGGATCTACACAAGATTGATCCAAGTATACACATATACATTGCATCTACACAAGACACAAATAAAAATGATGAACATGATGATCTTCATCAAGACTTCTTCTTTAATCACATCACAAATGTGTGAGTGATCTTGTCTTTGCACTTAAGAGGATGAGGAGATTGAAGGAGAGAATCACATCTTAAACAAGATTCATCTAAACTAACTAATCAAGGGTTTAAAGATGTTTTTGAAGAAACTATGTAAAAAGGGTTGAAAGAAAATCTGGAAATGATCCACTATTTATAGGGCAACATTGCAACGGTAAAAAACACCCGCGGTTCCTTATCTCTACCCGCGGTTCCTTATCAATAAGGAACTGCGGGTTCCTTTAAGGAACCTCCGCGTTGGAGTCCGTGCAAATTTGTCCTTTAGTGGGGATATGCCATCTGGGGTAGTTTATACCCTCAAAGGATACTCCTTTGGCATATAGAATATGCCAAATTCAAATTTCCATTTTCTTTTTAAAAAAACATTTTCTAAAAATAAAGTTAATTAAAATCTTTTGTCACATTTGATAAATGTGAGTTTTAAGAAAATATTAATCCTTGATCACTTAGTTAGGTTTATGACATGTTTGTACATACCTTGAGTGATTCATGCCGAATGCGATCTTGGAGGTGTCGAGAGAAGTATACAAATGTATTCTTGAGTGATTACGAGTACCTTAACATTTTACATAATGTATTACGAATTATACGTTTGGCATCAACAAAACATAAAGAGATTATATCGACAAAGCATCGTAATGTTTGCACTAGCAGAAAAATATTTTAAATCACATTTAGAATCCTTTCCTTTTTCATCGTTCAAAAACTCTTTATGAAAACCCGATTTGATAATGTCGAAAATATTTGGTGTTTCTAATTCAAAATTGGTCACACTAAAAATCCTCACATTTAAGTCGTGGTTAGGGGGTGCTGGATTGTATAAGTTCTCAAAACGTCGATCAAACAAAGAACACTACCCCCTCGGGGTCAACATATTCGTCATCCTCATGAACGTGCATCTCATCGATTTCTTCATCGTAAATAGGTTTATCGAACCAAAGTTTTTCATAATCCTCATTAATGATATTTGAAATTATCTCGAAGCGATCACGATCAAGCAAAAAATCATCATTCATAAGGGAGGAGTATTGATTAGGTAACTCCTCATGAATGTGATAAATGTCATTCTCATTTGAGGAGTATTGATTAGGGAACTCCTCGAGAATGGGATTTTGGGTCACGTGAGTTGGTTTGCCATCGAAAATAAGACGTTCCGACTCATTAAGTTCATACTCGATTTTGGAAAGATCTACCTCACTTGTAGGAGGAAATGGAGGAAAAAGAGCTAGCTCTCGTTCGATAATTTCCTCAATCTCGAGATCGAACTCGTAATCATCGTACTTACCACACTTAGAATTCTTAGGAGAATCAAAAATGGCATGTGGATTTTTAAGTACATGATCAATCTCGGCAAAATCGTCATCGTCATCGTTAAAGAAAGAGTCGATGTGAGCACTCACAACCATGGTCTTACAAGCCCTAGGGCTATGCTTTGGTGACTTTTCTATGACGAGAGGATCGATGTCGATGAAACCTTTAGCCTCAACGGGTGTTGGGCTAGGAAATGGAGGCACTTCGATGGAGTTAGAAGTTGAAGCCTCAAAGACGTGGTCCTTCGAAGGTGGTGAAGACGAGTCCATTTTTGTCATTGGCGTGATGGCACTAACGTCGCTCTTCGGAATTCGTTGTTCACTTGTTTCGCCAAATACATCCCAAAGTGATTTTTCATCAATAAATCTACGAATACCCTTTTGAATTAAGTACACGTATTCTTTATCATTAAATCATCATCTTTAAAACCGTTCATTTTAATTCTTTCAAAACATGCGTCAAGCCTCATATTTTCCGCTAAAGTTAACTTTTTGAAATCATTAGAATTTGAAACATCGGGTTTTGCAACCTCGGTTTTATCATGATCATTTGAAACTTGGGGTATATTTGCGAAAAAGTCCATTCGTTCCTCCCCATATCTCATAGTTAATCACCCCTCGTGGACGTCGATTACGGCTCGAGCCATCGATAAAAATGGTCGACCTAAAATAATAGGACAATTAGGGTCACACTCGTTATCGGAAATGAAGAAATCCGTGGGAAAAACAAACTTTCCATTCCTAACATAGACATCCTCGGCTATTCTAATTGGTTTTAAAGACGTACAATTTGCTAGCTCGATTGTCATGTTCGTGGGAGTAATTCTAGGCAATCTCATCAATTTCCAAAGAGAATGAGGCATGAGATTGATTCTAGCACCTAAATCGGCAAGGGCTAAACATCCCTCAATCTCGGAAAAATCACAAGGTAATAGAAATTGGCCCGGATCCTCTTCCTTTCTCGGAATTTGCCTTTTGGGTTTTTTTAAGAAGGATCGAAGCACAAGTTTCTTCAAGGGTTACTTTGGTGAGGTCGATAAAGCTCTCTTTTTGAATCGTGGATGGAATTTGAGGTACATGAGGGTGTGCACTCCTTTCCTTGGTCGCCACGTTCACCCCATCGACTTTAGGAGATGAAGGTGTCTTAGAAGTCGAGGGTTGAGAAGAAGGAACAACTCTAAATCCATCAAGGTTAGGGGTAATCACACGACTTTTCTCACGAGACGAGGCGGCTTTGCATTGTTCCTTCAGATTTGCAACGGTGTCACCAGGTAACGAACTCGATGAAGCACCCGAGGCCTTGTTCATAATAGCCGAAAACATCTTTTTAATATCAAATTGTCCTTTCTCAATCTTCGTGTTTTGATTTTTCAAAGTATTAGAAAAGTTGTTTTTCAAAGTAGCAATTTGTCCCTCTAAACGTCTCATATTAGACTCATTTGTTTTCATGTATTCTTGAAAATCATTTGACGAACTATTTTGATTAGCATTAAAGTTCCCTTGGTTTGGATTGTTTCTTTGAAAATTGTTTTGATTACCACTTGAAAAAATGTTACCTTGATTGTTGTTGTTTTGAAAACTCGAGTGTTGGTTGTTGTTGTTATCTCGGTTTTGCCAATTCAAATTACGACCTTGATTATAACCTCCTTGATTCGCAAAATTTCCTTGTTGATTATTTCCTTGAAAATTATTTCGGTTTTGATTAAAATTGTTGCCTTGGTTATAATTGCCTTGTGATGGACCCGCGATATTTTGATTTTGAAAATTGTTATTTAACGCGTTTACACTCGATGTTTGGACATCCGTAGCCGCACACTCGTAATAGTTATGAGGTCCACCATACAACGTACACGACGCCTCAACCGCTTTCACCGTAGCGGGAGCGTCTTTCCTTTGCATCTCGATTCAGAACGACGTAAACACATTCGTCAACTTGTCGACTTTCGCATCAACTCTCTCAATGTCGCGATTAGAATTACTAACATTGGCGACATTGGCAACACTCGGTGCGTTGCGGAGTTAGTAAATCTTGGATCGATTCTCGATAATCATTAATGCATTTTTCGGAGTCTTACACAAAAAGTTGCCACCGGCGGCAAAATTCAACGAATCTTGCTCTTGAAAAGTAAGACCGTTGTAAAACGTATCGATTTGGTGCAACTCGGAAAATCTATGGTGAGGAAATTGCCTAAGAAATTCCTTAAAACGATCCCACGCGTCTCTTAATGATTCATTCGGTTTTTGCTCAAATCTCGTAATCTCGTTTTTGAAAAACATCGTCTTAGACGGTGGGAAGAAATGATTAACGAATTTGGAAATGAGATCCTTCCACGTAATTATAGAATTAGGTGGCTCTTTCTCGTACCAATCCTTGGCGGCACCATCGAGCGAGTACGGAAAAACCATAAGCGTGACGACATCGGTGTCGACGTTCTTAAACTTGCTCGTGGCTAAAAGACGATAAAAATTCCGAATGTGATCGTGAGGATTATCCGCCTCACGACCTCGAAACTTCGTAGCTTGAATCAACGAAATCATTCCGCTCTTAATCTCAAAATTCTCCGCTTCAATGGCGGGAATTACGATCGCGTATCCATAACCCTCGGTGGTCGCTTAGAGCAATTCCATCATCGAACGATTGTCGGCCATCTCGTCTACGGTCTCTTCAACAACGATATTAGGAACGTCAGTTTTTAAATCTCGTCTACGTCGTCGATTCCTTCAATTTCGATTGCGTTGATCCGAAGCGTCGCTAGAATTAGAATAATCCTTCAATCGAGTGCGCATGCACTAAGTGTAGAATGGGGGGTAGCAAAGAAGATTCTTTTTGCGGTTTTTCGTTTTTTCAATTTTTTGGTTTTTGATTGTTTTTTTAATTTTTTTGGATTTTTGTGTATTACGTAGACTCAAATATACAAATCTATCCTCGAATCGATTTCTTGATTAAAGGAGCCTCAAGGAATGAAAACGATCACGTGTAGTGAACGCCTTCGATGACTTTAGAACGTTGGTGGAACACCAAAACGTTCATGAGGGTTTAATCTTGAAAACAAGCAAATATAATAGACGTAGATAATACTTGGGCGGAAAACCCTCGATTAGCCCTCTTTTTCAAAACACGCACAAGCAAGCGGGGGAAACGAGGCGGCGATAAGCACTTAAAAGCCTTTTTCCCTTAGGTCGTGAAATACAATCGCCTTATACCCACCTTATAGTTTGTTTTAATCAAAATTAAGCCTCACGAAAGTATTTATCTATTTTGCCTTTAAACTTTTGCTTTGGATTCGAATACAATCATTGAGTGATGAAATCCCAATTAAGGTTGCGTTTTCACGCTTTTGGAGATATTGTAAATTTATTGTGATGCGTATACAATATATTAATAATATTCACAAAGAAAATGAAAACCAATATATCTACAATATAGTAAAAAGATTGTTTTGTGTTTAATTTAGGAAAACTAAACACGATTTATTTGGATACTATAATATAATATAGAAAAATAACAAAAATGAGTATGTACGATATTTACGCTTTCCAAAAATTAAAAAACAAAAATGCACTACTCACACAAACACGATATGTATAATGGCAACACTAAACATAATCCCCGACAGCGGCGCCAAAATTGATGTAGGTATTTATACACTTGTTTAGGAAAACAAAGCGTAAAGCTGGCAAGTATTGAACTCGACGGTTTAGGAAAACCGACGAATCGAATAAGTGCGAGTTCGTTCTCGGAGGAGGTGTATGAGTTGTGTGCCAATTATATAAAAATCAAGTTTGGATTAGTATCGTTTTTTGGTTGAGAAAGGAAGAAAAGTAAAGACGATGTACGTTAAAAATTAACCTACTACGTGAAAAACGCAAAATTGTAAAACTCGACAAAAAATGAAAGTCCACTAAAAATTACAAGAATTAAATTTTAAGCTAAGAAAAATATAACTAAAACAAAAATGAAACAAAAATTTCTAAAAACTTTTTAATAATTTTATATTAATTTTTAAAGTTTAATAAAAAAAACTAAAAATTAAATAAAATGCATAAAAAGTGAAAATGCAAATTTTTCTTTATGTAAACCTCAAAAATATTAATTAAGACTTAAAAACTATTTTTCAAAATTTTTAAACTACTTTTATCTATTTTTAAGTGACTTTCTAAAATTTAAACTAAAAATATTCATAAAAAATTAAATAATAAACGGAAAATATAATTTTTGCTTTGAAAAATCCTAAACTGATAAAGGAACAAAAGAAAAATGAAAAAGCTAAAAAACAAACTCAATAAGCTGAAAACAGCTTATTACAATTCGAACTCAATATATAAGCTAAAAACAAACACACCTTTTCAATAAAACCTTGCAAACCTTAACCTGATAAAGACCCGAGGGCAACGGTAAGGTATGTGTGTTGTGGTGTGAGTGGCGCAGGTTCGAGTCTTGGCCACGTCTATTTTTTTTAAAACCCTTTTTTTTAATTTTTCTTTTATACTAATTGATAACAGTGATCTCAAACAACCCAAAAACACAAACCAAATTTACTCTAAACGTTTTAATCCTACAAATTTAGATCACAAAACACACATACTTGGACTTGTAAAAATTTTGAAAGAACATGTGTTACCCGATACCTGGCAGTACTAAAAAAACAAAGAAATAAAGGTCGTTTACTGGATGAAATTAAGAGCGTGATTTGGCTTGTTTGATGGTCTTTGTTGGTACAATGGGCACCCCTACACTCCGTTAAGTGAAGTAAAGCAAGAAGACACCAAATTCAACACACAAATCACACACAATGGGCAAAGATATGTTACTGTGATGTCCTATAGGGGTCTGATGGGCCTTGCTAGTCTGTTTGACCACTTGGGTGAGTTTTGGTTGGCCAAAACTCCCTCAAATCACCACCAAATCACAACTTAACAATCTTAAATCCTAACTTAACAGATACTCTAAGAAATTCCAAGAGTTGAAATCACAAAACACAAAATCAAACTAGATTTGGCCTGTTGAGTTTTTATGACTGTTTCAACCAAATATTACCATGTAAACTTCTATTTTCTTCTACCAAACATATAACAAACTAATATTTATCCTATCACTACCCAGTTTGAGTGTGTTTGAGCTGTTTTTACCACCTTTGTTGTCACCCAAACTTTTAAAAACCCCAGACCAAAACACTTCCTTAAAATCTGTTAACAAGATATAACAAAGGTATATCATGGAAATCACATCCAAACTGATTACCACTTACTCAAACATGCATAAACAACATAACAAACATAAACTACGGCTTAAACTAACACTAAAAAACTCACAAACACAAATCCATAAAAATCACTAAACTATCAAAAAAGTTGAATAAGGGGTTCAAGCCTCTTACCAGCTGAATGCCTTCCATATTTCCTCTTTGGTGAGCTTATGAATGATGTAGAGGTGTGTAGAGAGCCCTTGTTGGGGTCTACAACAGACCAAGGGTGACTATATCTTCACAAAAAATGGACAAGAAAAAGATGATGAAAAATGGAGTCTTGTTTTGATGCCTCATGTACCTGCTCAAAACAAATAATAAACAAATAACAACAAGCCTGCAAAACTAAAACCCAAGCTTGTCAAGGCTTTGGATTTTAGCTTTTCAAACAGTAAGTTGAAAATAAACAATAAACTGATTTTTTGAAAATACTTTTGTAAACAATTTTTGAAAAACTAAACTTGAAACCAAACTTTTAACCAAAAAGAAACAAGTCTCAATCCTTTTTGTTTGTTTCAGTTGTCACGTCAACAAACCCCAAAAACTTGATCTTGGGTCCAAAAATCGTCAAGAAAACGAATTTTTCTAAAAATATTTTGTAGGATGAAAACTTTTGAAAACTTAAACTAATTTGCATAAAATGTAAATGATTAAACTAACAAAGCAGTAAAAGGAACTCAGTCTTTTGTATAACTTTTAAATTTTCATTTTCATTAATAGGTTAAAAATATACAAAAAACTAGAATCAAATATATGGGACACAAACGTCCCATATTTATAATACATGATAGAAGGTCCTAGAATTAAAAACTAGTGAAACCCTAATCTTCATGAAATTCCTAGAATACCCATGGTTTGAATCTTCAAAAATCAGTCAAAAGTGTCCTCTTGTGATGCTTTGTTGTTGCTAGCTGTAACCAAGCAATCTTGGACATTCCTTTGAGCGTAGGGAGCAAGCAAATCATCTTGGCCATCTATCTTGTCCCCTCACGGGTTTGGGGGATAGGGACATGAGCAGGGGACCATGGGATGTTCACATAGGTGTGTTGGGAGGGATTCTGGGTGGTGGGTTTTGATTAGGTTGAGTTTAATCACTAAACTGGAAGAGATTAGCCATTTTCCCTTTGTTTTGTGATTTTGGGTTTTAGGGTTTATAGGGGATTAGGGGTGGAGGAACAGTGGGATTTAATCTTGTTTAAGGTTCAAAAACGTGTTTGCCTCCAAATATTAAGTTAATCAGACTTAATAAAAAACTCTGTTAAATGTGGATGAGTGGGATCTGACGTGTGAGATGGAGGGTGAAGTGGTGGATTGTGATTGGTTGTGGGGTGTGAGGTGGAAAAATGATAGGCTAGGGTAGGTTTCGTTGTCTGCCAATTTTGGTTCCTGGTTTTCCAAAGTGTTGTCATCCCATGTTTAAACAGCCCTTAACCAATTTCCTTTGTTACCAAACTTTTCTTTTTCATACTTTTGCCACAAAAAGGTTATGAATACTTGTTTCAAGGGCTTTTCATGCAATATATGAATTCTTCAAGGGCTTTAATGATATAATCTTGAAAATTAAAGGACCCAATTGTAATAACTAAGATTTACAAGGGTATTAAGTGACAATTCTTCAAAATTGAGGGACCAAACTTGCCAAATCTTCAAACTTCAAGGGTATTTTTGGAAATTCACTTCTCGGGTCCGGTTCTTTGTGCGACTTCGTTTCCTGTGTTCGTTTTTGCTTGATTCTTGTGATCTTTTGTTGATTTCACGATATCCGTACCTAAAATACACAATGAACAAACACAAGCATATTTTGGGGTATTTTTAATGATATTTTAAGCATTTTAAGCCCGATTTGGACGATGAGACTATGTATAATTGCAGTCTCATCAACGTACATACTATATATTCATAAAAAACAAATAAATACAAAAATATTTTTGATATATTATTATATGTAGATACATATACGTAGATACGAACAACCAATCCACCTACTTCCATAAGTATTACTTTTGCAATATACCGTATTTGGGGGCATTCCGGTCCTAAGTACGTGTATCGATCAAACATAATTAAGGCAAAATAGATAAATACTACAATCTAGTTGAACTTGAGAAAGAGGCCACTGTGTGGGGGTTATAAGGCGAGTGCATTTCACATTCTAAAGAAGCAGGCTCTTAAGTGCTACACGCCGCCTCGTTTCTCCGCTTCCTTGTGGGTCTTTCAAGGGTGATAGTAGTGCGTGGTGTGCCACCGAATTAGTACTACATACCTATATATTTTCTTGTGGATATTAATTATTACACCTCGAGAGAGATAATCTCTTCTCTCTCAAAAGTCGACCGAGAGCTCCTCTCTCATTCTTCGAGTTGCGTTGCATGCGCACTCGAGCGCGTGCATATATACCATTTGGTGTACAACCCCTTCCTCTTAAAAGGAAGCAAAAGAACAAGAACAACACCGTCCATCAAGCCGACCCCGAGCATCGTGCTTTCAACAACCCACAAGAAGTCATGGCCGCCATTGATAATAGACCATTAATTGAGATCCTCCAATCAAATATGGACGGAAATGCGGATGCTATTGTTGTTCCTAAGATACCCGCAAACACTTTTGAGCTTAAGACATGCACGATTAATATGGTTTCTTCTATCCCCTTCCTAGGGAGACCCATGGATGACCCCCACGACCATATCAAGAGATTCATGTCACTTTGTAATACACTTAAGTATAATGGGGTCCCTCATGGTGCAATTAAGATGATCTTATTCCCTTTCTCCTTAGAGGGTCATGCTAGGAATTGGTTAGACAAGCAACCTTCTATGAGCATTTTTACTATGGAGGATTTGAAGAATAAATTTGTGAATAAGTTCTTTCCTCCTTCACGAACCACCGCCTTGAGAAACCAAATCATATGTTTTCAACAAAAGTAAGACCAAAACTTTAGTGATGCTTGGGAAGAGTTCAAAGAGTTGTTGAGAAAGTGCCTAAACCATGGTTTTAACCAAGTTCACCAAATTAACACCTTCTACAATGCTTTGAAACCTCACCATCAAGATTCCCTTAACTCGGCCGCGGGTGGGAACATTCTTGCAAAATCTACACAAGATGCATGGGATATCACTGAAACAAAATCCATGGTTCAAACAAATAATCAAAGTGATGAGGTGGTCCATGTTGTTCAAGAGAGTGCTCATACATCAATTGATAATCAACTCCTCAAGAATCACAATAAAATACTTCAAGCACTTAACAAGACTCAAAAGATGAATCAAGTTTCAAGCCTTTATGAAGGTTTCCTTGAACAATTCTCCTACCAATGATGTCAATGCTATCAACCTATCCTATGAGATATGTGGAGGCCCTCATTCATACTTACAATGTGATAAAGTTTAAAACTTATAAGGAGAATGCTATGCTTATCAAGATGAGGGAAGAGAACACTTTAAACCCAACATCAACCCTAATCACCTTTCTTACAAGTCCAACAATTACCTTGCTCCACCGGGTTTCCCACCTCAAAACCCCACCCAAAACCAACCAAACACTCCACAAATGCTCCAAAGAAACCAAGGGCCAAGAGGAAATTTTCAAGGAAACAACAACAATAGAGGGCCTAATAACTTTCAAAATCAAGGGAACAACTTTCATGGCAATAACCAAGGGTTTTACAATCAACCTCCACCTTCCCAACAAAAAGAATTTCAAGGAAATAGGCCAAATGATTTTAACACCATTGAGCTTCTTCATAAGATGAATCAATAAAATTAAATGAGGTTTCAAACCAATGAGAAAAGAATGAGGGAAATGCAAGAGGAGACTAATAAAATGTTTATGTTGCTCTTAAATCAAAGACCACAAGGTGCTTTATCCTCCAACACTCAAACCAATCCATGGGCCAATGTAAATGAAATCACTACAAGGAGTGGGAAAACAACCAATGATCCTTCAATTCCTCCTAAACCTCCTTTGGTAACACCTACCACGGTTCCTCCTTATGACAAGCCTTCATCTTCTAGTTCTACACCTTCCAAGCCTACACCTACTAATCCTTCACCTTCCAAACCAATCATTGAAGAAACCAACAAAGAGAATCCTTCAACAACTACCACTCAATCTTTACCAAAACCAACTCTTCCATATCCTTCTAGATTGAAAAAGGAGAAAGTTAAGAACAAAGATGATATACCAGTGTCCAACTTCTTGAGGATATTTAAGCAATTGAATATCAACATATCTTTTGCGGAGGCTTTAGCTCATATGCCTAAGTTTGCCAAGATGTTTAAGTACCTTCTTTCCAACAAAGAGAAATTGTTTGATTCGCCTAATGTTTCATTGAACGAAAATTATTCCGCGGTGTTGTTAAAGAAGTTGCCTACTAAACTTGGTGATCCGAGCCGGTTTTTGATTCCTTGTAATTTCCCGGGAGTAGAGAATTGCATGGCACTTGCGGATCTTGGTGCAAGAATTAATTTGATGCCTTTGTCGGTTTGGAAAAGACTCTCCCTTCCCGAGCTCACACCTACAAAAATGACACTTGAGTTAGCAAAACGTTCAATAGCTTATCCGGTGGGAATTGAGGAAGATGTGTTTGTAGGAGTTGATAATTCACATTCCCCATGGATTTTGTAGTTGTTGATTATGACATGGACCCGAGAGTTCCTCTTATTGTTGGAAGGCCTTTCTTGAGAACGGGTCGTACTCTTATTGATGTGGCGGAAGGGGAACTCACAATGCGGGTAGGAGATGAAAAAGTTGTGTTTAACATGGGGAAGTTATCTAAGAAATCCAATGAGCCCGAGTCGGTGAATCATATTGATGTTCTTGATAAGGAGGTTAATAAAGTTGATATCCTTGATGAAGTTTGTGATGAATACTTTCATGAAGCTTGCACAAGTGGGAATTATGATCTTCCCTATGTTGAGACCATAGCCTCCATTACTTCCTTATTGACTATTCATGAACCTCAAAAGCTTAACTTTGGTGATTTTGTGATACATTCCAATCCTCTTTTTGAAACATCAATTGATAATCCACTTTTCACCAATAATGAGGATGCATATGAGGACTCTAGTGATGATGAACCACCTCTTTTTGATACACCAATTTATGATGAATATAGTGATGACGAGTTCTCCATTTTTGAACCTTCAATCTATGATGATCACACTACCTTGGGTTTTGAGGAGATACCTTTTGAGTCACCAATCTTTGACATACCAATCTATGATGATTATAGTTATGAGGAGGGTTCCATCATTGATGAGAGTGATGAGTTTCTTGAGGTTGATACACCTCTTGAGTACATTTTTTGGGTATTTTGATAAGGAGGGAGACATACTCTTTCTAGATCCTTTATTGCATGAAGATACTTTACCTTCTTCTCTCCACACCTCAACCTTTCAAAGTGACAAAGAAAAGCAAGACATGGTGGTTTATCTAAAGAGTTTGTTGACACATAATGTTCCACAACCTTTCTCTCTAGATGTGACATATAAGGGTGAATCTTCTAAGGTTACCACCACTTGTTGTTTTCCCATCAAGGAAAGAATTTTTGATCCTGGTATAGAGATTGATGAGCCAACACAGTATCCACCTGATGCAATAAGGGAAATCGTGTGGGAGATTTTAGAGTATCACCTCATCATCTTTTGGAGAATTTATGGGTAAGACTCATGGATTAGGACACCTCACCCATCTCACCATTGCTTGGGATGTTTACTTTTAGATTGTGTTATAAGTGGGATGGCAATTATGTATTTGATCCGGGTGGATATTTATGGGGTTTTGTATACTTGAAAACTTGTTTTACCTTATCATGGAGATTTTTCCTAAAAAGGGTAAATCTTTTACTCTCTATGATAGGTTTTCTATAGACACTTTAAGTGTGGGATGAGTCGAGCTAGAGACTCCTTAAATCAAGCTTGAATAACTAGGATTAGATCACCTAGCCTAGAGTGTGGTAGGATAGGAATAAAGGGTATATAGATGAGCTTAAGTGTAGGGGGTGTCTCTCTTATGTCTTCTTGGTGTTCGTAAACTTTCTCTCTCTCTCATTGCATGCATTGGAGCTTATGGAGGAGGCCCTTGTATCGGGTTCACTTTGTTACTATTGTGATTTTCAAAACTTGTGCTTAAAATGAATTCACTTTAGTAGACCTTTCCTTAGCTTGGGTTAAGCAAAGTTATCAATGTCATAAGTGTAAGGGAGTTTATTCCAATACTCTTAAACATTGAGGATAATGTTTATCTTAAGTGTAGGGGGTCTTCTATTGAAGTGACCTTACCTAGAACTTTGTCATTGACTTCATGATAACTTGGAAATTATTTTTTCAAACATTTTTCAAATTTTTGATCTACTTAGCCACCAAAAATATGCATTCCTAATTTTTGCATTATTCATTTGTCATTTGCATAACACATTTGCATTGTATATATTCTTCTTTTATTTTTCATCAAAAATATAAAAAGAAAAAATATATATAATAAAGGATATGGTTTAACAAGTTTAGATATCTTTGAAATATTAAGCCCGCCATGGATACTTTGACTCAACCCGAGTTTGCTTATCTAAGTTTACTCTAGCTAGTATCCTTAACCATGTAGACCTTTATTGGTTTATTAGCCTAAGCATCCACTAGTCTCATTACTTGAGATTTTAAACTGTGGAGAACAAGAGATGATAGAGTTTGAAGCAAGTGTTAAGGGCTAGATAAACCTCATATAAATTAATTGTGGCTTTTATATCCCCTTTTGTAACCTTTACTTTCTTGTTAACGCATGTATATATGTTAATAAATAATCAAGAATGATTTTAATTGGTTTGTAGTCTCTTATGCATTTTTGACTAATCATTCATGGTTGGTATAAGTACGTCTTAAGATTCTACGTTAGAACATTTTATGTGTACTAGACTTATGTCATGCTTAATACTTAGCGGGTGGCTTTCCTTTTATTGTTTTCAACTTTCTTTGTGATGAATAAAGAAAAATAAGAGCGGCTTATAAAAAAATGAGTGGCTAGAAAAAAAGAGAAAAAGAAAAAGAAGAAAAAAATAGTTATACAAGACTCCCAAGAGGGGCAGTGAAGTGTTAATTATAGTAGTTATTGAATTCCAATATTACTCTCACAAGGGTTGCGGGGATTTAATAGTTGCTCCAATCCAATATTATCTTGACGGGTTGTGGGATTGAATATCCAAGGTCTCAAAAAGGCGGTGGATATAAATTATTGCATGAGTTTTATTTTTCTTTCCTTAGCGAGTGTGTAGCTACTTATTAATGCATGACATAAGGATCTTACACATAAGGCGAATGACTTATTATTTTGAGGCGGACTTATATTAATTATGGGTGGTTTTTCAAGTAATGGATATGATGGTTACTTAGGATTAAAACCGTGCTTCCTTATTTTCAGATTTTACACTTCTTATATTTCACGCTTTAAATAATGACAAATTTTCCCAAAAGCAATTTGCTCAAATAATAACCGGTCTTAGAGGCATAATAAGTGGGGGTATAATAGTAACATAATTAATTTATATGAATAAGTCGATGCATTTTCACTTATGGATAACAATGATCTTGTTTTTAATCTTGGTATGGGGAAAGTGAAACCTGAGGATGATAAGTGTTCATGGTACCAACGCTCTAATTTAAGTCTTTGTTTTCTTTATGAGTTATTTTCATCAAACCATTTCAAGAAAAATCAAAAATATAAAAATAGAATTTTTTTCCTTTGCATTGTATTGTACAAATCAAAATCATGCATCATATAGTGTAGTGTAGTGTAAAAGCATTCCATATTGGCCAAGGTGGATTAATTATGAGAAAAGTGAAAATTGGTGCTTTTAAATGTGACATTGCATGAAGTCATAGCAATGATCAACTGTAGGGGTTTTGATATGAGTGAAATCTCATATCAAATATATCATATTTAACCCTAAAACACAAAGTAAAATACATGATTTTGATGTGTAAAAGCAGTATTATGGGTATACTTTGTTGTTTGTGCTTGTGTAGGTAAAAAGATACAAAATTGAAGCAAACATGGAATTCAAGCCAATATTGATGAAGAAAAGACAAAAGAAGGACAAAATATGACAAGTCAAACAAAGTCAAAGGACCTTTCTTGAGAACTTTCAAAGTTGAAGGACTAAAACTGTCAAGTTGGAAAAGTCAAGAACCAAGTCAAATCTGGTCAAAGTTCAAGTCAACAAGTCAAGGGATCATTATTGGTCAAGTATGAAGTCAAAGGGCTTAAAATGACAAGTTTATGAAGATTAGAACTCAAGTTAAGAAGTTGATAAACAAAGGGACTATTATTGCCAAATGTGGAAAGATTTTCAAGTGTGATCCGTGTGCTTTGCCTTCTAGCCAATCACAAGCCAAGAAAATAGATTATGGATCGTTGACTGTGCTGGTTAATAAATGAAGAGAGAAGACTGGAATTAAACGCAGAATCACAACAGTGCAAACGCACTAACTCACATTTCCACCAATCACAAACAAGCATGTCATAATATCCACTGTTACAATGGATAGCGATTCGTGTGCTTATTATTGGACTAATCACATCATTACACGTGTCACCTTTCATCCCCAGATCGGGGCATCAAGATTGACACACTTTCAGAAGAAATGCTTAACATGAAAAATGCTTGTCATCACGAGACGAATCTATCCCACTTATCCAATTAAACTGAATCTCACTCATAAAGAAAAGCCCAATTTGGATGAAGAACACAAATCTGCAATTTGAAGATTGAAGATACTTGGCAGTCCCTGATTGGTTGTAACACGTCATCATACTTCTCCAGCATCTATTTTCATTCTATAAATACCCCTTGTAGTTCTCATTTGTAACACGTAGCCTAGTGTGTAAAAAACATACACATTTCCCAATTTCTCTCAATTTTGTTTCACACAGTTAGATAACTCCTCTCAAGGTGTCTAACAAACACTTTGAGAGTTAATTAGTAGTTAATTCAGTTGTAACAACTTCTTCCATTAATGAGATTAAGTTTTACCTAAATTCACTCTCACTCTCAATTTACTTGCCTTATTATACTATCCTGCTGTTACTGCTATGATTCTATTGTTCTTAAGTGAATAATGGAGTTAGTTGATTGATTTTGGAGCTTTGTATAAATTATCATCAGTGGTAGTTCAAGTTCATAGCATAGCCATAGCTACTTTCTTGATCAGCCATTGTAGCAGAGCATGTGTTAATGATGATGATGATTGATGAGGGTTGTAGCTATGTGAACTAGTAGATTGGGTGTTGATAGAGGTACAAGTGAGCTCAGCGCTCCACTTCTTCACCGAAGAAGCCTTCAAGTTTCTTATAAGTCAATTCTTTAAAATTTCTTTTAAATCTTAGTCTGTATGCTTTTCTTGTATTTTAGTATAAAATTACTTGTTGATGCCTGCTGTATGTTCTATTTTGACTGCTTGATATGTTTTGTATGGTTGTTAGCTTTATCTGTTAGATTCTCATAGTTTGCATAGTTTATTTTTGTGCTTAACTGATAACTACTGTTTGGAATTGCCCTTAATCTTTGAACCAGTGATAGAAAGTTGTTGTTAGGACTTGAAATTCACTCACTAGCTAGTAACAAGTGATACTGCAAGTTTTGGAGTCAAAATAGTAAGTCAAACAGGCAAATAGCACTTAAAAACATTGGGTCAGTTTCAACAAGCTTAAACTTGCCTTTTTCAAATGCCTACCAAATCTTGATTCTTTTGAATTAGGAAGTGAAATTGGTTTCTGAGTGTAGCTTATAATCCCAGCTTTCTAGACATATAGAGTAGATAATACAGTTCTCAATATTCAGCTAGAAATAAGCCTTAGAATAAGCCTAATATCAAATGCAAGTTTCTGTGATAGCAGCTTATCAGAATTTCATTTCCAGCTTATTTCTTTCATAAAAGTCCCAATTTTCTTGCACAAATCAGTCAGTCACATAAGTTGAGAAATTGAGTTTTAACCAAGGTCAAAGTTGGTCAACTTTGGTCAACGCCTGGTCAACTTAAGCCAAAACAGCTTATTTGATTTTCCAGCTTATTCCTTAGTGATTTTTGAGATTTTCTTGGATAGGTCTTCCTTATTTGGACTCTAAATCATGTTTTGAGCAAATCAGTTTAAGTGCTTACCTCAATAAGCTGTTCTCTTAAAAGTGCTTATTACAAAAAATAGCTTATTGAGCTTATAGACCATTTCAGCCAAATTCCTTCAATCTGACTAGGTGAATTTGGATTTTAAGCTTTTTAGAACTTGTTTCAGCTTATTTGGTGGACTAGAACTCTAGTTCTAGCTTAGTGAAGTGCTTATGCCTGCTTTTGGTTAAGGACTTGTTATATTTGCATATTAGTCCTTAGATTTTAGGAGATAGTATAATATATTTTTATTAGTTAAGAACTTTTTAGGTTTTGCAAATTAGTCCCCTGATTAGTTGATTAGTTACAATTTAGTTAGGATAATTTGTTAGATTGTTACATTTTGGTTACAAGTTTGTTATTATTTCAATTTCAGTCCTTCAAGTTCCTAAATTTACGTTTCTAGTCCTTGTAGTTTTATAAACTTTACGTTTTGAGCAATTTACATTCTTGTGCGTTGACTACTTGTACATTTGGCAATATATGTGGTATGTGCACTTTGTTTTAGACTAGTATGGATACATAGAGATCATATTTTAACATTTTTACATGCTTTGTGATAATTAGACCTAGATTACCAAAATTCTATAAAATCTAACACCCGAAACAATTTGTGAACGTGATTTCTATTGGATAATCAATTTGTATTGAGTTGGGAATAACGAACTTAAAAGTGAAATATTACTTAACATCCTAGCTTCAAGTCTTGACAAGCCACATTATACAGTTCTCATTGTAGAAATAGCAATAAGCCCTTAAAAGTCTTTTTAAAGAATTGCTTAATCTGTTTTGGCTTATTTTCAGTTCTGGCTTATCTACTTCATAAACCTACATATTTTCTTCCACAAAACAGTTCTATAAGCCATAAAAAGTAGTTTTGACCTTGTTCAACTTTTGGTCAACACTAGTCAACATAAGCACATTTGAGATTATTGGCTTTTCTGGCTTTTTCAGTTGAGGTTTTTCAAATTTTCTTGGATAGGTGTTCCTTATTTGGGCTGATAATTAGTTTTTAATAAAATTAGACTTTGTTCTTATTCCAATAAGCTCAACTCTTAAAAGTGGCTTATTCAAAAAGTGCTTATTAGTGATTTAGACCAATTCAGTTGATTTCCTTAGACATGGCTAGCTTATTTTGAATATGCAATCTTTTGAAACTATTTTCAGCTTATTTGGTTAAGTAGAACTCTAGATGTAGCTTAAATACCTATAAGCCCGTTTTCTATCATAAATCTTTTGTTAATTGCTTTTAAGTCCCTGAAATTTAGGGAAGTTGCTAGTTTGCTATAACTAGTTAATACTTTTTATGTTTTGCCAATTAGTCCTTGTTGTTTGTTAGTTGGTCAAATTCAGTTACATAGTTTGGTATATTTGTTACAGTTGGTTAGTAGTTTGTTATTTTTACATATTCAGTCCTTCTACTTTACACATTTACATTTTCAGTCCTTTTAGTTTCATATACTTTACATTTTGGACATTTTTACTTGTTGTGCATTACTGGATTGTACATTGTGTTTTGTAATTGGTATGTGCACTATGTTTTTAGCGTAGTACGATTACGTAGACGATACTATTTTGCACTTTTGACGGTTTTGTGATAAATAGACCTAGAATACCATAACTTTGTTAATCAAACACCAAAAACAATAAGTTGACTTGATTTTTATCGATCACTCAATTCCTAAAGATATCGAGACAATAACGAACTACAAAAAGACAAATATTATTACTTCATGTACATATTCCTGCAGCTCCCACTTGGACATGCACAATAATATAATATAACAATATTGGTTAGCGTCTAGCAACACGCCAATGCTCCAGAAACTCTCGAGTGTAGTTTTCAATAAAGTACATTTAATGACTTAAACATTTACAATTCCTTTGTTTCTAAAATGTCATGTTAATTATGGATATGTGATGTTATGGATATGTGATAAGACTGTAATTATACATAGTCTCATCGTCCAAAACGGGCTTAAAACGCTTAAAATATCATCAAAATACTCAAATATATGATTGTGTTTGTTCATTGTGTATTTTAGGTACGGATATCGTGAATTCACCAAAAGATCAAAGGAATCAAGCAAAAACGAACACGGGAAACGAAGCCGCACAAAGAACCGGACTCGAATCATGAATTTCCTTTGATGTCCTTGAAGTTTGAAGATTTGGCAAAAATGATCCCTCAATTTTGAAGACTTGTCACAAATGACCCCTCAAGAATCATTTGTACAAGATTGGTCCTCCCAAATTAAAGATATGTCATTATTAGCCCTTGAAGATTGCAAATATTGCATGGAAGGTCCTTATTCAAAGTTTGAAAGATATATGGGCCAAATTCAGCAAGTAACTTAAAGTTGTTAACAAAGGATTTACTTTGTTTTGGCCAAAAACGTCTAATGAAGAAAGTGTTGAAGTATGGGGGCCTTTCTTGGCAGACACAATAACTCCACTCACCCACTTACAGACTGACACCTCATCAACCCACCCCACTCCACCAATCAATACCCTCCAACTCACCCTCCTACTCCACGTCACCCCACCACAGGTTTATTTAAATAAACCTGGTCAAAACCCCAAGTCAAACCCCTCTTATTTCCCACTAAACATCTTTTTAAAAAACTTAATCCCCAAATACAAATCAAAACGCCAGCTGCTTAATATCCTAAACCCATAAACCCTAATCACCCAATTTACCCAAATCAAAGGGTTTTTACCCCATAACATCCAGAATGTTGATTAACCCTACCATAACCAAAACCCACAACCCAGAAACATTGTCCCGTGACCCAAGAGGCCCCACCAAGATTCCCCTGCTTCCCTGAAAATGGTAAAATTCGAATATCAACAGAAATCTCACGACTCAAGTTAATTTCGTGTTCCCAAAGGAGAAAATAAACGATTGAGATCATTCCAACACAGCTGGCCATCACATGGGATGAATTTGACAGAGATTGAAGACTTTTCAAAGGGCAAATACGGATTTTCATAAGAATTAGGGTTTAGGGTTTACATCCCTTGTCTTATTTTATTTAGCATTCTAGTATGTTCCTAGCTAGCTTATAAAAAGGGCATTCGCATGTAAATGCACCCTTTGTTCCAGTTTTGTAAAAATCTTTTAAGTTATTAATGAAAATGAAAAGTTAAAAATTTTGTGCAAACTGAGTTCCATCTAATGTTTTCTTAGTGTAATTTTAGTGTAAGATTCACCTTTTATGCAAACTGTTAAAAGGTTTCATTAGAGTTCACCTTTCTAAAAAATTTCAGAAAATTTAGTTTTGAAAAATATTTTTATTAGCTTGATTCCAAACCCCACATGAAGTGAAAGTGGATTGGGGGTTTGATCTCAGCTTATATAAAAGATTCGTGTCAAGATTTTAGAAGTTTTTAAAGCTTTAAAGTTTGAAAAATTGATTTTCCATTTTTCCTCATCATAAGCTACAAGCCATAAGCTGGCTTAACCAATAAGCCTAGCTTATAGCTTATAGTGATTTGTATCAGTTCACTTTCATTTTGTTTTCTTGGCAGGTTCACAAGGATATACAGTCTCTTGTTCTCCATTTCATTTCATCACTGTTTTATGAAGATATTTGTGTTTTCTCTACATCAGCTTATCACAAAGCCAAGCATAAGCCTTGATAGGTGTGAAAACACCCATCCTTTTACCACTTAGTTATAATAATAACCAAGCCAAAACGTGTATTTTATGTCGTAAATGTCGGAATTTTGCGTGGTTTGTGTTTTTATTGTGTTTTAGGACCAAAAGATGACAAAGGAAGAAAACACGGGCTTTCACGGGCTTTTATCGAAGAAAACGAGAAAAGACGGAGTCAAAAGATCAAGAGTACAAAAAGAACGGAAGTCCAAGGCCTATTCTGAAGATTTATCGAAGAAAAAGTCTAAAGACGGAAGTTTAATGAAGTCGAAGAACTCAAGTCTAATTACTGAAGAAATTATAAGACGAGTTCAAATTATATCGACAAATCCCGAGACGACGTCGAGAAAGACAAAGAATTTAAATCGAGTCGAGACAAGAAGAAAGAAGGAAGAAAGCACCAACAATTTACTCCTCCTATAAATACCCTCCTAATGTGTCATTAGGAGGTGGTTAGTCAATTAGGAGTAGATTAGTTTTAGGATTAGGAGTAGATTAATGTACTTTCTCTCTCTAGCTTTTCTTTAATGTTTTAATCTTTTTCATTAATCTTGTATTAGATCTTAATCTTTATCTTAATCAAGCTTTTCAATTAATCATTCTCATTCTTCCTTTCTTTATTATTAATCTTGTGTTGATTTAGATGATCTTGTAGTTGCTTAATCTTGATGTTTATTGATTTATTGATGCTTTTGATTGATTGTGCTTA
This sequence comes from Glebionis coronaria, assembly GCA_025667525.1. Classification (NCBI taxonomy): domain Eukaryota; kingdom Viridiplantae; phylum Streptophyta; class Magnoliopsida; order Asterales; family Asteraceae; genus Glebionis; species Glebionis coronaria. Next base: position 146,279,412 of record CM046882.1, read on the forward strand.
TTGGTTTTTATGTGTTTGATTTTTATAGCTTATATTGTTTTAGTGCTAATTGTGTTAATTTTCTTATTTTTAATTAAAGTGCTTATTAGTTAATTTTTATAAAAAGTTGTTTTTAAATATTTTTTTTATTTAGTGTTTTTAAAAGTTTTTAAATTTTGGCTTATCAGCTTTTTCTAAAAATCAATTTGGTTAAGTTTTTAGATAAGTGCTTATTAGTTTATTTTATAAAAAGTTGATTTTTAATTTTTAGATTTATTAGTGTTTTTCAAGTTTTTGATTTGTGGTTAAATTAGTTTTTCTTAAAAGTGTTTTAAATTAAGTTTTGGTTATTTGCTTATTTGATTGTAGCTTATTTGTAGCTTGTTTTTCTGCTTTTTAATAGTACTGTATATGTTTTATTGTTTTCGGATTAGGGTTTAATATTCCGAGAAAGTTGTGAAAAGTCATTATTCCGAAAAGATCAATTTTCCGAAGAAGTTGTTTTTGCGAAAAAACTATTTTTCCGAAGAAATTGGTATTGCGAAATAACTGATATTCCTATTTTTTTTTCCGAAAAAGACTTTATTTTGAAATAATCTCTGAAAACCACTGTAGCACATTCCGAAATTTTATTTTCCGAAGAAACGATTTTTTCTGAAATTACTTTTTTTTTGAAATAACAAGTATTCCGAAGAAATCAAAACTCAGAAATGTACTGTTACATATTGCGAAGAAAATGTGCTGCCTACTTGCATGCTTAGCAAGTTTGGCGCCATTTTCACCTAGCTGCTTGCTAGCTTCCAGCTAGCTGCCTGCTAGCTTGTTTATTTATTAGTATTGTTCTGTAATTGTTTAGTTTTATCTGAAAGTTATTCCGTTTTTAATTTTGAAAGTTACGTATTTTTAGTTGAATTTTTTGTCGATTTTTAAAATTAATATTTTTTCGTAAAGTTCAATTTTTATCTTTTATTTAGTACCCGCTTTAGGTTTTGTCTCGTTTAGCTTTAAAGTACCATTTTAATTTTATTCTCTCCTTTTTCATTAAGTAAACTTTATTTTTGAGTCGATAGTTAATTTCGTCTTTTAGTTTTATTTTTATTAATTGTTTCGTTTTAAATTCAAATTTTATTATTTATATTGTTTTGTTTTAATTAGTTAATTGCTTTTAGCTTATTGTTATTATTTTGAGCATTTACCTTTTAAGTAGAATAGAGAACCAAACCATTTTATTTTCAACCAAGAATAACAGAGTCGCACTTTTAACTGAAAATCAATTCGAATTGAATTGAGACGAACAAATTTTTATACTTGGCAAAAACCCATTTATTAAATGGCGCCGCTGCCGGCTCTTTTCATGAAGAATAACTGTTTTTTGTGAGAGACTGATAGGTATGTAAACACCCATCCTTTTACCACTTAATTCTGGCCAAAACAAGACCAAAACACGTATTTAATATCATTTGTTTGGAATTATGTGTGGTTTTTGTGTTTATTGTGTTTTCAGAGCTAACCGGATAAATATTAAAGAAAACATGGGATTGCGCGGGTTTTATCGAAGAAAAAGACTCAAGACGAAGTCTATTCTCCAAGAGATGCAAAAGATTTGAAGTCAATGGGACTATTTGAAGAATTATCGAAGAAAAGGACCAAAGATGGAAGATTTACATAAGTCGAAGAAACTCAAGTCTATTAAACGAAGAAATTAAAAGACGAGTTGAATTTAATCGACGACAAATCCCGAATCGGAATCGAAAACGTCAACTTTTCTGAAAAGACGAGAAGACAAGAAGAAAGGGAGAAAGCCCACTCACCAACCAACCACTAGGAGTATAAATAGATTCCTCCTTCACATTTTAGAGAGAGCTTCATTTTTTCTTTTCCCAGTTATCTTAGGAACGGTTCATCACAAACACCATTAGGGTGTTTGGTAATTTTTAATTTTTCCTTCAATCTTGTAAGTTTTAATCATTACATCTTGTTACTTTTACATTAATCATTCAATTCCATCTTTTCATTCATCTTGTTCTTTATCATCTTTTGATTGCAAGTTCTTAAGTTTTATTTGGTTCAAGTTTGATCTTAAAAAGTTGTTGATTTAGTGTTTTTATTGGTGGGATTTGTTTCTTATGGTATTTAGATGATTATTGGTTGATTTGGTGAAATCTTTTTGAGTATTTTGGTGTTTAGATTGAAAAATCGTTTGGCACCTGCTGTTACTGTTCTTCGCATTCCAGATCTTTCTGAACAGAACAATTATTCCGAATAGGCATTTGGGCTCGTCCCCTATTCGGAATATCTTACTTATTCCGAATCATCTTTATTTGTTCTCTTACTCGGAATATTTCAAATATTCCGCATAGCCAGTTTATTTCTCCCTTATTCGGAATATCTCGTATATTCCGAATAGTCCAGTTTTTCCGAATAGCATCATCTTTCCGCATAAGCCATACTTTCCGCATAGAGGTTTATTTTCCGCATAGGGACATTTTTTTCCGCAAAGCAATATTTTTCCGCATAGCAATATTTTTCCGAATAGCAATATTTTCAGCATAAGCCATACTTTCCGCATAGGGGTTTTTATTCCGTATAGTCTCATCATTCCGAATAGACTTTATTATTCCGCATGGTCATCATTCCGAATAAGAGCATCTTCTCCATTTATTCCGAATAGCACTAGTTTTCAGTAAGGAACTTTTACAACTTTATCATTTAATTGTTTAATTTAAATTGATGTTCTATTGTTTCTGGCTTTAATCTTCATTTACTTCATTTATTTAGAATAGAAAACCAAATCCACTTTTTGTCACCAAGAACAATCATTCCACTTTAAACTGAGATCAATTCGAGAGGATTCCGAGAATTCGAACTTTTGCACCACATTAAAAAGTTAGTATCAAATGGCGCCGCTGCCGGCTCTTCTCGTTAAGATCATAAGTTTTTTGTGAGAACTTGGATTTTGGGATCCGTTCCCCGTGAACGTTACTTTTTCACAAAAATTTTCAAAAACACTAAAAAATATAAAATTTTCAAAAAATCCTAAAAAGTAAAAAACCAAAAAACCAAAAATATTTTTGTATTGTTTTTGCCTTGTTAGTTCTTTTGCAGGTGTATGCGCACTCGATCCACGTCTTATCAAGAGCCCGAGCCTCTCGATCACTTAGACATGGCCGGTGTACCACCTCCGAACAATAATAACAACAACAACCCGCCTTTCAACAACATGAACAATAACAACAACAATGAGCCCCTTCCGGATAATCGCCCAATGATTGAACTGCTACAAGCTCATGTAGATGGCAACACGGATCCAAATGTCATCCCTCCAATTGCCGCCAACAACTTTGAGCTAAAATCAGGCTTTATCCAGATGGTCTCTGCTCAACCATTCTTGGGACGAACCATTGATGATCCACACGACCATATCAAGAGATTTCTACAACTCACCAACACGGTCAAGTTCAATGGCGTTCCACAAGAAGTTATAAGGTTACAACTTTTTCCCTTTTCTTTAGAGGGACAAGCCCGGCATTGGCTTGCTAAGGAACCGCCACAGAGTATTCTCTCGTGGACGGATTTGGAAACAAAGTTTATCAATTACTTTTTTCCACCCTCTCGTACTACCGCTTTGCGGAATGAGATCATAAATTTTGAACAAAAGTACGATGAGTCGTTCAGTGAATCTTGGGATCGTTTCAAAGATCTTCTAAGAAAATGCCCACAACATGGTTTTACCAAAGTACATCAAATTAATACTTTTTACAATGGTTTAAGCATGAGTGACCAAGATTCACTGAACAGTGCCTCAGGGGGTAATCTATTGGCTAAGACTTCCAATGCTGCTTGGGATATCATTGAGAACAAATCTCGTGTGCAAACCAAGAGTGTTCGGACCAATGTTGCTAGTGCTAGCACTAATGACAGCGACAAGCGACTTGACAAAATCACCACGCTTCTTGAATCGCTTGTCACCCACACCGTCAGCAACAACAACAGCAACAACGCCAAAAACGCTCAAGTGAATGCTGTCAGCCAACCTTGTGAGATATGCGGTGGTCCTCACTCTTACACATCTTGTACCGCCACCCAAGACTACCCTGCTGAGAATGTGAATGCAGCTTATGGCACCTATCCTCAACCCGCTTATCAAGCTAGACCTCAAAGTGACCGTAATTTGCTAAGCTACCGCTCAAACAATTATCTTTCACCACCTGGCTTTCCTCCTACCAACCCAAACCAACAACAAAACCTTAACCGCCCTCCTCAACAACAACCTCGACAACCTTACATCCCTCCTCACAAGCAACAACAATCACCTCAAAGAAACAATCAAGTCTACCAACAACCTGCTTACCAACCACCTGCATACAATGCTCCTTCCAACCAAACCACCACTGCACTACACCAAGAGGTCGCAACCTACATGAGAACCAATGATGTGATAGTGGAAAATCTCCAGCAGGAAGTGCGTAACTTGAAAGCAGACTTGGTAAAGCAAGGAAATGATTTGAGAGCAGACATGAGAAATACGTTGGATAGCCAGACTAATGATCTGAGGAACATGATGGCTAGTTTCTTCCAAAGTAGTCAACCCTCTTCTTCGGGTACTCTTCCGAGTAACACCGTTGCGAACCCAAGAGGGGAGATGAAAGCAATCACCACTCGAAGTGGCAAAGGTACCAAGGAACCCGAGCTTCCTATACCTCCACCGGTAGTTGTGACTAAGGAGAACGAGTCACCTGCTCCTATTCCTCCTCCTTCTCCTTCCCCAATTTCTCCACCTCTCCCTTCTACCCCTCCTCCACCCGTGGTTGTGAGTGACCCTATTCCCCTCAAGCCTTCCTCTTCTTCCAATATACCTTATCCTTCAAGGTTGAGGAAAGAGAAGCAAAAGAGCAAGGATGATATTCAGGTTTTGAATTTCCTTAAAATGTTCAAACAACTGAATTTCAATATCTCCTTCGCTGAGGCTCTCGCTCACATGCCCAAGTACGCGAAAATGTTTAAAGATCTTTTGAGCGACAAGGAAAAGCTCCTCGATATTGCCAACACCCAACTTAATGAGAATTGCTCTGCAGTGCTCTTAAGGAAATTGCCAACTAAGCTTGGTGATCCGGGTCGTTTCCTTATCCCTTGCAATTTCCCGGGAGTAGAGAATTGCATGGCCCTAGCCGATCTAGGTGCCAGTATTAATCTCATGCCTCTAAGTGTTTGGAAGCAATTATCTCTCCCAGAGCTAGTCCCCACCAAAATGACTTTGGAATTAGCTAACCGTACGGTTGCTTATCCAGTGGGGATAGCCGAAGACGTCATTGTAGGAGTCGACAAATTCACCTTCCCTGCTGATTTTGTTGTCGTCGACTACGAGATGGACCCACGTGTGCCACTCATTGTTGGTCGTCCATTCTTGAGGACCGGTCGCACTCTCATTGATGTTGAAGCCGGTGAGCTTATCATGAGAGTGGGTGACGATAAAGTAGTCTTCAACATGGGAAAGCTTTCTAAACAGCCTTATTCTTACGAGAGTGTTAATTGTATTGACGTTCTTGATGAGGCCTGTGAAGAACACTTCAAGGATGCTTGTAAAAATATTCCTACCTCTCTTCCCAATGTTGAGACCGTTTCCTCTATCGATTCATCACTATCTCTATTTGGAGAAAGTGATTTTCTTTGGAAAGATTTGGAAGCCACCTTGGAAGATGTGAAGCAAGACAATGACGATTCTACTGCCAATTGGGATGACGATCTCAGTTTCATTGCAAACCTCCTCAGAGAAGACAATCCTTCCCCTCCATATCCCACTGTTATTGCTATCGAGACTCCGACTTCGAATACGCCTCCCGTCGAAAATCCTCCGGATTTGGAACTTAAGGAGTTGCCGCCCCATCTTGAGTATGTATTCCTCGAAGAAGAGAAGAAGTCGCCAGTTATCATTGCTAAGGATTTGAAGGATGAAGAGAAAGCCCGACTTGTCGCCGTTTTGAAAGATCATAAGAAGGCTATTGCTTGGAAGATTTCGGATATTCGTGGAATTGACCCTCACTTCTGCACACACAAAATTCTCATGGAGGACGACTTTAAGCCCACAATTCAAAGCCAACGAAGGGTGAATCCAAAAATCCATGAAGTCATCAAAACAGAGGTTATCAAACTTCTTGATTCGGGTATGATTTACCCTATTTCGGATTCACCATGGGTTAGTCCAATCCATTGTGTGCCTAAGAAGGGCGGAATAACCGTTGTTCCCAACGAACACAACGAGTTAATTCCCACTCGTCTCGTTACTGGGTGGAGAGTTTGTATAGACTACCGCAAACTCAATGATGCCACGAGAAAGGATCATTTCCCTCTACCTTTTATGGACCAAATGCTTGAACGCTTAGCAGGAAATGAATATTACTGCTTTCTTGATGGTTTCTCGGGTTATTTCCAAATTCCCATCGATCCCCAAGATCAAGAGAAGACTACATTCACTTGTCCCTATGGCACTTTTGCTTACAAAAGAATGCCTTTCGGCTTATGTAATGCGCCAGGGACTTTCCAAAGGTGTATGTTAGCTATCTTCCATGACATGGTTGAACAAACCATGGAAGTCTTCATGGATGATCTCTCGGTCTTCGGGGATTCGTTCTCTTCTTGCCTTGCCAATTTGGAACGTATGCTACAGAGGTGCGAAGACACTCGCCTTGTTCTAAATTGGGAAAAATGCCATTTCATGGTAAAAGAAGCGTCGTGCTTGGACATAAGATCTCGAAAGCCGGTCTTGAAGTTGACCGTGCTAAAGTCGATGTTATCGCAAAGTTGCCTACACCTTCAACAGTGAAGGGTGTGAGAAGTTTCCTGGGTCATGCGGGCTTCTACCGTCGATTCATCAAAGATTTTTCTCAAATCGCTCGCCCGATGACCCACCTCTTGGAAAAAGATACTCCTTTTATCTTCTCCAAAGAGTGCCTTGAAGCCTTCAACTCGCTTAAGGATAAGCTAACTAAGGCACCCGTCTTGGTTACCCCTAATTGGGAGCTTCCCTTTGAGTTGATGTGCGATGCTAGTGATTTTGCTATTGGAGCAGTTCTTGGACAAAGAGTGAACAAACACTTCCAACCGATCCATTACGCTAGCAAGACAATGACGGGGGCACAATTGCATTATACGATAACCGAAAAAGAGCTTTTAGCTGTTGTCTATGCCTTTGAAAAATTCCGCCCCTATCTTGTCCTTTCTACTACAATTGTGTACACCGATCATTCCGCGCTGAAGTACTTGTTGACAAAGCAAGATTCCAAACCAAGACTTCTTCGCTGGGTTTTGCTGCTCCAGGAATTTAAAATCGAAATTCGCGATAAAAAAGGAGCAGAAAACTTAGCCGCGGATCATCTCAGCAGACTTGAGGATCCTTACCAAGGGGATCATCCAAACAAAGAAATCAATGATTCTTTTCCCTTGGAGACCTTAATGTCTATAAACTCGAAGCCGAATGAAACCCCGTGGTTTGCGGACTTTGCAAACTACTTAGCGGGTGGAATTCTCAAGGAAGGGTTGACGTCTCAACAAAAGAAGAAGTTCTTCACCGACATTAAGACTTACTTTTGGGACGACCCTTACCTATTCAAACAATGTGCCGACCTGATTATCCGTCGATGTGTTGATGGACCGGCAGCGTCTGAAATCCTTGATGCTTGCCACAAAGGACCCACCGGTGGTCACTTTGGTCCCAACTACACCGCAAAGAAAGTGTTTGACTCGGGATTTTATTGGCCCTCCATATATCGTGACGCTCACGATATGGTTAAAAGATGTGATGTTTGCCAAAAGCAAGGCAAAATCACACATAAAGACGAGATGCCTCAGAATTTCATTCAAGAGTGTGAAATTTTTGATGTTTGGGGTATCGACTTTATGGGGCCATTCCCTTCTTCTAAAGGAAACAAATACATCCTTGTAGCCGTTGACTACGTTTCTAAGTGGGTTGAAGCCAAAGCCTTACCTACTAATGACGCAAGGGTGGTTTGTCACTTTTTGAAAGCTTTATTCGCTAGATTCGGTGTGCCTCGCGCCATTATTAGTGATCGTGGGACTCATTTCTGCAATGACCAATTTGCTAGAGTCATGGCTAAGTACGGTGTAAATCATCGTCTTTCCACAGCCTACCACCCACAAACTAATGGCCAGGCTGAAATATCCAACCGAGGTCTTAAGCGAATTCTGGAAAGAACCGTGGGAGAGCATCGTGCCTCATGGGCTGATAAACTTGATGATGCTTTGTGGGCTTTTCGTACTGCATACAAGACTCCGATCGGCTGTACGCCTTATCGTCTTGTGTACGGGAAAGCGTGCCACCTCCCCATTGAGTTGGAGCACAAGGCTTATTGGGCCTTGAAGTGGGCTAATTTTGATATAAACAAAGCCGGTGACCTACGCAAGATCCAACTCAATGAGCTGAATGAACTTCGGAATGAGGCTTATGAAAATTCTTTGATCTATAAGGAACGAACTAAGCTCATTCACGACTCCAAGATCAAAAACCGAGAGTTCCATGTTGGAGACAAAGTCTTACTTTTTAACTCTCGGTTGAAAATCTTTTCGGGCAAGCTGAAATCTCGTTGGTCCGGCCCATTCACCATCGCCCAAATTTTTCCATATGGTACTCTCGAGCTCGCTCAACCTAATGGACCAAATTTTAAGGTGAATGGCCAACGAGTGAAGTTGTACTTTGGTGAGGACACCTCTCAGGAGGTGATTCCATCCCTCACCACGTTCCCCATGAACTAATTTTGGGTCGAGTCAGGCTCGTGACTCGGTTATCAAAAACAAGCGCTCCTCGGGAGGCAGCCCGAGTATCTATCCCTTTAACCCCCTAAGTGTAGGGGAGGACCTATTTTGGTCGTTTGTGTTTGTGTGGTGATGTGATTACAGGGATAACTGCACTCTTGGAAATCTTTGAAGAACCGTGCTCCCGTGTTATCCGAAATCCGGTTCTATCTCTCAACTATCGTGATTCAATTTTCTTCATACTCACATTTGAAATTGATCACGTTAGTCGTCTCTTCCTTAACTCGAGTTAACCAACGTGCACAATGTCATAAGTGTAGGGGAGACTTTTCCCACATGCTTAAACATTGAGGACAATGTTTATCTTAAGTGTAGGGGGGACTTCTATCGAAGTTTTAAGTGGACTTTTCCATGAAAATGCCTTCATTTAACCAGAAAATCCTATTTTTCAACATTTTTCAAATTTTTTATTAACTTTGGCCATTTAGTTGTAATTTTTAAATTTTTATTGTTGCTTTCATATGTATATATCCCGCAATAAAGTCAAAAATATTAATAAAGTGGTGTAGCTGGTTTAGAAATCTTTGACATATTAGGCCCGTTGCGTTTATTTTGACTCAACCCGAATAGACTTATCCAAGTTTATTCTAGCTAGTATCCTTAACCATGTAGACCCTAATTGGTTTATTAGGCTAAGTGTCCACGAGTCTCATTACTTGAGATTTTAAATTGTGGAGGACGAGAAATGATAGAGTCAATTATAAGTCGGTATTCTTGCGCAAGCTCACTTGGTGTAATTATTTGCCTGTTCTCCCATCACTTGATAATAATTTATCTGCAATAAGTAAGGTCGTACGATTTGAAAAGTTACTTAGCTTCTAGCCCAAGATTGTTTAAAAGTTGCTCGGTAATGATAAGAGTTCATAGCCAAGGCATAACTTATGAAGCGGGGCGCGAAGATTGGCGAGTCCGAAAAGGCCCTAACAAGGCATGAGGATTCAATTTTATTGCTGAAGATCCAAAGTGATGTGAAAAGCATTATTCCTAAAGTCAATATGAAGGATCAAGACTCACGACGAAAAGCAATCAACTCCCATAAAGATCATGGAGAAGTCTATCCGAAAAGACCCTAACAAGGTATGAGGATAAATAGATCCAAGTCCGAAAAGGAGGCAGATCGTTGTATCTCAAAATCCCAATTAGAGATTGAAGAAATAATCATGAAGTCGTGGTCAACAAAGTTGGAGTACCCCTCAAAAGTCTCCAAGTGAAGAAACTCTATTATGATGAGAAGACCATTATCTCAAAAACGTCTCTCGAAGATATGAAGTATGAAGTACATGCCAAATATCGGCCCGGGAAAGGTCTCAAATCGTGAACCAAGTTATGCCAAGATATGAACTTTTTGATATCCCGAGAAGCAGTTTTAAGAGATTTTGTCCTTTAGCTAACTATTGATCAAATCGTCCTACTTTGCTTTCAGCCTTAATAAACTATCGAAATAAGTCCAAAAATGCATCTTCATGATCATTCTAAGACAAAAATAAAATATAAGAGATACACCTAGGAATAAGGGAGTTTAAGCATTTAATTAAGCCATGTGTGTAAGTGTTTGATTTACTAACTTCTAATAACAATGATCTCGTTTTTAAGCTTAGTTTGGGGAACGTGAAACTTGAGGGTGATAAATCTTCGCAACACCAAAGCCCTAATGTAAGTCCTTGATTTCTTTACAAGTTATTTCCATCCTTTTGTTTATTTTAAAGTTTTAATTTCTCTTAGCATTTTAAATTTTTGTTTAGTAGAATTTAAATAAGGCCAAGGTTGATTAATTATGAGAAAAATGTAAATTTGCTTTATCACTAAGCATTGCATGAGGGCATGGCAATGGTTAAGTGTAGGGGATTTGATAGGTGTGTAAACACCCATCCTTTTACCACTTAATTCTGGCCAAAACAAGACCAAAACACGTATTTAATATCATTTGTTTGGAATTATGCGTGGTTTTTGTGTTTATTGTGTTTTCAGAGCTAACCGGATAAATATTAAAGAAAACATGGGATTGCACGGGTTTTATCGAAGAAAAAGACTCAAGACGAAGTCTATTCTCCAAGAGATGCAAAAGATTTGAAGTCAATGGGACTATTTGAAGAATTATCGAAGAAAAGGACCAAAGATGGAAGATTTACATAAGTCGAAGAAACTCAAGTCTATTAAACGAAGAAATTAAAAGACGAGTTGAATTTAATCGACGACAAATCCCGAATCGGAATCGAAAACGTCAACTTTTCTGAAAAGACGAGAAGACAAGAAGAAAGGGAGAAAACCCACTCACCAACCAACCACTAGGAGTATAAATAGATTCCTCCTTCACATTTTAGAGAGAGCTTCATTTTTCCTTTTCCCAGTTATCTTAGGAACGGTTCATCACAAACACCATTAGGGTGTTTGGTGATTTTTAAATTTTCCTTCAATCTTGTAATTTTTAATCATTACATCTTGTTACTTTTACATTAAACATTCAATTCCATCTTTTCATTCATCTTGTTCTTTATCATCTTTTGATTGCAAGTTCTTAAGTTTTATTTGGTTCAAGTTTGATCTTAAAAAGTTGTTGATTTAGTGTTTTTATTGGTGGGATTTGTTTCTTATGGTATTTAGATGATTATTGGTTGATTTGGTGAAATCTTTTTGAGTATTTTGGTGTTTAGATTGAAAAATCGTTTGGCACCTGCTGTTACTGTTCTTCGCATTCCAGATCTTTCCGAACAGAACAATTATTCCGAATAGGCATTTGGGCTCGTCCCCTATTCGGAATATCTTACTTATTCCGAATCATCTTTATTTGTTCTCTTACTCGGAATATTTCAAATATTCCGCATAGCCAGTTTATTTCTCCCTTATTCGGAATATCTCGTATATTCCGAATAGCCCAGTTTTTCCGAATAGCATCATCTTTCCGCATAAGCCATACTTTCCGCATAGAGGTTTATTTTCCGCATAGGGACATTTTTTTCCGCATAGCAATATTTTTCCGCATAGCAATATTTTTCCGAATAGCAATATTTTCCGCATAAGCCATACTTTCCGCATAGGGGTTTTTATTCCGTATAGTCTCATCATTCCGAATAGACTTTATTATTCCGCATGGTCATCATTCCGAATAAGAGCATCTTCTCCATTTATTCCGAATAACACTAGTTTTTAGTAAGGAACTTTTACAACTTTATCATTTAATTGTTTAATTTAAATTGATGTTCTATTGTTTCTGGCTTTAATCTTCATTTACTTCATTTATTTAGAATAGAAAACCAAATCCACTTTTTGTCACCAAGAACAATCATTCCACTTTAAACTGAGATCAATTCGAGAGGATTCCGAGAATTCGAACTTTTGCACCACATTAAAAAGTTAGTATCAGAGACGCGTTGGATTTTGGGGTCCGTTCACCTTTGAACGTTATTTTTCTTGCCAAAAAATTTTCAAAAATCCAAAAACATTTAAAAAAAACCATAAAATGCATTTCTTTTCTAAGTTTTGCAACCAAAAATATTCCTCTTTATCTTCTGTTGTGTTTAATTCTTTTCTCTTCCCCTCTTATTGTTAATTCTTCATGGATTCGTCTTGCGTACGGTGTGGGAAACCATGGCATGGTTATCAAACATGTCATTGGTGTACTTGTGAGCGGTGCGGTTCTGATATCGACAATACACAATTTGGATTTTGTCCATTTTGCAATTCAACAAATTCGTACTTCTCCTCTTACAATACTTTCTCACCCTCTCCCGTATATGACAATCCTTATCCTCAAAATGCACCGGGTTTTTCTCAATACCCGTGTTGCAATTATTGTGGGGGCCCTCACGATGCTTCTTCTTGTCAACCGATGAATATCTTTGAGCCAATCCCGTGCTATGATTCTGGTTTGTATAACTTTGAGCCCCCACATCACACCCTCAATCATCAATCCTCTCAGGGAATTAGTCTTGACCAACAACTCACTACTTTGAATGACGTTCTAGAAAGTTGAGCTCAACTCCGAGCTGACTTGCATCAGGAAAGGCAACCTTTGCTTAATGGTGACCAAATCTTGAAATCCACCTACACCTTTTTGAGCCAATTTGGTCGTTTTCCCTTCTTTTCTACACCAAAATGTTTACTTACAGCGTGGGATAGAATGGGTTTAATTGAACATACTCGGGGAGATGATCAACAAAAATTGCTTCATGAGCTTCTTAAAGATGTGGAGGTTATCAAGGAGGAGTTAGTCGACTATATCAATCCTAATTGGAATGGTCCAGTCTATTATGATGATGATGATGAGGATGATATCTACAATCTCAAGCCATCATCTTAGATTACTACTCCTACTCTTGATATCCCTAATGCGTCTAAGGATTGTGATACATTGAGTGAGATTAGTGATTTTGGTCTTGATAAATTCTTTGATGAGGTTTGTGATGCATCGAATTTTGTGGAGCTTACGAAAGAGGTCGCTCCTAATGATGATGATCTTTCTCCATGCTATGAGAATTTCACTTTTGAAATTTCTCCTTCTCCTCCGGGCGATGAAGGCGATGTTAATTTATTCTCTCCGACATACGAGAAGTTCACCAGTGAAGTTGGTCTTGTAGATGAGGTGGAAGATGTTATTTTTCGCGACAAATTACTGAAAGATCATCTTCTTATTGCTAAAATTGAAGCGTTGAATTCTGCTCCTATTTCAGATTTTTTACCTCCGTCTATTACTTCAGTTGAGAATAATGATACAACTATGGAAGAAATCGACATTCTCTCAATACCTCCGGGTATTGATGATGATGACACGGAGGGGGATATTATTTTTGATAATTTGCTGCAGGAAGGTATTGTCCCAAGTCCCCCTCCCGAGCACCTTTCATCCACTCCTTTAGAGACCATTACAGAGGATGAGTGCTTTGACCCGGGAGGTGCCATTGATTATTTTATGATTGATAACCTTACGCTTTGCCACTTTCTGAGCATCAATTGTCTTTGGGGGATGACAATTTGCTTACTTTACCCACCCCACCTCCCGTGGATCATGATTTCACATACTTATCGTATGTTGAAAGGACTTTTCTACCCTTCAAGACTTATCCTCCGGACTCTCCTTTATTAATGTCCTCCGGGAACGAGGACAAGGTCTTTGATCCCGGTATTACATTTCAGGCTTCCCCATGGACCATTTAATTCGGGCACGAGTCAGGCTCGTGACTCGGTTAACAAAAACAAGCGCTTCTCGGGAGCCAACCCGGTTATCTATCCTTTTATTCTGTTTTTCTAATAAGTGTAGGGGGAGACCCTAATATGTGTTTGTTGTTTTCTTTCTTATCATGTGCAGGGATTTGAGCTTTCAAAGATACATTCTTGATGACTTTTGACGAACCATGATTTCGTGTACCCGTCTTCCCGGTTCTATCCTAAACTATTTTGATTCTCTATTTTATATTCTTCAATATTAAAATAGGAATCACTTTATTTGTCTCTTCCTTAGCAAGATTTAAACAACGTGCACAATTTCCTAAGTGTAGGGGAGTTCACTCCCACATGCTTAAACATTGAGGACAATGCTTATATCAGGTGTAGGGGGACTTCTATCGAAGTTAAGTGGGCTTTTCCTTGTATTTGTCCTCATTTTAACCGAAAAATTAGATTTTTCGACATTTTTCAAAATTTTTGATCTATTTTGGCCTAGTTGTATTTACCTTTGTTATAGTTATTTTCTTTCTTTGCTAGAATAAATTTTTAATAAAGTGGTTTTAATTTTTAAACGTTGTGAATTTTTTGACTCAACCCGAGTTTATTTATCCAAGTTTACTCTAGCTAGTATCCTTAACGTGTTTAAGTCAAGTTTTGCTAGGCTTTTATATAGGGAACTTTAAAACGCGAAAGTCATAACTCTTACGGGTTATGAACAAGAACTTTTCGCAAGTTCCTATAATTGATCCTAGAAAGTCGTTTATCAAGGTAACTTTATAATGCGAATTCTAAACTTGAAAAAGTCTAAGAAGTTGCAAGATCCTATAGATGACTTGAAAACCCAAAACTTTGATTTAATAGGCTAAGCATCCACGAGTCTCATTCCTTGAGATTTTAAATTGTGGAGAACGAGAAATGATAGAGTCAGTTATAAGTTTGGTGTTCTTTCATGAATTTATGTGAGTTAATTATGAGCTTTTTCTCCCATCGCTTGTTAATAAATATAATTGCAATAAATAAGGTCGTACGATTTGAAAAGTTACTTAGCTTCTAGCACAAGATCGTTTAAAAGTTGCTCGATATTAATTAGAGTTCATAGGCAAGGCATAACTTATTGAAGCGGGGCGAGTCCAAAAAGGTCCTAACAAGACATGAGGGCTACATTTTGTTGCTAAAGATCCAAAAGTGATGTGAAGAATCATTTATCGAAAATCAATATGAAGGATCGAGACACAGGACGAAAAGCAAATACTCCCCTAAGATCATGGAGAAGTCTATCCAAAAAGGCCCTAACAAGGTATGAGGATAAATAGATCCAAGTCCTAAAAGGAGGTGGATCGTTGTATATCAAAGTCCAGAATAAAGATTGGAGAAAAATGAAGAAGTCGTGGTCCAAGTATGAAGAATCTCTCAAAACTTCAAGTGAAGAAATTCCTATTATGAAGAGAAGACCATTATTTCATGAACGTCTCTCAAGATTTGAAGTATGAAGTCACTGCCAAATATCGGTCTGAAAAAGGTCTCAAATCGTGAAGCGAGTTATGCCAAGATATGAACTTTATGAGGTCCCGAGAAGCAGTTTTAAAAGATTTTGTCATATAGCTAACTATTGATTAAATCGTCCCACTTTATTTTCGGCCTAAATAAACTATCGAAATAAGTCAACAATGCATCCTCGTGATCATTCAAGACAATAATAAAATATAAGAAATAAACCTAGGAATAAGGGAGTCTAAGTGAATAATTGGGCCACATGAGTTTGTGTTAGTGAAATGTGTATAATGCAAGTTCGTTTTCTCAGTTCTTAACTAATAGAAAGTCCAATCAATATCAAATTTATAATTGTTTTTGGTTGTTCAAGCTTGCTTGGTAATCTATTGCTAATTCAAACAAAACTATTTAAAAATGAAAAATATAAACCTACTTATACGTAAAACAAATTGCAAATTCCAAATTTTATTCAAGTAAAATATAAAAATGCAAAATTTAAAACTATAAGGACTGAAAATGTAATTTCTATGAAATGAAAATGCTTGAAATGTAAATTCTAAAAGTTATAAGGACTATAAATGCAAAACAGTTAACTAAAAGGACCAAACTTGTAAAAACTTTAACTAACTAACCAAATAGTAACAAACTAACAAACTAACAAACTGAATTTAACAACTTTTCAAAGTAAAGGACTTAATTTTGCAAAATCCAGAAAATTAGGAAGTTTAGCTAGGTTTTAACACTGATTAAAATTCTAGGGACTAAAGTGCAATTAACCAAACTTTTCAAGTAAAAACGGGACAAAGAGAAGAATAAGCTCGTTTGAGCTTATTACTTAACCAAATAAGCTGAAATCTCTTGCAAAACTCTTAAAATCCAATTATAGCTACGTGTGTTCAAGGAAATAAGCTAAAAGTCCAAAATAAGCAATTGAGTGCTTATTAATAAGCACAAAATAAGCTACAGCTTATTTCAATCAGTCACAACCTGATTTTTGTGACAATTCTGATTAAGCACTTGATTACAAGAACGGGAAATCAAATTAGAACCTTTTTCATCCAGTAATGAAGAAGAAATTTGAAATAAGCTAAAATGAGCTTATGTTGACCAAACGTTGACCAATTTTTGGAAAAAGTTCAAAATCTCAAAAACTCATATTCAACACTTTCTAAATGGATTTGTGAAAGAAAATTACAAGTTTTATGAAGAGGATTAAGAGAACTAAGAAATCAGAATGCACTTTACATCAGAGAATGGAAAATGCTCAGTCATGAGCTAAAATGCTTATTCCTAGCTTATTACTTAAAACTGTATATTTTCCTTTTAAAGTCTAAAAGTTTATGATGTAAACTAAGTCTGGAAACAAATTTGAGCAATTTTAACCAAGTAATGAAAGAGAACTAGGCAAATGAAATTGATAAGTTTCTAAACCAAAGCTGTTAACAAGTATAACCCAAACTATTTTTATACCAATTGCCTCTTTGACTATTTTTATGACTTGTAAATGACTAAAGACTACTTGTTAACACCTAATGACTAGAAATGAACTTCTAAACACCAATTTTTAACACTTGAAAACTGATTTATAACTACTCCCAAACACTCCTTAAAAGGTTTTGATCAAACTTTTACAAAGACTTTATGAGTCATGGTTTAAACTGAAACAAAAGCTATAGCAAACTTGATTCAATGGATAAAATGGAAGCTAATCAAACTGAAATCACACAATTATAACAACTAGAACTCAATTAAGGTGCAAAGCTAAAATGTTACTGAAAATGAGCTAAAAACTAGAAAGCTTAACACAAATGCACAAGATCAAACTTCAAAACACTAGAATCAATCAATACACAACTACTTATCAAGTAAAATCAGGCAGCCATCAACATTAAACTAGAGAATTGAGCATGCAGTTTGACTGTTTAGAGGAACAAAAATCAAGAGCCTTAGAACCTATTGTAGAAGTCCTTTGGGAAGAAGAGGAGCGCTGAGCTCTCTTGCCCTAGTGATACCACCACCTATCACTAGTATTCAGCTAAAATCAACAATCAAAACAGCTACAAACAATCTGGAATCAACATTCTGCTTCAATTCTTCAAGAACAATGGATAAAACTTGAATTCTGAACAAACAGCTACAATTCTTCACCAATGAAAGCTATGATCAATGTATGATCATAACATACATCAAACAGCAACAAGAACTCTAAACAGCAACAAGAATCACTAGGAATTTGAATAACAGAATTTGGCGGGAAAATGAAGTTTGAATTTTATTGAGTGATTTCAGTTACAAAAGGTTGTTACAAACTACTAACTAACTAACTGACTCAAGAGTTTGTCAGACTCTTGAGTAGTTAGGTGAAAAGTAGGGAAAAAGGGAAAGAGAAATTTTAGAACTATGTGTTTTACAAATTTAAGCTACCAAATGCAAATGAAGTACAAGCTAGGTATTTATAGGCATGAGAGGAGATTCTGTTGGAGTTTGTGACGTGTTCGGGCCAATCATAGCTTGACACGTGGAGAAATTCTACAAATCCCACTTTGAAGGTTATGAACTGATTTGGGGGTTTTTGATTGAATGGATTATTTGTTAATTGGATAACACCATTGGATTCCTCTCTTCAAAACGAGCAAAATTGGTGTTTTGATCTTCTCTTGAAACGGCTTAAATCTCAAACACGATCCTGGAAATATTTTTGTTTAAAGAAGATGGACACGTGGCGCCTTCTGGTTGGTTGTGAGGGTGTGTTGCGGATTGCACTGTTGTGATATGGTATTAATTGTGGCGGCTGTAAGTGGGAATTTATTGCTTGATCCATGTTAAGTATTTCCTTGCTTCTGATTGGTTCTTTTCCCTTTCACATGGATTCAACTTTGCAAAACTTTCCAAACTTGGCAAAATAAGCCCTTGTACTTGGCAGATTCCCATTTCAAGCTAATATCTTCATTCCTTTGACATTTTTGGTCCTTTAACTTCCAAAACTTGTATAAAATGACCCTTTGACTGAGTTGACTTGATAGTTTGACCAGATTTGACTTTAATCTTGACTTTTCATAATTTGCACTTTAAGTCCTCCAACTTTCACAACTTGTCAAGATAGGTCCTTGAACTTCAAAGTCTTGTCACTTTTGATCCTCTTTTGTCTTTTTCATCCATTTGAGCTTGGTTTTTCCTTGTTTGCTTGAAATTGTATCCTTTTACCTACATAAGATCACACAAACACAAACATACCACATAACACTGCTTTTTACAAGATAAATGGGTATTTTGCTTCATGTTTTAGGGTTATTTGTTGATAAAAGGATATGAGTTTAAGCTCATATCAGTTAGTTTGCTAACTTATAATAACAATGATCTCGTTTTTAAGCTTGGTATGGGGAATGTGAAACTTGAGGATGATGAACATTCATGACAGCCAGAACCCCAATGTAAGTCTTTGATTTCTTTACTTGTTTTGTATATATTTCTATCTTTTTAGTATCCTTAATATTTAGTATTTAATAAAGGCCAAGGTGGGTTAATTATGATGAGAAATGTAATCTGTGCTTTGAAATTAATGCATTGCATGAGGGCATTGCAATGGTCAAGTGTAGGGGATTTGATAGGTGTGAAAACACCCATCCTTTTACCACTTAATTATAATAATAACCAAGCCAAAACGTGTATTTTATGTCGTAAATGTCAGAATTATACGTGGTTTGTGTTTTTATTGTGTTTTAGGACCAAAAGATGAAAAAGGAAGAAAACACGGGCTTTCACGGGCTTTTATCGAAAAAAACGAGAAAAGACGAAGTCAAAAGATCAAGAGTGCAAAAAGAACGGAAGTCCAAGGCCTATTCTGAAGATTTATCGAAGAAAAAGTCTAAAGACGGAAGTTTAATGAAGTCGAAGAACTCAAGTCTAATTATTGAAGAAATTATAAGACGAGTTCAGATTATATCGACAAATCCCGAGACGACGTCGAGAAAGAAAAAGAATTTAAATCGAGTTGAGACAAGAAGAAAGAAGGAAGAAAGCACCAACAAATTTGTCATTATTCAAGTGTGAAATATAAGAAGTGTAAAATCCAAAAATAAGGAAGCACGGTTTTAATCCTAAGTAATCTTCTCATCCATTACTTGAAAAACCGCTCACAATTAATATGAGTCCGTATTAAGAGTAATAAGTCATTCGCCTTATGTGTAAAATTCTCATGTCATGCTTTCATAAGTAACTACACACTCGCTAAGGAAAGAAAAATAAAACTCACGCAATAATTTACATCCGCATCTTTTTGAGATTTTGGATCTTCAACCCCGCAACCCGTCAAGGTAATATTGGATTGGAGCAATCTATTGAATCCCCGCAACCCATCAAGGTAATATTGGAACTCAATAGTCACTATAATTAACACCACACTGCCCCTCTTGGGAGTCTTGCATTATTTTTTTTCTTTTTCTTTTTTTTTTCTAGCCACTCATTTTTTATAAGCCGCTCTTATTTTTCTTTATTCCTCACCAAAAAAAAATTGCAAAGAAGAAAAGGAAAAACACCCGCTAAATATGGAGCATGACACAAGTCTAGTACACATAAAACGTGCTAACTTAGAATCTTAAGACGTACTCATACCAACCATAAATGATTAGCCAAAAATGCATAAGAGATTACGAACCAATTAAAACCGTACTTGATTATTTATTAACAATTATATACAAGCGAAGAAAATAGAGGTCAAGAAGAGAAGGGTTTAGCCACAAATAATTGCCATGAAGTCTATCTAGCCCTTTTACACTTGCTTCAACTCTATCATTTCCCATTCTCCACAAATTTAAAATTTCAAAGAATGAAATTGGTGGAAGCTTAGCCTAATAGACCAATGAAGGACTACATGGTTAAGGATACTAGCTAGAGAGTGCTAAGATAAGCAAACTCGGGTTGAGTCAAAATATCCATGGCGGGCCTAATATGTCAAAGGAATCTAAACTTGTTAAAACCATGTTTTATTATATTTTTTCCTTTTATATACTTTTGATGAAAGATAAAAGAAGAAATATATACAATGCAAATGTATTATGCAAAATGAAAAATGATTGATGCAAAAATTATGAATGCATATTTTTGGTGGCCAAAGTAGATCAAAAATTTGAAAAATGTTTAAAATTCAATTTTCCATGTTATCATGCAAGACAATGACAAGTTCTAGGTAAGGTCACTTCGATAGAAGACCCCCCTACACTTAAGCTAAACATTGTCCTCAATGTTTAAGAGCATGGAAGTACAAAAACTTCCCCTACACTTATGACAATGAATAGACTTTGCTTAACCCAAGTTAAGGAAAGGACTACTATTAGTGAAATCATGTTTAAGCACAAGGTGTCAATGAAAAATCACTAAAGTAACGAAGTGAACCGGATACAAGGGCCTCCTCCATAAGCTCCAAAGCATGAGATGAGTGAGCAACCCTACAAACAAGCATGAAGACAAAAGAAGGTCTCCCCTACACTTATCTCCAAATCTATGCCTTTATTTCTAACCTACAACACTCTAAACCTAGTTATACGATGCTTGAGTTAATGAGTCTCTAGCTCGACTCGTCCCTCAATGAATTAATTCATGGGGAAAATGGGGACCTCTTGGACCATTTCAACGGAAATGTCCTCCCCAAAGTAATGCTTAACACGGTGACCATTCACTTTAAAATTTGGACCATCAGGTTGGGACAACTCAAGAGTTCCATATGGAAACACTTGAGCAATAGTGAATGGACCGGACCATCTCGACTTAAGCTTGCCCGCAAAAAGCTTCAATCTTGAGTTAAAGAGGAGAACCGGCTCTCCAACTTTGAACTCTCGATTCTTGATCTTAGCATCATGCAATTTCTTAGTCTTTTCCTTGTATAGCAAAGAATTCTCATAGGCATTGGCTCTCAACTCATCCATTTCATTGATTTGATCTTTCCTATGTGAACCGGCTTGGTTTAAATCAAAGTTAGCCCACTTGAGAGCCCAAGATGCCTTATGTTCTAACTCAAATGGGAGGTGGCACGCTTTTCCATAGACAAGCCTATAAGGAGTACAACCAATTGGTGTCTTAAAAGCCGTCCTAAACGCCCACAAAGCATCATCAAGCTTATCCGACCAAGAAGCTCTATGCTCTCCCACCGTTCTCTCTAAAATTCTCTTTAAACCACGATTTGTGACCTCGGTTTGACCATTTGTTTGAGGGTGATACGCGGTAGAAAGTCGATGATTCACTCCATATTTCTTCATAACTCTCGTGAATTGATCATTACAAAAGTGCGTACCACGATCACTTATGATGGCCCGAGGTACACCAAATCTAGCAAACAATTGTTTCAAGAACTTTACAACCACTCTAGCATCATTAGAAGGTAAGGCTTTAGCCTCCACCCACTTGGACACATAATCCACCGCCACAAGTATATACTTGTTTCCCTTAGAGGATGGAAAAGGTCCCATGACATCTATTCCCCATACATCAAATATCTCACACTCTTGGATAAAATTTTGTGGCATCTCATCACGTTGTGTAATTTTTCCTTGTCTTTGACAAACATCACAAAATTTCACCATCTCTTGAGCATCCTTGTAAATAGAAGGCCAATAGTAACCCGAATCAAAGACTTTCTTGGCGGTGTAGTTAGGCCCAAAATGTCCACCCGTAGGTCCTTTATGACATGCCTCTAAGATTTTAAATGCCTCGGGCCCATCTACACACCGTCTAATGATTTGGTCCGCACATTGCCTAAAAAGATATGGATCATCCCAAAAGTAATACTTAACTTCCTTAAGAAACTTCTTCTTTTGTTGGTAAGTAAGACCCTCAATAAGCACATTGCCCACAAGATAGTTTGCAATATCCGCAAACCAAGGTGTGGCATCCTCTTGGGAAGAGATAGACATGAGCTCCTCTAATGGAAAGGATTCATTGATTTCTTGATGTGGGAAATCTCCTTGAAAAGGATGCTCAAGTCTACTCAAATGATCCGCCGCTAAATTCTCGGCCCCTTTTTTATCACGAATCTCTATCTTAAACTCTTGAAGCAACAAAACCCATCTCAAAAGCCTAGGCTTAGCATCTTGTTTTGTCATAAGATACTTGAGAGCGGAATGATCCGTATACACTATGGTCTTAGAAAGCACAAGGTATGGTCTAAACTTCTCAAAAGCATATACTATAGCAAGCAACTCTTTTTCCGTGGTAGTGTAATGAAGTTGTGCACCAGTCATGGTTTTACTCGCATAGTGTATAGGTTGGAAATGCTTATTAACTCTTTGTCCTAAGACGGCCCCCACCGCATAATCACTAGCATCACACATAAGCTCAAAAGGTAATTCCCAATTTGGAGAAACCAAAACGGGAGCCTTTGTCAATTTTTCCTTAAGTGTCTCAAAAGATTCTAAACAAGCTTGGTCAAAAATGAAAGGAGCCTCTTTCTCCAAGAGATGAGTCATCGGTCTAGCTATCTTAGAAAAATCTTGTATAAAGCGCCTATAAAAACCCGCATGACCTAAGAAACTCCTCACACCTTTAACCGAGGTGGGTGGGGGAAGCTTAGCAATCACATCAATTTTGGCTCGATCAACTTCTAATCCCTTATTGGATATCTTGTGTCCTAAAACAATCCCCTCTTTAACCATAAAGTGACATTTCTCCCAATTAAGCACCAAACGTGTTTCCTCACAACGCTTAAGCATTCTCTCAAGATTGGTAAGACAAGAGCTAAAGGAGTTCCCAAATACGGAAAAGTCATCCATAAAAACCTCCATGGTTTGCTCTATCATGTCATGGAAAATCGCCATCATGCACCTTTGAAACGTCCCCGGTGCATTACATAGGCCAAAAGGCATCCTCTTGTAAGCAAATGTACCGTATGGACAAGTGAATGTGGTCTTTTCTTGATCCTTAGGGTCAATGGGTATTTGGAAATAACCCGAAAAGCCATCAAGAAAACAATAGTACTCATTTCCCGCTAAGCGTTCAAGCATTTGATCCATAAAGGGAAGCGGGAAATGGTCTTTCCTAGTTGCCTCATTGAGTTTTCTATAATCAATGCAAACTCTCCAACCGGTTACAAGTCTCGTGGGAATAAGCTCATTGTTCTCATTAGGCACCACGGTGATTCCACCCTTCTTTGGAACACAATGAACCGGGCTAACCCATGGAGAGTCGGAAATGGGGTAAATCATACCCGCATCTAAGAGTTTAATCACTTCTTTCTTAATAACCTCATGAATTTTTGGGTTA
The DNA here is from genome assembly GCA_025667525.1 of Glebionis coronaria. NCBI lineage: Eukaryota > Viridiplantae > Streptophyta > Magnoliopsida > Asterales > Asteraceae > Glebionis > Glebionis coronaria. The sequence goes on from CM046882.1 coordinate 146,303,118, forward strand.
ACTCTCCTTTGGTTTTGAATGGCGGGTTTATAATCATCCTCCATAAGGATTTTGTGAGTACAAAAATGTGGATCAATTCCGCTTATGTCGGATATTTTCCATGCTAAGGCTTTCTTATGTTTCTTAAGGACTTCAATGAGTTGCTCCTTCTCATCCTCTTTCAATTCCTTAGCAATAATCACCGGTAATTGGTCTTTTCCTTCTAAGAAAGCATATTCTAAGTGGGATGGAAGTTCCTTAAGTTCAATGGGAGGTGGACTCTCTATGGAAGGTTTTACTATGGAAGGTTCCTCAATGGTAATCTCTTGTGGAATAGGGGAAGGAATAGGGTCCTCATTGAGCAACTTTTGGATTGTAAGAATATCTTCTTCCCAATTAATGGGAGAATCATCATCACCAAGAAAGTTGGACTCAAATTCCTCCAAGAGGAAATCACTCTCTCCAAAAGGTGTTAAAGAGGGAGCAATTGAGGCCACGGTTTCAACATGTGGAATCTCATCACTAGCATTCTTACAAGCATCATGAAAGTGTTCATTACACACTTCATCTAGCACATCCACAATGTTAATCGTCTCACAAGGTCTAGACTCCTTAACCTCTTTTCTATCACAAACTTTCCCTAACTTAAACACCACTTTCTCATCCTCTACTCTCATAATTAATTCTCCTTCCGCCACATCTATCAAGGTACGACCCGTTCTCAAAAACGGTCTACCAACAATCAAAGGCACTCTAGGATCCATGTCATAATCGACCACTACAAAGTCGGCCGGAAAGGTAAACTTATCCACACCTACAAACACATCTTCCGCTATACCTACGGGGTGAGCTATGGTACGGTTGGCTAGTTCAAGAGTCATCCTAGTGGGAATGAGCTCGGGAAGAGAGAGTTGTTTCCAAACCGATAAAGGCATGAGATTTATGCTTGCCCCTAAATCCGCCAAAGCCATGCAATTTTCAACACCGGGAAAATTACAAGGTATCAAGAAGCGCCCCGGATCTCCAAGTTTTGTTGGTAAGGTTTTAAGTAACACCGCGGAACAATTTTCATTAAGTGATGTGTTGGGCAAATCAACCAATTTTTCTTTGTTTGAGAGCAAATCCTTGAACATCTTAGCAAACTTTGGCATATAAGCAAGAGCTTCCGCAAAGGATATGTTGATATTGAGTTGCTTGAACATCCTTAAAAAATTGGAGACTTGTATGTCATCTTTGTTCTTTAACTTGTCCTTTTTCAACCTTGAAGGGTATGGAAGAGTAGGTTTGGGTGTAGGTGGAATAGGTGTTGTAGTGGAAGATTTGTCTTTGTTAGCCTCTTCATTGGGAAGTGTGGAAGGTAAAGGAGAAGTATGAGGTGGTTGAGAAGGTGTGTTTGAGTGAATAGGAGCACTTTGAGGAGGTGGAGTAGAAGTAGAAGGCTTATCACAAGTAGGAGTACAAGTGGGTTGAACAATAGTAGGTTTAGGAGGTGAAGGATCCTTTGTTGTTGTACCACTCCTTGTTGTAATGGCATTGACATTGGCCCTAGGATTTGTTTGTGTGTTGGAAGGTAAAGCCCCTTGTGGTCTTTGATTTAATGCCATGAAAAGCTTATTGAATTGGTCATTCATTTTCTTGTCCATAGCTTGGAATTTCTTTTCATTCTCTTGATTCATCTTTTGCAAAAGATCCATTGTGTTTAACTCTTGTGGCACATAACCTTGAAAACCTTGAGGTTGGAAAGGTAAAGGTTGGGAGTTAAATCCTTGATTTGGTGGATAAAAGGTACTTGCTTGAGGTTGAAATTGATTTGGTGCCTTGTAGTTATTTCCTTGATATGGTTGTCTTTGCGCTTGATTCCTTGCTAAAATTTGAGGAGGATTTTGTGGAATTTGGGTGGGTGGTTGGGGTGGAAAGCCGGGTGGAGTAAGGTAATTTTGGGATTTGTAAGAAAGGTTATTTGGATTGATGTTAGGCTTGAAGTGTTCACGGTGTTCCTCTTGGTAAGCATAGCATTCCCCTTGATACCCTTGCACCTTGTCACATTGTTCATAAGAGTGGGGACCTCCACAAGTAACACAAGAAATGGTGATGGCATTCACATTGTTTGAGGAATTGTTCAATGTCATGCTCTTAAAATCTTGAATCATGCCTTGAGTCATTTCTTGTCCTTGTTTGACTTGTTGAAGGATCTCTTGAAGAATTTGGAGTTCACAAGGGGTTTTAGAAGTATTTTGGATAACATGAACTCTTTCTTCAAATGGATCGTTTGTTTGAACCATTGCCTTAGTCTCAATAATGTTCAAAGCCTCATGGTATGTCTTGAAATGAATACTCCCTCCCGCGGAAGCATTTAGTGAATCTTGGTGGTGAGGTTTAAGGCCATTATAGAAGGTATTGATTTGGCTTAGATCATCCATTCCATGGTTAGGGCATCGCCTCAACAACTCACTATACTCTTCCCAAGCATCACCAAAGGATTGACTAGGTTTTTGTGTAAAGCTTATAATCAAGTTTCTCAAAGCCATAGTCTTTTGTGGAGGAAAGAATTTGTTCAAAAACTTAGTGGTAAAATCATCCCATGTGGTGATACTATCGGGTGGTTGGGTGTCTAACCAATGCTTAGCACTCCCATCTAATGAAAATGACACTAACATCAATCTAATGACATCAGGTGGAACCCCATTATGCTTAATGGTGTTGCAAAGTGAAAGGAATCTCTTAAGATGAGCATGGGGATCCTCATTTTGTTTTCCAAAGAAAGGTGATGCAGAAACCATATTGATCATAGATGTATGTAGCTCAAATGTGTTAGCGGGAAAGTCGGGAATCTTAATGGCACTAACATATCCATGAATGTTGGATTGCATACGTTCAAACAAAGTACGGTTATCAATAGCCATGGCTCCTTGTGGTGGTGATAAAGCACGATTCTCGTGATCGGCTTGGTGGACGGTGGTGGTCTTACTCTTTCTCTTTTTCTTCCTTTTCGGAGGAAGAGGTTGTACACCAATTGGTATTTGTGCACGCCCGCGAGTGAGCATGCAACTCAATACGAGGAATGAGAGAGAAGCTCTCGTGTGACTTTGAAAAGAATAAGATTATCCTCTTCGAGTTTCGATATTAAATATCCACAAGAAAATAACAATATATGTAATACTACTTTGGGTGCAAGACCCTCAATGAAGCTTTCCTTCTTAGAATACTCCCAAGTGAACGGGGGGTTAGGTGGCGCGAAGCACTTAAGTACCTATTGACCCTTAGATGGCATTTTATAGCACATCGCCTTTCTATTCACTTAAATGTTCGTATTCTTCGAATTATTGCTTATTGAGAGTATTTATCTATTCTTGCTTTATTTTGTTTGATCGATACGCGTGTCAAGGACCGGAACGCCCCTCAACACGGTGTATTGCCTCGGCAATACTTATGGAAGATATGTAGATTGATTGTTCTTATACGTATACGTATTTACTTATAATAATATATGGAAAATATTTTTGTATTTATGAGTTTTTAAAGGAAAATACTATATGTACATAAAAACCGAGAGAATCCAATAATATATATTTTTGGGTGCAATCTCTTAGGAAAAAGATTGCTTTTTGGATTTTTTAATTTTTTTGGTCAATTATTTAGGAAAAGAATTGTTTTGTTAATTTTTTAGTTTTTATATATTTTTATATTTTTGATTTTTTTATTTGTTTTTGATTTATGATACGTAAAAATAACGTTCACCAAATGAACGGATCCCAAAAGCCAATGAAAACCGTCAATCGATAGTCTCTCGTGTAGTCAAAGAACCGGCAGCGGCGCCATTTGAAATGTGTATAATGCAAGTTCGTTTTCTCAGTTCTTAACTAATAGAAAGTCCAATCAATATCAAATTTATAATTGTTTTTGGTTGTTCAAGCTTGCTTGGTAATCTATTGCTAATTCAAACAAAACTATTTAAAAATGAAAAATATAAACCTACTTATACGTAAAACAAATTGAAAATTCCAAATTTTATTCAAGTAAAATATAAAAATGCAAAATTTAAAACTATAAGGACTGAAAATGTAATTTCTATGAAATGAAAATGCTTGAAATGTAAATTCTAAAAGTTATAAGGACTATAAATGCAAAACAGTTAACTAAAAGGACCAAACTTGTAAAAACTTTAACTAACTAACCAAATAGTAACAAACTAACAAACTAACAAACTGAATTTAACAACTTTTCAAAGTAAAGGACTTAATTTTGCAAAATCCAGAAAATTAGGAAGTTTAGCTAGGTTTTAACACTGATTAAAATTCTAGGGACTAAAGTGCAATTAACCAAACTTTTCAAGTAAAAACGGGACAAAGAGAAGAATAAGCTCGTTTGAGCTTATTACTTAACCAAATAAGCTGAAATCTCTTGCAAAACTCTTAAAATCCAATTATAGCTACGTGTGTTCAAGGAAATAAGCTAAAAGTCCAAAATAAGCAATTGAGTGCTTATTAATAAGCACAAAATAAGCTACAGCTTATTTCAATCAGTCACAACCTGATTTTTGTGACAATTCTGATTAAGCACTTGATTACAAGAACGGGAAATCAAATTAGAACCTTTTTCATCCAGTAATGAAGAAGAAATTTGAAATAAGCTAAAATGAGCTTATGTTGACCAAACGTTGACCAATTTTTGGAAAAAGTTCAAAATCTCAAAAACTCATATTCAACACTTTCTAAATGGATTTGTGAAAGAAAATTACAAGTTTTATGAAGAGGATTAAGAGAACTAAGAAATCAGAATGCACTTTACATCAGAGAATGGAAAATGCTCAGTCATGAGCTAAAATGCTTATTCCTAGCTTATTACTTAAAACTGTATATTTTCCTTTTAAAGTCTAAAAGTTTATGATGTAAACTAAGTCTGGAAACAAATTTGAGCAATTTTAACCAAGTAATGAAAGAGAACTAGGCAAATGAAATTGATAAGTTTCTAAACCAAAGCTGTTAACAAGTATAACCCAAACTATTTTTATACCAATTGCCTCTTTGACTATTTTTATGACTTGTAAATGACTAAAGACTACTTGTTAACACCTAATGACTAGAAATGAACTTCTAAACACCAATTTTTAACACTTGAAAACTGATTTATAACTACTCCCAAACACTCCTTAAAAGGTTTTGATCAAACTTTTACAAAGACTTTATGAGTCATGGTTTAAACTGAAACAAAAGCTATAGCAAACTTGATTCAATGGATAAAATGGAAGCTAATCAAACTGAAATCACACAATTATAACAACTAGAACTCAATTAAGGTGCAAAGCTAAAATGTTACTGAAAATGAGCTAAAAACTAGAAAGCTTAACACAAATGCACAAGATCAAACTTCAAAACACTAGAATCAATCAATACACAACTACTTATCAAGTAAAATCAGGCAGCCATCAACATTAAACTAGAGAATTGAGCATGCAGTTTGACTGTTTAGAGGAACAAAAATCAAGAGCCTTAGAACCTATTGTAGAAGTCCTTTGGGAAGAAGAGGAGCGCTGAGCTCTCTTGCCCTAGTGATACCACCACCTATCACTAGTATTCAGCTAAAATCAACAATCAAAACAGCTACAAACAATCTGGAATCAACATTCTGCTTCAATTCTTCAAGAACAATGGATAAAACTTGAATTCTGAACAAACAGCTACAATTCTTCACCAATGAAAGCTATGATCAATGTATGATCATAACATACATCAAACAGCAACAAGAACTCTAAACAGCAACAAGAATCACTAGGAATTTGAATAACAGAATTTGGCGGGAAAATGAAGTTTGAATTTTATTGAGTGATTTCAGTTACAAAAGGTTGTTACAAACTACTAACTAACTAACTGACTCAAGAGTTTGTCAGACTCTTGAGTAGTTAGGTGAAAAGTAGGGAAAAAGGGAAAGAGAAATTTTAGAACTATGTGTTTTACAAATTTAAGCTACCAAATGCAAATGAAGTACAAGCTAGGTATTTATAGGCATGAGAGGAGATTCTGTTGGAGTTTGTGACATGTTCGGGCCAATCATAGCTTGACACGTGGAGAAATTCTGCAAATCCCACTTTGAAGGTTATGAACTGATTTGGGGGTTTTTGATTGAATGGATTATTTGTTAATTGGATAACACCATTGGATTCCTCTCTTCAAAACGAGCAAAATTGGTGTTTTGATCTTCTCTTGAAACGGCTTAAATCTCAAACACGATCCTGGAAATATTTTTGTTTAAAGAAGATGGACACGTGGCGCCTTCTGGTTGGTTGTGAGGGTGTGTTGCGGATTGCACTGTTGTGATATGGTATTAATTGTGGCGGCTGTAAGTGGGAATTTATTGCTTGATCCATGTTAAGTATTTCCTTGCTTCTGATTGGTTCTTTTCCCTTTCACATGGATTCAACTTTGCAAAACTTTCCAAACTTGGCAAAATAAGCCCTTGTACTTGGCAGATTCCCATTTCAAGCTAATATCTTCATTCCTTTGACATTTTTGGTCCTTTAACTTCCAAAACTTGTATAAAATGACCCTTTGACTGAGTTGACTTGATAGTTTGACCAGATTTGACTTTAATCTTGACTTTTCATAATTTGCACTTTAAGTCCTCCAACTTTCACAACTTGTCAAGATAGGTCCTTGAACTTCAAAGTCTTGTCACTTTTGATCATCTTTTGTCTTTTTCATCCATTTGAGCTTGGTTTTTCCTTGTTTGCTTGAAATTGTATCCTTTTACCTACATAAGATCACACAAACACAAACATACCACATAACACTGCTTTTTACAAGATAAATGGGTATTTTGCTTCATGTTTTAGGGTTATTTGTTGATAAAAGGATATGAGTTTAAGCTCATATCAGTTAGTTTGCTAACTTATAATAACAATGATCTCGTTTTTAAGCTTGGTATGGGGAATGTGAAACTTGAGGATGATGAACATTCATGACAGCCAGAACCCCAATGTAAGTCTTTGATTTCTTTACTTGTTTTGTATATATTTCTATCTTTTTAGTATCCTTAATATTTAGTATTTAATAAAGGCCAAGGTGGGTTAATTATGATGAGAAATGTAATCTGTGCTTTGAAATTAATGCATTGCATGAGGGCATTGCAATGGTCAAGTGTAGGGGATTTGATAGGTGTGAAAACACCCATCCTTTTACCACTTAATTATAATAATAACCAAGCCAAAACGTGTATTTTATGTCGTAAATGTCAGAATTATACGTGGTTTGTGTTTTTATTGTGTTTTAGGACCAAAAGATGAAAAAGGAAGAAAACACGGGCTTTCACGGGCTTTTATCGAAAAAAACGAGAAAAGACGAAGTCAAAAGATCAAGAGTGCAAAAAGAACGGAAGTCCAAGGCCTATTCTGAAGATTTATCGAAGAAAAAGTCTAAAGACGGAAGTTTAATGAAGTCGAAGAACTCAAGTCTAATTATTGAAGAAATTATAAGACGAGTTCAGATTATATCGACAAATCCCGAGACGACGTCGAGAAAGAAAAAGAATTTAAATCGAGTTGAGACAAGAAGAAAGAAGGAAGAAAGCACCAACAATTTACTCCTCCTATAAATACCCTCCTAATGTGTCATTTGGAGGTGGTTAGTCAATTAGGAGTAGATTAGTTTTAGGATTAGGAGTAGATTAATATACTTTCTCTCTCTAGCTTTTCTTTAATGTTTTAATCTTTTTCATTAATCTTGTATTAGATCTTAATCTTTATCTTAATCAAGCTTTTCAATTAATCATTCTCATTCTTCCTTTCTTTATTATTAATCTTGTGTTGATTTAGATGATCTTGTAGTTCCTTAATCTTGATGTTTATTGATTTATTGATGCTTTTGATTGATTGTGCTTATTGGTTTTTATGTGTTTGATTTTTATAGCTTATAGTGTTTTAGTGCTTATTGTGTTAATTTTCTTATTTTTAATTAAAGTGCTTATTAGTTAATTTTTATAAAAAGTTGTTTTTAAATATTTTTTAATTAGTGTTTTTAAAAGTTTTTAAATTTTGGCTTATTAGCTTTTTCTAAAAATCAATTTGGTTAAGTTTTTAGATAAGTGCTTATTAGTTTATTTTATAAAAAGTTGATTTTTAATTTTTAGATTTATTAGTGTTTTTCAAGTTTTTGATTTGTGGTTAAATTAGTTTTTCTTAAAAGTGTTTTAAATTAACTTTTGGTTATTTGCTTATTTGATTTTAGCTTATTTGTAGCTTATTTTTCTGCTTTTTAATAGTACTGTATATGTTTTATTGTTTTCGGATTAGGGTTTAATATTCCGAAGAAAGTTGTGAAAAGTCATTATTCCAAAAAATCAATTTTCCGAAGAAGTTATTTTTGCGAAAAAACTATTTTTCCGAAGAAATTGGTATTGTGAGATAATTGATATTCTTATTTTTTTTTTCAGAAAAACACTTTATTCTGAAATAATCTCTGAAAACCACTGTAGCACATTCCGAAATTTTATTTTCCGAAGAAACGATTTTTTCTGAAATTACTTTTTTTCTGAAATAACAAGTCTTCCGAAGAAATTAAAACTCAGAAATGTACTGTTACATACGGCGAAGAAAATGTGTTGCCTACTTGCTTGCTTAGCAAGTTTGGCGCCATTTTCACCTAGTTGTTTGCTAGCTTCCAGCTAGTTGTCTGCTAGCTTGTTTATTTATTAGTATTGTTCCGTAATTGTTTAGTTTTATCTGAAAGTTGTTCCGTTTTTAATTTTGAAAGTTACGTATTTTTAGTTGAATTTTTTGTCGATTTTTAAAATTAATATTTTTTCGTAAAGTTCAATTTTTATCTTTTATTTAGTACCCGCTTTAGGTTTTGCCTCGTTTAGCTTTAAAGTACCTATTTAGTTTTATTCTCTCCTTTTTCATTAAGTAAACTTTATTTTTGAGTCGATAGTTAATTTCGTCTTTTAGTTTTATTTTTATTAATTGTTTCGTTTTAAATTCACGTTTTATTATTTATATTGTTTTGTTTTAATTAGTTAATTGCTTTTAGCTTATTGTTATTATGTTGCGCATTTACCTTTTAAGTAGAATAGAGAACCAAACTATTTTATTTTCCACCAAGAACGACTGAGTCGCACTTTTAACTGGAAATCAGTTCGAATTGAATCGAGACGAACAAATTTTTATACTTGGCAAAAACCCAGTTATTAAGCCTCCAGCTTATAGGAGAAGGCCTCAGCTGGCCTTTGTGTGGTTGGATGTTAACCACACAAGGTAACGGGCTTGAACCCTCCTAGAAATAGATTTTTATGTGATGTTTTTGTGATTTTGCATGGTTTTGCATGATTTTGAGTTTGACCTGTTTTATTGTTCATTTATCTGTTTAGTTTTGCTTGTTTAGTTGTTATATGCCTGTTTAGATAGATCTAAGTCAGTATAATCAAGATTTGATAGCATTTGGTTTGATAAATTTCAAGTTCTGTGTATAAAGGGGTGTTTGGGTCTAGGTTTTTAGTTAAGAGTTTGATAAGCTGTTGGCTTGAAAACTAGCTAAACTCACTTTATATGCTAGCATTAGGTTATTTTCAGCTTTGGTTTTCAGTTTGATAGGTTTAAAAATGCATTGCATGTTCAAAACTTGGTCATTATAGCTAAAAAACAGTAAGTTACTTTAACTGCTTATTTTAGGCGTAATTGATCACCAAATCTTTGTGTCTGGTAGATTAGGGTGTTATCTAGGGTTTAGTCCTGGTTTGTGAGTATTTGTGAAGGAACTGAGTGAGTTTTGGCCAACCAAAACTCACCCAATTGCCAACTAGATCAGCAAAAGGTCTCACAGACCTTTATCAGTCATTATAGTAACCCCATTTGGGGATTTTTGTGTGATTTTTTGTTGTAACATGCTTACTTTATTGCTTGCTTGACTCCCCACAACCCAACTGGTTGTGGGGGTGCCCAGTTGTCTAAAAGAAATCCAGTAACAAGAAAGTTATAAGCTCAAATCCATCCAGACACGTTTTTATTACTAGCAGTGGGAACCAAGTTTCCACTGGTAGTGTAAAATTTGGTACTGCTGCACAAGCAGACAAAAAGTAAACAAAGTGTCACTTTCAGTTCTTTAAATTTTTGTCTTTAGTGATCAATTTTAGGTATTATAAACTGATTTTAATTTTGTTATTTTTATTATTTTATTTCTGATTTTTTTGCTTAATTTATTTTTCAGTTACTGTTCATCTCTTATTTTTTAGATTTAATTGTATTTTAAATTACTTTTTAATTTACTGTTTTTGTCTTTTAGTGTAAAAATTTGGTATTTTTCAGTTTTACAAATTTTCCTAGATTTAGAAAAATATTTTAAGACTTTTAGTTTAAAAATATTTTACTGTTCACATTTTTAGTAATTTTTAGATTTTATTTAAGTTTAATTAGGGTTTTATTATAAACTGTTTTGTCTTTTAGTAAAAAACTTTAACTTTTTTCAAACTTTTTCATTTTTCTACTGTTCATTAGTATAATTTAGGATTTTTAAAATTGGCAAATTATTTTTAGCATTATTTTATTATTTTTAATCATTATTTTTGTTTAAAAATAGTTTTTAGTGTTTTAAAAATAGAAAAATAGTTTTGAAAATTTAGGAAGAATACTTTTTAGTCTTTAAATAATATAAGTGAGTTATTTGTTCAATAAAATAATATTTTGGGCTTTTTCTTAATTATATTTAATTTTAGGGCTTTAATTAGCATTTAAAATTGAATATTTAATTAATAAAAGGTTTTAAAATATATTTGTTGGATTTTGATTCTTACTTATATTATTTTAGACTTAGTTACAATTTTTAATTAATTTTTAGGTTTAATTTTTAATTTTGTCACGTTTTACGTATTTACGTTCGCGTTTTACGTTATTACGTCGTAGTGTAATCGTAACCGTAGCTCGTCTTTAATTTTTCTCTTCTAAACCAAAAACGTCACTAATCCAAACTTTGATTTTACATATTGGTACACTTAATCCATACACCTCCTTCGAGAACGAACCCGCACTTATTCGGTTTTACGTTTTTCCTAAAACGTAAGACTTAATACTTGCCGCATTTATACTTGTCTTTCCTAAGACATGTATATAAAAACCTACATCAATTTTTGGCGCCGCTGCCGGGGAGGTGTTTTTAGTGTGCCATTATTATTATCGTGTTTGTGTGAGTAGTGCGTTTTTGCTTTTCAATTTTTGGAAAGCGTACATATCGCACATACTCATTTTTGTTATTTTTCCTTATTATATTATAGTATCCAAATAAATCATGTTTAATTTTCCTAAATTAAACACAAATCAATCAATTTACTATATTGTAGATATCTCATTATCGTTTTCGTTTTTCTTGTGAATATATTACTATATTGTACTTACGTAGAACAATAAATATACAAGTACTCTAAAAGCGTGAAAACGCAACCTTGATTCGGGATTTCATCACTCGATCATTGTATTCAAATCTAAAGCAAAAGTTTAAAGGCAAAATAGATAAATACTTTTGTGAGGCTTAATTTCAATTAACACAAACTATAAGGTGGGTATAAGGCGGTTGTATTTCACGACCTAAGGGAAAAAGGCTCTTAAGTGCTTAGCGCCGCCTCGTTTCCCCCGCTTGCTTGTGCGTGTTTTGAGAAAGAGGGCCAATCGAGGGTTTGCCGCCCAAGTATTATCTACGTATATTATATTTGCTTGTTTTCAAGATTAAACCCTCTTGAACGTTTTGGTGTTCCACCAACGTTCTAAAGTCATCGAGAACGTTCACTCCACGTGATTGTTTTCATTCTTTGAGGCTTATTTAATCGAGAAATCGATTCGAGGAGAGATTTGTAGATTTGTGTCTACTTAATACATCCAAAATCCCAAAAAATCAAAAAAACAATCAAAAACCAAAAAAAATTGAAAAATCGAAAAACCGCAAAAAGAATCTTCTTTACTACCACCCATTTTACGCTTAGTGTATGCGCACTCGATCGAAGGATTATTCTAATTCTAGCGACGCTTCGAATCGACGCAATCGTAATCGAAAGAATCGACAACGTAGACGAGATTTAGAAACCGACGTTCCTAATATCGTTGTTGAAGAAACCGTAGAGGAGATGGTCGGCAATCGTTCGATGATGGAATTGCTCCAAGCGCCCACCGAGGGTTATGGAGACGCGATTGTAATTCCCGCTATCGAAGCGGAGAATTTTGAGATTAAGAGCGGAATGCTTTCGTTAATCCAAGCTACAAAGTTTCGAGGTCGTGAAGCCGATAACCCTCACGATCATATTCGGAATTTTGAACGTCTTTTAGCCACGAGCAAGTTTAAGAACATCGACACCGATGTCGTCAAGCTTATGCTTTTTCCGTACTCGCTCGATGGTGCCGCCAAGGATTGGTACGAGAAAGAGCCACCTAACTCCATAACTACGTGGAAGGATCTCGTCTCCAAGTTCGTTAATTATTTTTTCCCACCGTCTAAGACAACGTTTTTCAAAAATGAAATTACGAAATTTGAGCAAAAACTGAATGAATCTTTTAGAGACGCGCGGGATCGTTTTAAGGAATTGCTTAGGCAATGTCCTCACCATGGTTTTTCCGAGTTGCACCAAATCGATAAGTTTTACAACGGTCTTAATTTTCAAGAACAAGATTCGTTGAATTCCGTCGCCGGTGGCAACTTTTTGTGTAAGACTCCGAAAGATGCATTGATAATTATCGAAAACCGATCCAAGGTTTACCAACTCCGCAACACACCGAGTGTTGCCAATGTCGCCAATGTTAGTAGTTCTAATCGCGACATTGAGAGAGTTGATGCGAAAGTCGACAAGTTGACGAATGTTTTTACATCTTTTCTCGTCGAAATGCAAAAGAAAGACGCTCCCGCTACGGTGAAAGCGGTTGAGGCAGCGTGTACGTTTTGAGGTGGACCTCATAATTATTACGAGTGTGCGGCTACGAATGGTCAAACGTCGAATGTGAGTGCGTTAAATGTAAACAAAAAATTTCAAAATCAAAATAACGCCGGTCCATCACAACAAGGCAATTATAACCAAGGCAACAACTTTAATCAAAACCGAAACAATTTTCAAGGAAATAATCAACAAGGAAATTTTTCGAATCAAAACCGAGGTTATAATCAAGGTCGTAATTTGAATTGGCAAAACCGAGATAACAACAACAATCAAGGAAACAATTTTTCAAGTGGTAATCAAGGAAATTTTCAAAGAAGTAATCAAAACCAAGGGAACTTTAATTCTAATCAAAATAGTTCGTGAAACCATTTTCAAAATTACATGAAAACGAATGAGGCTAATATGAGACTATTAGAGGGAGAAATTGGTACTTTGAAAAACGACTTTACAAATACTTTGAAATTGCAAAACACGAAGATTGAGCAAGGACAAATTGATATTAAAAAGATGTTTTCGGCCATAATGAACAAGTCCTCGGGTGCGTCATCGAGTTCGTTACCAAGTGACACCGTTGCAAATCCGAAGGAACAATGTAAAGCCGCCTCGTCTCGTGAGAAAGGTCGTGTGATTACCCCTAACCTTGAAGGATTTCGAGTTGTTCCTTCTTCTCAACCCTCGACTTCTAAGACGTCTTATTGTTATAATGTCGATGGGGTGAACGTGGCGACCAAAAGAGTGCACACCCTCGTGTACCTCAAATTCCATCCACGGTTCAAAAAGAGAGCTTTAGCGACCTTACCAAAGTAACCCTTGAAGAAACTTGTGCATCGATCCTTCTTAAAAAACCTAAAAGGCATATGCCGAGAAAGGAAGAGGATCCGGGCCAATTTCTGTTACCTTGTGAATTTTCCGAGATTGAGGGATGTTTAGCTCTGCCGATTTAGGTGCTAGCATCAATCTTATACCTCATTCTCTTTGGAAATTGATGAGATTGCCTAATCTTACCCCCACGAACATGACAATCGAGCTTGCAAATTGTACTCCACTTATACCAACTAGAATAGCCGAGGATGTCTATGTGAAAGTTGGAAAGTTTGTTTTTCCCGCGGATTTCGTTATATCCGATTACGAGTGTGACCCTAAAAGTCCTATTATTTTAGGACGACCATTTTTATCAACGGCTCGAACCATAATCAACGTTCACGAGGGGAGACTTACTATGAGATATGGGGAGGATAAAATGGACTTTTTCACGAGTAAATCCCAAGTGTCTTGTGATAATGAAAAAACCGAGGTTTCAAAACCTAATGATTCTAAACCAAATGATTTCAAAATATACACTTTAGCGGAAAGAATGAGGCTTAATGCATGTTTTGAAAAAATTAAGAAGAACGGTTTTAAAGATGAGGATTTTAATGATAAAGAATACGTCTACCTAATTCAAAAGGGTATGTGTAAATTTATGAATGAAAATTCACTTTGGGATGAATTCGATGAAACAAGTGAAACACCAATTCTGAAGGGCGACGTTAGTGCCATCACGACAATGACCAAAATGGACTCGTCTTCACCACCTTCGAAGGACCACGTCTTTGAGGCTTCAACTTCTAACTCCATCGAAGTGCCTCCTTTTCCTAGCCCAACACCCGTTGAGGCGAAAGGTTTTATCAATGTCGATCCTCTCGTCTTAGAAAAGTCACCTAAGCATAGTCATTCGACTTGTAAGACCATGGTTGTGAGTGCTCACATCGACTCTTTCTTTGACGATGACGATGGCGATTTTGCCGAGATTGATCACGTACTTCAAAATCCACATGCAATTTTTGATTCTCTTAAGAAGAAACATGTGAAGTACGATGATTACGAGTTTGATCCCGAGATTGAGGAAATCATTGAACGAGAGCTAGCTCTAATGCCTTCACTTCCACCTACGAGTGAGGTCGATCTTTCCAAAATCGAGGATGAACTTAATAAGTTGGAACGTCTTATTTTCGATGACGAACCAACTCATGTGACCACCCAAAATCCAATTCTCGAGTAGTTACCTAATCAACACTCCTCAAATGAGAATTACGTTTACCACATTCGTGAGGATTTAACTTATCAACAATCCCCACAAATGGATGATGGTTTCGTGCTTGATCGTGATCTTTTCGAGAGAGTTTCTAAGATACTCAAGGAGGGGAATGACAAACCTTGGTTTGACAAGCCTATCTTTGATGAGGAAATCGATGAAATCGACGTTCATGAGGATGACGAGTATGTAGACCCCGAGGGGGCGGTGTTCTTTATTGATCGACGTCTTGAGAACTTATATAATCCGCCACCCCCTCCCACCAATGACTTAAATGTGAGGATTTTTAGCGCGACTAATTTTAAATTTGACACGTCAAATATTTTTGACATTATCAAATCGGGTTTTCATAAAGAGTTTTTAAATGATATAAAAGGAAAGAATTTTAAAAATGTTTTAAAAGATTTTTCTACAAGTTTAACTCCTTCATCACCGTATTTTATGAGTGCTACCACCTCGTCTACTCCTTTTGACAACGGTTGGTGTGGATCTAGTGTGGGGGAAGCCCCTTATGTTCCCTCCCATTTCTCCACCGAGGACGAGATTTACGATCCCGGAATTGCTTGTAAAGGGAAATCTCAGTCTTCCACTGATGCAATAAATGGAAAATATTTGCGTTTGCTTGGTGTGAGTCTACCTCGAGTAGCTCATTATGTTGACTTAACCATTGCCCCACCTTTCTACTTCTTATCTCTTTTCTTCTACCCCATTAGGGTTCATGTTGGAGTGGCGTTGTTTCGTCTTTCATCCGAAAACGAGGACGCTATCTTTGACCCCGGTATATGTTCATCGGGTTTTTAAAGTACTCCATGTACTTTTGGGCATTGTTTATCATGTAAGCCCCATAAAAAATGACCAAACCATGATTATCCCTAAATGATCACATTTATGGGGATTCGAGTCGAGATTTTGACTCGGTTATCAAAAACAAGGTGCCCCGTGGGGGATTCTCATGCTTATCCTTGTAAATATTATTGCTTTCTAATTAGTGTAGCGAGGGGACTTGTGCTCTTCCAACCTTTGTTCCGTGGTTGTTTGTGATTGTGATTCATTAGGTTCATAGACATCATTGAAGCCTCTCGTGTTCGTTTTACGGATCACTCGAGCTTCGATGGTTGCCTTTGGAGATTCCGATATCCGATGATATCCTTTTATGTTCTAACGTTTATCTTATTAGCATAATTCATAAACGGCTTTTAGGTTATTCGTTTTACCCTTTCCATGCTCGAGATTAAGCATTCGACTTCGTCTCTAGTATGGGGGTGTTTTCACCCCTAGACTCGAAACATTGAGGACAATGTTTAGTTTTAGTATGGGGGTGAGTAGATACTTCACCTTGCTTACGTCATCACGCAATCCAAATTTCATCTTTTTGTTATCATTTTATGCAAAATAAGGCTAAAAATGGCCAAATTTTAAAAAAATTCTTATTTTTTGTAAGTGTTTAAGACACGAATGTAGGTTTTCCGATGGTGAGTATAAGAGTAATTTTTTACTCGACCGTGCGTGTTGAGCACTTAGCTACGATTCCTTAACTTTTTAGGCTAAGTCTCTTAAATTAGGACGAGAAATGATAGAGTTATTTATAAGTCTCATAATCGTCACGATCTCATGTGTAGTAATTATTAGCTTATTCTCCCCACGCGTTTAAATTGTTAATAAATATTGATTTAGCGGTTTAGTCACTATTGTTGGTTTCTAATTTGTTTTAGTAGCTTCCATGTAATTAAATTGGGAAAACATTAAGGTATCCCCAGCGTCATGGTTTTGAAGTATTGGCACCCGAATAATCGAAAGCTTCACCTAATAATAAGATTTCAAGTGCTCACCTAAATTAAGCAAAAATTTGAAGCTCACAAGGCCGAAAAATCTATGCCCAAATTAAAAGTGATTCAAGCCTTAATCTTTGAAGCTTTAAAGATCCAAAATTCGCTTTAGCGTGAGGATATACGTCTTTGGCTAATAAAACCAACGATGAGGCGGATAATAAAAGGCAAGGCAAGACCGACGTCATAATAAAAGCTCCATGGCGGAGTTGAATAAAAGATGGAGGTAAACCTATGATAATAAGGCCCTTCCGTTAGGGGGCGTATAAAAGTCTTGGTAATAAGTCTCATGTTCAAAACCGTTATAAAACCGTGTTTATCGATCCTTCTTGTTGACTTAATTTTTTGACATCGATGTCTATTAGGATGAATTATTAATTCGATGATTTTGGTTACACCGTTAAAACTCTATTTTTAGACTTAATCTCTATTCACGCATAAGTCAATGATGTATCCTCGTGATCATTAAGACAAAATAAAATATAAGAGATACCAAGTAGGAATAAGGGAGTTTAGGTGTGTAATTAACACTCATGAGATATGATTGTGTTGCTAACTTATAATAACAATAATCTCGTTACGCGCTTAGCAGGAATTGAGTGAAAATCGAGGACGAGGAAATTATTTCTAACGAAGCATTCACGTGTTCTTGTTCTATGATCCCAAAAGTCACTTTCTCGTGATGAAAACATTACATTATGTCTAAAACACGTGTAGTGGTTTAATTAAGTTTACGTCTTCAATAAATGTCATCATAAAATGAATTTTGGAAGTGCTATGATACTTAATTCTAGCATTGCGTGGGGACACGATAATGGTTTAGTATGGGGGAGTGATGAGACTGTAATTATGCATAGTCTCATCGTCCAAAACGGGCTTAAAACGCTTAAAATATCATCAAAATACCCAAATATATTCTTGTGTTTGTTCATTGTGTATTTTAGGTATGGATATCGTGAATTCACAAAAAGATCAAAGGAATCAAGCAAAAACGAACACGGGAAACGAAGCCGCACAAAGAACCGGACCCGAATCATGAATTTCCTTTGAAGTCCTTGAAGTTTGAAGATTTGGCAAAAATGATCCCTCAATTTTGAAGACTTGTCACAAATGACCCCTCAAGAATCATTTGTACAAGATTGGTCCTCCCAAATTAAAGATATGTCATTATTAGCCCTTGAAGATTGAAAATATTACATGGAAGGTCCTTATTCAAAGTTTGAAAGAAAGATGGGCCAAATTCAGCAAGTAACTTAAAGTTGTTAACAAAGGATTTACTTTGTTTTGGCTAAAAACGTCTAATGAAGATAGTGTTGAAGTATGGGGGCCTTTCTTGGCAGACACAATAACTCCACTCACCCACTTACAGACTGACACCTCATCAACCCACCCCACTCCACCAATCAATACCCTTCAACCCACCCTCCTACTCCGCGTCACCCCACCACAGGTTTATTTAAATAAACCTGGTCAAAACCCCAAGTCAAACCCCTCTTATTTCCCACTAAACATCTTTTTAAAAAACTTAATCTCCAAATACAAATCAAAACGCCAGCTGGAATATCCTAAACCCATAAACCCTGATCACCCAATTTACCCAAATCAAAGGGTTTTTACCCCATAACATCCAGAATGTTGATTAACCCCACCATAACCAAAACCCACAACCCAGAAACATTGTCCCGTGACCCAAGAGGCCCCACCAAGATTCCCCTACTTCCCTGAAAATAGCAAAATTCGAATATCAACAGAAATCTCATGACTCAAGTTAATTTCGTGTTCCCAAAGGAGAAAATAAACTATTGAGATCATTCCAACACAGCTGGCCATCACATGGGATGAATTTGACCAAGATTGAAGACTTTTCAAAGGGCAAATACGGATTTTCATAAGAATTAGGGTTTAGGGTTGACATCCCTTGTATTATTTTATTTAGCATTCTAGTATGTTCCTAGCTAGCTTATAAAAAGGGCATTCGCATGTGAATGCACCCTTTGTTCCAGTTTTGTAAAAATCTTTTAAGTTATTAATGAAAATGAAAAGATAAAAATTTTGTGCAAACTGAGTTCCATCTAATGTTTTCTTAGTGAATTTTAGTGTAAGATTCACCTTTTATGCAAACTGTTTAAAGGTTTCATTAGAGTTCACGTTTCTAAAAATTTTCAGAAAAGTTCATTTTTTTTAGTTTTGAAAAAGATTGTTATTAGCTTGATTCCAAACCCCACAAGAAGTGAAAGTGGATTGGGGGTTTGATCTCAGCTTATATAAAAGATTCTTGTCAAGATTTTAGAAGTTTTCAAAGCTTTAAAGTTTGAAAAATTGATTTTCCATTTTTCCTCATCATAAGCTATAAGCCATAAGCTGGCTTAACCAATAAGCCTAGCTTATAGATTATAGTGATTTGTATCAGTTCACTTTCATTTTGTTTTCTTGGCAGGTTCACAAGGATATACAGTCTCTTGTTCTTCATTTCATTTCATCACTGTTTTTTGAAGATATTTGTGTTTTTCTCTACATCAGCTTATCACAAAGCCAAGCATAAGCCTCCAGCTTATAGAAGAAGGCCTCCGCTGGCCTTTGTGTGGTTGGATGTTAACCACACAAGGTAACGGGCTTGAACCCTCCTAGAAATAGATTTTTATGCGATGTTTTTGTGATTTTGCATGATTTTGAGTTTGACCTGTTTTATTGTTCATTTATTTGTTTAGTTTTGCTTGTTTAGTTGTTATATGCCTGTTTAGATAGATCTAAGTCAGTATAATCAAGATTTGATAGCATTTGGTTTGATAAATTTCAAGTTCTGTGTATAAAGGGGTGTTTGGGTCTAGGTTTTTAGCTAAGAGTTCGATAAGCTGTTGGCTTGAAAACTAGCTAAACTCACTTTATATGCTAGCATTAGGTTATTTTCAGCTTTGGTTTTCAGTTTGATAGGTTTAAAAATGCAATGCATGTTCAAAACATGGTCATTATAGCTAAAAAACAGTAAGTTAGTTTAACTACTTATTTTAGGTGTAATTGATCACCAAATCTTTGTGTCTGATAGATTAGGGTGTTATCTAGGGTTTAGTCCTGGTTTGTGAGTATTTGTGAAGGAATTGAGTGAGTTTTGGCCAACCAAAACTCACCCAATTGCCAACTAGATCAGCAAAGGTCTCACAGACCTTTATCAGTCATTACAGTAACCCCATTTGGGGATTTTTGTGTGATTTTGTGTTGTAACCTGCTTACTTTATTGCTTGCTTGACTCCCCACAACCCAACTGGTTGTGGGGGGTGCCCAATTGTCCAAAAGAAATCCAGTAACAAGCAAGTTATAAGCTCAAATCCATCCAGACACGTTTTTATTACTAGCAGTGGGAACCAAGTTCCCACTGGTAGTGTAAAATTTGGTACTGCTGCACAAGCAGACAAAAAGTAAACAAAGTGTCACTTTCAGTTCTTTAAATTTTTGTCTTTAGTGGTCAATTTTAGGAATTATAAACTGATTTTAATTTTGTTATTTTTATTATTTTATTTCTGATTTTTCTGCTTAATTTATTTTTCAGTTACTGTTCATCTCTTATTTTTAGATTTAATTGCATTTTAAATTACTTTTTAATTCATTGTTTTTGTCTTTTAGTGTAAAAATTTGGTATTTTTCAGTTTTACAAATTTTCCTAGATTTAGAAAAATATTTTAAGACTTTTAGTTTAAAAATATTTTACTGTTCACATTTTTAGTAATTTTTAGATTTTATTTAAGTTTAATTAGGGTTTTTTATAAACTGTTTTGTCTTTTAGTAAAAAAATTTTACTTTTTTCAAACTTTTTCATTTTTCTACTGTTCATTAGTATAATTTAGGATTTTTAAAATTGTCAAATTATTTTTAGCATTATTTTATTATTTTTAATCATTATTTTAGTTTAAAAATAGTTTTTAGTGTTTTAAAAATAGAAAAATAGTTTTGAAAATTTTGGAAGAATACTTTTTAGTCTTTAAGTAATATAAGTCAGTTATTTGTTCAATAAAATAATATTTTGGGCTTTTTCTTAATTATGTTTTATTTTAGGGCTTTAATTATCATTTAAAATTGAATATTTAATTAATAAAAGGTTTTAAAATATATTTGTTGGATTTTTATTCTTTTTTATATTATTTTAGACTTAGTTTCAATCTTTAATTATTTTTTAGGTTTAATTTTTAATTTTGTCACGTTTTACATATTTACGTTCGCGTTTTACGTTATTACGTCGTAGTGTAATCGTAACCGTAGCTCGTCTTTAATTTTTCTCTTCTAAACCAAAAACGTCACTAATCCAAACTTTGATTTTACAGATTGGCACACTTAATCCACACACCTCCTTCGAGAACGAACCCGCACTTATTCGGTTTTACGTTTTTCCTAAAATGTAAGACTTAATACTTGCCGCATTTATACTTGTCTTTCCTAAGACTTGTATATAAAAACTTACATTAATATGGATCAAATTCGTTCCATTTTAACTATTATGTTTCTCGGATACCTAATTGAATCAAAGTTACCAATCTAATCGAGACAAATCTAGATTACCATTGGGTACGGCCGTACACACATGTGTTAATTAAGCGAGGGGCCCAGTAGCATCATTATTCAATCCTTGTTGAATGAAAAAATTCTATCTGGACTACACGTGCCTCTTACATGCTTCAAGATACAAATGATTATAGCCTTTATTACTATCGTGTTCAAGATAGTGTTAGAACTATAGCAAAAAGTATCATCCACATATATAAGACCTGCTTGCATCTCAAGTCAAAGGATTTAGTAATGTAAATCATTTACAAGTTTCAGTTAATGACGATGATCCATAAAGTGATTGACTTGTTGGTAGGAGATGTCCAATATGAAACCTTTGAATATTGTGTGAGTTGGTGAACCGTTCTTACATATTCTACGAATAGTACCATCACTTAAATATGTTTTAATTTAATTATATTCTCAAATAATTGATCAACATAGACTATTTAGAATAACACACTATTCAAGGATAACGCAAAAATAGGACTAATAAATATCAACGAAAACCAAACATATCAAATACTTTAATTCATAAAATAAATATTGTTTAACAATATCCTTTATCCAAATACTAAAAGATCAATGCATGATAACACTAGTTGAAGAATCATGCCTCAAAATATGATGATCATATTTGTTGACAAGGCATAGATTTCATGAAATTCTACTAGGTTTGATCTCTGGAATTTTGAGAATACATATTTTAAATTTATAATTGTGAAGATCTCTGAACATATATAATGATTGTTATTATGTATGTTTATACATATGAGCACGCAACAAAATGGGAGTATTGTTGTTGTACATCCTATAAGGTGTGTGAGTCTAACAAAACACCTTATTGAAAACAATCATATTTAATAGCTTCTTAAACTATAAAGTATTAGTTATTCTTTTAATATGTATTGCAATATTATGCTCCATTGAACATAACTAGGCCACATATTCATCATAGATAAAATGTACTATGACTACTATTGAGTGTTATCTCAATCAAACTATCATCCCTGTCTAGAAACATCACTATGATTTATTATAATCCTTAAAGTATAAGTTATTACTATGATAACATTTGGTGTCTTTCAAAATTCTAAGTTTGTTGACAATGATAATTACATATTATTATCATTAGAATATTCATTACTTGGAACAATTCAAGTTAATATGATTTTTATATTCCAAACAAATTTTACCATAATATTTGTACTAATCATCTAAATGATTTTCTCTTTAAGCAATCATTGTTGTCAAATCTTCTTGTACTTATACAAGTTTTACAATTATCCGTATACAAAATATGATTACATGATGGGACCCTTAAGTTTTCATCTCATGTCAACTCTCATCAAATGATATATATATTCATATGTGATTTAAAGAAGTAAACATAATACTCCCACTAACTTTTAGATGTACTCACAATTATCTTAAATCTAATTAAAAATAAAAAATAGATTTAATAATAATACTTGAGATACATCATGCATACATTTATCCCTACATGGATTTTTGCATTATGTACACTACATAAAGATTATTGTAATTTATAAACCCTTTAACTACAATTTTCCTCGCTAATGTAATCATCCAAATAGAGTGTCAATATTACATTATCATATTTATCATTATAAAACCATTATGATAATAAACCATCTTTATTAACTTTACGCATAAACTTTCTATCACATAATATGCATTAATAATATGTACAATATGGTCCATATTAATCTTTCTCTAAAGAAACTTATATTCACCTTGTGGTCTAACCGTTTCGTTAAAGATTAATCAAGTTTCTAAAAACTGATTATCTTCTATGGACTTGCATCTACTCATTCATATTTTTATTCAATCAAGAAATTCAAGATTCAATTATACGTCTATAAATATCCTTGTGATCTATGAAAGTGAATTCTATCATCACGAGGTTCAACATTTTATGTTCACCCACATTATGACATTTTCTAGTCTATTTTCAAGGTTGCATATTTTCTTATTTTATCTCTTAAAGATCTACGAGTCCTCCCACTTGCTTTTAGTAATCAAAGACTATTCTTTAAATACATAGCACGTAGAGAAATAACAAATTGGTGTCTTTTAGGACATGTCGTAAAATACTGATGTTGGAGTTTTTACCACTCTTTAGGAAAAGAGCAATAAATAGGGCAAGTGCACGACGATTTAGGAAAACCGTGTGTGAATGACCCTAAGTGAGTTCGTTCTCGAGGAGGCAAGTGCGTTGTGTTAAGAGTTTATTAATGTTTGTGATTATAATGATTGAGAAAAGAAATGGGATTAGAAGAGAAAGACGGTTACAAAGACGAATTAAACTACGACGAAAAAGACGAACACGTAAAATCGTAAATAGTGCCAAAATTAAAATTTTAACCTAAAAATTCCTAAAATTGCTAAAAATCCCCAATAATATTCTAAGAGTTTACAAAAAATCCAAACTTGCTAAAACCTTTTAATTAATTCAATAATAACTTTTTAATGCTAATTAAAGCCCTAAAAATCACTTTTAATTATTAAAAAGCCTTAAACAAGATCTAATAGTTTGTAAACCTCAAAAATATCCTAATTAAGCTAAAAACCATTTTTAAAAATTTTAAAACCAAATTAAACTATTTTTAAACACTTAAAAACTATTAAAAACAATTAAATCTTAAATTAATTCTAGAAATTAATTGAAAAGTCTAAAAAATATTTGGAAAGTGACAAAACTCCTAATTAAGTGTCCTTAACCTAGGAAAAATGAAAAAACTAGGAAAAACCAACTTTCTATTTTTAGCAATAAAATAATATTAAAATATTCAAAAAATAAAAAGTTTGTAAATAAATTCTAAAAAATTACAAAAAATCTTAAATAATGTAACTAAAACAAAAATGCAATAATTTTCAGAAACCTATTTAATAATTTTATATTAAATTTTAAATTTTCTTAAAAACCCTAAAATCCTATAAAATTAAAAATAAGCTAAATTGAAAACCTAATTAGCTATAAACCTCAAAAGTATGATTAAAAACCTAAAAATTATTTTTCCAGATTTTTAAATTACTTTTTACTATTTTTAAATGACTTTCTAAAAATTAAACTTAAAATAATCCTAATAAATAAAATAATAATGGGAAAAATCTACTTTTTGCTCAGAAAAGTCAAAAACCTTTATACAAACCTATGAAAAATGCTAAACAGATAAATCCTTAAAGAAATAAGCTGGAAAATGCTTATTTAAAAGCTGTTATCCAAATAAGCTATAAAACAAACACCTCTTAAATATCTAATGAAATGAAAGGTAAACGTAAAAAGCCATCTAGATCACTGGTTAACACGCTAGCCCTTGGAAAAGCAAGGTCACGTGTTCGAGTCCAGGCAGGGTTTGCTTTTTGCAAATTTTTTTCTTTTTTTTTTTACTTTTAAAACACAATCCAGTAACCTTGTTACTTACTAAAACACAATCACAATCCAAAATTAACCAAGATTAAGACCTAAAAATCCAAAAACGTGCTCAGTTTTGATGAACTTTCTGATGAACACTTATGGTGTTTCTTCACAAGTGAAAACTTGAATCAAGAGGGCTTGATTCTGCTTTTTGGTGGTGTTTTTGTTGGACAAAAGGCACCCTTATACTCTTTGGAGTATAAGGAGTCAAGATCAACACAAATTAAGCAAGCACTTAGCCACAAATCAAACAAATAGGCAGATTAGAGTTGCTGATATTGCAAATATGTGTCTGAGTGTATTTTGCTGATATAATTGGCACTCAAATGGATTTCAGTAGCTAACCTTGCACACAAACTCACAAAACAACATGCAAACAACACACAATCCCTAAATAATCCAGTGTCTAACAGATTACAAGATTTGATGATAAAATTTCAACAAAACAAGCAAAAACAAGCAGTTTACTGATTAAGGCAATGTTTTTACTTATTTTAGCATGCAATGTGCTCAAAACTTGTTCAAATAGAAAACCAGTCACACTTAACACCTAATAGCACCCTAAGAGTGATGTCTAATCAAGTTTTAGCTCACAAACTTTTACCAATCTCAATCAAAAAACTAGATCCAAACACCCCTTAAACTTTCAAAAACAAAATTTAACAAAGCAAATCTACTCAAATCTAATTCAAACTGAATCAAACCTAATCTAGCATGCATATATCAACCAGAAAACTCAATAACAAGCACAATATCAATTACTTAACAACTTTCATGCAATAATCACTTAAACACATAATTTTCAGAAAAATGGAAATGGAAAAGGGAAACAATGAGCTACCTCAAGGGTCCTACATCCAGGACCCTTAGTGGTTGAAAAACCACCTCCAAACAAGCCCGGGCTTGTGCTGAACTTGGATGAGATTCTGATGGAGTTTTACTTTAACAAAAATGGATAAAATGTTCCTTGTTTTGAACCTGCTAAGAGAGAACAAGGGAGACTGTGTAAAAGCTTAAGAGCTTGCTTCTAGCTTATAGATTAAGCTAGAAGAGAGTCTTAGCTTGTGGGTAAGGTTATGATAAACTAAAAATGACCAACCAAATGGACTTTTCAAGCTTGGGTACCCACTACACCAGAACAAGCCATGGTGTCTTGGACATACCCAAACTCAAATTCCATCAAAGTAACACCTTTCATCACCATTATATCAGGATTAAATGAAAATTTTTGATAAAAGAAAATTTTGAAAAAGAAACAGAAACTTTTGAAAACTTGAAAACTTTTGCTAAAATTAAACCAAACTCAAACAATGAACTTAAATCAACTGAAATGTATAGGGAACTCAATATTCTCATCAACAAACTCAATACCATTTATATTAATTCATAAACTGGATTTACAAGGTTTTTGAAAAAAAGAGAAAAATCAAGAACAGCTTAATGCTACGTCCTAAGTGCCTTTATATAGAGGCTACAATGTGATTCTAGAACTGAATGGAAACTAGAAACCCTAACAAGTGAACTTCCAATCTTGCCCTTGGATGATTTTGAATTTTTTAGTCAAAACAAAGCCATGTGAAGATCTTTGGCAGTTTGTGGGATGCCAGCAATGAAAAGAGGATCTTGGACGTCCATTTTGCCTTTAGGAACACGAAAATGCTGTGAGTTGTTGATCTTGCTGTCCATTTTTGTTTGGGAGTGAATAGTGGGGCAGGGGAGGGTTGGAGAGACATGTGAGGTGATGGTGATGGGAGTTTAAGGGTGGTTTTGGGTTTAAGTGAGGGTTAATCAATGATCTGGAAATAATTACCCAAAACCCCTTTGATTTGATCATTGTTCTTCCTGGAAAAATTAGGGTTTATGGGTGGATTAGGGACGGGTTTAATCCAGTTTGGGGGGTTAATTATTTAAACTTGGTGTTTGGAGGGAAGGGTTAATCTGAATTAATTATTCAGTTTTAGTGAGTGGAGAGTGACGTGGAGGAAAGGGTGATGCTGATTGGGTGATTGTTTAAGGTTGGTGACGTGTCAAGTTGTGAGTGGAGGGAATAGCTTAGGTTGTTTGGCAGGTTTGGTCCTTCACTTTTCATTTTTTGTTCACTTTGTATAAAATGCCTATCAACGCCCATTTAACACATATCAACTTTTGAACATTGGCAGTTTTGGCACAACAAGTTTTGAAACTTGTTTTAAGGACTTAAAATGCAATTTCTTCATATTCCAAGGACTGATTTTGACATGTCTTCATACTTCAAGGCCTTGACTTGTTTTTTGACTTCTTGTAGGACCATTGTTGACAATTTAGTTTTGTTGAGGGACTAAATTTGCCAATTCTTCAAAGTTAAGGGTCCTTTTTGTAATTTTGACAAACTTTAGGGACCAAACTTGTAATTATGAAGATACAAGGGTATAAAGTGTCAATTCTTCAAACATGGAGGACCAATCTTCATGATTCTTCAAATCTTCAAGGGTTTTCTTTGGAAAATTCTTCATTAGGGCTTGGTTCATCGTGCGGCTTCGTTTCCCGTGTTCGTTTTTGATTGATTCTTGTGATCTTTTGTTGATTTCACGATATCCGTATCTAAAATACACAATGCACAAATACAAGCATATATTGGGGTATTTTAATGATATTTAATGCATTTTAAGCCCGATTTGGACGATGAGACTATGTATAAAAGCAGTCTCATCACTCCCCCATACTAAACCATTGTCGTGCCCTCACGCAATGCTAGAATTAAGTATCATAGCAACTCCAAAATTTAATTTTTATTCACTTTATTGAAATGATAAACTAGCTATACTACTACTATTACTAATACTTGTGTTTTAGACATAATGTATGATTTTCATCGCAAAATGGGACGTTTAGGTTCATAGAATAAGAACACGTGAATGCTTCCTTATAAATAATTTCATCGTCCTCGATTTTCACCTTAATTCCATGCCAAGAGTGCAACGAGATCATTGTCATTATAAGTTAGTAATGCTAACACTACTCATATGCCCTAATCACGTACTTATCCTCCCATTATTCCTAAGTTGTATCTCTTATATTTTATTTTGTCTTGAATGCTTTAGGGCCCAATAAGCCTTGTGTTCTAATTCGATAGGCAAATGACAATTCTTTCCATACACAAGATTATAGGGAGTGCACCCAATGGGTGTCTTATGAGCGGTCCTAAAGGCCCATAAAGCATCGTCTAACTTATCCGACCAAGATTGTCGGTTTTCCCCTACGGATCTCTCCAAAATCCTCTTCAAAGCTCGGTTTGAAACCTCGACTTGCCCACTCGTTTGTGGGTGATAAGCCGTAGAAAGACGATGTGTAACCCCATATTTCCTTAGAACCCTTTCAAATTGGTCATTACAAAAATGGGTTCCACGATCGCTTATGATAGCACGAGGGGTTCCAAACCGAGAAAACAATTGCTTCAAAAACTTGACTACCACACGAGCATCACTGGTGGGCAAGGCCTTGGCCTCCACCCACTTAGAAAGGTAGTCAACCGCAACAAGAATATACTTATTACCACGAGATGATGGGAACGGCCCCATAAAGTCTATGCCCCAAACGTCAAAGATCTCACATACTTGAATGATATTTTGTGGCATTTCATCTTTTTGTGAGGCTTTTCCTTGTCGTTGGCATGCATCACACGACTTCACAAGATCTTGTGCATCTCGGTAAATAGTAGGCCAAAAGAAGCCGGCATCAAACACCTTCTTAGCCGTGAGATTAGCACCGTGGTGACCACCCGTGGGTCCCTCATGGAAAGCTCTAAGGATGTTAGAAGCTTCGGTGCCAAAAACGCAACGTCGGAGGATTTGATCCGCACAAGTTCGAAACAAGTAAGGGTGGTTCCAAAAGTAGAACTTGACGTCACGAAAGAATTTTCGTTTTTCTTGAGTCGTCATACCCTTAATGATGAAGTTACCCACATGGTAATTTGCAAAATCCGCAAACCATGGGGTGGAAGAATCAAGCTTAGAATCACTACACCAAGTGTCTCGAGCGGAAATGTTTCGGTGATTTCCTTGGGCTCGTAAACACTTTGGTGAGGATCTTCCAAACGAGAGAGATGATCGGCCGCTAGATTCTCGGCTCCTTTTTTGTCAACGATTTTGTGATCAAATTCTTGAAGGAGGAGAATCCAACGAAGTAATCTCGGCTTAGCATCTTGCTTTGCCATGAGATACTTGATAGCCGAATGGTCCGTATACACTATGCATTTCGTCAAGACGAGGTAAGGTCGGAATTTCTCAAATGCATACACCACGGCAAGGAACTCCTTTTCCGTTGTAGTGTATTTAAGTTGAGCCTCGGTCATCGTCTTGCTAGCATAGTGAATAGGCAAGAAGTGCTTATCATGACGTTGCCCCAAAACGGCCCCTATGGCGTAATCACTAGCATCACACATAAGCTCAAAGGGGAGGTTCCAATTGGGAGCAACAAGAATGGGAGCTTCGGTAAGTTTCTTCTTAAGGATCTCAAAGGCTCGTACACAATCTTCGTCAAAGACAAAACGTGCCTCTTTTTCAAGAAGATGTGTAATGGGTCGAGAAATCTTCGAGAAATCCTTGATGAATCGACGATAAAAGCCCGCGTGGCCTAGGAAACTCCTAACTCCCTTGACGGTTTTGGGATGAGGTAATTTGGCGATGACGTCTACCTTAGCTTGATCTACCTCAATCCCCGCTTTCGAGACCTTGTGCCCTAAGACGATTCCACTCTTAACCATAAAATGACACTTTTCCCAATTGAGCACAAGGTTGGTTTCCTCACAACGTTTTAACATTCTCTCTAGATTCGACAAACACGAAGTGAAAGAATCACCAAACACGGAAAAGTCATCCATGAAGACTTCCATCGTCTTCTCGATCATATCATGAAAAATAGCCATCATGCATCGTTGAAAAGTTCCCGGTGCATTGCAAAGTCCGAATGGCATTCTACGATAGGCAAACGTTCCATATGGACACGTAAACGTAGTTTTTTCTTGATCACGAGGGTCGATGGGAATTTGGAAGTAACCGGAAAAACCATCTAAAAAGCAATAGAAATCGTTTCCCGCAAGACGCTCCAACATTTGGTCCATGAAGGGCAAGGGAAAATGGTCTTTTCGAGTGGCTTCATTCAACTTTCGATAGTCAATGCACACTCTCCATCCGGTTACGAGTCTAGTGGGAATCAACTCGTTGGCATCGTTTGGCACAACGGTCATCCCTCCCTTTTTAGGGACACAATGAATAGGACTCACCCAAGGGCTATCGGAAATAGGGTAAATCATTCCCGCGTCAAGGAGTTTAAGGACCTCCTTTTTGATGACGTCGTGAATTTTGGGGTTCACCCTCCTTTGACTTTGGATTGTTGGCTTGAAATCCTCTTCCATTAAGATTTTGTGGGTACAAAACTTGGGATCGATTCCCTTAATGTCGGATAACTTCCACGCAATCGCCCCTTTGTGGTCCTTAAGAACATCGACAAGTGCGGTTTTTTCATCATTCGAAAGATCCTTCGCAATAATAACCGGCAACTTATTGTCCTCCTCCAAATGGACATATTCGAGGTGAGGAGGTAAATCTTTCAACTCGAGAATAGGTGGTTCCTCAAGTGAAGATTTGGGCTCGATACTCATAACCTCCTCGGGTGGAGGAAATGGGAAATCGTTGAGAAAATCCTTGATAATTGAGAAGTCCTCATCGTTGTCGAGGTCTTCGTCACAAGTACGTGGAACATCGAATTCTTCCAACGTAAAACCACCACCTTCGAAAGGAGTGAAGGTTGGTGTCGAATTATCAAGAATTGGATCTAACATAGTGGGATTGCCACTAGTTTCTTCATCACCAAACCCTAAAACTTCTTGTGAAAATTCCTCGCAAACCACGTCGATCATATCAACGAGGTTTATGGTTGCAACGGAATAAACATGAGAAAGTTGAGAATTTTGAGTTGCGTTTATAACAAGTTCCTCGTCGTTGAAACGTAAGGTGATCTTTCTAGCATGCACATCAATTAAAGCCATAGACGTATCTAAAAACGAACGACCTAAAATAAGAGGAACTTGAGGATCCGTGGGGATGTCAACAACAATAAAGTCTACGGGATAGTAGAACTTCCCCACTTTCACAAAAACGTCTTCTGCCAAACCACATGCAAGAATCGTGGAATGGTCGGCCAACTCAATAGACATTCGTGAAGGAGTAAGATTAGGAAGATTGAGCGACTTGAAGATTGCAAGTGGCATCAAATTAATGCTAGCACCAAGATCGGCGAAGGCATAGCATTCTTCCATATCTTGAATGGCACAAGGGATCAAAAAT